>OZ010799.1:296753442-298188942 GCA_963932465.1 Maratus speciosus
AAACAAAAAAAAATCATAAAAATGTAACTATTGTTCCTTAGTTATAAGACAATCAAACAATCGTAATAAAAATGAAATAAATGACCCCATCAAGGTATCAAAATCAATGGTTATTTACCTATCTCAGGGATGGCGAACCTAGGGCACGCTTGCCACTTTCGGCACGCGAAAGAATAATTTTGGCACGGCTTTGCTTGTGGCTCTAAATCAAAATAAAGTGAAATTACACAAAATTGCGACTGATCTTTTCAAAATTCGATTAAATAAAAATTGAAAAAAAATTAATTGCAACATATTGCATTATAATCTAATTAATTATGGTCTCAAAGCTTTCAAACAAAGATGATATTTGAAAACTTTCGACAAGAATTGATTATTAGACACTACTAAATTCCGAAGATAAAGTTATGGCAAATTTGGAATTTATTTCAGATCTATTCAAAGAAACTGACTTTTGTCATTTTAATAGTTTTTCTGCCTATTTATGCTTTCGAATCACTGTTTTCACGAATGGATAATATCAAAATTCAAGCTGAAAGCACTTATCAGACAAATCCGGTTCAGTTTGCATTAAAATAAACTTCATATTAAGATGCAACAACAGAAATTAAATTACATCGCATTATTTTTTTTTTTTGTATAAATTTCTAAAATATATTTGTTTCCATAATTATTATAGCGTATAATACCTACATGTATGTTCCTCCTACTTTTTAAATCATAATAGAAATTTTAACGTTGTTTTAAGACATTATTTTTCCACCTAATAAATTTGTACTTTAGTTGGTACGTCATGGTCAAGTAAAGTATTTTTCATCAAATTTGGCACGCGGCAACAAAAAGATTCACCAACCCTGCTATCTTCTTGGTTTAATTGAGTATTAGTACTACTCCGGCATGAGTAAGCTAAATTTTTAAATAGAAGAATTTTTAAATCGAGTCCTCATTTTCTAACACTTTCTAACATAGTTCAAAAGTTATGTGTTTGTTTTTTTCTATCTGCGTCTGTCCACGCTCTATCTCTAGTAAACCCCACAGATTTCCATGTAATTGATTTGTGTTATTTATGTTTAATTTGACTTTTTTGTTGTTCAAAATGAAGCATGTAGTATTTATAGACATTTTATTCAAGGACACTCTGTAGAATTCTATTACATTATGGTCTATAGGGGGGGGGGGGCATTTTGCGGGATGTTTTAATGATGTTACTTTATTTTAAACGTAAGAAAATTCATATGCATTTCTCGGGTACACTGAAAGATGATTTTTGTAGAACATTGAGTGCAAAGCTCTTATCATTCATTTACACAGTCACATAAAGTAATCTGGTTACATAATGGTCTACGTGGAAGATCTGTTTATAGTGCATTTTAATGGAGTTCCAGTATTTAACCCTTTATGTTCTGACGGTTATTATAAGTACCATTAAAATATCTGCTTATAAAATTCATTTGATGCATCGATCAGTTGAAAAACAGTTTAGAATGAATTATAGATACATTACATTATCTTGTTCCAAAAACATTATTGGTTACACAAAACAAAAATATTTGTAAAAGGGTTATTTCTTTTGCCTTTGCATCTTTTCAGCTTACTTGGCGTTAGGGAGGGGGTTTTTCAATTAGGAAATATTTCTATATTTTATTGTAAGAACATTATATTTGTACGTTTCCCAATTGTACAAAACGCTATGGAAAATATTTAAAATAAATGATTTGAGTGAGGTTATAAAAATTGCACAAAATCCCTATAAATTCAAATTTAATTAATTCTTCAATCGTTCAAAAATCCTTCTAAAATTTTTTAAATGCTTAAGTAAATCTTCTAATATAGTTTAAACAATTCACGAAAAATGCTTCAGAAGATGAATTCATAATTCAGTACACAAAGGGTTAAAACATAATGAAGTTTATATACATTACTCAAATGCACTTCAAGATACTTTCTGTAGATCAAACGATTGTAACTAACGGATTTACCGTTGATTTATAGAGACACACGAAATATTTTTTTTACGACCTGGTCTATGAGCGATACTTTCTGGAATTGCGATTTTAAATGTAGTATAAGTCATAAAGTTTATTTATTTTTTGACTACTGCTGGGTGTGCATAAATCCTTTACATCATGTACATGGCTACATAACAGAATTCGCATGCTTTATTGTGTATGGGCAGAAATTATTTAAGGTATATTTAATGGACTTATGAATTTTTCAGCTGAAATATATCTAGTATATGAGGAGATTTTTGTAGAATATAAATTCATAAACAGGACTATGCAAGAAAGAAAAAATGTATAAATTACCGTCTATGAATGAAAGCTTGTTTTTTAATTGTGTTTTTTTTTTTTTGCCTTAAATTTATCACCGCTTACATGCAGCATGTAGGGTAGTAAATAATGTAAATCTGTAAATAATATACAGGGCTGTACAAATGAATCCTGGTGCATTTCACTATTTTGGATAAATTGCTGAAGCAGAATTTTCAGATCTGTTTTGCTTTTCCTAATCAAACTGAATTTTAGCGCACTATGCAGTAAACATACAAATGTATAGATCACATACAAGGCTGCGCATACAATTCGGGAACTTTCCGATTATGGACAACAATTTCTGAATGCGTATGGGGGCTCAGGGCTTGATCGATAACGAAAAACATGTAAATGAAAAACAAACCCGCTTAGAGTCCATATAGAAACAGAAGTATTCAATGTAACTAATTTAAACTTTCTGATATTTTAAAGGAATGTTTGTAGTCTTATAGAATTATAAAATGAAGTACTTCAATGCAATAAAACAAAAAATATAGCAAAATTTATATAACACAATTTTCGGAAAAATGTTTAGGTGTCATATCACCATCCGTAAGTTATCTTAACGTTAAATTGACATAAGAACCTAATTTTTCTTTACAATGATCAGGAAACTTTACTCTATAGAAGGAATTAAGGATATAACTATCACTCAAAGGAAACCTTATTAAAAAACCTCTCAAATTTGAAAATTTAAAAAACACTAAAAAATACAACATTTTTTTCATTAAAAATATTCAAAATATTAAACTATCTACAATATATTAATTCATTCTATAGATAACGATGTTATATGCATACAAAAAAAAAATTAAGCCATTCCATCAAATAGGTTTTTTTTTTTTTATCTTACGGATAGTCGTCAAAAATCAAGTTTTGAGAAAACGCGACTTAAAGTTGCAATTAAATGGGAGCGGCTTTGTAACGATTGTTATATAAATGCTTATAACTCCGTTAAAAATGCAAATATTTTTATGCGGTTTTTTGCAATGTATTCAGAATTAATTAAATAATCAAAATAGATACTAAAAGAAAAATCGATTCTTTAAAAAATTTCAAGCCCTGAGCCCCCTTAAAATGTGATACGCGTTTTCTAAATTGCTTACATTTGTATACAGGGTCTATCCAGTAAGGAATGAGACTGATTCCTTAAAATTCGTTTATTTGAAGATAATTTTACAGACACTCCTCCTGTATTAATAAATCTTTACCAACAATTCTAGCACCCATTTATGCTCGCCTGGTACTCTTAATCTTTAAGGTTGTTCAGAACGCACGTTTCGTTTTTCTCAAAGTTCTCCAGATTGTCAAAACGATGTTCTGCTAAGCTGGATTTTAATGGAGGGAATGGAAAAATTCCCGGCAGTGACAGATTGTAGCTGTGCGGTGGTTGGGGCAGCGTTGTAATGCAGTATTTTGCCAGGAACTGGGCCAATTTGAACGACGTGATTGAACCAGCTTGTCACAGATTTTCCGCATTTGCAGTTCTTCCGTGTTAATTTGATGCACAATCCATTTTGTAAGTCCCAATGTCCCCGCAATCATTCGGGCAATCATCCGACTATCAGAGACCAAAAGCAGTTACATAATAGCCACATTGTCTGAAGTTCGAGAACTTGGTGGACGCCCAGCGCGTTGTTCGTCACCGATGTCGTCTCTTCCGTCTTTGAAGGATTTGTGCCACCTAAACACTTGATCCTTGAACAAAACATCCTTCCCCTAGGCTTCTTGTAACGTGGGAATCCTCTCAGTAGCCGATTTGTTTAGTTTTAGACAAAACTTTATTTCGTATCTGTGCTCGACAGTCCACGTATTTCTGAACCCCTAACGTCTGATTCAAATACCTGTCTGCTTCACGAGCGATCCGTGCACTTCAAAGGCTCAAGGCCATCTGAGATCCTCTAGAATATGTAGCTGACAGACCCTAGCGCACGTATAGCTCGCAAACGCCGTCCCTTTGACCTTCTGCTTCACGCGAAAAATTCAGTCTCATTATTTAACGGACCGACCATGTATCTTCTTTCTCTTTATGGTTCAGTTTCGATATACGTATTTTGGATGAGTTGGAAATAGTTTCATAATCAATTGCTAGACGGATGGTTTTTCTTTCTTGATTTAATTTTGTTTTTGAAAAACAAATCTTAGCTTTTATATTTATTGTTTCATATTATGTGATTGTGAAAATAATTTAATTTAAGTTTTAAATTTTATGAGTATTTTTCTGAATTATTACATAAAAAGTGGACAGTTATTGTTTTAAACCTAAGAAACTTTATACAAATTTAAATTTTTTTCATGCGAAACATTTCAACTAAATTTCTAATATGCCTTTTTAAAATGTACATTGAATATTTTTTTCTGTTTTTGGAATATTCATGATTAAAAACTCATCCGAATTATCTTTGTTATGTGAGTTTTATCAACGGTTTTCACACTATACAAAAAGTTCTCATCCGATGGTCAAACAAGTATCAGCCTTTAAAATATTTTTTAAAAATAAGTGAAACGTATGTTTTATTTATTTGTTTGATTATATAAAATAATCGTAATTTTTAAAGTTGCTATTTTAAAAGTATTTTATATAGGAGATTTTAAGATTAATTTTAAATTTTAGTTACTGTATTACACGTTACTGAATATTTTCTCCGAATCATTAGATTGAAAACTCGTGATTATTGTTTTTTTTTTTACTAAACGTAATTTAGAAAAAAAAAAGTTATATTTCTTTTAAGTTACTTTTAAAACATTTAAATGGTAATTTTCCCGTTATTAGTAGCTTATTACCTTGTCCTTCAGATTTTATTAAGCACTTTAAATCCAGACTAAAATTTCTCATTTGACGAACATATAAGTATCATATGCCCAGACAGCTTTTGCAAACATTGTCTAAGAAATTTAGAATAGGG
This sequence comes from Maratus speciosus, assembly GCA_963932465.1. NCBI lineage: Eukaryota > Metazoa > Arthropoda > Arachnida > Araneae > Salticidae > Maratus > Maratus speciosus. The sequence continues at coordinate 296,758,661 of OZ010799.1, forward strand.
AAACCAAAATTTATTATAAGGTACCAAACTTCAGTTATATGATTTAGAAGCTTGTGTATTTGCTGTTCTCTTGAATTTAGCATACTACAGAGTCATATTAAGGAAGTAAAATAATGGTACCGGATAGTGCCTTCAATTATTTATCTTTGTCCAAGGAATGCAGTGAAAAGTATATAAATGTAAACAGTAAAACGTTATTAGTGAATTAATGTATTTAATAACGGTATTTATCAAGAGAAAATGTTGACGACTTTTAGTCGTTGTAGGACTAGAAGTTTGTGTTTTTAACCTTCTCTTGAATTTTGCCCGAAAGATAACGGAAAATATTTCAGTTTTTTTTTTTTTTTTTTTTTTTTTTTTTTTTTTAATTTAAACAATATTATGAAAGACGGAGAAATTAATACAAAATGTAACAGCTCACTGGTAAATGTAAGTATGTGAGAAATATATTTTTAACGCATGATATAAGAAAATTTTGACCGCCTAAATTAGTTGTGGGGATAGAGGCTTGTGTATTACCGCTTTTCCTGAATTTTGTCCTAAAGGTAACGGAAGAGAGTTCATTTGTTTCTCTTTTACTAATTAATGATACATTTAAGTTTTTATTAGGAGGTTTTCTATAGATGGATATTGTAACAAACATGCAATATCATTTATTAAAATCCCTTTCTAAACACTAAATGAAAGGCTTTCTCTTTTTTTTTTCTTTTTGAAATCATTTGTAACAAAAAGGAATTTAATCATCTTCATTCTACCGGTTTTATAAAAGACTTTAACTCTGCGCAAACAGTTTACATCTGATAAACAAAGATGCATCAGTATTTAAACAAGAATTTGAAAGAGAATATATGCTTCATTTTCCTGTTTGATTACTTAACAGAAAACGAGCAGTTATTACTAGTTAAAAAGAAATGTAATTTCGAAAATTATTTCATAATGTATTTTCCTTAAGTTCCTAAGATCTCTTTTAAAACAGTTAAATGATAAATTTTTCACTTCAATTGGTAAATACTTAGACTACAAACATATTCTACCTAATTCTTGTACTCCAGATTTTATCAAACACTTTAAATGCAGACGAAAAGTTCATATTTGACAAGCAAACAAGTATATGCTCAGACAGCTTTTGCAAACAGAAGTTCCTAAGAGGTTAAGAATAGTGAAACTAAAATTTGTTATAAAGTACCAACCTTCATTTATATGCTCTAGGATCTTTTGTATTTGTTCTTCTCTTGATTTTTCCCTATTAGAGAGTCATATTAAAGAAGTAAAATATAGGTAACGGAAAGTGCCCTCAATTATTTATCTTTGTCCAAAGAATGCTTTGAAAAGAAGATAGTAAATGTAAACAGTGACAGTTAATTAGTTAATAAAAGCATTTATTAAAGATACTTTTAATTTATGATTCAAGATATAATGTTAACGACATTTAGTATTAGTAGCAGTTGTATATGCTTATGTATTTGAACTTCTCATGTATTTTGCCTTAAGGGGATCCGGGACGCAAAAATCTTCAAATTTTGCAAAAATATTTTATTTCATAAAGAATTTCTCTGTTTTTTCCTACTTAAAATGACATTTAAACCTGTTTCTATCTGATTTAAAAGAATAAAATATTAATTTTTTCGTTTTAGTTTGTTTTCAAAATCTAGCTTTCAAGCAATGGCTGTCATGGAAACGACTTCTTGTAAAAATGCGTTTTTCTTCATGATAGGTTTTTTTCACCATTTCTCATATTGAAATTCTTATAACTCGAGAATCGTTAAAGATACAGGGTTCAAACATGGAACATATATTTTTCAATTGTTTTACTTTAATTTTGATTCAGCATATTTGAAAAAAATATTTACTTTTGAAAATATGATTTTTTTTTTTTTTTTTTTTTTTTAAGTTGCACTACATTTTTTGAAATTTTTTCGTTAAATATTTTTAATTTTTTTATAAATTAATATTTTTTTAAATTCTGAATCAAAATTAAAACTTACATATTTCTGTTTATTTAAATGTAAAAAAATTGAAACTCTATAAATAATATTTCGAGTTATAACGATTTTAAATTACCCAACTTTTTTAAAAATTATTTTAAAATGTGTCCCGAACCCTCTTAAAGATAAAGAAAAAATCTTTAAATTGTTTATCTTTATTTAAAGAATATCATGAAATGCGGATAAATGTAAACAAAAAGTAACAGTTCATTAGTAAATATAAGTATGTAAGAAATATATTTTTAATGTATGATATAATAGAAAATTTTGACAACTTTAATTAGTTGTGGAACTAGAAGCATGTGTATTACCCAGTTTCCTGAATTTTGTATTAAAAATAATGGAATGAATCTCAATTGTTTCTATTTATTTAAAAAAACAGGGAAAAAATCGAAAAAAATATAAGCAAACACTGACAATGATAATTAAATATATATGTATGTATGTAACGAAGAATTTTTTAATATTTGACACAAAGAAGAGATTTGGCGACGTTAATTGTTAGAGTAGAATATTATGTATTTGCACTTCTCTTGAGTCTTCTCTAAATATATTGGAAAGTGCTTTCAATTGTTTGTTTAGGGTGAAACGCAAAGAAAGTTAAAGAAACATTAACAGCTAATTTGTAAATAAATAAGTATGTATTAAATACATTTTTAATGTACGACATGTTGAAACATTTGGACGACTTCAATTAGTTATGGGACTAAAAGCTTGTGTATTTCATCTTATGTAGGATTTCTTCTTTGAGATGGAAATATTAACGGATAGAAGTAAATGAAAATGACTTGAATTAGATTATTATTACGAAAAGAATGTTTTTCAAAACAAATAAATGTACAATAACAATCGTTAATTAATATATTGTGTATTTAATAATCATATTTTTAATGTATGACTCTCAGAGAATGTAGACCGAATTTTATTAGTTATAGGACAATCAATGTGTTCATCAATAAATATGTCAATGCTTACGTTGTAAAGGCGTGAAAAAAGTTTACCTCCCTATTACCTCTGACGTAAATATATAAAAATGTGGTTGATATCAATGAATTAGTATTAACGTTTTCTAATTAATGTTACCTTTTAGTTTTCATTAGGTGGTTGTCTACAGATAGAAATTGTAACAAACATGAATATTTACAATAATAACGCATACTTTTGTCATCATACGAAGGCTATTCAATAAAAAATGATCATAATTTTTTATTGGCATACTTTATTACATAAATTTAGTTTCATGTCCCAATGTTAGCTTAATGTGTAATGCATACATGGTAATTCTTTTTTACATTTATTACCAGTGGTATGTCAGTGGCAGCTATGAAATTTCAAACACTTTCACTGTCGCCTACGGGAAGGATGGGGACAACACGCAATGAGCAAGTATGCTCTAGCCTGCTGGAAATTTTGTTTTCGCAAGATGGAATTGTTAGTCGAAGAAGAGGCTTATCGAGATTCTGTTCTTCCCTGTCGCACTGTTAGATGATGCTTTGGGATGTTTAAGAAACAATCTTCTATGGACAACAATCTTCTATGGAAGATGGATCCGAAGTTCCTGTAACCGAGTTTACTGAAGTCAACATAATACCATCGCTATTATTATGAGAGAAGATCGTTTTGATATGAGAACTTTTAAAAATATTGTACTAATAATGGCGTGCCACTCACACTTTGGTAACAAAAAAATTAATATGAGACGTGTTTGGGCGCCTTGAATTCAGACACTCTTCATACCCGAACAACAGGACGTTCGCGTGGAGATAGTTCGAATTTGTAGATGATGTTACGTGAACACGAGATGAATCCCCTAATCTAATAATACACTTCGACTGATGATTTCCTCAGGCGAAAGCAAAATTTCCAACTAGCAAGAGTATATGTGTACATTGTGTGTTGCCTCCATCATTCCCTTAGGCGATACTGAAATTGTCAGAATTTTCATGGCTACTACTGACGTACTAATGTAGATAAATGAACAAAAAAATTACCACATATTTATAACACATTAACCCATTTTAGGGCAAGCATAGAAATTTTATAAAATGTGGTATTATTTTCATTGAAATATGCTTAAATTACATTCATTAAGACAAAAAAAAGTTTCATGCATGAAAAATAATATTTTATTTGATAAATAAAATGCATTTGGCATTTTCATGCATTCGGTCAATGGTGCGCTACCGCACCATTAAATTTAAAATTAATATATTTTTTTAAAATTTTATGCCATTTGTTTTATTATTATTTTATTTGCAGAACTTGCAACTTTAATCATTATAAAAACATATGATTAATCTCAAGTGGAATAATTATACATTTTCAAAAAGTCGAATTTCTCAATAACCGTTTCAGTTTTAAAAGACTAGCGTATTTTGGAAATTTCTCAACAGAAAGTGTTTACTCCAATTCAGTTACTGATATTTTATAGATGTCTCCAGAACTCTTAAAAATAGCAGAAAAATAAAATTAGTGAAAAATATTCGACACAGTGTTAATAAAAAAATATTTATTGAAATGGTGCGTTTACGCACCTTTGGCCGAAAATGGGTTAAGATAACAATGGAACATAAAAGGAAATTTGTGCGCAATAAAGTATGCTAATAAAAAAGTTATGATCATTCTTCATTGAAAAGCCCTCGTATTTGAATTCGCTGCTAAGTTTTACTTGCGGGCACGAAATTGAAAGTCATTTGTTTGTGCTGTTTATGAATTAAGCAGAGTTCAGAGTTTTGAAATCCTGATATTAAATTCAATTTATATCTTTGGAAAATAGATTATAACGCGGGTAGTTTCCAAAGTATAACTAAAAACATAATTAACATTCTACTGTTAAAACATTCACATGTTGAAATTCATTTTTTTCAAAAATTAATTAAAAAAATTATTGTTTTTTAAATTAATTTTTGAGGCACGTATGATTCGTAACCGATGATTTTTTTTTAAACAGAAATCTGTTTATTAATGCTTTAAATATGCTAATACAAAACCACAGATTAATACGCTAAACATGTTTTTAGTCGTGTTTAAAAAAAAAAAAAACAAATCCCGAATTGCATTGTTTTGCAACGATTAAAAATAAATTTAACACGAGGCGTAACTAAACTTTAAAACTTTATAATTTTTAAAATATATATGGCGGAATAACCTTACGTTTGGTATACAAAGATAAAATTTAGAGAAGAATCCAAATATGATGTCAAAAATTATAAAGTGCGTTGCAATTTATAAATGAAGATGACCCCGCTAAGCAAAATAAAACTTTAGTATTAATTAGCAGATGTTATTACTAACCAATGGGTAACAATGACATTTGTAAAGGATTTTTTGAAGAGCTAGTAGTGGTATACCCTTCTTTACTCTTGTGCTTAACTCTTCACATTAGACGCTCAATGCACATAATTTATCTTTTAATTTAATGTCAAGCCACCATTCGTAACATTAGGGTTAGATAAGAAATATAAACACATACACATGATCTCTCGAAGTAGTAGAAATTTCTGCAGACATATATTCTAGTACTTTTTTTAAAACAGTTATATATTTTGTTTAAATTCTATAATTAAATCCTAACTTCTAGAGTAAAAGGCGCTAACAAAGCTTTTAAAACGTTTAATACGTTGAAAATGCTTTTTTAGAGATAAAAATCTTTTTTATATGCATTATCATTACATTTTTAGACAAACATATTAAAAAATTGCAATTAGCCAGCACTGCCATCAGCGGTAAAGTGCAAATGCGCCATTACTTAAACCTGTAAAAAAGTGTCCGAGCTGAATGAAATTGGCCCAACAGTGATGGCCAACAGCAGGCCAGCATTGGTATGCCATCACATTACTTCAATCCGACACTTTTCCTGCAGTGTTAGCACCTATCCTACTGGTATTTCTTTGCTGTCCCCGCACTTTCCATTACAAAAATTTCTTATAGAATTCTATTAAAAAAACTTATAGAAAAATGCCCGTTTTTCTATGATCTAGTTTCACCAGCAGCTATAGAAGCATCTATAATAGAAAGGTCTATAGAAATATTTGAACTTGCAGCTATTTCCATGTGTCACCCTCCCAAGTACTAACCACGCTCGATGCTGTTTGGTTTTCCCGATCGAACTTGAACAAGTACTTTCAGCGTATTCTACTACGGCTCGTTGTTTTTACGCTCTCATTACACTATTTCAAGTTTGTTTCTTTTGTGATTTGCGTTCCCAATCATTAAACTTGTATAGAAATTATTGTATTGTATAGAAATACTATATATTTTATACGTTAGTTGATTCTCAACTGTGTAAATTACGAAAACCGAAATCCTTTGTAACTTAGTGAAACCAGATTTAAAAAAAAAGTGTTTTGAAATAAAGAACTTATTTATTTATTCATTTACTTATTTATTTTGTTGGTGGTTCTGATGATTTCCAACAGCAAAGTAGACTGATGCTGTCCAGCAGTGATCATGTAGTGGTAGACCATTAGCCAGCACTTCTCCATCATTGCCAGCAACTATCTTGCTGCTGGCCAGCAGTTTCTTCTTTACTTGGTAATAACTATATAATAAAGATAAATCAGAATTCTTTTTATGATAAAAATAAAAGAAAAGAACATTAATTTCTCATTATGATACAGTCTCGTCTAAAATATGTTATTTCTCTTTTCTTTCTTCAAAATTATCCTATATAATTTCATGATAATATTAAACATCTAAAAAACGCTATGATGTAATCTTTTTAATGCTATTAATTGTAAAGAAAAAATATATAATTTTTAATATAAGACTGTTTATGCAACAAATGAAATAATTTTATATATTTTCATTTCATATTCATATTTTCATTTAAAAGTTTAATAAGTTATGTAATATTTCGGTACCGTAATAACTTTATATAATGTAACGTATATTATTAACGTAATAACTTTATATAATGTATAGATAAGAAATTACATAGGGATGTGTATGTGACTAATGAATTAATGTTATTTATTTCGAAATCTTTTGTAAGCGAATATAAATTTCCAAGACATTTTAGAATTTAAAAGAAATTCTCCAAGTGATTTCTATGCATCAGGGGTGCCAGCGCTGCGCCAGAAATGGCCGATTGCTACCACTAAATTTTATTAGCATTCTTGTCCTTATTTAAATGTCATAAATTCTGTCATTAAATAAGTCAAAAAATACTATTAAAATTTAGTGGTAGCAATCGGCTATTTCTGGCGCAGCGCTGGGACGCCTGATGCATTTTCTAATTAAACATCAAATTTCATAAAATTAATGTGATATCACTCAAACATGTTTGGACGAACTTAAACTTCCTTTGAAGGAAATTTCATCAACATCTTACTTCTTTACATGCATTTCGGAATATTTTGAATGCATTAAAGTTACATAACTGCACTTTGCGCATACTTATTTATTTACTTAACTGACTTTGAGAGCTTAGTCATAATATAAAAGGTTTTGAAGAAATTCATGTATAAATTTAATTAAATATTAATAGTTTAGATGACAACTATGAGTCTCTGTCTCTTTTAGAAATATTGACAGGTAAGAAAATTTAGAAAAGTTTAAATTCTGAAATTTATCGAATTTTAAGTGCTACAGTGTTATTGTCTTACAGCTTTATTGAATTTCTTATGGTTGTACAACATGAGCGGAATATGCTCGCTTGGAGCAGGTAACTTAAACGGTAGAGCATTGGCCCCTTAAGCCAGGGATCTGGGTTTCATTCCCAGCGTGGGAATATTTTCGCTCGGTTGAAAATATTCAATTCGTACAATGTTATATTCGTAATAGTGTATTAATGGTTTTAAAGTTTACATAAAAATATTTTTTATATAATTTTGCATTTAAACTAATGCTAATAATGTTACATTTTTTTAAAAGGCCTGAAATGCACTACAGGTATTTGTTATACAGACTAAAGTTTGTTCCTATTACAGACATTTGCGTTATATAAAAAAGATTTAACACAACTTTAAACTTACCTTCTAGCCAAATATGTCTGGAACATATCGATATACAGTGGAAAATCTTTATATTGCGTTCTTTTAGACCAGAAGTTGTGAAGATTACAATTTTTTTGAATAATATCAATCATTTCCCACAATGTTATCTTATAAACATTTTCCAAATACCTTGAGCAAATCCTTATATTATTTATTTCCTTTTTTTTTAATATCCACTTTGATCATAAAAAAATAAGGAATTAATTTAAACCTAAGGGGATAAAGATGAAATAATGTGTGAAACTTAGTCATCTTCGCTCTCAGAAATACTGTCTTCAATTCACATAAATAAATCTTGCAGTACAGTTACTGCATATATCCGAGGATTGCAGAAATTTCTGTCCTTTTTTTCTGTTTTAGGACAGAGAATTTCCGTAATCTGAAAAAGGGAGTTTTTTTTAAATAAGTCTCTTTCTCTTCCGAGGATCCATCCACTTGATTTTGAACCTGGGAGTTCGCGTGTCGAATCAACCATCTTAACCACTCGGTTCACGAGCACTTGATAGAGAGCGATTTTAAAATGAAGATACGGGTTTTATTCAAAGGAAGCAACTGATAAATCAGGCATAGACATTCATCTTCCACTTCCACTAACATACATGTAACGTTCACTAAAAGCTAAATTAATTAAGTAATGACAATTACTCTGGAACAATATCGACAAAGACCGACATACATATAATCTAATACCGAAAGTATCAGTAACCCACTACAACTTCTCCCCACACACAACAGCGTTTCTCACGGGGCATGATCCCTTTCGAACTTACCCCCACAAATTTAAATGTGCAGACAAATTCCCATACGAGTATGGTGCAGTGGCGCCTTCCTCCAATTATTACTTCTCCTGCCTGCTAGCAGCACAGTGACATATTACAAAGCCTGCCCTCCCTCCCAAGGATTGGTTTCGGAATATCCTAAAGAGACATACCCTTAACAGAAAGCTACTTAAAATATATATTTTTCTCAGAGATCTGCCAAACCTTACCTACTAGCCGTCAGCTGCAATTCCCAATGCAAAACTTTTTACCAATCTCTGCCGCATGTCGTGTTCGGGGTTCTCCCTTGGCAGATCCTATCTGGACTTAGACCATAGCTTATAATTACTTTTTTTTTTTTTTTTTTTGCTGTTATTCTTGTCGCGTTTAACGGCGGGCACACCTCCGGCTGAATATTGTAACTTTTTCATTGTATTTTTTTTATAAAACTTAATAAAGGTGACCGGGAGGGATACTATGCTCTACAGACTAGGTCCTGGTCTGAGCAGTCTCTCTTTGGCTATCAAATCAAATCATTGATAAGGCTTGTTTGTTTGATCTTTCTTGTTCAGAACGCACGGAAATTTAAACTTAAGTGCAAGGACATTTCATCATTATGAAATAATGGTTGGCGTTTTAACACTTGTAGAATAATAGATGATAAAAATTATTATGTATTAGACATATTTTTAATAAGATATAATTTGATTGTTAGATGTAAAATATGAATATTATATTTTGAATTAAATTCGAGAAGAAATGTTTGCTTTTTTGAATAAAATCGTTTTTTTTTTTTACTTGATTGAACTATTATATATTTTTTAAACATGTTTATTTGGAATATATTTTACATGCCTATATTTTTTTAATACTCTAAAAATAAATTGATAAAAAATAACTAAAAAATTACCACTTTATTAAATTCGAAAGAATTATTTTTGTTTGTTTGTTTTCAAATAAATTAGAAATTTTAATTTATTGAATTTTTGGCCAATGCTCGACCATTGGAGCTACGAGATCGATACCTTGCCTAGCATCTGTCACTCACATATGTCGATAAGACCGCAACCGTAGCACAAGATGGAAAAGTCTCCATGAACACACAACATCGCGGCGAAACATGAGACGGAAATAAGACCCAGCATAGTTGAATAGATAAATGAACACTCATAAATTGAAAAACTCATAAATTCGAAAAGTTAATTAAAAATTATTTATTGAAAATATATATCAATAACAATTAAAAAGTTGATTACGGGTCAAAACTGGTGACTGTTATTTAAATTCAATATTACCACATTTAATTTTTTTTCTTCTTTGTGACTGGTAGATTTCTCTTTGAAATACCCTATTCTAAGTGTATGACAGCGATTATTTCTCAAAAAGTGGTATAAAGGGAAAACAAACCCTCTACTAGGATGTAAACAAAGGCATAAGAATTTTACATGACGTACATTACTTCTATAAGAATTAGGAAAACACTGGAGTATTAGTATAATCATGTAATTTTGCACAAAAAATAGAAATGCAAATATTATAACACATTTGAAGTTTGAAAAGAGAACTGTAAGAAGTTGTAATTCAAAAAAGATTCATCCAAAGGAAATGCAAAAATCTGACGTTATGTAAATTAGGAACATATTATCACTTAAAAGTTATCATAGGAAATTTTTAATCCATTAAATTTAAAAGATTTTGCATAAGTATAAATCTATTTAATGTTTATTGATGGATTTTACGATAACTGTATATGGAAATTTTTAATTACGCATTTTCTCTATAACGTTAGATTTAAGATTATTTACTAAAATTTCAAACAAAGAATATCTTCTAATATTTAAAAATAATCTCTTTTCTGTGATTGCTGTGTTATATTTTGTTAAAATAATTGAACGAAGTTTCGTAAGCTTTTGTCTTAACGGTAAAAAAAATAGGATAAAAACTATAAAATTCCTATGTTTCATATTTATAAAGAAATTTTAATGATAACTATCACTTCTAAAATTCACTCGTAAGATGTTTATAAGCGTAAGTGGATATTAAATGAATAGATACTCAAATATTTGTGTGAAAATATACCAGCAATTTATTTTTTTTAAAGATTTCAACGGATTAATTAGTTATTCAATATTTGTTAAACATCGCCATTCAGTTTAAATTTATTTGCTGGAATAATGCATTCACCTGGAATACCTACAACAAAATAACACTAGTGTTTAAATATTGCCTTTCTGTTGGAAATACAAGGTGGTTCAGTGAGCAACATTTGAATAAAATATCTTAATGGTTCAATTAAAAACAGGCTTTCCAAGAGTGAGCGATATAAGATAAGTTTGGCACAGATGACTGTATTGGCAGGTAGGAAATGGTGCTCTTGTTTTGTTAGTAAGCAGCTACTTTATGTTTTTTGTATAAACAAAGTTATCATTGCTGGGGCAGGTTAGATCTACAATCACTCTTGTTTGAACCTTTCATCTTTAGAAACGTATCTTGCGGCATGCAGTATCATCGATCAGTGATGAATTCAAGTGGTGGTCCGTTAGAAGAGTTTCTCCCGTCTAGAGCGTCAAAATTTCCAAACCGGAAAATTTGAGGGGTTTTTTTTGTTTACTATTGACCAAGATGTTCAAAATTCTTACTTGAGTGTAAAATGTCTCCATTGTACCGCAGAAATCTCTTCCGGAGTAAAACGTCAGAATTGATCAATATTCTGAATGATGAATTATTTTCACTTCTTCATAGTTATAACTTAGTGTTTTGTTCCTTTTTGTTTTACTCAGGATGCAACCAGCCCATATTCCATGGGGGTACTTTTCGAATGGTTCAATAAGCAGTTCAGCAAAAGAATCTTTGGATCAAATTACCCATTGGACTTCAAAGGTGGAATTGAATATCTAACCCATTCTCGGGATTTGAACTAATGCTTTTTTCTATCTAGCGTTTTTAAATAACAAAATATGTGAGAAAAATCCTAAGACTATTTATGAACTGTAAAATATCGTTACAACTATTGTCAACTTGATTGATGTTAAAGTCATCTTTCTAAAAGACGGCTTCCACAACCAATTCACTGGTGATCTTGATGAAGCAGATAGCAACTTTAAAACTTTATCTTTAACTGCCGATTATGTATTTTCCATATAAGTTCCTAAACTGTTCCTCTCTCCCATTTGTTTGCCGTCTTTACGCGCTTTTACAGTTGTTGCCAAAAACTGGACTTGATTATCAATGTTCCCTGAAGCAAATGAAGTGTTTAGCATTTATAATTCGGTTTCAGGAAGATTAAAAAAATTCGGGTTCACTATACTCTATTTTTTTCTGCTGTTCACTATAATGAAGTTTTACTAATTTAACTATCACAGAATTGATATGTTTTTTTTATATGTGGCCATAGAAACGTGCAATATGGATGACCCTATAGAAAATATTGTGAAACATTTAATAGTTAATTATAGGTATACAGAAAAAGTGAGTGCATTATTGTCTGTAGGACTGTACTTTTCGAAATTTTCAGTGAGAAGTTCAGCAAAAGAATCTTTGAACTTCAAAGGTGGAATTGAATACCTACCCTATTATCTGGATTTGAACCAATGTGTTTTCTCTGTATAGTGTTTTTAAACAACAAAATGTGTCAATGTGTATTCAACAAAATGTGTGTTCTAAGGCTATATCTAAACTGTAAAATATCATTACAACTATTGTCAATTTGATTGACATTAAAGTCTTCTTTCTAAAAGACGGCTTCCATAACCGGCCTCCCGCTTTTCGGCTCTTTGAAATACGTTTAAGAATGCTGCATTATTTTTAACGTAATACAACTGATATAAGTTTCCTTGGAGAACGGTAACATCTTCTTTATACAAAATGCTACATTTAATGGTCTTTCACAAGGCCGCATAAAAGAAATAAGACGTAAGACGGCGATGACTATATAGGGCCACATGAAAGAAACTACTAAGGCCTAACTACTGCGGCCTACTAACTAAGGCCGCATAAAAGAAATCAGATGTCAGATTAAAAAGGTGCGGTGACTATCTATTAATGAAAGCTCCTTTCCAGTTGTGCTACACGTTTTGAAACTTCATTAAATTTACATATATTATGTGTTGTGTATAAATTGCATTGGTATACAGAAAACTGAATAAAATTATTCGAAAACAATACATTCTACGATAACTGTTAGACAACTATCGTAAGCTCTATTTTACGTTATTACATAGTATTGTACTTTATTGTATCGCATTGTACGTTGCATGTACGTTTTGAAAAATATATGCTGGACTACAGAAAAGTTTCAGAATATACATTGCTGATCATTGGCGATTATAACTGAAGTTTCAGTTGTGTTGTACGTTTTCTAAATTGCTTATTTAGAGACCTCCTTTCAACTTATGAAAAGATGACGTCTCGTGAGAATATTATGGTAACGTTGGAAAAAGTTTCATAATCTTAACATAATGCATGCCTATTTTTTCTTTCTTTTAATTATCTAATCTAAATCTCACGAATACTACTTATACATATACAAATCGTGAAAATGTCTAACGAGACTTAATATATTTTTTCATTATTTGTCCTAAAAAGAAATTTTCCTAAAATCTTTAGCTAATTTAGAAAAAAGCAGACTTAATATAAAAGCATATCTTTCAGGTTTTTTTTAACCATTTGGAAAAATGGTTATTGTTCTCGTCAGGGTAGGAAATAAAAAGCATATCTGAAAGTTTTCATTGGTTTAATCCGCAATTTATTCGTTATCTGATTGGTATATACAGTAATCTGTATTTCCCTTTGGTTTTAACACCGATGGACAACAGAGTGTTGCCACTATGACAAAAAAGTAATAAAAACTACAAAAAAAATTAATAAACCAGAAACAAATTGAGATACAGCTTTCAAACAAATTGCATTTAAAAGTACTACATTTTTTTTCTCTATCCGACGGTATAAAAAGTAATAATTGTCGGATGTTTAGAAGTTTAAGAAGGAAATTTTATTTAAAATTGGTCGTAAGATTTTTTGGAAATCTGATGATAGAAAAGCCTTTTCCCGAACAGCCAATGAAATGCTTGCATAATACGCAAGTTTCAGGAAATCTTGCAAATTTTAAGTGTAATAACACTATTAATGTTTAATTCATGGCGTACGTAATGTATGACCAGCTCCGTAGAAGTTTAAAAATTTACAGTACCGAAAATTGTAAAACTGAAATTTCTTTTAAAATTTGTTCACGATGGTTCCAGGAATGTTATCGTTGTTTAATCCATGGCATACGTAATGTAGGATCAACTCCGTGCGATTTTTTATGTCTTAAATTTTAGTCTTTGAAAAAATCATTTTCCAAATGGTCGTTGCAATTTGTTAAATTGCTATTTTTTTTATATTATTTTTAAAAAATGCATTTTTGTGCTCCTGAAAGTAGTTATTGTGTAATAGTGCGCACTCTAAATCTATATATATAAAAGAAATTCTGGATTTTGTATTAATCAACGCGCAGCCAAAACTACTGCACCTAAAATCTTGAAAATCGGGGTAATAATACTTCTTATGATATAGAGTGCCGCTAAGAAAGGATTTTCCAAAATTCTACCCCTAAGGGGGGTAAAAAGAAGAACGAACTTTAAAAAAATTCCCTAAAAATCAGATTTTATAGTTATTTTTCAACTGATAACATATTTTGGTGTATTTTTGTATGCTGAATCGAATGGTACTAACTAAATTTTTTTAAGCGCAATAGTTCGAGAGATGTTTCATATTTTTTTAATTTGGCACTATCTTTGGCGCCAAAACATGAATTTTCCAAGTGATAATTTCTAAAGACTCATTCTTTTCATTCTGTTACTATAGCAACGGTAAAAAATTCAAATTGAAAATTTTTTTAACCAATCCTTTTTGCTAAATAAAAACAACTTCGTCAATTAGAAAAAAAAATTCAAACGCTTCAAAAACTAAAACTAAAAAAAAAAAAAAAAAAAAAAAAAAAACTGTGGTACTTTTTCGTTCTAATTTCCGTCGCGATACCATGCCAAAATGTATGGTATCGCGCAATTTATTTCAACTCTAATCGTGCAAACGATTTTTATTGCAAACCGTGCCACACATTAACATTTGCTAATTATTGAACGTGAATATTTTTATGCAGGAATTTTTAATGATGAAATTTATTTTATTCCAGCATAATCTCGCAAAACTTTTTAATTTATTTTTTGAATAGAAAATATTTATTACTGATACTGATGTAGATTTTACCGTTTCGCAGTTATCTGATGACGAGGAAGCTACAATAAAATTATTTCAGAAGTTAGGAATTATACATATAAAAATGTTTTGTTCAAAAAACCATGAATGTCTTCATTGAAAGAATGCAATCTTTACTGCAATGTGAGACACACGTATTACGTACGCCATGCTTCAGTAGTGAAAGGCATTTACAATTTCAAGACTGCAGTTTAAATTGACTATATTTTATTACTTGCAAAATATTTATTTACTAGCCGCTTCTGGCGACCAGTTTGGTCTCCCTAAAATGTATGCTAAGCATTGCATCATGTTACTTTCATTCTTAAACTAATTTGCTTGCTCAATCCTTCCCGAAATTTGAATAAATATTTTGATAGAGAAACCAAGAATTCTTTGTATTCTTGATAATATTTCATACATTTTTTGTTGTTATGCATATTTCGTCTTTTTTGACAAATATCACTTAATTTCCGTAGCTGTAAAAATGAGTGAAATTTCAAGTGTTTAAACTGAGATTTGTTCATAAATTATCTAAATTAAACTTATTTTACTTAAACATGCCGTTACTTCAATGTTATTTTTTAGCATTAATAAATTTATTTAAATTTTGCAAACCATGCATTTATAATTTTTTTTCACTACTTGCTGATTAAATAATGAATATATATACTTTTGTTTTTATAAATTTGATTTCTGAGATACAAAACAAATAGGTGTTGCTATCCAACGTACAATTTATACACAAGTTTAACATAAAACTCTACGTTTCGGTTTATTCTTTAAAACCTTCATCAGGAGAAAAATTTTCTGAAATATAAATCGACAACAAACTCTTTACATGCTACATTTTGAAATCAATTCAAAATTCAAAACATTCTAACGGAAACCTCTTACTCCCAAATAAAGAGTTCAGTGGCGCCATCTTTTAATCAAAGATGCAAACGAAGAAAGACAAGCTGAAAAAATGGAATTTTCATTGACTTTTCAAAATTGAAAGCCATATTTCTGGTATGTGAAAGGAAACATTATCATTACACACTTCATGGTTTCTTAGACGAATTTCTAAAGATTCACGAATTTGGGAGTAAGAGGTTTCCGTTAGAATGTTTTGAATTTTGAATTGATTTCAAAATGTAGCATGTAAAGAGTTTGTTGTCGATTTATATTTCAGAAAATTTTTCTCCTGATGAAGGTTTTAAAGAATAAACCGAAACGTAGAGTTTTATGTTAAACTTGTGTATAAATTGTACGTTGGATAGCAACACCTATTTGTTTTGTATCGATATTACAACGTAAAGTCCTTTATTATTATTTTGATTTCTGAGTTCATAAATATGGCAAGGAAGTAACGTAACTAAGAGAAATAGCAAAATTAAACCCTCGTGAATGCAAACCGTAAACAAACGTTAGAGCCGCCAATTTACCTACTATGATGTCATAAAAATACTGCCCATTCATTGATGGAGAACCTGCTTTGCGAATGATTATCTTCATGGTTTAATATTTTCTACAGTTCATGATGAATGAATCTCTTGTGTTTGTTTATTTTATGAAGTGAGATAGTAAGCTGTCAGCCTAATTTAAATTGAAATTATCTTAGAATACATATTTATTTGAATGTAAATTAGAAAAAAATACTTTGATGTTGAAATGAAATATTTTAGTTTATGTTATAATTATTACGATTAATTACTTGTTAGGTACTTTTCCACTACGGGGGCCTTGGCAATTTTTTTAAAAGCTTTGCGCAATTCGAGCTTCAGAAAGTGAAATACGTTCACAAAATATATAAATAGCTATGAAAACAAACTTGGTGAACTTTTATTTTTGTTGTTATATATGTATTTATTTGCATATAAACATTTTTTTTATTACATATATATACAATATTTGGCACTACTTAGTTATCCCGTCGACCAAAATTATGTCGCCAAACTATAAAATTAAATGTCAATATGGTTGATCGTAAATGTCACATTCACTTGACTTTAAGCAAGTTTCACGTGTTTACGTCATCAAGTGATTTTTATTTCGACTTTTTATTTATATTTTTATTAATGTTATGCTAATTTATTTGTTCTTTCGTTATTTAAAATAAAAAATATGTCAATTTGTATAATTTGGCAAATGGTTTGGCGGTGTATATAAGTTGGCGAAATTCGCCGACGAGATAACTAAGTAGTACCCAAATTACTTCTGTTTCTACACAAAAATAGATTATTGCTTTCTTTAGATTAAATAAATTGTATACATATGGAAAAAATTGTTTATGTGTATGAAATAACAATGCCGGAAAATACGATGCCATTTTTTTTTTCTCGCCCAGGACCTATATTGGAAAAATACCTTTATTTATTTATTTATTTTATTTTAAATGAGGTGAATGAAAGATGTGTATTTTAAATGTATCTGATAAATGTATTTAAATTTATGTGTTTTGAATGAAAGTTATGCGTTTAAATGAAATGAGTGATAGGTTTATATTTTAAATGAAATGATGGCGATGGAAGAATATTTGGTGATTTATCACCTGCGCCCGACTAACATAAAAGTACCGAAATGACCGTTTTGGCACATAAAAAGCGAATCGGTCAGCCCGGAACTATTGATGACAGTCACATGACTTCGGCTATTATTATAGAGATTCTTATATTTTAAATATTTATTTTGGTACCCGTCGACCAATTTCGCCAAATTATATAAATCGCCAAACCACTCGCCAAATTATACAAATTGACATAATTTTTATTTTAAATAACGAAAGAACATAGTACAACATTAATAAAAATACATTTAAAACGTCGAAATAAAAATCACTTGATGACGTAAATACGTGTAACTTGCTTAAAGTCAAGTGAATGTGACATTTATGATCAACCATTATTGGCATTTAATCTTATAGTTTAGCAATAGATTTTTGGTCGACGGGATAATCAAGTAGTACCATTATTTTTTATTGATTTTAAAAAATGGTAGGACAAAGTCTGTAATTTTCAAAAGTTATATTTTTTAAATGCTCATTTTTTTATCAACAAAATTATTGTTTTTTCAAATGTATCATTTTATTTTTGTGCCAACTATTATGCTTGGTGACAATGGTGTTGGGATAACAGAGAAATACCAAAACAGTTACTGATTTTATTTCAGATGTAAAGAAAAAAGGCTTAATGAGCAATAAATATTGTAAATATGACTATAACTCAGATTCTACTGAACAGAATTTTGTAGAACTTACACTGCTAAATAGTAAATTTGGTTTATAAATGGTTTAATGTTAAAACCATCATTCTAAGTTGCTACGGGAGTTCTAAAATTAGGTGAACTCGATTATGAAAGATTTCAAGTCAACTAATTAAATGCACAATAAGTTAGATAATATTTCAGGGATTTTATCAGTATTTACCATATCATTCTGTGTTGTTTAGTTACGGAGCTATGCGGAAAAAGTTCTCAGTGGTACAGTAAAGAAAATTAGAATATATACGCTACAAAGATAGGGTATACTAGAGAGTATATATGCTAGAGTTATGGAAGTTGAGCTGAGTTCCATAAAAAATTCAGAAGCGATGCGGTATATACCTACCCCTACCTTCCAGAGAGTTCTATAATCAGGTTAACGCGATTATGAAAGTTATATTTAACTATCTCAATATATATATAATGCAAAGAGAAATTTCATTCCGGTCGCTTATATCTTGAGTTCTGTTGAATAGATTTTGGCGGGACTTACATTGTTAGTTAGATAATTTTTCAGAAAAGATGTTATTATAAGATATAACGTTCTAGGTTGCTTAGTTAAATAATTATGAGGAAAGTTCTAAATGAGATTTTGAAATTATTAATTACTAATTTTGAAAGATTTGCTTTTTTTAAAGGTTCGGCTGAATGAATTTTTATGGGATTTAAACTGTTAATTAGATCATTTTTAGGGAAGGTTTCGGTATATCTTCCAGTTTAAAAGATTCTATTAAGTGGATTTCGATGGAACTTGATAGATTATTTAATTTTTCAGTGAATGTTTTAGTATAAAGCACATATCATTTGCTTAGTGTTGCTTGGTTGTTAGGTTGCTTGATTGTAGAATTACAGATGAAAGTTCTAGAATCAGGCGAACCCAATTATTATGGACAATCAGCCTTTTCAATAAGTCCAATTAACAGATTCTGATGAGACTTGCATTGATAATTTTTCATGAACGCTTTTAGTATAATATATATTGTTCTATTGTTCTTTACCAAATCCTACACTAACAGATCAACTAAAGAAATTGGTCCTTAACAGTCTAAATTTTGTATGACTCAATAAAAGATATAATAGCGTAATGACATTCATATTGCTTTCAGCAATTCGGTTGGATACACCAAGTAAATGTCCAAATTTCTTTAAAACGCATGATCAAATTCACAGATATATTTTGTTTCATTCAAGATTTTTTTAGAAAAACCGACCAGCGTAGCGGGCGAAGGCGGCTAGTTATGAATAAAATGACAAATTAAATTTTTGCATGAAGAATTAAAAAAGGTTTATCCAATTTACTATAAGTTTATTTCTCTTGTACTTAGTGTAGTTACATATGCATTTCTAACGTGCACAAGCTAGTTACAAAATGAATAATGTTATTTATTTTCTAAAGTAATTTTTCAATATATTCTGTACGTTGTGAGTTCCGAACAATAGTAAATATGCTTAAAAAAATAAAATTTATTAAAATGTATTAATTCTACTCTAGAATTTACTAATCTAGAAAATCTACTCTATGAATTCTACTCTAATTTATGAATTCTAATCTAAAAGAAAGAATAGCCTGGTTTTAATTCTGAAAGATTTTATTTGTTGTGAAGAAAATATGATGAAAAATAGGCAATATAACCGATGGCCATTAATCCGATTCTAAAAGTTCCAGAACTGTTTTAAAGCAAATCGTTTCTAATCAAATCTGTTTAAACCGAAGGTCTTTATTTTATTATTTTATAGAACCATTTTAAAGTTAAATTTAATTTGGAGGGGTGGGGGTGACCTCTATATATTGAAATTGAATCAAAAATTTAAAAGTTTCAATACTAACACATAATTCTGCATCATGTTTACATTTTCTGTTAAATTGTACATTCCGGAATCAAACGAAAAACACTCAGGTAGCTTACGAATTATGCAGGTGCAAAGTTTGGAACTGTCAATGTTAAGTTATATAATCATTTAAATGCAACAATGCATGGGGATAGATTTTCATGAAAAACAAAGAAAAATCTATTTCACTTTTGTATAAGAATATTAAAACGTCCTGAAATAAATTTCTGTTAAAAAATTAATGGGATACAATTTAAGTTTTTCCTACAATTAATTTCGAAAAAATATATAATTTGAAATTAATTTTGAAAATAAAGTCTTCTAAAAAAATACTTTTTGTTCAAAAATTGGTTAGTAGGAGCAAATATTAAATCGGAGCACATTCCGATAAGTTGTTTTTTAGTCTTACTTAAAAAAACTTACCAATTTGCAATCTTATTTACAATGATTTAAACTAAATTTATTAACACATAAAAAATGATTAAAATTAAAAACATTGTTTAAAATTTAAAACCTACATATTTCTTAAACAGCTTGAATGAATATGTAACCGTTTTATACGCAAAAGCAAAATTTATCGAAGAATCCAAATATAATGTGAAAATTATGTTTTATTAATGAAATCTTCAGCTTTGGATACATTTTCAGGATGTAAAAAAAACTTCAAACAGGTTTAAATATAACAGAATTTATCAAATAATAAATAATTAGATTTAGTGCCAACGAATTTAGTCTACACCATTTAGATTGCCGTAATGAGCCTTATTTTTTAGGACATTCTACATACTCTAATATACAGATGATTATACCTAAAACAAAATTCTGTTATTTTCTCTACTAAAACATAAAGATTCAGTAAAAATGAAAGGGAGAAACAAATCATGATGCAAGATTCTACTCTTAAATGAGAATAGAATGTTTCTCGTTATCAGTTCAAAGCATTTTTTACAGGATTAATGTAAGTTTACACCTTTTTTACACATTTAAGGCTGAAGAAATAGCTTTGCCTTAGATGTAGCTGTTAAATACTGCATAAAAATTAACACAACTCTTTTTTAACTAATCCTGTAATAACTAGAAAACTATTATGGTATTAACTGGCTTCCGATTTTGATCAGTTTAGCTCTTAAAAATATATAGACTTGCATATAAGATATGCTAAGATTTTGACGTACAGGAGCCAAAATGGGAAAGTAGACAACAGAATGTCTGACACTTTTGAAAAATCATATTAAATATCATAAAATGTATTTTTTTTAAAGCACTAAAGTAACAATATCCCAAATTAACATATTTTTGGGTTAAAGTTACTAGTCTGATGTACATAATTACAATAAATGTACCCCAGACTTTGAAATAGGCAATTACAGGTAATAGTTCCATATCCTGTTCTGGTATTTTTGGCACTAAATGTTTCCATGTGGTTTCTGTGACTGGTTGACTGCCTTTGGGGTTGTTTTTTGAAAACTGGAATGGAATTTATTTATGTGAATTTTTTGCATTTAACATATTTTCTCGAAAAAAAATTATAACTTTTCGTTTTTTAAAAGGTATTTTTCTATCGATGTAATATTATATAAATATATATTTTTCTGTGTTTTAATATTTTTTTAAGGAACATACAACATTAACCCTCCGTCTACCAGACGGGTCCATTGGACCCGACAGGTACATACAAAATATTCATTCAAACCAAAAATTTCTTTAAAATAAACTAAGTATATAAACCAGACAAAAATAAGGTAAATAAATAAGTTAAATAGTTTTAAATAAAAATTCTGGTGTAGAACGTTTTATTAAAACTTGAATAAAATTCCCGGTAGATCTAGGGTTAAAGTGTAGAATGTAATGTTATATTTTAATTTGACATATATAATAAATAGGTAAAGTATGAAATATACAAAATTATAAATATATATTATATACATATACTATATATAAGTATATAGTATTTATTTTTAAATGTATATAGTAAGTATTTACATATGTATATATAAGCACATATTTATGTAAATATACACTTATTTTTAACATATCACATATATAACGTTTATGAAATAAATAAATGTTTTCCCAAAACCTTGAAAAATTTGGTAATAAGCTAAAATGGCCTATTGGCGCCATTTTTTATTTTATTTTTTGCCAATCACGCCAACCACAACAGGATACAAAACTCTTCCCCAATTACAAACTAATTCATACTATTTAGTTCTTAATTTTTTGTTTAAATGAGCACACATTGTTTTACATTTAACAGGTCAATCTGTTTTAAGAACAACTTTAAGAATCCAATTTCGCGCTTTCAAAAGGAAATGATAAAGTGATTACAAACATATAAAGTAATGCATAAAAGATCGCCATTTCCTGTAATTTTGTCTAATGTAATACTTACTCTTTTCACAGTTATCTCCTAAGAAATTATCTGGACAAATACAAATTGCTTTAGCATTCTTAATATCACATTTTCCTCCATTCTGGCACTTAATAAGTGAGCACTTATCTACAGAATATAAATTTCATATTCAGAATTACCATATGGTAGAAAAATTACAAAATGTAAAAAAAAAAAAAAAAAAAAAAAAAAAAAAAAAAGAAAGAAAGAAAAGCAAGTAATAAAATTTAAGGTATGGAGATATATATTCATACCAATTTTTACATTCATACCAATTCAATTTTTATATTCATACCAATTTCATACCAATTTTTTTATTTCATGTAGAAGACTCTGGATATAGACTGTACTTTGCACGTCGCAAGGATAGAGTTTATGAGCGCCAGTATTCCCCAATGACCACCAGCGTCCTCATGGATCAATTAGTTTTTATTCAGGACCGATGTTCAGAATCTTCATTTATGTGTGTTACCGCTTTTTCTATATTCGCTACAACTTTTGCGCAACGAATTTCAAACTATCTTGTGTATACATAAAAAAAAATATTTTTACATATTAATTATCTTAATGAAATTTGAATCTACGTTAAATGAACTTATAAACTCGGTTACATCTCTCGTCAGTTAACAATGGTGTTGCCAGATGTCCCGATTTTTGGGGTCTTCAAGTGTTGTCCCACGTAATCACTTCGCGGGACACCAAAAGTCCCGATTTTTCATGATATCAAGTTATTTTAAATTTTTGCTGTTCTTAGCTGATCTGTTTTCACAAGTATTACTATATTTTCAAAGATTTTTCAATGATATGGTTTCAATTTCTATAATTCGTTCTAAAATTGATTTTGAATTCATTTTAAAAAGGATTTACAATTATTTGAATTATAAAAATATTTTTTTTTTAAATCGCTCCTAAAAATTATTATTCACTATAAACATAATCGTAGAACGAAAAAAAAACCACTTCATAATTGAACCAACAATTGGAAGAAGGGAATAAACGCCACTTTTTGACACATTCATTTTTCTACACTTTTACATTCTTTAGATGTAGCGCTTAGTTGTGAGTTCGAAGAAAATAAAAAAAACATACGAAGCGAATGGTTTTTGTTATTTTCTTCGAACTCACAATTAAGCGCTACACGTCTAAAAAAAATGTAGAAAAATGAATGTGCCAAAAAGTGGCGTTTATTCCCTTCTTCCAATTGGTGGTTCAATTTAATTCAACTTATTTTTAAAGTACTAGGGGGCTCTGCCCCCTACGAGCTACGCTCGTCAACCCCCGTACAGACACCGCAGACTCTAACAGCACGCTAATTTGATCGCCTTTAAAAAGATTTCGGAAGATTGAATTATAATTTGAATCTGACAATTATAATCTCACGTAATTTTCACCAAACTTTTCTTTCTCTTTTTAATATTCACGTCAAAATACTTTTGTTAGAAATGAAATATTATGATCATCTTAAAATGTCAAGTAAATGTCTCGCGCAATTTTTAAATTAAAACTGTTTTGCAATATTATTTTTTGTTCATTTTACGTAATAAGTGTAATATGACGTAAATTCTCCTATTTAGGACTTCTAACGCATGTTGCTGAATTTATTATTTTACAATGTTCTTTCTCATTTAAAATTCACGTGTAACTATAGTTTTTATGACGTAATTTTCAATGAGTTCCTGCTTTTTATATTTTTTGTTTATAATAGTCACGTGTAAAATAAATTTTTAATTTGAAGCAAACATTACTGTTTGAGATGTTTATACTGTTAGCAACAGTTTAAATTAATACAATTTTCTAAATTTGTAAAAAATATCTCTCGAAATGCTGAAAATTTGAATTTAAAATAGAAATAAAACCTCGAAAAATTATTCAAATTAAAAAACTAACTGCAATCTGCACACCGGGAAATTCTGACGCATAAAATGATCTAAAAATGATTAAATTCCTATGTACAGTTTTTGCTCCTATAAAACTTTTTTAATGGAACGATTTTGTCCAACTTTGGCATTAAATATCTCTTAAAATAATTCTTCGATTTGAAAACTGTCTGCATCAGCGTGTTTATCAAACATTTCTCTATAATACTACCGATTTTCATATTTTTGTATGCAACAGTTTTTTTAATATTAACGAAGAAACACCTCCGGTCACAAAAAATTCAAAACCGGCGGCGGCGGCGGCGGTGACAGCGGTAGTTACTTTTTTTTAGAATAGAGAGATATATTCATTTTAAAAGCATTAGCTAAGTTCCTTATTTTATTTAAAAATCCAATGATTAAAAAGTTTTTTAAATTATTTTACAAGGTATAAAATATCAAAAATTATACCCATCTTTTTAGCATTAAAATTTAAAAGAAAAATTCAGAAATATCGTACTTCTAATATCCCCTTTTTTAAAAATTATTTTTCAAACCAAAAGAAAATATATAAATTAATATTTTTATTTTATTATAAAATAAAAAAAAGTATTGATAAGTAATACATTAATATTGCAACATACTCATTCAAAATATGTTCTACTTTAAATCATCAAAAGACATAAAATGAATTCTTAATCTGATTAAAAGTTATTAATTACTAACTTATTATTTATTAAAACAAGTTTTTCTATGTTAAAATTATATATTTTACAAATTAACGCAACGCATGTAATTACATTATATTTCCTAATAAGAAAATTTTATTAATGGAACAAAACTTCTACAAATAATTTTTTTTTCTAAATACTTAATGATTCTTAAATTTATAAGAAAAAGCAATTCGTTTGCTTTAACTAATTCACTAAAATATTTATTGCATCCATTTAAATATTAAATTAACTTTTAAATACACGTTCATAAGACATTTACAACAAAAAAAAATCCTTTAAAACACGTCAAAATTCCAATTTTCCATCTACCATTTACTTACAATACAAACCATCACTTGTGGAAATGTCTTCCCTTTATTACCTTCATGGAATGCTCTCTTCAGCAACACCCAGTTGATAAGTAGTTAAAGCTTTTACCCTCTGTGCTTCGGAGCGTCAGATTGAACCCAGTCTCTTCCAGAACCGATATATGTTCCTTTGAAATTTTAAGAAATATACACGCCAAGCTGGCTCATAGAATGGAGTTATGAATAAAGAAGGGGAAACATATAGTTTACTGTCTACCAGTTGCGAGTGAAGTAACTGAGGGGGTTGTCACAAGATGGCGGCTGCTTTTTTTAAATAGGATCTTCAGTTTCTGATTACCGCCAAGGTAAACATGCCACCAGTAAAATTGATCAGAATATGTCGTCTTATTTAAGCGTCTTGTTCATGCACATATTTCTCAAAAATGTCGTAAAAATTTCTATTTGGTTTTACTTCTGTCAGTATGTCTTGTAAAAATGTTAGTTTGTTTCCCTGGTTGTCACAATATGGCGGAGAAGCAAGGCCTAACTACCGCCAAAGTAAACTCCTACCAGTAAAAATGAAAATCTGTTTATGGCATTATTTATGATTGAAATTTTGTAATAATAAGGTGTCTAAGTAAGTTAAAAATTCCTATGTGTGTCTACTGGTAGTAGTTTCCACCGGCGGTAAACAACGCCTGCCATAGCGGTTACAGTTGAAGTTTCTCTATTTTAAGGATATGTCATTTCCTCTTTATTAATAGTTCCATGGCTCCTAGATGGCACTATCAAAGCGGATTTTTTTTTCAATTTATGCTGGTGTTGGGTTGCAGCAGTTATTCGTATGGTCAGCTATGGGCGTGCTTTCGGCAGTGTTCTGCCGATACCGAACCAGCTGTGTAAATCATGAATCAGGCCATATTCTCGCGGCATATTTAAAAAGATACTGAGTCGGTAACGGCAGCAGGTATCATGCCAATACCGCGGGTAGTGGCAAGCGACTGTCAGCTGATTGCTTGCAGATAGTTCTGTGTTTGCTGGGACATATATAAACTAAGAACTTACTGCATGTGTTCGGCATCTTGCATTCCACCAGTGACGAAACTTGAAACTATAAATTCCTTTCCATTAGTCAAATAACAGTACAAGTCTGTATTTTCCTTCAACTTGTTTTAACTTCCGTCTTTATTCTTTATAAAATCTAGATGTTGAGGAAAAGGGGGGAGGGAAATGCGAACCGAAGCTCCAAGCTCCAAGCCTGATGGAGTGTTTATATACGGACTGTCGAAACGCATTTGTTAGTCTATCTTTTTGGCAGAAATTTAAAAAAAATGTTCAATGTTTATATTTATGCTTTGTAATTTAAAATAACTGTAAGATTCTCTATATAGCTGCCTGGTTCAAAGCATGACTAATTATAACAACATCGTACAAAAAGCTCTAGAAACTACCAACATTCCAGTACGTCTGCAGACAAAAGTGCTGCCAATTCTTAAATAGCAACTTTATGTAATGCCTTAAAAACATACATGGATAAATATTTGTGCAAAGAAGATTACACGAAAACTTATAAACTTGTTTATTTAAGTTAAAATCATTGTTACACATTTTTTTATTCTAATAAATTGATTAATAACTGTATTAATAAAAACGTTTTTGTGTAAATTAGAGAACCAACGAGGTAAGTAAATTATATAGAAGTCAAACTTATTTATTTTATCATAAAGATCAATACCAATGTTGTTAGTTGAAATGAAAAAGAAATGTCAAGAGAATCTGCACTATTATCATTATCATTAGCTATATTTAATTTAAAGAAATATTCAATAAATTTTGTTAGAATAAAAGTTAGAATCAGTATGAAAATCAAAATTAAAAATCGAAATTTCATCAACATATCTTAAAATGTGCAAATATTTGTTATATTTAACAGTATAATTATGTTCATAACAGAATAGAAAGAAATTAGCTGCTGTATGAAACCGGCAATTAGTACTTTATAATTGAATTTGAAATAGTGGTTGGAGTTTATAAAACCTTTCCGCCTGTTGAAGAGTAAAGTCATATAATTTACCTAGTGACTACATATATATTTTTAATTCTTTGGACTGCAAAGAAATTTTCACAAAAATCATTAGTTAATTTAGGGAAAAGCAGGTTTACTCCTTTAGTGCGCAGCTTTGCATGTACGCAAACAACAGTGTTTTCAATTTAACATAATTTTTTTATTCGTATATACCTAATTCACACCAGAGAATTAAAATAGCAATATTTGCTTTGAATAATAACTGACTTTTAATATTTAAATAAAGAAAAATTAGCTATTGTAACTTTCTGGTGTAAAGTCAGATTCTCTGGACTATTAATTTCTAGAACATATTTTATCATGGGAATTAAAGGGTTAAAGGTTATGCTTTACAAAACATATATAATTATATAAAATAAGGTATCTGAAGACACACTTATTAAAATATTTATCGCTTTTCAATATTTTAGCGTGAAACAGCCACACGATAGTTGTTTTTAGTTGTATTGCACATGTGCAACAGAAGAAAAGATTGACGTATTATATGAAAAATATATCCCTGATTTTTTTTCATTATTTTTCCTGTGTAATAAACCTTTTAGAGAATCATATACAATTTTTTCGAAACAAAATAAAAAATCGCGCATTTAAGGGTTAATATAACGGCATATTTTCCAGGTTTTTTGTCAAGTTTTATATTACTAAAAAAATAGTTTTTGTGATCCTCAAGGAGGTTATTTTGTAATAATGTAAACTCTTAATGTGCTTACATGATACTGTTAATAGTTAAAACTCATTTAAATATTAATATTAAAGTTCAGGCTTTAATTTATATGTCAAAATTAAACTTTCATTGCGTATTTAATATAACAAATGCATTTTTTTTATCCAATTAAATAGTAATATCTTCTCTCATTTAATATATTCCTCACATGCAGAATATTTGTCTATAAAACTATTACCAACTAATTTGATTTCTATGTAAAGTTAAAAATTAAATTCATATGATCCTCTTTCGTAGCGTAGAAAGTATTTAAAAAACAAACAATATAACATATTACCTACTTGAGATGAACCAAAAGAACTAAGCTGCAGGTTACTTTACTAAGAGATTTTAATATAGCTAAGCTCTGATTTTCTTTAAGAGAAAAAAAGAGTTACGACTAAGCATTTTTTTAGGAAAAGTCTCATTATAAAAGATTTGGGAAAAATTTGCGACTTTATCTTTTATATGAATTGAGAAGTAGCGTCTCTTTCAAAATTATTAAATTCAAAATACACATTTTAAAATTCAAAATTTAAATCAAAAATTGTAATTTTAAATAATCTAAAATTTTTTTGACACTAGTTGGTATTTATGAAACAATAGATTTCGAAAAGAAGTTGCCCTTTACTGATAAAATACATTTATTGCCTTATCATGAAACATATTAAGTGACCTTAAAATCATAATAAAAGTAATAAATTTCTGTTAGGAGCCAGGAATATTATTAAATTAAATATTTCCGTTCAGTTTAAAGAATTCCATACATGCAGTTTCTAGCATAAACAAACTGGATTTTTCATGTTATACTAGATTATTTAGGAATCAATTTATAAAAAATAAATGATTATCCTAATCTAGAATTACATTTAAATCATTCAATTCCCTGAGGTGAAGATCATCTAGCCCCAAGGAAAATAAAGTCAGGTCTATGACGAAACTACTTCTTCTAAAAATATCTCGATCTTCTATCTTGATTCAACGACTACATCCACCATTATCCACCATTTATGATTATCCTAATCTAGAATTACATTTAAATCATTCAAGTCACTGAACCTAACTTTTAGAAGATCATTTAACCCCAAAGAAAATAAAGTCAGGTCCATGAGTAAACTACATCTTCTAAAAATATCTTGATCTTCTATCTTAAGGCTACGACTTCATCTACTATTAGATCAAGCAGCTTTCTTATATATATATATATATTAGGGATGCACATGAATATACTGTACAATTTTACTCCTAAGTCCATCATCATTTAAAAAACTTTTTTGGTACCATGTGCAAATAATCTCTTTTACTTGATTTTTTCTTGCCTCAGATCATCTAACCCCAAAGAAAATAAAGTCAGGTCCATCACGAAACTACATTTTCTAAATATATCTTGATCTTATATCTTGAGGCCACGACTTCATTCACCATTAGTACAAGCAGCTTTCTTATACAGTCAGTACCGGATATATGGTCACCCGCTTATAAGGTCACCCCACTTATAAGGTCACTTTTCGTAAGTCCGGACTGACTGAATAGGTATTACGTGTTAAAATACACTGCCTATATAATCAGTTTCCAATGGCTACTATCGGACATATGGTCATATGGTCATCTTTTGTCTCGCTTTTTATTGCAAAATATCTTATAATTTTATGCTTTTTCCTTCCCTTTTTTAGGATGTAAAGTGCCGAATAGACGTATCATTCACATTCAAGTATCTTCTACTTTCGGTCTCTTTGTATTGGTCACGTGGTGCTTTTCATTTTTTGTAGCTTTAGAAAGAATTGGTTGGACATCCTGAAGGAAAAGAAAAATCTCTGAAAATTGCTGCATAACAAGGAAAACTGAATTTTACTGCCAAAGAATCGAAGGAATGACTGCTAACTTTTTAAGTGACAGTCTCAATAGGTACAGACCTTGTAATGTTTTTAATTTTGATAAACATTGGGCTGTTGATAAATTTTGGGCTGTTTTATTTATTTATTTATTTTTGCTTTGCCAGATAAAACTGTTACTTTTAAGAACGAAAATTGAAGTTCTGTGAAGGTAAGGAAATAAAGATTGGTCGTTTTATTACCAGTGAATATGGATGAATGGCACAGAGAAATTGACTCCATTAGTTATTGGTAAATATATGAAAGCTCGTTGTTTGAAAAAATGCAAATCTTTGAAATTACCTTACGATGCGAAGCGAAAGGCCTGGATGACAATAAGCATTTTGGAAAAATAAATTCGGCGTTTCGATAAAATTTGCACGTACAAGTGGCTATAATTGCAGACAACTGATTCCCAATTTAAATTCGATTGAACTTGTTTTCTTTCCTCCAAACTGAACCAGTATGGCACAAAAATTAGATTAAGGGATTATTAAAAATATTAAGATAAATTATCGAAAGCTGCTTCTAAAAGACGTCATTGATCAAAAAAATAAGTTTCGCGTGATTGTGTTAGATGCCATATGTTTCGCAGACTAGAGTTGGAATATGGTATCAAAGAAGACCATTGAAAATTGTTTTTGACATCCTTGGCTTACAGAATGTGAAGAATTATCGTCCGAAGACAACGACAATGATGATGATTGTGATTATGTGTCCCTATTTGTAGTTGCAGAAGGACTACGGAATGATGTTTGCACAATACATGACAAAGTGACATATGCAATTGTTGACAATGATATCGCTAGTAATGGACTTTACCCACGAGTGACAACAGTCACGCCTTTGCGGGTATGTACCTTCCGAAAAAGACTGCATATTGGACGAAGGTAAAGCCGTGTTAAAATTTTCTTCAGGCCTATTGGTGTTTTTTTTTTTCTGGATATCGGTAAAGTCCAGGGTGAAGCTTCTATACTGGAAATAGTTTCGGAAACTTTAAATATAAACACTGACATAAACGATGATAATGACAGTGAATTCGAAGCTGAGCCAACAACGCGAGCAGAAGCTCTCAAAGTACTAAATACATTCAGATATTTTTTTACCAATCCCAAAGGTACAGAGAAACGTTTTAAAACTGTTCGTGAATAAGAAAAAGTGGTTTTAACAATTACGATAAAAAACAAACAAACCTGCAAAAAAGATTAATTTTACTACTACGAGTATGCTCATCAATTCGAAATTTTAAGTGTAAAGCAATTCTAGTTTATACCTCTTGTTTTATAAATTGTATGTTCATAGCTTCTTTGTACATTATTGTACAAGAAGGTAATAACTAACTTATTACTAATATTTTATTGTCTAAAATAAAATTCCTGCGTACACCGCATGTAAGGTCACCCCGCTTATAAGGTCATATTTTTCAGGACCGCATGGGTGACCGACCATATAACCGATCCTGACTGTATATATATATTAAGAATGCACATGAATGTACTGTACAATTTTACTCCTCGGCCCATCATCATTAAAAAAAATTGTTGGTACCATGTGCAAATAATCTCTTTTACTTGATTTTTTTTATGCCTCATTTCTTAGTCTTTCAAATTGGTAATACCCTTTTTAAACATGATTTATTTTAAGCTTATTTGTTTTCCAATATTTTAATTCTCTATTTATAGTGTGTTGTAGTCCCAATTCATATTCTTTATCTTTTATATCGCTAACATAAAGATGAAAACACACACTTTATTTGTCGAACTCAAGGCGTTCGGTGTGTAGGCTCCACAATTTTCAGTTATTTATTTTCTCTTTTTTTTTTTTTTTTTTTTTTTTTTTTTTTACTACGGTTTAAAATCTATGTTCAATATGTTAAGGGGAAAAGTTTGATTGCCAATGAATAAATTGCCAAAGCTCATTTTAATTGTTTTGTATGTTTTTAGTAATTATATTAAAGTCTGTCTACTGTTTCATATTTAAATATTTTGAATTCAGACATTAAAATGTATATATATCTTAGAAATAAATTCATTTTATTTATAATTTCGCAATTTTTGTTGGTAATTTGTTATGATTTTTAATAGTATTATACACATACACGCACACATGTATATATATATATGTATATGGGATGGGTACTAATTTTTCAATTTCTTCTACTAATCGTTTTTCTTTTTTATTACGATTTTAACTATGTTTTAAACACAAATAGTTTTATGTTTTGTAGTTTTCAGGTGTATTGATGATTTAATTATCTTCGATGACAAACTCTTGATATCGATTAACGATATCTATCCTCCATGTTTAAAATTAAATAAAGTTTCCGATGATAGTTTGCATGGTAATTTTTTGGATCTAGATTTATTAATCACAGATAATAATATATCAGTTAAGGTTTTTGATAAACGGGATTTTTTTTAAATTTTGATACTCAGTCAATGCCACGCTGGTTTACAAATTTAAGTAAAAAAGATTTCATCAACATTATTTTGGGGCAAGTTTACATATTTTATAGGTTTGGTAGCAGTAAAGAATTTTTGAGTTCGCAGATTTTTAAATTTACTGCTAATATTTTTTTTTTTACAATAAATTATTTCCATATCAGTTTATTTTTCATTATGTAAATCAGCTCAAAAAAAGTTTTTTGAAGTGGCAACAGCTAAGCGGCCAAATACCGTGATGGAACCGAAGCGACAGCTTGAGTATATAAAGAGTGTAGACTAAAGTCTTGTTAGAACGTTTGCATTTGGATGAATATCAAGTTTAACCTGAAATAAACTGTAATGGAATTGATGAATATCGATGGCGGAAAGACAAGTCTCGTCGATGCTGGCCTTGCTGGAATTTTTGGCTTTGCAACTCCTGCTGTTAGATGAATGATGTGGAGTGTAGTGGATGTTGTTAAAGGTATCAAAAAGTTTTTCAAGTCTTCGCAGGTCAAGGTGGAGATATGACCTTCTCACATGTTCAATATTTTAAGTTACTTAATGATTTAGTTTAAAAAAAATATATATTATATTATGTTAGATTCAGTTCTACAGATTTTAAATTGGTTGGTTGTTTATGTTTTTACGACTGTTTGGTTTTGTTAAGTTTTTTAGAAATTTAAGTTTTTCTATTTTGATTTTTTACACTATTGCAGTATAGGGGTTGGCCATACCTTGCGAAACCTGTGAGGATTCAATTTCAATTTTTATTTGGTATCATTTTTTTGACTCCTCCCACCCTCCGACGAGCAAGGAGTTGTTCGTTTATTTTTTCTTGTTCATTGATTTTATAGTTGTGTTTTGCACCCTATTTTTCATAAATTTCATAATTTACATACTTTTGATAGAGCTATATTTACTTAGTGAATATAAGAGCTGCATTGCGCCTGATCTACTGGGCTGTTTTTTATTACACCTTTTTAAAAGCATTATGTATTTTATTTAGCTTAATTAATATTTAATCAAGTTAAAATTAAGTTGTTTTTAATTTTTAGTCTACTCAGGACATTATCATTTTAATTTCTAATAGTGTACCATCATTATAGAGTATAATATGCATAATAAGTTTATTTGATATAATTAACGTTATTACAGTTTGTATTAAAAAAGGGTTATCAGTTTTTTATTATTCCTCTATACTTTTTAGTTTTTTTTTTAACTTAGTGTTCACTGATTAATTATCGGTTTTATGTGTATGTTAGTCCCAAATTCCTATTCTTTAGCTTTTTTTATGGTTAATATGAAAATAATCCACACACTTTATTTGTGCTCTTTAGGCAATTGGGAGCTAAAGATTCTAACAAAATTCTATAAACATCCGTCTTTTTTTTCCTGTTCATATTATTAATTATTTTTTATATTTAATAGTATTCTTAAATTTTTTTATATTTTTATTATATATAATTTATTATATATAATTTAATTTATGATATAGCATATAGCTATATAATATTATCAATGTTATAAAAATATTTAAATTCTCCGTATAGATAAATTGGGTATGGTAGTAGAATATATTGTAAGCATTGTATTAACATTTGTATTTATTTAATATTTTTGTGAATAATGATATATAATATGGTATTATTTATATATTAGGATTTGTGTGGTAAAGAAGTTGGTATATTTTGAAAGCATTAGCTTCTATTAGGTTCATCTTATAATATTTTGATCATAATAGTATTAAGATATCATACTAGATGGCAGCACCAAAATTTAATTTGCATTTTGTCTGTTGCTTCTATTAGAGTAATAATTTCAATTTTTAACACGAGGGGGTACTAAAATGCTAGTTATTTGCGATATTGTAAAATAATTGTTTTGGTATTTTTTACTTTAGTAAAGAAATTTTAAAAAATTAAAAGTGTTAATAGGTATTTTAATTACTAATAATGTAATTATTTTCGATTTATATTATATTAATTGTATTTATCATGGTATTTCAAAATAGATTAACTGAATCCATTAGGTTTTAAAATCTGTGTCAACTTAACTGTAAAAATAACCTTAAATTTATCGTGCTTTTGGATACCATATGCAGGAGTATATTTGGATAAAACTGGGGTTTTATTAGGTATGTTGTGTAATATTACTATTTTTTTCTTAATATAAATTAAATATTTAAAAGGTTGCATTGCTTTTTCAATTTCATGGCATTTAATATTATTCTGTTTTCATCTTGAAACTACCCCAATAGCAAGAGATATCGGCTTAATTTCGGCCTAATACCAAAATTGTCGGGAAATGATCAGTAGTTGAAAGGAGAGCTTCACATAATATCGTCTGAACAAAATCTACCGATTAATCTAGATAATATCGTGGAAAAACGTCGGCAGGAAATTGTATACTTATTACAAGTCAATTAATCGGAAAAGTATTCTTATGCATGTAATCGGCCGGCAATCGGGAAGTAATGAAAAATGAATCTTTTTACTGAGTTGTTATTGTTAGTTTCCGCTGTATAGATACCCCCTGCAGTGATGATAGGGGGTGTGTGTCACGTGAATAAATCTGTCCAATGTGCTGCAGTATCTTATCTGCCACCCGCTCAAAATAGTTTTTCACGTTTCAAGGACATCATTTGTAAATGGACAGTTGAAGGAATAGGGGAAAAAATACTTTCCAAGAAATGTTCTTTGGTGAGAATGCATTATTATTTGCAAATCAGTAAACTTAAAACCCTTAAAAACTTACAGATAGCAGGGCAATTACTGTAAAAGTAAACTGACAATTTAAAAGCATTTGTTTGTTCTTTCTTTCTTTTTTTTTTTTTCAATATTTACGTATAGACATTCATACTTAAAATTATACTTAATAAAATGTTTAGAGATATTTGCTGTTTTGTTGATTTAGATAAATAAATTGAAAATTATAAGATCTGAAATTTAGATTAATTTAGGATAATATCTGAAATTTAGATTATTACAACAACAAACTATTTGCTCTAAATGTATTTTCTTAGTTATGAATTAAAAATTTTTAATTTAAAAATTAATTTATTTAGAAATACTTCAGGCAATGTTATTGTATAAATTATAATGAAGTTGATCATATTTTCTTTTATTTTCTCTCTAAAGTAATAAATTTAATTTTATACCTTTTAAAAGTTAAAAAAATATCTGAACTTTTTTTTAATTAAAATTATTATTAGATAAATAAATTGACAATTATAAGATCAAAAATTTAGATTATATCAGAAATTTAGACTTACAACAACGAACTATTTCTTTTAAATGTATTTTCTTAATTATGAATTAGAAATTACTGAGTTAAAAATTAATTTATTTAGAAATAATTCCGATAATGTTATTGTATAAAGTATAAAGAAGTTGATCATCTTTTTGCCTCCAGATAGTGATAAATTTAATTTTATACATTTTAAAAGTTAAAATCGATGACTGAATATTTTTTTTAATTAAAATAATTATTAGATGAATAAATTGAAATTTATAATATCTGGCATTTAGATTATATAAGGATAATATCTGAAATTTAGACTATTACAACAACAAACAATTAGAAATTTCTGATTTAAAAATTAATTTATTTAAAAATAATTCAGATAATGTATTGCATAAATTATAAATAAATTTATTATCTTTTTTTTTTTCCCAAATAGTGATAAATTTAATTTTATACCTTTTTAAAAGTTAAAAAAATGACTGAATATTTTTTTTAATTAAATTAATTATTGAAAATTTTAAGATCTGAAATTTAGATTATATCAGGATAATACCTGAAATTTAGACTTTTACAACAACAACAAAATATTTGCTCTAAATGTATTTTCTTAGTTATAAATTATAAATTTCGGATTAAATAATTAATTTATTTAGAAAAAATTAAGATAATGTTATTGTATAAATTATAAAGAATTTGATCCTATTTTTTTTCCTCCAGATAATAATAAATTTCATTTTATAGCTTTTAAAAGTTTAAAAAAAAAACTGTTTTTGTTTTAATTAAAATAATTATTTAGATATTAAAAAAAAAAGATTTTTTTTTTCCATAAATAACAAAAATTTAATCAGACGCTTTAAATGACAGAAATTTCACAGCCAGGACGCAATGTTAAATGAGAATATTTTACATTGTACCATGCAAAAAATTATCTAATTAAAATGTATCAAAGTTCGCTTTAATTCAAACAGTAAATATTGTTAGACGTAAATATTTTCCACTATAAAATACAAAAATGTTTTCATATCGAGGTCGTAATTAATTAAAAGGTAAGACATTTTGTTTAATTTAATTTCTAAATATTGCTAATCTCGGGATGAAAATTACAATTAATTATTCTTTGTAAGATGCAATAATATTTGTATATCAACAGTGTGAGTTACTTATAAGCAAGAATATAATTTTTAAATTAAATGTAATTTTATTTGTATCTTACACTGGAAAATTAATTGTAATTTTAACTGTAAAATTATTTAACAGCAATATTTTGACTTTAAACAAAACAAGATTTATTACATTTCAACTAGTTACATCCTTGATATGGAAATATTTTTGCATCTTATAGTGGAAAATATTCCCAATTAACAATATTTATTTTTTTACTTAAAACGAATTTTTTTACGTTTTAAATGCTATTTTTGCATCGTACAAATTCTTCTATTCGATATGATTAGCTAATCGGCAAAAGATCATATGATATTGCAAAGTACTCGGTAAAAGATTACCAAGTGACCAAATTATCGAAAACTAATACGCAAAGGCTTCATAACCGATTCAATTGTAGTCGGGAGGAGATGCTCGACAGGTGATCAGCCTTGCGGACAAGAAGTCATATCTGCCGACCCCGGAAAATGAGATCGCCAGGATGAAATATACTCGAGTTAGGACTTTCGGCGGAAGTTCGGCCAAGGATTATTTGCTGTTTGGGTTTTCTCTTGGTCATTTTAGTCGTTAGAGTACAAGGGAAAAAAATTTTCAGCTTTTAGCTTTTTTTCTCACAGAAAACGACTATTTTCCTTATATAATTGAATTCTGTACTCTTGATAACGTAATTCAATATATAAGCTTTTCAATTATTTTTATCGGTATCCACATTCTTCTTTTTTTCTTCCATATTAGTTCTTGTAATATAGTACAAGGGACTTTATTTTATACATAGCAGCTTGTACATTATGTTTTAGGTATCCATATTAAGTATGTTGGGGGAAACTGTATTATTGTCATTTCATTCATACTATCACAATTTTTGAGGATGGTCGGCAATGTTTATTTAATGGTTTTATATATATATATATATATTATATATATATATACATATTATCAATAAAAATTGTCTTATATATCCTTATGTAAAGAGTTAATAAATATACAACTACAATAAAAAAAGTAAAAACAGTCCCACATATGTTTTCCCTTTCAATACTATGTTACTTGAAGAAAAAATTCTAAACCACTAATGAGATAAATGCAGTAATCAGATTAGTTTTTTAAAAAAATAATTTAAAATAAGAATATAATAAAATATTTCCTTTCCATTTTATGCCTCTTTGAAAATTGTTTATCCACTTCTCTTCAGCAAATTGTATATATACCAAGTTTTCGTTTTTTATGTAAAAAAAAAAAAAAAAAAAAAAAAAAAAAAATGCATTATAGAAAATTTTGCAAATTACCTTATTGAAACAAGAGACATTTCAATATATACTTAGTTCTAAGTTACGTATATTTGACTTGGAAATAATACCGAAGGTTTGCAGGAATGAAACAATGATATATATATATATTTCATGCAACTATTTTCTAATCAAAAAAAGTATTGCTAGCCCACAAAAAACATTTCCACAAAAAACAAATCTCAAAGATAAAAATAATAACATTATTTTAGTATATTTTGAAACGATAAATTAAAAAAGGTTTTCTAATTATCCAAGTAGCGAGAAGGAGTTTTAATACATTTTTTAACTGGTGTATTAATTATAATGCAGATAACAAAATTTTTTTAAATTATCATTTAATTTACAAAACAGATATTTAGTTACCTGAAATTTACAAAACGGACTAGTTTTATTTTCTTTAAAAAATTCAGGTAATATTTTTTTCTATTCAAGAATGCGGCTAAAAGATTAATTTCGTTTTCTTTTTTTCCTTTTTTTTTTCTTTGAAGTGTATCTTTTTCTGTTTTGTTTGACGTGTTTCCTCTGAAGAAAATTTTTCTTTATTCCAAACTCTTATATAATCTCTAGTATTCTAATTCTAATTTATTTACTTTCTTAATAGAATGATTCACAGAGTGTACACGTATTTATTCATCAGGGTGTAATTTTAACGAATGTTGAATGAGTTAATTTATACCGGACTGTTATCGTATTATTGTTGTTTTTTTGTTATGGAACATTTTTTTATCTAACATATGGATATTTAAGTATAGTTTTTACGAATCCCACAACTGAAAATTAAAGAAAAAAAAAGCCTGAAATAAATCCTTTTTTAAACTGGATGAGTTGAGTTGGGTTGATTTTTGACGGCCAATTATCTGCACGAGGGATATAGGCCCAGGGGGAGTGCCCTCCGTGGGGGTCTTTCTAAGGGAACCTAATCCGTATTAACGCATGGAAGATCCACGGCTCGAAGAAAACCACGAAAACTCCGAACGATTAGGCCGACGGGCACGATTGGGATCGAACCCAGCACCTCCCGTCTACCAGCTTCGAGAGCAGAACCTCTCGGCCACTGGTGGGGCTTAAACTGGATGAAAAAGAACTGAGTTGTTTTTCGTAGCATATTCGTTTTATATTTATTACAAGTATTAAATTATTACTTACACACAAAATTGGAACTTTCATATATTCCATATTGCAAAGGTGCATACTGAAACCTTTGCTATAGAATATTGTTTTAGAATATGAAAAAATATAATTAATTTTTTTTATAAACAGAATCGTAACGTTTGTGATGATTTTGCAACAAATTGGTTAAGTAGATTTTATCCGATCCCAATCAAACTTCTTGAGCGAGCTTTTTTTATTTACTTATTTTCCTTTGGTTGCAACTTCTATTTGGATTAGAACGTTTCATCCAGTCAAGTAAAAATATTTTATCATAAAGCGGACCCGGTTTGGAATAGTTTTCGATTAATACCTGGATACTCGACTAGATTCTATATTCTAATCCGAACACAGCCGAAAAGAAGCAGAAACTAACCGACAGAATAAAGTCTTTTAGGGTTCTTTTAAAATTAGATTATGCGAACCGACGACGCAGGATTTTGATATAAACCCTGTCGAAAGGAAAACAAACAGCCGAGTCAAAAAGGTCGCTATACTGAATATTTATTTATCCTTTAGAAAAGCTGTTGATTTAAATTTTAAGTAGTTATTTTAGCTATTTAAATTCAGCCGTATCACTTTAAGTACTTTTGCTTAGAAGTGAAGAACTCAAGCCGGGAGATGCAATAATAAGTCCAAGATATGCATGTGACATTTTATTAATCATAAGACAAGTGAGCAATGAAATATTTCCCCCCGGTGCAGGAGAGAAGGACTGCTCTAGATGTTTACAGCAGTGCGGTCAGAGATAAAATGATGACTAGTTGTGAGATTTGATTGTAAGTGCATCCAGCCGTAAATGTTTGAACATTGGACAATTCTAACTCCCAAGAATACGTTACACAACGGGAGTTTTGAATTCAAAATCAACTAAGCGATTCATTAGCTGGCGTAAGCGAAATTATAACGTACTTATTCGATACCGAGGCTGAGAAAATGGAGAAGTTCATTGTAGGAGTAACCATTTAGACACTGCATGCCTGTCGCGTTCTATATCATATAGTATTTATGAAAACACAGTAGATCTTTTACAAAATAAGTAATTATTTATATTGATTACCGGTCTGAGCTATAATAAAGTGTTTAAATTACAGCTGAAAAGGAGCACATGGTATAATATATCTTTTCTTGATATATTCGTTAACGGAAAGAAAAGTATGCATTGCATAGTAATGATTTTAGGACAAGAAATTAGCTATATTTTTTATTTACTTTATTAACGGCTGAATTGAAAGTGGTAACCTAAAGTGAATGTAATTTATTAAAAGAATAAGAAAGATATATTTTAGAAAGGAAAGGACATTTTCATTAAACTTGTAATTGTGAAAGGAGAAATTTAATTTTGTAATTGGGAATAAATAATGATATGTGATTTGTTAATTCCATCATTACAGCCGGGTTGTTTTCTAGTATGACCAGGCAACTCGAATTCTTGCAGAATCTTCACAATTGAAGAGCTGAGTGGATGAATATGTTAAGTGATATGGAACAGATGTGCTTCGACAATGCACGGGTGTTTGGCGATTTTTTGATTGGCGCGCTTTTCTAATCCACGCCAAACCACTGTTTTCGAATACGTCGACAAATTTTAGGCCGAGATCCAGATAGATTTTTCGCTGTTCAGCGAAACGAGATTGACCAGTCGGAAGCCTGCATTTTTCCAAACAGCGAAAAGTTCGCAAAAAGGAAGGCTTTTGATTGGTTAATCCCGTTTCGCTAAACAGCGAAAAATCTATCTGGATCCCAGCCAATCTTTGGAAATATACTACTTATAAATAACGAGGTATTAAAAAGCGTAAAAAGATGTATTTTAGAAAACAATCAAAATAAAGCAAAAACACATATTTTACAACGTAAACTTTATGGGAAATGTGTTACTTGCGTCATTTCGTGTTTTAAAAATGACCTTGAAGACATTCCAGAGTAGCCATCAGACAGCTCAAACTCTCATTTATAGCAAGCTTTCAAACAAAATCATGACGACATCTCAATCTTTTAAAAGTTATCGGCAAATCATAATTTGAATCACTGAATGTTTACTTCTAGAAAAGCGTTAGA
The DNA here is from genome assembly GCA_963932465.1 of Maratus speciosus. Taxonomy (NCBI): domain Eukaryota; kingdom Metazoa; phylum Arthropoda; class Arachnida; order Araneae; family Salticidae; genus Maratus; species Maratus speciosus. The sequence continues at coordinate 296,799,959 of OZ010799.1, forward strand.
CTCTATAGAATTGTTTGCCGTAGCGCACAAATATTTGAAAAATGTACGTTACTATTTATTGAAATAAACGATATTTGTAAAATACAAGAATAAAAAATAATAAAATGATAAAAATTTTTCGTACAAATGTAAGCGACGTGCTTTTTAAACTCGTTTTTTGTAATATTTATAATACAAAAATAGTTCTTTTACGGGGAGTTTTAAGGGACAAAATTTATCTCTAATGTAGAAGGGCACTTTAAACTGTTAAAAATTTCCAGCTTTTGCTGCTTAGTCACTCCATCGCTTTTATAGAATATCTCTATTCTGATCAGTGACACTTCTCCATAATATAGTCAACTAAACGTTTTCTCTAAAAATGGTGGAGTGAATCTGCAGCAAAAGCTGAATATTTTCAATGGTCAGCAATGGCTTGATTCAAGCATATAAGCCAGGTTACTATTGAAGGAAATATTTCAAAGGTTTGCAATTGTTTTCCCTTTTTTTAACCTATAAAACGGTGTATGTAGGTAAATCCTCTTAGCCTTATCACTTAGCATATTTATCTACTCAGCTCTTCAACTGTCATGCTTTTCAACAATTTGTCACGCTGTGACTTCACAAATGGCTCACAATATAACGTCTCAGAAGGGCTTTTAAAAAAGTCTATAATGACTACGCGTTTACCTCATTGTGACTTAATAATAACATTACTTTAATAGTCATCAATATCAATGTGCCGCCACTGAGATTCTGCCGTGACGTCATAATACTCTAAGGGTAGTTGATACCATACGTCAGATATAGTTTTGCTATCAGTGTTACATTAGAGGAGCGAGAAAAAACCCACTGCTATAATTTTGTGAAAACATTTGCTAAAACCAATATTTAAAGATCTTTCCTTCTAATGGAAAAATGCTTTAAATATTTTCCCTTGTCTGCGGCCGGAAACAAATGCGTTTTACTCAATAAATGCAATACAGTTATTTCATGTGCACATAATAAACACACTTTTGCATCTATTCTATTGGAATAAAGCTAATTTTTGGCAAAGAAATCGACATATCAAGAGTTACAGATATAAATTATACATTCAGCGTATAGACATAGAAACAGATTATCGATAAACATTTTTTTTTTCATATGTCACAAAATATCTATAAAATGTAATATGGTAACATGGACGAATGGTTAAGCTTCAGGATGAGAAAGTGCTGTAAATTATTAAATTTAAATGTCAATGCAAATAATTTCCAGTGATTAGAGTTGCAATATAAAATCAGACACGCATGCAATCAGACACAATCATGATAATCAACGTCTCTCAATGTTACATATATAACATTGTTAATAGATTGGTTCTCCGAAATAAACAACCAATAAAAAAAAGTTCCATCAAAACAAAATTTGCATATAAATACAATTAAAATATTCACTATTAAATTAGATTTTCCTGTTTCAAGAACTTTACCAAAGAGAATTTCATTATGAAATTAAAAGAGTTTTAAACAAACCTAAGGAATTTATATTCTTTGAAATTAAACAACGTTGAAGCGCATTTTAAACTTTCACTTTAACTAACTTTATGGTATTTCTTTTAAAAAAGTGCTTTCCTAAAAGAATATTAAATTTTATTTCCACTTTTATAAAAAAAAAGAAACAAATGCAGTTTAATGTTTTCTTTAAATCCTATTAGTATTTTGCTTTTTAAACTTAAAGGAATAATCTTTCTTCGTAAGGTACACGCTAATAAATAAAAGGACTGTTAAAAAACTCTTATTCGTTGGGAAAAAACTATTAAATTGATGGTCTTCAAAATTTGAGTTTTGAATGTAAAAATTAACAATAGCATTTAAAATTAGGAAAGTATAATTAATAGATTTGTAAAGAACTTGCACTTTAAAGCTGGTTTTGTAAGCTAAAAATTACTATACAGGGTGATTCAAAAAAGATGGGAAAAATTTTAAGAGGTGATAGTACACACCCAAACAAACATTTTGTATCAAAGAATGCATGGTCGAAAACTAAACGTAAAAAAGTTAGAGGGTGCCAAAAGTTATGTTCTTATACGAGGCAAAAACACACAATGAACGATTAAGTTAAGTTACGAAAACAAATTTAATGGCATTTGATTACAATAAGTGCTCAAAACATTGACCGACAGCTGTTATGCACGCAGTACAACGGCGAAGAACAGATTGGCGAATTTTCTGAAACGCACCAGTCATATCGCGAACTTCCCCTACAGCAGCCGAAAGCTTGGCGGCAAGTTCTTCTGCGGATTCAATGGGAATCTCATACACAAGAGCCTTTAGCTGTCCCCACAAAAAAAATCGAGACATGAAAGATCTGGCGAGCGCGGTGGCCAAGCTACAGGACCACCTCGCCCAATCCATTTGTTTGGAAAGGTTACGTCCAGATAGTTTCGCACTGCTCGTGCGTAATGAGCTGGTGCTCCATCTTGTTGAAACCATATTACCTGCCGGATGTGGGGACGAAATTCGTTCAACATGTCTGGTAGCAGCTGTTGCAGAAACACGAGGTAGTCATTCCCATCAAGGTGTTTTGGCAGAAGATAAGAGCCGAGTAATTGGTCGCCGATTATTCCTGCCCAAACATTGATAGAAAAACGTTGCTGATGCGAATGTGGATAAATGGCATGCGGATTTACTTCTGCCCATACATGCTGATTGTGGGTGTTAAATGCACCATCACGCGTGAAGGTATATTCATCCGTGAAAAGAACTGTTGAAATAAAATTTGGATTTACAGCATTCTGCTGCAGAAACCAGCGGGCAAACTCCACACGACGAGGATAATCGCTTTGCCTTAGTGCCTGGACTCGTTGAACATGTTAAGGGTGCAAACGTTCATCATGGAGTACTCGCCATGTGCTGGATTGCGATATCTGTAATCCTCTACTCACTGCTCGTGTACTTGTACTTGGCTCATCAGCCACCATATCTAAAATGGCTTCTTCCACCATAACATTCCTCTTTAGACGACCTGCATCCAACCGGGATGCAAGAAAGGAACCCGTCTCTCACAACTGTCGATGCAAACGTTCAAATGTTTTCGGATTGGGCAACCGCCTGTTGGGAAATCGCTCTCCGTACAACTGTTGAGCTTCTACGCTACTTCCATTTGCAGCTCCGTAAACAAAATGCATATCGGCTTTTTCCTTATTAGAGAAGGGCAACATCTTCAGATGCGTTACTACATAGATTTACAATTGCACTCTCGTATCAGGGGCTTTTATCTATGAAATGTAACGAAAATTTGAATACCAGCTCTTCTGCTTCCCATAACATGCAATTATTACTCGCAGCGCGGTAACTCACAACAGGAATGCAGCTTTCTGTTTTGAGCACTTATTGTAATCAAATGCCATTAAATTTGTTTTTGAAACTTAACTTAATCGTTCATTGTGTGTTTTTGCCACGTATAAGAACATAACTTTTGGCGCCCTCTAACTTTTTTACGTTTAGTTTTCGCCCATGCATTTTTTGACACAAAATGTTTGTTTGGGTGTGTACTATCCCCTCTTAAAATTTTTCCCATCTTTTTTTAATCACCCTGTATATTTTTATTTACATAAGCTACAATTTAACGCATTTAAAAAAATGATTTTCCTGGCTGATCTTTAAGTTATTAAAGAACATGCATGATGTCTTAAAAGAAACTAAACGTGTTTAAGGCTAATTTTCAGGACTCTTAAAGCTTTAAAATTTTCGAAATTTTAATTGTTTTAGATGTTAACCTCCTATCTTTTCTGAACATTTTGATATAATTGTTTCATTGAAATCCCAATTAAAACTGAAGTTATGGCTTTTACATTTATACACGCTCAATAGCTGAAGCGTCGTTTCGGAAACTTTGAGGCCATTTTTCTCCAAATGACGTTTTTGGACATAACGCGCACGATATCTCAAAAACTTATGAATATTTTTTCATGAAATTTTCAAAACATATGTTTCATGTTAATCTGTATAAACGGAACCTAAATTTTCATTTTTATTGTTCAAAGTAATATTTTTTTAGGTGATTATACTGTTGAAATATTCTTAATTTTGAATTAGCTAAATACAACGTTGTATTAAAAATATAAAAAAGCTTTAAATACAAATTTATTTATGTTCAGGGTAATTATTACAATCTGAAGTATAAGTAGGTACAAAAATTTTCATTCTAGTTGCAACACTTATTTTGTAATCGTGCGCGTAAGCTGTTATGCCGATTTTTTGCTCAAAGAATGTCTAACAGTTTGGAGGCCCCTGTAAATGCTAATTCTGCATCTTATAATTTTTTAAATACATGAAAGGAAAGAACATACTAATATATTTTATTCCAATTAAAATTGTGTCTTAAGATCAAATACATTTTAAGATATTAAATGTTGAAAATGGTCTTTTTTTTATTTTTTCCAATTTTAAGAGTCCTGAGACCCCTTAAAAACCAGAACAAGTACATGTTAACAGAAATCGAATTTCATTTTGCAAAAGTGTAGCGTGTGAATTCTTAAATTTCCTTATTATTCTAACTTACATTTTTCAAATATCGCCAATAGATGGAACTATACAGCTGCAACATTAAAACTGCTCAAAAAGCCGTGCAATTTCGAAATGCGTATTCTTGTTTGGTTTTTCAGCAGCTAAATACAGGGTGGTTCATCTGTTGGTTCTTTTTTGAACTATGGATATTTCGCAAGCTATTTGCGTCAGCTGTCATGTGTCATGCATGTATAAACTGTCAAATGTATGCCATTTGTAATTATGTATGCCTTGTATCACAAGGTGGTGCAACGGCTAACACTGCTCGCCACACCATCAACTTATTGAACGAGAAATTTCCAGATCGCGTAATTTCAAGCAATTTTTGTGTGAATTGGCCGCCAAGATTGTGCGATTTAATCTCAATAGATTATTTTCTTTGTTTTTTTCTGAAAAGTAAAGTGTACTCCAATGCCCCCGCACATTCCAGGACCTGAAACGTAACATAAGGGCAGAAATTTTGGCCATGGATCCACTCATTCTGGGAAAAGTCATCGAAAAGTTTTGTGTTCGGATGTTGGCATGTAAACGGAACCGCGGGGGCCACATGTGCGGTATTGTATTCCATACATAAATGGCATAGACCCACCTTCTATGTTCAATAAAGAATTACGATTTTTACCATTTTACCATTTTCTTTCTAAGTGAAACTCAAAATTAATTATTAATTATTTATTGAAAGTCATTTTTAAATTAACATTTTTGTTAAGATTTCACTGCCTAAAATACATAATTCTCAACAAATCATTAAATCACTGTGTTAAAGTATACAATATAACATAATATAAGTATTAAAAAAAATCTGTGTTCTTAAGTTTAATAGAAAATGAAAAAAGGAACAAAAACATGAAAAATCCAAGTTTTGAGAAAAAGTCAATTAAAGATTTAAATGGTCATTAAGCTGTGAAGTACTCTTAGAAAAGAATGAATACTTTCAACGCATATTTTTTTATATATGAACATGTGTGACACGTCGTTGGAAAGATAAAAGTTTTAACTATTTAATGATATAAAAAAATATAATTGATTTTTTGGTTGAATTTTGCTTTTCCGGTCCCCTTAAAAGCATTCAGATCGTAGCATTGTGTGGCGGGTTAAGTTCATTGTAAATTTAAACATTTTCACACTTGTAGAGTGCACAATGTAATCTACTATTGAAAATTTAAAATATTTTTGGGGGATGAAGAAAAAGTCTCCACTGTCATAACAGTTTCCAGCCTTTCTAATTTGATAAATTTTATAAAGTTTATTTTAGCAATAACAATACGAATCTGTTCAAATTATAAATAAATATAAAGCGAAACAGTCTCCGCCGTCTAAACCGTCTCCAGCTTTTTTAATTTTACAAAATTTACGAAGTTTATGTTAGCAATAACGATACAAAATTGTTCAAATGATAAATGCATTTTTGTCATGAAAAATTAACTCAGTATCGCAGTCTGTGGAGAATTCGTTGAGCAATTTATATTAATTGCTGAGTTGAGAGATAGCAACAATAAATAAAATAACCTTTGAAAGCCCAATGTATAAGTTTGAATAACTTTTGGGTATGTTGCCGATATGCAACGAGGTGATACAAAGGGTTAAGTAAGACCAAGATTACTATTTGTAAATATTAATGAGAAAGAAAAGTACCTAACATGGGTAAGCGCGAGTGTTCTCGGACACCACAAAACGAGTTAAATAGAATTTAGGGGAATTTATTATTGCGCAGGGTCCTCGCTGACTTTTTACGAACATTATCAATTTGGCTAATCAGAAATAAAAAGCATTCGCCAAAAAAAAAAAAAAAAAAAAAAAAAAAAAAAAACAGCAAAATAAATTCACTGTGAAACATAGAAAATTCGATATTTAACCCTTTAATGTATCGACACTTTTTTTAATACGTTCTGAAATAGCCTAAGTGTTTGTGACTATTTATAAATTAGTTATTCAAATAAATTTAATTATCTACTATAGAAACTAAAAAATATATCATATTAAACGTCTTACGTAATCAAGAGAAAAATAAAATCTGATTTAACCCCTTAACCTACGATTTACTTTTAACAGCTCCACGGTTTGGCAAATCCATAGCTACCACTAAAATTTAATAGAGATTTTCGCCTTGTCTAATCATGGAATTTCGACGATTAAATTAAAGTATATTTACTGTGAAATTTTAGTGGTAAGAAGAATTTACATTTGGCTCGATCATTGTACCCGGGCTATGCCCGCCATTGTAGGTTAAGGGGTTAACTTAATAAAATGGTATGAAATAAAACTTCCAATCACAGTTAGCGTAGACGTTTAAAATATTACATTCAATAAACACTGAAAAATTCAAAACATAAACAACATAATGTATCAAAGACTTTATTTTTCTAGAATTCTTTGGTTTTTCATTGAAGCCCATACTTCAAAGGCAATTTCAAAATAGTATTGTTTCCCACTGGGCACATTAACAAATACTGAAATAACATTTTTTCTTACTCTGGCTTTTGCTGATTCTAAATTGAATTGCTGTTGGGTTAGTATCTCTAAAAAAATGTAAATGGTACGGTAAGATTGAACGTGATAAGTGGCATTAATCGTTCAGTACTGTAAATATGAGTGTAGCTTGTACTGATACGCACACACAGAGAAAAAGATGAGCAAAAATTGAGCACTCGCAATTTGGCGAGTCTAATCATCCGTTTACTCACCAAATGAAACATTCTGTCGTGATTTGTCGCCATGGCGAGCGGCAGCGAAAACGCCGGAAGAGATTGTTTGTTCCCGTGCTATAATATATTATTAAAATAAAACCATTTTGCGTTTACCCTGCTCAATGAAGATATCGTATCCATAGAAAGAAAATAAGACAATAATCTATATTAATGCGCAGTAGTGCGAGGAAATAAAGTAACTTTTAATACCGGATTTTGGACAACTTTAGTAAAATATTGTTAATGTGCGATATGCTCACTGGTTTAATTTTCTTTCCTAAAACCTGTCAGTAAAAATTAATTAAAGCTTATTCATTTTAAGAAATTAATTACTAACAGATTAATTTAATTTAATACATTTAAAAATTTTGGTAATATATTTTTCAATTAATTCTAGGTGAAATTAAATTATTATTTTTATTTCAGTAAAGACAACTAAAACATAATATTTTAAAAATATAAAATTAATTTAAGATGTTTCTTTTAAGAAATTAATACAAAAATAGTGTAAGAATTTTCATCATTTAATATAAATTGTCTAAGCTGCTGTAAAAAATATTATTCATAAAATTCACTAACTATAAAATGCAAAATTATAAGGCATAAAATAATTTAATTAAATATTTCATTAACATAAAATTGAATCTTCAAAAGTTCAATTTTCCATTTAAATTAGAAAATTTCATACTGTAATTAATTTTAACCAAAATGAAAGTCTAGTTATTAAATAAAATATTAGATTTGCATGTAGCTAAATGAAATTAAAATATTTTGCGGATAACCAAATGTTTCATTTATTTTCAATTTAAAAAAGTTGATTGTATTTAATATAAGCAAAATATTATGAAAGCTGATTTTAATTTATAATATCCAATCTTATTCTAACTGTACTTAAATCAATAAAAACAATTTCTGCATTAAGTGATGAAATATCAAAACAAAATAATTAATATTTTTATGTATTTTAAAATGATAAAATGTTGTATATACAGAAGGCGCTAGTTAGTTAGTAGTACCTTTTAGCTATTATTTAAGGGCTTCGACATTTATGTATGTATTCCTCACGTCCTACATACAAAATTCACTTAGACTCACGCACACACACACACACACACACATGTAGAGGAGAAGGTCCAAATACCGGCTAGGGTCCAAATACCGGCTACTAGGTGTTCTGAGAACTGAGCGCAGCGCAGCCTAGCCGTGATAGGCAGAATTTGTAACTTTAATTGAGAGAAGAAAGTTACGAAAAGTATGTTGCTGAAGTCTGTGTCATTTACAAATAGTAAATGCACAAGTGTCGAATCTACGTAATCTGGTACATCAAAAGTTTTTCAGATATGAGTTTCTATTTTTTTTTAAATATACTGATCGTATATTGGCTTGACTTGTTGATTATGTTATTTTCTAGACATATTTAGCTCTCAATTGCCACGCGCACAGTATTTGTATTTTATTATATGAATGAGTAATACCGGTTTTAACTTAAACATAGCAGTGGTCCGAATACCGGCTACTTAGAGTGGTCTAAATACCGGCTAGCCGGTATTCGGACCTCTCACAGTTGCTCTGCTTGAAAGGGAGGAAAATAAATTAATTTAAATAATTCCATAACTAATAAATTAATTTAAATGGTTCAGAAATAGTCCCCGTCCCATTTCGCAATAGGAAAAAAGCAACTATGGCCGTAATTCTTCAGGACCGATACTGGTTACCGGATCACTTTGCAAAGAAGAGCTGTTGGACACTACAAAATTGCCTGTAATAAATGTGAAGAGAAAATAAATGACGGAGTAAACCAGGAGAAATAAGAAGAAATTTGATTTTAACCCTCTCGCTGCGCAACCCGAGATTTCCTTGGACATCGTAAAAGTAGCAAAATTTGCGCAACCCGAGATTTCCTCGGTATGAAGACTTTCTTTGCTAGTAAAGAGATGGCCGTTTGCGTTGACAAGAGATTTTAAACACCAGGTCCAATTTAAAAAAAACTCCAATTCGAGAAAACGAAGAGTATGTTTATTTCATGATGGAAGTCGAAGGGAGAGGTACAGGGGGAAAGCCATAAGGAGCCTCTTTTAAGACGTCATCACGAGGCTAGAGAGAAAGCAAGAATCCTTGAATATACAGTTACAACTTTCTTGCTTGGCGGACTACAATATTGCCAATCTAAAAGTATTTTTGCGCCATGCACAGGAGGCAAAGAGAAACATTGGCTGGTATGTTCGCCAAAAACATACGGTAGGCTTCTACCAAATTAATTGTGTACGGGGGGGGGGCAGATTGTGGGCTGCATACATTCCTGAGTCCTGATAGACGGAGACTAATCTGTACATTGATACAGCTGCGGTTAAATGTAAAAAAATAAAAAGTGTATCTGGAAAGGGCATAGTAACAGACCGAATTCGTTAGGATAAAAAGCATGAGAATGTATTTTTCTAGACCAGATGTTAGATCAAAGATGAACCGCTTTACCACAAAAATGCAGAATTGCCATACATCTGAACAAAAGGGTGTGAAGCGAAGCTAATTCTAATAAATAGATTGCATGTAAAGGGATTTTAACTAATGAGTTATATTCATGCCCAAATAAGGAAATGACCGAAGTTAAAATGCTTTTGAAACTAACAGACAGCCGTAACGAATTTTGTACAAGGTTAAATCGTATGTGTGAAAGAATCAGAAAGTGAAAATGAAGAGTGATTCACTGATTTTATTTTATTAAAGAGATAAGTAACTAGGATAATTTAATTTAAATGTGCAGGGCCATTAATACAATCGCTTTAGTTTTTAAATGTTGAATTTAATTTAGGGGCTGCACTGTTTGACTATAGTGCACAAAATAAATAAGTTATTAAACAGAATTTTAATTGAAACTGTCTGGGGGGGGGAATGGAATGTAAACATATATAACGAGATAATCGTTATATATATCACCTGGGACACCGCAAAAAAAAAAAAAAAACTTTTGTTGACCCGTGTGCATGGGCAAAACAGCAAGAAAAATAGTTACACATATAAATATATTTTCAAAACATAAAAGTTTTTTTTTTTTTTAACACAAGTTGCTGTCATGAACACAAGAAAATCTCTTTCATCAATAGTTCAACAGTCCTAAGAGATTTTATGAATTAATATTTTCTAAATTAAGTTTATGGATATCCACCTTGAGTAAAATTTTCTTCAGAATTGTATACCATGGTATATATTTTTTAACTGAATCGACTCTGACAGCAAATATTTAAGCAGCATGTAACTAGACCATTGGCTGCAGATCATCAAAATATTGATCCTGATTCAGATCATTTTATGTAAAAGCACAAGTATTAACAATAAAAAATATAATATATAAACACAAATGCAACACTAGAAGTATAGAGTAAATAATAATAAGTGAAATGTGTAATTGTAAACTAATAAGTAATTGTAATATGACTTAAAAGAAATTGGACATGATTAAAAAAATGTAATGTTTATGCATGCAGCATAGGATGACAAAAAAAGAGGTGCCTGAAGCACGCCCATGAAAAAGGTGTCACCCTGAATCTTGTGTAGACCACAAGTATTATGGCGTCGGCTTAGGGCTTCAGCCTTATATGAGGAGGGAGTTTTGAGACTCATACAGCGCCCGCTTATATGAGTCCCTGCTCCTCCGAAGACGCTAGCGGTCCTCTAAAGGAGCACACGTCGGTTTACAAGCAAAAATTGATTTATGTGAATTGGAACACCAATTCCAAGGGGTTGTCACTCAACACAATGAAGTTTTGGACCCTAAGGGCAATAATTTTGAACGGGAACAAAACATTCGAAAGGGAGAATTAAAAAATAAAAAAATAGATATATATTTCACATATATATCAAATCAAAAAGGGGTAGACAATCCTAGAGTGAAGAGAGACATAAAAAATGAAAAAGTCATAATCAGGTTAAATAATGCACAAGTCATATACTTAGAAGGTAACTAACTTGTTGCCAAGAAAATGTTATCAAATTACATGTGAAAATTTTTTTTTAAATAACTGCAATTATTAAATGTGTTAGTTATCACTTTTAACTGAAATGTAATCGTAAAAGAATGAAATGTAAAATAAATGTTAAACTGTAAATAATAGTTAAGTGTATGTAAATAACATAAAAGTGTACAGTAAAATGAAAAGAGTGTAAAGCGATTCAAAATATTGTTCACAAGAGATCTTCGAAGAAAACAGTCATGGGCCAGCCATAATGTTGTCAAAGATCTGTTGTAAGCAACATACATACAACCTAGGCCTCTGGTTGTACACTTAGCTTCACAATACATGTCATAAGAAAAAATGTAAACAAAAGCTATATTATTTTCTGTTTCTTAAGTTATATGTATGTGGTTGATAAACATTAGGGAATTTGTGATTGTTTAAGTGACTTGTAGCATCGAATAAATGTCCATATCGAGGTGGTGCAAGAAGTAACCTATCAATGTGCACCCGAAATGCTGTATTATCAGCAGCATATAACCTCTTGATCGAGAATGACACAGGTGAATGTTTGAAAGTTACAATGTATGGTCCAGTGTATTTAGGTTTGTATTTATCAACAGATTTTAAGTACACAATATCTTTGAGACAAATGGTTCTTAATTTAGCTTTTTGACCGTAATGTTTATATCTTTTATCCTGTGCAGTTTTAATGTTAATGTAAGCCTTGTCATAAATTTTGTGTAAATCTTCAAGTAGTTTATGTATGTTTATGTATGTTTATCTAGAAAAGGTTGATTGCTATTCTGATCAAAAGTGTCAAAAATTAATGAAAGTTCACGTCCAAAGTGCAGAAGATTAGGAGTGAATGATGTAGTTGAATGTATTGAACCATTATAGAGCGACTTGTGTATAAATATTGCATTTTCAAATGAGTGACCTTCTTGCAAAAGTATATTAACAGAGTATTTGATAGATTTATTTATTCTCTCCGAAAGAGCATTTCTTTGTGGCCTCGAAACAGAGCTGTGAAGTCCCTTAATACCTAGAGTATCATTAAAAATGTTGTATATTTGAGATGTATATTGGGGTCCTAAGTCTGATAAGACAACAGAAGGTCCCCCAAAGGTGGTTATGTAAGAGAATAAACATTTAACGACTTTAGCTGCAGATGTATCATTAAGTGGAAAAAGTTCAACATGTCTTGAAAAGTGATCTGTAATAGTTAAAATATGTTTACCATTAGAAAAAGGTCCAACGAGATCTGTACTAATAGTATGGCCAGGATATCTGGGCGTGTAGGTGGGTTGTAAGGGTGCAGGAGGGGTTTGATGATGTTTACATTGAAGACATTTGACACATGAAGCTACAAAGTTTAACGTGTCAACATACATGCCTTTCCAAAAGTATCTTGATGATAGGAAATCATAAGTTTTATTAAAACCAAAGTGAGATAAATGAGAGATTGTTAAAACTTTGCTTTTAAGAGAGTTAGGAACAACAATGTGACACGAAAAAGTGTTATTAAGATTATTTTCTTTTTTTAACATTAACACTTTCGAATCAGGGTGTATGAAGTAATTAGGATATTTTTGAGAAGGTCCTTTCTTTAGAATATCTTTGTAAACAGTGGATAAGGTGGTGTCATTTTTTTGTTCAGTGCAGAAAGTTTCATTTGAAATTTCCAATAAAGGATCTGGATTTGTTTGTTTACCAGATACAAGATAGTTTACATATTTCTTAGTGGCACTTGAACATGAATTATTACTGTCTGGTGTATCATAGTCAACAATAGGTAATGGGTGAGGGTCATGGATAAGTTCAGGGTTAGTATCCAGAGTTTGTTGATTGTTTCAAAAGTACAGCGAGATAAATAGTCAGCAAGCACATTTTTCTTACCAGGAATATTTTTGAAAGTGTAAGAGTACTCTGAAAGCTCCATGAGCCAACGAGAGATAATATCAGCTGGATTAGTAGTCTTGTTATATTTTTCTAAGGGTTTACTGTCAGAAAGGATTACAAATTGTCTGTTATATAAATAATATTTGAAAGCGGTAACAGATTTATAAATTGCCATGAGTTCTAATTTAAGTGCAGGGTATTTTTTTCTGATGGCTTAAGAGATTTAGAAAAATATGCTACTGGTAAAAGTTGTTGATCATGTTCTTGTAATAAAACACCAGAAATAGCAACATTTGACGCATCTGTATTTAAATAAAATGTCTTGTTCCAATCAGGTAATCTAACCATGGGAGAATTAAAGAAAATTTTCTGTATTGTGTCCATGATTTCTTGATGTTTAACTGTCCATTTAAATTTATTTTTTGGAGTAGTTAGGTTTATCAGTGGTTGTACCAACTCAGAAAAGAATGGAATTAGACTCTTATAAAATGTAATGACACCAATGAGTCTTTTTAGTTGACGTTTAGTTGCAGGTGTGGGAAAAGATGTTATTTTTATGATATTTGACTGAATTGGGGAAACAGACTGATTTTCTACATGAAATCCCAAATAGTCAATACTAGATTTATGAAAAGTACACTTGCTAGGAGACAGGGTTAAGTTATATTTGGTTAAGATGGAGAGAATTTTTTTTTAATTTATTACACATTTCATCAAAAGAGTTTGCACCTACAATGAAATCATCCTGATGTGTATACACACCATCTAATTGTAATTCATCAAGCAAAGAGTCCATTAAAGCTTGGAAAATAGAAGCACTGTTTTTTAATCCGAACACTAATCTCTTGTATCTAAAAGAACCAAACATAGTAGTAAATGCCAACTGATTTTGGAATTTTGCTGGCAAATCAATTTCATGATATGCCTGATGAAAGTCAAGAGAAGAAAAATATCGATACTGAGAAAGATTTGAAATGATGGTTTGAATTTTAGGTAGAGGGTAAGATGATCCTTGAATTACAGTATTTACCATTCGAAGATCTAAGGCGAGACAAAATTTTTGTTTACCAGTTCCGTCTGGTTTCTTTTTGACTAAAAGCATGGGGCAAGCCCATTCTGAACAGTGGCGTTCAATAATTTTGGCATCAAGCAGATCTTTAATTTGTTCTAAAGTACCTTTTTGCAAAGATTGAGGAAGGGGAAATGGAAGAGTTTTTATAGGGTGGTCATTAATAAATTTCAAATCAGGTACAATCTTATCAGTATGTCCAAGTGTATTTAATGATTTTGAAAAGGCAGGGTAATAATTAAGTAATAATTTATTCATTGTATTTGCTTCATTAGAACTTAAATGTGTAAGATTGAAATCGCTATCTGACAAATCCTCTTTCCTCTTTTTTAATGTTTCATTAGATGCCTGGATAAAATTTAGGAAGTGTTGTTCTGAGTTATGATGCTTGTCCAAATTATCAGAGGGGTAGTCCAGAATTTCTTCAACCTCAGATAAATGTCCAATTTTTGTGTGTTTAGGAAGATGAATGGTAGTGTCAGAATTATTTTAAGTGAAATAGAAAAGAAATTATTTAATTGTACAGGCTTCTTTTTGCATTTAGATTTCTTATCCATTTGAATAATGGCATCATGACCTATTACTTCTTTTTTATCTGCCAAATATTCAAATAGATAGTTTATGTCATGTTTGATATTATTGTTTGTGTAAACTGAGCACCATGTTTGCTCTTGGGGTTCTAGAATGATTTTACGGGTTAAGAAAACTTTTTGATTTGTCACTACATCACATAAGGTGTTACATTGATCACTTTCACTGACTTTGGACTTAGTGTGTGATGTTTCTAGTGGAATAGTCAAGTTGTTGTTAATGTGAATGCATTTATTGAAAGTATCAATGATAATGTTAAATTTACTAATGAAATCAAAACCAAGAATGCCTTCAAAACTGGAGGATTCAGGAATATCCACTATATAAAAGTGGTGCGAGAAGGATTTTCTTCTAACCTAATGGATGCTCTAATACATGAAGAAAAGGAAACATCCGAATTGACGGTTTTAATATTTATGGCTGTTGATAGTCTCTTGTATTTTAATACTGGTTTAAGTTCATTAAATAAATTTTGTGAAAGTAACGAAATGCTACTTCCAGAGTCAGCCAATAGGGTGATTTTATGGTTTGCAATAGTGGCCTTTACAAGAGGGAGTGATGGAGAATGCGTATTAACACTACAAATAATGTGAACATTGTTATCGCCTTCATTTTCTGTTTGAGTAGTGATATTTCTTGCGATTTTAATGTGATCTGACGTTTGTGACCCGATTGAATTGACTAACCTTTCTTTAGAGATCTTTGGTAATGTAGGGTCGATAGGAAATGGTGCTGATGTTAAGTCACATGGTTGAGACACAAAATCATCAGCATAAAAATTGTGTCACTGTTCTAGTTTTCCTGAGCCTGGTAATTGTTGCGTCTGTTAAAATTTTCCCTTCTCTGTGTATTAACTCTTTTCCATTTAAAACACTGATGGGCCTGGTGGCCATTGCGGAAACAGAGTTGACAAGTCACAACTTTTCTTTGTGGAACTTTGTGAGGGGGAAAACGTTTTGGGAAATTTCGCGTTTTGAAATTTTTCCTATAGCGCATCGCATTTGCATTATACTTTGGGCTATCTTGCATGTCATTTTTTTTAGTTTCAGTTTTCGGTCCAGGCGGTGCAAGTATTAACGCATTAATTTTTTCCGAGAGTTCTTTCAATTGTTCTTCAATGTTATTTTGAGATTTACTGACAGAGAGTAAGGAATGTAGAATCTTTTCGTTATGCAGAATTTCGTGCAACGTCTGTGCTCTTTCAACAGCAGAACGATATTCATTGACGCCTTCTTCTTGTAACTTTATTCGTATGTTAGCTGGCACAGCTTCCATAAATTTCATAAGTTTAATCGTGTTACGGGCATTTTCGTCTTTAATATCTGAATAGACAGTTGCGGCTAACATGTTTAACCGGTGAGCCAAATTTTTAATTGATTCCGCTGGCAGAAGAGATAAGCTCGAAAGTTCAACGCCAGCCACGCACTTGCTTGGGGGTGAGAAAAATGCGGCAAATTCTTTTTCAAGCGTATCTAGATCATTGATTTTTTGAATTTCCGGATTCTGAGCATAAAATTTTTGAGCGGGACCAATTAACTTTCCTACAAGTACAGCAATGGTAGTCTTAGGGCTGTATTTGTTAATTTCAGCGACCGACCTAATTTGGTTAAAAAAGAATTTAAGCAAATCCGCATCTCCATCAAATTGGTTAATGTTGATTTGAACTTGTTTAGCGGACATGGTTAACGGTTTACCTAACACAAATTCTCTAATCAAAAATTGTTACTGAAATTCTGCATACATGTCACATTTTAACGAAATGACAGTATTCACTGAAATTAACTTTATTAAGTTTTATTTAAATAATCAAAAAGGTGGCAATCAATTTCCATAGCTGCTTACAGTTTAGACTTCAGATACCAAGTGGCGTAGAGGTATATCTCTGAAATTGCTCATCTCCTAGGGTTACCAGTTAAAAAGGGCCATGTGTTTCTATTAATTTAACGATAAAATGGATTAGTTGGCTACCCCGCCAAACCCGTGATTATCAGTCATTGGGCCCGTATCCAAATTGAGGGACGATTCATTACAAAAACTAATCAATAGGTCCAATCTTTATAATTTTCTTACAATTTCCCCCCTTTCCAGACAAGTCCCCGGGGATGGGCCGGCCTCCATACACGAGGGTCGCCTGGAAAGTATAAAGCATTCTTTATTAAAGGGATGTTAAAATTTTGGAAGTGAATTACTTTTAATCGAGCTGCCTGGAGATGAGTTATTTCTTTCGTATAGTTAACATGTGATATCACAACAATAATAAAAATATTAAAAATAGTAAAAATAATACAAATAATAAGAATAATACCACTAAAATTTTCAATACCATAAACAATTGAACATGATAAAAACTAGTTATATTAATAAATGCAAGACACTGGTAATATTATATGCCAAATAAAATAATCAAAATAGGAAATATATTCTAGAATTGCTAAGTCCAACATTACATATAAAATACAAACTTGAATGAAAATGTCTTGACTTCATTCAGTAGAGTGTAGACTCTCAAAATACAATTATACTATACTCATAAAGATGTAAATTCAACTATCAAATATCATCCCATAACAGTTCATATGATATCTGATACTTTACATAGATGGTGTTAACTTAAATTGATCGTTGGGTAAAAAGTACCTTAGTTTGGAGGCATGTATTACTTCATAGTCCTTCTTTGTCGACCAGTTAGGTTTATTTATTTTAAAACTTACATTAGACAACTTTTCAATAATTTGATATGGACCAGAAAAAGGCGGGCTTAACTTCCTGGTGTTCGGATAATGAAATTCTTCTGCAATTACGAGATCACCAGGTTTGAAAGGTGCTTCCACAAATTTTAGGTCATATCTGACTTTGTTTTTTAAATGGTGCTCACCAGTTCTTTGGAAAGCCTCTTTCCTGGCTTCCTCAACCGTAGGGTAATAGTTTTCATTGCCTAATACTGATGGATAAGGAAATTGGCCAAACATTAAGTATGCCGGGGGGTATTTGGTTACTGAATGCGGTGTATTATTGTACTCGTTAATCACCTCCTCCAGAATTTTGGGCCATGGAATGTTTGAACGTGTAGCATTGATTTTAAGTCTTAGTCGAGTGCAAATGGACTGATTTACGCGTTCATTTTTCCCATTACACTGGGGCCTGTGAGATGAAGTAAGTAATTTTTTTACATTATGTTTATGTACCCATTTACGCAGTTTAGACGCTGTAAAAGCAGGGTTTCTGTCCGTTAAAATTTTCTTGGGAAGTTGAATGCTAAAAATCTGTTTTAGAATATTAATATAAACTTCTGTTGTAACATTTTTAGAGGTAAAACCCCAAACATAACGAGTAGCGTGATCAATAGCTAAGTGCATGTATTTTTTTGTTGAATTGTAATAATTGAAGCCCCCTACTGTGTCTAATGATATTATATCAAAGGGTTGTTCTGCAGGAGGTAAGGCTTCAAGAAGGCCAAATTTAGGTTGGTGGGATTTCTTGTTTAGTTGGCAGACTTCACAATGTTTGACAAATTGCGTAATATCTTGTGTCATGCTGCTCCAGTAGTACTGTGGTGAAATTAAATTTAGCATTTTTTGAATTCCTGGATGGCCAAATTGATTATGGGTTGTTATTAATAATTTTTCTCTTAAGGAGAAAGGTACGACAATTTTTTGAAAACCCTTTTTGTGAATTACCAAAATGTCATTAAATTTTTGAAATTTAGGTCCTGTTACATTATCTAACTCTTGGTGTTCTTTAATTTCATCTAAGGTTAATAAATGAATGTGGGGATTTACGTTTGATAAAATGGGATTTCTTGAGAGCATGTCGGCTTCAAAATTTGTGGACCCTTTATTGTATTTTACGGTATAATCGTACATGCTTAATTTTAGTGACCATCTGAATAATCTACCGGCTAAATGTTTTATCTTTTTAAGCCATACTAAAGCAGCATGATCGGTATGTATTGTGAAAGGTTTTCCATGAAGATAATAATGGAATTTGTCAAGAGCATCGATTATGGCTAGACACTCCAATTCTGTGATAGCGTAATTTCGCTCGTAGGGCCTTAGTTGCCTTGAGTGGAATGCAATGGGATGTAAATCTCCATTTTCATCCATTTGTTTCAATACAGCACCTAAAGCTTCCTTCGAGGCATCAGTAAAAACATGGCATGGGAGATTAGGATTAAATAATCTCAAAATAGGTCTAGAAATTAATGCATTTTTAAGTAGTTCAAATGATTGCTGACAGATTTCTGACCATTCCCACGGAGTGTCTTTCTTTAATAATTTATTTAGAGGGGCTCTAATTTTAGCATACTTGTCAATGAATTTATGGTATACGTTTATGGATCCGAGGAATCTTTGTAATTCTTTAACATTTTTTGGAGGAATTAAATTTTTAATGGTTTCGGTATTAGCATTGTCTGGTTTTATTTGGCCATTACTAATTTCATAGCCAAGGAAGTCAATTTGAGATTTGGCAAAATTACATTTGGAAAGTTTTAGTTTTAGATTTTCTTGACGGCAAATATTGAATATAGTTTTAAGGTGAACCAAATGCTCGGCATAGGAGTCCGAATAAACTATAAAGTCATCGAAATAATTGGTAACGAAGTTGACCTTATGTTTATTTAGGATCCTTCTGAGAGCTCTTGCGAATTGAGCCGGAGCATTTTTGTATCCGAATGGGAGGACCAACCACTCGTAAAGTCCCTGATTGGTTACAAAGGCAAGTTTTTCTGTGTCTGAAGGATGGAGGGGGACGTGCCAGTAGCCAGAGGCTAAATCTAGCGTGGAAAAATATTTGGCATTGACAAGTCTGTCTAAAAGCCAGTCTATTCGCGGCAAAGGCTCTGAATCTGTCTTCGTAATGGCATTGATTTTCCTGTAATCAATACAGAGACGCGTTTTACCTTCTCCTTTTTTATGTGCCATTGTCACGGGAGAGGAATAGGGGCTACAGGATTCCTTAATGAGTTTAGCATCCAGCAACTCCTGTACTTGTTTTTGAATTTCTGCATTATCTTTAGGTGATGTACGGTAAGGCCTAAGCGAGATAGGAAGTTCCGAGGTGAGAGTTACTCGCTGGGGTTCCCATCTGACTCTACCTACGTCGTACCGATTGCGTGCAAAAATATCTTTGAAGTCGCTCAGAAGCCCTTCCAATTGTAGGTTCTCTTCAGTAGTATAATGATTAAAAGTTATATCATCATAATCCGAGAGAGTTTGAGTATCAAGGCAACAATGTCCCTCTTGAGACAAACTTGCTTGATTTGATTTGGAAGGAAAACTAAGCGGCTTCTGGCAATTCATATCACCCGTTAAAGTTAAGGTGTGGTTGAATGAACTTTCAGGAGAAATTTGACCGGAAACGTTTTGGTCATTCATAATGATGACTCCATCTTGAGTCAGAGTATTTGAGGAAAAATCCACCGAGATATGGAATTTTTGTAATTCTGGGGTTCCCAGTATCGCATATGGCAAGTAAGACCTTACTAGATATAAGGAGCTATTTTGCCTGATATTCCCTATTTGGAGGGGCACTTGAACTTTTTCGGAAATCTGGACCTGTCCCTGGGTTTGGTTAACATTAAGAGGATGGCAACTTTGAATAGACGTCATATCCAAAGCTGTAGCTAGATTTTCTGGAATGAGGGACAGAGTACTTCCGCTATCCAATAAAAAGGGTATTTGAACCTCATTATGACAAGTTTTTGGGTTTCTACGGTTTTCGTAATTTTTACATTTGAGGTACCCAGGCACAATAAACCGTCATAAAGAATTCATGTGTATTCCTTGATCAGGGGAATACCCATGGGCGTTTTGGGGTTGAGTCTCATTACTGTGGGTTGCTAAGTTGGAGGAAATTGTTGCTCCTGCATTTCCCTGAACATCATATTTATGTAGTAAAGTATGATGCTTTCGGTGGCAATTTTTACAACTCATCTTGGATGCACATTTACTTGCAAAATGGCCACTACGCAAACAATTTACACATAACTTATTTAATTGGATGGTTCTCCATCTGCTATCTACAGGCATAGTTATTAATTTTCTGCAAGTGTGGGTGGCATGCGAATCAAAGCAAACACCGCATTTACTATTTTCTAAATTTTTGTGGCCTTTCGATCTATCGGAAGAATCTCTGACATAAGTTATATTTCTTACATCTGTTTTAGTTGGGTTCTCTAAAGTTAACAAGCTTTTAGCTTGAATCTCTAAAAATTTTAGAAATTCCGTGAGATTAGGCATATTATTATGGGTAAGGGATAGTTCCCACCGCTCTTTGAGATTATCGCTTAATTTTTGAACTATGGTATAAATTATCATGTTATCCACTAAAGCATTTTGAGTAAGTTTTAAAGAATCTAGAATTCGAAGTGATTCATTGCAGGTATCTATTATATCGAAAATAGCTTTAGAGGAAGTGGAACAATTTTTCATATTTTTTAAATTGTATAACTTGCCTATTTGTGCTATGGCCAAATCCCTAATCTTATCGTAGCGAGCGCAAAGGGTGTCCCATGCATTTTTATAATTGACCTCCAAAAGAGGAAATCCGGAAATCAATTTATGGGCAGGACCCTTCACACTAGCTAAGACATATTGCAATTTAGAAACGGCTCCCAAATCTGGATTTCGATCTATAGTTGTGGTAAAAATCTCCTTAAAAGAGAGCCACTGATCAGCTTCTCCGTAAAAGGGTTTTAATTCAAATTTGGGAAGATTGACTGTTTTTTCAAAAACATTACTTGTATTTTTATTGTTATTCTCTGAACCACCCTCGTTAATGCTCAAACTCTTAGTTAATTTATTACGTGATGTATTTATTGCGATAGTTAATGCATCCAATTTAAGGGCAATTTCATTGTATTCCTCAATTATAGCTTCCGTTTCTGTTGTATCGCTCTCAAGAACGGCGTTTTCCTGATTTTTACTTAATTCTGTACTAATATCTTGCACCTGACCATGATACAAATCTAACTCTTCTAGAGTTATCGTCTGATCATCAATTTTGGGATTTATGATATTTTTTATACGGGTAATTTTTGCTTTGAGAACAGTTTTTTGTTTCTTAATATTTTCCATTTTGAATTAATTTTAAGATAACTTTTTAATAATCTAAATATTATAACACTCTTAATATCCGTCAAAATGTTTAAACATTCTCAACATAATATAAGCATGTGCATAAAATTGATAAAAAGAATAAAATAGTTAAAAATAATTAAAGAAATAAATATAGAAAACATGAATCATTTTTTTTTTCATTTCAAAAGATTGCTATGCTTTAAAACCATGGTTTTCATAAATACCAAAAATGAAAACATCACTGGAGATATACTACTTATTAAATCACTTACCTTAAATTATGTAATCAGAATAAAAATAAAAAATAATATGGATAATAATATTATATAAAAATAAATAACACTAGGGTACCCCATGAGCTCATACAGACACACACAAAATAAACGGAAAAAACATTCCGCAAAGACGGAGAAGGAAAAAAAAATATATCTCTGTATTAAAGAACTGTAGTGCGCACTTATCATGAAATAAAAAGCAATGATAGCAACGATGCTATCTTTCACTGCATGAAATTTACTTTAAGAGATGCTCTGAAGAAAATCACTATAAAATCATCAACACAACTGAAGAAGATGAATTCCACTTAGAGATTGCAGTTTTCATGTTGTGAAACTTTCACTGCACCGTTGAAACAAAATGCGGATATCACTACTGCAATACTTGACTTTTAAAACGCAGAATATGTTGAAAATGATCTACATTTTGATCGATTTTAATTAAGATGATATTCTTCAAAATATAGTAGAAGACATGGGAAGACACTTTCTATAATGGAATTGAAGAGTTAAAAGCATATCACTGCTGACAGATTCTTTGATGAGGCGAACTTCTTGTATTTACACTACTTGAAGGGGCATAGTGAACACTTTCCCAGCACCCAATTGGGGCCTCTTTGAATGTTCAATCGGAGCTTATTCCGTATCGTGTAGCACCAAGAATTCTTTTTTTTTTCTTTTCTTTACTTCTCATGTTTTCCCGCTGAGCAGGTAGTATAATCCAGACGACTCATAATACTGTCACATTTTAACGAAATGACAGTATTCACTGAAATTAACTTTATTAAGTTTTATTTAAATAATCAAAAAGGTGGCAATCAATTTCCATAGCTGCTTACAGTTTAGACTTCAGATACCAAGTGGCGTAGATGTATATCTCTGAAATTGCTCATCTCCTAGGGTTACCAGTTAAAAAGGGCCATGTGTTTCTATTAATTTAACGATAAAATGGATTAGTTGGCTACCCCGCCAAACCCGTGATTATCAGTCATTGGGCCCGTATCCAAATTGAGGGACGATTCATTACAAAAACTAATCAATAGGTCCAATCTTTATAATTTTCTTACATACATATATAAATATAACACACATAAACAGATAAAAATGCAAAGCAAATAAAATAATGAAATAAAATAGTATAATAATCACATTAAAAAAAATAACACACAACTTAAAAAAAAATAAACAAAAGGTCTTTTTTTTTAAAACCTTTTATAGAAAAAAATAAAAATATCCACGGACAAAATTGTGTTTCTCAAAGTAAAAATGATACCGTTGCTTATTTTAAGCCAAAGAAAGAGAAACAGAAAAATATTTCGCAATAGCTCCTATTTTATTTTTATTTTTTTTTTTTATAAAATGAATGAAACATGTATGTCTTTCAAAATAAAACTGGTAGGAGCAAGCAACTGAAATAAAAACTTATTTTATCCTTTTTAACAGAGAAAAAAAAAACTTGCTATCTGTCCTTGTTTCTCTAAAAGGACAGAAATTAAAAAAATTTCTCGAATTAAAATATTTTCAAGCCGAAAGGCGAACTAGAAACATATATGGGACAAAATATAATCTTCGTTAACTCTTTTTGAGAGAGAAAAAAATTAATATATTTTAATATGCATTAAAAGTTAAACAAAGGTGAATGTATATCATAATAACTAAAGATATTGGAACATTCAATGCAATGGGGAAAAAAAACCTACTTATATTATATTTATAAATATTATAATAGACAACACAAAATATCAAAAATAGCAATATCACTGTGTTTTCGTATCCTGTACAAAAACACAATAATATTAATAAAATCAATTATGAAGTACTTGTGAGTACTTATGGAGTAAGAAAGCATACAAATGGAATGAAACAACTTTAAAAATTTTAAAACAAGGTTTCCAGAATTAACTGAAAAGAAAATTAGGCGAAAGGAAAGCAATTAAATGGGAGGAATGAAAATATGCTTTCGTACTCTAAAAATGTGCTATTTTAAGGGACTGGTGCAGTATTTATTTTCACTTTTTTTTTGCACCTTCATGACCTCTTTGTCAATATCATAAACATTTGCTAGAAATTTATGTATGCGTGTCAGTGAATCACTAAAACGATTCTTTGGCAGCAAATGACTTTTTTGGAGAGATTTTTTTTATCACAAACTGCCTCTTGAATAAAGATGAACAACTTATAAAACCTCACAACCGAACGTTACTATATTATTGAGCACTTCACAAAATTGAGCAATTTCACAAACTCGTTGTAGTATGGAGGAAAGAAAAAAATCAACACACTTTTGAGAATTTTGAGGAGGCTGGCTGAATAAATAGAAATGAGAGCGAGAGTCGTGATTCAATCGCTGACTCGCTCGGACGTTCTTTTCAACGAACACATGTATTTTCAGGGGATTTTTTTGCTTTGAAATCAGTGTTTCACTGCACTTAACTGATGAATTCACACGAAATTTGTATCTTTTTCACACACCAAAGGTTTCTCAACGCGGAACTTGTCGAAGTTGTGACATCACTAATATTGCTATTATAAGGAAACATTTGCAGTTGATTTCTAATTTTAGTAGACTCTTTCACACGAAAACTTTCACAAATATGATGCGATGATGGGGCGGGGGAATGGTCCGAGAGATAAGTTTGCACGCGGGCAGATTTCTTCGGCGACGGGAGGTTGTAAGGCATGCAGATTTCTTCGGCGACGTGGAGCGTGCAGCTGATTCCACAACTCCGGGGGTTGGCAAAGGGGAAAAGCAGACGAGCAGGCAGGTACAGTCATTTCATCGGGGAAGAGCAGTCGTCCGGGGGGAAAAGTTCACTCCATGATGAAATCCACGCAGCGGGTAAGCGAAGAAAATCAGCGCGTCGTTGTTTGGATAGGTGAGGGGGCGAGATCCTCGAAGCTCATTGCAACAGAGCGGTGCGACAGCCGGGAGGAATCCATCGCTGCAAGAAGTCCATGCAGAAAAAAAAGGATTGGAAGCAAGTACCTCTCCCTTACATTTTTTTTAATGGAGAAAAAAACTGGTCACGGAGACCAATTTATATGAAGACTTTTTTTGCTAGTAAAGAGATGGCCGTTAGCGTTGACAAGAGATTTTAAACACCAGGTCCAATTAAAAAAAAAAACTCCAATTCGAGTAAACGAAGAGTATGTTTATTTCATGATGGAAGTCGAAGGGAGAGGTACAGGGGGAAAGCCATAAGGAGCCTCTTTTAAGACGTCATCACGAGGCTAGAGAGAAAGCAAGAATCCTTGAATATACAGTTACAACTTTCTTGCTTGGCGGACTACAATATCGCCAATCTAAAAGTATTTTTGCACCATGCACAGGAGGCAAAAAGAAACATTGGCTGGTATGTTCGCCAAAAACATACGGTAGGCTTCTACCATATTAATTGTGTACGGGGGGGGGGCAGATTGTGGGCTGCATACATTCCTGAGTCCTGATAGACGGAGACTAATCTGTACATTGATACAGCTTCGGTTAAATGTAAAAAAATAAAAAGTGTATCTGGAAAGGGCATAGTAACAGACCGAATTCGTTAGGCTAAAAAGCATGAGAATGTATTTTTCTAGACCAGATGTTAGATCAAAGATGAACCGCTTTACCACAAAAATGCAGAATTGCCATACATCTGAACAAAAGGGTGTGAAGCGAAGCTAATTCTAATAAATAGATTGCATGTAAAGGGATTTTAACTGATGAGTTATATTCATGCCCAAATAAGGAAATGACCGAAGTTAAAATGCTTTTGAAACTAACAGACAGCCGTAACGAATTTTGTACAAGGTTAAATCGTATGTGTGAAAGAATCAGAAAGTGAAAATGAAGAGTGATTCACTGATTTTATTTTATTAAAGAGATAAGTAAGTAGAATAATTTAATTTAAATGTGCAGGGCCATTAATACAATCGCTTTAGTTTTTAAATGTTGAATTTAATTTAGGGGCTGCACTGTTTGACTATAGTGCACAAAATAAATAAGTTATTAAACAGAATTTTAATTGAAACTGTCTGGGGGGGGGATGGAATGTAAACATATATAACGAGATAATCGTTATACTCGGGGATGCATATTTTCCGTCTAATTAACCCTCCTTGATTATTCCCACCACTTATTTTTTTTGTTGTAAATTATGCCTTATTTAATCGGAGCATTTTCCAGGTTAAATTAGACAAGAACTTTTGTTTTGAAAAACCGGGGACAAAAGAATAAAAATTCTTAAAAGACGCTCGTCGCGAAGGTGTTAAATACGCAATTTTTGAAGTTATTTTGATAAAACAATTACGCAGCGAGAGGACTAAAAAAGGGAAGAAGGAAAATATCCAACCGAGGAAGATGATAAATTTCTGTCTTCTGCATGGGTGCTTTCTTTCTGGACAAGAATGGGGGAAGGCTTTCTGGGTTCAATGTTAAGAATGCGATATATGGGTTGATAGGAACAATTCTGACGCAGAGAGTGATATTATGCTTTTGACTTTTTCAAATAAAGTAATTCTCATTTCAATCAGCAAGCTTTTTTTTGTTTTACACGTTAAAAAACAAAATTAGAAACATAATGGGAAGAAGACTGTGAGAAATAGTCGTAAAGAATTTTAGAAATTTGACAAAAATACTTATTTATTAAAAATTGCGTATTTTTTCTGTGCATAAGAAATGTTATTAATCAATACAATTTATTAAAATAATATTCTTATTGCTTAATAATTTTCATTAGCTCTATTTGTGTGATATTTTGGAAAAAAAACTTAGACTAGCCGGTATTTAAACCCCATTTTAAAAGCTCAAAATTTGAAGACTTTCGGAATTTTGCTTCTTAAAAACAAAAAACGCCTTTTAAACTGATTTTTTTTTCTCTAAACATGTGTAAGACGTGTCAAGGTACCCTGCTGTCACTTTTTATTTTATTAATTTTGAAAATTGTATGATCTAGATTGAAAACAAAAGTGGTAGCCGGTAGTTGGACCTTTACCTCTATATATAACGTAGTACATAATAAAGATATTTTAGTAAACTCGATAATTCATTGTTTATAATATAATTAAAGTTAAAAAAAAAAAAAAAAACGAAATGACTCTGGTAGTTTAAATTTCGTTGGCAAACACTTTACAAACAGGTCAAATTTCACTCAATAAATGGTGTTGCTTTCTCTGAACCTTCTATAATGCTTGAAAAAATGAGAAAATATCAGTCAAATACCTCTCAGTAGTTGCTCCGCAATCAGTTTTTTTGTTGATGCTAGAGATGAAAAATGTGTTTGTGTTTTAACTTTTTTGAAGATATTTTACGTTATTATACAGTTTGAGAGGGAGCAGAACCATTTACTGAATAGAATTATTATAATTGATTTCTTTCTTATTTCTAAATGTGTACATCTTCAAAAAATATATGTACAGCTCGGAATGAAATCCATAAAATCGGAATAAAATCCATAAAATACCGTATTACTGACTATTTCTTTATTTTTACGGATTTTATTCCGAGCTGGGTCGGAAATTATTCCGGTAAGATAACGGCAACTATTTTTCCGATTCCTACCGGAAAACTGGCAGAATTTCTTTTACAGTGTACTATGTGAAATTCATATCTTTTCAAAAGTAGGGGACTAACATATATTATCTATTACTACAATCTTTCTTTTATAGAATTAAAATGAACAATTTAGTAACAGTAGGAGAGACTGGGGATGACAGGGACACTCAAAATTCGGGAAGAAAATAAAATGTAGAAATTTTTAACTTCTGCTCAGTCGATGGCGATACTTGATCTGTCTTAATAATCCTTATAAATAACGTCAGCATTTGTATCTTTGTAGGTCGTGAAAGCAAAAGCTATTTTTGAGGGGAAAAAAACTAAATATTGATATTGCTTTTCTTTTTTTCTCTAAAAAATTAATATTGTATTTAACATTATAATATTTATGTTATTTAGCACTGCAAAGTACTCTCTTTATTTGAATACCGGTATATTTTGTAAGCTAAAATACTGCCATGTATGAATACATTTTTAATTTTGCTAGGTGGGTATAGGATTGAAAGGGTCATGTCCTTTTCAAATTCTCGTTGTTTATAATTATTTCAACAAAGTATTATTTAAGTTTCTTAAAATTTAAGTTATGGTTTTTAGTTTTTTATGTAGAAAGAAGGAATGCATTGCTATGTAGAAGAAAAATATGGAAATATTACAATAACATATACCTACAATTTAGGTATTTTTTTTCCTTTACCAAAATTCATCAAAAAGTCAATATGCTTCGAAAACATAAAAGGAAAATTGAGAAAAATCGAATTACTGAAGAAGAAATGATGGGTGCTATATGTGAAGTAGAGGGAAAATGACTATCTGTAAGATCGACAGCTAAAGCCTACGGCACTGAATTGATCTATTTAGAAAGAATTGTTCTAAAATTTAAGAATGCAGAAGCAGATGAATTTCAATAGGCTCATTTGATAATAGTAGAATTTTCAGTAAAGATCAATAAAGAGTTAGCTTCATATTTGCTCCAAGCATCTAATATGAACTATGGTTTGACGTTTATGCATATGAGAATTTAATTTCTCTGAATTCTCCAAATATGTTCCTGTCTTAGAAAACAAAAAAGTAAGCTGGAATTAATTGGATCCAAGATTTTACTCAACGAAATTCATTACTTTCACTTAAGAGAATTTACAGCCATTAGTTTAACACGAAGTACAAGTTTCAACACAGCTAATGTTGATATATTTTTTAAAGTCTTTAGTCAGTTTTGAATCGCTATATAATCCCAACGAATATAATAACTAACTGTGATGAAACATGTTTAATGACAGAGCACAAGCCACTTAACATAGTAGCAAAACGTGGTAAAAGCAATTTTCTTGCGTGACATCAATTGATCGTTGTAAACTTGTCACACTTTTGTTTCTGCATCAGGTAATTCTATTCAACAGTATTCGTTTTCCCAAGCAAGAATTAAAAAGAATTCATGCTCGGAGCTGCCCCATCCCAAAGGCTTGTACATGCTTATCAAAACTGGTGGATGACGGCAGATTTTTTTTTTTTTTTTAAAGCAATTGATAGCTTAATATCCTAGTTTTTACAAAACAGATCCCACGCTTCTCTGATTTGATAATTATGAAAGCAATATAAATATTAATACAATAAAATTTGCGTAAGGAAATGGAATAATTAGGGTGACATTCCTGTCGCACTTTATCCACAAACAACAGAAAAGCACTCGGAATGAACTCGAAGAATATTTTCTCAGAACAAAGAATAAAAGGACTTTGTATTTAATGATACTATTGACATGAATGACTTGAATATTAATGGTATTGTGGTGAAGTTACCAGAATCTGTAACTCGTGGTGAGACAGGTAGAGATAAATCTTTCTTAAAATTTTTGATTTAAAGTAGTTTTATGTCAAGTAGGTGTAAAAAAGTTGTTGTTGTTTTTGTTTTATCATATGTTGCAATATATTTTATTTTTATTTGTATATTGACGTCCTCCCTTTCGTCTTTGAAGGCTTTGTGTCACCTAAACACTTGATCATTGGAAAAAATCCTTTCTGTAGGCTTCTTGCAACATGGCAAGCGTCTTAGTAGCCGATTTGTTTAGTTTTACACAAATGTTTATGGCGTATCGCTGCTCGACACTATGCTTCATTCGGAAAACCTAACGGTATTTTCTAACATGTGTCAGCTTCACGAGTGCTCGGTGCGCTGCAATGCCTCAAGGCTAGCTGACTTCCGCCAGATTCTTTAACTGACAGCCCGCACCTCACGTACCGCCCGCAATCTCTACCCCTTTGGCCTTCTGCTTGCTGCGAAAAATTCAGTCTCATTATTTCGTGGACAGAACTTGTACCTATCAAGGTTACTATATATAAAGGTTTGCACCATTTCACTCCGTAGTCAATAGGGGACCGAAATCACCCACTCGTGGACAGGGCCGAAAGTAAGGGGAGGCAGAGGGGGCACGTGCCCCGGGCGCCAAGTGAAAGATTATACCTTTGGAATCGATCATTTTCTACTGATGATCCGATGGCTTTCATTATTATGAAACAGCCATTATAAATGAAGTGTTAGGTGAAGATGAAAGACCAAAAGAAAAAATTATGGCCATTTTTTTCCCCATTCTGACCAGAAAATCAGAGTTCAAACATTTTACGACTGCTCTTTCATCTTCACCTAACATTTCATTTATAATGACTGTTTCATAATAATGAAATTCATCAGTCCAACAGAAGAAAATAACTTGGTAAAAGAGGAAACTCGTTTAAGCGGGACTCGGATAATCGGAACTCTACTGTATAAGCAAACACTGTAAAAAGCCGGTAATACATGCGAATTCCTTTATGTGAACGAACTATAATTGCAACAAACGTCACATTAAATTTACGTAGTTCAGTATTACATATTTTATGATTACATATTTTAAATTTTAAATAAGTCGGTCAATAGAAAATTAGTAAAATTCTCTTTGTAAATATACTTTGAGGAAGAAAGGGGGGGGGGGGCGCCAAAATTCATGTTTGCCCCGGGCGCAAAAAAGGTTAGTTTCGGCCCTGCTCGTGGACAGCCAACCATGAGGTATAGGAACAATAAGTCCACGAGGGCAAAAAAGGGCTGCCAGGCAGAGCAACCAGGGCGACGCACATTTATTAAGACATAAAAAAGTACAATAGGTTACAAATACTGCCTTATTAATTGAAGGCAGTGCGGACACATATATATTAATCAACAAGAATAAAAATGGAAAAATATTTACAAGTTAAATACAATGTATAAAAGGATTATGATTTAGCCAATGTCTTCGAAATAAACGAAAAGTGTTTGTTTAGAATATCATAGTTTTCCAGAAGTCTCTGAAAATTGTCTGGGTTAAAAAGAGCCTTATTCGGATTTTCTCGCAAAGTTTTGTTCTTATCAAAACGGAAATGTTGTTTCATCATGGCTCAGTTTCCAAAAATATAGTGGGTAGAGTAATCGATGTTCTTTTTGCATGGACAATGTTGCGAGTCTCTTTTCTTAATTTTGTGTAAAAATGATGGGAAACTTCCATGACCAGTGATATAGTTAGGCAACGTACGGCGATCACAGATAAACTGTATGTCAACTTTATTAATTATATCGTAAGTTTCGCGACCCTTGTTCGACTGAGCCCATGAAAGTTGTCATTCATCCAGAGATTTTTGCTTAAAGATATACTTGAATTTCGGGGAGCGACTCGCTGCTTGACGTCATTGCGCGCGCTTGTATCAGTTTCCCAATTGACTTTGCATTAGAAACGCGCTATTTTTAATTTAAAAATATTAGTAGAAATGTTTGTGTGAAAAGAAGTTTAATGATTAAAATATATTCTTTATACATAGGACAAACATCACATCTAAAATTTAAACTATTATCTCTTTTTAGTTCTTCAAAATTTAGTTGTTACATTTGCTGTCTTTTTCATTAAGTTTCATTTACGATTAAATATGTAAAAGTTCATTTACATTAAAAAAAAGTGTAAAATATATATTTTATAAATAAAATCATAAAGACCTACAAAAGCAGCAAATTTAATGGTTACACCACTGCAGATAATATTTTGTTAATAATTTTTAACATAGTATATTTATAATATTCGATTGGTATTCAATTTGAAATCTAAGATAATTCTAATATATTGTTATAATTTCGATAGGTCTTTGATAAAAACCAGTAAAAGAAGGTTTAAAAAAATAATGACTTACGTTTCAAATTTATAGCAATATTGCGCAAGGTTAAGTTTTCAATAATTAAATTTATATTAAAAGACAAATAAAATAGAAACTTTAATCAGTAAATATATGAATATTTAATATTTTTAAACAGAAATATTTATAAGGTATAATTATATAATTTGATGGAAATAATTATTGAAATTCCGACTAATATAATTTATAAATACACTAACAAAAGTTTATTTAAAATAATATTTTAATGCTATATAATAATAATAATAAACACAAATTTACACACATAATTAAAAGAAATTAAGATAAATTATTGTGTGAAAGTGAATTTAATGTTTAATCTAAATTTTTACATCCAAATAAAGTGCTATATTTAAAATTACATCTCTTCAGCTTTTAAAAAATAATTTTAAATATACTATTGTTTCCTTCAGATTGCATGCAGTTTGTGGGATTAAATATTAAATTGATATATTTTTTACATTATAAAAATGAAGGCAGCAGTTTTATAAAGAAGATTTAAAATACAAATAAGAATAGAAATTTTAATTTTTAAATTGCCAAATATTTATTTTATATAAAGTTGTATGCGATATAGAAAAGTTAAACTTGAAATTCAGAGCAATATATCTTTATAAATACCTTCCAAAAGAGGTATATAAAATTATATTTTAATGCTGGTAAATAATGCTTATTTATGGTGATACAATTATATAAAATATTTTAATAATTAATATATTTTAGGTTTTTACCCTCAGAATATGTTTTAATTTCAAGCATTTGATTTCATCACAAGGTGCATTTTGAAGATGTATTTTAATTTGTGCTCCTTTATTTGCTATTTCTCGTACTGTTTTATCATGCAGTCAAAGTTGACTTACTCCACATTTTTTATTTTCTGGCAGCGTATCTCTTTTTTTATTTCTGATGAATATATTAGTATGCCTCTATGAAATAACAGTCCTGGTTTTCACAAATGTTTTTATTATGTCTTTGTTCATATTTATAAAAAGCAATTGAACTTTTTTCCAAACATTTTCAATTACATCAAATTCTTTCGAAAATGTGCTGCCATGAATTTCATTAAAAATCATTTCTATCTGTTTTACCTCTGCCAGCCACTTATTTCAAGGCACTATCAGTCCGCCTTGTGATAATATTTCGATAAAACTGATGGAATTGGTTGTTATAGGTAACTGTTTAGAGGCCTTACCTAATGATGTATCAGATTTATAACATTTTATTTGCAATGTAACCAGCAATATATCCAAGTCCTTCAAAAGAGCAATCTTCGAAAGATAGGAAGGATAAAAATTCCTCGCCCTCTTTGTTATTTTCATATTGCTCCAGTGCCTGAGTTTTTATATACAGTGAAACTTCCATTTAACGAAGTCTCATAGTTACACCTAAACACTTCGTTATGAAGAAAATTCGTTAAATAGAAAACAAATTAAATTCATGAAGTTTGTTTAAAAAATATACATAAAATGGAAATATTTAGAAAATGTATTTTAATTCAGGAAGTGATTTTTTTTAGTGCAAAGTAGCCCATCAGAAAAGTTTAATAATTAAAAAAGAACACATAATGAAGAGAGATTAACAAAAACTGAAGCGTAGTGTACCTTTTCTCTTTTTTCTCAGTATTGCAGATCCTTAACTTAAAAAGAAAAGTCTGTAATATTACTATGTATAGGTTTTTTGTATAAAAAATACACTGTTCATGAAAATTTTCAAGTATCCGAACAATTTATCTGTGACATTTTCGTGAAACTGGAATCCCCTTCCTGTTGTATTGAAGGCTTCTCCCCACTTCAGCGTCAGAATGTTTATGTGAGAGTGTAGCGATAGCAAGTGTTTATCTTAGAGATGAAAAAAATTGTTTTGTTTAGCTGTTTAGCACAAAGAAGAATAGAAATGATTTATTAAATAAATAATTTCACTTTCAGACTATCCGCTGGAATAAATTCATACATCTATGGCAACAGCAATCTCTCCGTTTGAATGCTGTACAGGCACAAGTTTGGAATAAACTTCGTTATATAGAATATGTATTTCGTAATATGGAGATTAATTTACAAGTGAATGGTGTCCAAAGTCAAAGTTCAGCAGAAAATTTCGCTAAGTAGAAAACTTCGTTAAAGGGAAGTTTCACTGTACATAGTAATTATTATTTCACTATTGTTATATAAAAAATTATTAATTAAATTTATATTATTTATATTAACACAAGTACAGGCCATTTTCGATTTTCAGGCAAATAAATGCAAAGGGTCAGTTGCTTTATACCGGGTGTCCTAAAAAGGACTGACTGATTTTAAAATTCAATAACTTGTAAACGGTAACAGATATTTAAAAAATTCTTGCAGGAGGGTTATGCATAAGGTCAAAAGTTTTTTTTTACAGTGATTTTCAATTTTAGTTCGAATTACAAACAATAGATGGCGCTGCGATCAATAGACGCTAAATTCAGGCTCGATTTTTGGTACTCCATGTCCCGGATAATACATTTCCATCTCCTTTTTCCGCATGAAACAAGAGAAAGGACCAAAAATCGAGCCTGTATTTAGCCACTATTGCTTACAGCGCCATCTATTGTTTGTAATTCGAACTAAAATAAAAAATCACTGTAATAAAACTTTTGACCTTATGCATAAACCTCCTGCAAGAAATTTTTAAATATCTGTCACCGTTTGCAAGTTATTGAATTTTAAAATCAGTCAGTCCTTTTTAGGACACCCGGTAGCTTCTCCAAGAGATGTTTCATTAAAAAAAGCTAGGAAGTATTTGTCACGTATTTAGAAAAGTGATCGAAATCTCTTTTAGATAAACAAAGCTTCGTGTGAGGGCAAACTGCCCTCTGTGTCAAAGAAAAAACAATAAATGTTTACTTCACGCCCCCGTCCCTTTCAAGGATCGGCTGAAGATAAGAAACAATAAAAACTCCTTATCTTAGAAAAAAAAAAAAAAAAAAAAAAAAAAAAAAAAAAAAAGGTTATTTCATTTGAATGAAAACAATCCCCTCTAAATCATATTTACTTTCGCTAAAGATATATGTTTTATTTTGAAGAAAAATTCTCTCCTCTGATTAAAGATATATATATATATATATATTTTTTTTTTTTTAGCAGAAATTCTATTTTAACCCTTTATCTACTGACGGTACTTATAAGTATCATTAAAATAATTTGTTATAAAATTCATTAACTAGCACATCGATTAGTTGTAATACAGTTTAGAATGAGTTATAGATACATTACATTATCTCGTTCCAAAAGCATTATGGGTTACACAAAACAAAATATTTTAAAAAGGACGATTTCTTTTGTCTTTGCATATTTTCAACTTTCTTGGCATTGGGGAGGGCGGCGGGGTGGGGGGGGTGAATTTTTCACTTCGAAAATATTTCTACATTTCTATATTGTAAGAACATGATATTTGTGAATTTCCTAATTCTGCAAAATACTATGAAAAAAAAAAGATTTGTGTGGGGTTATAAATATTGCAAAAAATCCCTATAAATTCAGATTTAATGAATTCTTCTAAATCCTTCAATCCTTCTAAAATCCTTCTAAAATTTATTAAATGATTATGCAAATCTTCTAATGTAGTTTAAACAATTCACGAAAAATGATTTAGAAGATAAAATTTTCAAGAATTTATAATTCGGTACATAAAGGGTTAAACAAGAAAATAGGTTATTTTCTGTTGGAAGATTCCTCCTTAGCACGCACAGTGACGTCATGCGTACCGAAACCCCGATACCAGAAATAAAGGGAAATGGCACCCCCTGGTACATATTAGTGTTAATTTTCTTTCTTTCTTTCTTTATTTTATTTTATTTTATTTATTTATTTTTTTTTGTTGTTATTGTAACTTAGTCAGTCAATTGGATTTCCTTTGCTGGCTCTAGTTTAGAAAGCAGAAGAACTACAAAAAATTGAAAATAATCTTAAGTTTCCAACCAATTAAAATTATAAAATATTTTTACAGATACATGGAATGTTCTACTTACTAATTTTTCTTATAGTTTAATAATTTTATAGACAATTATTTTATCATTATTTACGTTACATTTGAAGTAGCGCCCTTTTTTTCAGGATTATTTTTTTAAATCGTTTATTGCAAGAGATACTCCCTAAATTTAGTTGAAGGATATTTTAACAGCAGTAAATATCGGAAAAGTTTAGATTTTTAAATTTAGTGCACTTTCAGACAAGTTAATTCATTTTGCAGTAACATCCTTTTTCTAAACTTTCTAAGAATTGACAAAATCTTTTACTATTAAATTATTGATAATAGTTAATTTTAGAATTTCCCGATGAAAAAAATAAAAATGTTCAGAGTTTTAGAATTTTCCAATATCACATGGAAACTTTACGGTAAAATTTAAATTTGAATATCTGCGGTTCAAAATTAATTTTGACTTTGACATCGCTTTTTCTTTCACAGCTTGTAGTAGGTAAAAGATTTTGGTTTCCCTTCAATTATATTTTCTTTTCTACTTGTTACGAAAAAAATGCCAAATGATTGAAATTTTCAAATGTAAGTCGCAAAGTCGACATTATTATTAATTTTTCCAATTTAAATCTGTACAAAATATAATGTTTCTATTTACAACTGGGCAAAAAATTGGATAATTGCTGCAATTTCAAATCTACTTATAGAAGAAAAAAATGATGGAAAAGGTTGATTCTTAGAAAGTACTTTATTATTTTATGTAGTTTTTCTTATCTTAAGAGATCATCTACATATTAAAGTTTATACACTGTAAAAAAAAAAAAAAAATCTGTGAAGTTACTAACATATTTCTCGGAAACTGGGATTCCAGGAACTATTTAAGTAACGGCAACAGCAAAAATTTCTGTAACAGCATCTGTTACAGGAATTTTTCTTGTTGCCGTTACATAAAAAGTTCCTGGAATCCCAGTTTCCTAGAAGAATTTTAGTAACTTTACAAAATTTTTTTTACAGTGTAATACAATTTAAAAATAAAAATAAAATATCTTATTTTTTTACATATTTTATTTCAGCATTGGAATGGGTAGAAGAGGTATTTCACATTAATAGATTCCACCGTTGATTCCGTACCATAGTAAGTCCCAATAACGTATTATTTAGTTGGGGCACTGGATGATATTTACATTTAAATTTTTAAGACAGTTTGCTTTTGGGACTCTTTTCATAGTTTTTTGTTAGATAGAAAGAACACATTTATAACACTGGAGATTTTTTTTTTTTTGTGTTTTGAAGAATTTTTAGTTTGTATTTTACAGTATCTATTTTTTTTTTCAGTGAAATATTAACATATATAGGGTTTCTAGGTTGAAACTGAAAATTAAAAATTAGGAATTCCTATCTGTAAAAAAAAAAAAAAAAGAAAGAAAAAAAAAACCTTTTAAGGCTTTTCTTTATTCCGTATTTGTCGCTTTGTTTAAAACATTGCAAAGACCACAGTAATGTAGCGATACTGAAATGCGTATTAGAACTCATACAAAATTAGATTAATAATAAAATATTCCAGGTTAAAACATTATTATAATCTTATATCCCCATACTCTCTTTGCTCTCGCATGCATACATTAATAAACAGTTCTACAATTTACATTCGAAAATATCGCTTACAGGTTGGCGGGTGGAAAAAGATTTCTCGAAGTCGTTTTCGAATTTCTGAATGATTTAAAATTTTAAAAATTCAGATATTAAACGGTTTGTATAACTTATTTTTTTTAGCCTTTTTAAAAATTTGATTTGATTTTTTATGGCCGCCTATTTACGCAATCCAGAAATTTTACCATTTATCAATATAAATTATGGTGATGCTTGAGACTTTGCACATAGAATGATTATTTTTTCTGTTATCTGATCAACTCAGTGCGCAACGATGACTACACAGTGTAGCTGCAATTCTATCGAATAATTTGCAATGCCATAATATACTAAAATAACGTTCTTTTTCTTTTCTTAAACATTTTCAATACACTGTAAAAAAATCTGTAAAGTTATTAAAGTTTTTCTAGGAAACTGGGATTCCCTGAACTTTTTATGTAACGGCAACAACACAAATTCACGTAACAGATACACTTTTGCACCGAAAATAAAAAAATCTGTAAATTTACTAAGAATTTTTTTGGAAACTGGAATGCCTAGAACTTTTCATGTAACTAGAACCAGGGATACAAATCAAATTTTAGTAAGATTATTGTAATTTTAACAAATTCATTTGTAAAGCTACATATTTATATAGCATTACAAAAACTAGCTTTGCAGATTTACAGCTTCTTTTGTATTGTTATAGATGAAAGTTTAGTAAGCATGTAGTTTTACACCTGTAGAACTACAGTTTTTTTTTTTTTTTTTTTTTTTTTTTTTTTGTACAGTGCAATAGTTTCTTTAATAATAACTGCCGTTGGTAATACGACATACTGTCAGACAGTGGTTTATTGTATAAATCCTTAAATATTAGATAAGGTATATTAATTTTCCAATCTGAAAATAGACTCTTATCTATCATGTATAATTTTCATGAGAGAAACAATTATTTTTATTTATCTGCATCTCTGTATGTTGCCGAATTAAATAAATAAAAAAATAATATCATTACAAAAACATGGATTATAACATTATAGTTTATTTTTCTGAATAAACAAATACTTAAAACTTATATATATATTTGTGTATTTCTTTATTGCTTAAATTATTAAAAATAATTTTAACGTTTCATAGGCATTTAATAGAAATTAAAATCATATGTCTTATTTTTTTTTATTAAAGCGCATGTTATATATTTATCTGCATGTTTCTTCGATATGGTGAAACCACGTCATTTCTCATCTTGTAGTATTTCTTTAGATTTCTCATATGGTTTGAAATGATAAATAATGCTTTTTTTTCCTTTCAAGAAGAAAATAGAACACGAAGAAAAATTACATGCACTCGCTTTATTGTCAGAGTAATGCATGGAAAATAATAAATTTCTACCCACATCGTAAAAACTTTTATATTATTCTCAACACATAAATATATAATATTCAGAAACAAATATGAATTTTACTGTCAATATTATTCATTCATAAATCGATTAACGATAGCATATATACACATTATACACATATACACATTAAGTACCAATTTTCCAGTATGTATCATTTTTATATAAGTGGATTAAAATTACAAACGTGATTTATAACTTTATTTAAAATAAATAACTCATATATTTTTAAACTATTTAACAATAGTATTGAGTCTTCAATAGATTTTCAAAGGAATTTTATGGGTATAGACGTATATGTCCAAAAAATGCTTCAGAAATACTTAATGTAAGATTAACTTATATGTTTCTATGCATCGATTTATATATCACTTGCTGATATATGTTTTGTGCACTTTGAATAGATTAAAAATGCTCATGTGAGAGTTGAAAAAATATAGATTAAAGTATACATTAAATAGATTAAAAATAGGGGGGAAAAATAAACAAAAATTACTAAAAACGACTTTAGATGCGTGTGTATGACATACCCACAGTACTTACAGTTTTATTTTGCCTGAAAAACTAAAGAAATAAATAATTTATTATTCGAATTATACCCGAATAAAGGACGTTTCACTTGATATTGAACGGTTGATTTATCTAAAAACTATATCTTATCAAATTTCATGCCAAATCGAAGTTCTCTGTATCTTTAAATTGTGCTGTTGCTACTGAGATTAGGTTATTTATTAGTATGTAGCCGAATTATTTATTAGTATGTTGATGATGCCATTTTAAAAAACATAAGCCACATTCAATTATAAATAACTGTACATGGATTAAAACAGTGCGAATTATAATACTGTCGCAGTCAGCACACTTGTTTGAAGCATACGTGACATTCAGTGTAATCTAATCCGACAAAGAAAATTAGGTAATTTATGAACCATTTAGGTACATCGTATGTCACAGACAGTA
The DNA here is from genome assembly GCA_963932465.1 of Maratus speciosus. Lineage (NCBI taxonomy): Eukaryota > Metazoa > Arthropoda > Arachnida > Araneae > Salticidae > Maratus > Maratus speciosus. The sequence goes on from OZ010799.1 coordinate 296,839,688, forward strand.
CAAGTTTGGAACTGTCCTTTTTTTAAAAATATTCTTTTATATCACTTTTCTTTTGAAAAAAAAATCTATACAATTTACATTCCATGTTTTCCTCAACACTTTCTATTTAACTTTTATATATCTTTGCCCTTTTCTATACGCTGTTTGAGTTTAATTAAAATAATTAATTTGTATTTTATTTTCTTTAGCTTGCAGCTTTATTCTGATCTGGTAGCTTCTGGTCATGCGTTATAGCTGAAGATGGTTCATTTCAATGCTTCTCTCCTTAAAGATTGTTCTGGAATTGGTTAATACATCTTACTTCATAAGCTCAAAAAAAGTTAAAATTAAAACTAAAAATAAAATTAAAATCCATGCGATAAGCACTACAGCTGCATATAACCACAAAGATTACATAAAGCAAATTATGTATGAAATGCATTCGGCAGACCCAGAATCTCGCCAAATAATTAAACTAAAAATAAACAATAGACAAATTTCAACAGATATAACTTGAACCAGAAAAAAAAACCCCAAAAGCAGTGGGCATTTTATTTAATATATATTTATTTTTAATCATCAGGCTGGCTGCGTTAATAAGAATTTTGATAATTTACCAACTCATGCAAACAGGTAAGATTTATCAGCAACAAAGTTTTGAGACTAATAAATTCTTTGTCATGTAATTAAATCTTTCACAAAATTTTAATTTAAATCTAAAGTTTTACATTTGATGGGTAACAAGAAATATATAGCAAAGCTAATTACATCACAAAGGTAGATTTTATTATTAAATAAAATGTTGAATTCCTCGGAGCTAAATAAAGTTACAATTTTCATTAGTAACAATATATTTTATTTTTCTTACATAGGAAAATATTGTTGAACAAACTACTTTAAGAAGAATTAATAAAATAGTTTTTTACATGGTTCATATAACGAGGTTTCTCAGTAGAAATATGGGTATAGTAACTTTATCATAAAATAAATGAGCCATACTAGTTAGATTAATTAAAAAATTAAATTACTACTTTATTAAGTGCTACGTTAGAGGAGCAGAATTTTTTAAAATTGTGTATTAATTAAATTCCAAATCTAATTTAATGTTTTTGCTTTTGATCCAAATTTCCCTATTACCTACCTGGAAAAATTACATGTATTAAAAAAAATCTTAAAATCATTTACCATTAATGTCAATGAAGTATGCATAATAAGTTACAGTAAACAAATTACATCTGTATATCTATCTATCTACGTCATTATCTATCTATATTTATAGCTGCATCGCTATCTATCTATATCTATTCACAAATATATATATATAATATACATGTGAATTTATTAAATTATTGTCTTTCAATAAGCTTACTGTTTCTCCCTACCTTAGAATGTCCTTTCCTTTAATATTACACTTAAAATGAAAGCCATTTAAGTAAGAAAAAAAGTATAATACACTGCTCAATTTAGTTAAAGGATATTGTAAGTCTTATAACAAATAACAGTATAAGCGACATTTTTCTCGGCAGAAAATGAAACAAGACAGTCACAAATACAATTTTTTTTCATTTTCAAATTTCAAACTATGCAAATTTTGAGTTTGACATCAAAAACAACGCTTTAGCGGCAGCGAATGAAATTTGGCTTTCAACTTCCTGAAAGACAAAGTTGAAAACAATGATCAACATTTAGCTTTGTTTCAATGAGTGCGATGGCTCAAAGAAGTCATTTAACTGAATAAGAAGTCTGGAGAGTTGTTGATCGCTTAGAGGGGAACCAAACCCAAGCCGAAGTAGCACAAGCCACTGAAGTTTCACAAATTGTGATTTCCAGGATATGAAACCGTTTTTTTGGAAACTGGAAATTCAGCCGAAGACCAGGGCAAGGTCGTAGATGTTCAACAATGCCCTATAAAAATTGATAACAAAGGACAACGGCTTGGAGATACCAAAATATGAATGCCCCTCTTCTTCAAAAACACATTTGCATGGCTACTGGCACCACATTTCGACTCAAACTGTATGACCCACGCTGTAGGTCTGTATTCTCGCAGACCATTGGTATTTGTTACGTTAACAGCAAGGCACATTGGCAACCGCAGGAATTAGGCAACATATCATGTGAACCGGAGAAGAAATGAATGGCACAATATCCTTTTATCTGACGAGTCCGTTTTTCAGTTCATCCTCATAATAGGCATATTTTCATCTGGAGGGAGCGTGGCACTAGAAACAATCTTGCGTACGTGGAAGAAAGTGTCAGATTTGGCGGTGGGGGAGTGGTGGTCTATGCTGGGATCTCCATTGGTGAGCGCACCGACCTCCACTTCATTCGAAATAGAGCTCTGACCGGTCATCGATATATAGATTAGATCCTCATAACTATTGTAGTCCCTAACGCTGCAGCAATTGGAGATGATTTTATGTTAATGGACCACAATTGCAGGCCACATCGTTCTCACTTAGTGTGTGATTTCATTTTCGAGGAAAGATTCATACGACTGGGATGGCCAGCGTGTTCTCCGGGCATGAATTCAATAGAACATGTTTGGGACATTCTAGGCAGACGATTTGTTGGCCGCCTTCCACCCCCACAAACGTTACAAGAACTGGAAAGAGCACTTCTGGAGGGGTGGGACCAAAAGTCCCAGCAACTCATTAATAGCCTCATTGAATCCCTTCCTCACAGGTGTTCAACGTTTCTGGCTGTCCGAGGAAATCATACCCCCTACTGAAAAAGATTTTTTTAAGGAAACACCTTTCATTATTCGTTTTTTCTCATATGCACAAATTGTGTTTTTCTTTTCCTTTTGTGCCCAAATGCTGAATACAATACTTTTTTTCTGCCAAACATGAGTGATTTTTTTCTCATATAGACTACCATATCTGTCGATCATGTATCAGTAATCTTAACAATTCCCCGTCCGAAAGAACCATCCACAACCTTGATAACCTTTAATTGTTTTGAGCAGTGTATTTTAACATATTGAAGCTTTATCCTTTTAAAGTGAAAATATTTACTTAAACACATTGTTGACCGGTGACGAATCTGTTCGTCTTTCGATATATGTCAGCATTTATGTAATTTTTTTTTCAGGAATTTTGAAATATACTCTTCACCATATTTATCCGCGATTATATAAGACGAAGATTATTACTTTCTTCTATCTTCAATAGAAGAAAGTATTGTAATCGAAATTTATTCCGAGTTCCTGTTTTCGACGGATTTACACATTTTAGTGGTCAGAGATCCCAAAAAACGTGTTTATGGAAAATGTCTGTCTGTCCGTGTGTCTGTCTGTCGCCATTGTACCATGAAAAAGTGTATGAAGTTATGCATAGAATTAAACCAAATTTTTATTTTAAGTTTTTGGCTATGGCAAGCAGGTCCTCCCTGGATTTGGAAAAAAGTCGCATTTAGGGGGCGCTGTGATAGCGATTTTTCTGTGATTTTGAATATATACTACCGAAAAGTGTATGAAGTTACACATAGAATTGAACCATAAAATTTTTTCAGTTTTTGACTATGGCAGGCAGGTCCTACCTGAATTTGGAAAAAAATCGCCGGTTGGGGGAGCTGTAATAGCGATTTTTGTGCCCTTTTGAATATTGTACCATCGAAAAGTGTATGAAGTTATGCGCAGAACTGAACGAAATTTTTTGTGTTGTTTTTTGGTCATGGGAGGAAGGTCCTCCCTGAATTTGGAAAAATTCCGCCAGAAGGGGGCGCTACAATTGCGATGTCTATACAATTTTCATTATTGTACGATCGAAAAGTGCAAGAAGCTATGCATATAATTGAATAAAATGTTTTGTGTATGTTTCTGGGTATGGTAAGCAAGTCCTCTATGAATTTGGTAAACATCTGCCGGAAGGGGGCGCTGTAATAGCAATTTCTGTGCCATTTTTATTATTGTACCATCGAAAACTGTATAAAATTCTGCATAGAATTGAACCAAATTTTTTGTGTTGTTTTTGGTCATGGCACGAAGGTCCTTCCTGAATTTGGAAAAATTCCGCCGAAAGGGGACGCTACAATTGCGATGTCTATACGATTTTCATTATTGTACCATCGAAAAGTGTATGAAGTTATGCATAGAATTGAACAAAATTTTTTGTGTATGTTTCTGACTATGGCAAGCATCCCCTCCTTGAATTTGAAAAAAAATATGCCGGAAGAGGCCCGCTGTAATAGCAATGTTTGTGCCATTTTCTTTATTGTACCATCGAAAAGTGTATAAAATTATGCATACAAGTGAAACAATTTTTTTCTGCATGTTTTTGGTTATAGCCAATGGGTACTCCTTGAATTTGGAAATATTGCGTGGTAAAGGGGCTCTGTGATAGCGATTTTTGTATACTTTTCTTGATTTTTCGTAGTTCTATTGTCGATCGGCGGCTCGTGCAGCGGCGGGAACTCGCTTCCTGCTAAGCCGGCTATTGCCAAACAGCTGATAACAACAGAATAAGGAAAAACTATTAATTTTAACAAACATCATGATGTAGGCATATGAACTTGTTTTTAGTCCGTTTAATTGACTGAAGCAGAGATTTAAGATGAAAATCAAAGTTGGTATAGTACTGAACTAATAATATTGAAGTATTAACATGTGTAACTACTTTTTGAAATATCAAGATGTATAAGATAGAAGAAAGTTTTCTGATTGGCACATCCAACTAGTACTTAAAATATAGTAACCGTATAAAAGGATTATAAAAAGTGATTTAATATTAATTTGCCTGTCAACAAATATTTAATGTAGAATTTAGTATACGGATTTTAGTCATTTATACAAACCGTAAATATAGAGAGAGGATTAAATCTTAAATAAAGAAGGAAAGTTATAGTTCCCTAAGCAAGATGAAACCTATTTTTATAAAATTGGAATTTAAATTAATTATTCGACAACATAATGAATTTGGACCGTAAAATCGTTGAAAATATATTTATTTCACAGATATTTGTAAATTAAACCTTTGTACAATGCGCACGACTTTGTAATATACGAGCTTTATACTCAAAACTAAATCTATGTATTTACACATCAATTTATCCAAAACGTTCTCGAAGTTTCTTCTGGAGAGTGACTGATTGAAACATGGGGAAAATTCTCCTAGTAGTTTCAAATAATAATTTTTGTCTTATTTAGGAGAGGAATTATAAGTTCTAATAAGGCGACAATTATTATTCAAAATTTTAGTGGAAGTTCGATGCTGCTTTAATTGGTCCTTGCTTTGTGCCGAGTATGTTTGCTGCTGCCGTATTAGGATAAAAAATACAGTTTTCGTTTTAGGATAAGTGAGATTTCCCAGGTCTGCAGAGAGATTTGTATAAAAGAGAGCCTTTTACATAAATAAAAGCTTCAATATATGATAATACTGCTATAATTTCACTTAAGAAATTAAATTGCATTTATGTTTGTTTAAATGTGCTTAACCCTTTATGTACTGAATTATGAATTCATGAAACTTTTATCTTCTAAACCATCTTTCGAGATTTTTGGAAACTACATTAGAAGATTTACATAATCATTTAATACATTTTAGAAGGATTTTAGAACGTTTGGAAGATTTAGTAGGATTAATTAAATTTGAATTTATAGGGATTTTGTGCAATATTTATAACCCCACTCAAATCTTTTATTTTAAATATTTTCCTTAGTATTTTGTAGAATTAGCAAATATACAAATATAATCTTATTACAATAGAAATATAGAAACATTTCCGAATTGAAAAATTTTATCCCCCCCCCCCACCCAACGTCAAGAAAGCTGAAGAGATGAAAAGGCAAAAGAAGTCATCTTTTAAAAAATAGTTTTGCTTTATGTATCCAATAATGCTTTTGGAACAAGATAAAGCAATGCATCTGTAACTCATTCTAAACTGTATTACTACTAATCGATGTATTAAATGATATTTATAATAAGTAATTTTAATGGTACTTATAAGCACCGTCCGTAGATAAAGGATTAATGAGGTCGAAGTAATTTAAGTGACTTGTGGCCTAGTCATCTTATTTAACGTCTTATTTGAGTTCAAATAAATTTGTGTGCGTTCGTACTTTCAAACTTGAGTTGTGGAATTTAGACTTCCAACATTAATCAATATATGGAGATCATAAGATAATTAGTAGTTATTAAAATTCGCTATTTACATAAGAAAATTACAACCTTAATATTTGCTTAATATTCATCAAAATTGAGAAATTCCAGTCTATATCTCTCTGAATTTGCGTAAACACAGTGTGGTGTGATGGAAGGTAAATTGAATTGGATTACATAATTTCGCAATTAAAAAAGTAAAAAGAAAATATTAAAAAAAGTAATATACATAACTCCTTCTTTGTTCTGGAAACGACATTGTCTCTATGGCACTGGTTTTTATTAGGGATGCAAAACAAATATTAAAAAGTTATTGTCATAAAAAGAAAGTTTTAAAATTTCAATGTGCTACAAAATATTTTTTATTTCAAAATGAATGTAACAGACAGACACAGGAGTGATTTTATAATGGTTCCGTTTTTACTTTTTAAGGTCGGAACCCTAAAAAGTGTAATCGATATGAATATATCACATATGTTTAAATTTTGTGATATTTAATAAAGTACTGTCTTTAAGATGCTTTTTCATTGATTTAAATGAACAAATTATTGAAATGTATACGTATTTAAATTAGAGAAAGTAAAACCTCTCTTACTTAAATCATTCATAAACTAGTATGACGGTGTACCCCACAAAACTTCATTCGATATTTTTTATTACATGCTATTAAAAATTGAGCAAATAGAAAACAACAATTTTTAAAATGAAATACAGTGTATTTATTTGACCTTAAAATGGATTACAGTGATCAGCATATAAATAAACCATAACTCAACTGTGTTTCCTCATAGATATTCAAAGTCAAAATCGACTCTATATTTAAGAAAAAAATAGGGCATTGGAGATTGGGAGTAAACGCTTACAAGTGCTTTCTTTAATTTTTATAACGTTGTGAAATGTTAGACTCCTAAGAACATATAGCAAGAGCTTAATTTTTTCCACTACCTACACAGAAGTATTATGGGGGAAAAAACTTGCAAATACCCAATTACTCTCTCTGTTTCCTGCAGGAAAATGGGAACTAAAAGTTTTTTTAATCTTTTTTGTATTGTGTTTTGTTTTTATAAAGTGTAAAATGTGTTGTTTAGCAGTCTGAAGTTCAAATGCGCGTAATACATGTAGAAAATATAACTTTGATTTATATTTCTCTTTCAGATAAAAACATGCATTTTAGCAGTTATGGGTTAGAAAAGAAATCTGAGAAAACAGGATTTAAATTATATATTGCAATTTTTACAAGACGTATTTACACCTCCCCCCCACCCCAGCCCCCCAAAAAAGAAAAAAAATCTTGCATTTTCTAGAATTACATGTGTAGTACCCAATTACTCAAAATAAATAATTGGATGTGCTGGAAAGGAAACAAAAATTGTGTGTGATCCAGTGACATACATCACCAGTCTACAAGGATAGAGAACTGTATATCCTCAAAACTATAGTTTTTACGTATTACAACAGCGTTATGAACAGTCCATAATCTACTTTAGTGATATTACACAAGGACAATTTGTGTGTTACCATAATACTGTGATCCACCAGTGTGACTTTTGTTTTGAACTTTCCTTCCACACTAAGGACAGTTACTATCTTGCAGCAGTGCAGACATACAAGTAGCGTGTATCTGCGGTTCAGTCTTACATGATCAACGAGTGGTCGCCAGTAACAGATCAGTCGAGAAGCGAAAGGACTTTCTTTCAACAAAGACCGTTGTCACTCAACCTGGAGTGGTTGGAGTACCGAAAAAAAATAATTAATGAATAATTTTTTTTTGCCATAAAAACAAGGGGATATGCTGGAAGTGTTATCATATAACTGATATAAACACCCTTGATACCACTTCAGCAGGTTGTTATTTTCTTAATGCCATAAAAAAAATACTATTATTTATATATTTTGATTATTACTATTATTTTATAAAGTGTGTATGTATATATAGAGTGTGTTCTTACATGTATTTATTTTGATTATTATTATTGGTATTTGATATAAATATGCTCATATATGTATCTACGCTATAAAGCCTTAATAAGAGAACGACGACACAGTTGGATCTTATCTTTAAAGGGGATCTTTTTAGATAGACACGAAGTCTCCAAGTTTAACAAAAGGTTGACATAAAATGCCAAACTGTATTTACGACTGGATGTAAGATTATTTATTGGTCCTAATAAAGAAGTCGTAAAAGATGGACCACACGGGCGATAGAAGAAGGCCCGGGGTTTCCTCATCTCACGATCGCTGACGCTCAAGGGGCGGAGTACTGTATACCCCGAAAAAGTGTAATACCAAATCAGAAGTTTGCGAGAAGACGGAAGAAGTGGGGGTCGGCAAGACTGACCGATCATTTGACGAAGGGGAAAAAGGACCATCATCCACATTGTTATTACGAGGTGATGTCGTAAGCGAAGAATGAAGTTACAGTTAGATTAGTCCGAGTTCTCAACTATGAGGGTTTAATAAGAAATTAGTTCTACTTCTCAACTATGAAGGATGTTTTAAAAGACTTGTGCTGTTTCTCAACAAAGTTGTTCCAATTCTCAACTATGATAGTTTAATAACGATGAGTTCGATTCCGCAAAAGGGATAGTTAAATCCAGATGTCCTAAGGGTTTCAACGATGCTTCTAACAATGATTACGGGTTATTCGGGTCGTGTTTTCCCGCTAAGGGACGGCCCTAAGAACGGCAGTTCGTGGACTTTGATACATCACCTGTTTTAAATAAATTTGTGAACTTTTCCTTGAGTGTGAAAAAACATTCAAGGAGTCACGGATATAAGTGTGATTTAAAACTACGAGTAAGCCTCTACTACAGAAGGTATGTGTTATTCAATATTTTTGTATTCCCATTGTTTTAATAATCTATGTTGTGCTAGGGATGTAAAATTTATGGTATCCAAGCAATTAATTAATATTTGTAATGATAATTTAAAAGGTAAACTTAATGCAAATACTAATTTAATTTCGTTCTTTGGAACGCTGGTGTCTTGTGACACAACCCGGTTTTCAGAAAATCAATGTTATATGAATGCCAATCCATTGTAGAATTCAAGCAAAAGCTCAAAATTTATGACAAAATTCGACATGACTTTGAGAACACTAAATTTCGTAAAGTCAAACCTGAAATGCCATTGAAAGAGAAATCCTTTCGACCAAAATCTGATCTTTTTTGCTTTAATTGTGGTTTGTCGAATCATAAAAGTAGCCAATGCAGACATAAAGATAAAGGTCCTCGTTGTTTTAATTGTTCGAATTTTGGCCATAAATCGGCTCAATGTGATCAACCAAGGAGGCCTAGAGTTAAGTCAGAACCCTCCAATGTTTCCACTGTCACGTCGAACACTTTCATGACAAAACAAGTCATTACTTCGTCTGTAAATGTTACATCATTGGTAGACACAGGTAGTGAAAGAAGTTTACTAAAGGAGAGTATTTATCGCAAACTCCCTACAATTTCGAACCTTGAACATTCAACTATCACATTAACTGGATTAGGAAATACTATAATCAAACCCCTAGGTTTTTTCTCTACGAACATTATGATAGATGATTTTAATTATACAACTAATGTTTATGTAGTCCCAGATTATTCCATCTTTTGATCTTATTATTGGTACAGATATCATTCAATAAAGTATTTTAACAATTTCTGGAAATAATATTTCGATGCAAAAAATCGAGAAAAAGGACGATACGTCCAATAATTTTTTGATTAATATTGCTCATGTGTTAGACGATCTTAATCTTGATTTATCTCATATTACCGATGAAACAATACGTTCAAAAATTTCAGAACTTATTCAAAATTATTCTCCTAAAAAAATAAAGACAACTGATGTTAAATTATCAATTCATCTGGAAAACGAAGAACCTGTTACTTGTCCTCCCAGGCGCTTGGCGCAAATAGAGAAAAACTTCGTCGAAAAACAAATTTCTGAGTGGCTCGAAAAAGGAATTATTCGTAAAAGTACTAGTAATTTTTCTTCACCTATTGTCCTAGTAAAAAAGAAAGATGGTTCATATAGATTGTGTGTTGATTATAGGAAGTTAAATTCTAAAACACATAAACAACGTTTCCCCCTCCCAGTAATTGATGACATTATTGATCAGTTGCATTCTGCAAAAGTATTTACTACTCTTGACCTTAAAAATGCTTTTTTTCATGTCGAAGTAGAAGAAAATAGTAGAAAATATACTTCTTTCGTAACACATTCTGGTCAATTTGAATTCTTATATATGAATTATGGCCTTAGCGATGCACCGTTAGTGTTTCAAAGATATATTTATAACGTTTTTCGAGACCTCATTAAGGAAAAAGTACTTATTGTCTATATGGATGACTTCATAATACCAGCTGAAAACGAAGTCGAAGTTCTCCAGAAATTACAACGCGTCCTTACAACTGCATCCGAATATGGTTTAGAACTGAATCTTAAAAAATGCCACTTTCTACAACGAGAAATTGATTTTTTGGGTTACCACATTAAAACTGGTCAACTGCACCCATCCCCCTTAAAAACTAAAGCTGTCCTTAATTTCCCAGAACCTAAAAGTATAAAAGATGTACATTCATTTGTCGGATTAACTTCATATTTTCGTAAATTCATTCAAGATTACTCTTTAATAGCTAAGCCTTTAACAGATCTTCTTAGAAAGGACACTAAATTTCACTTTGGCGACCAGCAACGAAATGCATTTAATCAGCTGAAACACATCCTTTCTTCAGGTCCTGTTTTAAGCATTTATAACCCTAGTAACGAAACAGAAGTTCACTGTGATGCATCTATTGACGGTTACGGAGCAGTCCTCCTTCAAAAGTCTTCTATTGACAATCAATTTCACCCTGTCTATTTTATGAGCAAAAAAACCACAGATGCCGAACGTAAATATTCGAGTTATGAATTAGAAGTTTTAGCTGTCATAGAAGCCCTTAAAAAATTTCGCGTTTACATTCTAGGTACTCCTTTCAAGATAGTCACAGATTGCAACGCATTCGCCCTTACTATGAATAAAAAAGATCTTTGCACCAAGATTGCTCGATGGGCTTTAATGTTAGCTGACTATAACTATACAATCGAACAAAGACAAGGTACACGCATGCGCCATGTCGACGCTTTAAGTAGAAATCCAATATGTATGGTCATTCAAGATAGTTTTACTACCAAAATCATACAATCACAGAACACTGACGAACATATACAGGCCATCAAAGAAATTTTGAAAACAAAGCCATATGACAACTATTTCCTTAAAAATAACGTTCTCTATAAAAATCATAAAGGTATCGATCTGATAGTTGTGCCGGATGAAATGCAGCTAAATGTCATTAAACACGTTCATGACAAAGGACATTTTGGCCGTAAACGCTGTGAAGAACTCCTTAACGAAGAATTTCTCATCCCTAATATGTCAAATAAAATTGATAAAATTATAGCGAATTGTGTAACATGCCTTTTGTATAATCGCAAACGTGGCAAACAAGAAGGTGAATTACATCCCTTACCTAAAGAAGAGACTCCTCTCCAAACCTACCACATTGATCATTTAGGCCCTCTTGAAACAACCAACAAAAATTATAAACATATTTTGTCTTTAATAGACGCATTTACTAAATTCGTCTGGTTGTATCCATGTAAAAGAACTTCTGCTACCGAAGTTATATCAAAACTACGACAACAAAGTCATACTTTTGGCAATCCTTCCATTATCATTAGCGATAAAGGTCCTGCATTTACAAGCAAAGAATTTGCTGATTATTGTCAAGATGAAAATATAAAGCACGAGACAGTTACAACTGGCCTTCCCCGTGCCAATGGTCAAGTAGAGCGACTTAATTCCACCATAATTTCTGTAATCTCTAAAATGTCCAAAGACGAACCGACCAAATGGTTTAAACATGTTCCTAAAGTTCAACAAGTCATTAATTCAACTTACCAAAGAAGCATTAAGAGAACACCGTTTGAAATATTATTTGGTACAAAAATGAAACAGAAAGAAGATGTACAAATTATTGACCTCTTAAACAGTGCAGTCGAAGAACAATTTATGAAAGACAGAGAAGAGCTCCGTAAAGAAGCCAAGAAGAATATTCTGGAAATTCAACAAGAAAATCGCAAGCACTATAATTTACGACGTAAGAACAAGCTTGGTGACCTTGTAGCAATTAAGAGAACCCAGCAAGGACCAGGTTTAAAGTTGAAATCTAAATTCTTAGGTCCGTATAAAGTAATCAAAGTGAAGTCTAACGACACCTACGACGTAACGAAAATCTCATCAACTGAAGGACCGATAAATACTAGCTCCTGTGCTGAATACATGAAACCTTGGCCTGACGATAACTGAAACTTCAAAAACATTTTTTTTAAATCTTTTCTTCTTATGTGTTTGTAACAATTTTATAAGTCAACCCATATGATGTTACGCTACTTCAACTATGATGTGCAGATTAATTTTTTTTTCTTTTCCCCTAAGAACAGTTACTGGTTTTTGTTTTTTGTTTTTCAGATTCTATTTTACCACATGTCGCTGCGGCAGCTCCAGATGTCAGGACGGCCGCTTGTGGAGATTTCGCAAGCAACACCTGCATTAGACTGAGTGTCGCCGTATTTTCCGCTTCGAGATTAAAAAGGAAACGAGCCTTAACGAAGCTGTGTGAAGTGGAAATGCAGAAGAAGTAAAGAGAACGAAATGAGTTCGACGACGGAGGGTTTTGTTAAAAAAGGAACAGAACATATTTCGGAGAAATAAGATTGAATATTTACACGACGTAAGAAAATCTCAGAAATATATTCAACGACGTCCTGAATTATAGACTTTAAGCTAATTAAAGAACGAGAAGAGTGTTTATATCTGTATTTTTTGTTTGTGCTCGTCTCAATAAATGTCAGTGTTCGTCCTAAAAGTGAGTTGTGAGTTATGTATGGAGTCTCACCCCCATAATAGTACGATTTATTAAATCGATGTTAACAAATACGTTTTATTTATCTATGTGGTTTTTTTAATATGATGAATATAGGCGATTTCTCACCTTAAAGTTTTCTTTTCGATTTCTCATATGGTTTAAAGTAATAAATAAATATATTTTAGTTTAGTAATTTTTTTTTTCAGTTGGAGCAAATTTATATGTGCTGCCTTATATACTTGTATGAGTGATATATGAGAAAAAATAATCCTTTATCCACGTCGTAAAATATTTACAAAACACATAAGATTTTTAGACACATATATAAATATTATCCACGAGGGAACGATACGTATTTTTCTGACAATATTCTGTATTTCTAAAATAAATAAAGTATAAAACAATACTTATAGATTAATGCTTCATAGTGATTTTCGGAGTATCATTTTACGAATCGAGTAAACGTGGTTCAAAATCACATTTAAATAATGACAAAATATTTTTTTGTATGTATTATACGTTTATGTAACTGTTGTTCTACTATTATTTTTACTTTTATGTTGCGATTATTATAATTCTTTTTAAGAAGCGTAAAATTGCTAAAAAACTATTGTTTTAAATAAAATGGGTTTTAAAAGATACATCATACATATTTCATACATATCCAAAACTTTAAATATATATAGTATATATAATGATAATCACTTTAGAATAATTATGTGAAATAATATATAATTCATATTTTTATGAGCACCCTGTAAAAGAAATCTGTAAAGTTACTACAGTTTTTCTAGGAAACTGGGATTCCTAGAAATGTTTATGTAACGGCAACAACAAAAATCTGTGTAACAGACACACTTTGCGCCGAAAATCTAAAAATCTGTAAGGTTACTGAGAATTTTTCAGGAAACTGTGATACCTAGAATTTTTCATGTAACTGCAACTAGGGTTACAGATAAAATTTTTGTAAGATTACTGTAATTTTAGCAGATTCATTTGTAATGTTACAGATTCCTGTAGTTTTACAAAAACTAGTTTTGTAGATTTACTACTTCTTTTGTACAGTTACAGATGAAAGTTTAGTAAGCATGTAACTTTACATAATGTAAAACTACAGATTTTGTTTTACAGTGCACGTGTAAACAGACTTTCTACATACTACTGTTGTTTCAAAAATTATTATATCCTGAAATTAAAGCAACTGTGCTCATATAAAAATCTAGGGTATTTTGTTATTCTGCATGTATAGTTTATATTTTAGCAACTTATTAGTTTATAGATACCGTATTTATGTAAGTGTCACGCACTGGACTTTTTGTCCTTTTTCATGGAATAGCCCTGAAACAGGAAGATAACTTAGATCTAGGATTTAAAATGTAGAGATTTTTAAACTTACTAAAAAAGGGCGGCTTACTTAGGTAGGATGTTAAAAATGTAGAATTGTTTTAACCTTTTAAATTGCCATTCTATATCACGCATGGTATAGATTTTCTACATATTGCTGCTTTTTTAACAATTCTGTTGTATCTTCAAATTAAAATAACTATGCTAATATGAAAATCTAGGGGCTTTGTTCTTTTCAAAGTATATTTTATATTATAACAAATTATACAAAAATAAATGTATGTATTCATGTAAGTATCAGGTGCAAGATATTTTGTCCGTGTTTCATGGAATGGCACTATAATACTTGTAACACTTGGACGCTCAGACTCAGTGACGCTACAGAGATTGGGTCTGCTATTAGAGATTACTGAATGTTTCACGAATTCAGATCCTAAAAAGAAAGCCACATTCTTGCAAAATGAATAAAACATTGAACTTCAAAGTACTATTTATTTAGCAAATCAAATATACAAAATAATGATCGACCTATATTCCTAAATATTACTGAAAATTTTAAACCTAAAAACTCTGAAATGGTTTACGGAAAAAATTATTGCTTTAGAATTAAAGTTTTACGAGTATGGATTTTTTCCTGTTTCCTTTTTTTTATGCATATTTCTTTTCCAATATGTAAAAGTTAAAAGGCGGAATCAGAATATTTTAGAAATATTTTCAACGACTATGTTTCATAAAATATGTATTGCTTTTATAAAACGTATTTACATATTTTAGAATCCGTAAATGTAGCATTTGAGTAAAATATAGTTTCTATTTCATTGGCGAAAACAGATGTAAATATTCTTATTTTCAGAGAAATAAATGAATTCTGAAAGAAACGACGTTTCGTATATTTTATCTAGAAAGTTTCTGAAATTTGAAAAGTATATTTTTTAAATTCTAAATAAGAATCCGTGAAGTTTTTAAGTATATTGTTTAATAAATGTATGTATATATGCATACGTATATATTTTGTACATTCTGGTGAAACAAAATACTTTGGAAAATAGAATATTTTAAAATGCGTTTAATTTTATTTAAATGCGGAATTTATAAAAAGTGTGAGTGTATACGTTTATACAATTTAGCGCGATGAATTTAAATATATTAATATTGCTTATTATAAAAGTAAATAATTTTCATATGTTAAAGAGAAACATCTGGCTAAATCCATTTTATAAAAAATAACGTAATAAAAACAAATGTTGTAAATATAACTACAAAAAATGCTCATAAACTTTGTAACAGTACTGAAAATAAGCCTTTGTCATTTTCGTATGAATAGGGGAAAAAACTAAATGCGCGTACTTTCTTGGGAATTTCATCGTCTGTTTTATACAAGACAAAAATTTCTTTACATTTTACAAAACTTAAAAGTGCCATTAAAAAAGAATGTACATATCTACCTATTACTGTTTCTAAAAACCAATGCGAAGTAAGTTTTCCGTAAAGTGTTTCATGCAAAATTTTAGTATCTAAGTAGCATGAAACATATTGTAGCTTTTCCTCAGTTATTTTTAATATAATTTTAATATATCTAACCATTTGTACAATTCACAGAAAGATTAATTACAAATTAAATTATCTGTTATCTGTCCATTAGTTTAAAACTTAATAAGAACAAATCACATTCAAAGTCAATAAATTACACAATTGAAATCTTTTTAGAAGTATCTAAAAAATAAATATAAATAAGGTATTTCAATTTTAACGTGAAAATTAAAAATCGCGTTTACTAAATGATGTATACAAAATGTTCTAAAGTTAAAAACTAAACAAAGCTTATTTCCAGCTTTCATAAAAACCCCCTCATAAATTAACCCTTTAGTGCGCAGCTTTGCATACATGCAATCAACAGTGTTTTGAATTTAATAGATTTTTTTATTCGCATATTCCTAATTCACATGAGAAAATTAAAATAACAATATTTGCTTTAATTAATAACAGACATTCCGTTTTTATATAAAGCGAAATTAACCATTGAAACTTTCTGGTGTAAAGTCAGATTCTCTGAACTACGTAATTTCTAGAATGTATTCTATCATGGAAATTAAAGGGTTAAATGTTAAGTTTTATAAAATAAATAATTATATAAAATAAGGTATTTGAAGACATACTTATTTAAAAAAGTCCTTCCGGCCAGTGCCGGGAGGAAGAGGTAGCTTTCATATTCCTTATTTAAAAAAAAAAAAAAAAAAAAAAAAAAAAAAAAAAAACTTATATTATTCAAACACACGAAGCTCAGTTTAGTGGAAACCGAATATAGGAGATTCAATACTAATTTTTATCAATACTAAATCATTATGAATGAGAATTTCGCGAAATTAGTCAGCTTTATCCACGCTGCTTTTATTTAAAGTAACTTATATTTGGCTGCCAAATTCGGCGATTTCTTAAAGTGCCTACCATTTTAAGACAACATGGTGGATGAGGCTAACCAGTGAACTTGGTCAAGACATTAGTAATTGCTGTGCACATCGGAATCGGTTGATACATACGAGTGCTGTCGCATGCAAAAAATCAGACTGTTCAAAACCACAACAGAAATTGAAACTGCTATATCTGGGCCATTTTTTAAGGTAAAGACAAACAAAAAATGCTCCTGAATCCTTATATCAAGGTCAAATACTTAAGAAAGAAACCTTTTTCAATTTCTAATTTTTTTGCACCTCACTTTAAATATAATTTTCTTTTTATTTAATGGCCGCCATTTTGAAACAAGATGGCTGGTGAAGCTGGCCAGCGAACTTGTCCGAGATATTGATGTATACTATCCACATGCCTTCTTACATAGAAATAGGCGAATACGTGTGTTATCGCCTGACAAATACAAGATCATTTCAAAATGTTAGCAAAGTGCTGTAATTCAAACATTTTTTAAGATATAAATAAAAGAACAAATTTTCAGAAACAAAAACTGCTCCGGAATCTTTGTATCAAGGCCAAACACATAAACAAAATCTTTTTCATTTCCCAATTTTTTAATACCTCATTTTAAATTTTAAATTTAAAATTTTTTTAAATGGCAAACATTTTGAAACAAGATGGCGAATGATGCTGGCCAACGAGCTCGGTCGAGACATTGGTATGTACTATGTACAGACCAAGTTACATCCAAATCGGTTCATAAATACGACTGATATCGCGTGTCAAAAATCAAGTCGTTTTAAAATGTCAGCCACAATAGAAATTCAAAATGCTATAGCTCAGCCAATTTTTTAGATATAGACAAAACAAAAACTGTTCCGGAATCTTTGTATTAAGGTCAAACACATACGAAAAAAAATCTTTTTCATTTTCCAAATTTTTGGTATCTCATTTTAAATTTTAAATTTTTTAAAATTGCCGCCATTTTGAAACAAGATGGCGGATGAAGCTGGACAACGAACTCGGTCGAGATATTTGTATGTACTATGTACACAGCAAGGTACATCCAAATCGGTTCATAAATACGCCCGTTATCACGTGACAAAAATCAGGACGTTTCAAAATGTCAGCCACGCTAGAAATTCAAAATTCTATAACTCAGCCATTTTTTAAGATATAGACGAAACAAAAACTGCAACGGAATCTTTGTATAAAGGTCAAATACATAAGTGAAAAATATTTTTCCATTTTCAATTTTTTGGTACCACATTTCAAATTTTACATTTAAAAAAAAAATTTAAATGGCCGCCATTTTGAAACAAAATGGCGGATGAAGCTGGCCAATTTTAGGTATGTACTAAGCTGGCATTGGTATGTACTATGTACACACCGAATTACATCCAAATCGGTTCATAAATACGAGTTACAGTGTGACAAATGTCATATATATATATGTATTTATGTATATATATATATATATGTCAATTTTGAGCGGAGGGTGGTTTGGGGTCAAGGGGTCATGATCGATGAAAATATACCAAAATTTTTTGAAATCTCTTTCCTACGAACGGCTGCAATAGGTAGCTTTTTGTAATGAAAGCTACCTAAAATTACTAATTTGCATTATTGTAGCGTAAAACAGCCAAACGACAGTATTTTTTCCTCTTATTGCAGATGTGCAACAGAAGAAAAGACTGGCGTATTGTGTGGAAAATGTATCTCTGATTTTTTTCATTATTTTTCCTGTGAATAAACCTTTCAGAGAATCATATATATATTTTTTTCGAAACAAAATAAAAAATCACGCATTTAAAGGTTAAACTACGAATTTTAATTTTAAAAGCTAATGAGCGTTTTTTAATGTTTGTCTAGTTTCTAACTTTACAAGATTTTGTAAGCACCATTTAGTAAACTCGCGATTTTTTATTTTCAAGTTAATATTGAATTTTTCATGGTGTAAATATTTAATCTTTTTTATTTTTATTACAATATTTTTAGTTGCCGTAACATCACAAACCAAACCATACTTAATACATTTAAAAATCTATTTCAAATAATTTATTAAATTTACTAAATGTTGTTTCATTTTATATATAAATAAGAAGACTGGAGGCAGCATCTTTAATTTTTTTTAACTTATTAAATTTTTTTTAACATGCAACACGTTTTCCACGAAATAATCAAAGAATTATTAATTGTATATATATATATATATATATATATATTTATTTATTTATAATTATATATATATATATATATATATATTCAGGAGTGTGACTTGTGGATTTGGTTCATATATTGTTGCTGCTAGCAAGGCTTTGCTGGGGGTGCTGGAGGGGGTGTTCGACGGAGTGATGGGCGGAGAGACGACTTTTATTATCAAAAATAGCTATACACTATTAGATAATCTGAAAAAATTAAAAAACATTACTGGTTTATTCGCTTACGATTTTGCAGACCTCTATAACACAATTGATTTGACAGATTTAAAAGATAAAATAGTAGATTTTTATAATACAAATAGTACTTTGGATGTTCATTATGATTTTTTCATAAATTTATTTCAGTTAGTAGTTACGGAACTAAATATCGTGTGAAACGTACTCTCACTAAAAGTGTTGCAATTAAACGTTTTACTGTTAATATAGATATATTTATAAATAAACTAATGTATAGATACAATTTGCCATCCAGTGTTTTTGACGAGTGGAAGTACTATATATTAAGAGATTTTAAACGAGAATTTTCCAGAGATTTTGACGGAGTTAATAGAGAGAAATACAACGAACATACACATTCAATTAAAGAAATTCAGGAAATTTTTATAATCACCTATGTGGATAAAGCAAATACAAGTTATGCACTGATATGTAAGGTACTTTACGGTAAACTTTTGAATGATTGCTACAATAATAAAAATAGCTATTTACCATTGAATTCGAAAGCTGCAGTAATAGAAAATAGGATTAAAGCCTTCTATAAAAAAGTTAAGCTGAAACAAATGAGTAAAAGTTTCCCTTATCTCATACTAGTGCCTAAATTCCATAAAACCCCTATCAAATTCAGGAGTGTGACTTGTGGATTTGGTTCATATATGTGCTGCTAGCAAGGCTTTGCTGTGGGTGCTGGAGGGGCTGTTTGACGGAGTGATGGGGGGAGAGAGGACTTTTATTATCAAAAATAGCTATACACTATTAGATAATCTGAAAAAATTAAAAAATATTACTGGTTTATTCGCTTACGATTTTGCAGACCTCTATAACACAATTGATTTGACAGATTTAAAAGATAAAATAGTAGATTTTTATAATACAAATAGTACTTTGGATGTTCATTATGATTTTTTCATAAATTTATTTCAGTTAGTAGTACAAGAAAACTACCTTTACGAAGGAAATACAATATTTAAACAGATTCGGGGTATTCCAATGGTGGGGGGGGGGGGGGAGTTGCAGTTCCATTTTGGCAAACATTTACTTACATATATATGAAAGAAAAAATAATTTAAACAGTAACACATTATCCTACAGATATATAGATGATGTTTTGATAGTCAAATTAAACAATGATATTGAAAATATTGATTTTACATATTACCCTACGTCTCTGAGTCTGGAACCCTCATCCCAGAATTGTAAAAATATTAATTTTCTAGATGTGAACCTAAGCATAGAAAGTGAAAATTTGATATCTAAGTTATTTGACAAGCGAAATGATTTCAACTTTAATACCTTAAAGCTGATATATTTTGATTCCAACGTGCATGTTTCGATTAAAAGAAATGTACTTAGAAATGGATTAATACGAATCGAAAGACTGAGTACTAGAGTTAAATATATGTTTAGTGATATTTTAGAGTGGTGCCGCTTACTATTCAAGCATGGTTATCGTCGCAATTTCATCAGGAGAATAACTAGTGATTTTATTAAGAGTAGCAGGTACGGAACTGACTGAACTCAGTGATGGATGAGAATGGAGGTTTTGATGAGTTGATTGATCTAATGAGTTAGAGAGATATTTTGGTGGATGTTGTAGTTCTGTTTAGTTTTTCATAGTTTTTCATTTTTTCAATTTTGGTCTTGGAGAGTGAAGGGGGACGTAGCATGCGTAAAGTCTGGCTTAACCCTGCAGTGTATGTCGTTAGCCATACCGCTCGCCTTCTGTTCTGTTCTGTTATGTCTTGCAATTATATATATTTTCTTTAGTTTGGTTATTCAGTTTGATTTTAAGAGTTAAGTTTATGTTGGTTATTATAATATTTTCGATGTGAGTTTCAATGCAGCTATGGTGAGTGATGGATTTTGATATTTTGTTTGTGGTTTTAAATAAATATATATATATATATATATACAGGGTTGCCACACTTTAGGGAATTTTCCAGGTATAAAATATCAGTATTTGTTTTTAGAAAAATTAAGCTAGGTTAAACGCACGAAATTTCGCGTTATTTAAGGAGAGATTTTCTATAAGAAAATACTGGTACCAAAGAATTTCCTGGTCTGGCAATTACGTGAAGCGTGGCAATCCCGTAGTATATATATATATATATATATATATAATGAGATGCTGAAATATATTTTAAGATCTATAGGCTAAACTTTATATAAAAATCTCTTATATAATTTTATGTTATATTTTCTGACAATATCTAATTTAACTTACTTAAAAAATATAAATCAAATTTTAGCTTTCCAATAACAAGAGTTACATATCTAATAACTACTAAACAACGATATGAATTAGGAATTAATTTATTTAAAAAAGCAATTTCTAAACATTTCTAGTTCATTTTCAATTACGTTGCATGAAAATTATTAATATTGTTATTCTGAAGATTCAAAAAAAAAAAAAAAAAAAAAAAAAAAAAACAGAACGGAGAGTAACAAATAAACAATTTCAAAACGTCAAATTAAAATATTAATAATGGATTGAACATGAAACGCTGAAAAGTACGAAAATAAAAACCTATTAGGAAATTTAATTTTACTGTCATAGAGCTGGTCATATAAGCAAAATAAACTAGTATGTTGTGGCCATCACAAAACTTTCTTCTATATAAATCACGTCAATTAAATCATTTAAATAGTAAAAGAAATTACATCAATTTATTCATATAAAAGTATACCTGAATTTGAAGTTTGATGAAAATTCGTGCATTAGTTATTGAGATAGAGCTGTAGGGGAAATTCTGAAAAATGCAGCACAGTAGCGCCACCTGTTGAGCGATTTGCACCAAAACACAAACAGCACTAATTCATATTAAGGTATACCGGAATCTGAAGTTTGATGAAAATCCGTGTATTAGTTCTGGAGCTAGAGCTACTGTGCGAATCACAAAAAATGCAGCACACCAGCGCCACCTTTTGAGCGATTTACACCACAAGGTGCAAAACGTCAACTCATGTCAAGCACTAACAGAAACTGAAGTTTGATGAAAATCCGTGCATTATTTCTTGAGATAGAGCTATTACGAAAATCGTGTAAATGCTGCAAAATGCAGCATAGCAGCGCCATCTTTTGAGCGATTTGCACCAAAACGTTACCAGCACCAATTCATATCAAGGATTAACTGAATCTGAAGTTTGATGAAAATCCGTGCATTAGTTCTTGAGATAGAGCTAGTGCAGAAATCGCAAAAAATGCAGCATAGCAGCGCCACCTGTTGGGCGATTTACACCAAAAACTAATCAGCACCAATTTATATTAGGGACTACTTGAATATAAATTTTTATTAAATTCCGTGCATTAGTTCTTGAGATAGAGCGCCCACAAAATTTGTGTCACATACACACAGACAGACAGACAGACAGACAGACTCACAGAGTCACAGACAGACATTTTGTAAAAACATGTTTTTTGGAATCTCTGACCTCTAAAACGTGTAAATCCGTCGAAAACCGGAAGTCGAAAATTTTTACGAATCCAATACTTTCTTCTTGTAAAGATAGAAGAAAGTAAAAATGACACACGATACTTACACATGACAACTTTAATGTAACAATTAGCAAACAGATTGATAGGTTCATAATTGAAGTACTACGTGTATAATATAAAAAACAATACGCATACATATATAAATAGTAACTACTTTCAATTTTAACTAAATAAAGATAGTTATTTAAACAGTGACGGGCTATAAAATAAAACAAAGAATATTTTTTGATCGCAAATTAAAAAAGTTTTATGTGCAACCTCTTCGCTCCCTGGGTTCCGAAATGGGGACCTTTGTTTTGTCTGATTTCGTTAATGGTACTCGAACATGATTACAATTTCGATATCAGAATGGTATGTTTCGAAGTCTAAGATTCAAACTAATGCAAATAAAATAAAAATCTTGCTCTGAAGTTAAATGGGAGAAGAAATAATTCAGTAATAATTAATATAACTGCATTAATACTCGGTAGAGAAGTGAGTAAATATTTTCAATATTAATATCATTATATTACAGATTTAAACCTTAAAAGACTAGAGTATAAAATTTGCAACAGTTTTTATTTAATAATAAAGGACTTTACGTTGTAATATCGATACAAAACAAATAGGTGTTGCTATCCAACGTACAATTTATTCACAAGTTTAACATAAAACTCTACGTTTCGGTTTAATCTTTAAAACCTTCATCAGGAGAAAAATTTTCTAAAATATAAATCGACAACAAACTCTTTACATGCTACATTTTGAAGTCAATTCAAAATACAAAACATTCTAACGGAAACCTCTTACTCCCAAATAAACAGTTCAGTGGCGCCATCTTTTAACCAAAGATGCAAACGAAGAAAGAAATGCTGAAAAAAGTGGAATTTTCAATGACTTTTCAAAATTGAAAGCCATATTTCTGGGATGTGAAAGGAAACATTATCATTACACACTTCATGGTTTCTTAGACGAATTTCTAAAGATTCACGAATAATAGCATTGCGCGGAATAACTTGCTTGGAAATAACTTTAGCATGGTCAAAGTCTATAAATGAAATGAGTCCTTTATGGTAGCTTCTTGAGAGTGCTGTAGAAAATTTTCTAGATGTTCTCCTTATTAAAGAAAAAAATTGTTTAAAACGGAAAATTTTCCGGAAATCTATGAAATTAAACAGTGTTATTCCTGTCACTGCAGCTGCCCCATGGAATTATAAGATTGCAGCATTTAGGTCCAGCGTGCATTACTTGTTTGTTCCGATGAATTTTTGGATGATGAAATCAATTTCATCGTTAATATTGGATTATGTCATGGTTTTAATTCAAGCCTTATCTATAAATTGGTTGATAAGTATAAAGTTTCCGTTAATCCCCCCTCCCCCAAATTTAATCAAGTTTACCGAAAGGTTCCATATTTTCCTATCTTATTTGAAAAGTTAAAAAAGTCTTTCGTGAAATTCAACATTCAACTTGTTGCCTCTAATTCTATGACATTGTTTAATCGGAACAGATGTGTTATTATCCCACCCTCCGCCATCTTGGATTTTTTTTGGCGAGAAAACCCCTTTTCCGCCAAGTAGTAAATGTCGCCAAGCACCCGTTTATACGCATGTTTGGCTCAACGAAAATAAAATGTAAATAATAAACAAAATTCGCTAAACTGGCAAATCAGTAATCCTTGTATGAGCGCTTTGCGCACATTTAACGGAAAAAAATATCGCCGAATTCAGCATTTCTCGCAATATAGCATTCTCAAAATTCAGCAGTTCTCGTCTTGTAGCAATCTCAAAATGTAAAAAACTCTTAAAACAGCAAAATATACCTAAAAAACGAGACTCGCTAAAGTGGCAATCAGCAATAGTTGTATGAGCGCTTCGCGCTCATTTTCCGAAAAAAAACATCGCCGAATTCAGCATTTTTCGCGATATAGCATTCTCAAAATTCAGTAGTTCTCGTTTTGTAGCAATCTCAAAATGTAAAAAACTCTTAAAGCAACAAAATATACATAAAATTATCAACATACCTTAACAGACATCTGCTTTCTTGAAACCTACAGCACAAAATATAACACCGCCGTCATTTTCCAAAATAGGCTTAATACGCATTGACACGCTATAAACAAACCCCCCTTTCATGTCAAAATTTCTCATGTTTCTTAATTACTTCAGCAAGAGCGTTTAAACGGACTACAGAAACTACAGTCAATGAAATACATCCAATAAATTTAACATAAAAATAAAAAGACAGCCATAGAACACGATATCAAAGAGTATCTGGTACAAGAGTCAACCAACCATCAGCAACGACACCCGGCAGTGAAATGAATGTTCACGCTCTCGCGTCGTAAAAAAGGGGGTTGCCATAATAAGTTACTAGACGCCAAACGCCGGGGTTGCCAGAGCGATAAAAATCGCCAAATACTCAACATCCCGGAGGGTGGGATAATAACACATCTTAGCCGTTTAATCTTATGTGTAAAAAAATAGATCCAATTCCTTTTTCATCTTTTTCTGGGGTGTATGAAATTCTCTTTAAATTTACAGATGGGACCACCTCCTCCTATATTGGTATGACTAAACGTCAATTTTTCGAAAGATTGCAAGAACATAAAAACGATTTGAAGTTTCGTGAATTTTCTACAGCACTCTCAAGAAGCTACCATAAAGGACTCATTTCATTTATAGACTTTGACCATGCTAAAGTTATTTCCAAGCAAGTTATTCCGCGCAATGCTATTATTCGTGAATCTTTAGAAACTCGTCTAAGAAACCATGAAGCGTGTAATGATAATGTTTCCTTTCACATCCCAGAAATATGGCTTTCAATTTTGAAAAGTCCATGAAAATTCCACTTTTTTCAGCATTTCTTTCTTCGTTTGCATCTTTGGTTAAAAGATGGCGCCACTGAACTGTTTATTTGGGAGTAAGAGGTTTCCGTTAGAATGTTTTGTATTTTGAATTGATTTCAAAATGTAGCATGTAAAGAGTTTGTTGTCGATTTATATTTTAGAAATTTTTTCTCCTGATGAAGGTTTTAAAGATTAAACCGAAACGTAGAGTTTTATGTTAAACTTGTGAATAAATTGTACGTTGGATAGCAACACATATTAGTTTTTATTTAACTTTTAATAAATAAATTTCTTCACAACCACTGTATATGGTATATAGAAATATTAATCCTGAAAAAAAAAATCTCATAAATATGCTACTAGATAAAGTTAAAAAATCTATCTTAAAATTTTTGGTGTCTAATCCTTAATAAATAAATAAATAAATAAATAAATATATATAACACAGTTCTAAAAGAAATATTCAGTCTTTTAGGGTTAAATACATACTATAAATAAAGTGTTGTTAATGTCATTTTTAAATAATTAACAGGATTTTTCTAAAAACAGATGGAGGTTGAAAGTATAAAGGAAAAAATTAAATAAAGAGCATGATTTAATATAATGAAAGTAAAGAATGACAATATACGATTTTTTTTAATTCTAAAAATCATCATTTTCAGATCGAAGAAGAAGATATATCTGTTTTAAATACTCCCATAAAAATATCTCAATGACCTTGCAATAATCTTATTGTCTTTTGAAATACTCTTTTCCTTCTTCCTAAAATTCAATCCACGGCATGGGCAATGTTCGAAACAACTTGCACTCATATTTTTATGAAACATCTCTTCACAAATGATTGCATTACCATAATTTTTCCATTGTACGAGTATCTCTCTCCAAAGAATAACGACATATGTGAATAGTTTTCTGTTTAAGTTTTCTTTTTTTAATTTAAAAATGATATTTTATTTTAAAGTTTCGATAGTTTATACAATAACTGTATTTTTATTTTATAATAAAAGGCAGATATTTTTGATATTTGTATTTTAAAAGTAATTATAAAAAATGTAATAAAATGTTTAGACAGAAGTAGGGTAACCCTGTATCGCTGGGTGAAAACCAATAATTTCAGTGTGAATCAATTTGAGCAGGCTTTTAGCAGCTAATGGTTGATATATTTATTTCAGTAGAAGAATCAACCACTACGATATCTTCATACTAGCATTTCTGATAATTGTGCTGTATCTCTCTTGGAAAGCTTATTATATCCCTTTTAGAGTTACGTACGTAAAGAGTAAAAACGGAACCATTATAAGATCACACCTGTGTCTATCTGTCTGTCTATCACAGTCATTTTACTTGTAAACTATGGAACGTGGAAAGTTCAAATTGGTGGAAGTAATAAAGACTATTGACTCACATATTTACAGATTATTAAACATTCACAAATATATTTTGGAAAAATTTAAAGAGTATTTTGTGGGTTACTGGAAAAAAATCTTTTCTTTGTATATCGTGTTGTATCGTGTGAAAGATTTCGTAATGCTAAACTCTAAAATACTAATTTAATTTTACGTATTATATATTCAGAGATATCGTCGAAAATGCAGTGCAAAAATGTGTCCTCCCCCCTGTATATTTACGAATCTACTGAAACTAAAATTATGAAAAATTAGAGGTAGTAGACGTTAATTTTAACCTTGCAGCGAAAATAAAGCAATCACACTAGGTCACACAGTTTTTGAGAAAAACGCAATTTTCCGTTACACACAAATTTCGATTTCCGGGCAATGAGCAAAGATGTCGAAGAGAGCTGGAGATACCTATCTTAGCAGAAGTATAAACGCATTGTTGGTAATGTTTTTCGAAAGAAATTGTCAGTAATTAACCGAGATATTAACCCTTAAAGACACGGACGGTTTGGACACACATATTGACAGGGGCAGCGTACCATCGGCTGTTAAAGCCTAGATAAAAACTTTTAATGATATATTTGTGTAATGCAAGGCGCAGTGTAACAGTATAAAGGCATTAAACGTCAAAATGTTAAAAAACAGACAAATTTAATTAGAATTAATCACATAAATACTATGAGATTCGTGACTACTTTGCATTGAGTGGATCGCTCAATACGCCTCCCGTGTCTTTACAAGTTAATTAAAAACATATACGGAAAAAAGCAGCACGGATCAAGGAGGATTTGTCGCCTTGCGAACTCCTTTCAAAGCGCGCTTAGTACAATGCCAAGTTTAAACTTTGAGCAAGGGTTTTTTTTTTTCAGTTACACTGTTAAAAAAAACATAATTACTACGCTAAATTTAGTTATATAAAATGCTAAATAAAGTTTAAATCTGCGCTACTTTTACTGTCATTGCCGATTTAAATTCATCATAAACAGATGAGTAAAAGATAACAATATGAGTTATACAGAATAGCAATATTTGATATTATTTAGGCTTCGTATCTCTTTGAAATTCTATGGTATACCCATTCATATTTTTGTAGTATATACTGCTATACCCAACCCTACGTTGTATTGTTTTTTACGAAGTCTTATTATATCTTTTCGCAACGACTTTTTAAATAATTCACTTAATAATTCTTAGATTTATTGCACGGAACCGTCTGAGTGCGAGCAATACTCGCACTTGGTCGGTTTTTTTTCCTACTGTTAAAATGCTTAAATATGAACACATTTAAATTTCTGAAACTTTTTATGTACTGTGCGGAGTGTATTTAACAAGGGTGTATTTTATACAATAAAAGTGTTCTTTGCTATTATAGGTGCAATTTTATGACTCGATTTGCGATCTTCATTCTGTTGGAGTAAAACCACAAATCCCACTTGAAATAAAAAGGGATATTGGTAAACAATAATTTAAGAACCCGTTATTAATGTTGGAAGAAAAAGAAATAAAAACAATATGGATAAGAGTGATTTAAATTTATAAACAAAAAGCTGATAAAGAGGTGAAAATCTTTCTAAAATTTCTCAAACAGTCGTGAATATAGTTTTTCTTTTATATGTAAATATTAAATCATTATACTTTTTAAAATATTAATTATTTCTTTAATTTAAATTTTCAAAATATATTGTACACAAAAATACTGCATCTGTTTAAAAGAAAGTCTGATCTTTTTCATTTCCTGCAGGGTCAAATATCCATGTGGTTTTACCCAGCTGGTATGATAAAACGAAATGCTTTAACTTTGTATAATTAATCATTTTTTAATGAAAATGTGATGAACTATTCATATGTTTAAAATGTTATTTTGTAAAATGATAAATTCGTATTGTATACGCAAAGATGCCTTAAATTTTGCTGGAAATTATTACATCAGGAAGCATAATAAGGTATTCAGTTTACACTACCCCCCCCCCCCCCTAATATCCCCTATCTAGTATAAGCATACAGAAGTACACGTTAAAAAATATGCGCTTGAAACACTGTATGTTAAAGATAAAATTAAAATCGAAACGATGGTTATTAATTCAGTTATATATGACAAATTGATAAAAGTAAAATGCTATTATATTTCTAAAAAGGTTCTTTATAAAATATTTCTATAAATTATTATTAAAATAATAGTTATAAATAATTATTCTTTATAAATAATATGAGAATTATTTTAACGAAAGAAGTCGTCTTCATAATACACAAGTTCCACCTTTCAACTTTTTTCAATAGTAAAATCCATTTTTGACATTTTGAACTCCTGGAATTATAGTAGCCTAAATAATATATGTAATAATAGCCAGTACGATTCAACTGTTGTTCACGGGGACTCTATGCTACCACTATTTCCAACCAGGTGTCCCCGCCTTATTTAATCACAGACGTTTGTGTAAATAATGTTGAAAATACTCTTCGGGAATAGCGGTACGATCGAGATCCTGCGATTTCTCGAAGAAATGTAGATATATTTGTGATTAGTTCCCGTTATATCTATCAATCTCCTAACATTAATACCCTCAATGGCTGTCTTTTTAACGGGACAAGGTTTAAATGGACCCGCAATCGTTAGCACACTGATCTGCCTCACACTTTTATTATAATATCCCCCTAACAGCTCCCTGACATACTCGTCTCCCCACATCCCCCCTAACGATTAGCTAGTTATTTTTTTCTCCCTCATAGCTCTTCTTAATAAACTCAAAAATATTTTATTTTGCTAATGAATCTCTCTATCGTCACATCCTCCTGAGCTAAGGATTAGAGGTCCTGGTTACGAGAAATAATCATTCATCAAACGTCATCTTCACTGTCAGTGTCGTATGAAAGATAACTGGAACATGTTTGAAAGTTTAGAAAGTTCGACCATAGTATGTCTCTTTCCATACCACTCCCTGTCGCGTTTTTGGCGTGTTCAATTCAGGCTAAATTTATTAATAATTTTTTATCACTTTAAAAAAGAGAGCGGGAGGAACATCTATGCAATGTAGGCCTGGATAGTAGTCTCCGCAGTCTCTCCTAGGCTTTAAAAGTTTGATCACAATAGTTTTACGATACTAACAAGAACCACACATACCACAATTTGTTATTTTCCAAAAGGGAAAAATATCCCCTGATTGAATTGATACGCCAGCCGTGTCGCCGTACTTAAATCCTATCTAGCAACATTAATATGCTCCAGGAAAAGACATTGCCTGATATGAATCTTTTCACAGGACTGTCAGAAAACCGAGCTTTTCGAAGACAGAAAATCGAGCTTTTGGGTATGTCAGACTAGTCACAAGCTGCTATCAACAACGTTATATAAATTGTTTGAACCCTTGTTGTATAACATGCATAGATGTGCGAAGGAGAAACACTTCCTTTTAGGTGGCCAATTCTCGAGATATGGTGCGTCATGTTTTGACCTTTTTTATCTAATGTGTAAATTACAAATACGTTACTTTAGTTTCATCTTGTTATTTTTCTATTTGATGTCACAAAATATGAGACTCTTATGTACAAAATTTCGTGTGCTTATATCGGTCACCCACAAGAAAAGTGACACATCTCGACAAAAGTAAATTTCACAGGATAGGCAAAAGGTAATTTGGATGATTTTACTGTAACATGAAATTATAGCACTTACCCGTAAGGATGAAGACGTATAATGTGGTTTGAAAGGTTGACCAATTTTACCTCCCCACACAATCCACCCCTCTTCTGTGGTCACCAATGGACAGATAGAGTAATAAAGTGATTTTCCCTATAACTACACTTATGAAACTGTTTGTATAGCAAGACACTACTATAACAGATCTATTAGTGGAATAAAACGTAAAATGAATTTTTGCGAGATATATCACTTTTCTTGTGGGTGAGCGATATATTAGTTTGTTTATAACTTAGTCTATTAAATCAATTAGCATAAACTTTGGAGAACAGTGCAATTACAAGTATCACTATTGGAAAATAATAATAAAAGACAACTCTAATAACAAGAACACTGCGTAATCTCCAATAATAAATACAAATGTAATGATACCAAATATGTAAGTTTCTAACAGTTATTGTTTGTTAATAAACTATAACATTTATGTATTATTTAGAATGGAATAATGTGGAGCATAATAATTGTAAAAAAAAAACCAGTCATGTATAAACGATAAATCTGAATGTCTGGAAATGAATGGATAATGTAGCTATAAATGTTTAAATGTTATTTTTAAAGGTTTTTTTTTTTTTGTTACAAACTAATCTTTTTTCGATATGTAGATTGTTTTTCCGATAAACTCGGAATAAAATAAACTGCTTACGCATTTAAAAGGCAGTTAATAATTTCTTTATTCCAATCGATACTAAATGCATTCACACTCGCATTTATTTATAGAAAATGCAAGATAAGCTTTAAAAATAATGTATTAAAGCTATTTTTATCTTTCTCAATTTTCCGATACAGTGAAGAATAGTATTATAGGAAGTTTTTATTTGTATTTTTAATCTTATGGGAGTTTAAGTTATTTTTTTATAAAAATGCATTATATATTTGAACTAGTGTGTTGAATCTACTTTACATTTGTAAATGTTAAAGGCAAAGTATCTAAAAATCAACGTTTTAAATATACTATATATTTTAAAAAAGTGAA
Source organism: Maratus speciosus (assembly GCA_963932465.1). Classification (NCBI taxonomy): domain Eukaryota; kingdom Metazoa; phylum Arthropoda; class Arachnida; order Araneae; family Salticidae; genus Maratus; species Maratus speciosus. The sequence goes on from OZ010799.1 coordinate 296,871,239, forward strand.
AATATCGATGTATAATATTTGGATAACGTTAAAAAAGTGAAACATCAGATAATTTGTTGTCTAGTTTATTTTTAGAAAATACAACAAAAAAGATTTTTAAAAACAAAAATATGATACATGCATGATTTTCGATTAAAGAATGGTGTAACAAAATGTCTAAACTCAGTCGAACCGGCCTAATACGTGCACCGCAGCTTTTACATGGCGAGAGGTGACTTAGAGTGAGTAAACTGCACGTTCAGAATGGTTCGTTGTTTAAATTATGTTAAGCTTTTCAGGCTTTTTACGAGCTACAAAAACCTGATCACAGCTAATACCAGCAAAATATCTGTTCATTTTTTTATGGATTTCCGTGAAAGATAGCGTAGACTTAAGAAATTTACCTCTTCTATATCGAAAATTGTTATCTCTCAGCGATACTATTTCAACATTACAACTGTCTTAAAATCTATTCATTTTTCGTACGAGAGAGAATTACAACCTTCAAGTCGACCCCCCTCCAACCTATACATACATACACAAGAAAATCAAAATAATATTTTAGGTCTTTAAAGAAGGAAAGAAAGAAATGAGAGAAAAGTCTAGCAAATACCACCCCTTTTAAGATTTATAACTGATCACACGGGAAATAAAATCTGTAACTCTACATATGTAAAGTTAGAGAAATCTGTATGCTTACTAAAATTTTATCTATACACTGTACAAAAAAGATGAAAATCTACAAAACTAGTTTTGTAAATCTAGAGAAATAGCTTTACAAAAGAACCTACTAAAATTACAGCAATTAAAATATATATATATATATATGTGTTCCAGTTACACAAAAAGTTCTAGGAATCCCAGTTTCCCCAAAAATTCTTTGTAGCCTTACAGTGTTTTTGATTTATGGTGTAAAAGTGTATTTTTTCATGATTTTTGTTGTTGTCGTTACATAAAAGTTCTAGGAATACGAGTTCCTTAGAAAAAAATTAGTAACTTTAAAAAATTTTTTAGAGTGCAGTAGAAAGGGGATAGCGTATAAGGAAACCTTTATTTGTTCCATTTTTTTTTTACTCAGAACCATATTAACCGGCCTTTTCCTGTCTCATTTTGTATTGTTAAAATGAACATGATATGTGAAATATACATTTCGAAACAAATGTTACTATTGGATTGTTAGTAAATTTTATAGCGTTCATAATCTTAAAACTACACGGATGTACCAATCCCAAATCTTTCTTCTTCCCCGTACATGCTAATATTTCAAAAAGATGTTGCACATGTTAATATTTCATTACTCAAATAGTCCATCAATTTCAATTTTCCTTTTAAGTTTCTGCTTCACTTTACTAATCGGAGTAAAAACGAGATAATCTCAATCATAATATTTAATAAAATGAATTTCTTTTCGTTATTCTGTTGTACATCAGCGGCTTGAGAACATCCAGGTTAGCTGGATGCGAATTGCCAGTCGCTGCATGAATAGCCGATGTACAATAGAACCCTGAAAAATCGAGAAAATGCGTTATTACAGTGCCCCTTTCCGGCGGATTTTTACCAAATTCACGTATTACCTGCTGGCCATAGCCAAAAACATACATATGAAATTTGGTTCATTTGTATTGTTAACGTCATACACTTTGTAATGGCACAATAACGAAAATTATATTAAATTTGTTTTTATATTACCACCTTCCGACGGAATATTTCCAAATTCAACGATGACCTGCCGGCAAGCCAAAAACATACAGAGAATATTTTGCGCTAAAAATTTTATGTACAATTTCATACACTTTTCGATGATACAAAGACATGGACATACGGACGGACACACGGATATACGGACGTTCAGACAGCCATTTTATATAAACATGTTTATCAAGATCTCTGGTCCCTAAAGTATGGAAATTCAAAAACCGGAAGAAAAATTTATATTACAATACTTTCTTCTCCAGAAAGAAAAACGTAAAAAATGATACATCCAATGCATACTAATACACTGCATTTATTCGACATTAAAATCAGAAATATTTTAACAGTAATTTATTTTAATAGTGTTATTTTATTTTATTTATACATATGACACGGATGTGGTGTAAATGGATCCTATTCTCCGCTTGGGTTCGAGGCTAAAAAAATTCGCCTGCTTGGGAATAATCTTCATAGCCGAGCTATTAAAAAACATTGTGTTTATAAAATGTATTCTTATATTTTATTTTATACGGAGTTTTAGACCTTTTCAAGGGCTGGTATGGGTTATACATGAATTCTTATCTCTATTTTAAAGTAATAGCATGCATATTTTTCATGTTATTTATAAAATAAAAATTTTAAATTTTAGTTAATACGTATATTCGGATTTTAATTAATTAATATATATATATATATATATATATGTATAAGTATTGATAGAAAAAAAATTTGGTCCAAATTAAATCTGCAGTATTTTACGCATGCATTTACCTGTATTTCTGCTGCATCAAATGACGCAATTAGGTAAACAAACAGGTTAGCCGCTACTTTTACACCACGCAATTCCCACTGTGGCGTCACGAGAATATTGTCCATTGTGTGCAACAAAACCAGCAATAATAGGGAGGGGGGATAGCAGAAGATGTTGTAAAACCAATATAAGAAATTTTTTCACAGTTTACGAAACATTATTAGATCTGAATAAAGTACTTCATTATTAAAATTTATTTATAATTTAAAAAACCATAAAGTGATATCGAAAATGAATTATTTTCCTTCAGTGTTATTTTTCTGGAAAGATAAATTTTGAGATAAACAGTTTTGAAAAAATTGAATTTTTTTCATTTTTTTTAAGGTTAAACTTATTTAATTTTTGATATAACTCATCAATCATTTTCTCAATTTCATTACATGTATTCCTGATTTGTGCAGAAAACCTATCTTGTTATTTTGTCTAAAGGAATTATAAAAAAAATTCTTACAAAAATTGTAATAAATTTAAAAGTAAAAAAAGAGTATTTTTGAGAGTGATTATTACTTTGGGCAAAATATAAAAAAAATTCATATAAAATTAAAAATACTGGATGATAATTTATTAAAAACGTGACATAAAACACTGTATAAAATTTGGTACATATATCTTGTCAGAAAGTTTGAATATATCCTTTTAATAATAATAATAATAATAATAATAATAATAATAATAATAATAATAAAGACAAAATCCATTCTGAGGTAAATGGAATTCATGTTTAAATTAAGAGCTGTTAAGAGCAAAACTGTTAGTAAAATAAAAAACTTATTTTCTCTCCTGATTTAATAAACGTAGAAATAAGCGCTAGCCCTGTTTAATTTACTTAACTCAGTAGTATATTTCTAGCAAGAAAATCATTTTTTTTTTACCCTCGTATTCCGTTGCAATTCATTTTTAAGTCTAATTGTAATATGTTGTGTTTTTTTTTTCGTTTTCCAAAAGAAACCTTAAAACAAATGCAATAGATTTTTGGAAGATAAAATTTGATTTTGTACAGCACCATTATCATATTACAAAATACACATTAAGAAATTATATAACTAAAATATTTATGCTATGATTCGTGAGCAGCGTGTTCTCTAAAAAATATCGGTGCAGTGCCACTTTTGAAAAGTAGACACCAAAATTTAAAAATTGACACATTTCTTCAACATAAAACGCCACTATTGATTTTACTTAGAAAACATTAATATCTATGTTATTGACCGATATGACACATATCTATTTGCACAATGAACATATTTACAACTGAAATAATTTGAGAAGAAGACCTGCTTGTTTAAACGTTGTTCCGAAAAGGAAAAATAACAATCGGTATACTTTACACAACACTACATCTTAGCTTCTGATGTAGGCTAGCGCCGAAGAACTATGGAGGGAGCGTAATGACAGGAATTAGGAGATGCCGATTGGTGCTGCCAAATATAGAAATAATGTTTAAATATTTATTCCTGTTACATCAATATAATAAATATGTTACTAAAATTGAATGCAAACTTAAATTTAAATAGTATGTCAAAAGTTTCGAAATATTTCAGTTCACAAACTGTTAAAACGATACGAGTTTTGGTGCATAATTTTAAATGTAATTATGTGATAAAAGCAAATTCGTAAAATGAAGTGCTGCCGCAAAATATTTTAGCTTCGCTCAATTTTCAATATAGTGATGATGTTCAGAAAAAGCACAACTTATCTATAGTGTTTCATACTACTCATTGGTTCTCAGTCAGTTTGGAGAGGTTATCATTTTTGTCAGATAAAAATAGACAAAAGTTGTACCATCCAGTTATATTTTTTCAGAACTAAATAATTTTGTAAATCTTCACCCCCACTAAGTGGAGGGACCAGAAAGCATTTTTCTCATAATGTTGACAAAATACTGTAAAATTAAAAGTATCATAATCAAAACTTGAAAACTTATTTATGGCATTAAAATAAATATATATAGTGGTTACAGGGACCTTCACTTACTTAAGTCGTAAAATATTGATCTATGAAACTGTCAGGTAATCACGACGAAAAATGTAAGCCAAATTCTAATAAGATGCTCTTTTCCATACATTATCTAATGAAAAACATAAAAGGAAAGGCTACATGGAACATCTACGTTTTGCTCTTTCAATGAACATAAAATAATCCCTAACTGAAAAATCAGATTTAAATGCATAATATGAAGTTGACAGTTAGTTTACATTAATTAATGAATTGAATATTTCCAATTGAGCAAAAAAAATGTCCAGTCAGGGAACCGAACCCAGATCTTTGGCTTACAGGGCCAATGCTTTACCGTTTTTAAGCTAACTGAACCGACAACCGGTGAGCATATTTCGCTCAAATAACCGTATTAGGTATCTGATATATATTGGTTGTCGGCCCAGTTAGCTTAAAAACGGTAGAGCATTGGCCCTGTAAGCCAAAGATCTGGGTTCGATTACCGGACTTGGCATTTTTTCGCTCAGTTGTAAATATTCAATTCGTAAGATAACTTTACAAATCAGTTTGATTATGTTAAAATAATATTTATTAATTAATAACTGTTGATTTTTAACGCAGCCCAAATATTTCAGGGTTTCCTTGATTGAGTTGTAAGCTAACAATATGATATGCAAGAGAATCACATGTAGATTCTATTGAATTAATGTCTGAATATTTGTTAAACCGTGTATCTGGACATTAGTTTGTTCTTTAGGGAGGAATATAAAATATATGATACAATGTATCCTTTGAAAGAAAGGAGTGATGTTAGAGCGAAAATTATCTGTTTGCAAGTTTAAATGTATAGCTTATTCTGGCGTATTAAAGACAAACTGATGAATTTTAGATCAACGTGAGAGTAAGGATTGAATGTGGTGCCAAGCTGATAAGAGTACCGTCTACCCATCAAGAAATCCTATTCAGAATTATGCTCACATGCATAACTATTCTCACACGCAGAAAGTATTTACTCAAATTATTATATGCATTTTATAGGTATCGAAAAATTCCTACGAAGTTTTTCTTTTTTTCAGTTTTAGATACAGTAGTAGGCAAATTAATTTAAAGGGGGATTTTCTTTTGGATTTGAATATTATTTACAAGTTGTCGATTAAATTGATTTTATGTACTTTGAAAGGATATTTATTTTTGAATTATTACTAATGGCTAAAAAAGTTTCCATTACATGCAAATTAATTGAAAGAAAGCTTTTGTTTTCAAGATTTACAAAATACTTGAATGCTATTGATTCAGCTTGATTTATATGCTTTGATCGAATGTTTCTTTTGGAATTATTCATTAGGGCTAAATAAAAAAATTCATCGTATATCTGATTTCATCGCAAGTAACATAAGTTTCCATTACATGCAAATTACGTGAAAGAAAGATTTTCCGTTCTAGATTTGCAAGTTCCTTGTTGCTATTGATTCATATTGATTTTACCTGCTGTGATCGAATGTTGATACGTTCTTGAATATTAGAATACAATTTCCAGAGAAAATGAATGTTTGCTTCACTTTTGTGTAAGTTTTGTCTACGAGAAACAAATAGCAGATTTAGTTGATGTGCACACGTTACACATTCATTCAATTTCATGTAAGATAAAACTAATGTTACATGTAATTAAAAATGTTTTTTTATTACAAGTTACAGATTCTATGACTATAAGAGATATTCTGTTATTGTTAGAAAGTATAATTTTTGCTAATTTTTTAAGGGATCATATTGAACTGGTACATTTTCCCCACAATGCATGGAGCGATGTGAAAAAAAAAATCCTTGACAGAAATAGGATAATATATCCCAAAAAAGTCATCAAACTGTAAAAAAGATATTTTTCGCTTAATTTTAATTCATTTAGAGTTTGTTAATAACATCGCTATTTCATCTTATTAAAATGCTTTTGTTGAAAACCAAAAAAGTCAATAATTTTTTTTTGGCATATTGGTATAAATTTTGACATATGAATAACTAGCATATGCTGAAATTTTTTGTCTTTGGTCATACATGAGTAAAAAAAGTAGTTGTAAAATACCTTTGTTAAACTAAGATTTCAAAAATGAACCGATTCTACGCTATAAAGTTTTTGTGGGCTAAGATTCGATTATTATCCTCTCAACGGGAAAGAAGACCTCATCTACCTTACATTCTGGTCTTTAAAAGAAAAAAAAAAAAAAAAAAAAAAAAAAAAAAAACCTTTTGAATTTAATTAATTTTATAATATGATTTATTTGGGGAAATTTTACATTGCTAGGGATTCTTTTTTTGATTATGTTTGGCTTTATTTTGTAAAGATGGATGTTTTCACAATCATTATGTGTGCTAATATATGATAACCATGGATAGAAATTACCTTTTTTAATAACATAGGGTTCAAGATTTATATTATAAACTAACAATAACCACTGATGCACCGTTCTGTATGTCAAAATCTGCTTTTATTGTTTATTTTTCGTTTCATGTTTCGTCTATTACTGATTTTTCCTTACTGAAGAAATTTAGGACGTATAGATAAAGCATCAAATATGGTTACTAGAAATTGCTTGTAAATTTCTTTGCTGTTTTTGGGGCTAAATGTTTCGGATAATGAATCTATCTGGTTTTGGGTTTGTGTTTTTTAATTCACATCTCCCCATCGCTTATGAAGATGATAAATTTCATTATTTCTCCTAAAATTTCTAAACCAAAACTCGACTTTCCAGCACTAACACTATAAGAATTTTATTCATGCAGTCAAAGAAAGTTTGATTATTAAAGAAAGAATTTTTTACATATTTACGTGAAAATCAATTTCTTTTTTATACTAAGACCAGTGAAAGCGAATGGTTCTGTACAGTAATAACGGTAAAAAAAATTTTTTTAAAGACCATGCTTTCATTAAAATTCATAAAAATATAGAAAATATGTATATATTTTAAATGCAATAAACAATAGAATTTCCCCAAACTAGGCTGTTATCGCCAAGTTGTCTTCTCACATGGTAACTTATTTTTATTGCCAAATTTGGCGATCTCTCGTCAAGTTGGCCAAAATTTGGCACTATTATTGTAAGCTTGTCATTAGTACTTTTCAACAAATACTCATTGTTGGAGCTGATACTAATTTCTCCTTAGGAAATCAAACTATAATTGAGCAACCATTTAAGTAATGTTCCCCCGCCCCATTTGCACGCTTTAGGGATCGAATTTAAAATAAAAAAGAAAAGTGCCCAGATAAACTGATGGCATTGAGCTCACAGGCTATTCACACTAATTGTATATCATAAACTTATTTTAAAGAATAATGCCCCTCAAAAAAATAAGTGAAGGAGAATTAGCCCCTGTTACCCCCTTTATACTTAACCAGTGAAACTCCAAACGTAATCAGGGAAGCTCCTTAACATAATAAACCGGTATACCAAATTTGGAGCAAATCGAATAATCCTGCAAAAAAAACCCATTTATCTAAATTAAGGGGGTGGACTACCCCCCCCCCTCTTTATCCTTAACCAATGAACCCCCAAAACTAATCAGGGAAATTCCTTAACATAATAAACCCGTATACCAAATTCGGAGCAAATCGAATCATTCTCCATGAAAAACCCATTTATCTGAATTAAGGGGGGTGGACTAACCCCCCTTTTCCCCCTTTATCCTTAACCAATGAACTCCGAAAACTAATCAGGGAAGCGACTTATCACAATGAACCTAGAAAATTTTTTTGAAGCAAATCGGATGTTTCTATCAAGAGTTATCGCGTTACGTACATACATACATACATGCATACAGAACAGTCGGGCACATTAGCTCTCAGGCTTTGATAGCCTGTGAGCTAAAAATTCAATGTCCAGTCCGTGTATTGTCCTCTATATGTATTCCAACTTTCAAAGCTCTATGTTGTACTCTCAAAGCTCTATGTACAGAAAGAGGATGAAAAATTAGTCACAAGATTTGATTGCCACACTCAAACATTATTGTAAGTTAAAAAGAAAGCATGTAAAAAGAAACAAATGTTTCTTATTCTAGGAAAATGTGACATAACCACGCAAGAAAATTTGCTAAAACCTCTTCCGATTTACCCGCGTTTCAGAAAGAGGTTTTTTAACGTTTTATGTACTGAATTATGAATTCATGAAAAATATAAAGCATTTTTCGTGAATTGTTTAAGCTACGTTAGAAGATCTACATAATCATTTAATAAAGTTCTGAAGGATTTTAGAAGTATTGAAGGATTTAAAAGGATTAATTAAATTTGAATTTATGGAGATTTTTTGCAATATTTATAACTCCCACTCAAATCTTTTATTTTAAATATTTTTCTTCATATTTTGCAGAATTAGGAAATGTTCTTACAATAGAAATATTGAAATATTTCCGAATTTAAAAATCCCCACCCCCACCCCACCTCTGGAAATCAAGAAATCTGAAAAGATGCAAAGGCAAAAGAAATCATCCTTCTTAAAATATTTTTGGTTTGTGTAACCCATCATGCTTTTGGAACAAATATATATTAATGTATCTATAACTCATTAAAAACTGTATTACAACTAATCGATGTATTAAATGAATTTTATAACAGGTTATTTTAATGGTACTTATAAGTACTGTTGGTGGATAAAGTGTTATCTTTAGAACCTCAGGAACTAATTTATTTTCAAGATTTAAGGCTGTTCTCAAATTCAAAAGGGCAACTTTAAGACATAAGTTGGAATTTAATTTTGTTCAGATATGCATGAAACTAGCAAGTGTTGTTGTTCAGAAATTATGTAATGAAATGTATTTTTTCCGTTTTCTTACAAACGCAATAGATCTTTCAGAAAATACTGTCAAAATGGGCGTTTTGAACTGAATTCTCGCGCGAAAGAAAAATAACCACTCAACGAAGGGTGAAAAACGCATTTGTCACGTGATCAAAATCGCATATAACTTAATAGGTAATTTATTTATCAAAAAATGGAAAACACAGTTTGATTCCAAATCGCTTCCATAATCAGCCTTCAAATTTTATATCTTTCTGTTACAAAATGAATTTGTAAGCGTGTCACAACGTTTTGCGCTTGTTGAGCAGTGCAGTTGAGAAAAGCCTTAAAGTTACAAAAAAAAAATTTAACAACATTAACATTAAAATTAAAATTAATATGTTTCTTTTGTTTCCACTGATTTTCGCAAACGTTTACGACTAGTTTCTATAACATAATAATCATTTTCCTTAAGTCTTTATATCGGATTTTCGGATGCTTTCAAATCGCATGTAAACATTTTCATGTTCAACTAAAATGTTTTACTGACAAATCTGATAAATTAATATCATTCATATTGTTAATAAAATTAATATCATTCATATTGTTAATAAAATTAATATGGTCATGTTCATATTGATTGTATAAATTTAACTACGCAAATGAATTGTAATTGAATTTGATGAATTGGTTGCATTATAAAAATCGATACTTTGCTTTAAAAAGACTGATTAATGCATTAGAAAAACATTTTCTTAGTTTACTTTTTCTGTAACATTTTCAAATATCATGTATTACCCGATTTATTGCATTTATTTAAACTCTTTTCTTTTATATGGAAATCAGCGTAAATAGCTTTCCTCATATGTAGTTAAGAATATAATATTACAGTTTCAAATATAATTTTTTGTTTCTTGAATTAAGAAATGCTTCTGATTTTTCACCTTGCTTAGTCCTATTAATGAATTTGGAGTACATCGCATTTGAACATTTTCTTTGACTTTTATTATTGTAAAAGATAAAATTGCTTCTTTAAAGTCAAGATAAAAATGGAAGTCTAAGAAAAAGTACAGTTACTTCCACTTTCGGTGCTGTCAAAAATAATATATGGAGATCAATAAGCTGTTGCCCACGTCATAAAAAGATTAATATTTCTCTCGAGATTTAAATAAATAATGTCTGTAGGGGAAATACGTATTTCACTGACACCATGCTGTATTTGAATAACACATAAGGCGTTAAAATATTTTTTCATTATTTGTTCTGTATCTGAAAGAGATTTGTGACTTTATTTCAAGATATTGTTATTAATCAGTAGCAGATATATTAATATATATATATATATATATATATATTAAAAATCATCTATGAAAATTAAAAACTAATAAAATGAAGGATACTGAATAAATGCATAGATTAATTTTAAAATACAAAGTAAGGAAAACTCAAGAGGTCATCATAAAATCTTTTTTTGAAAAAAAAAAAAAAGATTAATGTGAAGTTATGCGAGTGCATTCAGTGTCAAATAAAACTGTTTCATTTACATTCCAATAAACCATATTTGATTACATTTATTTAGACATCGTACGAAAAAAAAGGCATACAACTGGCAGGGAAAAACAGAACACATGCATTAAACATTTTTTCAGCTGAATTTTAATTTATGGACTCAATAGATTACTTGTATTCTGAGCATCTGGTATACTATCTTTTTTTTTTTGTAGTAATGAAATTTGAATGAATTCGTTCTGAATTTCTTGGAAAAAAGAACGGTTGAAGTAGCACTTGAAAGTCATACGGATGAGACACCTCATCCATAGAGCATTTCGCACTAAGCTTTGATTTTAATTAAAAAAAAAATTAAATGTTTTAGCATGAGTTTTTGTAGATAAATTGACGTTTTAGTTTACTTCCTATTCTGGTGCAGTATGTCCCTAAAGGGATTTTACGCCATTAAAAGGATACTTCAGTCAAACAAAAAGACCCGTTCGCTAATGCTAATCCTATGGAAGAAATTTATAAAGATATCTCGGTCGCATTTCAATATTTTTAAAGGATTTTTTTTTTTGCATTGGAAAACTGAGCACAATCTGTATGCAGGCTGTTTTCCACTTTTTCGATTTTGATTGCAGATTTTTTGTTATGAGGATGCTTTTACTTTCGAAACCGGTTCCGAAAATGAAAGTGTCCTCATTAAAAATACCTGTAAACAAAATCTAAAAAGTAAAAAACGGCCTTTGTACAGATTGATCTCAACTATTCAATGAAAAAAAAAATCACCTAAAAATATTGAAATGCGACCAAGATGTCTTTATAAATTTCTTCCATAGGATTACCATTAGCGAACGCGTCTTTTCATTTGAGTGAAGTAGCCTCTTAACACCTATGCAACCAACCATCCCATCCCGAAATATACTTTATCCCGTAATAGTCCTAGAATTTTCACAAACATAAGGAAATAACACAAAAACTGATAGGACAACATGCATTTTATGAACCCATAAATAAATCTTTTTCTATACAATACACAGGCAACAAAAAATTACGAGATATTAATATAATAAAACATCATTAAAGTAACATTTACCCGCTGTACGTGATAATATATTTTAATCTGTGTACGTTGTTCTATGAAAGAATTACAAGGAACATTCAGTTGAAATATGTAATTGTTTGTTTCAATAACCTATTAAAATTGCAAAGAGTTTATTATTTTCTAGAAAACTTTCCTTAAAAAGTTTAAAGGTTTTGCCTATAATCAGTAAGATTTAAAAGTGATTTTGCGTATGATTGTAATTATTATAAATAATACGAACAATTTTCATGCAAGAATATGCACTTGTACATTGTAAAAACATATAAACTGGTGCATATTCAAGTTTTATCACAAATCTTACAGCATGGGAGAATAGTAGGACGGGCGGACAGAATCGTAGGCAGGCAGGCAAACAAAGGTTTTTTTTTTTTTTTACTATTCCATGTAAAAAAAAAAAAAAAAAAAAAAAAAAAAAAAAAAAAAAAATCATGAATTATAAGGGCAGCATAAATGGATTACAGCTAAAATTAGAAAAAAAATAATAACTTATTTTTTTACATGAAAAAAAATAATAACTTAATAAATCTTAATAATAACTTTTACATAGAAAAAAATAATAACTTATTTTATTTTTTTTTATTATTATTATTATTATTTTTTTTTTTGCAAATGAAATTTCTATTGCCTTACTTATCCCGCCTACTCATCTTTTTTATTTATCTAACACCTAAAGGTATATCCCTATATGCTGCAGCTAAGATTTCGTTTAGATGAGATTTTGAATCAGTGTTAGTGGAGAGTTTCAATATTTTATATTAGAATTTTCCTATACGAAATATCTGATGTGTAATACAAAATTTAAAGCAAAAGTTACTACAAAAATAAATGCAATTTGCATCAAGGTAACAATCTAGAAACTCTTTCAACTCCTTATAAAGATTCACTTGCACCCCTTTATTTACATAAAAATGTATAAAAGTAGTGAGGAATAGCAACAACAAATTTATTCTTTGTACCTTTTTCCCATTCTTTTCTTTATTAATACTTTCCAACAAAATTGAAAGGAGTTTATGCATTCGGTTTGTCTGTCCGTCAGTCCGTCTATCCGCGCTCTAATTCCAGTAAGTGTACTCGGACTTTTATGCAATAATTAAACCTTATTTAGGGTCACCAAGGCATGCTTGGTATTGCATATGAAGTATGTGGGATTAATAGTTCATTTACACGGACATTCAAAAGAATTCCGTTACATTATAGTCAATAGGGAAAATCGTTTGTAGTGTAATTTAATGACATTACGCTATTATAAATACATTGAAATTGATACAAATCATTGAATTTCGCTACAAGATTATTACTATAGAATAGAGCAATACAATATATACAGGGCTAATCAAAGAATTCGGATAATTTCCCAATTGAAGACGGGGACAGCTGAAATTGTGTTTCAGATGTGTTATGCGTTTCTATATGGTTGAATTAGACATAATATTTTAACTTATTAAACAGTGTAGTTTTGTATTATGATTCCGAATATGTTGGAAAGTGTTTCATAATCTATGCTTGACGCATGATTTTTTCTTGCTTGTTTTTCATTTTTAAATGGCTTTTTTTCTATGAGTTCTTGAAACAAAATTATATTAATTCTTTTTTTTTTTTTTGCCTATTTTTATGCCCTTTTCATTGACTTTTACACATTATTTATTCATATTTCGTTCCCCTTCTTATTATGTGTTTTATGAGGTTTTGTACTTATAAGGCTTCGAAAACACATTTTTTTTTAATTTTCACGTACCATTATAAAATAATTCATTAGAAGTACTTTATTATAAACTGCATGAAAAAAAAAAAAAACAATTAGAACTGAATTTATCCCAAACATAAAATGAATTTTTTTTTAAATGTAATTTTTAATAACTTCGACATGGATTTTAGTAAAAGAAATGCGTCTTTAGTCATTGCTCGCATGATTTCTTGAGAAAATATGGATTTTAAAGAAATTTAATATAGATAATAAACACATGTGTATGTTTAAAGTGGTCTAATTTTATCTATTTACTGTGCTAAGATTTTTAGTTATGAATAGTTTGGTACTTGTTAGTTATCCCGTTGACCAATGTCGCCAAATTATATAAATCGCCAAACCACTCGCCAAATTATACAAATTGACATAATTTTTATTTTAAACAGCGAAAAAACAAATAAATTAGTATAATATTAATAAAAATACAAATAAAACGTCGAAATAAAAATCATTTGATGACATAAACACGTGTTGCCAAGTGAATGCGACATTTACGATCAACTATTATTGGCATTTAATCTTACAATTTGGTGGTAGTAATTTGGTCGACCAGATAACTAACAAGTACCAAAAGTTTTATTCATTAACAATTGCAAAACTTTGCATTTAAAAGAAAATTCTTTTACAGGGTTAATGAAGTAATTTTGATTTGACACTAGATCACTGAAAAAATTAGTTATTCTTCTTTACAAAATATTTATGTGCATGCAGACATTTTCATTTATATAGACGTTAACATAGGCGTAGCGTGACCAGAAATTTTGGGGGGGCACCAAGGTCGTGCGAAGTAAAAACGACGCCCCGAGCGAATTTTCAATTTTGCGCCCCTGCCGCCCCCCCCCCTCCAATAAAAAAATTCTTTCTTTTTGTGATTGGTGTAATAAAATTGATACAGTGCAGAAACATAAATTCTATCGAATAAATATTTCGCGTTTCTTTTGGAACTTATTTAAAAGGTTTAATTTTAATTTAGGAATTCAGAACAACTAAATAACATAAAAGAAAATCGCACTTATTTGTTAGAGAGTTCATGATGTTTAGCGAAAGGGAGAAAAAATGATCAAGAGAGAAAAAGAAATTCCCCGAAAAATGAATAAATTAGCAAAACCGTGGTTTGCAGCCTAAATTTCGCGCCCGGGGAGACCACTTCTTTAGCCCGCTCTTTGCACGGCCCTGGGGGGGGGGGCACACTAGAGGTCTGCACGGACCGCAATTCCAAGGCTCAGGCCGAGCCCGGCCCGTTTATATTTTCACAGTTTACGACCAGGCCCGGCTCGTACAAAAAACAGTGAAAACAAGCCCGGCCCGTGAAAAAATCAATTAAATCAGTCCCGGTTCTGCTCGACACAATTTCTCAAAAAAATTCCGATTTTTCTTAACATACAATTGCAGGACAGCCACTTGCTACTTAAGGGACTATTTTCAGCATCCGGCGGATATGGCGACTATTTTAGGCCGAAAACCATTAAATAGCGTTATTTCAAGAAAAAAGGTGACCTTTTCCGGATTTCAGTGACTGTTTTTACTGAAAATATTTGATCTTGCTTCTTCATAGCACCCGTAAAGTCATCTTCCCAAACAGACTTTTTCAACGGTTGTTTGAAGAGATTCGCGATTTTTTCCTCGACGAATTCTAAAATTCTCGTCTTCGCCCCCTCCCCCTCCAATCTGTTGACGAAAATACTTATTTTTTTTCAGAGATCTTTTTATACAATCGTTGAAGGAAATTTTGCGATTTTTTCCGCGATCCTTTGCCAAATGTCGCAAATTTTTCTACGTCAGATTAACGAAATCGATTTTTTTTTCCGCCCCACTTGTCCAAATTCGCGATATATATTTTCCGAGAGCGATTGATGGTAGTTACTATTTGTTTCAGAGATCTTTTGGCGAAATTCCCGATTCTTTTCGAGATCGTTTGTCAAAATTCGTGATTTTCCTTTCATGACCGAGTAAAATTCGTGATTTCTTACGCGATCATTTGGTTAAATTCTCATTTTTTTTTTGACCAAATTTGCGTTTTTTGCCCGCGACCATTTGACGAAATTTGCGATTTTTTTGTGATCGTTAGACGAAATTCGCAATTTTTTATCCATTCTTTTGGCGAAATTTGCGATGATTTATCCGCGACCGAATGACGAAAATCGCCATTTGTTTCCATAACCTTTGGTAAAATTCAAGATATGTTTTACAGTTGTTTGAGGAGATTCGCGATTTTTTCCATGACAAATTGCAAACATTCGCGATTTTTTCCCCAATCGATTAATGATAATAGTTATTTCTTTTCGCTATCTTTTGCTACGATCGTAGAAGGGTATTTCGCAATTTTTCCTATGACCTATTGCAAATTTCTCAATTTTTTGGGGGCGATCATATCACGGAACTCTTTTTTTTCCGTGATCCTTTGCCAGATTTCGCGATTTTGTTTCCGACGATCGTTTCACGGAATTCACGACTTTTTTTCAGCGATACTTTGCCAAAATTCGCGATTTTTTCTGCGACAAACAGGGGAAATTTTTTCTCCGCCACCACTTGTCGAAATTCGCGATATATATTTTTTCCGCGACCGATTGATGGTACTCGCTGTTTGTTTCAGATATCATTTGACGAAATTCGGATTCTTTTCCGCGATAGTTTATTGAAATTTGTGATTTTATTTTTAAAATCGACTTACGAAATTCTTGATTATTTGTTTAAATTCTCGATTTTTTACGCGATTATTTGACCAAATTCGCGTCGTTTCAGGGGTAATGATTCTGTTCTGCATTTTCCGAAATTTTAAGATATTCGGTTCCGAAAATTTGAAAAAAATCGGTCATCAATCCTAAAATTCGGGCATAAAAAATATCGCTAATTTCGCAAATGGTCGCCGAAAAAATCAATTTCGATAATCGTTCCCAAAAAAAAGTCGCCAATTTCTTCAAGGGATCGCAGAGAAAACGAATTTCGCCAAAGAATCGCGGGAAAAAGCACGAATTTCTACAAGGGATCACGAAAAAACGCCAGCTTCGTCTGGGAATCGCGAAAAACACACACATTTCACCAAGAAAACGCAATATTTATCAAAAGATCGCGGAAAAGCGCGAATTTCGCCAAAGGATCGCGATAAAGAAACACAAATTTCGTCGAAGGATCGCGGAAAAACGCGAATTTTGCTGAAGGACAGCCGAAAAAACGCACAATTGGGGGCCGGGAGATTTCCCCCTCTTTTCCTCCTCTGCTGTAACCTTTCAGAAAATTTGCTGTGAATGTCAATTTTTTTTTTTTTTTTTACTGAGAATCATCCCTGTCGTCTTTTTGTCCGTGACCATTTGATGAAATTTGCAATTTTTTTTCTCTTGGTCGTTAGACGAAATTCGTAATATTTTGTGAATTCTTTGACGAAATTTGCGATGATTTTTTTCGTGACCGCCATTTGTTTCCGCAACCTTTGATAAAATTAGAGATATTTTTCCACGGTCCTTTGAGGAGATTTGCGATTTTTTTTCGACGACGAATTACCAAAATTCGCATTTTTTTTCGCCGATCGTTTTACGGAATTCACCATTTTCTTTACAGATCCTTTGTCAAATTTCGTGAATTTTTGTATGACCGATTGACGAAAATGATATTCGGTATTTGTTTCAGAGATTTTTTGACGAAATTCGTGATATTTTCCCCCGGCCTTTTGTCGAAATTCGTCTTTTCTTTTGTCGACTGACTGAGGAAGTTTAAGGGCAAGGAGGCAAAAAGAAGTGAAAAAATCATTTGGGGGATAAAGGCAGGGGCAACTTTATTAGCCATGGCGCCCTGTGGGAGATTTTTTACTGTACCACTGCAAATACTATACTATTTTTTTTTTCTTTTAAAGGGTTTTACTAAAGCATTTTACTTTGTGCACTCCTTCCAGGGCCGAAACTAGCTATATTTTCACCCGGGGCAAACATGGATTTTGGCGCCCCCCTCCTTCCTCCGCAAAGTAAATTTACAAAGAGAAATTTACGAAAGTTTCTATTAGAGGACTTATTTTAAAATTTAAAATGTGTATCAGTAAAATACGTAATAATGTTGAAATATATAACCAGCTTTGTCAAATATTTATTCATTAAAACCTGTGAAAAAAATCGAAAGGAAGCGGAAATAATTCCGCTTTATACAGGTTTCCGTCTTAGCAGATATAACTGTTGGTATTATTTCTGTTGGAACCATGCAGTTTTTTTTCATTTAAGACAATGTTGCATTATAGACATTTCATTTTTCTAGATTTTACTGTTGTTGTAGCATTACAAATTATTACAAATGAGGTACTTTAATGTCATAGTGATATGAGTCACGTTGTTTCAGGAACTAAAAAATAGGATTTACTGTACGCATAAAAATGAATTCCAGATTGTAAAATATCTTCCTGTACTATCTACACCAGTTTTGTGGAATTATCACTTATATCACTCTTCTTATTTATAGATAGGTATGGCTACATACGTTCCTCAACTTTTCAAATTTAATTTTCAAAGCTAATTTTCAAATTTATGTGTGACTCAAAACAACAACAACAAAATTATTAAATTTTTACTTTTCATTTTGTGAATTTTCGACTGCTTGGAATTTATTGTCCCAGTCAGACACCTGACCTCGCCCAATTAAAGGCCAGATATGGTGATATGCATGTAAAAAAGTAATTATAAGAAAAAGAATGGAGTTATTCATTTACTGTCTTGTATATTGTAGGGTAATCTTTTTACCTATTCGACAATTTTAATGCACTTTACTCAGCTTTTCTTTTTGATTTTTCAGCTAAAAAATATTTTTTTACACAAATTTCACACGCACATATATATATTGTATAAAACGGTAAAACAAATTTTCATCTGGCGCCCCCTTCGCGTAGCGCCCAGGGCGCATGCCCACTCTCCACCCCCTTAGTTTCGGCCCTGACTCATTCTCCCGTTAGTTTTTATTGTCCCGGGCAGCCTGGGTGGGGCTTGTTGAGCTAAAGCCAATGGGTAGGCCTCCTTACCTATCCGAACCTGACCCGGGCAGCCACCCGATCTCGCCCATATCAAGACAGGAAAAATGAAAGCTCAATACTGCTCAGGGAGAGAAAGGGAAAAAAATGAACAGTCTTCAAGGAGTCTTTTCATCAGAAAAGTCAGAGTCAAACAAAATCTTCATTTGGCGCCCCCTTCGCCTTTCGGTATACTTGGAATTGGAGAAAGAATAATGCTCAAGACAAAAGCTCTTTTTTCCAATTCATTTGCAGTCTTCTATTATAGATGAATCTTTTTTATATAATTGTAAATTTCAATGCATTTAGTTCAGTTTTACTTTTGGATTTTCCGGCTGTAAGATATTTTATGCAAATTCAATATAAATACATATATATTTTTGTATGTAAAGACAAAAAAAATCTTCATTTGGCGCCCCTTTCTGTTCTGGCGCCCGGGGTGTAGAAGGTTGGGGGGGGCACACCGTGCCCCCCCGACGCTACGCCTATGGACGTTAAAGCTTCCCGTAATGCATGACGGAGTAAAAAAAATAATAAATAATTTCAATTTCAATAACACAAATTTCGTAAAAGACTTGTAAATTTATACTGATACTATATAAAACAAGAAAGAATAGAATCATGCGTCAAGCATAGATTATGAAACACTTTCCAACACATTCAGAACAATGATACAAAAGTGCACCGTTTAATAAGTTAAAATGTTATACCTTATTCAACCATGTGGAAAAGCATAACACATTTGAAAACCCAAATTTCAACTGCTCCCATCTATAATCGGAAAATTATCCGCATTCTTTGATGAGCCCTGTATATATCGTATTGCCCTATTGTATAATAATCATCTTGTAATGGAATTCAGTGATTTATATCAATTTCAATACATTTGAAATAGCGTAATGCCATTAAATTACACTGCAAACGATTTTTCCTCATTGATTTATAATGTAACGGAAATCTTTCGTGTGCCCCTGTAAATGAATTATTAATCGCACATACTTCATATACAATACCAAACATGCCTTGGTGACCCTAAAAAATGTTTATCAATTGCATGAAAATCCGAGCACATTTATGAGAGTTAGAGCGCGGACAGATGACCAGACGGACTGACAAACCGAATGCATAAACACTTTTCAACTTTGTTGAAAAGTGTTAAAAAGAAAAATCTCTTTAATTGATAGTCAAACATTCATTTTTATACAAAAATATTTTTAGAAGATACACTAAATCAAAGTTTAAATGTTTTTTGCGGATTTTTATCGCTTTTAAAAGGCATAAGTTTGCACTATTTGCATGGTAGAGGAATTAATCACTAATTCCAGCTCCTCGGTGCGCCAGAGGCTTTATAAAAATGATTGCAATATTGTTTTTCAAACCGTTGAAAAAATATCCAGACTATAAAAGGTTTGATTTAGAATTTGATGTAATTTATACCCACTAGATGGCGGGACTATACTTATAATTTGCGGAGAGAGATTCGCTTCTCTACCACTTATCCTGAGATTAAATAGAAAGGAAGAGCAGGGAGTAATTTTTCCCCTATTACAGTTTTCACTCCTCATTTTGCCTGGCTTCTCCTCTCAAAATGTTTGCCTTACGAGATTATCATTTAGCACGAGTGAACTGACTTGAAAAAAATCACACTTGCCTTTATTTGCTTAAATAGACTTTTAGACATGCGTGTCATTTCAGAACTATCTCGGTTGAACATGGAAGGGAGAAAGTTTCATTTAAAGGGGAAAAAAAATCTTTTGATCTCCTGCTTCATTTTGTTCTGCATATATGTAAAGTAATCGATAGGGCGTTTAATTCTCAAATATATTTTGAATATAACCAAAGTACTTTTTAAATATTAAAGAGCCTAATTTTTATAATATTGGAATATTAAGTTTTTATCAAATATTAGGGGAGAAGGGGACACATTGGGACAAAGTATTTACCTCACAATATCCCTGCAGAAAAAATCTCAAAACATTGTCAGAACATGCCATTAGTATTGCCTATTACCACATGCGTTTGGAAGTCTGACAAAAAAATTAGTATCCCTCTAGGTAATCAACACTAATTACTAATTTTGATGCCCAAATGCAATATTTCACAATCATTTTATGATGCGATTATTTTAAAATTAGTGAAAGTTATTGTAATGAACTTTTAAGAATAAGAATATACATACACTATGACGCAAAAGTTTAGACAATGACGTCATTCAGCTTTAAAATGTAGAATTATGACGTCAGAATTACAAAAACCTGTAAATATATTCAAAAACTGATTTAAAATGCTATGTACAAAAGACAGTCGTTTTATTTGTTATAATACTAATTTTTTTCATAAAAATTCAAATGTGCTTGTCGCAAAAGTTTAGACACTATTCTAAATTTCTTTGAATATTCGCTGGCATATGCAAATTTAGAATCGATGATGTCACAAATTTGGAGTACTTAAGTTCTGCAAACGATTGCGCTTCATAGTCGACATGCCGAGAGCTAAAGAAATTCAAGTGAATGAGGTTTCAAGGATTTGGCAGTTGAAAGGTGAAGGGAAGAGCATTTCTGAAATTTCTGCTATTATTAATAGGTCAAAAAAATCTATTTATCGAGTTTTATCGAGTGGTTCCGAATATAAAGCAAAATGTCGGTCTGGGAGGCCACGTGTGACAAATGTACGAGAGGATCGCCTGATACAAAGACTAGCGAGTACTCAACAAATGAGCGTACGTGGAGTTCAAAGCTCATCGGGACTCTCTGTATCAAAGGATACGATTCGTAGACGAATTTTGGAAAAAGGAACAATCGTTTATAGCAAAATGCAGAAGAAACCAGCTCTGAAACCATATCATAAGTTACAAAGACTTATGTGGGCTCGAAAGCATATGTCATATGGAGAGAAATGGCAGTCAGTCATATTTAGCGATGAAAAAAAGTGGAATCTGGATGGTCCAGATGGTTGTTTATCGTATTGGCATGATTTGCGGAAGGAACCTCGACGTTTTTTTAGTCGCAGACAAGGAGGGGGCTCGGTGATGGTTTGGGCAGCCCTTTGCTATAATGGACAAGTATCTCTGACCTTCACCAGTGGTCGTCAAACTTCACAGCATTATACACAGACATTAGAAGAAAACCTACTGCCATTTGCTGAGCTTCTAGGGGGTCCTCAGTGGGAATTTCAGCAAGACAATGCTTCAATTCACACTGCAAAACATTCAAAATCTTGGTTTAATTCCCATAATATAAGAGTTCTCGACTGGCCAGCATGTAGCCCAGATCTTAACCCTATAGAAAACCTTTGGAGCATCATGTGTCGCAAAGTTTATAGCAACGCTAGACAATACTCTTCTGAAAAGGAACTTAAGACATCTATTGAGAATGCATGGTACGATATCGATCCACAAACTATGCAAGATTTAGTTTCTTCCATGCAATCTCGTGTATATGACGTAATACATAAGCATGGATGCGCAACCAAGTTTTAAAAATTGTTTATTTCGATTTTATTTAATTTGTGTCTAAACTTTTGAGACAGCAGTTTATTTTTGTTACCATTTAATTTATTGCAATATGCACAATTCCACTTTTCTTTGTTATAAATATTGTTTATATGTACAGCACATTAATTTCAAGCAGTGATTTGAAAATTGAATAAATATTTTTCAAAGTATGTAAGAATTTCTTCATTGTCTAAACTTTTGCGTCATAGTGTATAATAGGCTCTTTTTACAATTCAAAATATATGTTACCAAGTTCCAGTAATTAGTTCTATCATGTTTTTTTTATGGCTCTTAGGGACAGATTGGGACAAGAACAAGTCGAGTACATTTGGACAGTGTCAATGTGCCACATTGTAATATTAGAAAAATTTTAAACTTCCTTTGTTTTTGACATCTACACTAAATAGTAACTAATGTCAAATAATGAGAGTGGTTAGGCTTAAATTACGTTTTCCTCAATAGGAAAAGCTTGGAATTTTCTAACATCCTAATTTTTTCACTTAAGTGGCATTTATTTCATAGCATTTATTTCTCTTACTTCCCATCGACTGTAACCTCTTGATCGGCTCATTCAAATAACACATCAGAACGTCTTTCAATGACTTTATGGTTTTAAATTCTGGGAAAAGGATTTTTATATTAAATTCCAGATCTTGTAACGCTTATAAGGCATCATTTAATATCCGAAATATTACAAATGGATTTAAATCTACAGCAATTTGGTCATTTAAACAAAGAGTTTTCTGTGCAGATGATTTTGCAGCTTCTCCCACGTTACAGAAACACTAACCCATGACAATCCAGTGTATGATTGTATTCAAAACTCAGGTTTTGAAAATTATCAAGATACTAGTGATAATTTGTCTTCCTCCAAACTAGCTAGTTCTACACAAACTCTCATTAGTAATATTTTTGTTACTGCAGTAAAACATGATGGAAATATTTGATTCCCAGTCACTCAAGATAGCGAAACACCTTATCCAAAAACCTTCCTTAGAAATACAAAATAATTAGTAGAAAACCTTGAAAGTCTGGTATTCTAACTTCTACCTCCGAGAAAAACAGAATAGAATGAAAACTTGGTGAAACACAGCAGAAGAAAAGAATATGAACTAAAGGTAAAGCATCATATAAAAGCGTGAAAATATGTGAAGAAAGAATTCCACTTCTCAGTAATTCTGAATCTTTTTATTTTATTTTATTTTTTAAGCAACTCTAATCCTGAACTTGACAGTGAAGTAAATTTTGATGAAGAGTTAAAATTGCCTGAATCTGTCACTGATGAATTAAATAAAAATGATTTTGTCCTTGTCAAATTCGTGGGAAAAGTAATTTGTTTTAAGTTACAGTAATACATCGTCCGTGTGGAATAAGTTGAAAGTGAAGAAATAACGTTTCTTTGAGAAAAAAGGATACTTCCTGCAACGTTACTTATCCAAATAATGAATATATAAGTGCTGTCAATAAAGAAGATTTTTCAAAACTTCTTCAGCCCATAATTTCATTTGGAACATCATCAAGGGCATTAACAACCATGAAATTCTGAGTTAATTTAGATACTTTTGATGCCCGATAATAATACAAAAGCTGCTGTAAGTTCATTTTATTATTATTATTAAAAATTAATGTGCATAAATAGGCATTAATTTCTTTCTAACATTTCAAAACATTGTGGCGGCCTAATCTGACCGCATACCAATCTAACACTTTACCAATGTACCTCGTTCAGGGCACATTGAGATAATATTTTTCATTATACACTTTAAATAAATGAAAATTAAATATTTAATTTTTCAATTTAATTGAAGTGTTTAAAGATTACCAATACTTTAGACAACAAAATATTGATATTAGTCATTTTAACAAAGTCATAAGATCTTAAATATATACGAGTAATTAAAAAAATTCCCAATGTCCCCCCTTCCCTATGTATTATAACAGTTAATTTTTTTATTAAAAAATATTTAATGCGAATATTTTTATAAGTAAATTTTAGTAAATTATTTTGGTTTTTGTGAAATTTATGAAAATATTTTTCAAGTTTTACCTATCTCATATATTCTGAAACATAAAATATCTTGAGGAGGGGAAAACTGACCTCGAGACACAAGTGTGGAATGAGCGTTCTGCAGTTGGGTCGCGAGGAGTCATATGAAATATAAACAAGTGGGTAAGTGTGATCACAGATCGCACAGAGGGTTTCGTTTAATATTTCTTTCAAAACATTATCCTTTTGCAATATCTGTTAGCTCCACAATTCGCAACCAGGTAGTGCACTCTATTCTAAACAAACGTCTGCCCGTCAAAACTAACTCCGTTTTAGAACCTATTCGCACTTATATTAGTAGAGGCAATTGGACCCATAAAACTTAAAATAGGAAAGCCCACCTGGCCAAGTGGAAATAAAATATGAAAAGCTATTGTGCGTAAAATGAAAGAGTGGCCAAAGAGTCGTCAAATGATATATCAGATGAGAGGTTTGGGGAAAAATTAACCCCCCCCCCCCTCCCGGAGCCTTCAAGTGAAACTAGCTCGCTGTATCTTAATTAGCGGCTAAGTTAGAAAAAATGCTTAAAAAACACAAGTTAGAGCCCAGAGGAGTCAATAATATAAGTTTTGTCGAGTGATCACTAGTGTTCAGTTATAAGTATGCAAAATTTCATATCCCCAGCTTAATTAGGGCTCAGTTAGAAATAATTGCTTATAACACAGAAGTTGAAGTCCAAACGGTTAATTATAAGTCTTTTCAAAAATTCATATTTTGTCTTAAGATCTGACGCGTTCAGCTATAAGTTTGCAAAATTTCATGTCTCCAATTTAATTAGGGGCTCAGTTAGAAAGAATTGATTAAAAAACACAAGCTGGAGTCCAAAGGGTTAAATATAAAACTTTTTCGAAAAAAAAAATGTCGTGTGGTCTCAGGTGTTCTGCTATGAGTATGGAAAATTTCATGTCTCCAACTTAATTATGGTCTCATTTAGAAAGAATTGCTTAAAATATATATGTGGGAGCTCAAAGGGTTAAATGTAAGACATTTTAAAGATTTTATAATTTGTCGCCTGGCCTCAGGTATTCTGCTATAAGTATACAAAATTTCAAATCTCCAATTTAAATATGGTCTCAGTTAGAAAGAATTGCTTAAAATACACAAGCTGGAGTCAAAAGGGTTAAATATAAAACGTTTTTCGAAGTTTATTATTTGTCGTGTGATCTGAAGTGTTCAGCTATGAGTATGCAAAATTTCACGTCTCCAACTTAATTATGGGGCTCATTTAGAAATGCTTAAAATATATATGTGGGAGCTCAAAGGGTTAAATGTAAGACTTTTTCAAGATTTTATGATCTGTCGCCTGGCCTCAGGTGTTCTGCTATAAGTATGCAAAATTTCAAATCTCCAATTTAATTATGGACTCAGTTAGAAAGAATTGCTTAAAATATATATGTGGGAGCTCAAAGGGTTAAATTTAAGACTTTTTCAAGATTTTATGATTTGTCGCCTGGCCTCAGATGTTCTGCTATAAGTATGCAAAATTTCAAATATTGAAAGAATTGCTTAAAATACACAAGATGGAGTCCAAAGGGTTAAATATGAAACTTTTTTTCGAAATTTATTATATGTCGTGTGATCTGAAGTTTTCAGCTATAAGTATGCAAAATTTCACGTCTCCAATACAATTAGGGGCTCTGTTAAAAAGAATTGATTAAAACACACAAGCTGGAGTCCAAAGGGTTAAATATAAAACTTTTTCGAAATTTATTATTTGGCGTGTGATCTGAGGTGTTTAGCTATCAGAATACAAAATTGCATGCCTCCAATTTGATTAGGAATTCTGTTATAAAGGATTGCTGAAAATACACAAATTGTAGCCCAAAGGGTTAAATATAACACTTTTTCAAAGTTTTATGATTTTTTGTGTGGGCTCATGTGTTCAACTATAATAATTCAAAATTCCATGTCTCTAACTTAATTTGGGGCTCTGTTAGAAAAAAATTGCTTAAAATACACAAGTTGGAGCCCAAAGGGTTAAATATAACACTTTTTCAAAGTTTTATTATTTTTTGTGTGGGCTCATGTGTTCAACTATAATAATTCAAAATTCCATGTCTCTAACTTAATTTGGGGCTCTGTTAGAAAAAAATTGCTTAAAATACACAAGTTGGAGCCCAAAGGGTTAAATATAAAACTTTTTTCAAAATTTTATGATTTGTCTTGTTGTCTCAGGTATTCAGCTATAAGTATGCGGAATTTTATGGCTACAACCTTATTAGGGGCTGACTTAGAAAGAATTGTTTGAAATACAGATGTGGAAGCCCAAAGGGTTAAATTTAAGACTTTTTCAAAATTTTAGGATTTGACGTTTCATGTGAGGTGTTCAGCTATAAGTACTCAAAATTTTAAGTCTCCAACATCTATAGTTTCTGAGAACGGGCTCTGTGACAGACAGACAGACGGACAGTCAGACAAAGGAATGAGACGAATAGTGTTTCGCCAGATGAACGAAACCCTAAAAATGGATTTTTAATTAAAGATGAATAATTATATAAAACAAAAACTTGTCTTTTCGACATATAATGAGTTGAGAAACCGAATAGAATTTCTTAAGTAATTGAATGTCGAATTCTCTTGAACAAGTGCAGAGAGCAGTTAAGGCTTTTTGTCAGTCATCTTCTGAATTATCCTTGCTTATATTAAACATATAGTTGTAAAATGCATTCGTATATTTAAACTAGGACTTCCCTCAGAGGGATTAGTCTGAGCGATATTGCTGAGAACATAGGTTTAATAATAACATGTGGAAGCAAAGAAATTGAGATGTTATCTTTATTTGTCCATATACTGCGATAAATTGAAATGATGAAAATAATCAAATCGTAGAATTGCAAAATCTTATATATAAATTCGTATACACTCTTTAAAAAAAATGGGAATTCAAACCATTCAAGACAGCCATGCATGGATATAAAATTGAAAGTACGCAATACATTAAAATTAAAATAGAAAATGAAACACTGAATTACTTATATCGGAATTTTAACTGCATAAAATGATGTCAAGAGTATAATCAGACGCTTCCTCACCAATTTGAGTAACTTTAAATGACAAATATATGATGTTTAAAAAGAATGGACTATACTTTATATGGTGTGTGCTCCCCGGGAATAGTTAATATTGTACAATATCTGTTTTCCACGGATGCAATGAGGTTGTCGATAACATTTAAGGAATTCTCTCCTCAAAATCTGATATAGTATCAAAGTACCGAATACATCAACAGTGGCATACAATGCTTCGTTAGAGTGTGTCTTAGATATGCTCGATCGGATTTAAATGATGAGTGTATTCTGGCCACTACATACGCTGTATTGTTTTGTTTTCAAACATATTCTGCATAAGTTGAGCTGTATTTAGCATGTATTAAATAAAAGAAATCGGCAATGATTACAACATAAAGTATGACACAAGATCTGAATATATCGTCTGCATAACTTTTGAGCTGTCAAAGTGTCATTTGAAGTGATTTACAAATCCATACATATTTATTCAGCAAATCATGCAAGCTAACATACGCTAATATGAACCCGATTATAAAATTTCACCAGAATAAGTTAATATATAAAAATCTACTAATGATAATTGAGAATATGACCTTATGATAAAATGTCTAGAAAAATAAATCGGATCGAAAATTCATATCACATTTAAAACGGCACTTCCCTCTGTTAGTGGCCTTGGCAAGAGAGAGAAAAGCCTAGAGAAGAAACACTTTAACAAGTACTTTCGGGGAAAGTACTCATTGATTCATAAAGGTCTTTATTCAATATTTACACATGTTTTGCGGAGGAAATGCAGCAGTATGAAAAATTTAAAGTTGCTGCACCTAATAATTCCAAATTAATGGTAATTGAGATCGCTTTCCATTAATTTCATCTTTTTAAATTTTAAATTTTTTAGACACCATTCATAGAGACAATTGTATATTTTAAAACTAACCCGAAGCAAAATTTCAGGATTTTGGGCTCAGCAGTCACACAGAAATAGAAAATTTTCGAAAGTTTTTTATTTCTGCACTGTTTTATTAAAGCGACATTATTAGAAATTGTTCTATTGCGAGAATTTACGTCATGGTAAATACAGTCATGTCAATTTTCATGTTTATATTCCTAAGAAGTCCATGTACTTCGTAACTTAGATCATCTTTAGATCTTTTTCCGCTTTGTTTAGTCTTTCTATTTTTTAGAATTCGTTCTACAACGAGCATTTACATCTTATTAATTACTACCATGCCAAAGTTCTACACTGGTGTCCAAAATTAATGACCGATCGCAAAAATGATAATTTTCAAGCACGCGAATACTCAAAAGGAAATAATATAATTCGAATAATTGCTATATCTACAGCACAGCTAGTCCATATAACATCTCATTCATGTCACACATGGTCACAACTGTCACAGTCACTACGGTGAAGCAAAAAAATAAGAAATTCCATACATCTCATTGAAAGTCTCAAATGATCACTATACGTGACTCTACTGAGTTGTCACTGTGATTGCTGCTTGTGACGAGTCACCATGGGACTTTACAATGTAGTTACATTGTGACTCGCATGTGATTGTCATCTATATACTCAATTTCAAAGTCATCGTGAACGCTGCATTGTGATAAGTTATCAAATAATGTGACATTAAAGTCACATGATGATATTCAGGTGACAGAGA
This sequence comes from Maratus speciosus, assembly GCA_963932465.1. Taxonomy (NCBI): domain Eukaryota; kingdom Metazoa; phylum Arthropoda; class Arachnida; order Araneae; family Salticidae; genus Maratus; species Maratus speciosus. The sequence continues at coordinate 296,899,948 of OZ010799.1, forward strand.
GACTACTGTGAAGTCACCATTCTGCCCTTTTGTGAATTGCCCTTTGTGTTTCAGCCCCTTAATTAGGGTCTGAGTTAGAAAAATTGCTTAAAATATAGAAGTTAGAGGACAGAGGGTTAAATATTAGACTTTTTCAATATTTTATTATTTGTCGTTTGATGTGAGGTGTTCATCTATAAGTATGCAAATTTTCACGTCTCCAACATAATTATGGGCTGTGTTAGAAAAATTGCTTAAAATACACAAGTTAGATCCCAGAGGGTTAAATATCAGACTTTTTCAAAATTTTATTATTTGTCGTTTGATGTGAGGTGTTCAGCTATAAGTATGCAAAATGTCATGTCTCCAACTTAATTAGGGGCTGAGTTAGAAAAATTGCTTAAAATATAGAAGTTAGAGACCGGAGGGTTAAATATGACTTTTTCAAAATTTTATGATTTATTGTGTTATCGCAAGTGTTCAGCTATATGTATGAAAAGTTTCATGTCTCCAACTTAATTAGGGGCTGAGTTAGAAATATTGTTTAAGATACACAAGTTAGAGCCCAGAGGGTTAAATATTAGACCTTTTTCAAAATTTTATTATTTGTCGTTTGATGTTAGGTGTTCAGCTATAGGTATGCAGAATGTCATGTCTCCAAATTAATTAGGGGCTGAATTAGAAAAATTGCTTAAAATATAGAAGTTAGAGCCCAGAGGGTTAAATATTAGACTTTTTCAAAATTTTATTATTTGTCGCTTGATGTGAGGTGTTCATTTATAAGTATGCAAATTTTCATGTCTCCAACTTAATTAGGGGCTGAGTTAGAAAAATTGCTTAAAATATAGAAGTTAGAGCCCAGAGGGTTAAATATTAGACTTTTTCAAAATTTTATTATTTGTCGTTTGATGTGAGGTGTTCATCTATAAGTATGCAAATCATGTTGTGTTCATCTATAAGTGTGTAAGTATTTCAAGATATAGATTCATCAAGGTGTTCATCTATAAGTATGTAAGTATTTCAGCCCCTTAATTAGGGGCTGAGTTAGAAAAATTGCTTAAAATATAGAAGTTAGAGGCCGGAGGGTTAAATATTATACTTTTTCAAAATTTTATTATTTGTCGTTTGATGTGAGGTGTTCATCTATAAGTATGCAAATTTTCACGTCTCCAACTCAATTAGGGGCTGAGTTAGAAAAATTGCTTAAAATATAGAAGTTAGAGCCCAGAGGGTTAAATATTAGACTTTTTCAAAATTTTATTATTTGTCGCTTGATGTGAGGTGCTCATGTATAAGTATGCAAATTTTCATGTCTCCAACTTAATTAGGGGCTGAGTTAGAAAAATTGCTTAAAATATAGAAGTTAGAGCCCAGAGGGTTAAATATTAGACTTTTTCAAAATTTTATTATTTGTCGTTCGATGTGAGGTGTTCAGCAATAAGTATGTAAAATGTCATGTCTCCAACTTAATTAGGGGCTGAGTTAGAAAAAATTGCTTAAAATATAGAAGTTAGAGACCGGAGGGTTAAATATGACTTTTTCAAAATTTTACGATTTATTGTGTTATCGCAAGTGTTCAGCTATAACTATGAAAACTTTCATGTCTCCAACTTAATTAGGGGCTGAGTTAGAAATATTATTTAAGATACACAAGTTAGAGCCCAGAGGGTGAAATATTAGACCTTTTTCAAAATTTTATTATTTGTCGTTTGATGTTAGGTGTTCAGCTATAAGTATGCAGAATGTCATGTCTCCAACTTAATTAGGGGCTGAATTAGAAAAATTGCTTAAAATATAGAAGTTAGAGGCCGGAGGGTTAAATATTATACTTTTTCAAAATTTTATTATTTGTCGTTTGATGTGAGGTGTTCATCTATAAGTATGCAAATTTTCACGTCTCCAACTTAATTAGGGGCTGAGTTAGAAAAATTGCTTAAAATACACAAGTTAGAGCCCAGAGGGTTAAATATCAGTCTTTTTCAAATTTTTATTATTTGTCGTTTGATGTGAGGTGTTCAGCTATAAGTATGCAAAATGTCATGTCTCCAACTTAATTAGGGGCTGAGTTAGAAAAATTGCTTAAAATATAGAAGTTAGAGACCGGAGGTTTAAATATGACTTTTTCAAAATTTTATGATTTGTTGTGTTATCGCAAGTGTTCAGCTATAAGTATGAAAACTTTCATGTCTCCAACTTAATTAGGGGCTGAGTTAGAAATATTATTTAAGATACACAAGTTAGAGCCCAGAGGGTTAAATATTAGACCTTTTTCAAAATTTTATTATTTGTCGTTTGATATTAGGTGTTCAGCTATAAGTATGCAGAATGTCATGTCTCCAACTTAATTAGGGGCTGAGTTAGAAAAATTGCTTAAAATATAGAAGTTAGAGCCCAGAGGGTTAAATATTAGACTTTTTCAAAATTTTATTATTTGTCGCTTGATGTGAGGTGCTCATGTATAAGTATGCAAATTTTCATGTCTCCAACTTAATTAGGGGCTGCGTTAGAAAAATTGCTTAAAATATAGAAGTTAGAGCCCAGAGGGTTAAATATTAGACTTTTTCAAAATTTTATTATTTGTCGTTCGATGTGAGGTGTTCCGCAATAAGTATGTAAAATGTCATGTCTCCAACTTAATTAGGGGCTGAGTTAGAAAAAATTGCTTAAAATATAGAAGTTAGAGACCGGAGGGTTAAATATGACTTTTTCAAAATTTTACGATTTATTGTGTTATCGCAAGTGTTCAGCTATAAGTATGAAAACTTTCATGTATCCAACTTAATTAGGGGCTGAGTTAGAAATATTATTTAAGATACACAAGTTAGAGCCCAGAGGGTGAAATATTAGACCTTTTTCAAAATTTTATTATTTGTCGTTTGATGTTAGGTGTTCAGCTATAAGTATGCAGAATGTCATGTCTCCAACTTAATTAGGGGCTGAATTAGAAAAATTGCTTAAAATATAGAAGTTAGAGCCCAGAGGGTTAAATATTAGACTTTTTCAAAATTTTATTATTTGTCGTTTGATGTGAGGTGTTCATCTATAAGTATGCAAATCATGTTGTGTTCATCTATATGTGTGTAAGTATTTCAAGATATAGATTCATCAAGGTGTTCATCTATAAGTATGTAAGTATTTCAGCCCCTTAATTAGGGGCTGAGTTAGAAAAATTGCTTAAAATATAGAAGTTAGAGGCCGGAGGGTTAAATATTATACTTTTTCAAAATTTTATTATTTGTCGTTTGATGTGAGGTGTTCATCTATAAGTATGCAAATTTTCACGTCTCCAACTTAATTAGGGGCTGAGTTAGAAAAATTGCTTAAAATACACAAGTTAGAGCCCAGAGGGTTAAATATCAGACTTTTTCAAAATTTTATTATTTGTCGTTTGATGTGAGGTGTTCAGCTATAAGTATGCAAAATGTCATGTCTCCAACTTAATTAGGGGCTGAGTTAGAAAAAATTGCTTAAAATATAGAAGTTAGAGACCGGAGGGTTAAATATGACTTTTTCAAAATTTTACGATTTATTGTGTTATCGCAAGTGTTCAGCTATAACTATGAAAACTTTCATGTCTCCAACTTAATTAGGGGCTGAGTTAGAAATATTATTTAAGATACACAAGTTAGAGCCCAGAGGGTGAAATATTAGACCTTTTTCAAAATTTTATTATTTGTCGTTTGATGTTAGGTGTTCAGCTATAAGTATGCAGAATGTCATGTCTCCAACTTAATTAGGGGCTGAATTAGAAAAATTGCTTAAAATATAGAAGTTAGAGGCCGGAGGGTTAAATATTATACTTTTTCAAAATTTTATTATTTGTCGTTTGATGTGAGGTGTTCATCTATAAGTATGCAAATTTTCACGTCTCCAACTTAATTAGGGGCTGAGTTAGAAAAATTGCTTAAAATACACAAGTTAGAGCCCAGAGGGTTAAATATCAGTCTTTTTCAAATTTTTATTATTTGTCGTTTGATGTGAGGTGTTCAGCTATAAGTATGCAAAATGTCATGTCTCCAACTTAATTAGGGGCTGAGTTAGAAAAATTGCTTAAAATATAGAAGTTAGAGACCGGAGGTTTAAATATGACTTTTTCAAAATTTTATGATTTATTGTGTTATCGCAAGTGTTCAGCTATAAGTATGAAAACTTTCATGTCTCCAACTTAATTAGGGGCTGAGTTAGAAATATTATTTAAGATACACAAGTTAGAGCCCAGAGGGTTAAATATTAGACCTTTTTCAAAATTTTATTATTTGTCGTTTGATATTAGGTGTTCAGCTATAAGTATGCAGAATGTCATGTCTCCAACTTAATTAGGGGCTGAGTTAGAAAAATTGCTTAAAATATAGAAGTTAGAGCCCAGAGGGTTAAATATTAGACTTTTTCAAAATTTTATTATTTGTCGCTTGATGTGAGGTGCTCATGTATAAGTATGCAAATTTTCATGTCTCCAACTTAATTAGGGGCTGCGTTAGAAAAATTGCTTAAAATATAGAAGTTAGAGCCCAGAGGGTTAAATATTAGACTTTTTCAAAATTTTATTATTTGTCGTTCGATGTGAGGTGTTCCGCAATAAGTATGTAAAATGTCATGTCTCCAACTTAATTAGCGGCTGAGTTAGAAAAAATTGCTTAAAATATAGAAGTTAGAGACCGGAGGGTTAAATATGACTTTTTCAAAATTTTACGATTTATTGTGTTATCGCAAGTGTTCAGCTATAAGTATGAAAACTTTCATGTATCCAACTTAATTAGGGGCTGAGTTAGAAATATTATTTAAGATACACAAGTTAGAGCCCAGAGGGTGAAATATTAGACCTTTTTCAAAATTTTATTATTTGTCGTTTGATGTTAGGTGTTCAGCTATAAGTATGCAGAATGTCATGTCTCCAACTTAATTAGGGGCTGAATTAGAAAAATTGCTTAAAATATAGAAGTTAGAGCCCAGAGGGTTAAATATTAGACTTTTTCAAAATTTTATTATTTGTCGTTTGATGTGAGGTGTTCATCTATAAGTATGCAAATCATGTTGTGTTCATCTATATGTGTGTAAGTATTTCAAGATATAGATTCATCAAGGTGTTCATCTATAAGTATGTAAGTATTTCAGCCCCTTAATTAGGGGCTGAGTTAGAAAAATTGCTTAAAATATAGAAGTTAGAGGCCGGAGGGTTAAATATTATACTTTTTCAAAATTTTATTATTTGTCGTTTGATGTGAGATGTTCATCTATAAGTATGCAAATTTTCACGTCTCCAACTTAATTAGGGGCTGAGTTAGAAAAATTGCTTAAAATACACAAGTTAGAGCCCAGAGGGTTAAATATCAGACTTTTTCAAAATTTTATTATTTGTCGTTTGATGTGAGGTGTTCAGCTATAAGTATGCAAAATGTCATGTCTCCAACTTAATTAGGGGCTGAGTTAGAAAAATTGCTTAAAATATAGAAGTTAGAGACCGGAGGTTTAAATATGACTTTTTCAAAATTTTATGATTTATTGTGTTATCGCAAGTGTTCAGCTATAAGTATGAAAACTTTCATGTCTCCAACTTAATTAGGGGCTGAGTTAGAAATATTATTTAAGATACACAAGTTAGAGCCCAGAGGGTTAAATATTAGACCTTTTTCAAATTTTTATTATTTGTCGTTTGATATTAGGTGTTCAGCTATAAGTATGCAGAATGTCATGTCTCCAACTTAATTAGGGGCTGAATTAGAAAAATTGCTTAAAATATAGAAGTTAGAGCCCAGAGGGTTAAATATTAGACTTTTTCAAAATTTTATTATTTGTCGCTTGATGTGAGGTGCTCATGTATAAGTATGCAAATTTTCATGTCTCCAACTTAATTAGGGGCTGAGTTAGAAAAATTGCTTAAAATATAGAAGTTAGAGCCCAGAGGGTTAAATATTAGACTTTTTCAAAATTTTATTATTTGTCGTTCGATGTGAGGTGTTCAGCAATAAGTATGTAAAATGTCATGTCTCCAACTTAATTAGGGGCTGAGTTAGAAAAATTGCTTAAAATATAGAAGTTAGAGACCGGAGGTTTAAATATGACTTTTTCAAAATTTTATGATTTATTGTGTTATCGCAAGTGTTCAGCTATAAGTATGAAAACTTTCATGTCTCCAACTTAATTAGGGACTGAGTTAGAAATATTATTTAAGATACACAAGTTAGAGCCCAGAGGGTTAAATATTAGACCTTTTTCAAAATTTTATTATTTGTCGTTTGATATTAGGTGTTCAGCTATAAGTATGCAGAATGTCATGTCTCCAACTTAATTAGGGGCTGAATTAGAAAAATTGCTTAAAATATAGATGTTAGAGCCCAGAGGGTTAAATATTAGACTTTTTCAAATTTTTATTATTTGTCGCTTGATGTGAGGTGCTCATGTATAAGTATGCAAATTTTCATGTCTCCAACTTAATTAGGGGCTGAGTTAGAAAAATTGCTTAAAATATAGAAGTTAGAGCCCAGAGGGTTAAATATTAGACTTTTTCAAAATTTTACGATTTATTGTGTTATCGCAAGTGTTCAGCTATAAGTATGAAAACTTTCATGTCTCCAACTTAATTAGGGGCTGAGTTAGAAATATTATTTAAGATACACAAGTTAGAGCCCAGAGGGTGAAATATTAGACCTTTTTCAAAATTTTATTATTTGTCGTTTGATGTTAGGTGTTCAGCTATAAGTATGCAGAATGTCATGTCTCCAACTTAATTAGGGGCTGAATTAGAAAAATTGCTTAAAATATAGAAGTTAGAGCCCAGAGGGTTAAATATTAGACTTTTTCAAAATTTTATTTTTTGTCGTTTGATGTGAGGTGTTCATCTATATGTATGCAAATTTTCACGTCTCCAAATTAATTAGGGGCTGAGTTAGAAATAATATTTAAGATACACAAGTTAGAGCCCAGAGGGTTAAATATTAGACCTTTTTCAAAATTTTATTATTTGTCGTTTGATATTAGGTGTTCAGCTATAAGTATGCAGAATGTCATGTCTCCAACTTAATTAGGGGCTGAATTAGAAAAATTGCTTAAAATATAGAAGTTAGAGCCCAGAAGGGTTAAATATTAGACTTTTTCAAAATTTTATTATTTGTCGTTTGATGTGAGGTGTTCATCTATAAGTATGCAAATTTTCACGTCTCCAACTTAATTAGGCGCTGAGTTAGAAAAAATGCTTAAAATACACAAGTTAGAGCCCAGAATGTTAAATATCAGACTTTTTCAAAATTTTATTATTTGTCGTTTGATGTGAGGTGTTCAGCTATAAGTATGCAAAATGTCATGTCTCCAACTTAATTAGGGGCTGAGTTAGAAAAATTGCTTAAAACATAGAAGTTAGAGACCGGAGGTTTAAATATGACTTTTTCAAAATTTTATGATTTATTGTGTTATCGCAAGTGTTCAGTTATAAGTATGAAAACTTTCATGTCTCCAACTTAATTAGGGGCTGAGTTAGAAATAATATTTAAGATACACAAGTTAGAGCCCAGAGGGTTAAATATTAGACCTTTTTCAAAATTTTATTATTTGTCGTTTGATATTAGGTGTTCAGCTATAAGTATGCAGAATGTCATGTCTCCAACTTAATTAGGGGCTGAATTAGAAAAATTGCTTAAAATATAGAAGTTAGAGCCCAGAGGGTTAAATATTAGACTTTTTCAAAATTTTATTATTTGTCGTTTGATGTGAGGTGTTCATCTATAAGTATGCAAATCATGTTGTGTTCATCTATATGTGTGTAAGTATTTCAAGATATAGATTCATCAAGGTGTTCATCTATAAGTATGTAAGTATTTCAGCCCCTTAATTAGGGGCTGAGTTAGAAAAATTGCTTAAAATATAGAAGTTAGAGGCCGGAGGGTTAAATATTATACTTTTTCAAAATTTTATTATTTGTCGTTTGATGTGAGGTGTTCATCTATAAGTATGCAAATTTTCACGTCTCCAACTTAATTAGGGGCTGAGTTAGAAAAATTGCTTAAAATACACAAGTTAGAGCCCAGAGGGTTAAATATCAGACTTTTTCAAAATTTTATTATTTGTCGTTTGATGTGAGGTGTTCAGCTATAAGTATGCAAAATGTCATGTCTCCAACATAATTAGGGGCTGAGTTAGAAAAATTGCTTAAAATATAGAAGTTAGAGACCGGAGGTTTAAATATGACTTTTTCAAAATTTTATGATTTATTGTGTTATCGCAAGTGTTCAGCTATAAGTATGAAAACTTTCATGTCTCCAACTTAATTAGGGGCTGAGTTAGAAATATTATTTAAGATACACAAGTTAGAGCCCAGAGGGTTAAATATTAGACCTTTTTCAAATTTTTATTATTTGTCGTTTGATATTAGGTGTTCAGCTATAAGTATGCAGAATGTCATGTCTCCAACTTAATTAGGGGCTGAATTAGAAAAATTGCTTAAAATATAGAAGTTAGAGCCCAGAGGGTTAAATATTAGACTTTTTCAAAATTTTATTATTTGTCGCTTGATGTGAGGTGCTCATGTATAAGTATGCAAATTTTCATGTCTCCAACTTAATTAGGGGCTGAGTTAGAAAAATTGCTTAAAATATAGATGTTAGAGCCCAGAGGGTTAAATATTAGACTTTTTCAAAATTTTATTATTTGTCGTTCGATGTGAGGTGTTCAGCAATAAGTATATAAAATGTCATGTCTCCAACTTAATTAGGGGCTGAGTTAGAAAAATTGCTTAAAATATAGAAGTTAGAGACCGGAGGTTTAAATATGACTTTTTCAAAATTTTATGATTTATTGTGTTATCGCAAGCGTTCAGCTATAAGTATGAAAACTTTCATGTCTCCAACTTAATTAGGGACTGAGTTAGAAATATTATTTAAGATACACAAGTTAGAGCCCAGAGGGTTAAATATTAGACCTTTTTCAAAATTTTATTATTTGTCGTTTGATATTAGGTGTTCAGCTATAAGTATGCAGAATGTCATGTCTCCAACTTAATTAGGGGCTGAATTAGAAAAATTGCTTAAAATATAGATGTTAGAGCCCAGAGGGTTAAATATTAGACTTTTTCAAAATTTTATTATTTGTCGCTTGATGTGAGGTGCTCATGTATAAGTATGCAAATTTTCATGTCTCCAACTTAATTAGGGGCTGAGTTAGAAAAATTGCTTAAAATATAGAAGTTAGAGCCCAGAGGGTTAAATATTAGACTTTTTCAAAATTTTATTATTTGTCGTTCGATGTGAGGTGTTCAGCAATAAGTATGTAAAATGTCATGTCTCCAACTTAATTAGGGGCTGAGTTAGAAAAAATTGCTTAAAATATAGAAGTTAGAGACCGGAGGGTTAAATATGACTTTTTCAAAATTTTACGATTTATTGTGTTATCGCAAGTGTTCAGCTATAAGTATGAAAACTTTCATGTCTCCAACTTAATTAGGGGCTGAGTTAGAAATATTATTTAAGATACACATGTTAGAGCCCAGAGGGTGAAATATTAGACCTTTTTCAAAATTTTATTATTTGTCGTTTGATGTTAGGTGTTCAGCTATAAGTATGCAGAATGTCATGTCTCTAACTTAATTAGGGGCTGAATTAGAAAAATTGCTTAAAATATAGAAGTTAGAGCCCAGAGGTTTAAATATTAGACTTTTTCAATATTTTATTTTTTGTCGTTTGATGTGAGGTGTTCATCTATAAGTATGCAAATTTTCACGTCTCCAACTTAATTAGGCGCTAAGTTAGAAAAAATGCTTAAAATACACAAGTTAGAGCCCAGAGGGTTAAATATCAGACTTTTTCAAAATTTTATTATTTGTCGTTTGATGTGAGGTGTTCAGCTATAAGTATGCAAAATGTCATGTCTCCAACTTAATTAGGGGCTGAGTTAGAAAAATTGCTTAAAATATAGAAGTTAGAGACCGGAGGTTTAAATATGACTTTTTCAAAATTTTATGATTTATTGTGTTATCGCAAGTGTTCAGTTATAAGTATGAAAACTTTCATGTCTCCAACTTAATTAGGGGCTGAGTTAGAAATAATATTTAAGATACACAAGTTAGAGCCCAGAGGGTTAAATATTAGACCTTTTTCAAAATTTTATTATTTGTCGTTTGATATTAGGTGTTCAGCTATAAGTATGCAGAATGTCATGTCTCCAACTTAATTAGGGGCTGAATTAGAAAAATTGCTTAAAATATAGAAGTTAGAGCCCAGAGGGTTAAATATTAGACTTTTTCAAAATTTTATTATTTGTCGTTTGATGTGAGGTGTTCATCTATAAGTATGCAAATCATGTTGTGTTCATCTATAAGTGTGTAAGTATTTCAAGATATAGATTCATCAAGGTGTTCATCTATAAGTATGTAAGTATTTCAGCCCCTTAATTAGGGGCTGAGTTAGAAAAATTGCTTAAAATACACAAGTTAGAGCCCAGAGGGTTAAATATCAGACTTTTTCAAAATTTTATTATTTGTCGTTTGATGTGAGGTGTTCAGCTATAAGTATGCAAAATGTCATGTCTCCAACTTAATTAGGGGCTGAGTTAGAAAAATTGCTTAAAATATAGAAGTTAGAGACCGGAGGTTTAAATATGACTTTTTCAAAATTTTATGATTTATTGTGTTATCGCAAGTGTTCAGCTATAAGTATGAAAACTTTCATGTCTCCAACTTAATTAGGGGCTGAGTTAGAAATATTATTTAAGATACACAAGTTAGAGCCCAGAGGGTTAAATATTAGACCTTTTTCAAAATTTTATTATTTGTCGTTTGATATTAGGTGTTCAGCTATAAGTATGCAGAATGTCATGTCTCCAACTTAATTAGGGGCTGAATTAGAAAAATTGCTTAAAATATAGAAGTTAGAGCCCAGAGGGTTAAATATTAGACTTTTTCAAAATTTTATTATTTGTCGCTTGATGTGAGGTGCTCATGTATAAGTATGCAAATTTTCATGTCTCCAACTTAATTAGGGGCTGAGTTAGAAAAATTGCTTAAAATATAGAAGTTAGAGCCCAGAGGGTTAAATATTAGACTTTTTCAAAATTTTATTATTTGTCGTTCGATGTGAGGTGTTCAGCAATAAGTATGTAAAATGTCATGTCTCCAACTTAATTAGGGGCTGAGTTAGAAAAATTGCTTAAAATATAGAAGTTAGAGACCGGAGGGTTAAATATGACTTTTTCAAAATTTTACGATTTATTGTGTTATCGCAAGTGTTCAGCTATAAGTATGAAAACTTTCATGTCTCCAACTTAATTAGGGGCTGAGTTAGAAATATTATTTAAGATACACAAGTTAGAGCCCAGAGGGTGAAATATTAGACCTTTTTCAAAATTTTATTATTTGTCGTTTGATGTTAGGTGTTCAGCTATAAGTATGCAGAATGTCATGTCTCCAACTTAATTAGGGGCTGAATTAGAAAAATTGCTTAAAATATAGAAGTTAGAGCCCAGAGGGTTAAATATTAGACTTTTTCAAAATTTTATTTTTTGTCGTTTGATGTGAGGTGTTCATCTATAAGTATGCAAATTTTCACGTCTCCAACTTAATTAGGCGCTGAGTTAGAAAAAATGCTTAAAATACACAAGTTAGAGCCCAGAGAGTTAAATATCAGACTTTTTCAAAATTTTATTATTTGTCGTTTGATGTGAGGTGTTCAGCTATAAGTATGCAAAATGTCATGTCTCCAACTTAATTAGGGGCTGAGTTAGAAAAATTGCTTAAAATATAGAAGTTAGAGACCGGAGGGTTAAATATGTTTTTTTCAAAATTTTATGATTTATTGTGTTATCGCAAGTGTTCAGCTATAAGTATGAAAACTTTCATGTCTCCAACTTAATTAGGGACTGAGTTAGAAATATTGTTTAAGATACACAAGTTAGAGCCCAGAGGGTTAAATATTAGACCTTTTTCAAAATTTTATTATTTGTCGTTTCATGTTAGGTGTTCAGCTATAAGTATGCAGAATGTCATGTCTCCAACTTAATTAGGGGCTGAATTAGAAAAATTGCTTAAAATATAGAAGTTAGAGACCAGAGGGTTAAATATTAGACTTTTTCAAAATTTTATGATTTATTGCGTTATCGCAAGTGTTCAGCTATAAGTATGAAAACTTTCATGTCTCCAACTTAATTAGGGGCTGAGTTAGAAATATTATTTAAGATACACAAGTTAGAGCCCAGAGGGTTAAATATTAGACCTTTTTCAAATTTTTATTATTTGTCGTTTGATATTAGGTGTTCAGCTATAAGTATGCAGAATGTCATGTCTCCAACTTAATTAGGGGCTGAATTAGAAAAATTGCTTAAAATATAGAAGTTAGAGCCCAGAGGGTTAAATATTAGACTTTTTCAAAATTTTATTATTTGTCGTTTGATGTGAGGTGTTCATCTATAAGTATGCAAATTTTCACGTCTCCAACTTAATTAGGCGCTGAGTTAGAAAAAATGCTTAAAATACACAAGTTAGAGCCCAGAGGGTTAAATATCAGACTTTTTCAAAATTTTATTATTTGTCGTTTGATGTGAGGTGTTCAGCTATAAGTATGCAAAATGTCATGTCTCCAACTTAATTAGGGGCTGAGTTAGAAAAATTGCTTAAAACATAGAAGTTAGAGACCGGAGGTTTAAATATGACTTTTTCAAAATTTTATGATTTATTGTGTTATCGCAAGTGTTCAGTTATAAGTATGAAAACTTTCATGTCTCCAACTTAATTAGGGGCTGAGTTAGAAATAATATTTAAGATACACAAGTTAGAGCCCAGAGGGTTAAATATTAGACCTTTTTCAAAATTTTATTATTTGTCGTTTGATATTAGGTGTTCAGCTATAAGTATGCAGAATGTCATGTCTCCAACTTAATTAGGGGCTGAATTAGAAAAATTGCTTAAAATATAGAAGTTAGAGCCCAGAGGGTTAAATATTAGACTTTTTCAAAATTTTATTATTTGTCGTTTGATGTGAGGTGTTCATCTATAAGTATGCAAATCATGTTGTGTTCATCTATAAGTGTGTAAGTATTTCAAGATATAGATTCATCAAGGTGTTCATCTATAAGTATGTAAGTATTTCAGCCCCTTAATTAGGGGCTGAGTTAGAAAAATTGCTTAAAATACACAAGTTAGAGCCCAGAGGGTTAAATATCAGACTTTTTCAAAATTTTATTATTTGTCGTTTGATGTGAGGTGTTCAGCTATAAGTATGCAAAATGTCATGTCTCCAACTTAATTAGGGGCTGAGTTAGAAAAATTGCTTAAAATATAGAAGTTAGAGACCGGAGGTTTAAATATGACTTTTTCAAAATTTTATGATTTATTGTGTTATCGCAAGTGTTCAGCTATAAGTATGAAAACTTTCATGTCTCCAACTTAATTAGGGGCTGAGTTAGAAATATTATTTAAGATACACAAGTTAGAGCCCAGAGGGTTAAATATTAGACCTTTTTCAAAATTTTATTATTTGTCGTTTGATATTAGGTGTTCAGCTATAAGTATGCAGAATGTCATGTCTCCAACTTAATTAGGGGCTGAATTAGAAAAATTGCTTAAAATATAGAAGTTAGAGCCCAGAGGGTTAAATATTAGACTTTTTCAAAATTTTATTATTTGTCGCTTGATGTGAGGTGCTCATGTATAAGTATGCAAATTTTCATGTCTCCAACTTAATTAGGGGCTGAGTTAGAAAAATTGCTTAAAATATAGAAGTTAGAGCCCAGAGGGTTAAATATTAGACTTTTTCAAAATTTTATTATTTGTCGTTCGATGTGAGGTGTTCAGCAATAAGTATGTAAAATGTCATGTCTCCAACTTAATTAGGGGCTGAGTTAGAAAAATTGCTTAAAATATAGAAGTTAGAGACCGGAGGGTTAAATATGACTTTTTCAAAATTTTACGATTTATTGTGTTATCGCAAGTGTTCAGCTATAAGTATGAAAACTTTCATGTCTCCAACTTAATTAGGGGCTGAGTTAGAAATATTATTTAAGATACACAAGTTAGAGCCCAGAGGGTGAAATATTAGACCTTTTTCAAAATTTTATTATTTGTCGTTTGATGTTAGGTGTTCAGCTATAAGTATGCAGAATGTCATGTCTCCAACTTAATTAGGGGCTGAATTAGAAAAATTGCTTAAAATATAGAAGTTAGAGCCCAGAGGGTTAAATATTAGACTTTTTCAAAATTTTATTTTTTGTCGTTTGATGTGAGGTGTTCATCTATAAGTATGCAAATTTTCACGTCTCCAACTTAATTAGGCGCTGAGTTAGAAAAAATGCTTAAAATACACAAGTTAGAGCCCAGAGAGTTAAATATCAGACTTTTTCAAAATTTTATTATTTGTCGTTTGATGTGAGGTGTTCAGCTATAAGTATGCAAAATGTCATGTCTCCAACTTAATTAGGGGCTGAGTTAGAAAAATTGCTTAAAATATAGAAGTTAGAGACCGGAGGGTTAAATATGTTTTTTTCAAAATTTTATGATTTATTGTGTTATCGCAAGTGTTCAGCTATAAGTATGAAAACTTTCATGTCTCCAACTTAATTAGGGACTGAGTTAGAAATATTGTTTAAGATACACAAGTTAGAGCCCAGAGGGTTAAATATTAGACCTTTTTCAAAATTTTATTATTTGTCGTTTCATGTTAGGTGTTCAGCTATAAGTATGCAGAATGTCATGTCTCCAACTTAATTAGGGGCTGAATTAGAAAAATTGCTTAAAATATAGAAGTTAGAGACCAGAGGGTTAAATATTAGACTTTTTCAAAATTTTATGATTTATTGCGTTATCGCAAGTGTTCAGCTATAAGTATGAAAACTTTCATGTCTCCAACTTAATTAGGGGCTGAGTTAGAAATATTATTTAAGATACACAAGTTAGAGCCCAGAGGGTTAAATATTAGACCTTTTTCAAATTTTTATTATTTGTCGTTTGATATTAGGTGTTCAGCTATAAGTATGCAGAATGTCATGTCTCCAACTTAATTAGGGGCTGAATTAGAAAAATTGCTTAAAATATAGAAGTTAGAGCCCAGAGGGTTAAATATTAGACTTTTTCAAAATTTTATTATTTGTCGTTTGATGTGAGGTGTTCATCTATAAGTATGCAAATTTTCACGTCTCCAACTTAATTAGGCGCTGAGTTAGAAAAAATGCTTAAAATACACAAGTTAGAGCCCAGAGGGTTAAATATCAGACTTTTTCAAAATTTTATTATTTGTCGTTTGATGTGAGGTGTTCAGCTATAAGTATGCAAAATGTCATGTCTCCAACTTAATTAGGGGCTGAGTTAGAAAAATTGCTTAAAACATAGAAGTTAGAGACCGGAGGTTTAAATATGACTTTTTCAAAATTTTATGATTTATTGTGTTATCGCAAGTGTTCAGTTATAAGTATGAAAACTTTCATGTCTCCAACTTAATTAGGGGCTGAGTTAGAAATAATATTTAAGATACACAAGTTAGAGCCCAGAGGGTTAAATATTAGACCTTTTTCAAAATTTTATTATTTGTCGTTTGATATTAGGTGTTCAGCTATAAGTATGCAGAATGTCATGTCTCCAACTTAATTAGGGGCTGAATTAGAAAAATTGCTTAAAATATAGAAGTTAGAGACCAGAGGGTTAAATATTAGACTTTTTCAAAATTTTATTATTTGTCGTTTGATGTGAGGTGTTCATCTATAAGTATGCAAATCATGTTGTGTTCATCTATATGTGTGTAAGTATTTCAGCCCCTTAATTAGGGGCTGAGTTAGAAAAATTGCTTAAAATATAGAAGTTAGAGGCCGGAGGGTTAAATATTATACTTTTTCAAAATTTTATTATTTGTCGTTTGATGTGAGGTGTTCATCTATAAGTATGCAAATTTTCACGTCTCCAACTTAATTAGGGGCTGAGTTAGAAAAATTGCTTAAAATACACAAGTTAGAGCCCAGAGGGTTAAATATCAGACTTTTTCAAAATTTTATTATTTGTCGTTTGATGTGAGGTGTTCAGCTATAAGTATGCAAAATGTCATGTCTCCAACTTAATTAGGGGCTGAGTTAGAAAAATTGCTTAAAATATAGAAGTTAGAGACCGGAGGTTTAAATATGACTTTTTCAAAATTTTATGATTTATTGTGTTATCGCAAGTGTTCAGCTATAAGTATGAAA
Source organism: Maratus speciosus (assembly GCA_963932465.1). Classification (NCBI taxonomy): domain Eukaryota; kingdom Metazoa; phylum Arthropoda; class Arachnida; order Araneae; family Salticidae; genus Maratus; species Maratus speciosus. Next base: position 296,916,067 of record OZ010799.1, read on the forward strand.
ACTTTCATGTCTCCAACTTAATTAGGGGCTGAGTTAGAAATATTATTTAAGATACACAAGTTAGAGCCCAGAGGGTTAAATATTAGACCTTTTTCAAATTTTTATTATTTGTCGTTTGATATTAGGTGTTCAGCTATAAGTATGCAGAATGTCATGTCTCCAACTTAATTAGGGGCTGAATTAGAAAAATTGCTTAAAATATAGAAGTTAGAGCCCAGAGGGTTAAATATTAGACTTTTTCAAAATTTTATTATTTGTCGCTTGATGTGAGGTGCTCATGTATAAGTATGCAAATTTTCATGTCTCCAACTTAATTAGGGGCTGAGTTAGAAAAATTGCTTAAAATATAGAAGTTAGAGCCCAGAGGGTTAAATATTAGACTTTTTCAAAATTTTATTATTTGCCGTTCGATGTGAGGTGTTCAGCAATAAGTATGTAAAATGTCATGTCTCCAACTTAATTAGGGGCTGAGTTAGAAAAAATTGCTTAAAATATAGAAGTTAGAGACCGGAGGGTTAAATATGACTTTTTCAAAATTTTACGATTTATTGTGTTATCGCAAGTGTTCAGCTATAAGTATGAAAACTTTCATGTCTCCAACTTAATTAGGGGCTGAGTTAGAAATATTATTTAAGATACACAAGTTAGAGCCCAGAGGGTGAAATATTAGACCTTTTTCAAAATTTTATTATTTGTCGTTTGATGTTAGGTGTTCAGCTATAAGTATGCAGAATGTCATGTCTCCAACTTAATTAGGGGCTGAATTAGAAAAATTGCTTAAAATATAGAAGTTAGAGCCCAGAGGGTTAAATATTAGACTTTTTCAAAATTTTATTTTTTGTCGTTTGATGTGAGGTGTTCATCTATAAGTATGCAAATTTTCACGTCTCCAACTTAATTAGGCGCTGAGTTAGAAAAAATGCTTAAAATACACAAGTTAGAGCCCAGAGGGTTAAATATCAGACTTTTTCAAAATTTTATTATTTGTCGTTTGATGTGAGGTGTTCAGCTATAAGTATGCAAAATGTCATGTCTCCAACTTAATTAGGGGCTGAGTTAGAAAAATTGCTTAAAATATAGAAGTTAGAGACCGGAGGTTTAAATATGACTTTTTCAAAATTTTATGATTTATTGTGTTATCGCAAGTGTTCAGTTATAAGTATGAAAACTTTCATGTCTCCAACTTAATTAGGGGCTGAATTAGAAAAATTCCTTAAAATATAGAAGTTAGAGCCCAGAGGGTTAAATATTAGACTTTTTCAAAATTTTATTTTTTGTCGTTTGATGTGAGGTGTTCATCTATAAGTATGCAAATTTTCACGTCTCCAACTTAATTAGGCGCTGAGTTAGAAAAAATGCTTAAAATACACAAGTTAGAGCCCAGAGGGTTAAATATCAGACTTTTTCAAAATTTTATTATTTGTCGTTTGATGTGAGGTGTTCAGCTATAAGTATGCAAAATGTCATGTCTCCAACTTAATTAGGGGCTGAGTTAGAAAAATTGCTTAAAATATAGAAGTTAGAGACCGGAGGTTTAAATATGACTTTTTCAAAATTTTATGATTTATTGTGTTATCGCAAGTGTTCAGTTATAAGTATGAAAACTTTCATGTCTCCAACTTAATTAGGGGCTGAGTTAGAAATAATATTTAAGATACACAAGTTAGAGCCCAGAGGGTTAAATATTAGACCTTTTTCAAAATTTTATTATTTGTCGTTTGATATTAGGTGTTCAGCTATAAGTATGCAGAATGTCATGTCTCCAACTTAATTAGGGGCTGAATTAGAAAAATTGCTTAAAATATAGAAGTTAGAGCCCAGAGGGTTAAATATTAGACTTTTTCAAAATTTTATTATTTGTCGTTTGATGTGAGGTGTTCATCTATAAGTATGCAAATCATGTTGTGTTCATCTATAAGTGTGTAAGTATTTCAAGATATAGATTCATCAAGGTGTTCATCTATAAGTATGTAAGTATTTCAGCCCCTTAATTAGGGGCTGAGTTAGAAAAATTGCTTAAAATACACAAGTTAGAGCCCAGAGGGTTAAATATCAGACTTTTTCAAAATTTTATTATTTGTCGTTTGATGTGAGGTGTTCAGCTATAAGTATGCAAAATGTCATGTCTCCAACTTAATTAGGGGCTGAGTTAGAAAAATTGCTTAAAATATAGAAGTTAGAGACCGGAGGTTTAAATATGACTTTTTCAAAATTTTATGATTTATTGTGTTATCGCAAGTGTTCAGCTATAAGTATGAAAACTTTCATGTCTCCAACTTAATTAGGGGCTGAGTTAGAAATATTATTTAAGATACACAAGTTAGAGCCCAGAGGGTTAAATATTAGACCTTTTTCAAAATTTTATTATTTGTCGTTTGATATTAGGTGTTCAGCTATAAGTATGCAGAATGTCATGTCTCCAACTTAATTAGGGGCTGAATTAGAAAAATTGCTTAAAATATAGAAGTTAGAGCCCAGAGGGTTAAATATTAGACTTTTTCAAAATTTTATTATTTGTCGCTTGATGTGAGGTGCTCATGTATAAGTATGCAAATCTTCATGTCTCCAACTTAATTAGGGGCTGAGTTAGAAAAATTGCTTAAAATATAGAAGTTAGAGCCCAGAGGGTTAAATATTAGACTTTTTCAAAATTTTATTATTTGTCGTTCGATGTGAGGTGTTCAGCAATAAGTATGTAAAATGTCATGTCTCCAACTTAATTAGGGGCTGAGTTAGAAAAATTGCTTAAAATATAGAAGTTAGAGACCGGAGGGTTAAATATGACTTTTTCAAAATTTTACGATTTATTGTGTTATCGCAAGTGTTCAGCTATAAGTATGAAAACTTTCATGTCTCCAACTTAATTAGGGGCTGAGTTAGAAATATTATTTAAGATACACAAGTTAGAGCCCAGAGGGTGAAATATTAGACCTTTTTCAATATTTTATTATTTGTCGTTTGATGTTAGGTGTTCAGCTATAAGTATGCAGAATGTCATGTCTCCAACTTAATTAGGGGCTGAATTAGAAAAATTGCTTAAAATATAGAAGTTAGAGACCAGAGGGTTAAATATTAGACTTTTTCAAAATTTTATGATTTATTGCGTTATCGCAAGTGTTCAGCTATAAGTATGAAAACTTTCATGTCTCCAACTTAATTAGGGGCTGAGTTAGAAATATTATTTAAGATACACAAGTTAGAGCCCAGAGGGTTAAATATTAGACCTTTTTCAAATTTTTATTATTTGTCGTTTGATATTAGGTGTTCAGCTATAAGTATGCAGAATGTCATGTCTCCAACTTAATTAGGGGCTGAATTAGAAAAATTGCTTAAAATATAGAAGTTAGAGCCCAGAGTGTTAAATATTAGACTTTTTCAAAATTTTATTATTTGTCGTTTGATGTGAGGTGTTCATCTATATGTATGCAAATTTTTACGTCTCCAACTTAATTAGGCGCTGAGTTAGAAAAAATGCTTAAAATACACAAGTTAGAGCCCAGAGGGTTAAATATCAGACTTTTTCAAAATTTTATTATTTGTCGTTTGATGTGAGGTGTTCAGCTATAAGTATGCAAAATGTCATGTCTCCAACTTAATTAGGGGCTGAGTTAGAAAAATTGCTTAAAACATAGAAGTTAGAGACCGGAGGTTTAAATATGACTTTTTCAAAATTTTATGATTTATTGTGTTATCGCAAGTGTTCAGTTATAAGTATGAAAACTTTCATGTCTCCAACTTAATTAGGGGCTGAGTTAGAAATAATATTTAAGATACACAAGTTAGAGCCCAGAGGGTTAAATATTAGACCTTTTTCAAAATTTTATTATTTGTCGTTTGATATTAGGTGTTCAGCTATAAGTATGCAGAATGTCATGTCTCCAACTTAATTAGGGGCTGAATTAGAAAAATTGCTTAAAATATAGAAGTTAGAGCCCAGAGGGTTAAATATTAGACTTTTTCAAAATTTTATTATTTGTCGTTTGATGTGAGGTGTTCATCTATAAGTATGCAAATCATGTTGTGTTCATCTATATGTGTGTAAGTATTTCAAGATATAGATTCATCAAGGTGTTCATCTATAAGTATGTAAGTATTTCAGCCCCTTAATTAGGGGCTGAGTTTGAAAAATTGCTTAAAATATAGAAGTTAGAGGCCGGAGGGTTAAATATTATACTTTTTCAAAATTTTATTATTTGTCGTTTGATGTGAGGTGTTCATCTATAAGTATGCAAATTTTCACGTCTCCAACTTAATTAGGGGCTGAGTTAGAAAAATTGCTTAAAATACACAAGTTAGAGCCCAGAGGGTTAAATATCAGACTTTTTCAAAATTTTATTATTTGTCGTTTGATGTGAGGTGTTCAGCAATTAGTATGTAAAATGTCATGTCTCCAACTTAATTAGGGGCTGAGTTAGAAAAAATTGCTTAAAATATAGAAGTTAGAGACCGGAGGGTTAAATATGACTTTTTCAAAATTTTACGATTTATTGTGTTATCGCAAGTGTTCAGCTATAAGTATGAAAACTTTCATGTCTCCAACTTAATTAGGGGCTGAGTTAGAAATATTATTTAAGATACACAAGTTAGAGCCCAGAGGGTGAAATATTAGACCTTTTTCAAAATTTTATTATTTGTCGTTTGATGTTAGGTGTTCAGCTATAAGTATGCAGAATGTCATGTCTCCAACTTAATTAGGGGCTGAATTAGAAAAATTGCTTAAAATATAGAAGTTAGAGCCCAGAGGGTTAAATATTAGACTTTTTCAAAATTTTATTTTTTGTCGTTTGATGTGAGGTGTTCATCTATAAGTATGCAAATTTTCACGTCTCCAACTTAATTAGGCGCTGAGTTAGAAAAAATGCTTTAAATACACAAGTTAGAGCCCAGAGGGTTAAATATCAGACTTTTTCAAAATTTTATTATTTGTCGTTTGATGTGAGGTGTTCAGCTATAAGTATGCAAAATGTCATGTCTCCAACTTAATTAGGGGCTGAGTTAGAAAAATTGCTTAAAATATAGAAGTTAGAGACCGGAGGTTTAAATATGACTTTTTCAAAATTTTATGATTTATTGTGTTATCGCAAGTGTTCAGTTATAAGTATGAAAACTTTCATGTCTCCAACTTAATTAGGGGCTGAATTAGAAAAATTGCTTAAAATATAGAAGTTAGAGACCAGAGGGTTAAATATTAGACTTTTTCAAAATTTTATGATTTATTGCGTTATCGCAAGTGTTCAGCTATAAGTATGAAAACTTTCATGTCTCCAACTTAATTAGGGGCTGAGTTAGAAATATTATTTAAGATACACAAGTTAGAGCCCAGAGGGTTAAATATTAGACCTTTTTCAAATTTTTATTATTTGTCGTTTGATATTAGGTGTTCAGCTATAAGTATGCAGAATGTCATGTCTCCAACTTAATTAGGGGCTGAATTAGAAAAATTGCTTAAAATATAGAAGTTAGAGACCAGAGGGTTAAATATTAGACTTTTTCAAAATTTTATTTTTTGTCGTTTGATGTGAGGTGTTCATCTATAAGTATGCAAATTTTCACGTCTCCAACTTAATTAGGCGCTGAGTTAGAAAAAATGCTTAAAATACACAAGTTAGAGCCCAGAGGGTTAAATATCAGACTTTTTCAAAATTTTATTATTTGTCGTTTGATGTGAGGTGTTCAGCTATAACTATGCAAAATGTCATGTCTCCAACTTAATTAGGGGCTGAGTTAGAAAAATTGCTTAAAATATAGAAGTTAGAGACCGGAGGTTTAAATATGACTTTTTCAAAATTTTATGATTTATTGTGTTATCGCAAGTGTTCAGTTATAAGTATGAAAACTTTCATGTCTCCAACTTAATTAGGGGCTGAGTTAGAAATAATATTTAAGATACACAAGTTAGAGCCCAGAGGGTTAAATATTAGACCTTTTTCAAAATTTTATTATTTGTCGTTTGATATTAGGTGTTCAGCTATAAGTATGCAGAATGTCATGTCTCCAACTTAATTAGGGGCTGAATTAGAAAAATTGCTTAAAATATAGAAGTTAGAGCCCAGAGGGTTAAATATTAGACTTTTTCAAAATTTTATTATTTGTCGTTTGATGTGAGGTGTTCATCTATAAGTATGCAAATCATGTTGTGTTCATCTATAAGTGTGTAAGTATTTCAAGATATAGATTCATCAAGGTGTTCATCTATAAGTATGTAAGTATTTCAGCCCCTTAATTAGGGGCTGAGTTAGAAAAATTGCTTAAAATACACAAGTTAGAGCCCAGAGGGTTAAATATCAGACTTTTTCAAAATTTTATTATTTGTCGTTTGATGTGAGGTGTTCAGCTATAAGTATGCAAAATGTCATGTCTCCAACTTAATTAGGGGCTGAGTTAGAAAAATTGCTTAAAATATAGAAGTTAGAGACCGGAGGTTTAAATATGACTTTTTCAAAATTTTATGATTTATTGTGTTATCGCAAGTGTTCAGCTATAAGTATGAAAACTTTCATGTCTCCAACTTAATTAGGGGCTGAGTTAGAAATATTATTTAAGATACACAAGTTAGAGCCCAGAGGGTTAAATATTAGACCTTTTTCAAAATTTTATTATTTGTCGTTTGATATTAGGTGTTCAGCTATAAGTATGCAGAATGTCATGTCTCCAACTTAATTAGGGGCTGAATTAGAAAAATTGCTTAAAATATAGAAGTTAGAGCCCAGAGGGTTAAATATTAGACTTTTTCAAAATTTTATTATTTGTCGCTTGATGTGAGGTGCTCATGTATAAGTATGCAAATCTTCATGTCTCCAACTTAATTAGGGGCTGAGTTAGAAAAATTGCTTAAAATATAGAAGTTAGAGCCCAGAGGGTTAAATATTAGACTTTTTCAAAATTTTATTATTTGTCGTTCGATGTGAGGTGTTCAGCAATAAGTATGTAAAATGTCATGTCTCCAACTTAATTAGGGGCTGAGTTAGAAAAATTGCTTAAAATATAGAAGTTAGAGACCGGAGGGTTAAATATGACTTTTTCAAAATTTTACGATTTATTGTGTTATCGCAAGTGTTCAGTTATAAGTATGAAAACTTTCATGTCTCCAACTTAATTAGGGGCGGAGTTAGAAAAATTGCTTAAAATATAGAAGTTAGAGCCCAGAGGGTTAAATATTAGACTTTTTCAAAATTTTATTAATTGTCGTTTGATGTTAGGTGTTCAGCTATAAGTATGCAGAATGTCATGTCTCCAACTTAATTAGGGGCTGAATTAGAAAAATTGCTTAAAATATAGAAGTTAGAGCCCAGAGGGTTAAATATTAGACTTTTTCAAAATTTTATTTTTTGTCGTTTGATGTGAGGTGTTCATCTATAAGTATGCAAATTTTCACGTCTCCAACTTAATTAGGCGCTGAGTTAGAAAAAATGCTTAAAATACACAAGTTAGAGCCCAGAGGGTTAAATATCAGACTTTTTCAAAATTTTATTATTTGTCGTTTGATGTGAGGTGTTCAGCTATAAGTATGCAAAATGTCATGTCTCCAACTTAATTAGGGGCTGAGTTAGAAAAATTGCTTAAAATATAGAAGTTAGAGACCGGAGGTTTAAATATGACTTTTTCAAAATTTTATGATTTATTGTGTTATCGCAAGTGTTCAGTTATAAGTATGAAAACTTTCATGTCTCCAACTTAATTAGGGGCGGAATTAGAAAAATTGCTTAAAATATAGAAGTTAGAGACCAGAGGGTTAAATATTAGACTTTTTCAAAATTTTATGATTTATTGCGTTATCGCAAGTGTTCAGCTATAAGTATGAAAACTTTCATGTCTCCAACTTAATTAGGGGCTGAGTTAGAAATATTATTTAAGATACACAAGTTAGAGCCCAGAGGGTTAAATATTAGACCTTTTTCAAATTTTTATTATTTGTCGTTTGATATTAGGTGTTCAGCTATAAGTATGCAGAATGTCATGTGTCCAACTTAATTAGGGTCTGAATTAGAAAAATTCCTTAAAATATAGAAGTTAGAGCCCAGAGGGTTAAATATTAGACTTTTTCAAAATTTTATTTTTTGTCGTTTGATGTGAGGTGTTCATCTATAAGTATGCAAATTTTCACGTCTCCAACTTAATTAGGCGCTGAGTTAGAAAAAATGCTTAAAATACACAAGTTAGAGCCCAGAGGGTTAAATATCAGACTTTTTCAAAATTTTATTATTTGTCGTTTGATGTGAGGTGTTCAGCTATAACTATGCAAAATGTCATGTCTCCAACTTAATTAGGGGCTGAGTTAGAAAAATTGCTTAAAATATAGAAGTTAGAGACCGGAGGTTTAAATATGACTTTTTCAAAATTTTATGATTTATTGTGTTATCGCAAGTGTTCAGTTATAAGTATGAAAACTTTCATGTCTCCAACTTAATTAGGGGCTGAGTTAGAAATAATATTTAAGATACACAAGTTAGAGCCCAGAGGGTTAAATATTAGACCTTTTTCAAAATTTTATTATTTGTCGTTTGATATTAGGTGTTCAGCTATAAGTATGCAGAATGTCATGTCTCCAACTTAATTAGGGGCTGAATTAGAAAAATTGCTTAAAATATAGAAGTTAGAGCCCAGAGGGTTAAATATTAGACTTTTTCAAAATTTTATTATTTGTCGTTCGATGTGAGGTGTTCAGCAATAAGTATGTAAAATGTCATGTCTCCAACTTAATTAGGGGCTGAGTTAGAAAAATTGCTTAAAATATAGAAGTTAGAGACCGGAGGGTTAAATATGACTTTTTCAAAATTTTACGATTTATTGTGTTATCGCAAGTGTTCAGCTATAAGTATGAAAACTTTCATGTCTCCAACTTAATTAGGGGCTGAGTTAGAAATATTATTTAAGATACACAAGTTAGAGCCCAGAGGGTGAAATATTAGACCTTTTTCAATATTTTATTATTTGTCGTTTGATGTTAGGTGTTCAGCTATAAGTATGCAGAATGTCATGTCTCCAACTTAATTAGGGGCTGAATTAGAAAAATTGCTTAAAATATAGAAGTTAGAGCCCAGAGGGTTAAATATTAGAGTTTTTCAAAATTTTATTTTTTGTCGTTTGATGTGAGGTGTTCATCTATAAGTATGCAAATTTTCACGTCTCCAACTTAATTAGGCGCTGAGTTAGAAAAAATGCTTAAAATACACAAGTTAGAGCCCAGAGGGTTAAATATCAGACTTTTTCAAAATTTTATTATTTGTCGTTTGATGTGAGGTGTTCAGCTATAAGTATGCAAAATGTCATGTCTCCAACTTAATTAGGGGCTGAGTTAGAAAAATTGCTTAAAATATAGAAGTTAGAGACCGGAGGGTTAAATATGACTTTTTCAAAATTTTATGATTTATTGTGTTATCGCAAGTGTTCAGCTATAAGTATGAAAACTTTCATGTCTCCAACTTAATTAGGGACTGAGTTAGAAATATTGTTTAAGATACACAAGTTAGAGCCCAGAGGGTTAAATATTAGACCTTTTTCAAAATTTTATTATTTGTCGTTTCATGTTAGGTGTTCAGCTATAAGTATGCAGAATGTCATGTCTCCAACTTAATTAGGGGCTGAATTAGAAAAATTGCTTAAAATATAGAAGTTAGAGACCAGAGGGTTAAATATTAGACTTTTTCAAAATTTTATGATTTATTGCGTTATCGCAAGTGTTCAGCTATAAGTATGAAAACTTTCATGTCTCCAACTTAATTAGGGGCTGAGTTAGAAATATTATTTAAGATACACAAGTTAGAGCCCAGAGGGTTAAATATTAGACCTTTTTCAAATTTTTATTATTTGTCGTTTGATATTAGGTGTTCAGCTATAAGTATGCAGAATGTCATGTCTCCAACTTAATTAGGGGCTGAATTAGAAAAATTGCTTAAAATATAGAAGTTAGAGCCCAGAGGGTTAAATATTAGACTTTTTCAAAATTTTATTATTTGTCGTTTGATGTGAGGTGTTCATCTATAAGTATGCAAATTTTTACGTCTCCAACTTAATTAGGCGCTGAGTTAGAAAAAATGCTTAAAATACACAAGTTAGAGCCCAGAGGGTTAAATATCAGACTTTTTCAAAATTTTATTATTTGTCGTTTGATGTGAGGTGTTCATCTATAAGTATGCAAATCATGTTGTGTTCATCTATATGTGTGTAAGTATTTCAAGATATAGATTCATCAAGGTGTTCATCTATAAGTATGTAAGTATTTCAGCCCCTTAATTAGGGGCTGAGTTAGAAAAATTGCTTAAAATATAGAAGTTAGAGGCCGGAGGGTTAAATATTATACTTTTTCAAAATTTTATTATTTGTCGTTTGATGTGAGGTGTTCATCTATAAGTATGCAAATTTTCACGTCTCCAACTTAATTAGGGGCTGAGTTAGAAAAATTGCTTAAAATACACAAGTTAGAGCCCAGAGGGTTAAATATCAGACTTTTTCAAAATTTTATTATTTGTCGTTTGATGTGAGGTGTTCAGCAATTAGTATGTAAAATGTCATGTCTCCAACTTAATTAGGGGCTGAGTTAGAAAAAATTGCTTAAAATATAGAAGTTAGAGACCGGAGGGTTAAATATGACTTTTTCAAAATTTTACGATTTATTGTGTTATCGCAAGTGTTCAGCTATAAGTATGAAAACTTTCATGTCTCCAACTTAATTAGGGGCTGAGTTAGAAATATTATTTAAGATACACAAGTTAGAGCCCAGAGGGTGAAATATTAGACCTTTTTCAAAATTTTATTATTTGTCGTTTGATGTTAGGTGTTCAGCTATAAGTATGCAGAATGTCATGTCTCCAACTTAATTAGGGGCTGAATTAGAAAAATTGCTTAAAATATAGAAGTTAGAGCCCAGAGGGTTAAATATTAGACTTTTTCAAAATTTTATTTTTTGTCGTTTGATGTGAGGTGTTCATCTATAAGTATGCAAATTTTCACGTCTCCAACTTAATTAGGCGCTGAGTTAGAAAAAATGCTTAAAATACACAAGTTAGAGCCCAGAGGGTTAAATATCAGACTTTTTCAAAATTTTATTATTTGTCGTTTGATGTGAGGTGTTCAGCTATAAGTATGCAAAATGTCATGTCCCCAACTTAATTAGGGGCTGAGTTAGAAAAATTGCTTAAAATATAGAAGTTAGAGACCGGAGGTTTAAATATGACTTTTTCAAAATTTTATGATTTATTGTGTTATCGCAAGTGTTCAGTTATAAGTATGAAAACTTTCATGTCTCCAACTTAATTAGGGGCTGAGTTAGAAATAATATTTAAGATACACAAGTTAGAGCCCAGAGGGTTAAATATTAGACCTTTTTCAAAATTTTATTATTTGTCGTTTGATATTAGGTGTTCAGCTATAAGTATGCAGAATGTCATGTCTCCAACTTAATTAGGGGCTGAATTAGAAAAATTGCTTAAAATATAGAAGTTAGAGCCCAGAGGGTTAAATATTAGACTTTTTCAAAATTTTATTATTTGTCGTTTGATGTGAGGTGTTCATCTATAAGTATGCAAATCATGTTGTGTTCATCTATAAGTGTGTAAGTATTTCAAGATATAGATTCATCAAGGTGTTCATCTATAAGTATGTAAGTATTTCAGCCCCTTAATTAGGGGCTGAGTTAGAAAAATTGCTTAAAATACACAAGTTAGAGCCCAGAGGGTTAAATATCAGACTTTTTCAAAATTTTATTATTTGTCGTTTGATGTGAGGTGTTCAGCTATAAGTATGCAAAATGTCATGTCTCCAACTTAATTAGGGGCTGAGTTAGAAAAATTGCTTAAAATATAGAAGTTAGAGACCGGAGGGTTAAATATGACTTTTTCAAAATTTTATGATTTATTGTGTTATCGCAAGTGTTCAGCTATAAGTATGAAAACTTTCATGTCTCCAACTTAATTAGGGACTGAGTTAGAAATATTGTTTAAGATACACAAGTTAGAGCCCAGAGGGTTAAATATTAGACCTTTTTCAAAATTTTATTATTTGTCGTTTCATGTTAGGTGTTCAGCTATAAGTATGCAGAATGTCATGTCTCCAACTTAATTAGGGGCTGAATTAGAAAAATTGCTTAAAATATAGAAGTTAGAGCCCAGAGGGTTAAATATTAGACTTTTTCAAAATTTTATTATTTGCGGCTTGATGTGAGGTGCTCATGTATAAGTATGCAAATTTTCATGTCTCCAACTTAATTAGGGGCTGAGTTAGAAAAATTGCTTAAAATATAGAAGTTAGAGCCCAGAGGGTTAAATATTAGACTTTTTCAAAATTTTATTATTTGTCGTTCGATGTGAGGTGTTCAGCAATAAGTATGTAAAATGTCATGTCTCCAACTTAATTAGGGGCTGAGTTAGAAAAATTGCTTAAAATATAGAAGTTAGAGACCGGAGGTTTAAATATGACTTTTTCAAAATTTTATGATTTATTGTGTTATCGCAAGTGTTCAGCTATAATTATGAAAACTTTCATGTCTCCAACTTAATTAGGGACTGAGTTAGAAATATTATTTAAGATACACAAGTTAGAGCCCAGAGGGTTAAATATTAGACCTTTTTCAAAATTTTATTATTTGTCGTTTGATATTAGGTGTTCAGCTATAAGTATGCAGAATGTCATGTCTCCAACTTAATTAGGGGCTGAATTAGAAAAATTGCTTAAAATATAGATGTTAGAGCCCAGAGGGTTAAATATTAGACTTTTTCAAAATTTTATTATTTGTCGCTTGATGTGAGGTGCTCATGTATAAGTATGCAAATTTTCATGTCTCCAACTTAATTAGGGGCTGAGTTAGAAAAATTGCTTAAAATATAGAAGTTAGAGCCCAGAGGGTTAAATATTAGACTTTTTCAAAATTTTATTATTTGTCGTTCGATGTGAGGTGTTCAGCAATAAGTATGTAAAATGTCATGTCTCCAACTTAATTAGGGGCTGAGTTAGAAAAAATTGCTTAAAATATAGAAGTTAGAGACCGGAGGGTTAAATATGACTTTTTCAAAATTTTACGATTTATTGTGTTATCGCAAGTGTTCAGCTATAAGTATGAAAACTTTCATGTCTCCAACTTAATTAGGGGCTGAGTTAGAAATATTATTTAAGATACACAAGTTAGAGCCCAGAGGGTGAAATATTAGACCTTTTTCAAAATTTTATTATTTGTCGTTTGATGTTAGGTGTTCAGCTATAAGTATGCAGAATGTCATGTCTCCAACTTAATTAGGGGCTGAATTAGAAAAATTGCTTAAAATATAGAAGTTAGAGCCCAGAGGGTTAAATATTAGACTTTTTCAAAATTTTATTTTTTGTCGTTTGATGTGAGGTGTTCATCTATAAGTATGCAAATTTTCACGTCTCCAACTTAATTAGGCGCTGAGTTAGAAAAAATGCTTAAAATACACAAGTTAGAGCCCAGAGGGTTAAATATCAGACTTTTTCAAAATTTTATTATTTGTCGTTTGATGTGAGGTGTTCAGCTATAAGTATGCAAAATGTCATGTCTCCAACTTAATTAGGGGCTGAGTTAGAAAAATTGCTTAAAATATAGAAGTTAGAGACCGGAGGTTTAAATATGACTTTTTCAAAATTTTATGATTTATTGTGTTATCGCAAGTGTTCAGTTATAAGTATGAAAACTTTCATGTCTCCAACTTAATTAGGGGCTGAGTTAGAAATAATATTTAAGATACACAAGTTAGAGCCCAGAGGGTTAAATATTAGACCTTTTTCAAAATTTTATTATTTGTCGTTTGATATTAGGTGTTCAGCTATAAGTATGCAGAATGTCATGTCTCCAACTTAATTAGGGGCTGAATTAGAAAAATTGCTTAAAATATAGAAGTTAGAGCCCAGAGGGTTAAATATTAGACTTTTTCAAAATTTTATTATTTGTCGTTTGATGTGAGGTGTTCATCTATAAGTATGCAAATCATGTTGTGTTCATCTATAAGTGTGTAAGTATTTCAAGATATAGATTCATCAAGGTGTTCATCTATAAGTATGTAAGTATTTCAGCCCCTTAATTAGGGGCTGAGTTAGAAAAATTGCTTAAAATACACAAGTTAGAGCCCAGAGGGTTAAATATCAGACTTTTTCAAAATTTTATTATTTGTCGTTTGATGTGAGGTGTTCAGCTATAAGTATGCAAAATGTCATGTCTCCAACTTAATTAGGGGCTGAGTTAGAAAAATTGCTTAAAATATAGAAGTTAGAGACCGGAGGGTTAAATATGACTTTTTCAAAATTTTATGATTTATTGTGTTATCGCAAGTGTTCAGCTATAAGTATGAAAACTTTCATGTCTCCAACTTAATTAGGGACTGATTTAGAAATATTGTTTAAGATACACAAGTTAGAGCCCAGAGGGTTAAATATTAGACCTTTTTCAAAATTTTATTATTTGTCGTTTGATATTAGGTGTTCAGCTATAAGTATGCAGAATGTCATGTCTCCAACTTAATTAGGGGCTGAATTAGAAAAATTGCTTAAAATATAGATGTTAGAGCCCAGAGGGTTAAATATTAGACTTTTTCAAAATTTTATTATTTGTCGCTTGATGTGAGGTGCTCATGTATAAGTATGCAAATTTTCATGTCTCCAACTTAATTAGGGGCTGAGTTAGAAAAATTGCTTAAAATATAGAAGTTAGAGCCCAGAGGGTTAAATATTAGACTTTTTCAAAATTTTATTATTTGTCGTTCGATGTGAGGTGTTCAGCAATAAGTATGTAAAATGTCATGTCTCCAACTTAATTAGGGGCTGAGTTAGAAAAAATTGCTTAAAATATAGAAGTTAGAGACCGGAGGGTTAAATATGACTTTTTCAAAATTTTACGATTTATTGTGTTATCGCAAGTGTTCAGCTATAAGTATGAAAACTTTCATGTCTCCAACTTGATTAGGGGCTGAGTTAGAAATATTATTTAAGATACACAAGTTAGAGCCCAGAGGGTGAAATATTAGACCTTTTTCAAAATTTTATTATTTGTCGTTTGATGTTAGGTGTTCAGCTATAAGTATGCAGAATGTCATGTCTCCAACTTAATTAGGGGCTGAATTAGAAAAATTGCTTAAAATATAGAAGTTAGAGCCCAGAGGGTTAAATATTAGACTTTTTCAAAATTTTATTTTTTGTCGTTTGATGTGAGGTGTTCATCTATAAGTATGCAAATTTTCACGTCTCCAACTTAATTAGGCGCTGAGTTAGAAAAAATGCTTAAAATACACAAGTTAGAGCCCAGAGGGTTAAATATCAGACTTTTTCAAAATTTTATTATTTGTCGTTTGATGTGAGGTGTTCAGCTATAAGTATGCAAAATGTCATGTCTCCAACTTAATTAGGGGCTGAGTTAGAAAAATTGCTTAAAATATAGAAGTTAGAGACCGGAGGTTTAAATATGACTTTTTCAAAATTTTATGATTTATTGTGTTATCGCAAGTGTTCAGTTATAAGTATGAAAACTTTCATGTCTCCAACTTAATTAGGGGCTGAGTTAGAAATAATATTTAAGATACACAAGTTAGAGCCCAGAGGGTTAAATATTAGACCTTTTTCAAAATTTTATTATTTGTCGTTTGATATTAGGTGTTCAGCTATAAGTATGCAGAATGTCATGTCTCCAACTTAATTAGGGGCTGAATTAGAAAAATTGCTTAAAATATAGAAGTTAGAGCCCAGAGGGTTAAATATTAGACTTTTTCAAAATTTTATTATTTGTCGTTTGATGTGAGGTGTTCAGCTATAAGTATGCAAAATGTCATGTCTCCAACTTAATTAGGGGCTGAGTTAGAAAAATTGCTTAAAATATAGAAGTTAGAGACCGGAGGTTTAAATATGACTTTTTCAAAATTTTATGATTTATTGTGTTATCGCAAGTGTTCAGTTATAAGTATGAAAACTTTCATGTCTCCAACTTAATTAGGGGCTGAGTTAGAAATAATATTTAAGATACACAAGTTAGAGCCCAGAGGGTTAAATATTAGACCTTTTTCAAAATTTTATTATTTGTCGTTTGATATTAGGTGTTCAGCTATAAGTATGCAGAATGTCATGTCTCCAACTTAATTAGGGGCTGAATTAGAAAAATTGCTTAAAATATAGAAGTTAGAGCCCAGAGGGTTAAATATTAGACTTTTTCAAAATTTTATTATTTGTCGTTCGATGTGAGGTGTTCAGCAATAAGTATGTAAAATGTCATGTCTCCAACTTAATTAGGGGCTGAGTTAGAAAAATTGCTTAAAATATAGAAGTTAGAGACCGGAGGTTTAAATATGACTTTTTCAAAATTTTATGATTTATTGTGTTATCGCAAGTGTTCAGCTATAATTATGAAAACTTTCATGTCTCCAACTTAATTAGGGACTGAGTTAGAAATATTATTTAAGATACACAAGTTAGAGCCCAGAGGGTTAAATATTAGACCTTTTTCAAAATTTTATTATTTGTCGTTTGATATTAGGTGTTCAGCTATAAGTATGCAGAATGTCATGTCTCCAACTTAATTAGGGGCTGAATTAGAAAAATTGCTTAAAATATAGATGTTAGAGCCCAGAGGGTTAAATATTAGACTTTTTCAAAATTTTATTATTTGTCGCTTGATGTGAGGTGCTCATGTATAAGTATGCAAATTTTCATGTCTCCAACTTAATTAGGGGCTGAGTTAGAAAAATTGCTTAAAATATAGAAGTTAGAGCCCAGAGGGTTAAATATTAGACTTTTTCAAAATTTTATTATTTGTCGTTCGATGTGAGGTGTTCAGCAATAAGTATGTAAAATGTCATGTCTCCAACTTAATTAGGGGCTGAGTTAGAAAAAATTGCTTAAAATATAGAAGTTAGAGACCGGAGGGTTAAATATGACTTTTTCAAAATTTTACGATTTATTGTGTTATCGCAAGTGTTCAGCTATAAGTATGAAAACTTTCATGTCTCCAACTTAATTAGGGGCTGAGTTAGAAATATTATTTAAGATACACAAGTTAGAGCCCAGAGGGTGAAATATTAGACCTTTTTCAAAATTTTATTATTTGTCGTTTGATGTTAGGTGTTCAGCTATAAGTATGCAGAATGTCATGTCTCCAACTTAATTAGAGGCTGAATTAGAAAAATTGCTTAAAATATAGAAGTTAGAGCCCAGAGGGTTAAATATTAGACTTTTTCAAAATTTTATTTTTTGTCGTTTGATGTGAGGTGTTCATCTATAAGTATGCAAATTTTCACGTCTCCAACTTAATTAGGCGCTGAGTTAGAAAAAATGCTTAAAATACACAAGTTAGAGCCCAGAGGGTTAAATATCAGACTTTTTCAAAATTTTATTATTTGTCGTTTGATGTGAGGTGTTCAGCTATAAGTATGCAAAATGTCATGTCTCCAACTTAATTAGGGGCTGAGTTAGAAAAATTGCTTAAAATATAGAAGTTAGAGACCGGAGGTTTAAATATGACTTTTTCAAAATTTTATGATTTATTGTGTTATCGCAAGTGTTCAGTTATAAGTATGAAAACTTTCATGTCTCCAACTTAATTAGGGGCTGAGTTAGAAATAATATTTAAGATACACAAGTTAGAGCCCAGAGGGTTAAATATTAGACCTTTTTCAAAATTTTATTATTTGTCGTTTGATATTAGGTGTTCAGCTATAAGTATGCAGAATGTCATGTCTCCAACTTAATTAGGGGCTGAATTAGAAAAATTGCTTAAAATATAGAAGTTAGAGCCCAGAGGGTTAAATATTAGACTTTTTCAAAATTTTATTATTTGTCGTTTGATGTGAGGTGTTCATCTATAAGTATGCAAATCATGTTGTGTTCATCTATAAGTGTGTAAGTATTTCAAGATATAGATTCATCAAGGTGTTCATCTATAAGTATGTAACTATTTCAGCCCCTTAATTAGGGGCTGAGTTAGAAAAATTGCTTAAAATACACAAGTTAGAGCCCAGAGGGTTAAATATCAGACTTTTTCAAAATTTTATTATTTGTCGTTTGATGTGAGGTGTTCAGCTATATGTATGCAAAATGTCATGTCTCCAACTTAATTAGGGGCTGAGTTAGAAAAATTGCTTAAAATATAGAAGTTAGAGACCGGAGGGTTAAATATGACTTTTTCAAAATTTTATGATTTATTGTGTTATCGCAAGTGTTCAGCTATAAGTATGAAAACTTTCATGTCTCCAACTTAATTAGGGACTGAGTTAGAAATATTGTTTAAGATACACAAGTTAGAGCCCAGAGGGTTAAATATTAGACCTTTTTCAAAATTTTATTATTTGTCGTTTCATGTTAGGTGTTCAGCTATAAGTATGCAGAATGTCATGTCTCCAACTTAATTAGGGGCTGAATTAGAAAAATTGCTTAAAATATAGAATTTAGAGCCCAGAGGGTTAAATATTAGACTTTTTCAAAATTTTATTATTTGCGGCTTGATGTGAGGTGCTCATGTATAAGTATGCAAATTTTCATGTCTCCAACTTAATTAGGGGCTGAGTTAGAAAAATTGCTTAAAATATAGAAGTTAGAGCCCAGAGGGTTAAATATTAGACTTTTTCAAAATTTTATTATTTGTCGTTCGATGTGAGGTGTTCAGCAATAAGTATGTAAAATGTCATGTCTCCAACTTAATTAGGGGCTGAGTTAGAAAAATTGCTTAAAATATAGAAGTTAGAGACCGGAGGGTTAAATATGACTTTTTCAAAATTTTACGATTTATTGTGTTATCGCAAGTGTTCAGCTATAAGTATGAAAACTTTCATGTCTCCAACTTAATTAGGGGCTGAGTTAGAAATATTATTTAAGATACACAAGTTAGAGCCCAGAGGGTGAAATATTAGACCTTTTTCAAAATTTTATTATTTGTCGTTTGATGTTAGGTGTTCAGCTATAAGTATGCAGAATGTCATGTCTCCAACTTAATTAGGGGCTGAATTAGAAAAATTGCTTAAAATATAGAAGTTAGAGCCCAGAGGGTTAAATATTAGACTTTTTCAAAATTTTATTTTTTGTCGTTTGATGTGAGGTGTTCATCTATAAGTATGCAAATTTTCACGTCTCCAACTTAATTAGGCGCTGAGTTAGAAAAAATGCTTAAAATACACAAGTTAGAGCCCAGAGGGTTAAATATCAGACTTTTTCAAAATTTTATTATTTGTCGTTTGATGTGAGGTGTTCAGCTATAAGTATGCAAAATGTCATGTCTCCAACTTAATTAGGGGCTGAGTTAGAAAAATTGCTTAAAATATAGAAGTTAGAGACCGGAGGTTTAAATATGACTTTTTCAAAATTTTATGATTTATTGTGTTATCGCAAGTGTTCAGTTATAAGTATGAAAACTTTCATGTCTCCAACTTAATTAGGGGCTGAGTTAGAAATAATATTTAAGATACACAAGTTAGAGCCCAGAGGGTTAAATATTAGACCTTTTTCAAAATTTTATTATTTGTCGTTTGATATTAGGTGTTCAGCTATAAGTATGCAGAATGTCATGTCTCCAACTTAATTAGGGGCTGAATTAGAAAAATTGCTTAAAATATAGAAGTTAGAGCCCAGAGGGTTAAATATTAGACTTTTTCAAAATTTTATTATTTGTCGTTTGATGTGAGGTGTTCATCTATAAGTATGCAAATCATGTTGTGTTCATCTATAAGTGTGTAAGTATTTCAAGATATAGATTCATCAAGGTGTTCATCTATAAGTATGTAAGTATTTCAGCCCCTTAATTAGGGGCTGAGTTAGAAAAATTGCTTAAAATACACAAGTTAGAGCCCAGAGGGTTAAATATCAGACTTTTTCAAAATTTTATTATTTGTCGTTTGATGTGAGGTGTTCAGCTATAAGTATGCAAAATGTCATGTCTCCAACTTAATTAGGGGCTGAGTTAGAAAAATTGCTTAAAATATAGAAGTTAGAGACCGGAGGGTTAAATATGACTTTTTCAAAATTTTATGATTTATTGTGTTATCGCAAGTGTTCAGCTATAAGTATGAAAACTTTCATGTCTCCAACTTAATTAGGGACTGATTTAGAAATATTGTTTAAGATACACAAGTTAGAGCCCAGAGGGTTAAATATTAGACCTTTTTCAAAATTTTATTATTTGTCGTTTGATATTAGGTGTTCAGCTATAAGTATGCAGAATGTCATGTCTCCAACTTAATTAGGGGCTGAATTAGAAAAATTGCTTAAAATATAGATGTTAGAGCCCAGAGGGTTAAATATTAGACTTTTTCAAAATTTTATTATTTGTCGCTTGATGTGAGGTGCTCATGTATAAGTATGCAAATTTTCATGTCTCCAACTTAATTAGGGGCTGAGTTAGAAAAATTGCTTAAAATATAGAAGTTAGAGCCCAGAGGGTTAAATATTAGACTTTTTCAAAATTTTATTATTTGTCGTTCGATGTGAGGTGTTCAGCAATAAGTATGTAAAATGTCATGTCTCCAACTTAATTAGGGGCTGAGTTAGAAAAAATTGCTTAAAATATAGAAGTTAGAGACCGGAGGGTTAAATATGACTTTTTCAAAATTTTACGATTTATTGTGTTATCGCAAGTGTTCAGCTATAAGTATGAAAACTTTCATGTCTCCAACTTGATTAGGGGCTGAGTTAGAAATATTATTTAAGATACACAAGTTAGAGCCCAGAGGGTGAAATATTAGACCTTTTTCAAAATTTTATTATTTGTCGTTTGATGTTAGGTGTTCAGCTATAAGTATGCAGAATGTCATGTCTCCAACTTAATTAGGGGCTGAATTAGAAAAATTGCTTAAAATATAGAAGTTAGAGCCCAGAGGGTTAAATATTAGACTTTTTCAAAATTTTATTTTTTGTCGTTTGATGTGAGGTGTTCATCTATAAGTATGCAAATTTTCACGTCTCCAACTTAATTAGGCGCTGAGTTAGAAAAAATGCTTAAAATACACAAGTTAGAGCCCAGAGGGTTAAATATCAGACTTTTTCAAAATTTTATTATTTGTCGTTTGATGTGAGGTGTTCAGCTATAAGTATGCAAAATGTCATGTCTCCAACTTAATTAGGGGCTGAGTTAGAAAAATTGCTTAAAATATAGAAGTTAGAGACCGGAGGTTTAAATATGACTTTTTCAAAATTTTATGATTTATTGTGTTATCGCAAGTGTTCAGTTATAAGTATGAAAACTTTCATGTCTCCAACTTAATTAGGGGCTGAGTTAGAAATAATATTTAAGATACACAAGTTAGAGCCCAGAGGGTTAAATATTAGACCTTTTTCAAAATTTTATTATTTGTCGTTTGATATTAGGTGTTCAGCTATAAGTATGCAGAATGTCATGTCTCCAACTTAATTAGGGGCTGAATTAGAAAAATTGCTTAAAATATAGAAGTTAGAGCCCAGAGGGTTAAATATTAGACTTTTTCAAAATTTTATTATTTGTCGTTTGATGTGAGGTGTTCAGCTATAAGTATGCAAAATGTCATGTCTCCAACTTAATTAGGGGCTGAGTTAGAAAAATTGCTTAAAATATAGAAGTTAGAGACCGGAGGTTTAAATATGACTTTTTCAAAATTTTATGATTTATTGTGTTATCGCAAGTGTTCAGTTATAAGTATGAAAACTTTCATGTCTCCAACTTAATTAGGGGCTGAGTTAGAAATAATATTTAAGATACACAAGTTAGAGCCCAGAGGGTTAAATATTAGACCTTTTTCAAAATTTTATTATTTGTCGTTTGATATTAGGTGTTCAGCTATAAGTATGCAGAATGTCATGTCTCCAACTTAATTAGGGGCTGAATTAGAAAAATTGCTTAAAATATAGAAGTTAGAGCCCAGAGGGTTAAATATTAGACTTTTTCAAAATTTTATTATTTGTCGTTCGATGTGAGGTGTTCAGCAATAAGTATGTAAAATGTCATGTCTCCAACTTAATTAGGGGCTGAGTTAGAAAAAATTGCTTAAAATATAGAAGTTAGAGACCGGAGGGTTAAATATGACTTTTTCAAAATTTTACGATTTATTGTGTTATCGCAAGTGTTCAGCTATAAGTATGAAAACTTTCATGTCTCCAACTTAATTAGGGGCTGAGTTAGAAATATTATTTAAGATACACAAGTTAGAGCCCAGAGGGTGAAATATTAGACCTTTTTCAAAATTTTATTATTTGTCGTTTGATGTTAGGTGTTCAGCTATAAGTATGCAGAATGTCATGTCTCCAACTTAATTAGGGGCTGAATTAGAAAAATTGCTTAAAATATAGAAGTTAGAGCCCAGAGGGTTAAATATTAGACTTTTTCAAAATTTTATTTTTTGTCGTTTGATGTGAGGTGTTCATCTATAAGTATGCAAATTTTCACGTCTCCAACTTAATTAGGCGCTGAGTTAGAAAAAATGCTTAAAATACACAAGTTAGAGCCCAGAGGGTTAAATATCAGACTTTTTCAAAATTTTATTATTTGTCGTTTGATGTGAGGTGTTCAGCTATAAGTATGCAAAATGTCATGTCTCCAACTTAATTAGGGGCTGAGTTAGAAAAATTGCTTAAAATATAGAAGTTAGAGACCGGAGGTTTAAATATGACTTTTTCAAAATTTTATGATTTATTGTGTTATCGCAAGTGTTCAGTTATAAGTATGAAAACTTTCATGTCTCCAACTTAATTAGGGGCTGAGTTAGAAATAATATTTAAGATACACAAGTTAGAGCCCAGAGGGTTAAATATTAGACCTTTTTCAAAATTTTATTATTTGTCGTTTGATATTAGGTGTTCAGCTATAAGTATGCAGAATGTCATGTCTCCAACTTAATTAGGGGCTGAATTAGAAAAATTGCTTAAAATATAGAAGTTAGAGCCCAGAGGGTTAAATATTAGACTTTTTCAAAATTTTATTATTTGTCGTTTGATGTGAGGTGTTCATCTATAAGTATGCAAATCATGTTGTGTTCATCTATAAGTGTGTAAGTATTTCAAGATATAGATTCATCAAGGTGTTCATCTATAAGTATGTAAGTATTTCAGCCCCTTAATTAGGGGCTGAGTTAGAAAAATTGCTTAAAATACACAAGTTAGAGCCCAGAGGGTTAAATATCAGACTTTTTCAAAATTTTATTATTTGTCGTTTGATGTGAGGTGTTCAGCTATAAGTATGCAAAATGTCATGTCTCCAACTTAATTAGGGGCTGAGTTAGAAAAATTGCTTAAAATATAGAAGTTAGAGACCGGAGGGTTAAATATGACTTTTTCAAAATTTTATGATTTATTGTGTTATCGCAAGTGTTCAGCTATAAGTATGAAAACTTTCATGTCTCCAACTTAATTAGGGACTGATTTAGAAATATTGTTTAAGATACACAAGTTAGAGCCCAGAGGGTTAAATATTAGACCTTTTTCAAAATTTTATTATTTGTCGTTTGATATTAGGTGTTCAGCTATAAGTATGCAGAATGTCATGTCTCCAACTTAATTAGGGGCTGAATTAGAAAAATTGCTTAAAATATAGATGTTAGAGCCCAGAGGGTTAAATATTAGACTTTTTCAAAATTTTATTATTTGTCGCTTGATGTGAGGTGCTCATGTATAAGTATGCAAATTTTCATGTCTCCAACTTAATTAGGGGCTGAGTTAGAAAAATTGCTTAAAATATAGAAGTTAGAGCCCAGAGGGTTAAATATTAGACTTTTTCAAAATTTTATTATTTGTCGTTCGATGTGAGGTGTTCAGCAATAAGTATGTAAAATGTCATGTCTCCAACTTAATTAGGGGCTGAGTTAGAAAAAATTGCTTAAAATATAGAAGTTAGAGACCGGAGGGTTAAATATGACTTTTTCAAAATTTTACGATTTATTGTGTTATCGCAAGTGTTCAGCTATAAGTATGAAAACTTTCATGTCTCCAACTTAATTAGGGGCTGAGTTAGAAATATTATTTAAGATACACAAGTTAGAGCCCAGAGGGTGAAATATTAGACCTTTTTCAAAATTTTATTATTTGTCGTTTGATGTTAGGTGTTCAGCTATAAGTATGCAGAATGTCATGTCTCCAACTTAATTAGGGGCTGAATTAGAAAAATTGCTTAAAATATAGAAGTTAGAGCCCAGAGGGTTAAATATTAGACTTTTTCAAAATTTTATTTTTTGTCGTTTGATGTGAGGTGTTCATCTATAAGTATGCAAATTTTCACGTCTCCAACTTAATTAGGCGCTGAGTTAGAAAAAATGCTTAAAATACACAAGTTAGAGCCCAGAGGGTTAAATATCAGACTTTTTCAAAATTTTATTATTTGTCGTTTGATGTGAGGTGTTCAGCTATAAGTATGCAAAATGTCATGTCTCCAACTTAATTAGGGGCTGAGTTAGAAAAATTGCTTAAAATATAGAAGTTAGAGACCGGAGGTTTAAATATGACTTTTTCAAAATTTTATGATTTATTGTGTTATCGCAAGTGTTCAGTTATAAGTATGAAAACTTTCATGTCTCCAACTTAATTAGGGGCTGAGTTAGAAATAATATTTAAGATACACAAGTTAGAGCCCAGAGGGTTAAATATTAGACCTTTTTCAAAATTTTATTATTTGTCGTTTGATATTAGGTGTTCAGCTATAAGTATGCAGAATGTCATGTCTCCAACTTAATTAGGGGCTGAATTAGAAAAATTGCTTAAAATATAGAAGTTAGAGCCCAGAGGGTTAAATATTAGACTTTTTCAAAATTTTATTATTTGTCGTTTGATGTGAGGTGTTCATCTATAAGTATGCAAATCATGTTGTGTTCATCTATAAGTGTGTAAGTATTTCAAGATATAGATTCATCAAGGTGTTCATCTATAAGTATGTAAGTATTTCAGCCCCTTAATTAGGGGCTGAGTTAGAAAAATTGCTTAAAATACACAAGTTAGAGCCCAGAGGGTTAAATATCAGACTTTTTCAAAATTTTATTATTTGTCGTTTGATGTGAGGTGTTCAGCTATAAGTATGCAAAATGTCATGTCTCCAACTTAATTAGGGGCTGAGTTAGAAAAATTGCTTAAAATATAGAAGTTAGAGACCGGAGGGTTAAATATGACTTTTTCAAAATTTTATGATTTATTGTGTTATCGCAAGTGTTCAGCTATAAGTATGAAAACTTTCATGTCTCCAACTTAATTAGGGACTGAGTTAGAAATATTGTTTAAGATACACAAGTTAGAGCCCAGAGGGTTAAATATTAGACCTTTTTCAAAATTTTATTATTTGTCGTTTGATATTAGGTGTTCAGCTATAAGTATGCAGAATGTCATGTCTCCAACTTAATTAGGGGCTGAGTTAGAAAAAATTGCTTAAAATATAGAAGTTAGAGACCGGAGGGTTAAATATGACTTTTTCAAAATTTTACGATTTATTGTGTTATCGCAAGTGTTCAGCTATAAGTATGAAAACTTTCATGTCTCCAACTTAATTAGGGGCTGAGTTAGAAATATTATTTAAGATACACAAGTTAGAGCCCAGAGGGTGAAATATTAGACCTTTTTCAAAATTTTATTATTTGTCGTTTGATGTTAGGTGTTCAGCTATAAGTATGCAGAATGTCATGTCTCCAACTTAATTAGGGGCTGAATTAGAAAAATTGCTTAAAATATAGAAGTTAGAGCCCAGAGGGTTAAATATTAGACTTTTTCAAAATTTTATTTTTTGTCGTTTGATGTGAGGTGTTCATCTATAAGTATGCAAATTTTCACGTCTCCAACTTAATTAGGCGCTGAGTTAGAAAAAATGCTTAAAATACACAAGTTAGAGCCCAGAGGGTTAAATATCAGACTTTTTCAAAATTTTATTATTTGTCGTTTGATGTGAGGTGTTCAGCTATAAGTATGCAAAATGTCATGTCTCCAACTTAATTAGGGGCTGAGTTAGAAAAATTGCTTAAAATATAGAAGTTAGAGACCGGAGGTTTAAATATGACTTTTTCAAAATTTTATGATTTATTGTGTTATCGCAAGTGTTCAGTTATAAGTATGAAAACTTTCATGTCTCCAACTTAATTAGGGGCTGAGTTAGAAATAATATTTAAGATACACAAGTTAGAGCCCAGAGGGTTAAATATTAGACCTTTTTCAAAATTTTATTATTTGTCGTTTGATATTAGGTGTTCAGCTATAAGTATGCAGAATGTCATGTCTCCAACTTAATTAGGGGCTGAATTAGAAAAATTGCTTAAAATATAGAAGTTAGAGCCCAGAGGGTTAAATATTAGACTTTTTCAAAATTTTATTATTTGTCGTTTGATGTGAGGTGTTCATCTATAAGTATGCAAATCATGTTGTGTTCATCTATAAGTGTGTAAGTATTTCAAGATATAGATTCATCAAGGTGTTCATCTATAAGTATGTAAGTATTTCAGCCCCTTAATTAGGGGCTGAGTTAGAAAAATTGCTTAAAATACACAAGTTAGAGCCCAGAGGGTTAAATATCAGACTTTTTCAAAATTTTATTATTTGTCGTTTGATGTGAGGTGTTCAGCTATAAGTATGCAAAATGTCATGTCTCCAACTTAATTAGGGGCTGAGTTAGAAAAATTGCTTAAAATATAGAAGTTAGAGACCGGAGGGTTAAATATGACTTTTTCAAAATTTTATGATTTATTGTGTTATCGCAAGTGTTCAGCTATAAGTATGAAAACTTTCATGTCTCCAACTTAATTAGGGACTGATTTAGAAATATTGTTTAAGATACACAAGTTAGAGCCCAGAGGGTTAAATATTAGACCTTTTTCAAAATTTTATTATTTGTCGTTTGATATTAGGTGTTCAGCTATAAGTATGCAGAATGTCATGTCTCCAACTTAATTAGGGGCTGAATTAGAAAAATTGCTTAAAATATAGATGTTAGAGCCCAGAGGGTTAAATATTAGACTTTTTCAAAATTTTATTATTTGTCGCTTGATGTGAGGTGCTCATGTATAAGTATGCAAATTTTCATGTCTCCAACTTAATTAGGGGCTGAGTTAGAAAAATTGCTTAAAATATAGAAGTTAGAGCCCAGAGGGTTAAATATTAGACTTTTTCAAAATTTTATTATTTGTCGTTCGATGTGAGGTGTTCAGCAATAAGTATGTAAAATGTCATGTCTCCAACTTAATTAGGGGCTGAGTTAGAAAAAATTGCTTAAAATATAGAAGTTAGAGACCGGAGGGTTAAATATGACTTTTTCAAAATTTTACGATTTATTGTGTTATCGCAAGTGTTCAGCTATAAGTATGAAAACTTTCATGTCTCCAACTTAATTAGGGGCTGAGTTAGAAATATTATTTAAGATACACAAGTTAGAGCCCAGAGGGTGAAATATTAGACCTTTTTCAAAATTTTATTATTTGTCGTTTGATGTTAGGTGTTCAGCTATAAGTATGCAGAATGTCATGTCTCCAACTTAATTAGGGGCTGAATTAGAAAAATTGCTTAAAATATAGAAGTTAGAGCCCAGAGGGTTAAATATTAGACTTTTTCAAAATTTTATTTTTTGTCGTTTGATGTGAGGTGTTCATCTATAAGTATGCAAATTTTCACGTCTCCAACTTAATTAGGCGCTGAGTTAGAAAAAATGCTTAAAATACACAAGTTAGAGCCCAGAGGGTTAAATATCAGACTTTTTCAAAATTTTATTATTTGTCGTTTGATGTGAGGTGTTCAGCTATAAGTATGCAAAATGTCATGTCTCCAACTTAATTAGGGGCTGAGTTAGAAAAATTGCTTAAAATATAGAAGTTAGAGACCGGAGGTTTAAATATGACTTTTTCAAAATTTTATGATTTATTGTGTTATCGCAAGTGTTCAGTTATAAGTATGAAAACTTTCATGTCTCCAACTTAATTAGGGGCTGAGTTAGAAATAATATTTAAGATACACAAGTTAGAGCCCAGAGGGTTAAATATTAGACCTTTTTCAAAATTTTATTATTTGTCGTTTGATATTAGGTGTTCAGCTATAAGTATGCAGAATGTCATGTCTCCAACTTAATTAGGGGCTGAATTAGAAAAATTGCTTAAAATATAGAAGTTAGAGCCCAGAGGGTTAAATATTAGACTTTTTCAAAATTTTATTATTTGTCGTTTGATGTGAGGTGTTCATCTATAAGTATGCAAATCATGTTGTGTTCATCTATAAGTGTGTAAGTATTTCAAGATATAGATTCATCAAGGTGTTCATCTATAAGTATGTAAGTATTTCAGCCCCTTAATTAGGGGCTGAGTTAGAAAAATTGCTTAAAATACACAAGTTAGAGCCCAGAGGGTTAAATATCAGACTTTTTCAAAATTTTATTATTTGTCGTTTGATGTGAGGTGTTCAGCTATAAGTATGCAAAATGTCATGTCTCCAACTTAATTAGGGGCTGAGTTAGAAAAATTGCTTAAAATATAGAAGTTAGAGACCGGAGGGTTAAATATGACTTTTTCAAAATTTTATGATTTATTGTGTTATCGCAAGTGTTCAGCTATAAGTATGAAAACTTTCATGTCTCCAACTTAATTAGGGACTGAGTTAGAAATATTGTTTAAGATACACAAGTTAGAGCCCAGAGGGTTAAATATTAGACCTTTTTCAAAATTTTATTATTTGTCGTTTGATATTAGGTGTTCAGCTATAAGTATGCAGAATGTCATGTCTCCAACTTAATTAGGGGCTGAATTAGAAAAATTGCTTAAAATATAGATGTTAGAGCCCAGAGGGTTAAATATTAGACTTTTTCAAAATTTTATTATTTGTCGCTTGATGTGAGGTGCTCATGTATAAGTATGCAAATTTTCATGTCTCCAACTTAATTAGGGGCTGAGTTAGAAAAATTGCTTAAAATATAGAAGTTAGAGCCCAGAGGGTTAAATATTAGACTTTTTCAAAATTTTATTATTTGTCGTTCGATGTGAGGTGTTCAGCAATAAGTATGTAAAATGTCATGTCTCCAACTTAATTAGGGGCTGAGTTAGAAAAAATTGCTTAAAATATAGAAGTTAGAGACCGGAGGGTTAAATATGACTTTTTCAAAATTTTACGATTTATTGTGTTATCGCAAGTGTTCAGCTATAAGTATGAAAACTTTCATGTCTCCAACTTGATTAGGGGCTGAGTTAGAAATATTATTTAAGATACACAAGTTAGAGCCCAGAGGGTGAAATATTAGACCTTTTTCAAAATTTTATTATTTGTCGTTTGATGTTAGGTGTTCAGCTATAAGTATGCAGAATGTCATGTCTCCAACTTAATTAGGGGCTGAATTAGAAAAATTGCTTAAAATATAGAAGTTAGAGCCCAGAGGGTTAAATATTAGACTTTTTCAAAATTTTATTTTTTGTCGTTTGATGTGAGGTGTTCATCTATAAGTATGCAAATTTTCACGTCTCCAACTTAATTAGGCGCTGAGTTAGAAAAAATGCTTAAAATACACAAGTTAGAGCCCAGAGGGTTAAATATCAGACTTTTTCAAAATTTTATTATTTGTCGTTTGATGTGAGGTGTTCAGCTATAAGTATGCAAAATGTCATGTCTCCAACTTAATTAGGGGCTGAGTTAGAAAAATTGCTTAAAATATAGAAGTTAGAGACCGGAGGTTTAAATATGACTTTTTCAAAATTTTATGATTTATTGTGTTATCGCAAGTGTTCAGTTATAAGTATGAAAACTTTCATGTCTCCAACTTAATTAGGGGCTGAGTTAGAAATAATATTTAAGATACACAAGTTAGAGCCCAGAGGGTTAAATATTAGACCTTTTTCAAAATTTTATTATTTGTCGTTTGATATTAGGTGTTCAGCTATAAGTATGCAGAATGTCATGTCTCCAACTTAATTAGGGGCTGAATTAGAAAAATTGCTTAAAATATAGAAGTTAGAGCCCAGAGGGTTAAATATTAGACTTTTTCAAAATTTTATTATTTGTCGTTTGATGTGAGGTGTTCAGCTATAAGTATGCAAAATGTCATGTCTCCAACTTAATTAGGGGCTGAGTTAGAAAAATTGCTTAAAATATAGAAGTTAGAGACCGGAGGTTTAAATATGACTTTTTCAAAATTTTATGATTTATTGTGTTATCGCAAGTGTTCAGTTATAAGTATGAAAACTTTCATGTCTCCAACTTAATTAGGGGCTGAGTTAGAAATAATATTTAAGATACACAAGTTAGAGCCCAGAGGGTTAAATATTAGACCTTTTTCAAAATTTTATTATTTGTCGTTTGATATTAGGTGTTCAGCTATAAGTATGCAGAATGTCATGTCTCCAACTTAATTAGGGGCTGAATTAGAAAAATTGCTTAAAATATAGAAGTTAGAGCCCAGAGGGTTAAATATTAGACTTTTTCAAAATTTTATTATTTGTCGTTCGATGTGAGGTGTTCAGCAATAAGTATGTAAAATGTCATGTCTCCAACTTAATTAGGGGCTGAGTTAGAAAAAATTGCTTAAAATATAGAAGTTAGAGACCGGAGGGTTAAATATGACTTTTTCAAAATTTTACGATTTATTGTGTTATCGCAAGTGTTCAGCTATAAGTATGAAAACTTTCATGTCTCCAACTTAATTAGGGGCTGAGTTAGAAATATTATTTAAGATACACAAGTTAGAGCCCAGAGGGTGAAATATTAGACCTTTTTCAAAATTTTATTATTTGTCGTTTGATGTTAGGTGTTCAGCTATAAGTATGCAGAATGTCATGTCTCCAACTTAATTAGGGGCTGAATTAGAAAAATTGCTTAAAATATAGAAGTTAGAGCCCAGAGGGTTAAATATTAGACTTTTTCAAAATTTTATTTTTTGTCGTTTGATGTGAGGTGTTCATCTATAAGTATGCAAATTTTCACGTCTCCAACTTAATTAGGCGCTGAGTTAGAAAAAATGCTTAAAATACACAAGTTAGAGCCCAGAGGGTTAAATATCAGACTTTTTCAAAATTTTATTATTTGTCGTTTGATGTGAGGTGTTCAGCTATAAGTATGCAAAATGTCATGTCTCCAACTTAATTAGGGGCTGAGTTAGAAAAATTGCTTAAAATATAGAAGTTAGAGACCGGAGGTTTAAATATGACTTTTTCAAAATTTTATGATTTATTGTGTTATCGCAAGTGTTCAGTTATAAGTATGAAAACTTTCATGTCTCCAACTTAATTAGGGGCTGAGTTAGAAATAATATTTAAGATACACAAGTTAGAGCCCAGAGGGTTAAATATTAGACCTTTTTCAAAATTTTATTATTTGTCGTTTGATATTAGGTGTTCAGCTATAAGTATGCAGAATGTCATGTCTCCAACTTAATTAGGGGCTGAATTAGAAAAATTGCTTAAAATATAGAAGTTAGAGCCCAGAGGGTTAAATATTAGACTTTTTCAAAATTTTATTATTTGTCGTTTGATGTGAGGTGTTCATCTATAAGTATGCAAATCATGTTGTGTTCATCTATAAGTGTGTAAGTATTTCAAGATATAGATTCATCAAGGTGTTCATCTATAAGTATGCAAGTATTTCAGCCCCTTAATTAGGGGCTGAGTTAGAAAAATTGCTTAAAATACACAAGTTAGAGCCCAGAGGGTTAAATATCAGACTTTTTCAAAATTTTATTATTTGTCGTTTGATGTGAGGTGTTCAGCTATAAGTATGCAAAATGTCATGTCTCCAACTTAATTAGGGGCTGAGTTAGAAAAATTGCTTAAAATATAGAAGTTAGAGACCGGAGGGTTAAATATGACTTTTTCAAAATTTTATGATTTATTGTGTTATCGCAAGTGTTCAGCTATAAGTATGAAAACTTTCATGTCTCCAACTTAATTAGGGACTGATTTAGAAATATTGTTTAAGATACACAAGTTAGAGCCCAGAGGGTTAAATATTAGACCTTTTTCAAAATTTTATTATTTGTCGTTTGATATTAGGTGTTCAGCTATAAGTATGCAGAATGTCATGTCTCCAACTTAATTAGGGGCTGAATTAGAAAAATTGCTTAAAATATAGATGTTAGAGCCCAGAGGGTTAAATATTAGACTTTTTCAAAATTTTATTATTTGTCGCTTGATGTGAGGTGCTCATGTATAAGTATGCAAATTTTCATGTCTCCAACTTAATTAGGGGCTGAGTTAGAAAAATTGCTTAAAATATAGAAGTTAGAGCCCAGAGGGTTAAATATTAGACTTTTTCAAAATTTTATTATTTGTCGTTCGATGTGAGGTGTTCAGCAATAAGTATGTAAAATGTCATGTCTCCAACTTAATTAGGGGCTGAGTTAGAAAAAATTGCTTAAAATATAGAAGTTAGAGACCGGAGGGTTAAATATGACTTTTTCAAAATTTTACGATTTATTGTGTTATCGCAAGTGTTCAGCTATAAGTATGAAAACTTTCATGTCTCCAACTTAATTAGGGGCTGAGTTAGAAATATTATTTAAGATACACAAGTTAGAGCCCAGAGGGTGAAATATTAGACCTTTTTCAAAATTTTATTATTTGTCGTTTGATGTTAGGTGTTCAGCTATAAGTATGCAGAATGTCATGTCTCCAACTTAATTAGGGGCTGAATTAGAAAAATTGCTTAAAATATAGAAGTTAGAGCCCAGAGGGTTAAATATTAGACTTTTTCAAAATTTTATTTTTTGTCGTTTGATGTGAGGTGTTCATCTATAAGTATGCAAATTTTCACGTCTCCAACTTAATTAGGCGCTGAGTTAGAAAAAATGCTTAAAATACACAAGTTAGAGCCCAGAGGGTTAAATATCAGACTTTTTCAAAATTTTATTATTTGTCGTTTGATGTGAGGTGTTCAGCTATAAGTATGCAAAATGTCATGTCTCCAACTTAATTAGGGGCTGAGTTAGAAAAATTGCTTAAAATATAGAAGTTAGAGACCGGAGGTTTAAATATGACTTTTTCAAAATTTTATGATTTATTGTGTTATCGCAAGTGTTCAGTTATAAGTATGAAAACTTTCATGTCTCCAACTTAATTAGGGGCTGAGTTAGAAATAATATTTAAGATACACAAGTTAGAGCCCAGAGGGTTAAATATTAGACCTTTTTCAAAATTTTATTATTTGTCGTTTGATATTAGGTGTTCAGCTATAAGTATGCAGAATGTCATGTCTCCAACTTAATTAGGGGCTGAATTAGAAAAATTGCTTAAAATATAGAAGTTAGAGCCCAGAGGGTTAAATATTAGACTTTTTCAAAATTTTATTATTTGTCGTTTGATGTGAGGTGTTCATCTATAAGTATGCAAATCATGTTGTGTTCATCTATAAGTGTGTAAGTATTTCAAGATATAGATTCATCAAGGTGTTCATCTATAAGTATGTAAGTATTTCAGCCCCTTAATTAGGGGCTGAGTTAGAAAAATTGCTTAAAATACACAAGTTAGAGCCCAGAGGGTTAAATATCAGACTTTTTCAAAATTTTATTATTTGTCGTTTGATGTGAGGTGTTCAGCTATAAGTATGCAAAATGTCATGTCTCCAACTTAATTAGGGGCTGAGTTAGAAAAATTGCTTAAAATATAGAAGTTAGAGACCGGAGGGTTAAATATGACTTTTTCAAAATTTTATGATTTATTGTGTTATCGCAAGTGTTCAGCTATAAGTATGAAAACTTTCATGTCTCCAACTTAATTAGGGACTGAGTTAGAAATATTGTTTAAGATACACAAGTTAGAGCCCAGAGGGTTAAATATTAGACCTTTTTCAAAATTTTATTATTTGTCGTTTGATATTAGGTGTTCAGCTATAAGTATGCAGAATGTCATGTCTCCAACTTAATTAGGGGCTGAGTTAGAAAAAATTGCTTAAAATATAGAAGTTAGAGACCGGAGGGTTAAATATGACTTTTTCAAAATTTTACGATTTATTGTGTTATCGCAAGTGTTCAGCTATAAGTATGAAAACTTTCATGTCTCCAACTTAATTAGGGGCTGAGTTAGAAATATTATTTAAGATACACAAGTTAGAGCCCAGAGGGTGAAATATTAGACCTTTTTCAAAATTTTATTATTTGTCGTTTGATGTTAGGTGTTCAGCTATAAGTATGCAGAATGTCATGTCTCCAACTTAATTAGGGGCTGAATTAGAAAAATTGCTTAAAATATAGAAGTTAGAGCCCAGAGGGTTAAATATTAGACTTTTTCAAAATTTTATTTTTTGTCGTTTGATGTGAGGTGTTCATCTATAAGTATGCAAATTTTCACGTCTCCAACTTAATTAGGCGCTGAGTTAGAAAAAATGCTTAAAATACACAAGTTAGAGCCCAGAGGGTTAAATATCAGACTTTTTCAAAATTTTATTATTTGTCGTTTGATGTGAGGTGTTCAGCTATAAGTATGCAAAATGTCATGTCTCCAACTTAATTAGGGGCTGAGTTAGAAAAATTGCTTAAAATATAGAAGTTAGAGACCGGAGGTTTAAATATGACTTTTTCAAAATTTTATGATTTATTGTGTTATCGCAAGTGTTCAGTTATAAGTACGAAAACTTTCATGTCTCCAACTTAATTAGGGGCTGAGTTAGAAATAATATTTAAGATACACAAGTTAGAGCCCAGAGGGTTAAATATTAGACCTTTTTCAAAATTTTATTATTTGTCGTTTGATATTAGGTGTTCAGCTATAAGTATGCAGAATGTCATGTCTCCAACTTAATTAGGGGCTGAATTAGAAAAATTGCTTAAAATATAGAAGTTAGAGCCCAGAGGGTTAAATATTAGACTTTTTCAAAATTTTATTATTTGTCGTTTGATGTGAGGTGTTCATCTATAAGTATGCAAATCATGTTGTGTTCATCTATAAGTGTGTAAGTATTTCAAGATATAGATTCATCAAGGTGTTCATCTATAAGTACGTAAGTATTTCAGCCCCTTAATTAGGGGCTGAGTTAGAAAAATTGCTTAAAATACACAAGTTAGAGCCCAGAGGGTTAAATATCAGACTTTTTCAAAATTTTATTATTTGTCGTTTGATGTGAGGTGTTCAGCTATAAGTATGCAAAATGTCATGTCTCCAACTTAATTAGGGGCTGAGTTAGAAAAATTGCTTAAAATATAGAAGTTAGAGACCGGAGGGTTAAATATGACTTTTTCAAAATTTTATGATTTATTGTGTTATCGCAAGTGTTCAGCTATAAGTATGAAAACTTTCATGTCTCCAACTTAATTAGGGACTGATTTAGAAATATTGTTTAAGATACACAAGTTAGAGCCCAGAGGGTTAAATATTAGACCTTTTTCAAAATTTTATTATTTGTCGTTTGATATTAGGTGTTCAGCTATAAGTATGCAGAATGTCATGTCTCCAACTTAATTAGGGGCTGAATTAGAAAAATTGCTTAAAATATAGATGTTAGAGCCCAGAGGGTTAAATATTAGACTTTTTCAAAATTTTATTATTTGTCGCTTGATGTGAGGTGCTCATGTATAAGTATGCAAATTTTCATGTCTCCAACTTAATTAGGGGCTGAGTTAGAAAAATTGCTTAAAATATAGAAGTTAGAGCCCAGAGGGTTAAATATTAGACTTTTTCAAAATTTTATTATTTGTCGTTCGATGTGAGGTGTTCAGCAATAAGTATGTAAAATGTCATGTCTCCAACTTAATTAGGGGCTGAGTTAGAAAAAATTGCTTAAAATATAGAAGTTAGAGACCGGAGGGTTAAATATGACTTTTTCAAAATTTTACGATTTATTGTGTTATCGCAAGTGTTCAGCTATAAGTATGAAAACTTTCATGTCTCCAACTTAATTAGGGGCTGAGTTAGAAATATTACTTAAGATACACAAGTTAGAGCCCAGAGGGTGAAATATTAGACCTTTTTCAAAATTTTATTATTTGTCGTTTGATGTTAGGTGTTCAGCTATAAGTATGCAGAATGTCATGTCTCCAACTTAATTAGGGGCTGAATTAGAAAAATTGCTTAAAATATAGAAGTTAGAGCCCAGAGGGTTAAATATTAGACTTTTTCAAAATTTTATTTTTTGTCGTTTGATGTGAGGTGTTCATCTATAAGTATGCAAATTTTCACGTCTCCAACTTAATTAGGCGCTGAGTTAGAAAAAATGCTTAAAATACACAAGTTAGAGCCCAGAGGGTTAAATATCAGACTTTTTCAAAATTTTATTATTTGTCGTTTGATGTGAGGTGTTCAGCTATAAGTATGCAAAATGTCATGTCTCCAACTTAATTAGGGGCTGAGTTAGAAAAATTGCTTAAAATATAGAAGTTAGAGACCGGAGGTTTAAATATGACTTTTTCAAAATTTTATGATTTATTGTGTTATCGCAAGTGTTCAGTTATAAGTATGAAAACTTTCATGTCTCCAACTTAATTAGGGGCTGAGTTAGAAATAATATTTAAGATACACAAGTTAGAGCCCAGAGGGTTAAATATTAGACCTTTTTCAAAATTTTATTATTTGTCGTTTGATATTAGGTGTTCAGCTATAAGTATGCAGAATGTCATGTCTCCAACTTAATTAGGGGCTGAATTAGAAAAATTGCTTAAAATATAGAAGTTAGAGCCCAGAGGGTTAAATATTAGACTTTTTCAAAATTTTATTATTTGTCGTTTGATGTGAGGTGTTCATCTATAAGTATGCAAATCATGTTGTGTTCATCTATAAGTGTGTAAGTATTTCAAGATATAGATTCATCAAGGTGTTCATCTATAAGTATGTAAGTATTTCAGCCCCTTAATTAGGGGCTGAGTTAGAAAAATTGCTTAAAATACACAAGTTAGAGCCCAGAGGGTTAAATATCAGACTTTTTCAAAATTTTATTATTTGTCGTTTGATGTGAGGTGTTCAGCTATAAGTATGCAAAATGTCATGTCTCCAACTTAATTAGGGGCTGAGTTAGAAAAATTGCTTAAAATATAGAAGTTAGAGACCGGAGGGTTAAATATGACTTTTTCAAAATTTTATGATTTATTGTGTTATCGCAAGTGTTCAGCTATAAGTATGAAAACTTTCATGTCTCCAACTTAATTAGGGACTGATTTAGAAATATTGTTTAAGATACACAAGTTAGAGCCCAGAGGGTTAAATATTAGACCTTTTTCAAAATTTTATTATTTGTCGTTTGATATTAGGTGTTCAGCTATAAGTATGCAGAATGTCATGTCTCCAACTTAATTAGGGGCTGAATTAGAAAAATTGCTTAAAATATAGATGTTAGAGCCCAGAGGGTTAAATATTAGACTTTTTCAAAATTTTATTATTTGTCGCTTGATGTGAGGTGCTCATGTATAAGTATGCAAATTTTCATGTCTCCAACTTAATTAGGGGCTGAGTTAGAAAAATTGCTTAAAATATAGAAGTTAGAGCCCAGAGGGTTAAATATTAGACTTTTTCAAAATTTTATTATTTGTCGTTCGATGTGAGGTGTTCAGCAATAAGTATGTAAAATGTCATGTCTCCAACTTAATTAGGGGCTGAGTTAGAAAAAATTGCTTAAAATATAGAAGTTAGAGACCGGAGGGTTAAATATGACTTTTTCAAAATTTTACGATTTATTGTGTTATCGCAAGTGTTCAGCTATAAGTATGAAAACTTTCATGTCTCCAACTTAATTAGGGGCTGAGTTAGAAATATTATTTAAGATACACAAGTTAGAGCCCAGAGGGTGAAATATTAGACCTTTTTCAAAATTTTATTATTTGTCGTTTGATGTTAGGTGTTCAGCTATAAGTATGCAGAATGTCATGTCTCCAACTTAATTAGGGGCTGAATTAGAAAAATTGCTTAAAATATAGAAGTTAGAGCCCAGAGGGTTAAATATTAGACTTTTTCAAAATTTTATTTTTTGTCGTTTGATGTGAGGTGTTCATCTATAAGTATGCAAATTTTCACGTCTCCAACTTAATTAGGCGCTGAGTTAGAAAAAATGCTTAAAATACACAAGTTAGAGCCCAGAGGGTTAAATATCAGACTTTTTCAAAATTTTATTATTTGTCGTTTGATGTGAGGTGTTCAGCTATAAGTATGCAAAATGTCATGTCTCCAACTTAATTAGGGGCTGAGTTAGAAAAATTGCTTAAAATATAGAAGTTAGAGACCGGAGGTTTAAATATGACTTTTTCAAAATTTTATGATTTATTGTGTTATCGCAAGTGTTCAGTTATAAGTATGAAAACTTTCATGTCTCCAACTTAATTAGGGGCTGAGTTAGAAATAATATTTAAGATACACAAGTTAGAGCCCAGAGGGTTAAATATTAGACCTTTTTCAAAATTTTATTATTTGTCGTTTGATATTAGGTGTTCAGCTATAAGTATGCAGAATGTCATGTCTCCAACTTAATTAGGGGCTGAATTAGAAAAATTGCTTAAAATATAGAAGTTAGAGCCCAGAGGGTTAAATATTAGACTTTTTCAAAATTTTATTATTTGTCGTTTGATGTGAGGTGTTCATCTATAAGTATGCAAATCATGTTGTGTTCATCTATAAGTGTGTAAGTATTTCAAGATATAGATTCATCAAGGTGTTCATCTATAAGTATGTAAGTATTTCAGCCCCTTAATTAGGGGCTGAGTTAGAAAAATTGCTTAAAATACACAAGTTAGAGCCCAGAGGGTTAAATATCAGACTTTTTCAAAATTTTATTATTTGTCGTTTGATGTGAGGTGTTCAGCTATAAGTATGCAAAATGTCATGTCTCCAACTTAATTAGGGGCTGAGTTAGAAAAATTGCTTAAAATATAGAAGTTAGAGACCGGAGGGTTAAATATGACTTTTTCAAAATTTTATGATTTATTGTGTTATCGCAAGTGTTCAGCTATAAGTATGAAAACTTTCATGTCTCCAACTTAATTAGGGACTGAGTTAGAAATATTGTTTAAGATACACAAGTTAGAGCCCAGAGGGTTAAATATTAGACCTTTTTCAAAATTTTATTATTTGTCGTTTGATATTAGGTGTTCAGCTATAAGTATGCAGAATGTCATGTCTCCAACTTAATTAGGGGCTGAGTTAGAAAAAATTGCTTAAAATATAGAAGTTAGAGACCGGAGGGTTAAATATGACTTTTTCAAAATTTTACGATTTATTGTGTTATCGCAAGTGTTCAGCTATAAGTATGAAAACTTTCATGTCTCCAACTTAATTAGGGGCTGAGTTAGAAATATTATTTAAGATACACAAGTTAGAGCCCAGAGGGTGAAATATTAGACCTTTTTCAAAATTTTATTATTTGTCGTTTGATGTTAGGTGTTCAGCTATAAGTATGCAGAATGTCATGTCTCCAACTTAATTAGGGGCTGAATTAGAAAAATTGCTTAAAATATAGAAGTTAGAGCCCAGAGGGTTAAATATTAGACTTTTTCAAAATTTTATTTTTTGTCGTTTGATGTGAGGTGTTCATCTATAAGTATGCAAATTTTCACGTCTCCAACTTAATTAGGCGCTGAGTTAGAAAAAATGCTTAAAATACACAAGTTAGAGCCCAGAGGGTTAAATATCAGACTTTTTCAAAATTTTATTATTTGTCGTTTGATGTGAGGTGTTCAGCTATAAGTATGCAAAATGTCATGTCTCCAACTTAATTAGGGGCTGAGTTAGAAAAATTGCTTAAAATATAGAAGTTAGAGACCGGAGGTTTAAATATGACTTTTTCAAAATTTTATGATTTATTGTGTTATCGCAAGTGTTCAGTTATAAGTATGAAAACTTTCATGTCTCCAACTTAATTAGGGGCTGAGTTAGAAATAATATTTAAGATACACAAGTTAGAGCCCAGAGGGTTAAATATTAGACCTTTTTCAAAATTTTATTATTTGTCGTTTGATATTAGGTGTTCAGCTATAAGTATGCAGAATGTCATGTCTCCAACTTAATTAGGGGCTGAATTAGAAAAATTGCTTAAAATATAGAAGTTAGAGCCCAGAGGGTTAAATATTAGACTTTTTCAAAATTTTATTATTTGTCGTTTGATGTGAGGTGTTCATCTATAAGTATGCAAATCATGTTGTGTTCATCTATAAGTGTGTAAGTATTTCAAGATATAGATTCATCAAGGTGTTCATCTATAAGTATGTAAGTATTTCAGCCCCTTAATTAGGGGCTGAGTTAGAAAAATTGCTTAAAATACACAAGTTAGAGCCCAGAGGGTTAAATATCAGACTTTTTCAAAATTTTATTATTTGTCGTTTGATGTGAGGTGTTCAGCTATAAGTATGCAAAATGTCATGTCTCCAACTTAATTAGGGGCTGAGTTAGAAAAATTGCTTAAAATATAGAAGTTAGAGACCGGAGGTTTAAATATGACTTTTTCAAAATTTTATGATTTATTGTGTTATCGCAAGTGTTCAGTTATAAGTATGAAAACTTTCATGTCTCCAACTTAATTAGGGGCTGAGTTAGAAATAATATTTAAGATACACAAGTTAGAGCCCAGAGGGTTAAATATTAGACCTTTTTCAAAATTTTATTATTTGTCGTTTGATATTAGGTGTTCAGCTATAAGTATGCAGAATGTCATGTCTCCAACTTAATTAGGGGCTGAATTAGAAAAATTGCTTAAAATATAGAAGTTAGAGCCCAGAGGGTTAAATATTAGACTTTTTCAAAATTTTATTATTTGTCGTTTGATGTGAGGTGTTCATCTATAAGTATGCAAATCATGTTGTGTTCATCTATAAGTGTGTAAGTATTTCAAGATATAGATTCATCAAGGTGTTCATCTATAAGTATGTAAGTATTTCAGCCCCTTAATTAGGGGCTGAGTTAGAAAAATTGCTTAAAATACACAAGTTAGAGCCCAGAGGGTTAAATATCAGACTTTTTCAAAATTTTATTATTTGTCGTTTGATGTGAGGTGTTCAGCTATAAGTATGCAAAATGTCATGTCTCCAACTTAATTAGGGGCTGAGTTAGAAAAATTGCTTAAAATATAGAAGTTAGAGACCGGAGGGTTAAATATGACTTTTTCAAAATTTTATGATTTATTGTGTTATCGCAAGTGTTCAGCTATAAGTATGAAAACTTTCATGTCTCCAACTTAATTAGGGACTGAGTTAGAAATATTGTTTAAGATACACAAGTTAGAGCCCAGAGGGTTAAATATTAGACCTTTTTCAAAATTTTATTATTTGTCGTTTGATATTAGGTGTTCAGCTATAAGTATGCAGAATGTCATGTCTCCAACTTAATTAGGGGCTGAATTAGAAAAATTGCTTAAAATATAGATGTTAGAGCCCAGAGGGTTAAATATTAGACTTTTTCAAAATTTTATTATTTGTCGCTTGATGTGAGGTGCTCATGTATAAGTATGCAAATTTTCATGTCTCCAACTTAATTAGGGGCTGAGTTAGAAAAATTGCTTAAAATATAGAAGTTAGAGCCCAGAGGGTTAAATATTAGACTTTTTCAAAATTTTATTATTTGTCGTTCGATGTGAGGTGTTCAGCAATAAGTATGTAAAATGTCATGTCTCCAACTTAATTAGGGGCTGAGTTAGAAAAAATTGCTTAAAATATAGAAGTTAGAGACCGGAGGGTTAAATATGACTTTTTCAAAATTTTACGATTTATTGTGTTATCGCAAGTGTTCAGCTATAAGTATGAAAACTTTCATGTCTCCAACTTAATTAGGGGCTGAGTTAGAAATATTATTTAAGATACACAAGTTAGAGCCCAGAGGGTGAAATATTAGACCTTTTTCAAAATTTTATTATTTGTCGTTTGATGTTAGGTGTTCAGCTATAAGTATGCAGAATGTCATGTCTCCAACTTAATTAGGGGCTGAATTAGAAAAATTGCTTAAAATATAGAAGTTAGAGCCCAGAGGGTTAAATATTAGACTTTTTCAAAATTTTATTATTTGTCGTTTGATGTGAGGTGTTCATCTATAAGTATGCAAATCATGTTGTGTTCATCTATAAGTGTGTAAGTATTTCAAGATATAGATTCATCAAGGTGTTCATCTATAAGTATGTAAGTATTTCAGCCCCTTAATTAGGGGCTGAGTTAGAAAAATTGCTTAAAATACACAAGTTAGAGCCCAGAGGGTTAAATATCAGACTTTTTCAAAATTTTATTATTTGTCGTTTGATGTGAGGTGTTCAGCTATAAGTATGCAAAATGTCATGTCTCCAACTTAATTAGGGGCTGAGTTAGAAAAATTGCTTAAAATATAGAAGTTAGAGACCGGAGGGTTAAATATGACTTTTTCAAAATTTTATGATTTATTGTGTTATCGCAAGTGTTCAGCTATAAGTGTGAAAACTTTCATGTCTCCAACTTAATTAGGGAGTGAGTTAGAAATATTGTTTAAGATACACAAGTTAGAGCCCAGAGGGTTAAATATTAGACCTTTTTCAAAATTTTATTATTTGTCGTTTCATGTTAGGTGTTCAGCTATAAGTATGCAGAATGTCATGTCTCCAACTTAATTAGGGGCTGAATTAGAAAAATTGCTTAAAATATAGAAGTTAGAGACCAGAGGGTTAAATATTAGACTTTTTCAAAATTTTATGATTTATTGCGTTATCGCAAGTGTTCAGCTATAAGTATGAAAACTTTCATGTCTCCAACTTAATTAGGGGCTGAGTTAGAAATATTATTTAAGATACACAAGTTAGAGCCCAGAGGGTTAAATATTAGACCTTTTTCAAATTTTTATTATTTGTCGTTTGATATTAGGTGTTCAGCTATAAGTATGCAGAATGTCATGTCTCCAACTTAATTAGGGGCTGAATTAGAAAAATTGCTTAAAATATAGAAGTTAGAGCCCA
This sequence comes from Maratus speciosus, assembly GCA_963932465.1. Classification (NCBI taxonomy): domain Eukaryota; kingdom Metazoa; phylum Arthropoda; class Arachnida; order Araneae; family Salticidae; genus Maratus; species Maratus speciosus. The sequence continues at coordinate 296,958,739 of OZ010799.1, forward strand.
GAGGGTTAAATATTAGACTTTTTCAAAATTTTATTATTTGTCGCTTGATGTGAGGTGCTCATGTATAAGTATGCAAATTTTCATGTCTCCAACTTAATTAGGGGCTGAGTTAGAAAAATTGCTTAAAATATAGAAGTTAGAGCCCAGAGGGTTAAATATTAGACTTTTTCAAAATTTTATTATTTGTCGTTCGATGTGAGGTGTTCAGCAATAAGTATGTAAAATGTCATGTCTCCAACTTAATTAGGGGCTGAGTTAGAAAAATTGCTTAAAATATAGAAGTTAGAGACCGGAGGGTTAAATATGACTTTTTCAAAATTTTATGATTTATTGTGTTATCGCAAGTGTTCAGCTATAAGTATGAAAACTTTCATGTCTCCAACTTAATTAGGGGCTGAGTTAGAAATATTATTTAAGATACACAAGTTAGAGCCCAGAGGGTGAAATATTAGACCTTTTTCAAAATTTTATTATTTGTCGTTTGATGTTAGGTGTTCAGCTATAAGTATGCAGAATGTCATGTCTCCAACTTAATTAGGGGCTGAATTAGAAAAATTGCTTAAAATATAGAAGTTAGAGCCCAGAGGGTTAAATATTAGACTTTTTCAAAATTTTATTTTTTGTCGTTTGATGTGAGGTGTTCATCTATAAGTATGCAAATTTTCACGTCTCCAACTTAATTAGGCGCTGAGTTAGAAAAAATGCTTAAAATACACAAGTTAGAGCCCAGAGGGTTAAATATCAGACTTTTTCAAAATTTTATTATTTGTCGTTTGATGTGAGGTGTTCAGCTATAAGTATGCAAAATGTCATGTCTCCAACTTAATTAGGGGCTGAGTTAGAAAAATTGCTTAAAATATAGAAGTTAGAGACCGGAGGTTTAAATATGACTTTTTCAAAATTTTATGATTTATTGTGTTATCGCAAGTGTTCAGTTATAAGTATGAAAACTTTCATGTCTCCAACTTAATTAGGGGCTGAGTTAGAAATAATATTTAAGATACACAAGTTAGAGCCCAGAGGGTTAAATATTAGACCTTTTTCAAAATTTTATTATTTGTCGTTTGATATTAGGTGTTCAGCTATAAGTATGCAGAATGTCATGTCTCCAACTTAATTAGGGGCTGAATTAGAAAAATTGCTTAAAATATAGAAGTTAGAGCCCAGAGGGTTAAATATTAGACTTTTTCAAAATTTTATTATTTGTCGTTTGATGTGAGGTGTTCATCTATAAGTATGCAAATCATGTTGTGTTCATCTATAAGTGTGTAAGTATTTCAACATATAGATTCATCAAGGTGTTCATCTATAAGTATGTAAGTATTTCAGCCCCTTAATTAGGGGATGAGTGAGAAAAATTGCTTAAAATACACAAGTTAGAGCCCAGAGGGTTAAATATCAGACTTTTTCAAAATTTTATTATTTGTCGTTTGATGTGAGGTGTTCAGCTATAAGTATGCAAAATGTCATGTCTCCAACTTAATTAGGGGCTGAGTTAGAAAAATTGCTTAAAATATAGAAGTTAGAGACCGGAGGGTTAAATATGACTTTTTCAAAATTTTATGATTTATTGTGTTATCGCAAGTGTTCAGCTATAAGTGTGAAAACTTTCATGTCTCCAACTTAATTAGGGACTGAGTTAGAAATATTGTTTAAGATACAAAAGTTAGAGCCCAGAGGGTTAAATATTAGACCTTTTTCAAAATTTTATTATTTGTCGTTTCATGTTAGGTGTTCAGCTATAAGTATGCAGAATGTCATGTCTCCAACTTAATTAGGGGCTGAATTAGAAAAATTGCTTAAAATATAGAAGTTAGAGCCCAGAGGGTTAAATATTAGACTTTTTCAAAATTTTATTATTTGTCGTTTGATGTGAGGTGTTCATCTATAAGTATGCAAATCATGTTGTGTTCATCTATAAGTGTGTAAGTATTTCAACATATAGATTCATCAAGGTGTTCATCTATAAGTATGTAAGTATTTCAGCCCCTTAATTAGGGGATGAGTTAGAAAAATTGCTTAAAATACACAAGTTAGAGCCCAGAGGGTTAAATATCAGACTTTTTCAAAATTTTATTATTTGTCGTTTGATGTGAGGTGTTCAGCTATAAGTATGCAAAATGTCATGTCTCCAACTTAATTAGGGGCTGAGTTAGAAAAATTGCTTAAAATATAGAAGTTAGAGACCGGAGGGTTAAATATGACTTTTTCAAAATTTTATGATTTATTGTGTTATCGCAAGTGTTCAGCTATAAGTGTGAAAACTTTCATGTCTCCAACTTAATTAGGGACTGAGTTAGAAATATTGTTTAAGATACACAAGTTAGAGCCCAGAGGGTTAAATATTAGACCTTTTTCAAAATTTTATTATTTGTCGTTTCATGTTAGGTGTTCAGCTATAAGTATGCAGAATGTCATGTCTCCAACTTAATTAGGGGCTGAATTAGAAAAATTGCTTAAAATATAGAAGTTAGAGACCAGAGGGTTAAATATTAGACTTTTTCAAAATTTTATGATTTATTGCGTTATCGCAAGTGTTCAGCTATAAGTATGAAAACTTTCATGTCTCCAACTTAATTAGGGGCTGAGTTAGAAATATTATTTAAGATACACAAGTTAGAGCCCAGAGGGTTAAATATTAGACCTTTTTCAAATTTTTATTATTTGTCGTTTGATATTAGGTGTTCAGCTATAAGTATGCAGAATGTCATGTCTCCAACTTAATTAGGGGCTGAATTAGAAAAATTGCTTAAAATATAGAAGTTAGAGCCCAGAGGGTTAAATATTAGACTTTTTCAAAATTTTATTATTTGTCGCTTGATGTGAGGTGCTCATGTATAAGTATGCAAATTTTCATGTCTCCAACTTAATTAGGGGCTGAGTTAGAAAAATTGCTTAAAATATAGAAGTTAGAGCCCAGAGGGTTAAATATTAGACTTTTTCAAAATTTTATTATTTGTCGTTCGATGTGAGGTGTTCAGCAATAAGTATGCAAAATGTCATGTCTCCAACTTAATTAGGGGCTGAGTTAGAAAAATTGCTTAAAATATAGAAGTTAGAGACCGGAGGTTTAAATATGACTTTTTCAAAATTTTATGATTTATTGTGTTATCGCAAGTGTTCAGTTATAAGTATGAAAACTTTCATGTCTCCAACTTAATTAGGGGCTGAGTTAGAAATAATATTTAAGATACACAAGTTAGAGCCCAGAGGGTTAAATATTAGACCTTTTTCAAAATTTTATTATTTGTCGTTTGATATTAGGTGTTCAGCTATAAGTATGCAGAATGTCATGTCTCCAACTTAATTAGGGGCTGAATTAGAAAAATTGCTTAAAATATAGAAGTTAGAGCCCAGAGGGTTAAATATTAGACTTTTTCAAAATTTTATTATTTGTCGTTTGATGTGAGGTGTTCATCTATAAGTATGCAAATCATGTTGTGTTCATCTATAAGTGTGTAAGTATTTCAAGATATAGATTCATCAAGGTGTTCATCTATAAGTATGTAAGTATTTCAGCCCCTTAATTAGGGGCTGAGTTAGAAAAATTGCTTAAAATACACAAGTTAGAGCCCAGAGGGTTAAATATCAGACTTTTTCAAAATTTTATTATTTGTCGTTTGATGTGAGGTGTTCAGCTATAAGTATGCAAAATGTCATGTCTCCAACTTAATTAGGGGCTGAGTTAGAAAAATTGCTTAAAATATAGAAGTTAGAGACCGGAGGGTTAAATATGACTTTTTCAAAATTTTATGATTTATTGTGTTATCGCAAGTGTTCAGCTATAAGTATGAAAACTTTCATGTCTCCAACTTAATTAGGGACTGAGTTAGAAATATTGTTTAAGATACACAAGTTAGAGCCCAGAGGGTTAAATATTAGACCTTTTTCAAAATTTTATTATTTGTCGTTTGATATTAGGTGTTCAGCTATAAGTATGCAGAATGTCATGTCTCCAACTTAATTAGGGGCTGAATTAGAAAAATTGCTTAAAATATAGATGTTAGAGCCCAGAGGGTTAAATATTAGACTTTTTCAAAATTTTATTATTTGTCGCTTGATGTGAGGTGCTCATGTATAAGTATGCAAATTTTCATGTCTCCAACTTAATTAGGGGCTGAGTTAGAAAAATTGCTTAAAATATAGAAGTTAGAGCCCAGAGGGTTAAATATTAGACTTTTTCAAAATTTTATTATTTGTCGTTCGATGTGAGGTGTTCAGCAATAAGTATGTAAAATGTCATGTCTCCAACTTAATTAGGGGCTGAGTTAGAAAAAATTGCTTAAAATATAGAAGTTAGAGACCGGAGGGTTAAATATGACTTTTTCAAAATTTTACGATTTATTGTGTTATCGCAAGTGTTCAGCTATAAGTATGAAAACTTTCATGTCTCCAACTTAATTAGGGGCTGAGTTAGAAATATTATTTAAGATACACAAGTTAGAGCCCAGAGGGTGAAATATTAGACCTTTTTCAAAATTTTATTATTTGTCGTTTGATGTTAGGTGTTCAGCTATAAGTATGCAGAATGTCATGTCTCCAACTTAATTAGGGGCTGAATTAGAAAAATTGCTTAAAATATAGAAGTTAGAGCCCAGAGGGTTAAATATTAGACTTTTTCAAAATTTTATTATTTGTCGTTTGATGTGAGGTGTTCATCTATAAGTATGCAAATCATGTTGTGTTCATCTATAAGTGTGTAAGTATTTCAAGATATAGATTCATCAAGGTGTTCATCTATAAGTATGTAAGTATTTCAGCCCCTTAATTAGGGGCTGAGTTAGAAAAATTGCTTAAAATACACAAGTTAGAGCCCAGAGGGTTAAATATCAGACTTTTTCAAAATTTTATTATTTGTCGTTTGATGTGAGGTGTTCAGCTATAAGTATGCAAAATGTCATGTCTCCAACTTAATTAGGGGCTGAGTTAGAAAAATTGCTTAAAATATAGAAGTTAGAGACCGGAGGGTTAAATATGACTTTTTCAAAATTTTATGATTTATTGTGTTATCGCAAGTGTTCAGCTATAAGTGTGAAAACTTTCATGTCTCCAACTTAATTAGGGAGTGAGTTAGAAATATTGTTTAAGATACACAAGTTAGAGCCCAGAGGGTTAAATATTAGACCTTTTTCAAAATTTTATTATTTGTCGTTTCATGTTAGGTGTTCAGCTATAAGTATGCAGAATGTCATGTCTCCAACTTAATTAGGGGCTGAATTAGAAAAATTGCTTAAAATATAGAAGTTAGAGACCAGAGGGTTAAATATTAGACTTTTTCAAAATTTTATGATTTATTGCGTTATCGCAAGTGTTCAGCTATAAGTATGAAAACTTTCATGTCTCCAACTTAATTAGGGGCTGAGTTAGAAATATTATTTAAGATACACAAGTTAGAGCCCAGAGGGTTAAATATTAGACCTTTTTCAAATTTTTATTATTTGTCGTTTGATATTAGGTGTTCAGCTATAAGTATGCAGAATGTCATGTCTCCAACTTAATTAGGGGCTGAATTAGAAAAATTGCTTAAAATATAGAAGTTAGAGCCCAGAGGGTTAAATATTAGACTTTTTCAAAATTTTATTATTTGTCGCTTGATGTGAGGTGCTCATGTATAAGTATGCAAATTTTCATGTCTCCAACTTAATTAGGGGCTGAGTTAGAAAAATTGCTTAAAATATAGAAGTTAGAGCCCAGAGGGTTAAATATTAGACTTTTTCAAAATTTTATTATTTGTCGTTCGATGTGAGGTGTTCAGCAATAAGTATGTAAAATGTCATGTCTCCAACTTAATTAGGGGCTGAGTTAGAAAAATTGCTTAAAATATAGAAGTTAGAGACCGGAGGGTTAAATATGACTTTTTCAAAATTTTATGATTTATTGTGTTATCGCAAGTGTTCAGCTATAAGTATGAAAACTTTCATGTCTCCAACTTAATTAGGGGCTGAGTTAGAAATATTATTTAAGATACACAAGTTAGAGCCCAGAGGGTGAAATATTAGACCTTTTTCAAAATTTTATTATTTGTCGTTTGATGTTAGGTGTTCAGCTATAAGTATGCAGAATGTCATGTCTCCAACTTAATTAGGGGCTGAATTAGAAAAATTGCTTAAAATATAGAAGTTAGAGCCCAGAGGGTTAAATATTAGACTTTTTCAAAATTTTATTTTTTGTCGTTTGATGTGAGGTGTTCATCTATAAGTATGCAAATTTTCACGTCTCCAACTTAATTAGGCGCTGAGTTAGAAAAAATGCTTAAAATACACAAGTTAGAGCCCAGAGGGTTAAATATCAGACTTTTTCAAAATTTTATTATTTGTCGTTTGATGTGAGGTGTTCAGCTATAAGTATGCAAAATGTCATGTCTCCAACTTAATTAGGGGCTGAGTTAGAAAAATTGCTTAAAATATAGAAGTTAGAGACCGGAGGTTTAAATATGACTTTTTCAAAATTTTATGATTTATTGTGTTATCGCAAGTGTTCAGTTATAAGTATGAAAACTTTCATGTCTCCAACTTAATTAGGGGCTGAGTTAGAAATAATATTTAAGATACACAAGTTAGAGCCCAGAGGGTTAAATATTAGACCTTTTTCAAAATTTTATTATTTGTCGTTTGATATTAGGTGTTCAGCTATAAGTATGCAGAATGTCATGTCTCCAACTTAATTAGGGGCTGAATTAGAAAAATTGCTTAAAATATAGAAGTTAGAGCCCAGAGGGTTAAATATTAGACTTTTTCAAAATTTTATTATTTGTCGTTTGATGTGAGGTGTTCATCTATAAGTATGCAAATCATGTTGTGTTCATCTATAAGTGTGTAAGTATTTCAACATATAGATTCATCAAGGTGTTCATCTATAAGTATGTAAGTATTTCAGCCCCTTAATTAGGGGATGAGTTAGAAAAATTGCTTAAAATACACAAGTTAGAGCCCAGAGGGTTAAATATCAGACTTTTTCAAAATTTTATTATTTGTCGTTTGATGTGAGGTGTTCAGCTATAAGTATGCAAAATGTCATGTCTCCAACTTAATTAGGGGCTGAGTTAGAAAAATTGCTTAAAATATAGAAGTTAGAGACCGGAGGGTTAAATATGACTTTTTCAAAATTTTATGATTTATTGTGTTATCGCAAGTGTTCAGCTATAAGTGTGAAAACTTTCATGTCTCCAACTTAATTAGGGACTGAGTTAGAAATATTGTTTAAGATACACAAGTTAGAGCCCAGAGGGTTAAATATTAGACCTTTTTCAAAATTTTATTATTTGTCGTTTCATGTTAGGTGTTCAGCTATAAGTATGCAGAATGTCATGTCTCCAACTTAATTAGGGGCTGAATTAGAAAAATTGCTTAAAATATAGAAGTTAGAGACCAGAGGGTTAAATATTAGACTTTTTCAAAATTTTATGATTTATTGCGTTATCGCAAGTGTTCAGCTATAAGTATGAAAACTTTCATGTCTCCAACTTAATTAGGGGCTGAGTTAGAAATATTATTTAAGATACACAAGTTAGAGCCCAGAGGGTTAAATATTAGACCTTTTTCAAATTTTTATTATTTGTCGTTTGATATTAGGTGTTCAGCTATAAGTATGCAGAATGTCATGTCTCCAACTTAATTAGGGGCTGAATTAGAAAAATTGCTTAAAATATAGAAGTTAGAGCCCAGAGGGTTAAATATTAGACTTTTTCAAAATTTTATTATTTGTCGCTTGATGTGAGGTGCTCATGTATAAGTATGCAAATTTTCATGTCTCCAACTTAATTAGGGGCTGAGTTAGAAAAATTGCTTAAAATATAGAAGTTAGAGCCCAGAGGGTTAAATATTAGACTTTTTCAAAATTTTATTATTTGTCGTTCGATGTGAGGTGTTCAGCAATACGTATGTAAAATGTCATGTCTTCAACTTAATTAGGGGCTGAGTTAGAAAAATTACTTAAAATATAGAAGTTAGAGACCGGAGGTTTAAATATGACTTTTTAAAATTTTATGATTTATTGTGTTATCGCAAGTGTTCAGCTATAAGTATGAAAACTTTCATGTCTCCAACTTAATTAGGGACTGAGTTAGAAATATTATTTAAGATACACAAGTTAGAGCCCAGAGGGTTAAATATTAGACCTTTTTCAAAATTTTATTATTTGTCGTTTGATATTAGGTGTTCAGCTATAAGTATGCAGAATGTCATGTCTCCAACTTAATTAGGGGCTGAATTAGAAAAATTGCTTAAAATATAGATGTTAGAGCCCAGAGGGTTAAATATTAGACTTTTTCAAAATTTTATTATTTGTCGCTTGATGTGAGGTGCTCATGTATAAGTATGCAAATTTTCATGTCTCCAACTTAATTAGGGGCTGAGTTAGAAAAATTGCTTAGAATATAGAAGTTAGAGCCCAGAGGGTTAAATATTAGACTTTTTCAAAATTTTATTATTTGTCGTTCGATGTGAGGTGTTCAGCAATAAGTATGTAAAATGTCATGTCTCCAACTTAATTAGGGGCTGAGTTAGAAAAAATTGCTTAAAATATAGAAGTTAGAGACCGGGGGGTTAAATATGACTTTTTCAAAATTTTACGATTTATTGTGTTATCGCAAGTGTTCAGCTATAAGTATGAAAACTTTCATGTCTCCAACTTAATTAGGGGCTGAGTTAGAAATATTGTTTAAGATACACAAGTTAGAGCCCAGAGGGTTAAATATTAGACCTTTTTCAAAATTTTATTATTTGTCGTTTGATGTTAGGTGTTCAGCTATAATTATGCAGAATGTCATGTCTCCAACTTAATTAGGGGCTGAGTTAGAAAAATTGTTTAAGATACACAAGTTAGAGCCCAGAGGGTTAAATATTAGACCTTTTTCAAAATTTTATTATTTGTCGTTTGATGTGAGGTGTTCATCTATAAGTATGCAAATTTTCATGTCTCCTACTTAATTAGGGGCTGAATTAGAAAAATTGCTTAAAATATAGAAGTTAGAGCCCAGAGGGTTAAATATTAGACTTTTTCAAAATTTTATTATTTGTCGTTTGATGTGAGGTGTTCATCTATAAGTATGCAAATCATGTTGTGTTCATCTATATGTGTGTAAGTATTTCAAGATATAGATTCATCAAGGTGTTCATCTATAAGTATGTAAGTATTTTAGCCCCTTAATTAGGGGCTGAGTTAGAAAAATTGCTAAAAATATAGAAGTTAGAAGCCGGAGGGTTAAATATTATACTTTTTCAAAATTTTATTATTTGTCGTTTGATGTGAGGTGTTCATCTATAAGTATGCAAATTTTCACGTCTCCAACTTAATTAGGGGCTGAGTTAGAAAAATTGCTTAAAATACACAAGTTAGAGCCCAGAGGGTTAAATATCAGACTTTTTCAAAATTTTATTATTTGTCGTTTGATGTGAGGTGTTCAGCTATAAGTATGCAAAATGTCATGTCTCCAACTTAATTAGGGGCTGAGTTAGAAAAATTGCTTAAAATATAGAAGTTAGAGACCGGAGGTTTAAATATGACTTTTTCAAAATTTTATGATTTATTGTGTTATCGCAAGTGTTCAGCTATAAGTATGAAAACTTTCATGTCTCCAACTTAATTAGGGGCTGAGTTAGAAATATTATTTAAGATACACAAGTTAGAGCCCAGAGGGTTAAATATTAGACCTTTTTCAAATTTTTATTATTTGTCGTTTGATATTAGGTGTTCAGCTATAAGTATGCAGAATGTCATGTCTCCAACTTAATTAGGGGCTGAATTAGAAAAATTGCTTAAAATATAGAAGTTAGAGCCCAGAGGGTTAAATATTAGACTTTTTCAAAATTTTATTATTTGTCGCTTGATGTGAGGTGCTCATGTATAAGTATGCAAATTTTCATGTCTCCAACTTAATTAGGGGCTGAGTTAGAAAAATTGCTTAAAATATAGAAGTTAGAGCACAGAGGGTTAAATATTAGACTTTTTCAAAATTTTATTATTTGTCGTTCGATGTGAGGTGCTCAGCAATAAGTATGTAAAATGTCATGTCTCCAACTTAATTAGGGGCTCAGTTAGAAAAATTGCTCAAAATATAGAAGTTAGAGACCGGAGGTTTAAATATGACTGTTTCAAAATTTTATGATTTATTGTGTTATCGCAAGTGTTCAGCTATAAGTATGAAAACTTTCATGTCTCCAACTTAATTAGGGACTGAGTTAGAAATATTATTTAAGATACACAAGTTAGAGCCCAGAGGGTTAAATATTAGACCTTTTTCAAAATTTTATTATTTGTCGTTTGATATTAGGTGTTCAGCTATAAGTATGCAGAATGTCATGTCTCCAACTTAATTAGGGGCTGAATTAGAAAAATTGCTTAAAATATAGATGTTAGAGCCCAGAGGGTTAAATATTAGACTTTTTCAAAATTTTATTATTTGTCGCTTGATGTGAGGTGCTCATGTATAAGTATGCAAATTTTCATGTCTCCAACTTAATTAGGGGCTGAGTTAGAAAAATTGCTTAAAATATAGAAGTTAGAGCCCAGAGGGTTAAATATTAGACTTTTTCAAAATTTTATTATTTGTCGTTCGATGTGAGGTGTTCAGCAATAAGTATGTAAAATGTCATGTCTCCAACTTAATTAGGGGCTGAGTTAGAAAAAATTGCTTAAAATATAGAAGTTAGAGACCGGAGGGTTAAATATGACTTTTTCAAAATTTTACGATTTATTGTGTTATCGCAAGTGTTCAGCTATAAGTATGAAAACTTTCATGTCTCCAACTTAATTAGGGGCTGAGTTAGAAATATTATTTAAGATACACAAGTTAGAGCCCAGAGGGTGAAATATTAGACCTTTTTCAAAATTTTATTATTTGTCGTTTGATGTTAGGTGTTCAGCTATAAGTATGCAGAATGTCATGTCTCCAACTTAATTAGGGGCTGAATTAGAAAAATTGCTTAAAATATAGAAGTTAGAGCCCAGAGGGTTAAATATTAGACTTTTTCAAAATCTTATTTTTTGTCGTTTGATGTGAGGTGTTCATCTATAAGTATGCAAATTTTCACGTCTCCAACTTAATTAGGCGCTGAGTTAGAAAAAATGCTTAAAATACACAAGTTAGAGCCCAGAGGGTTAAATATCAGACTTTTTCAAAATTTTATTATTTGTCGTTTGATGTGAGGTGTTCAGCTATAAGTATGCAAAATGTCATGTCTCCAACTTAATTAGGGGCTGAGTTAGAAAAATTGCTTAAAATATAGAAGTTAGAGACCGGAGGTTTAAATATGACTTTTTCAAAATTTTATGATTTATTGTGTTATCGCAAGTGTTCAGTTATAAGTATGAAAACTTTCATGTCTCCAACTTAATTAGGGGCTGAGTTAGAAATAATATTTAAGATACACAAGTTAGAGCCCAGAGGGTTAAATATTAGACCTTTTTCAAAATTTTATTATTTGTCGTTTGATATTAGGTGTTCAGCTATAAGTATGCAGAATGTCATGTCTCCAACTTAATTAGGGGCTGAATTAGAAAAATTGCTTAAAATATAGAAGTTAGAGCCCAGAGGGTTAAATATTAGACTTTTTCAAAATTTTATTATTTGTCGTTTGATGTGAGGTGTTCATCTATAAGTATGCAAATCATGTTGTGTTCATCTATAAGTGTGTAAGTATTTCAAGATATAGATTCATCAAGGTGTTCATCTATAAGTATGTAAGTATTTCAGCCCCTTAATTAGGGGCTGAGTTAGAAAAATTGCTTAAAATACACAAGTTAGAGCCCAGAGGGTTAAATATCAGACTTTTTCAAAATTTTATTATTTGTCGTTTGATGTGAGGTGTTCAGCTATAAGTATGCAAAATGTCATGTCTCCAACTTAATTAGGGGCTCAGTTAGAAAAATTGCTTAAAATATAGAAGTTAGAGACCGGAGGTTTAAATATGACTTTTTCAAAATTTTATGATTTATTGTGTTATCGCAAGTGTTCAGCTATAAGTATGAAAACTTTCATGTCTCCAACTTAATTAGGGGCTGAGTTAGAAATATTATTTAAGATACACAAGTTAGAGCCCAGAGGGTTAAATATTAGACCTTTTTCAAAATTTTATTATTTGTCGTTTGATATTAGGTGTTCAGCTATAAGTATGCAGAATGTCATGTCTCCAACTTAATTAGGGGCTGAATTAGAAAAATTGCTTAAAATATAGAAGTTAGAGCCCAGAGGGTTAAATATTAGACTTTTTCAAAATTTTATTATTTGTCGCTTGATGTGAGGTGCTCATGTATAAGTATGCAAATTTTCATGTCTCCAACTTAATTAGGGGCTGAGTTAGAAAAATTGCTTAAAATATAGAAGTAGAGCCCAGAGGGTTAAATATTAGACTTTTTCAAAATTTTATTATTTGTCGTTCGATGTGAGGTGTTCAGCAATAAGTATGTAAAATGTCATGTCTCCAACTTAATTAGGGGCTGAGTTAGAAAAATTGCTTAAAATATAGAAGTTAGAGACCGGAGGGTTAAATATGACTTTTTCAAAATTTTATGATTTATTGTGTTATCGCAAGTGTTCAGCTATAAGTATGAAAACTTTCATGTCTCCAACTTAATTAGGGGCTGAGTTAGAAATATTATTTAAGATACACAAGTTAGAGCCCAGAGGGTGAAATATTAGACCTTTTTCAAAATTTTATTATTTGTCGTTTGATGTTAGGTGTTCAGCTATAAGTATGCAGAATGTCATGTCTCCAACTTAATTAGGGGCTGAATTAGAAAAATTGCTTAAAATATAGAAGTTAGAGCCCAGAGGGTTAAATATTAGACTTTTTCAAAATTTTATTTTTTGTCGTTTGATGTGAGGTGTTCATCTATAAGTATGCAAATTTTCACGTCTCCAACTTAATTAGGCGCTGAGTTAGAAAAAATGCTTAAAATACACAAGTTAGAGCCCAGAGGGTTAAATATCAGACTTTTTCAAAATTTTATTATTTGTCGTTTGATGTGAGGTGTTCAGCTATAAGTATGCAAAATGTCATGTCTCCAACTTAATTAGGGGCTGAGTTAGAAAAATTGCTTAAAATATAGAAGTTAGAGACCGGAGGTTTAAATATGACTTTTTCAAAATTTTATGATTTATTGTGTTATCGCAAGTGTTCAGTTATAAGTATGTAAACTTTCATGTCTCCAACTTAATTAGGGGCTGAGTTAGAAATAATATTTAAGATACACAAGTTAGAGCCCAGAGGGTTAAATATTAGACCTTTTTCAAAATTTTATTATTTGTCGTTTGATATTAGGTGTTCAGCTATAAGTATGCAGAATGTCATGTCTCCAACTTAATTAGGGGCTGAATTAGAAAAATTGCTTAAAATATAGAAGTTAGAGCCCAGAGGGTTAAATATTAGACTTTTTCAAAATTTTATTATTTGTCGTTTGATGTGAGGTGTTCATCTATAAGTATGCAAATCATGTTGTGTTCATCTATAAGTGTGTAAGTATTTCAACATATAGATTCATCAAGGTGTTCATCTATAAGTATGTAAGTATTTCAGCCCCTTAATTAGGGGATGAGTTAGAAAAATTGCTTAAAATACACAAGTTAGAGCCCAGAGGGTTAAATATCAGACTTTTTCAAAATTTTATTATTTGTCGTTTGATGTGAGGTGTTCAGCTATAAGTATGCAAAATGTCATGTCTCCAACTTAATTAGGGGCTGAGTTAGAAAAATTGCTTAAAATATAGAAGTTAGAGACCGGAGGGTTAAATATGACTTTTTCAAAATTTTATGATTTATTGTGTTATCGCAAGTGTTCAGCTATAAGTGTGAAAACTTTCATGTCTCCAACTTAATTAGGGACTGAGTTAGAAATATTGTTTAAGATACACAAGTTAGAGCCCAGAGGGTTAAATATTAGACCTTTTTCAAAATTTTATTATTTGTCGTTTCATGTTAGGTGTTCAGCTATAAGTATGCAGAATGTCATGTCTCCAACTTAATTAGGGGCTGAATTAGAAAAATTGCTTAAAATATAGAAGTTAGAGACCAGAGGGTTAAATATTAGACTTTTTCAAAATTTTATGATTTATTGCGTTATCGCAAGTGTTCAGCTATAAGTATGAAAACTTTCATGTCTCCAACTTAATTAGGGGCTGAGTTAGAAATATTATTTAAGATACACAAGTTAGAGCCCAGAGGGTTAAATATTAGACCTTTTTCAAATTTTTATTATTTGTCGTTTGATATTAGGTGTTCAGCTATAAGTATGCAGAATGTCATGTCTCCAACTTAATTAGGGGCTGAATTAGAAAAATTGCTTAAAATATAGAAGTTAGAGCCCAGAGGGTTAAATATTAGACTTTTTCAAAATTTTATTATTTGTCGCTTGATGTGAGGTGCTCATGTATAAGTATGCAAATTTTCATGTCTCCAACTTAATTAGGGGCTGAGTTAGAAAAATTGCTTAAAATATAGAAGTTAGAGCCCAGAGGGTTAAATATTAGACTTTTTCAAAATTTTATTATTTGTCGTTCGATGTGAGGTGTTCAGCAATAAGTATGTAAAATGTCATGTCTTCAACTTAATTAGGGGCTGAGTTAGAAAAATTACTTAAAATATAGAAGTTAGAGACCGGAGGTTTAAATATGACTTTTTAAAATTTTATGATTTATTGTGTTATCGCAAGTGTTCAGCTATAAGTATGAAAACTTTCATGTCTCCAACTTAATTAGGGACTGAGTTAGAAATATTATTTAAGATACACAAGTTAGAGCCCAGAGGGTTAAATATTAGACCTTTTTCAAAATTTTATTATTTGTCGTTTGATATTAGGTGTTCAGCTATAAGTATGCAGAATGTCATGTCTCCAACTTAATTAGGGGCTGAATTAGAAAAATTGCTTAAAATATAGATGTTAGAGCCCAGAGGGTTAAATATTAGACTTTTTCAAAATTTTATTATTTGTCGCTTGATGTGAGGTGCTCATGTATAAGTATGCAAATTTTCATGTCTCCAACTTAATTAGGGGCTGAGTTAGAAAAATTGCTTAGAATATAGAAGTTAGAGCCCAGAGGGTTAAATATTAGACTTTTTCAAAATTTTATTATTTGTCGTTCGATGTGAGGTGTTCAGCAATAAGTATGTAAAATGTCATGTCTCCAACTTAATTAGGGGCTGAGTTAGAAAAAATTGCTTAAAATATAGAAGTTAGAGACCGGAGGGTTAAATATGACTTTTTCAAAATTTTACGATTTATTGTGTTATCGCAAGTGTTCAGCTATAAGTATGAAAACTTTCATGTCTCCAACTTAATTAGGGGCTGAGTTAGAAATATTGTTTAAGATACACAAGTTAGAGCCCAGAGGGTTAAATATTAGACCTTTTTCAAAATTTTATTATTTGTCGTTTGATGTTAGGTGTTCAGCTATAATTATGCAGAATGTCATGTCTCCAACTTAATTAGGGGCTGAGTTAGAAAAATTGTTTAAGATACACAAGTTAGAGCCCAGAGGGTTAAATATTAGACCTTTTTCAAAATTTTATTATTTGTCGTTTGATGTGAGGTGTTCATCTATAAGTATGCAAATTTTCATGTCTCCTACTTAATTAGGGGCTGAATTAGAAAAATTGCTTAAAATATAGAAGTTAGAGCCCAGAGGGTTAAATATTAGACTTTTTCAAAATTTTATTATTTGTCGTTTGATGTGAGGTGTTCATCTATAAGTATGCAAATCATGTTGTGTTCATCTATATGTGTGTAAGTATTTCAAGATATAGATTCATCAAGGTGTTCATCTATAAGTATGTAAGTATTTCAGCCCCTTAATTAGGGGCTGAGTTAGAAAAATTGCTTAAAATATAGAAGTTAGAAGCCGGAGGGTTAAATATTATACTTTTTCAAAATTTTATTATTTGTCGTTTGATGTGAGGTGTTCATCTATAAGTATGCAAATTTTCACGTCTCCAACTTAATTAGGGGCTGAGTTAGAAAAATTGCTTAAAATACACAAGTTAGAGCCCAGAGGGTTAAATATCAGACTTTTTCAAAATTTTATTATTTGTCGTTTGATGTGAGGTGTTCAGCTATAAGTATGCAAAATGTCATGTCTCCAACTTAATTAGGGGCTGAGTTAGAAAAATTGCTTAAAATATAGAAGTTAGAGACCGGAGGTTTAAATATGACTTTTTCAAAATTTTATGATTTATTGTGTTATCGCAAGTGTTCAGCTATAAGTATGAAAACTTTCATGTCTCCAACTTAATTAGGGGCTGAGTTAGAAATATTATTTAAGATACACAAGTTAGAGCCCAGAGGGTTAAATATTAGACCTTTTTCAAATTTTTATTATTTGTCGTTTGATATTAGGTGTTCAGCTATAAGTATGCAGAATGTCATGTCTCCAACTTAATTAGGGGCTGAATTAGAAAAATTGCTTAAAATATAGAAGTTAGAGCCCAGAGGGTTAAATATTAGACTTTTTCAAAATTTTATTATTTGTCGCTTGATGTGAGGTGCTCATGTATAAGTATGCAAATTTTCATGTCTCCAACTTAATTAGGGGCTGAGTTAGAAAAATTGCTTAAAATATAGAAGTTAGAGCACAGAGGGTTAAATATTAGACTTTTTCAAAATTTTATTATTTGTCGTTCGATGTGAGGTGCTCAGCAATAAGTATGTAAAATGTCATGTCTCCAACTTAATTAGGGGCTCAGTTAGAAAAATTGCTCAAAATATAGAAGTTAGAGACCGGAGGTTTAAATATGACTGTTTCAAAATTTTATGATTTATTGTGTTATCGCAAGTGTTCAGCTATAAGTATGAAAACTTTCATGTCTCCAACTTAATTAGGGACTGAGTTAGAAATATTATTTAAGATACACAAGTTAGAGCCCAGAGGGTTAAATATTAGACCTTTTTCAAAATTTTATTATTTGTCGTTTGATATTAGGTGTTCAGCTATAAGTATGCAGAATGTCATGTCTCCAACTTAATTAGGGGCTGAATTAGAAAAATTGCTTAAAATATAGATGTTAGAGCCCAGAGGGTTAAATATTAGACTTTTTCAAAATTTTATTATTTGTCGCTTGATGTGAGGTGCTCATGTATAAGTATGCAAATTTTCATGTCTCCAACTTAATTAGGGGCTGAGTTAGAAAAATTGCTTAAAATATAGAAGTTAGAGCCCAGAGGGTTAAATATTAGACTTTTTCAAAATTTTATTATTTGTCGTTCGATGTGAGGTGTTCAGCAATAAGTATGTAAAATGTCATGTCTCCAACTTAATTAGGGGCTGAGTTAGAAAAAATTGCTTAAAATATAGAAGTTAGAGACCGGAGGGTTAAATATGACTTTTTCAAAATTTTACGATTTATTGTGTTATCGCAAGTGTTCAGCTATAAGTATGAAAACTTTCATGTCTCCAACTTAATTAGGGGCTGAGTTAGAAATATTATTTAAGATACACAAGTTAGAGCCCAGAGGGTGAAATATTAGACCTTTTTCAAAATTTTATTATTTGTCGTTTGATGTTAGGTGTTCAGCTATAAGTATGCAGAATGTCATGTCTCCAACTTAATTAGGGGCTGAATTAGAAAAATTGCTTAAAATATAGAAGTTAGAGCCCAGAGGGTTAAATATTAGACTTTTTCAAAATCTTATTTTTTGTCGTTTGATGTGAGGTGATCATCTATAAGTATGCTAATTTTCACGTCTCCAACTTAATTAGGCGCTGAGTTAGAAAAAATGCTTAAAATACACAAGTTAGAGCCCAGAGGGTTAAATATCAGACTTTTTCAAAATTTTATTATTTGTCGTTTGATGTGAGGTGTTCAGCTATAAGTATGCAAAATGTCATGTCTCCAACTTAATTAGGGGCTGAGTTAGAAAAATTGCTTAAAATATAGAAGTTAGAGACCGGAGGTTTAAATATGACTTTTTCAAAATTTTATGATTTATTGTGTTATCGCAAGTGTTCAGTTATAAGTATGAAAACTTTCATGTCTCCAACTTAATTAGGGGCTGAGTTAGAAATAATATTTAAGATACACAAGTTAGAGCCCAGAGGGTTAAATATTAGACCTTTTTCAAAATTTTATTATTTGTCGTTTGATATTAGGTGTTCAGCTATAAGTATGCAGAATGTCATGTCTCCAACTTAATTAGGGGCTGAATTAGAAAAATTGCTTAAAATATAGAAGTTAGAGCCCAGAGGGTTAAATATTAGACTTTTTCAAAATTTTATTATTTGTCGTTTGATGTGAGGTGTTCATCTATAAGTATGCAAATCATGTTGTGTTCATCTATAAGTGTGTAAGTATTTCAAGATATAGATTCATCAAGGTGTTCATCTATAAGTATGTAAGTATTTCAGCCCCTTAATTAGGGGCTGAGTTAGAAAAATTGCTTAAAATACACAAGTTAGAGCCCAGAGGGTTAAATATCAGACTTTTTCAAAATTTTATTATTTGTCGTTTGATGTGAGGTGTTCAGCTATAAGTATGCAAAATGTCATGTCTCCAACTTAATTAGGGGCTCAGTTAGAAAAATTGCTTAAAATATAGAAGTTAGAGACCGGAGGTTTAAATATGACTTTTTCAAAATTTTATGATTTATTGTGTTATCGCAAGTGTTCAGCTATAAGTATGAAAACTTTCATGTCTCCAACTTAATTAGGGGCTGAGTTAGAAATATTATTTAAGATACACAAGTTAGAGCCCAGAGGGTTAAATATTAGACCTTTTTCAAAATTTTATTATTTGTCGTTTGATATTAGGTGTTCAGCTATAAGTATGCAGAATGTCATGTCTCCAACTTAATTAGGGGCTGAATTAGAAAAATTGCTTAAAATATAGAAGTTAGAGCCCAGAGGGTTAAATATTAGACTTTTTCAAAATTTTATTATTTGTCGCTTGATGTGAGGTGCTCATGTATAAGTATGCAAATTTTCATGTCTCCAACTTAATTAGGGGCTGAGTTAGAAAAATTGCTTAAAATATAGAAGTAGAGCCCAGAGGGTTAAATATTAGACTTTTTCAAAATTTTATTATTTGTCGTTCGATGTGAGGTGTTCAGCAATAAGTATGTAAAATGTCATGTCTCCAACTTAATTAGGGGCTGAGTTAGAAAAATTGCTTAAAATATAGAAGTTAGAGACCGGAGGGTTAAATATGACTTTTTCAAAATTTTACGATTTATTGTGTTATTGCAAGTGTTCAGCTATAAGTATGAAAACTTTCATGTCTCCAACTTAATTAGGGGCTGAGTTAGAAATATTATTTAAGATACACAAGTTAGAGCCCAGAGGGTGAAATATTAGACCTTTTTCAAAATTTTATTATTTGTCGTTTGATGTTAGGTGTTCAGCTATAAGTATGCAGAATGTCATGTCTCCAACTTAATTAGGGGCTGAATTAGAAAAATTGCTTAAAATATAGAAGTTAGAGCCCAGAGGGTTAAATATTAGACTTTTTCAAAATTTTATTTTTTGTCGTTTGATGTGAGGTGTTCATCTATAAGTATGCAAATTTTCACGTCTCCAACTTAATTAGGCGCTGAGTTAGAAAAAATGCTTAAAATACACAAGTTAGAGCCCAGAGGGTTAAATATTAGACTTTATCAAAATTTTATTATTTGTCGTTTGATGTGAGGTGTTCAGCTATAAGTATGCAAAATGTCATGTCTCCAACTTAATTAGGGGCTGAGTTAGAAAAATTGCTTAAAATATAGAAGTTAGAGACCGGAGGGTTAAATATGACTTTTTCAAAATTTTATGATTTATTGTGTTATCGCAAGTGTTCAGCTATAAGTATGAAAACTTTCATGTCTCCAACTTAATTAGGGACTGAGTTAGAAATCTTGTTTAAGATACACAAGTTAGAGCCCAGAGGGTTAAATATTAGACCTTTTTCAAAATTTTATTATTTGTCGTTTCATGTTAGGTGTTCAGCTATAAGTATGCAGAATGTCATGTCTCCAACTTAATTAGGGGCTGAATTAGAAAAATTGCTTAAAATATAGAAGTTAGAGACCAGAGGGTTAAATATTAGACTTTTTCAAAATTTTATGATTTATTGCGTTATCGCAAGTGTTCAGCTATAAGTATGAAAACTTTCATGTCTCCAACTTAATTAGGGGCTGAGTTAGAAATATAATTTAAGATACACAAGTTAGAGCCCAGAGGGTTAAATATTAGACCTTTTTCAAATTTTTATTATTTGTCGTTTGATATTAGGTGTTCAGCTATAAGTATGCAGAATGTCATGTCTCCAACTTAATTAGGGGCTGAATTAGAAAAATTGCTTAAAATATAGAAGTTAGAGCCCAGAGGGTTAAATATTAGACTTTTTCAAAATTTTATTATTTGTCGCTTGATGTGAGGTGCTCATGTATAAGTATGCAAATTTTCATGTCTCCAACTTAATTAGGGGCTGAGTTAGAAAAATTGCATAAAATATAGAAGTTAGAGCCCAGAGGGTTAAATATTAGACTTTTTCAAAATTTTATTATTTGTCGTTCGATGTGAGGTGTTCAGCAATAAGTATGTAAAATGTCATGTCTCCAACTTAATTAGGGGCTGAGTTAGAAAAATTGCTTAAAATATAGAAGTTAGAGACCGGAGGTTTAAATATGACTTTTTCAAAATTTTATGATTTATTGTGTTATCGCAAGTGTTCAGCTATAAGTATGAAAACTTTCATGTCTCCAACTTAATTAGGGGCTGAGTTAGAAATATTATTTAAGATACACAAGTTAGAGCCCAGAGGGTGAAATATTAGACCTTTTTCAAAATTTTATTATTTGTCGTTTGATGTTAGGTGTTCAGCTATAAGTATGCAGAATGTCATGTCTCCAACTTAATTAGGGGCTGAATTAGAAAAATTGCTTAAAATATAGAAGTTAGAGCCCAGAGGGTTAAATATTAGACTTTTTCAAAATCTTATTTTTTGTCGTTTGATGTGAGGTGTTCATCTATAAGTATGCAAATTTTCACGTCTCCAACTTAATTAGGCGCTGAGTTAGAAAAAATGCTTAAAATACACAAGTTAGAGCCCAGAGGGTTAAATATCAGACTTTTTCAAAATTTTATTATTTGTCGTTTGATGTGAGGTGTTCAGCTATAAGTATGCAAAATGTCATGTCTCCAACTTAATTAGGGGCTGAGTTAGAAAAATTGCTTAAAATATAGAAGTTAGAGACCGGAGGTTTAAATATGACTTTTTCAAAATTTTATGATTTATTGTGTTATCGCAAGTGTTCAGTTATAAGTATGAAAACTTTCATGTCTCCAACTTAATTAGGGGCTGAGTTAGAAATAATATTTAAGATACACAAGTTAGAGCCCAGAGGGTTAAATATTAGACCTTTTTCAAAATTTTATTATTTGTCGTTTGATATTAGGTGTTCAGCTATAAGTATGCAGAATGTCATGTCTCCAACTTAATTAGGGGCTGAATTAGAAAAATTGCTTAAAATATAGAAGTTAGAGCCCAGAGGGTTAAATATTAGACTTTTTCAAAATTTTATTATTTGTCGTTTGATGTGAGGTGTTCATCTATAAGTATGCAAATCATGTTGTGTTCATCTATAAGTGTGTAAGTATTTCAAGATATAGATTCATCAAGGTGTTCATCTATAAGTATGTAAGTATTTCAGCCCCTTAATTAGGGGCTGAGTTAGAAAAATTGCTTAAAATACACAAGTTAGAGCCCAGAGGGTTAAATATCAGACTTTTTCAAAATTTTATTATTTGTCGTTTGATGTGAGGTGTTCAGCTATAAGTATGCAAAATGTCATGTCTCCAACTTAATTAGGGGCTGAGTTAGAAAAATTGCTTAAAATATAGAAGTTAGAGACCGGAGGTTTAAATATGACTTTTTCAAAATTTTATGATTTATTGTGTTATCGCAAGTGTTCAGCTATAAGTATGAAAACTTTCATGTCTCCAACTTAATTAGGGGCTGAGTTAGAAATATTATTTAAGATACACAAGTTAGAGCCCAGAGGGTTAAATATTAGACCTTTTTCAAAATTTTATTATTTGTCGTTTGATATTAGGTGTTCAGCTATAAGTATGCAGAATGTCATGTCTCCAACTTAATTAGGGGCTGAATTAGAAAAATTGCTTAAAATATAGAAGTTAGAGCCCAGAGGGTTAAATATTAGACTTTTTCAAAATTTTATTATTTGTCGCTTGATGTGAGGTGCTCATGTATAAGTATGCAAATTTTCATGTCTCCAACTTAATTAGGGGCTGAGTTAGAAAAATTGCTTAAAATATAGAAGTAGAGCCCAGAGGGTTAAATATTAGACTTTTTCAAAATTTTATTATTTGTCGTTCGATGTGAGGTGTTCAGCAATAAGTATGTAAAATGTCATGTCTCCAACTTAATTAGGGGCTGAGTTAGAAAAATTGCTTAAAATATAGAAGTTAGAGACCGGAGGGTTAAATATGACTTTTTCAAAATTTTACGATTTATTGTGTTATTGCAAGTGTTCAGCTATAAGTATGAAAACTTTCATGTCTCCAACTTAATTAGGGGCTGAGTTAGAAATATTATTTAAGATACACAAGTTAGAGCCCAGAGGGTGAAATATTAGACCTTTTTCAAAATTTTATTATTTGTCGTTTGATGTTAGGTGTTCAGCTATAAGTATGCAGAATGTCATGTCTCCAACTTAATTAGGGGCTGAATTAGAAAAATTGCTTAAAATATAGAAGTTAGAGCCCAGAGGGTTAAATATTAGACTTTTTCAAAATTTTATTTTTTGTCGTTTGATGTGAGGTGTTCATCTATAAGTATGCAAATTTTCACGTCTCCAACTTAATTAGGCGCTGAGTTAGAAAAAATGCTTAAAATACACAAGTTAGAGCCCAGAGGGTTAAATATCAGACTTTTTCAAAATTTTATTATTTGTCGTTTGATGTGAGGTGTTCAGCTATAAGTATGCAAAATGTCATGTCTCCAACTTAATTAGGGGCTGAGTTAGAAAAATTGCTTAAAATATAGAAGTTAGAGACCGGAGGGTTAAATATGACTTTTTCAAAATTTTATGATTTATTGTGTTATCGCAAGTGTTCAGCTATAAGTATGAAAACTTTCATGTCTCCAACTTAATTAGGGACTGAGTTAGAAATCTTGTTTAAGATACACAAGTTAGAGCCCAGAGGGTTAAATATTAGACCTTTTTCAAAATTTTATTATTTGTCGTTTCATGTTAGGTGTTCAGCTATAAGTATGCAGAATGTCATGTCTCCAACTTAATTAGGGGCTGAATTAGAAAAATTGCTTAAAATATAGAAGTTAGAGACCAGAGGGTTAAATATTAGACTTTTTCAAAATTTTATGATTTATTGCGTTATCGCAAGTGTTCAGCTATAAGTATGAAAACTTTCATGTCTCCAACTTAATTAGGGGCTGAGTTAGAAATATAATTTAAGATACACAAGTTAGAGCCCAGAGGGTTAAATATTAGACCTTTTTCAAATTTTTATTATTTGTCGTTTGATATTAGGTGTTCAGCTATAAGTATGCAGAATGTCATGTCTCCAACTTAATTAGGGGCTGAATTAGAAAAATTGCTTAAAATATAGAAGTTAGAGCCCAGAGGGTTAAATATTAGACTTTTTCAAAATTTTATTATTTGTCGCTTGATGTGAGGTGCTCATGTATAAGTATGCAAATTTTCATGTCTCCAACTTAATTAGGGGCTGAGTTAGAAAAATTGCTTAAAATATAGAAGTTAGAGCCCAGAGGGTTAAATATTAGACTTTTTCAAAATTTTATTATTTGTCGTTCGATGTGAGGTGTTCAGCAATAAGTATGTAAAATGTCATGTCTCCAACTTAATTAGGGGCTGAGTTAGAAAAATTGCTTAAAATATAGAAGTTAGAGATCCGGAGGTTTAAATATGACTTTTTCAAAATTTTATGATTTATTGTGTTATCGCAAGTGTTCAGCTATAAGTATGAAAACTTTCATGTCTCCAACTTAATTAGGGACTGAGTTAGAAATATTATTTAAGATACACAAGTTAGAGCCCAGAGGGTTAAATATTAGACCTTTTTCAAAATTTTATTATTTGTCGTTTGATATTAGGTGTTCAGCTATAAGTATGCAGAATGTCATGTCTCCAACTTAATTAGGGGCTGAATTAGAAAAATTGCTTAAAATATAGATGTTAGAGCCCAGAGGGTTAAATATTAGACTTTTTCAAAATTTTATTATTTGTCGCTTGATGTGAGGTGCTCATGTATAAGTATGCAAATTTTCATGTCTCCAACTTAATTAGGGGCTGAGTTAGAAAAATTGCTTAAAATATAGAAGTTAGAGCCCAGAGGGTTAAATATTAGACTTTTCAAAATTTTATTATTTGTCGTTCGATGTGAGGTGTTCAGCAATAAGTATGTAAAATGTCATGTCTCCAACTTAATTAGGGGCTGAGTTAGAAAAAATTGCTTAAAATATAGAAGTTAGAGACCGGAGGGTTAAATATGACTTTTTCAAAATTTTACGATTTATTGTGTTATCGCAAGTTTTCAGCTATAAGTATGAAAACTTTCATGTCTCCAACTTAATTAGGGGCTGAGTTAGAAATATGGTTTAAGATACACAAGTTAGAGCCCAGAGGGTTAAATATTAGACCTTTTTCAAAATTTTATTATTTGTCGTTTGATGTTAGGTGTTCAGCTATAATTATGCAGAATGTCATGTCTCCTACTTAATTAGGGGCTGAATTAGAAAAATTGCTTAAAATATAGAAGTTAGAGCCCAGAGGGTTAAATATTAGACTTTTTCAAAATTTTATTATTTGTCGTTTGATGTGAGGTGTTCATCTATAAGTATGCAAATCATGTTGTGTTCATCTATATGTGTGTAAGTATTTCAAGATATAGATTCATCAAGGTGTTCATCTATAAGTATGTAAGTATTTCAGCCCCTTAATTAGGGGCTGAGTTAGAAAAATTGCTTAAAATATAGAAGTTAGAGGCCGGAGGGTTAAATATTATACTTTTTCAAAATTTTATTATTTGTCGTTTGATGTGAGGTGTTCATCTATAAGTATGCAAATTTTCACGTCTCCAACTTAATTAGGGGCTGAGTTAGAAATATTATTTAAGATACACAAGTTAGAGCCCAGAGGGTGAAATATTAGACCTTTTTCAAAATTTTATTATTTGTCGTTTGATGTTAGGTGTTCAGCTATAAGTATGCAGAATGTCATGTCTCCAACTTAATTAGGGGCTGAATTAGAAAAATTGCTTAAAATATAGAAGTTAGAGCCCAGAGGGTTAAATATTAGACTTTTTCAAAATTTTATTTTTTGTCGTTTGATGTGAGGTGTTCATCTATAAGTATGTAAATTTTCACGTCTCCAACTTAATTAGGCGCTGAGTTAGAAAAAATGCTTAAAATACACAAGTTAGAGCCCAGAGGGTTAAATATCAGACTTTTTCAAAATTTTATTATTTGTCGTTTGATGTGAGGTGTTCAGCTATAAGTATGCAAAATGTCATGTCTCCAACTTAATTAGGGGCTGAGTTAGAAAAATTGCTTAAAATATAGAAGTTAGAGACCGGAGGGTTAAATATGACTTTTTCAAAATTTTATGATTTATTGTGTTATCGCAAGTGTTCAGCTATAAGTATGAAAACTTTCATGTCTCCAACTTAATTAGGGACTGAGTTAGAAATATTATTTAAGATACACAAGTTAGAGCCCAGAGGGTTAAATATTAGACCTTTTTCAAAATTTTATTATTTGTCGCTTGATGTGAGGTGCTCATGTATAAGTATGCAAATTTTCATGTCTCCAACTTAATTAGGGGCTGAGTTAGAAAAATTGCTTAAAATATAGAAGTTAGAGCCCAGAGGGTTAAATATTAGACTTTTTCAAAATTTTATTATTTGTCGTTCGATGTGAGGTGTTCAGCAATAAGTATGTAAAATGTCATGTCTCCAACTTAATTAGGGGCTGAGTTAGAAATATTGTTTAAGATACACAAGTTAGAGCCCAGAGGGTTAAATATTAGACCTTTTTCAAAATTTTATTATTTGTCGTTTGATGTTAGGTGTTCAGCTATAATTATGCAGAATGTCATGTCTCCAACTTAATTAGGGGCTGAGTTAGAAAAATTGTTTAAGATACACAAGTTAGAGCCCAGAGGGTTAAATATTAGACCTTTTTCAAAATTTTATTATTTGTCGTTTGATGTGAGGTGTTCATCTATAAGTATGCAAATTTTCATGTCTCCTACTTAATTAGGGGCTGAATTAGAAAAATTTCTTAAAATATAGAAGTTAGAGCCCAGAGGGTTAAATATTAGACTTTTTCAAAATTTTATTATTTGTCGTTTGATGTGAGGTGTTCATCTATAAGTATGCAAATCATGTTGTGTTCATCTATATGTGTGTAAGTATTTCAAGATATAGATTCATCAAGGTGTTCATCTATAAGTATGTAAGTATTTCAGCCCCTTAATTAGGGGCTGAGTTAGAAAAATTGCTTAAAATATAGAAGTTAGAGGCCGGAGGGTTAAATATTATACTTTTTCAAAATTTTATTATTTGTCGTTTGATGTGAGGTGTTCATCTATAAGTATGCAAATTTTCACGTCTCCAACTTAATTAGGGGCTGAGTTAGAAAAATTGCTTAAAATACACAAGTTAGAGCCCAGAGGGTTAAATATCAGACTTTTTCAAAATTTTATTATTTGTCGTTTGATGTGAGGTGTTCAGCTATAAGTATGCAAAATGTCATGTCTCCAACTTAATTAGGGGCTGAGTTAGAAAAATTGCTTAAAATATAGAAGTTAGAGACCGGAGGTTTAAATATGACTTTTTCAAAATTTTATGATTTATTGTGTTATCGCAAGTGTTCAGCTATAAGTATGAAAACTTTCATGTCTCCAACTTAATTAGGGGCTGAGTTAGAAATATTATTTAAGATACACAAGTTAGAGCCCAGAGGGTTAAATATTAGACCTTTTTCAAATTTTTATTATTTGTCGTTTGATATTAGGTGTTCAGCTATAAGTATGCAGAATGTCATGTCTCCAACTTAATTAGGGGCTGAATTAGAAAAATTGCTTAAAATATAGAAGTTAGAGCCCAGAGGGTTAAATATTAGACTTTTTCAAAATTTTATTATTTGTCGCTTGATGTGAGGTGCTCATGTATAAGTATGCAAATTTTCATGTCTCCAACTTAATTAGGGGCTGAGTTAGAAAAATTGCTTAAAATATAGAAGTTAGAGCACAGAGGGTTAAATATTAGACTTTTTCAAAATTTTATTATTTGTCGTTCGATGTGAGGTGCTCAGCAATAAGTATGTAAAATGTCATGTCTCCAACTTAATTAGGGGCTGAGTTAGAAAAATTGCTTAAAATATAGAAGTTAGAGACCGGAGGTTTAAATATGACTGTTTCAAAATTTTATGATTTATTGTGTTATCGCAGTGTTCAGCTATATGTATGAAAACTTTCATGTCTCCAACTTAATTAGGGACTGAGTTAGAAATATTATTTAAGATACACAAGTTAGAGCCCAGAGGGTTAAATATTAGACCTTTTTCAAAATTTTATTATTTGTCGTTTGATATTAGGTGTTCAGCTATAAGTATGCAGAATGTCATGTCTCCAACTTAATTAGGGGCTGAATTAGAAAAATTGCTTAAAATATAGATGTTAGAGCCCAGAGGGTTAAATATTAGACTTTTTCAAAATTTTATTATTTGTCGCTTGATGTGAGGTGCTCATGTATAAGTATGCAAATTTTCATGTCTCCAACTTAATTAGGGGCTGAGTTAGAAAAATTGCTTAAAATATAGAAGTTAGAGCCCAGAGGGTTAAATATTAGACTTTTTCAAAATTTTATTATTTGTCGTTCGATGTGAGGTGTTCAGCAATACGTATGTAAAATGTCATGTCTCCAACTTAATTAGGGGCTGAGTTAGAAAAAATTGCTTAAAATATAGAAGTTAGAGACCGGAGGGTTAAATATGACTTTTTCAAAATTTTACGATTTATTGTGTTATCGCAAGTGTTCAGCTATAAGTATGAAAACTTTCATGTCTCCAACTTAATTAGGGGCTGAGTTAGAAATATTATTTAAGATACACAAGTTAGAGCCCAGAGGGTGAAATATTAGACCTTTTTCAAAATTTTATTATTTGTCGTTTGATGTTAGGTGTTCAGCTATAAGTATGCAGAATGTCATGTCTCCAACTTAATTAGGGGCTGAATTAGAAAAATTGCTTAAAATATAGAAGTTAGAGCCCAGAGGGTTAAATATTAGACTTTTTCAAAATTTTATTTTTTGTCGTTTGATGTGAGGTGTTCATCTATAAGTATGCAAATTTTCACGTCTCCAACTTAATTAGGCGCTGAGTTAGAAAAAATGCTTAAAATACACAAGTTAGAGCCCAGAGGGTTAAATATCAGACTTTTTCAAAATTTTATTATTTGTCGTTTGATGTGAGGTGTACAGCTATAAGTATGCAAAATGTCATGTCTCCAACTTAATTAGGGGCTGAGTTAGAAAAATTGCTTAAAATATAGAAGTTAGAGACCGGAGGTTTAAATATGACTTTTTCAAAATTTTATGATTTATTGTGTTATCGCAAGTGTTCAGTTATAAGTATGAAAACTTTCATGTCTCCAACTTAATTAGGGGCTGAGTTAGAAATAATATTTAAGATACACAAGTTAGAGCCCAGAGGGTTAAATATTAGACCTTTTTCAAAATTTTATTATTTGTCGTTTGATATTAGGTGTTCAGCTATAAGTATGCAGAATGTCATGTCTCCAACTTAATTAGGGGCTGAATTAGAAAAATTGCTTAAAATATAGAAGTTAGAGCCCAGAGGGTTAAATATTAGACTTTTTCAAAATTTTATTATTTGTCGTTTGATGTGAGGTGTTCATCTATAAGTATGCAAATCATGTTGTGTTCATCTATAAGTGTGTAAGTATTTCAAGATATAGATTCATCAAGGTGTTCATCTATAAGTATGTAAGTATTTCAGCCCCTTAATTAGGGCTGAGTTAGAAAAATTGCTTAAAATACACAAGTTAGAGCCCAGAGGGTTAAATATCAGACTTTTTCAAAATTTTATTATTTGTCGTTTGATGTGAGGTGTTCAGCTATAAGTATGCAAAATGTCATGTCTCCAATTTAATTAGGGGCTGAGTTAGAAAAATTGCTTAAAATATAGAAGTTAGAGACCGGAGGTTTAAATATGACTTTTTCAAAATTTTATGATTTATTGTGTTAAAGCAAGTGTTCAGCTATAAGTATGAAAACTTTCATGTCTCCAACTTAATTAGGGGCTGAGTTAGAAATATTATTTAAGATACACAAGTTAGAGCCCAGAGGGTGAAATATTAGACCTTTTTCAAAATTTTATTATTTGTCGTTTGATATTAGGTGTTCAGCTATAAGTATGCAGAATGACATGTCTCCAACTTAATTAGGGGCTGAATTAGAAAAATTGCTTAAAATATAGAAGTTAGAGCCCAGAGGGTTAAATATTAGACTTTTTCAAAATTTTATTATTTGTCGCTTGATGTGAGGTGCTCATGTATAAGTATGCAAATTTTCATGTCTCCAACTTAATTAGGGGCTGAGTTAGAAAAATTGCTTAAAATATAGAAGTTAGAGCCCAGAGGGTTAAATATTAGACTTTTTCAAAATTTTATTATTTGTCGTTCGATGTGAGGTGTTCAGCAATAAGTATGTAAAATGTCATGTCTCCAACTTAATTAGGGGCTGAGTTAGAAAAATTGCTTAAAATATAGAAGTTAGAGACCGGAGGGTTAAATATGACTTTTTCAAAATTTTACGATTTATTGTGTTATCGCAAGTGTTCAGCTATAAGTATGAAAACTTTCATGTCTCCAACTTAATTAGGGGCTGAGTTAGAAATATTATTTAAGATACACAAGTTAGAGCCCAGAGGGTGAAATATTAGACCTTTTTCAAAATTTTATTATTTGTCGTTTGATGTTAGGTGTTCAGCTATAAGTATGCAGAATGTCATGTCTCCAACTTAATTAGGGGCTGAATTAGAAAAATTGCTTAAAATATAGAAGTTAGAGCCCAGAGGGTTAAATATTAGACTTTTTCAAAATTTTATTTTTTGTCGTTTGATGTGAGGTGTTCATCTATAAGTATGCAAATTTTCACGTCTCCAACTTAATTAGGCGCTGAGTTAGAAAAAATGCTTAAAATACACAAGTTAGAGCCCAGAGGGTTAAATATCAGACTTTTTCAAAATTTTATTATTTGTCGTTTGATGTGAGGTGTACAGCTATAAGTATGCAAAATGTCATGTCTCCAACTTAATTAGGGGCTGAGTTAGAAAAATTGCTTAAAATATAGAAGTTAGAGACCGGAGGTTTAAATATGACTTTTTCAAAATTTTATGATTTATTGTGTTATCGCAAGTGTTCAGTTATAAGTATGAAAACTTTCATGTCTCCAACTTAATTAGGGGCTGAGTTAGAAATAATATTTAAGATACACAAGTTAGAGCCCAGAGGGTTAAATATTAGACCTTTTTCAAAATTTTATTATTTGTCGTTTGATATTAGGTGTTCAGCTATAAGTATGCAGAATGTCATGTCTCCAACTTAATTAGGGGCTGAATTAGAAAAATTGCTTAAAATATAGATGTTAGAGCCCAGAGGGTTAAATATTAGACTTTTTCAAAATTTTATTATTTGTCGCTTGATGTGAGGTGCTCATGTATAAGTATGCAAATTTTCATGTCTCCAACTTAATTAGGGGCTGAGTTAGAAAAATTGCTTAAAATATAGAAGTTAGAGCCCAGAGGGTTAAATATTAGACTTTTTCAAAATTTTATTATTTGTCGTTCGATGTGAGGTGTTCAGCAATAAGTATGTAAAATGTCATGTCTCCAACTTAATTAGGGGCTGAGTTAGAAAAAATTGCTTAAAATATAGAAGTTAGAGACCGGAGGGTTAAATATGACTTTTTCAAAATTTTACGATTTATTGTGTTATCGCAAGTGTTCAGCTATAAGTATGAAAACTTTCATGTCTCCAACTTAATTAGGGGCTGAGTTAGAAATATTATTTAAGATACACAAGTTAGAGCCCAGAGGGTGAAATATTAGACCTTTTTCAAAATTTTATTATTTGTCGTTTGATGTTAGGTGTTCAGCTATAAGTATGCAGAATGTCATGTCTCCAACTTAATTAGGGGCTGAATTAGAAAAATTGCTTAAAATATAGAAGTTAGAGCCCAGAGGGTTAAATATTAGACTTTTTCAAAATTTTATTATTTGTCGTTTGATGTGAGGTGTTCATCTATAAGTATGCAAATCATGTTGTGTTCATCTATAAGTGTGTAAGTATTTCAAGATATAGATTCATCAAGGTGTTCATCTATAAGTATGTAAGTATTTCAGCCCCTTAATTAGGGGCTGAGTTAGAAAAATTGCTTAAAATACACAAGTTAGAGCCCAGAGGGTTAAATATCAGACTTTTTCAAAATTTTATTATTTGTCGTTTGATGTGAGGTGTTCAGCTATAAGTATGCAAAATGTCATGTCTCCAACTTAATTAGGGGCTGAGTTAGAAAAATTGCTTAAAATATAGAAGTTAGAGACCGGAGGGTTAAATATGACTTTTTCAAAATTTTATGATTTATTGTGTTATCGCAAGTGTTCAGCTATAAGTGTGAAAACTTTCATGTCTCCAACTTAATTAGGGACTGAGTTAGAAATATTGTTTAAGATACACAAGTTAGAGCCCAGAGGGTTAAATATTAGACCTTTTTCAAAATTTTATTATTTGTCGTTTCATGTTAGGTGTTCAGCTATAAGTATGCAGAATGTCATGTCTCCAACTTAATTAGGGGCTGAATTAGAAAAATTGCTTAAAATATAGAAGTTAGAGACCAGAGGGTTAAATATTAGACTTTTTCAAAATTTTATGATTTATTGCGTTATCGCAAGTGTTCAGCTATAAGTATGAAAACTTTCATGTCTCCAACTTAATTAGGGGCTGAGTTAGAAATATTATTTAAGATACACAAGTTAGAGCCCAGAGGGTTAAATATTAGACCTTTTTCAAATTTTTATTATTTGTCGTTTGATATTAGGTGTTCAGCTATAAGTATGCAGAATGTCATGTCTCCAACTTAATTAGGGGCTGAATTAGAAAAATTGCTTAAAATATAGAAGTTAGAGCCCAGAGGGTTAAATATTAGACTTTTTCAAAATTTTATTATTTGTCGCTTGATGTGAGGTGCTCATGTATATGTATGCAAATTTTCATGTCTCCAACTTAATTAGGGGCTGAGTTAGAAAAATTGCTTAAAATATAGAAGTTAGAGCCCAGAGGGTTAAATATTAGACTTTTTCAAAATTTTATTATTTGTCGTTCGATGTGAGGTGTTCAGCAATAAGTATGTAAAATGTCATGTCTCCAACTTAATTAGGGGCTGAGTTAGAAAAATTGCTTAAAATATAGAAGTTAGAGACCGGAGGTTTAAATATGACATTTTCAAAATTTTATGATTTATTGTGTTATCGCAAGTGTTCAGCTATAAGTATGAAAACTTTCATGTCTCCAACTTAATTAGGGGCTGAGTTAGAAATATTATTTAAGATACACAAGTTAGAGCCCAGAGGGTGAAATATTAGACCTTTTTCAAAATTTTATTATTTGTCGTTTGATGTTAGGTGTTCAGCTATAAGTATGCAGAATGTCATGTCTCCAACTTAATTAGGGGCTGAATTAGAAAAATTGCTTAAAATATAGAAGTTAGAGCCCAGAGGGTTAAATATTAGACTTTTTCAAAATTTTACTTTTTGTCGTTTGATGTGAGGTGTTCATCTATAAGTATGCAAATTTTCACGTCTCCAACTTAATTAGGCGCTGAGTTAGAAAAAATGCTTAAAATACACAAGTTAGAGCCCAGAGGGTTAAATATCAGACTTTTTCAAAATTTTATTATTTGTCGTTTGATGTGAGGTGTTCAGCTATAAGTATGCAAAATGTCATGTCTCCAACTTAATTAGGGGCTGAGTTAGAAAAATTGCTTAAAATATAGAAGTTAGAGACCGGAGGTTTAAATATGACTTTTTCAAAATTTTATGATTTATTGTGTTATCGCAAGTGTTCAGTTATAAGTATGAAAACTTTCATGTCTCCAACTTAATTAGGGGCTGAGTTAGAAATAATATTTAAGATACACAAGTTAGAGCCCAGAGGGTTAAATATTAGACCTTTTTCAAAAGTTTATTATTTGTCGTTTGATATTAGGTGTTCAGCTATAAGTATGCAGAATGTCATGTCTCCAACTTAATTAGGGGCTGAATTAGAAAAATTGCTTAAAATATAGAAGTTAGAGCCCAGAGGGTTAAATATTAGACTTTTTCAAAATTTTATTATTTGTCGTTTGATGTGAGGTGTTCATCTATAAGTATGCAAATCATGTTGTGTTCATCTATAAGTGTGTAAGTATTTCAAGATATAGATTCATCAAGGTGTTCATCTATAAGTATGTAAGTATTTCAGCCCCTTAATTAGGGGCTGAGTTAGAAAAATTGTTTAAAATACACAAGTTAGAGCCCAGAGGGTTAAATATCAGACTTTTTCAAAATTTTATTATTTGTCGTTTGATGTGAGGTGTTCAGCTATAAGTATGCAAAATGTCATGTCTCCAACTTAATTAGGGGCTGAGTTAGAAAAATTGCTTAAAATATAGAAGTTAGAGACCGGAGGGTTAAATATGACTTTTTCAAAATTTTATGATTTATTGTGTTATCGCAAGTGTTCAGCTATAAGTGTGAAAACTTTCATGTCTCCAACTTAATTAGGGACTGAGTTAGAAATATTGTTTAAGATACACAAGTTAGAGCCCAGAGGGTTAAATATTAGACCTTTTTCAAAATTTTATTATTTGTCGTTTCATGTTAGGTGTTCAGCTATAAGTATGCAGAATGTCATGTCTCCAACTTAATTAGGGGCTGAATTAGAAAAATTGCTTAAAATATAGAAGTTAGAGACCAGAGGGTTAAATATTAGACTTTTTTAAAATTTTATGATTTATTGCGTTATCGCAAGTGTTCAGCTATAAGTATGAAAACTTTCATGTCTCCAACTTAATTAGGGGCTGAGTTAGAAATATTATTTAAGATACACAAGTTAGAGCCCAGAGGGTTAAATATTAGACCTTTTTCAAATTTTTATTATTTGTCGTTTGATATTAGGTGTTCAGCTATAAGTATGCAGAATGTCATGTCTCCAACTTAATTAGGGGCTGAATTAGAAAAATTGCTTAAAATATAGAAGTTAGAGCCCAGAGGGTTAAATATTAGACTTTTTCAAAATTTTATTATTTGTCGCTTGATGTGAGGTGCTCATGTATAAGTATGCAAATTTTCATGTCTCCAACTTAATTAGGGGCTGAGTTAGAAAAATTGCTTAAAATATAGAAGTTAGAGCCCAGAGGGTTAAATATTAGACTTTTTCAAAATTTTATTATTTGTCGTTCGATGTGAGGTGTTCAGCAATAAGTATGTAAAATGTCATGTCTCCAACTTAATTAGGGGCTGAGTTAGAAAAATTGCTTAAAATATAGAAGTTAGAGACCGGAGGTTTAAATATGACTTTTTCAAAATTTTATGATTTATTGTGTTATCGCAAGTGTTCAGCTATAAGTATGAAAACTTTCATGTCTCCAACTTAATTAGGGGCTGAGTTAGAAATATTATTTAAGATACACAAGTTAGAGCCCAGAGGGTGAAATATTAGACCTTTTTCAAAATTTTATTATTTGTCGTTTGATGTTAGGTGTTCAGCTATAAGTATGCAGAATGTCATGTCTCCAACTTAATTAGGGGCTGAATTAGAAAAATTGCTTAAAATATAGAAGTTAGAGCCCAGAGGGTTAAATATTAGACTTTTTCAAAATTTTACTTTTTGTCGTTTGATGTGAGGTGTTCATCTATAAGTATGCAAATTTTCACGTCTCCAACTTAATTAGGCGCTGAGTTAGAAAAAATGCTTAAAATACACAAGTTAGAGCCCAGAGGGTTAAATATCAGACTTTTTCAAAATTTTATTATTTGTCGTTTGATGTGAGGTGTTCAGCTATAAGTATGCAAAATGTCATGTCTCCAACTTAATTAGGGGCTGAGTTAGAAAAATTGCTTAAAATATAGAAGTTAGAGACCGGAGGTTTAAATATGACTTTTTCAAAATTTTATGATTTATTGTGTTATCGCAAGTGTTCAGTTATAAGTATGAAAACTTTCATGTCTCCAACTTAATTAGGGGCTGAGTTAGAAATAATATTTAAGATACACAAGTTAGAGCCCAGAGGGTTAAATATTAGACCTTTTTCAAAATTTTATTATTTGTCGTTTGATATTAGGTGTTCAGCTATAAGTATGCAGAATGTCATGTCTCCAACTTAATTAGGGGCTGAATTAGAAAAATTGCTTAAAATATAGAAGTTAGAGCCCAGAGGGTTAAATATTAGACTTTTTCAAAATTTTATTATTTGTCGTTTGATGTGAGGTGTTCATCTATAAGTATGCAAATCATGTTGTGTTCATCTATAAGTGTGTAAGTATTTCAAGATATAGATTCATCAAGGTGTTCATCTATAAGTATGTAAGTATTTCAGCCCCTTAATTAGGGGCTGAGTTAGAAAAATTGCTTAAAATACACAAGTTAGAGCCCAGAGGGTTAAATATCAGACTTTTTCAAAATTTTATTATTTGTCGTTTGATGTGAGGTGTTCAGCTATAAGTATGCAAAATGTCATGTCTCCAACTTAATTAGGGGCTGAGTTAGAAAAATTGCTTAAAATATAGAAGTTAGAGACCGGAGGGTTAAATATGACTTTTTCAAAATTTTATGATTTATTGTGTTATCGCAAGTGTTCAGCTATAAGTATGAAAACTTTCATGTCTCCAACTTAATTAGGGACTGATTTAGAAATATTGTTTAAGATACACAAGTTAGAGCCCAGAGGGTTAAATATTAGACCTTTTTCAAAATTTTATTATTTGTCGTTTGATATTAGGTGTTCAGCTATAAGTATGCAGAATGTCATGTCTCCAACTTAATTAGGGGCTGAATTAGAAAAATTGCTTAAAATATAGATGTTAGAGCCCAGAGGGTTAAATATTAGACTTTTTCAAAATTTTATTATTTGTCGCTTGATGTGAGGTGCTCATGTATAAGTATGCAAATTTTCATGTCTCCAACTTAATTAGGGGCTGAGTTAGAAAAATTGCTTAAAATATAGAAGTTAGAGCCCAGAGGGTTAAATATTAGACTTTTTCAAAATTTTATTATTTGTCGTTCGATGTGAGGTGTTCAGCAATAAGTATGTAAAATGTCATGTCTCCAACTTAATTAGGGGCTGAGTTAGAAAAAATTGCTTAAAATATAGAAGTTAGAGACCGGAGGGTTAAATATGACTTTTTCAAAATTTTACGATTTATTGTGTTATCGCAAGTGTTCAGCTATAAGTATGAAAACTTTCATGTCTCCAACTTGATTAGGGGCTGAGTTAGAAATATTATTTAAGATACACAAGTTAGAGCCCAGAGGGTGAAATATTAGACCTTTTTCAAAATTTTATTATTTGTCGTTTGATGTTAGGTGTTCAGCTATAAGTATGCAGAATGTCATGTCTCCAACTTAATTAGGGGCTGAATTAGAAAAATTGCTTAAAATATAGAAGTTAGAGCCCAGAGGGTTAAATATTAGACTTTTTCAAAATTTTATTTTTTGTCGTTTGATGTGAGGTGTTCATCTATAAGTATGCAAATTTTCACGTCTCCAACTTAATTAGGCGCTGAGTTAGAAAAAATGCTTAAAATACACAAGTTAGAGCCCAGAGGGTTAAATATCAGACTTTTTCAAAATTTTATTATTTGTCGTTTGATGTGAGGTGTTCAGCTATAAGTATGCAAAATGTCATGTCTCCAACTTAATTAGGGGCTGAGTTAGAAAAATTGCTTAAAATATAGAAGTTAGAGACCGGAGGGTTAAATATGACTTTTTCAAAATTTTATGATTTATTGTGTTATCGCAAGTGTTCAGCTATAAGTGTGAAAACTTTCATGTCTCCAACTTAATTAGGGACTGAGTTAGAAATATTGTTTAAGATACACAAGTTAGAGCCCAGAGGGTTAAATATTAGACCTTTTTCAAAATTTTATTATTTGTCGTTTCATGTTAGGTGTTCAGCTATAAGTATGCAGAATGTCATGTCTCCAACTTAATTAGGGGCTGAATTAGAAAAATTGCTTAAAATATAGAAGTTAGAGACCAGAGGGTTAAATATTAGACTTTTTCAAAATTTTATGATTTATTGCGTTATCGCAAGTGTTCAGCTATAAGTATGAAAACTTTCATGTCTCCAACTTAATTAGGGGCTGAGTTAGAAATATTATTTAAGATACACAAGTTAGAGCCCACAGGGTTAAATATTAGACCTTTTTCAAATTTTTATTATTTGTCGTTTGATATTAGGTGTTCAGCTATAAGTATGCAGAATGTCATGTCTCCAACTTAATTAGGGGCTGAATTAGAAAAATTGCTTAAAATATAGAAGTTAGAGCCCAGAGGGTTAAATAATAGACTTTTTCAAAATTTTATTATTTGTCGCTTGATGTGAGGTGCTCATGTATAAGTATGCAAATTTTCATGTCTCCAACTTAATTAGGGGCTGAGTTAGAAAAATTGCTTAAAATATAGAAGTTAGAGCCCAGAGGGTTAAATATTAGACTTTTTCAAAATTTTATTATTTGTCGTTCGATGTGAGGTGTTCAGCAATAAGTATGTAAAATGTCATGTCTTCAACTTAATTAGGGGCTGAGTTAGAAAAATTGCTTAAAATATAGAAGTTAGAGACCGGAGGTTTAAATATGACTTTTTAAAATTTTATGATTTATTGTGTTATCGCAAGTGTTCAGCTATAAGTATGAAAACTTTCATGTCTCCAACTTAATTAGGGGCTGAGTTAGAAATATTGTTTAAGATACACAAGTTAGAGCCCAGAGGGTTAAATATTAGACCTTTTTCAAAATTTTATTATTTGTCGTTTGATGTTAGGTGTTCAGCTATAATTATGCAGAATGTCATGTCTCCAACTTAATTAGGGGCTGAGTTAGAAAAATTGTTTAAGATACACAAGTTAGAGCCCAGAGGGTTAAATATTAGACCTTTTTCAAAATTTTATTATTTGTCGTTTGATGTGAGGTGTTCATCTATAAGTATGCAAATTTTCATGTCTCCTACTTAATTAGGGGCTGAATTAGAAAAATTGCTTAAAATATAGAAGTTAGAGCCCAGAGGGTTAAATATTAGACTTTTTCAAAATTTTATTATTTGTCGTTTGATGTGAGGTGTTCATCTATAAGTATGCAAATCATGTTGTGTTCATCTATATGTGTGTAAGTATTTCAAGATATAGATTCATCAAGGTGTTCATCTATAAGTATGTAAGTATTTCAGCCCCTTAATTAGGGGCTGAGTTAGAAAAATTGCTTAAAATATAGAAGTTAGAAGCCGGAGGGTTAAATATTATACTTTTTCAAAATTTTATTATTTGTCGTTTGATGTGAGGTGTTCATCTATAAGTATGCAAATTTTCACGTCTCCAACTTAATTAGGGGCTGAGTTAGAAAAATTGCTTAAAATACACAAGTTAGAGCCCAGAGGGTTAAATATCAGACTTTTTCAAAATTTTATTATTTGTCGTTTGATGTGAGGTGTTCAGCTATAAGTATGCAAAATGTCATGTCTCCAACTTAATTAGGGGCTGAGTTAGAAAAATTGCTTAAAATATAGAAGTTAGAGACCGGAGGTTTAAATATGACTTTTTCAAAATTTTATGATTTATTGTGTTATCGCAAGTGTTCAGCTATAAGTATGAAAACTTTCATGTCTCCAACTTAATTAGGGGCTGAGTTAGAAATATTATTTAAGATACACAAGTTAGAGCCCAGAGGGTTAAATATTAGACCTTTTTCAAATTTTTATTATTTGTCGTTTGATATTAGGTGTTCAGCTATAAGTATGCAGAATGTCATGTCTCCAACTTAATTAGGGGCTGAATTAGAAAAATTGCTTAAAATATAGAAGTTAGAGCCCAGAGGGTTAAATATTAGACTTTTTCAAAATTTTATTATTTGTCGCTTGATGTGAGGTGCTCATGTATAAGTATGCAAATTTTCATGTCTCCAACTTAATTAGGGGCTGAGTTAGAAAAATTGCTTAAAATATAGAAGTTAGAGCACAGAGGGTTAAATATTAGACTTTTTCAAAATTTTATTATTTGTCGTTCGATGTGAGGTGCTCAGCAATAAGTATGTAAAATGTCATGTCTCCAACTTAATTAGGGGCTCAGTTAGAAAAATTGCTCAAAATATAGAAGTTAGAGACCGGAGGTTTAAATATGACTGTTTCAAAATTTTATGATTTATTGTGTTATCGCAAGTGTTCAGCTATAAGTATGAAAACTTTCATGTCTCCAACTTAATTAGGGACTGAGTTAGAAATATTATTTAAGATACACAAGTTAGAGCCCAGAGGGTTAAATATTAGACCTTTTTCAAAATTTTATTATTTGTCGTTTGATATTAGGTGTTCAGCTATAAGTATGCAGAATGTCATGTCTCCAACTTAATTAGGGGCTGAATTAGAAAAATTGCTTAAAATATAGATGTTAGAGCCCAGAGGGTTAAATATTAGACTTTTTCAAAATTTTATTATTTGTCGCTTGATGTGAGGTGCTCATGTATAAGTATGCAAATTTTCATGTCTCCAACTTAATTAGGGGCTGAGTTAGAAAAATTGCTTAAAACATAGAAGTTAGAGCCCAGAGGGTTAAATATTAGACTTTTTCAAAATTTTATTATTTGTCGTTCGATGTGAGGTGTTCAGCAATAAGTATGTAAAATGTCATGTCTCCAACTTAATTAGGGGCTGAGTTAGAAAAAATTGCTTAAAATATAGAAGTTAGAGACCGGAGGGTTAAATATGACTTTTTCAAAATTTTACGATTTATTGTGTTATCGCAAGTGTTCAGCTATAAGTATGAAAACTTTCATGTCTCCAACTTAATTAGGGGCTGAGTTAGAAATATTATTTAAGATACACAAGTTAGAGCCCAGAGGGTGAAATATTAGACCTTTTTCAAAATTTTATTATTTGTCGTTTGATGTTAGGTGTTCAGCTATAAGTATGCAGAATGTCATGTCTCCAACTTAATTAGGGGCTGAATTAGAAAAATTGCTTAAAATATAGAAGTTAGAGCCCAGAGGGTTAAATATTAGACTTTTTCAAAATCTTATTTTTTGTCGTTTGATGTGAGGTGTTCATCTATAAGTATGCAAATTTTCACGTCTCCAACTTAATTAGGCGCTGAATTAGAAAAATTGCTTAAAATATAGAAGTTAGAGCCCAGAGGGTTAAATATTAGACTTTTTCAAAATTTTATTATTTGTCGTTTGATGTGAGGTGTTCATCTATAAGTATGCAAATCATGTTGTGTTCATCTATATGTGTGTAAGTATTTCAAGATATAGATTCATCAAGGTGTTCATCTATAAGTATGTAAGTATTTCAGCCCCTTAATTAGGGGCTGAGTTAGAAAAATTGCTTAAAATATAGAAGTTAGAAGCCGGAGGGTTAAATATTATACTTTTTCAAAATTTTGTTATTTGTCGTTTGATGTGAGGTGTTCATCTATAAGTATGCAAATTTTCACGTCTCCAACTTAATTAGGGGCTGAGTTAGAAAAATTGCTTAAAATACACAAGTTAGAGCCCAGAGGGTTAAATATCAGACTTTTTCAAAATTTTATTATTTGTCGTTTGATGTGAGGTGTTCAGCTATAAGTATGCAAAATGTCATGTCTCCAACTTAATTAGGGGCTGAGTTAGAAAAATTGCTTAAAATATAGAAGTTAGAGACCGGAGGTTTAAATATGACTTTTTCAAAATTTTATGATTTATTGTGTTATCGCAAGTGTTCAGCTATAAGTATGAAAACTTTCATGTCTCCAACTTAATTAGGGGCTGAGTTAGAAATATTATTTAAGATACACAAGTTAGAGCCCAGAGGGTTAAATATTAGACCTTTTTCAAATTTTTATTATTTGTCGTTTGATATTAGGTGTTCAGCTATAAGTATGCAGAATGTCATGTCTCCAACTTAATTAGGGGCTGAATTAGAAAAATTGCTTAAAATATAGAAGTTAGAGCCCAGAGGGTTAAATATTAGACTTTTTCAAAATTTTATTATTTGTCGCTTGATGTGAGGTGCTCATGTATAAGTATGCAAATTTTCATGTCTCCAACTTAATTAGGGGCTGAGTTAGAAAAATTGCTTAAAATATAGAAGTTAGAGCACAGAGGGTTAAATATTAGACTTTTTCAAAATTTTATTATTTGTCGTTCGATGTGAGGTGCTCAGCAATAAGTATGTAAAATGTCATGTCTCCAACTTAATTAGGGGCTCAGTTAGAAAAATTGCTCAAAATATAGAAGTTAGAGACCGGAGGTTTAAATATGACTGTTTCAAAATTTTATGATTTATTGTGTTATCGCAAGTGTTCAGCTATAAGTATGAAAACTTTCATGTCTCCAACTTAATTAGGGACTGAGTTAGAAATATTATTTAAGATACACAAGTTAGAGCCCAGAGGGTTAAATATTAGACCTTTTTCAAAATTTTATTATTTGTCGTTTGATATTAGGTGTTCAGCTATAAGTATGCAGAATGTCATGTCTCCAACTTAATTAGGGGCTGAATTAGAAAAATTGCTTAAAATATAGATGTTAGAGCCCAGAGGGTTAAATATTAGACTTTTTCAAAATTTTATTATTTGTCGCTTGATGTGAGGTGCTCATGTATAAGTATGCAAATTTTCATGTCTCCAACTTAATTAGGGGCTGAGTTAGAAAAATTGCTTAAAATATAGAAGTTAGAGCCCAGAGGGTTAAATATTAGACTTTTTCAAAATTTTATTATTTGTCGTTCGATGTGAGGTGTTCAGCAATAAGTATGTAAAATGTCATGTCTCCAACTTAATTAGGGGCTGAGTTAGAAAAAATTGCTTAAAATATAGAAGTTAGAGACCGGAGGGTTAAATATGACTTTTTCAAAATTTTACGATTTATTGTGTTATCGCAAGTGTTCAGCTATAAGTATGAAAACTTTCATGTCTCCAACTTAATTAGGGGCTGAGTTAGAAATATTATTTAAGATACACAAGTTAGAGCCCAGAGGGTGAAATATTAGACCTTTTTCAAAATTTTATTATTTGTCGTTTGATGTTAGGTGTTCAGCTATAAGTATGCAGAATGTCATGTCTCCAACTTAATTAGGGGCTGAATTAGAAAAATTGCTTAAAATATAGAAGTTAGAGCCCAGAGGGTTAAATATTAGACTTTTTCAAAATCTTATTTTTTGTCGTTTGATGTGAGGTGTTCATCTATAAGTATGCAAATTTTCACGTCTCCAACTTAATTAGGCGCTGAGTTAGAAAAAATGCTTAAAATACACAAGTTAGAGCCCAGAGGGTTAAATATCAGACTTTTTCAAAATTTTATTATTTGTCGTTTGATGTGAGGTGTTCAGCTATAAGTATGCAAAATGTCATGTCTCCAACTTAATTAGGGGCTGAGTTAGAAAAATTGCTTAAAATATAGAAGTTAGAGACCGGAGGTTTAAATATGACTTTTTCAAAATTTTATGATTTATTGTGTTATCGCAAGTGTTCAGTTATAAGTATGAAAACTTTCATGTCTCCAACTTAATTAGGGGCTGAGTTAGAAATAATATTTAAGATACACAAGTTAGAGCCCAGAGGGTTAAATATTAGACCTTTTTCAAAATTTTATTATTTGTCGTTTGATATTAGGTGTTCAGCTATAAGTATGCAGAATGTCATGTCTCCAACTTAATTAGGGGCTGAATTAGAAAAATTGCTTAAAATATAGAAGTTAGAGCCCAGAGGGTTAAATATTAGACTTTTTCAAAATTTTATTATTTGTCGTTTGATGTGAGGTGTTCATCTATAAGTATGCAAATCATGTTGTGTTCATCTATAAGTGTGTAAGTATTTCAAGATATAGATTCATCAAGGTGTTCATCTATAAGTATGTAAGTATTTCAGCCCCTTAATTAGTGGCTGAGTTAGAAAAATTGCTTAAAATACACAAGTTAGAGCCCAGAGGGTTAAATATCAGACTTTTTCAAAATTTTATTATTTGTCGTTTGATGTGAGGTGTTCAGCTATAAGTATGCAAAATGTCATGTCTCCAACTTAATTAGGGGCTGAGTTAGAAAAATTGCTTAAAATATAGAAGTTAGAGACCGGAGGTTTAAATATGACTTTTTCAAAATTTTATGATTTATTGTGTTATCGCAAGTGTTCAGCTATAAGTATGAAAACTTTCATGTCTCCAACTTAATTAGGGGCTGAGTTAGAAATATTATTTAAGATACACAAGTTAGAGCCCAGAGGGTTAAATATTAGACCTTTTTCAAAATTTTATTATTTGTCGTTTGATATTAGGTGTTCAGCTATAAGTATGCAGAATGTCATGTCTCCAACTTAATTAGGGGCTGAATTAGAAAAATTGCTTAAAATATAGAAGTTAGAGCCCAGAGGGTTAAATATTAGACTTTTTCAAAATTTTATTATTTGTCGCTTGATGTGAGGTGCTCATGTATAAGTATGCAAATTTTCATGTCTCCAACTTAATTAGGGGCTGAGTTAGAAAAATTGCTTAAAATATAGAAGTAGAGCCCAGAGGGTTAAATATTAGACTTTTTCAAAATTTTATTATTTGTCGTTCGATGTGAGGTGTTCAGCAATAAGTATGTAAAATGTCATGTCTCCAACTTAATTAGGGGCTGAGTTAGAAAAATTGCTTAAAATATAGAAGTTAGAGACCGGAGGGTTAAATATGACTTTTTCAAAATTTTATGATTTATTGTGTTATCGCAAGTGTTCAGCTATAAGTATGAAAACTTTCATGTCTCCAACTTAATTAGGGACTGAGTTAGAAATCTTGTTTAAGATACACAAGTTAGAGCCCAGAGGGTTAAATATTAGACCTTTTTCAAAATTTTATTATTTGTCGTTTCATGTTAGGTGTTCAGCTATAAGTATGCAGAATGTCATGTCTCCAACTTAATTAGGGGCTGAATTAGAAAAATTGCTTAAAATATAGAAGTTAGAGACCAGAGGGTTAAATATTAGACTTTTTCAAAATTTTATGATTTATTGCGTTATCGCAAGTGTTCAGCTATAAGTATGAAAACTTTCATGTCTCCAACTTAATTAGGGGCTGAGTTAGAAATATAATTTAAGATACACAAGTTAGAGCCCAGAGGGTTAAATATTAGACCTTTTTCAAATTTTTATTATTTGTCGTTTGATATTAGGTGTTCAGCTATAAGTATGCAGAATGTCATGTCTCCAACTTAATTAGGGGCTGAATTAGAAAAATTGCTTAAAATATAGAAGTTAGAGCCCAGAGGGTTAAATATTAGACTTTTTCAAAATTTTATTATTTGTCGCTTGATGTGAGGTGCTCATGTATAAGTATGCAAATTTTCATGTCTCCAACTTAATTAGGGGCTGAGTTAGAAAAATTGCTTAAAATATAGAAGTAGAGCCCAGAGGGTTAAATATTAGACTTTTTCAAAATTTTATTATTTGTCGTTCGATGTGAGGTGTTCAGCAATAA
This sequence comes from Maratus speciosus, assembly GCA_963932465.1. Lineage (NCBI taxonomy): Eukaryota > Metazoa > Arthropoda > Arachnida > Araneae > Salticidae > Maratus > Maratus speciosus. Next base: position 297,003,455 of record OZ010799.1, read on the forward strand.
GTATGTAAAATGTCATGTCTCCAACTTAATTAGGGGCTGAGTTAGAAAAATTGCTTAAAATATAGAAGTTAGAGACCGGAGGGTTAAATATGACTTTTTCAAAATTTTATGATTTATTGTGTTATCGCAAGTGTTCAGCTATAAGTATGAAAACTTTCATGTCTCCAACTTAATTAGGGACTGAGTTAGAAATCTTGTTTAAGATACACAAGTTAGAGCCCAGAGGGTTAAATATTAGACCTTTTTCAAAATTTTATTATTTGTCGTTTCATGTTAGGTGTTCAGCTATAAGTATGCAGAATGTCATGTCTCCAACTTAATTAGGGGCTGAATTAGAAAAATTGCTTAAAATATAGAAGTTAGAGACCAGAGGGTTAAATATTAGACTTTTTCAAAATTTTATGATTTATTGCGTTATCGCAAGTGTTCAGCTATAAGTATGAAAACTTTCATGTCTCCAACTTAATTAGGGGCTGAGTTAGAAATATAATTTAAGATACACAAGTTAGAGCCCAGAGGGTTAAATATTAGACCTTTTTCAAATTTTTATTATTTGTCGTTTGATATTAGGTGTTCAGCTATAAGTATGCAGAATGTCATGTCTCCAACTTAATTAGGGGCTGAGTTAGAAAAATTGCTTAAAATATAGAAGTTAGAGCCCAGAGGGTTAAATATTAGACTTTTTCCAAATTTTATTATTTGTCGTTCGATGTGAGGTGTTCAGCAATAAGTATGTAAAATGTCATGTCTCCAACTTAATTAGGGGCTGAGTTAGAAAAATTGCTTAAAATATAGAAGTTAGAGACCGGAGGTTTAAATATGACTTTTTCAAAATTTTATGATTTATTGTGTTATCGCAAGTGTTCAGCTATAAGTATGAAAACTTTCATGTCTCCAACTTAATTAGGGACTGAGTTAGAAATATTATTTAAGATACACAAGTTAGAGCCCAGAGGGTTAAATAGTAGACCTTTTTCAAAATTTTATTATTTGTCGTTTGATATTAGGTGTTCAGCTATAAGTATGCAGAATGTCATGTCTCCAACTTAATTAGGGGCTGAATTAGAAAAATTGCTTAAAATATAGATGTTAGAGCCCAGAGGGTTAAATATTAGACTTTTTCAAAATTTTATTATTTGTCGCTTGATGTGAGGTGCTCATGTATAAGTATGCAAATTTTCATGTCTCCAACTTAATTAGGGGCTGAGTTAGAAAAATTGCTTAAAATATAGAAGTTAGAGCCCAGAGGGTTAAATATTAGACTTTTTCAAAATTTTATTATTTGTCGTTCGATGTGAGGTGTTCAGCAATAAGTATGTAAAATGTCATGTCTCCAACTTAATTAGGGGCTGAGTTAGAAAAAATTGCTTAAAATATAGAAGTTAGAGATCGGAGGGTTAAATATGACTTTTTCAAAATTTTACGATTTATTGTGTTATCGCAAGTTTTCAGCTATAAGTATGAAAACTTTCATGTCTCCAACTTAATTAGGGGCTGAGTTAGAAATATTGTTTAAGATACACAAGTTAGAGCCCAGAGGGTTAAATATTAGACCTTTTTCAAAATTTTATTATTTGTCGTTTGATGTTAGGTGTTCAGCTATAATTATGCAGAATGTCATGTCTCCAACTTAATTAGGGGCTGAGTTAGAAAAATTGTTTAAGATACACAAGTTAGAGCCCAGAGGGTTAAATATTAGACCTTTTTCAAAATTTTATTATTTGTCGTTTGATGTGAGGTGTTCATCTATAAGTATGCAAATTTTCATGTCTCCTACTTAATTAGGGGCTGAATTAGAAAAATTGCTTAAAATATAGAAGTTAGAGCCCAGAGGGTTAAATATTAGACTTTTTCAAAATTTTATTATTTGTCGTTTGATGTGAGGTGTTCATCTATAAGTATGCAAATCATGTTGTGTTCATCTATATGTGTGTAAGTATTTCAAGATATAGATTCATCAAGGTGTTCATCTATAAGTATGTAAGTATTTCAGCCCCTTAATTAGGGCTGAGTTAGAAAAATTGCTTAAAATATAGAAGTTAGAGGCCGGAGGGTTAAATATTATACTTTTTCAAAATTTTATTATTTGTCGTTTGATGTGAGATGTTCATCTATAAGTATGCAAATTTTCACGTCTCCAACTTAATTAGGGGCTGAGTTAGAAATATTATTTAAGATACACATGTTAGAGCCCAGAGGGTGAAATATTAGACCTTTTTCAAAATTTTATTATTTGTCGTTTGATGTTAGGTGTTCATCTATAAGTATGCAGAATGTCATGTCTCCAACTTAATTAGGGGCTGAGTTAGAAAAATTGCTTAAAATATAGAAGTAGAGCCCAGAGGGTTAAATATTAGACTTTTTCAAAATTTTATTATTTGTCGTTCGATGTGAGGTGTTCAGCAATAAGTATGTAAAATGTCATGTCTCCAACTTAATTAGGGGCTGAGTTAGAAAAATTGCTTAAAATATAGAAGTTAGAGACCGGAGGGTTAAATATGACTTTTTCAAAATTTTATGATTTATTGTGTTATCGCAAGTGTTCAGCTATAAGTATGAAAACTTTCATGTCTCCAACTTAATTAGGGACTGAGTTAGAAATCTTGTTTAAGATACACAAGTTAGAGCCCAGAGGGTTAAATATTAGACCTTTTTCAAAATTTTATTATTTGTCGTTTCATGTTAGGTGTTCAGCTATAAGTATGCAGAATGTCATGTCTCCAACTTAATTAGGGGCTGAATTAGAAAAATTGCTTAAAATATAGAAGTTAGAGACCAGAGGGTTAAATATTAGACTTTTTCAAAATTTTATGATTTATTGCGTTATCGCAAGTGTTCAGCTATAAGTATGAAAACTTTCATGTCTCCAACTTAATTAGGGGCTGAGTTAGAAATATAATTTAAGATACACAAGTTAGAGCCCAGAGGGTTAAATATTAGACCTTTTTCAAATTTTTATTATTTGTCGTTTGATATTAGGTGTTCAGCTATAAGTATGCAGAATGTCATGTCTCCAACTTAATTAGGGGCTGAATTAGAAAAATTGCTTAAAATATAGAAGTTAGAGCCCAGAGGGTTAAATATTAGACTTTTTCAAAATTTTATTATTTGTCGCTTGATGTGAGGTGCTCATGTATAAGTATGCAAATTTTCATGTCTCCAACTTAATTAGGGGCTGAGTTAGAAAAATTGCTTAAAATATAGAAGTAGAGCCCAGAGGGTTAAATATTAGACTTTTTCAAAATTTTATTATTTGTCGTTCGATGTGAGGTGTTCAGCAATAAGTATGTAAAATGTCATGTCTCCAACTTAATTAGGGGCTGAGTTAGAAAAATTGCTTAAAATATAGAAGTTAGAGACCGGAGGGTTAAATATGACTTTTTCAAAATTTTATGATTTATTGTGTTATCGCAAGTGTTCAGCTATAAGTATGAAAACTTTCATGTCTCCAACTTAATTAGGGACTGAGTTAGAAATCTTGTTTAAGATACACAAGTTAGAGCCCAGAGGGTTAAATATTAGACCTTTTTCAAAATTTTATTATTTGTCGTTTCATGTTAGGTGTTCAGCTATAAGTATGCAGAATGTCATGTCTCCAACTTAATTAGGGGCTGAATTAGAAAAATTGCTTAAAATATAGAAGTTAGAGACCAGAGGGTTAAATATTAGACTTTTTCAAAATTTTATGATTTATTGCGTTATCGCAAGTGTTCAGCTATAAGTATGAAAACTTTCATGTCTCCAACTTAATTAGGGGCTGAGTTAGAAATATAATTTAAGATACACAAGTTAGAGCCCAGAGGGTTAAATATTAGACCATTTTCAAATTTTTATTATTTGTCGTTTGATATTAGGTGTTCAGCTATAAGTATGCAGAATGTCATGTCTCCAACTTAATTAGGGGCTGAGTTAGAAAAATTGCTTAAAATATAGAAGTTAGAGCCCAGAGGGTTAAATATTAGACTTTTTCAAAATTTTATTATTTGTCGTTCGATGTGAGGTGTTCAGCAATAAGTATGTAAAATGTCATGTCTCCAACTTAATTAGGGGCTGAGTTAGAAAAATTGCTTAAAATATAGAAGTTAGAGACCGGAGGTTTAAATATGACTTTTTCAAAATTTTATGATTTATTGTGTTATCGCAAGTGTTCAGCTATAAGTATGAAAACTTTCATGTCTCCAACTTAATTAGGGACTGAGTTAGAAATATTATTTAAGATACACAAGTTAGAGCCCAGAGGGTTAAATAGTAGACCTTTTTCAAAATTTTATTATTTGTCGTTTGATATTAGGTGTTCAGCTATAAGTATGCAGAATGTCATGTCTCCAACTTAATTAGGGGCTGAATTAGAAAAATTGCTTAAAATATAGATGTTAGAGCCCAGAGGGTTAAATATTAGACTTTTTCAAAATTTTATTATTTGTCGCTTGATGTGAGGTGCTCATGTATAAGTATGCAAATTTTCATGTCTCCAACTTAATTAGGGGCTGAGTTAGAAAAATTGCTTAAAATATAGAAGTTAGAGCCCAGAGGGTTAAATATTAGACTTTTTCAAAATTTTATTATTTGTCGTTCGATGTGAGGTGTTCAGCAATAAGTATGTAAAATGTCATGTCTCCAACTTAATTAGGGGCTGAGTTAGAAAAAATTGCTTAAAATATAGAAGTTAGAGACCGGAGGGTTAAATATGACTTTTTCAAAATTTTACGATTTATTGTGTTATCGCAAGTTTTCAGCTATAAGTATGAAAACTTTCATGTCTCCAACTTAATTAGGGGCTGAGTTAGAAATATTGTTTAAGATACACAAGTTAGAGCCCAGAGGGTTAAATATTAGACCTTTTTCAAAATTTTATTATTTGTCGTTTGATGTTAGGTGTTCAGCTATAATTATGCAGAATGTCATGTCTCCAACTTAATTAGGGGCTGAGTTAGAAAAATTGTTTAAGATACACAAGTTAGAGCCCAGAGGGTTAAATATTAGACCTTTTTCAAAATTTTATTATTTGTCGTTTGATGTGAGGTGTTCATCTATAAGTATGCAAATTTTCATGTCTCCTACTTAATTAGGGGCTGAATTAGAAAAATTGCTTAAAATATAGAAGTTAGAGCCCAGAGGGTTAAATATTAGACTTTTTCAAAATTTTATTATTTGTCGTTTGATGTGAGGTGTTCATCTATAAGTATGCAAATCATGTTGTGTTCATCTATATGTGTGTAAGTATTTCAAGATATAGATTCATCAAGGTGTTCATCTATAAGTATGTAAGTATTTCAGCCCCTTAATTAGGGCTGAGTTAGAAAAATTGCTTAAAATATAGAAGTTAGAGGCCGGAGGGTTAAATATTATACTTTTTCAAAATTTTATTATTTGTCGTTTGATGTGAGGTGTTCATCTATAAGTATGCAAATTTTCACGTCTCCAACTTAATTAGGGGCTGAGTTAGAAATATTATTTAAGATACACAAGTTAGAGCCCAGAGGGTGAAATATTAGACCTTTTTCAAAATTTTATTATTTGTCGTTTGATGTTAGGTGTTCAGCTATAAGTATGCAGAATGTCATGTCTCCAACTTAATTAGGGGCTGAATTAGAAAAATTGCTTAAAATATAGAAGTTAGAGCCCAGAGGGTTAAATATTAGACTTTTTCAAAATTTTATTTTTTGTCGTTTGATGTGAGGTGTTCATCTATAAGTATGTAAATTTTCACGTCTCCAACTTAATTAGGCGCTGAGTTAGAAAAAATGCTTAAAATACACAAGTTAGAGCCCAGAGGGTTAAATATCAGACTTTTTCAAAATTTTATTATTTGTCGTTTGATGTGAGGTGTTCAGCTATAAGTATGCAAAATGTCATGTCTCCAACTTAATTAGGGGCTGAGTTAGAAAAATTGCTTAAAATATAGAAGTTAGAGACCGGAGGGTTAAATATGACTTTTTCAAAATTTTATGATTTATTGTGTTATCGCAAGTGTTCAGCTATAAGTATGAAAACTTTCATGTCTCCAACTTAATTAGGGACTGAGTTAGAAATATTATTTAAGATACACAAGTTAGAGCCCAGAGGGTTAAATATTAGACCTTTTTCAAAATTTTATTATTTGTCGTTTCATGTTAGGTGTTCAGCTATAAGTATGCAGAATGTCATGTCTCCAACTTAATTAGGGGCTGAATTAGAAAAATTGCTTAAAATATAGAAGTTAGAGACCAGAGGGTTAAATATTAGACTTTTTCAAAATTTTATGATTTATTGCGTTATCGCAAGTGTTCAGCTATAAGTATGAAAACTTTCATGTCTCCAACTTAATTAGGGGCTGAGTTAGAAATATAATTTAAGATACACAAGTTAGAGCCCAGAGGGTTAAATATTAGACCTTTTTCAATTTTTTATTATTTGTCGTTTGATATTAGGTGTTCAGCTATAAGTATGCAGAATGTCATGTCTCCAACTTAATTAGGGGCTGAATTAGAAAAATTGCTTAAAATATAGAAGTTAGAGCCCAGAGGGTTAAATATTAGACTTTTTCAAAATTTTATTATTTGTCGCTTGATGTGAGGTGCTCATGTATAAGTATGCAAATTTTCATGTCTCCAACTTAATTAGGGGCTGAGTTAGAAAAATTGCTTAAAATATAGAAGTTAGAGCCCAGAGGGTTAAATATTAGACTTTTTCAAAATTTTATTATTTGTCGTTCGATGTGAGGTGTTCAGCAATAAGTATGTAAAATGTCATGTCTCCAACTTAATTAGGGGCTGAGTTAGAAATATTGTTTAAGATACACAAGTTAGAGCCCAGAGGGTTAAATATTAGACCTTTTTCAAAATTTTATTATTTGTCGTTTGATGTTAGGTGTTCAGCTATAATTATGCAGAATGTCATGTCTCCAACTTAATTAGGGGCTGAGTTAGAAAAATTGTTTAAGATACACAAGTTAGAGCCCAGAGGGTTAAATATTAGACCTTTTTCAAAATTTTATTATTTGTCGTTTGATGTGAGGTGTTCATCTATAAGTATGCAAATTTTCATGTCTCCTACTTAATTAGGGGCTGAATTAGAAAAATTTCTTAAAATATAGAAGTTAGAGCCCAGAGGGTTAAATATTAGACTTTTTCAAAATTTTATTATTTGTCGTTTGATGTGAGGTGTTCATCTATAAGTATGCAAATCATGTTGTGTTCATCTATATGTGTGTAAGTATTTCAAGATATAGATTCATCAAGGTGTTCATCTATAAGTATGTAAGTATTTCAGCCCCTTAATTAGGGGCTGAGTTAGAAAAATTGCTTAAAATATAGAAGTTAGAGGCCGGAGGGTTAAATATTATACTTTTTCAAAATTTTATTTTTTGTCGTTTTATGTGAGGTGTTCATCTATAAGTATGCAAATTTTCACGTCTCCAACTTAATTAGGGGCTGAGTTAGAAAAATTGCTTAAAATACACAAGTTAGAGCCCAGAGGGTTAAATATCAGACTTTTTCAAAATTTTATTATTTGTCGTTTGATGTGAGGTGTTCAGCTATAAGTATGCAAAATGTCATGTCTCCAACTTAATTAGGGGCTGAGTTAGAAAAATTGCTTAAAATATAGAAGTTAGAGACCGGAGGTTTAAATATGACTTTTTCAAAATTTTATGATTTATTGTGTTATCGCAAGTGTTCAGCTATAAGTATGAAAACTTTCATGTCTCCAACTTAATTAGGGGCTGAGTTAGAAATATTATTTAAGATACACAAGTTAGAGCCCAGAGGGTTAAATATTAGACCTTTTTCAAATTTTTATTATTTGTCGTTTGATATTAGGTGTTCAGCTATAAGTATGCAGAATGTCATGTCTCCAACTTAATTAGGGGCTGAATTAGAAAAATTGCTTAAAATATAGAAGTTAGAGCCCAGAGGGTTAAATATTAGACTTTTTCAAAATTTTATTATTTGTCGCTTGATGTGAGGTGCTCATGTATAAGTATGCAAATTTTCATGTCTCCAACTTAATTAGGGGCTGAGTTAGAAAAATTGCTTAAAATATAGAAGTTAGAGCACAGAGGGTTAAATATTAGACTTTTTCAAAATTTTATTATTTGTCGTTCGATGTGAGGTGCTCAGCAATAAGTATGTAAAATGTCATGTCTCCAACTTAATTAGGGGCTGAGTTAGAAAAATTGCTTAAAATATAGAAGTTAGAGACCGGAGGTTTAAATATGACTGTTTCAAAATTTTATGATTTATTGTGTTATCGCAGTGTTCAGCTATATGTATGAAAACTTTCATGTCTCCAACTTAATTAGGGACTGAGTTAGAAATATTATTTAAGATACACAAGTTAGAGCCCAGAGGGTTAAATATTAGACCTTTTTCAAAATTTTATTATTTGTCGTTTGATATTAGGTGTTCAGCTATAAGTATGCAGAATGTCATGTCTCCAACTTAATTAGGGGCTGAATTAGAAAAATTGCTTAAAATATAGATGTTAGAGCCCAGAGGGTTAAATATTAGACTTTTTCAAAATTTTATTATTTGTCGCTTGATGTGAGGTGCTCATGTATAAGTATGCAAATTTTCATGTCTCCAACTTAATTAGGGGCTGAGTTAGAAAAATTGCTTAAAATATAGAAGTTAGAGCCCAGAGGGTTAAATATTAGACTTTTTCAAAATTTTATTATTTGTCGTTCGATGTGAGGTGTTCAGCAATACGTATGTAAAATGTCATGTCTCCAACTTAATTAGGGGCTGAGTTAGAAAAAATTGCTTAAAATATAGAAGTTAGAGACCGGAGGGTTAAATATGACTTTTTCAAAATTTTACGATTTATTGTGTTATCGCAAGTGTTCAGCTATAAGTATGAAAACTTTCATGTCTCCAACTTAATTAGGGGCTGAGTTAGAAATATTATTTAAGATACACAAGTTAGAGCCCAGAGGGTGAAATATTAGACCTTTTTCAAAATTTTATTATTTGTCGTTTGATGTTAGGTGTTCAGCTATAAGTATGCAGAATGTCATGTCTCCAACTTAATTAGGGGCTGAATTAGAAAAATTGCTTAAAATATAGAAGTTAGAGCCCAGAGGGTTAAATATTAGACTTTTTCAAAATTTTATTTTTTGTCGTTTGATGTGAGGTGTTCATCTATAAGTATGCAAATTTTCACGTCTCCAACTTAATTAGGCGCTGAGTTAGAAAAAATGCTTAAAATACACAAGTTAGAGCCCAGAGTGTTAAATATCAGACTTTTTCAAAATTTTATTATTTGTCGTTTGATGTGAGGTGTACAGCTATAAGTATGCAAAATGTCATGTCTCCAACTTAATTAGGGGCTGAGTTAGAAAAATTGCTTAAAATATAGAAGTTAGAGACCGGAGGTTTAAATATGACTTTTTCAAAATTTTATGATTTATTGTGTTATCGCAAGTGTTCAGTTATAAGTATGAAAACTTTCATGTCTCCAACTTAATTAGGGGCTGAGTTAGAAATAATATTTAAGATACACAAGTTAGAGCCCAGAGGGTTAAATATTAGACCTTTTTCAAAATTTTATTATTTGTCGTTTGATATTAGGTGTTCAGCTATAAGTATGCAGAATGTCATGTCTCCAACTTAATTAGGGGCTGAATTAGAAAAATTGCTTAAAATATAGAAGTTAGAGCCCAGAGGGTTAAATATTAGACTTTTTCAAAATTTTATTATTTGTCGTTTGATGTGAGGTGTTCATCTATAAGTATGCAAATCATGTTGTGTTCATCTATAAGTGTGTAAGTATTTCAAGATATAGATTCATCAAGGTGTTCATCTATAAGTATGTAAGTATTTTAGCCCCTTAATTAAGGCTGAGTTAGAAAAATTGCTTAAAATACACAAGTTAGAGCCCAGAGGGTTAAATATCAGACTTTTTCAAAATTTTATTATTTGTCGTTTGATGTGAGGTGTTCAGCTATAAGTATGCAAAATGTCATGTCTCCAACTTAATTAGGGACTGAGTTAGAAAAATTGCTTAAAATATAGAAGTTAGAGACCGGAGGTTTAAATATGACTTTTTCAAAATTTTATGATTTATTGTGTTAAAGCAAGTGTTCAGCTATAAGTATGAAAACTTTCATGTCTCCAACTTAATTAGGGGCTGAGTTAGAAATATTATTTAAGATACACAAGTTAGAGCCCAGAGGGTTAAATATTAGACCTTTTTCAAAATTTTATTATTTGTCGTTTGATATTAGGTGTTCAGCTATAAGTATGCAGAATGTCATGTCTCCAACTTAATTAGGGGCTGAATTAGAAAAATTGCTTAAAATATAGAAGTTAGAGCCCAGAGGGTTAAATATTAGACTTTTTCAAAATTTTATTATTTGTCGCTTGATGTGAGGTGCTCATGTATAAGTATGCAAATTTTCATGTCTCCAACTTAATTAGGGGCTGAGTTAGAAAAATTGCTTAAAATATAGAAGTTAGAGCCCAGAGGGTTAAATATTAGACTTTTTCAAAATTTTATTATTTGTCGTTCGATGTGAGGTGTTCAGCAATAAGTATGTAAAATGTCATGTCTCCAACTTAATTAGGGGCTGAGTTAGAAAAATTGCTTAAAATATAGAAGTTAGAGACCGGAGGGTTAAATATGACTTTTTCAAAATTTTACGATTTATTGTGTTATCGCAAGTGTTCAGCTATAAGTATGAAAACTTTCATGTCTCCAACTTAATTAGGGGCTGAGTTAGAAATATTATTTAAGATACAAAAGTTAAAGCCCAGAGGGTGAAATATTAGACCTTTTTCAAAATTTTATTATTTGTCGTTTGATGTTAGGTGTTCAGCTATAAGTATGCAGAATGTCATGTCTCCAACTTAATTAGGGGCTGAATTAGAAAAATTGCTTAAAATATAGAAGTTAGAGCCCAGAGGGTTAAATATTAGACTTTTTCAAAATTTTATTTTTTGTCGTTTGATGTGAGGTGTTCATCAATAAGTATGCAAATTTTCACGTCTCCAACTTAATTAGGCGCTGAGTTAGAAAAAATGCTTAAAATACACAAGTTAGAGCCCAGAGGGTTAAATATCAGACTTTTTCAAAATTTTATTATTTGTCGTTTGATGTGAGGTGTTCATCTATAAGTATGCAAATCATGTTGTGTTCATCTATAAGTGTGTAAGTATTTCAAGATATAGATTCATCAAGGTGTTCATCTATAAGTATGTAAGTATTTCAGCCCCTTAATTAGGGGCTGAGTTAGAAAAATTGCTTAAAATACACAAGTTAGAGCCCAGAGGGTTAAATATCAGACTTTTTCAAAATTTTATTATTTGTCGTTTGATGTGAGGTGTTCAGCTATAAGTATGCAAAATGTCATGTCTCCAACTTAATTAGGGGCTGAGTTAGAAAAATTGCTTAAAATATAGAAGTTAGAGACCGGAGGTTTAAATATGACTTTTTCAAAATTTTATGATTTATTGTGTTAAAGCAAGTGTTCAGCTATAAGTATGAAAACTTTCATGTCTCCAACTTAATTAGGGGCTGAGTTAGAAATATTATTTAAGATACACAAGTTAGAGCCCAGAGGGTTAAATATTAGACCTTTTTCCAAATTTTATTATTTGTCGTTTGATATTAGGTGTTCAGCTATAAGTATGCAGAATGTCATGTCTCCAACTTAATTAGGGGCTGAATTAGAAAAATTGCTTAAAATATAGAAGTTAGAGCCCAGAGGGTTAAATATTAGACTTTTTCAAAATTTTATTATTTGTCGCTTGATGTGAGGTGCTCATGTATAAGTATGCAAATTTTCATGTCTCCAACTTAATTAGGGGCTGAGTTAGAAAAATTGCTTAAAATATAGAAGTTAGAGCCCAGAGGGTTAAATATTAGACTTTTTCAAAATTTTATTATTTGTCGTTCGATGTGAGGTGTTCAGCAATAAGTATGTAAAATGTCATGTCTCCAACTTAATTAGGGGCTGAGTTAGAAAAATTGCTTAAAATATAGAAATTAGAGACCGGAGGGTTAAATATGACTTTTTCAAAATTTTACGATTTATTGTGTTATCGCAAGTGTTCAGCTATAAGTATGAAAACTTTCATGTCTCCAACTTAATTAGGAGCTGAGTTAGAAATATTATTTAAGATACACAAGTTTGAGCCCAGAGGGTGAAATATTAGACCTTTTTCAAAATTTTATTATTTGTCGTTTGATGTTAGGTGTTCAGCTATAAGTATGCAGAATGTCATGTCTCCAACTTAATTAGGGGCAGAATTAGAAAAATTGCTTAAAATATAGAAGTTAGAGCCCAGAGGGTTAAATATTAGACTTTTTCAAAATTTTATTTTTTGTCGTTTGATGTGAGGTGTTCATCAATAAGTATGCAAATTTTCACGTCTCCAACTTAATTAGGCGCTGAGTTAGAAAAAATGCTTAAAATACACAAGTTAGAGCCCAGAGGGTTAAATATCAGACTTTTTCAAAATTTTATTATTTGTCGTTTGATGTGAGGTGTTCAGCTATAAGTATGCAAAATGTCATGTCTCCAACTTAATTAGGGGCTGAATTAGAAAAATTGCTTAAAATATAGAAGTTAGAGCCCAGAGGGTTAAATATTAGACTTTTTCAAAATTTTATTTTTTGTCGTTTGATGTGAGGTGTTCATCTATAAGTATGCAAATTTTCACGTCTCCAACTTAATTAGGCGCTGAGTTAGAAAAAATGCTTAAAATACACAAGTTAGAGCCCAGAGGGTTAAATATCAGACTTTTTCAAAATTTTATTATTTGTCGTTTGATATTAGGTGTTCAGCTATAAGTATGCAGAATGTCATGTCTCCAACTTATTTAGGGGCTGAATTAGAAAAATTGCTTAAAATATAGATGTTAGAGCCCAGAGGGTTAAATATTAGACTTTTTCAAAATTTTATTATTTGTCGCTTGATGTGAGGTGCTCATGTATTAGTATGCAAATTTTCATGTCTCCAACTTAATTAGGTGCTGAGTTAGAAAAAATGCTTAAAATACACAAGTTAGAGCCCAGAGGGTTAAATATCAGACTTTTTCAAAATTTTATTATTTGTCGTTTGATGTGATGCGTTCAGCTATAAGTATGCAAAATGTCATGTCTCCAACTTAATTAGGGGCTGAGTTAGAAAAATTGCTTAAAATATAGAAGTTAGAGACCGGAGGTTTAAATATGACTTTTTCAAAATTTTATGATTTATTGTGTTATCGCAAGTGTTCAGTTATAAGTATGAAAACTTTCATGTCTCCAACTTAATTAGGGGCTGAGTTAGAAATAATATTTAAGATACACAAGTTAGAGCCCAGAGGGGTTAAATATTAGACCTTTTTCAAAATTTTATTATTTGTCGTTTGATATTAGGTGTTCAGCTATAAGTATGCAGAATGTCATGTCTCCAACTTAATTAGGGGCTGAATTAGAAAAATTGCTTAAAATATAGAAGTTAGAGCCCAGAGGGTTAAATATTAGACTTTTTCAAAATTTTATTTTTTGTCGTTTGATGTGAGGTGTTCATCAATAAGTATGCAAATTTTCACGTCTCCAACTTAATTAGGCGCTGAGTTAGAAAAAATGCTTAAAATACACAAGTTAGAGCCCAGAGGGTTAAATATCAGACTTTTTCAAAATTTTATTATTTGTCGTTTGATGTGAGGTGTTCATCTATAAGTATGCAAATCATGTTGTGTTCATCTATAAGTGTGTAAGTATTTCAAGATATAGATTCATCAAGGTGTTCATCTATAAGTATGTAAGTATTTCAGCCCCTTAATTAGGGGCTGAGTTAGAAAAATTGCTTAAAATACACAAGTTAGAGCCCAGAGGGTTAAATATCAGACTTTTTCAAAATTTTATTATTTGTCGTTTGATGTGAGGTGTTCAGCTATAAGTATGCAAAATGTCATGTCTCCAACTTAATTAGGGGCTGAGTTAGAAAAATTGCTTAAAATATAGAAGTTAGAGACCGGAGGTTTAAATATGACTTTTTCAAAATTTTATGATTTATTGTGTTAAAGCAAGTGTTCAGCTATAAGTATGAAAACTTTCATGTCTCCAACTTAATTAGGGGCTGAGTTAGAAATATTATTTAAGATACACAAGTTAGAGCCCAGAGGGTTAAATATTAGACCTTTTTCAAAATTTTATTATTTGTCGTTTGATATTAGGTGTTCAGCTATAAGTATGCAGAATGTCATGTCTCCAACTTAATTAGGGGCTGAATTAGAAAAATTGCTTAAAATATAGAAGTTAGAGCCCAGAGGGTTAAATATTAGACTTTTTCAAAATTTTATTATTTGTCGCTTGATGTGAGGTGCTCATGTATAAGTATGCAAATTTTCATGTCTCCAACTTAATTAGGGGCTGAGTTAGAAAAATTGCTTAAAATATAGAAGTTAGAGCCCAGAGGGTTAAATATTAGACTTTTTCAAAATTTTATTATTTGTCGTTCGATGTGAGGTGTTCAGCAATAAGTATGTAAAATGTCATGTCTCCAACTTAATTAGGGGCTGAGTTAGAAAAATTGCTTAAAATATAGAAGTTAGAGACCGGAGGGTTAAATATGACTTTTTCAAAATTTTACGATTTATTGTGTTATCGCAAGTGTTCAGCTATAAGTATGAAAACTTTCATGTCTCCAACTTAATTAGGGGCTGAGTTAGAAATATTATTTAAGATACACAAGTTAGAGCCCAGAGGGTGAAATATTAGACCTTTTTCAAAATTTTATTATTTGTCGTTTGATGTTAGGTGTTCAGCTATAAGTATGCAGAATGTCATGTCTCCAACTTAATTAGGGGCTGAATTAGAAAAATTGCTTAAAATATAGAAGTTAGAGCCCAGAGGGTTAAATATTAGACTTTTTCAAAATTTTATTTTTTGTCGTTTGATGTGAGGTGTTCATCAATAAGTATGCAAATTTTCACGTCTCCAACTTAATTAGGCGCTGAGTTAGAAAAAATGCTTAAAATACACAAGTTAGAGCCCAGAGGGTTAAATATCAGACTTTTTCAAAATTTTATTATTTGTCGTTTGATGTGAGGTGTTCATCTATAAGTATGCAAATCATGTTGTGTTCATCTATAAGTGTGTAAGTATTTCAAGATATAGATTCATCAAGGTGTTCATCTATAAGTATGTAAGTATTTCAGCCCCTTAATTAGGGGCTGAGTTAGAAAAATTGCTTAAAATACACAAGTTAGAGCCCAGAGGGTTAAATATCAGACTTTTTCAAAATTTTATTATTTGTCGTTTGATGTGAGGTGTTCAGCTATAAGTATGCAAAATGTCATGTCTCCAACTTAATTAGGGGCTGAGTTAGAAAAATTGCTTAAAATATAGAAGTTAGAGACCGGAGGTTTAAATATGACTTTTTCAAAATTTTATGATTTATTGTGTTAAAGCAAGTGTTCAGCTATAAGTATGAAAACTTTCATGTCTCCAACTTAATTAGGGGCTGAGTTAGAAATATTATTTAAGATACACAAGTTAGAGCCCAGAGGGTTAAATATTAGACCTTTTTCAAAATTTTATTATTTGTCGTTTGATATTAGGTGTTCAGCTATAAGTATGCAGAATGTCATGTCTCCAACTTAATTAGGGGCTGAATTAGAAAAATTGCTTAAAATATAGAAGTTAGAGCCCAGAGGGTTAAATATTAGACTTTTTCAAAATTTTATTATTTGTCGCTTGATGTGAGGTGCTCATGTATAAGTATGCAAATTTTCATGTCTCCAACTTAATTAGGGGCTGAGTTAGAAAAATTGCTTAAAATATAGAAGTTAGAGCCCAGAGGGTTAAATATTAGACTTTTTCAAAATTTTATTATTTGTCGTTCGATGTGAGGTGTTCAGCAATAAGTATGTAAAATGTCATGTCTCCAACTTAATTAGGGGCTGAGTTAGAAAAATTGCTTAAAATATAGAAGTTAGAGACCGGAGGGTTAAATATGACTTTTTCAAAATTTTACGATTTATTGCGTTATCGCAAGTGTTCAGCTATAAGTATGAAAACTTTCATGTCTCCAACTTAATTAGGAGCTGAGTTAGAAATATTATTTAAGATACACAAGTTAGAGCCCAGAGGGTGAAATATTAGACCTTTTTCAAAATTTTATTATTTGTCGTTTGATGTTAGGTGTTCAGCTATAAGTATGCAGAATGTCATGTCTCCAACTTAATTAGGGGCTGAATTAGAAAAATTGCTTAAAATATAGAAGTTAGAGCCCAGAGGGTTAAATATTAGACTTTTTCAAAATTTTATTTTTTGTCGTTTGATGTGAGGTGTTCATCTATAAGTATGCAAATTTTCACGTCTCCAACTTAATTAGGCGCTGAGTTAGAAAAAATGCTTAAAATACACAAGTTAGAGCCCAGAGGGTTAAATATCAGACTTTTTCAAAATTTTATTATTTGTCGTTTGATGTGAGGTGTTCATCTATAAGTATGCAAATCATGTTGTGTTCATCTATAAGTGTGTAAGTATTTCAAGATATAGATTCATCAAGGTGTTCATCTATAAGTATGTAAGTATTTCAGCCCCTTAATTAGGGGCTGAGTTAGAAAAATTGCTTAAAATACACAAGTTAGAGCCCAGAGGGTTAAATATCAGACTTTTTCAAAATTTTATTATTTGTCGTTTGATGTGAGGTGTTCAGCTATAAGTATGCAAAATGTCATGTCTCCAACTTAATTAGGGGCTGAGTTAGAAAAATTGCTTAAAATATAGAAGTTAGAGACCGGAGGTTTAAATATGACTTTTTCAAAATTTTATGATTTATTGTGTTAAAGCAAGTGTTCAGCTATAAGTATGAAAACTTTCATGTCTCCAACTTAATTAGGGGCTGAGTTAGAAATATTATTTAAGATACACAAGTTAGAGCCCAGAGGGTTAAATATTAGACCTTTTTCAAAATTTTATTATTTGTCGTTTGATATTAGGTGTTCAGCTATAAGTATGCAGAATGTCATGTCTCCAACTTAATTAGGGGCTGAATTAGAAAAATTGCTTAAAATATAGAAGTTAGAGCCCAGAGGGTTAAATATTAGACTTTTTCAAAATTTTATTATTTGTCGCTTGATGTGAGGTGCTCATGTATTAGTATGCAAATTTTCATGTCTCCAACTTAATTAGGTGCTGAGTTAGAAAAAATGCTTAAAATACACAAGTTAGAGCCCAGAGGGTTAAATATCAGACTTTTTCAAAATTTTATTATTTGTCGTTTGATGTGATGCGTTCAGCTATAAGTATGCAAAATGTCATGTCTCCAACTTAATTAGGGGCTGAGTTAGAAAAATTGCTTAAAATATAGAAGTTAGAGACCGGAGGTTTAAATATGACTTTTTCAAAATTTTATGATTTATTGTGTTATCGCAAGTGTTCAGTTATAAGTATGAAAACTTTCATGTCTCCAACTTAATTAGGGGCTGAGTTAGAAATAATATTTAAGATACACAAGTTAGAGCCCAGAGGGGTTAAATATTAGACCTTTTTCAAAATTTTATTATTTGTCGTTTGATATTAGGTGTTCAGCTATAAGTATGCAGAATGTCATGTCTCCAACTTAATTAGGGGCTGAATTAGAAAAATTGCTTAAAATATAGAAGTTAGAGCCCAGAGGGTTAAATATTAGACTTTTTCAAAATTTTATTTTTTGTCGTTTGATGTGAGGTGTTCATCAATAAGTATGCAAATTTTCACGTCTCCAACTTAATTAGGCGCTGAGTTAGAAAAAATGCTTAAAATACACAAGTTAGAGCCCAGAGGGTTAAATATCAGACTTTTTCAAAATTTTATTATTTGTCGTTTGATGTGAGGTGTTCATCTATAAGTATGCAAATCATGTTGTGTTCATCTATAAGTGTGTAAGTATTTCAAGATATAGATTCATCAAGGTGTTCATCTATAAGTATGTAAGTATTTCAGCCCCTTAATTAGGGGCTGAGTTAGAAAAATTGCTTAAAATACACAAGTTAGAGCCCAGAGGGTTAAATATCAGACTTTTTCAAAATTTTATTATTTGTCGTTTGATGTGAGGTGTTCAGCTATAAGTATGCAAAATGTCATGTCTCCAACTTAATTAGGGGCTGAGTTAGAAAAATTGCTTAAAATATAGAAGTTAGAGACCGGAGGTTTAAATATGACTTTTTCAAAATTTTATGATTTATTGTGTTAAAGCAAGTGTTCAGCTATAAGTATGAAAACTTTCATGTCTCCAACTTAATTAGGGGCTGAGTTAGAAATATTATTTAAGATACACAAGTTAGAGCCCAGAGGGTTAAATATTAGACCTTTTTCAAAATTTTATTATTTGTCGTTTGATATTAGGTGTTCAGCTATAAGTATGCAGAATGTCATGTCTCCAACTTAATTAGGGGCTGAATTAGAAAAATTGCTTAAAATATAGAAGTTAGAGCCCAGAGGGTTAAATATTAGACTTTTTCAAAATTTTATTATTTGTCGCTTGATGTGAGGTGCTCATGTATAAGTATGCAAATTTTCATGTCTCCAACTTAATTAGGGGCTGAGTTAGAAAAATTGCTTAAAATATAGAAGTTAGAGCCCAGAGGGTTAAATATTAGACTTTTTCAAAATTTTATTATTTGTCGTTCGATGTGAGGTGTTCAGCAATAAGTATGTAAAATGTCATGTCTCCAACTTAATTAGGGGCTGAGTTAGAAAAATTGCTTAAAATATAGAAGTTAGAGACCGGAGGGTTAAATATGACTTTTTCAAAATTTTACGATTTATTGTGTTATCGCAAGTGTTCAGCTATAAGTATGAAAACTTTCATGTCTCCAACTTAATTAGGGGCTGAGTTAGAAATATTATTTAAGATACACAAGTTAGAGCCCAGAGGGTGAAATATTAGACCTTTTTCAAAATTTTATTATTTGTCGTTTGATGTTAGGTGTTCAGCTATAAGTATGCAGAATGTCATGTCTCCAACTTAATTAGGGGCTGAATTAGAAAAATTGCTTAAAATATAGAAGTTAGAGCCCAGAGGGTTAAATATTAGACTTTTTCAAAATTTTATTTTTTGTCGTTTGATGTGAGGTGTTCATCAATAAGTATGCAAATTTTCACGTCTCCAACTTAATTAGGCGCTGAGTTAGAAAAAATGCTTAAAATACACAAGTTAGAGCCCAGAGGGTTAAATATCAGACTTTTTCAAAATTTTATTATTTGTCGTTTGATGTGAGGTGTTCATCTATAAGTATGCAAATCATGTTGTGTTCATCTATAAGTGTGTAAGTATTTCAAGATATAGATTCATCAAGGTGTTCATCTATAAGTATGTAAGTATTTCAGCCCCTTAATTAGGGGCTGAGTTAGAAAAATTGCTTAAAATACACAAGTTAGAGCCCAGAGGGTTAAATATCAGACTTTTTCAAAATTTTATTATTTGTCGTTTGATGTGAGGTGTTCAGCTATAAGTATGCAAAATGTCATGTCTCCAACTTAATTAGGGGCTGAGTTAGAAAAATTGCTTAAAATATAGAAGTTAGAGACCGGAGGTTTAAATATGACTTTTTCAAAATTTTATGATTTATTGTGTTAAAGCAAGTGTTCAGCTATAAGTATGAAAACTTTCATGTCTCCAACTTAATTAGGGGCTGAGTTAGAAATATTATTTAAGATACACAAGTTAGAGCCCAGAGGGTTAAATATTAGACCTTTTTCAAAATTTTATTATTTGTCGTTTGATATTAGGTGTTCAGCTATAAGTATGCAGAATGTCATGTCTCCAACTTAATTAGGGGCTGAATTAGAAAAATTGCTTAAAATATAGAAGTTAGAGCCCAGAGGGTTAAATATTAGACTTTTTCAAAATTTTATTATTTGTCGCTTGATGTGAGGTGCTCATGTATAAGTATGCAAATTTTCATGTCTCCAACTTAATTAGGGGCTGAGTTAGAAAAATTGCTTAAAATATAGAAGTTAGAGCCCAGAGGGTTAAATATTAGACTTTTTCAAAATTTTATTATTTGTCGTTCGATGTGAGGTGTTCAGCAATAAGTATGTAAAATGTCATGTCTCCAACTTAATTAGGGGCTGAGTTAGAAAAATTGCTTAAAATATAGAAGTTAGAGACCGGAGGGTTAAATATGACTTTTTCAAAATTTTACGATTTATTGCGTTATCGCAAGTGTTCAGCTATAAGTATGAAAACTTTCATGTCTCCAACTTAATTAGGAGCTGAGTTAGAAATATTATTTAAGATACACAAGTTAGAGCCCAGAGGGTGAAATATTAGACCTTTTTCAAAATTTTATTATTTGTCGTTTGATGTTAGGTGTTCAGCTATAAGTATGCAGAATGTCATGTCTCCAACTTAATTAGGGGCAGAATTAGAAAAATTGCTTAAAATATAGAAGTTAGAGCCCAGAGGGTTAAATATTAGACTTTTTCAAAATTTTATTTTTTGTCGTTTGATGTGAGGTGTTCATCAATAAGTATGCAAATTTTCACGTCTCCAACTTAATTAGGCGCTGAGTTAGAAAAAATGCTTAAAATACACAAGTTAGAGCCCAGAGGGTTAAATATCAGACTTTTTCAAAATTTTATTATTTGTCGTTTGATGTGAGGTGTTCAGCTATAAGTATGCAAAATGTCATGTCTCCAACTTAATTAGGGGCTGAATTAGAAAAATTGCTTAAAATATAGAAGTTAGAGCCCAGAGGGTTAAATATTAGACTTTTTCAAAATTTTATTTTTTGTCGTTTGATGTGAGGTGTTCATCTATAAGTATGCAAATTTTCACGTCTCCAACTTAATTAGGCGCTGAGTTAGAAAAAATGCTTAAAATACACAAGTTAGAGCCCAGAGGGTTAAATATCAGACTTTTTCAAAATTTTATTATTTGTCGTTTGATGTGATGCGTTCAGCTATAAGTATGCAAAATGTCATGTCTCCAACTTAATTAGGGGCTGAGTTAGAAAAATTGCTTAAAATATAGAAGTTAGAGACCGGAGGTTTAAATATGACTTTTTCAAAATTTTATGATTTATTGTGTTATCGCAAGTGTTCAGTTATAAGTATGAAAACTTTCATGTCTCCAACTTAATTAGGGGCTGAGTTAGAAATAATATTTAAGATACACAAGTTAGAGCCCAGAGGGGTTAAATATTAGACCTTTTTCAAAATTTTATTATTTGTCGTTTGATATTAGGTGTTCAGCTATAAGTATGCAGAATGTCATGTCTCCAACTTAATTAGGGGCTGAATTAGAAAAATTGCTTAAAATATAGAAGTTAGAGCCCAGAGGGTTAAATATTAGACTTTTTCAAAATTTTATTATTTGTCGTTTGATGTGAGGTGTTCATCTATAAGTATGCAAATCATGTTGTGTTCATCTATAAGTGTGTAAGTATTTCAAGATATAGATTCATCAAGGTGTTCATCTATAAGTATGTAAGTATTTCAGCCCCTTAATTAGGGGCTGAGTTAGAAAAATTGCTTAAAATACACAAGTTAGAGCCCAGAGGGTTAAATATCAGACTTTTTCAAAATTTTATTATTTGTCGTTTGATGTGAGGTGTTCAGCTATAAGTATGCAAAATGTCATGTCTCCAACTTAATTAGGGGCTGAGTTAGAAAAATTGCTTAAAATATAGAAGTTAGAGACCGGAGGTTTAAATATGACTTTTTCAAAATTTTATGATTTATTGTGTTATCGCAAGTGTTCAGCTATAAGTATGAAAACTTTCATGTCTCCAACTTAATTAGGGGCTGAGTTAGAAATATTATTTAAGATACACAAGTTAGAGCCCAGAGGGTTAAATATTAGACCTTTTTCAAAATTTTATTATTTGTCGTTTGATATTAGGTGTTCAGCTATAAGTATGCAGAATGTCATGTCTCCAACTTAATTAGGGGCTGAATTAGAAAAATTGCTTAAAATATAGAAGTTAGAGCCCAGAGGGTTAAATATTAGACTTTTTCAAAATTTTATTATTTGTCGTTCGATGTGAGGTGTTCAGCAATAAGTATGTAAAATGTCATGTCTCCAACTTAATTAGGGGCTGAGTTAGAAAAATTGCTTAAAATATAGAAGTTAGAGATCGGAGGGTTAAATATGACTTTTTCAAAATTTTACGATTTATTGTGTTATCGCAAGTGTTCAGCTATAAGTATGAAAACTTTCATGTCTCCAACTTAATTAGGGGCTGAGTTAGAAATATTATTTAAGATACACAAGTTAGAGCCCAGAGGGTGAAATATTAGACCTTTTTCAAAATTTTATTATTTGTCGTTTGATGTTAGGTGTTCAGCTATAAGTATGCAGAATGTCATGTCTCCAACTTAATTAGGGGCTGAATTAGAAAAATTGCTTAAAATATAGAAGTTAGAGCCCAGAGGGTTAAATATTAGACTTTTTCAAAATTTTATTTTTTGTCGTTTGATGTGAGGTGTTCATCTATAAGTATGCAAATTTTCACGTCTCCAACTTAATTAGGCGCTGAGTTAGAAAAAATGCTTAAAATACACAAGTTAGAGCCCAGAGGGTTAAATATCAGACTTTTTCAAAATTTTATTATTTGTCGTTTGATGTGAGGTGTTCAGCTATAAGTATGCAAAATGTCATGTCTCCAACTTAATTAGGGGCTGAGTTAGAAAAATTGCTTAAAATATAGAAGTTAGAGACCGGAGGGTTAAATATGACTTTTTCAAAATTTTATGATTTATTGTGTTATCGCAAGTGTTCAGCTATAAGTATGAAAACTTTCATGTCTCCAACTTAATTAGGGACTGAGTTAGAAATATTGTTTAAGATACACAAGTTAGAGCCCAGAGGGTTAAATATTAGACCTTTTTCAAAATTTTATTATTTGTCGTTTCATGTTAGGTGTTCAGCTATAATTATGCAGAATGTCATGTCTCCAACTTAATTAGGGGCTGAATTAGAAAAATTGCTTAAAATATAGAAGTTAGAGACCAGAGGGTTAAATATTAGACTTTTTCAAAATTTTGTGATTTATTGCGTTATCGCAAGTGTTCAGCTATAAGTATGAAAACTTTCATGTCTCCAACTTAATTAGGGGCTGAGTTAGAAATATTGTTTAAGATACACAAGTTAGAGCCCAGAGGGTTAAATATTAGACCTTTTTCAAAATTTTATTATTTGTCGTTTGATGTTAGGTGTTCAGCTATAATTATGCAGAATGTCATGTCTCCAACTTAATTAGGGGCTGAGTTAGAAAAATTGTTTAAAATATAGAAGTTAGAGCCCAGAGGAATAAATATTAGACTTTTTCAAAATTTTATTATTTGTCGCTTGATGTGAGGTGCTCATGTATAAGTATGCAAATTTTCATGTCTCCAACTTAATTAGGGGCTGAGTTAGAAAAATTGCTTAAAATATAGAAGTTAGAGCCCAGAGGGTTAAATATTAGACTTTTTCAAAATTTTATTATTTGTCGTTCGATGTGAGGTGTTCAGCAATAAGTATGTAAAATGTCATGTCTCCAACTTAATTAGGGGCTGAGTTAGAAAAATTGCTTAAAATATAGAAGTTAGAGACCGGAGGTTTAAATATGACTTTTTCAAAATTTTATGATTTATTGTGTTATCGCAAGTGTTCAGCTATAAGTATGAAAACTTTCATGTCTCCAACTTAATTAGGGACTGAGTTAGAAATATTATTTAAGATACACAAGTTAGAGCCCAGAGGGTTAAATATTAGACCTTTTTCAAAATTTTATTATTTGTCGTTTGATATTAGGTGTTCAGCTATAAGTATGCAGAATGTCATGTCTCCAACTTAATTAGGGGCTGAATTAGAAAAATTGCTTAAAATATAGAAGTTAGAGCCCAGAGGGTTAAATATTAGACTTTTTCAAAATTTTATTATTTGTCGCTTGATGTGAGGTGCTCATGTATAAGTATGCAAATTTTCATGTCTCCAACTTAATTAGGGGCTGAGTTAGAAAAATTGCTTAAAATATAGAAGTTAGAGCCCAGAGGGTTAAATATTAGACTTTTTCAAAATTTTATTATTTGTCGTTTGATGTGAGGTGTTCAGCAATAAGTATGTAAAATGTCATGTCTCCAACTTAATTAGGGGCTGAGTTAGAAAAATTGCTTAAAATATAGAAGTTAGAGACCGGAGGGTTAAATATGACTTTTTCAAAATTTTACGATTTATTGTGTTATCGCAAGTGTTCAGCTATAAGTATGAAAACTTTCATGTCTCCAACTTAATTAGGAGCTGAGTTAGAAATATTATTTAAGATACACAAGTTAGAGCCCAGAGGGTGAAATATTAGACCTTTTTCAAAATTTTATTATTTGTCGTTTGATGTTAGGTGTTCAGCTATAAGTATGCAGAATGTCATGTCTCCAACTTAATTAGGGGCAGAATTAGAAAAATTGCTTAAAATATAGAAGTTAGAGCCCAGAGGGTTAAATATTAGACTTTTTCAAAATTTTATTTTTTGTCGTTTGATGTGAGGTGTTCATCAATAAGTATGCAAATTTTCACGTCTCCAACTTAATTAGGCGCTGAGTTAGAAAAAATGCTTAAAATACACAAGTTAGAGCCCAGAGGGTTAAATATCAGACTTTTTCAAAATTTTATTATTTGTCGTTTGATGTGAGGTGTTCAGCTATAAGTATGCAAAATGTCATGTCTCCAACTTAATTAGGGGCTGAATTAGAAAAATTGCTTAAAATATAGAAGTTAGAGCCCAGAGGGTTAAATATTAGACTTTTTCAAAATTTTATTTTTTGTCGTTTGATGTGAGGTGTTCATCTATAAGTATGCAAATTTTCACGTCTCCAACTTAATTAGGCGCTGAGTTAGAAAAAATGCTTAAAATACACAAGTTAGAGCCCAGAGGGTTAAATATCAGACTTTTTCAAAATTTTATTATTTGTCGTTTGATATTAGGTGTTCAGCTATAAGTATGCAGAATGTCATGTCTCCAACTTAATTAGGGGCTGAATTAGAAAAATTGCTTAAAATATAGAAGTTAGAGCCCAGAGGGTTAAATATTAGACTTTTTCAAAATTTTATTTTTTGTCGTTTGATGTGAGGTGTTCATCTATAAGTATGCAAATTTTCACGTCTCCAACTTAATTAGGCGCTGAGTTAGAAAAAATGCTTAAAATACACAAGTTAGAGCCCAGAGGGTTAAATATCAGACTTTTTCAAAATTTTATTATTTGTCGTTTGATGTGATGCGTTCAGCTATAAGTATGCAAAATGTCATGTCTCCAACTTAATTAGGGGCTGAGTTAGAAAAATTGCTTAAAATATAGAAGTTAGAGACCGGAGGTTTAAATATGACTTTTTCAAAATTTTATGATTTATTGTGTTATCGCAAGTGTTCAGTTATAAGTATGAAAACTTTCATGTCTCCAACTTAATTAGGGGCTGAGTTAGAAATAATATTTAAGATACACAAGTTAGAGCCCAGAGGGGTTAAATATTAGACCTTTTTCAAAATTTTATTATTTGTCGTTTGATATTAGGTGTTCAGCTATAAGTATGCAGAATGTCATGTCTCCAACTTAATTAGGGGCTGAATTAGAAAAATTGCTTAAAATATAGAAGTTAGAGCCCAGAGGGTTAAATATTAGACTTTTTCAAAATTTTATTATTTGTCGTTTGATGTGAGGTGTTCATCTATAAGTATGCAAATCATGTTGTGTTCATCTATAAGTGTGTAAGTATTTCAAGATATAGATTCATCAAGGTGTTCATCTATAAGTATGTAAGTATTTCAGCCCCTTAATTAGGGGCTGAGTTAGAAAAATTGCTTAAAATACACAAGTTAGAGCCCAGAGGGTTAAATATCAGACTTTTTCAAAATTTTATTATTTGTCGTTTGATGTGAGGTGTTCAGCTATAAGTATGCAAAATGTCATGTCTCCAACTTAATTAGGGGCTGAGTTAGAAAAATTGCTTAAAATATAGAAGTTAGAGACCGGAGGTTTAAATATG
Source organism: Maratus speciosus (assembly GCA_963932465.1). NCBI lineage: Eukaryota > Metazoa > Arthropoda > Arachnida > Araneae > Salticidae > Maratus > Maratus speciosus. The sequence goes on from OZ010799.1 coordinate 297,029,379, forward strand.
ACTTTTTCAAAATTTTATGATTTATTGTGTTATCGCAAGTGTTCAGCTATAAGTATGAAAACTTTCATGTCTCCAACTTAATTAGGGGCTGAGTTAGAAATATTATTTAAGATACACAAGTTAGAGCCCAGAGGGTTAAATATTAGACCTTTTTCAAAATTTTATTATTTGTCGTTTGATATTAGGTGTTCAGCTATAAGTATGCAGAATGTCATGTCTCCAACTTAATTAGGGGCTGAATTAGAAAAATTGCTTAAAATATAGAAGTTAGAGCCCAGAGGGTTAAATATTAGACTTTTTCAAAATTTTATTATTTGTCGTTCGATGTGAGGTGTTCAGCAATAAGTATGTAAAATGTCATGTCTCCAACTTAATTAGGGGCTGAGTTAGAAAAATTGCTTAAAATATAGAAGTTAGAGATCGGAGGGTTAAATATGACTTTTTCAAAATTTTACGATTTATTGTGTTATCGCAAGTGTTCAGCTATAAGTATGAAAACTTTCATGTCTCCAACTTAATTAGGGGCTGAGTTAGAAATATTATTTAAGATACACAAGTTAGAGCCCAGAGGGTGAAATATTAGACCTTTTTCAAAATTTTATTATTTGTCGTTTGATGTTAGGTGTTCAGCTATAAGTATGCAGAATGTCATGTCTCCAACTTAATTAGGGGCTGAATTAGAAAAATTGCTTAAAATATAGAAGTTAGAGCCCAGAGGGTTAAATATTAGACTTTTTCAAAATTTTATTTTTTGTCGTTTGATGTGAGGTGTTCATCTATAAGTATGCAAATTTTCACGTCTCCAACTTAATTAGGCGCTGAGTTAGAAAAAATGCTTAAAATACACAAGTTAGAGCCCAGAGGGTTAAATATCAGACTTTTTCAAAATTTTATTATTTGTCGTTTGATGTGAGGTGTTCAGCTATAAGTATGCAAAATGTCATGTCTCCAACTTAATTAGGGGCTGAGTTAGAAAAATTGCTTAAAATATAGAAGTTAGAGACCGGAGGGTTAAATATGACTTTTTCAAAATTTTATGATTTATTGTGTTATCGCAAGTGTTCAGCTATAAGTATGAAAACTTTCATGTCTCCAACTTAATTAGGGACTGAGTTAGAAATATTGTTTAAGATACACAAGTTAGAGCCCAGAGGGTTAAATATTAGACCTTTTTCAAAATTTTATTATTTGTCGTTTCATGTTGGGTGTTCAGCTATAAGTATGCAGAATGTCATGTCTCCAACTTAATTAGGGGCTGAATTAGAAAAATTGCTTAAAATATAGAAGTTAGAGACCAGAGGGTTAAATATTAGACTTTTTCAAAATTTTGTGATTTATTGCGTTATCGCAAGTGTTCAGCTATAAGTATGAAAACTTTCATGTCTCCAACTTAATTAGGGGCTGAGTTAGAAATATTGTTTAAGATACACAAGTTAGAGCCCAGAGGGTTAAATATTAGACCTTTTTCAAAATTTTATTATTTGTCGTTTGATGTTAGGTGTTCAGCTATAATTATGCAGAATGTCATGTCTCCAACTTAATTAGGGGCTGAGTTAGAAAAATTGTTTAAAATATAGAAGTTAGAGCCCAGAGGGTTAAATATTAGACTTTTTCAAAATTTTATTATTTGTCGCTTGATGTGAGGTGCTCATGTATAAGTATGCAAATTTTCATGTCTCCAACTTAATTAGGGGCTGAGTTAGAAAAATTGCTTAAAATATAGAAGTTAGAGCCCAGAGGGTTAAATATTAGACTTTTTCAAAATTTTATTATTTGTCGTTCGATGTGAGGTGTTCAGCAATAAGTATGTAAAATGTCATGTCTCCAACTTAATTAGGGGCTGAGTTAGAAAAATTGCTTAAAATATAGAAGTTAGAGACCGGAGGTTTAAATATGACTTTTTCAAAATTTTATGATTTATTGTGTTATCGCAAGTGTTCAGCTATAAGTATGAAAACTTTCATGTCTCCAACTTAATTAGGGACTGAGTTAGAAATATTATTTAAGATACACAAGTTAGAGCCCAGAGGGTTAAATATTAGACCTTTTTCAAAATTTTATTATTTGTCGTTTGATATTAGGTGTTCAGCTATAAGTATGCAGAATGTCATGTCTCCAACTTAATTAGGGGCTGAATTAGAAAAATTGCTTAAAATATAGATGTTAGAGCCCAGAGGGTTAAATATTAGACTTTTTCAAAATTTTATTATTTGTCGCTTGATGTGAGGTGCTCATGTATAAGTATGCAAATTTTCATGTCTCCAACTTAATTAGGGGCTGAGTTAGAAAAATTGCTTAAAATATAGAAGTTAGAGCCCAGAGGGTTAAATATTAGACTTTTTCAAAATTTTATTATTTGTCGTTCGATGTGAGGTGTTCAGCAATAAGTATGTAAAATGTCATGTCTCCAACTTAATTAGGGGCTGAGTTAGAAAAAATTGCTTAAAATATAGAAGTTAGAGACCGGAGGGTTAAATATGACTTTTTCAAAATTTTACGATTTATTGTGTTATCGCAAGTGTTCAGCTATAAGTATGAAAACTTTCATGTCTCCAACTTAATTAGGGGCTGAGTTAGAAATATTATTTAAGATACACAAGTTAGAGCCCAGAGGGTGAAATATTAGACCTTTTTCAAAATTTTATTATTTGTCGTTTGATGTTAGGTGTTCAGCTATAAGTATGCAGAATGTCATGTCTCCAACTTAATTAGGGGCTGAATTAGAAAAATTGCTTAAAATATAGAAGTTAGAGCCCAGAGGGTTAAATATTAGACTTTTTCAAAATTTTATTTTTTGTCGTTTGATGTGAGGTGTTCATCTATAAGTATGCAAATTTTCACGTCTCCAACTTAATTAGGCGCTGAGTTAGAAAAAATGCTTAAAATACACAAGTTAGAGCCCAGAGGGTTAAATATCAGACTTTTTCAAAATTTTATTATTTGTCGTTTGATGTGAGGTGTTCAGCTATAAGTATGCAAATAGTCATGTCTCCAACTTAATTAGGGGCTGAGTTAGAAAAATTGCTTAAAATATAGAAGTTAGAGACCGAAGGTTTAAATATGACTTTTTCAAAATTTTATGATTTATTGTGTTATCGCAAGTGTTCAGATATAAGTATGAAAACTTTCATGTCTCCAACTTAATTAGGGGCTGAGTTAGAAATAATATTTAAGATACACAAGTTAGAGCCCAGAGGGTTAAATATTAGACCTTTTTCAAAATTTTATTATTTGTCGTTTGATATTAGGTGTTCAGCTATAAGTATGCAGAATGTCATGTCTCCAACTTAATTAGGGGCTGAATTAGAAAAATTGCTTAAAATATAGAAGTTAGAGCCCAGAGGGTTAAATATTAGACTTTTTCAAAATTTTATTATTTGTCGTTTGATGTGAGGTGTTCATCTATAAGTATGCAAATCATGTTGTGTTCATCTATAAGTGTGTAAGTATTTCAAGATATAGATTCATCAAGGTGTTCATCTATAAGTATGTAAGTATTTCAGCCCCTTAATTAGGGGCTGAGTTAGAAAAATTGCTTAAAATACACATGTTAGAGCCCAGAGGGTTAAATATCAGACTTTTTCAAAATTTTATTATTTGTCGTTTGATGTGAGGTGTTCAGCTATAAGTATGCAAAATGTCATGTCTCCAACTTAATTAGGGGCTGAGTTAGAAAAATTGCTTAAAATATAGAAGTTAGAGACCGGAGGTTTAAATATGACTTTTTCAAAATTTTATGATTTATTGTGTTATCGCAAGTGTTCAGCTATAAGTATGAAAACTTTCATGTCTCCAACTTAATTAGGGGCTGAGTTAGAAATATTATTTAAGATACACAAGTTAGAGCCCAGAGGGTTAAATATTAGACCTTTTTCAAAATTTTATTATTTGTCGTTTGATATTAGGTGTTCAGCTATAAGTATGCAGAATGTCATGTCTCCAACTTAATTAGGGGCTGGATTAGAAAAATACCTTAAAATATAGAAGTTAGAGCCCAGAGGGTTAAATATTAGACTTTTTCAAAATTTTATTATTTGTCGCTTGATGTGAGGTGCTCATGTATAAGTATACAAATTTTCATGTCTCCAACTTAATTAGGGGCTGAGTTAGAAAAATTGCTTAAAATATAGAAGTTAGAGCCCAGAGGGTTAAATATTAGACTTTTTCAAAATTTTATTATTTGTCGTTCGATGTGAGGTGTTCAGCAATAATTATGTAAAATGTCATGTCTCCAACTTAATTAGGGGCTGAGTTAGAAAAATTGCTTAAAATATAGAAGTTAGAGACCGGAGGGTTAAATATGACTTTTTCAAAATTTTACGATTTATTGTGTTATCGCAAGTGTTCAGCTATAAGTATGAAAACTTTCATGTCTCCAACTTAATTAGGGGCTGAGTTAGAAATATTATTTAAGATACACAAGTTAGAGCCCAGAGGGTGAAATATTAGACCTTTTTCAAAATTTTATTATTTGTCGTTTGATGTTAGGTGTTCAGCTATAAGTATGCAGAATGTCATGTCTCCAACTTAATTAGGGGCTGAATTAGAAAAATTGCTTAAAATATAGAAGTTAGAGCCCAGAGGGTTAAATATTAGACTTTTTCAAAATTTTATTTTTTGTCGTTTGATGTGAGGTGTTCATCTATAAGTATGCAAATTTTCACGTCTCCAACTTAATTAGGCGCTGAGTTAGAAAAAATGCTTAAAATACACAAGTTAGAGCCCAGAGGGTTAAATATCAGACTTTTTCAAAATTTTATTATTTGTCGTTTGATGTGAGGTGTTCAGCTATAAGTATGCAAAATGTCATGTCTCCAACTTAATTAGGGGCTGAGTTAGAAAAATTGCTTAAAATATAGAAGTTAGAGACCGGAGGGTTAAATATGACTTTTTCAAAATTTTATGATTTATTGTGTTATCGCAAGTGTTCAGCTATAAGTATGAAAACTTTCATGTCTCCAACTTAATTAGGGACTGAGTTAGAAATATTGTTTAAGATACACAAGTTAGAGCCCAGAGGGTTAAATATTAGACCTTTTTCAAAATTTTATTATTTGTCGTTCGATGTGAGGTGTTCAGCAATAAGTATGTAAAATGTCATGTCTCCAACTTAATTAGGGGCTGAGTTAGAAAAATTGCTTAAAATATAGAAGTTAGAGACCGGAGGTTTAAATATGACTTTTTCAAAATTTTATGATTTATTGTGTTATCGCAAGTGTTCAGCTATAAGTATGAAAACTTTCATGTCTCCAACTTAATTAGGGACTGAGTTAGAAATATTATTTAAGATACACAATTTAGAGCCCAGAGGGTTAAATATTAGACCTTTTTCAAAATTTTATTATTTGTCGTTTGAAATTAGGTGTTCAGCTATAAGTATGCAAAATGTCATGTCTCCAACTTAATTAGGGGCTGAATTAGAAAAATTGCTTAAAATATAGATGTTAGAGCCCAGAGGGTTAAATATTAGACTTTTTCAAAATTTTATTATTTGTCGCTTGATGTGAGGTGCTCATGTATAAGTATGCAAATTTTCATGTCTCCAACTTAATTAGGGGCTGAGTTAGAAAAATTGCTTAAAATATAGAAGTTAGAGCCCAGAGGGTTAAATATTAGACTTTTTCAAAATTTTATTATTTGTCGTTTGATGTGAGGTGTTCATCTATAAGTATGCAAATCATGTTGTGTTCATCTATATGTGTGTAAGTATTTCAAGATATAGATTCATCAAGGTGTTCATCTATAAGTATGTAAGTATTTCAGCCCCTTAATTAGGGGCTGAGTTAGAAAAATTGCTTAAAATATAGAAGTTAGAGGCCGGAGGGTTAAATATTATACTTTTTCAAAATTTTATTATTTGTCGTTTGATGTGAGGTGTTCATCTATAAGTATGCAAATTTTCACGTCTCCAACTTAATTAGGGGCTGAGTTAGAAAAATTGCTTAAAATACACAAGTTAGAGCCCAGAGGGTTAAATATCAGACTTTTTCAAAATTTTATTATTTGTCGTTTGATGTGAGGTGTTCAGCTATAAGTATGCAAAATGTCATGTCTCCAACTTAATTAGGGGCTGAGTTAGAAAAATTGCTTAAAATATAGAAGTTAGAGACCGGAGGTTTAAATATGACTTTTTCAAAATTTTATGATTTATTGTGTTATCGCAAGTGTTCAGCTATAAGTATGAAAACTTTCATGTCTCCAACTTAATTAGGGGCTGAGTTAGAAATATTATTTAAGATACACAAGTTAGAGCCCAGAGGGTTAAATATTAGACCTTTTTCAAATTTTTTTATTTGTCGTTTGATATTAGGTGTTCAGCTATAAGTATGCAGAATGTCATGTCTCCAACTTAATTAGGGGCTGAATTAGAAAAATTTCTTAAAATATAGAAGTTAGAGCCCAGAGGGTTAAATATTAGACTTTTTCAAAATTTTATTACTTGTCGCTTGATGTGAGGTGCTCATGTATAAGTATGCAAATTTTCATGTCTCCAACTTAATTAGGGGCTGAGTTAGAAAAATTGCTTAAAATATAGAAGTTAGAGCCCAGAGGGTTAAATATTAGACTTTTTCAAAATTTTATTATTTGTCGTTCGATGTGAGGTGTTCAGCAATAAGTATGTAAAATGTCATGTCTCCAACTTAATTAGGGGCTGAGTTAGAAAAATTGCTTAAAATATAGAAGTTAGAGACCGGAGGTTTAAATATGACTTTTTCAAAATTTTATGATTTATTGTGTTATCGCAAGTGTTCAGCTATAAGTATGAAAACTTTCATGTCTCCAACTTAATTAGGGACTGAGTTAGAAATATTATTTAAGATACACAAGTTAGAGCCCAGAGGGTTAAATATTAGACCTTTTTCAAAATTTTATTATTTGTCGTTTGATATTAGGTGTTCAGCTATAAGTATGCAGAATGTCATGTCTCCAACTTAATTAGGGGCTGAATTAGAAAAATTGCTTAAAATATAGATGTTAGAGCCCAGAGGGTTAAATATTAGACTTTTTCAAAATTTTATTATTTGTCGCTTGATGTGAGGTGCTCATGTATAAGTATGCAAATTTTCATGTCTCCAACTTAATTAGGGGCTGAGTTAGAAAAATTGCTTAAAATATAGAAGTTAGAGCCCAGAGGGTTAAATATTAGACTTTTTCAAAATTTTATTATTTGTCGTTCGATGTGAGGTGTTCAGCAATAAGTATGTAAAATGTCATGTCTCCAACTTAATTAGGGGCTGAGTTAGAAAAAATTGCTTAAAATATAGAAGTTAGAGACCGGAGGGTTAAATATGACTTTTTCAAAATTTTACGATTTATTGTGTTATCGCAAGTGTTCAGCTATAAGTATGAAAACTTTCATGTCTCCAACTTAATTAGGGGCTGAGTTAGAAATAATATTTAAGATACACAAGTTAGAGCCCAGAGGGATAAATATTAGACCTTTTTCAAAATTTTATTATTTGTCGTTTGATATTAGGTGTTCAGCTATAAGTATGCAGAATGTCATGTCTCCAACTTAATTAGGGGCTGAATTAGAAAAATTGCTTAAAATATAGAAGTTAGAGCCCAGAGGGTTAAATATTAGACTTTTTCAAAATTTTATTATTTGTCGTTTGATGTGAGGTGTTCATCTATAAGTATGCAAATCATGCTGTGTTCATCTATAAGTGTGTAAGTATTTCAAGATATAGATTCATCAAGGTGTTCATCTATAAGTATGTAAGTATTTCAGCCCCTTAATTAGGGGCTGAGTTAGAAAAATTGCTTAAAATACACAAGTTAGAGCCCAGAGGGTTAAATATCAGACTTTTTCAAAATTTTATTATTTGTCGTTTGATGTGAGGTGTTCAGCTATAAGTATGCAAAATGTCATGTCTCCAACTTAATTAGGGGCTGAGTTAGAAAAATTGCTTAAAATATAGAAGTTAGAGACCGGAGGTTTAAATATGACTTTTTCAAAATTTTATGATTTATTGTGTTATCGCAAGTGTTCAGCTATAAGTATGAAAACTTTCATGTCTCCAACTTAATTAGGGGCTGAGTTAGAAATATTATTTAAGATACACAAGTTAGAGCCCAGAGGGTTAAATATTAGACCTTTTTCAAAATTTTATTATTTGTCGTTTGATATTAGGTGTTCAGCTATAAGTATGCAGAATGTCATGTCTCCAACTTAATTAGGGGCTGAATTAGAAAAATTGCTTAAAATATAGAAGTTAGAGCCCAGAGGGTTAAATATTAGACTTTTTCAAAATTTTATTATTTGTCGCTTGATGTGAGGTGCTCATGTATAAGTATGCAAATTTTCATGTCTCCAACTTAATTAGGGGCTGAGTTAGAAAAATTGCTTAAAATATAGAAGTTAGAGCCCAGAGGGTTAAATATTAGACTTTTTCAAAATTTTATTATTTGTCTTTCGATGTGAGGTGTTCAGCAATAAGTATGTAAAATGTCATGTCTCCAACTTAATTAGGGGCTGAGTTAGAAAATTTGCTTAAAATATAGAAGTTAGAGACCGGAGGGTTAAATATGACTTTTTCAAAATTTTACGATTTATTGTGTTATCGCAAGTGTTCAGCTATAAGTATGAAAACTTTCATGTCTCCAACTTAATTAGGGGCTGAGTTAGAAATATTATTTAAGATAAACAAGTTAGAGCCCAGAGGGTGAAATATTAGACCTTTTTCAAAATTTTATTATTTGTCGTTTGATGTTAGGTGTTCAGCTATAAGTATGCAGAATGTCATGTCTCCAACTTAATTAGGGGCTGAATTAGAAAAATTGCTTAAAATATAGAAGTTAGAGCCCAGAGGGTTAAATATTAGACTTTTTCAAAATTTTATTTTTTGTCGTTTGATGTGAGGTGTTCATCTATAAGTATGCAAATTTTCACGTCTCCAACATAATTAGGCGCTGAGTTAGAAAAATTGCTTAAAATATAGAAGTTAGAGACCGGAGGGTTAAATATGACTTTTTCAAAATTTTATGATTTATTGTGTTATCGCAAGTGTTCAGCTATAAGTATGAAAACTTTCATGTCTCCAACTTAATTAGGGACTGAGTTAGAAATATTGTTTAAGATACACAAGTTAGAGCCCAGAGGGTTAAATATTAGACCTTTTTCAAAATTTTATTATTTGTCGTTTCATGTTAGGTGTTCAGCTATAAGTATGCAGAATGTCATGTCTCCAACTTAATTAGGGGCTGAATTAGAAAAATTGCTTAAAATATAGAAGTTAGAGACCAGAGGGTTAAATATTAGACTTTTTCAAAATTTTATGATTTATTGCGTTATCGCAAGTGTTCAGCTATAAGTATGAAAACTTTCATGTCTCCAACTTAATTAGGGGCTGAGTTAGAAATATTGTTTAAGATACACAAGTTAGAGCCCAGAGGGTTAAATATTAGACCTTTTTCAAAATTTTATTATTTGTCGTTTGATGTTAGGTGTTCAGCTATAATTATGCAGAATGTCATGTCTCCAACTTAATTAGGGGCTGAGTTAGAAAAATTGTTTAAGATACACAAGTTAGAGCCCAGAGGGTTAAATATTAGACCTTTTTCAAAATTTTATTATTTGTCGTTTGATGTGAGGTGTTCATCTATAAGTATGCAAATTTTCATGTCTCCTACTTAATTAGGGGCTGAGTTAGAAAAATTGCTTAAAATACACAAGTTTGAGCAAAGAGGGTTTAATATCAGACTTTTTCAAATTTTATTATTTGTCGTTTGATGTGAGGTGTTCAGCTATAAGTATGCAAAATATCTTGTCTCCAACTTAATTAAGGGCTGAGTTAGAAAAATTGTTTAAGATACATAAGTTAGAGCCCAGACGGTTAAATATTAGACTTTTTCAAAATTTTATTATTTGTCGTTTGATGTGAGCTGTTCAGCTATAAGTATGCAAAATTTCATGTCTCCAACTTAGTTAGGGGCTGAGTTAGAAAAAATGCTTAAAATACAGAAGTTAGAGACTGGAGGGTTAAATGTGACTTTTACAAAATTTTATGATTTATCGTGTTATCGCAAGTGTTCAGCTATAAGTATGCAAACTTTCAAGTCTCCAACTTAATTAGGGGCTGAGTTAGAAAAATTGTTTAAGATACACAAGTTAGAGCCCAGAGGGTTAAATATTAGACTTTTTTCAAAATTTTATTATTTGTCGATTGATGTGAGGTGTTCATCTATAAGTATGCAAATTTTTATGTCTCCTACTTAATTAGGGTCTGAGTTAGAAAAATTGCTTAAAATACACAAGTTAGAGCCCAGAGGGTTAAATATCAGACTTTTTCAAATTTTATTTTTGTCGTTTGATGTGAGGTGTTCAGCTATAAGTATGCAAAATATCATGTCTCTAACTTAATTACGGGCTGAGTTAGAATAATTGCTTAAAATATAGAAGTTAGAGACCGGAGGGTTAAATATGACTTTTTCAAAATTTTGTGATTTATCGTGTTATCACAAATGTTCAGCTATAAGTATGTAAGCTTTCATGTCTCCAACTTAATTAGGGGCTGAGTTAGAAAAATTGCTTAAAATACACACGTTAGAGCCCAGAGGGTTAAATATTAGACCTTTTTCAAAATTTTATTATTTGCCGTTCGATGTGTGGTGTTCAGTTATGAGTATGCAAATTTTCAAGTTTCCGACATGTATAGTTTCTGAGAACGGGCTCTGTGACAGACGGACAGACAGACAGACAAAGAAGTGATACAGGTAGGGTTTCGTTAGATGAACGAAACTCTAAAAACATGCTGCGGATGACTGTAACAACATCCTAAAATTACATTACCATCAGCGATCTACCAATCCCGAATTTAGTTTATATTCTTTTCATATATTCTTATTCTTTTGTGCGGCCCTGTAAAATAACTATCAATATTATATTCAGTAAAACCTCTGAATAGCGGACACCTCGAGCGGACACCTCTTTTCCACCTTAGAGGTGTTCGCTACTGAGGGTAAAACATGTACAGTTATTTAAGTGTTGGTAATCAAAAAAATTTCCGCTAAATAGAGGTATCCGCTAATCGGGTGTGTCCGTTATGGAGGTTTTATCAGTAAAACCCCTGAATAGCGAACACCTTGGGAGGGCGGAATTTGTCCTCTATTTGGAGGTGTCCGCTACTGAGAGTAAAAAATGTACAGTTATTTAGGGGTTGGTAATCGAAAAAATGCCCGCTAAATAGAGGTGTCCGCTAATCGGGTGTGTCCGTTATGGAGGTTTTACTGCATAATAATATCATCCTTCACAAATCCCATGCTGTATGATAGAGGGACAGACATCCAGAGAAAGATAACCTCCCGGAGCAATAAACACTCACGTCTTTTGTTTTAATCATCCACAATTGTATGTCATACATTTGATATTTATGATTTCAATAGGCCAGATTTTATACATCAGGCTAAAAGCGGTCACCGTGGTACGGAGTACTGTATTATTATTTGTTTGCCCACCAAAACTGGTTGCCACGGGTTGTTGCAAGGTTTGTAATCACGTGGTTGAAACTGGTCTATTCAATTACTGCGTGCGTATTATTTTTTTTATTTGCTCCATGTGTTCAAACCAGTTGTCTGCGAAAACATCCACCGGTGAAAGTGACGCACACCAAATTTCTGTGACATATGCAGATAAATTGTGCTTTCTTATCAGTTTTTTTTTTTTTTTAATATAATTTTTAAACGTTTGGAACCTATTTTTCATAGTAGGTGCATTCAGTAGGTGGCCCTTATAGGTACCTTCTGGTGCAATCAGAAACGAAATCCGACAAATATTTTTTGAGTTATGCTTGACGAAAGGTTTTTATTAGGCTTTTTTTTTAGTAGGACATGGCGTTAATATCCATCGTAGTTGTAATGTGTCCTGACAGTAATATTGTGCTGAGTATTAGTCTTCGCTTCGCTCAGACAACTAGCTCCTGAAGAAATTTACATTTTTACAATGCTGAACAGTGGAGCAGCATTAAGGGCTACTAGTGGTAGACAATTCAACTTCACGCCCAGTCTATTGATTAATTGATTTTCTATTAACTCTTTTAAAGGTAAAGCACTTGCATTTCTAAAATATTGAAATGGATAAATAACACCGGAATTTACGAAAACAGTTATTTAGAAATAAGTAAACATAAGTATTTCACATACATAATAAACGGAAAATTTTAAACCAAAATTGTGGTGCCATTCTTTCATTTGCGAATTAAAATTAAGTGATTTCATAAACATGCCACCGCCCGTGAAAGGGTTAAATGAGGCACTGGATAAATTATATCTGTAATTAACATTGTTCAACTTTTTTTTCTCGAAATTCTTCTTAAAGGATGTCACTTTTTTTTTATCTTATTAGTCAAAATATTTCTAAAATATATTCTTAATGTTAAGAGAAGTACTAAAATCACACAGTTCATCAGATTTTTACACATAAGTATTATATTAGGTTAGATATTAGAAATAATTTGAGATCTAATAATGTAAAATATCCTTCAAGAAGAGTACGCAGGAAAATAAATAAAAATTATTAATTTTATAAGAAGATATTTTAACTATACGAATGCATTCTATGTCTATAACTTTAGCATTAGCGATGGGTAACATTAAGTTGACTAACTATCAACATTAAACACATAAAGTAAAAAAAGAGAACTTCTGTAAAAAGACTTAATTCTTTCATATAAAACTCCAAAAGGTAACAGTGAATGCAGAATGAATAAAGATGGCAATGGAAATAGGATTAAGAACGAAACATGCAAGAGAGATTACGGCGTTGCTCGCGGTAAAAGTGGAACTGTGGTCCTTACCCCCCCCCCCCACACACACACACACACACCTCTCCTTCAAGACCAGATTGTTGGTAAACTTACACCTATCACGAAAGATCTCAGTGGGAAAAAAAGGCTCAAATCAATAAGTTAAACATACGGGTGTTTATGTTCACAGTCTCTCAATATTCGAGTGGGCTGATGTATTTAATGCATCCGAAAACCGAGGCGTCTTGGAGCTTATCACTGCAGCCACCCATGCATTAAAACACAACAAGGATGCTGAAGACATGCTGAAAAAAAAATCTAAGATTTTGATCCAAATAGAAATATTCAAGAAGAAGTAAAAGGCGACAGATGAGTTAAAATCATTTTAACACTAGAAAAGGCCGGAAATTTTTCTCAAGTTTTATAAAAATATTTCACACCAGAATTTTGATTCAAAACAGTTGAACTTTTTCATTTAATGTGTTTTCTTCTTTCTGTCTCTGAAACTCATTTTCTAGTGAATTTTCTGGTTTGAATTGAAATATATTCATATGGTAGCGTCAAAATGACCTTTTCGCTTTCGACCGTTCTAGGGGTAAGCTAATAAGGATTATGAAGGTAATAATAATTACTGAAAGATAACAAAGTTTTTCTAAGCAATACCATAAGAAAATTAATAAAAATTTTTGAAACGCCGGAGTAACAAAAAAAAAAAAAAATGTTTAAATAGTAAAAAAAGAGTTTCCTTCCAGAACCTGTTTTCCAGTTGACGGGTTTGATACTCTCTGCTAAAACTCACCAGAGGAAGAAAGCAGAGAATTAAGTGCTCTTGAAACTGTAGTCGTGTTCTTGAAAAACGAAGATCTTGTTATATGCACCTGAATCATCTTAGAGATTTTTTTAAAATTTAAATATAAGCTGGATTAAATTTTCTCCTACCTTTCTCTTCATCTGTAGTATTTTTGAAATTTTATCATGTGTATTTAGAGATATTTTCATAAATATCTATATTTTATACAGATGCTGGATTGATGCATGGAAATATGCACTGTTCAAAACAATTATAGGGTATTTGAGATTGTGGATCGATCTTGCGGCTGGAAATTTTTTTAGACGTTTGATACATGATCGACAGACGTGTTAAGCTATATGAGAAAATAATTACGCATGTTAGGCGAAAAGAAAAAAAAATGCATTCTGTTGAGTGTTTGTGTACAAATGGGAAAAAAGGACAATTTGTGCATATAAGAAAAAATGAATAATAGAAGGTATTTCTTTCAGAGAAAAAGTTTTTAATTGCGGGTAGGATTTCTCCTGATAGCCCGCAATGTTGAACACAGTTAAGACATGGAGTCAATGAAACAATGAGTAGATGGGGTATTCTGATCCACTCCTCTAGAAGACCTCTTAGCAGTTCTTAGAGAGTTTTTTTTAGGGGGGGGAGGGGGGTAGGCTATCAGTACCTCATATGCCTAGAATGTTCCAAACATGCTGTATTGTGTCCATTTCCGGAAAATACGCTGGCCATTCCATTCGTGTGATTCCTTTCTCGAAATCATTCACCAAGTAAGCACGATATTGCCTGCACATGTCCATTAACATGAAGTCATCCCCAATTGCTGCAGAGTAAGGGCCTACATAATGTCTGAAGATCTCATCCCTATATCGCTGACCGGTCAGAACCCCATTTCGAATGATGTGGAGGTCGGTCGGTGCACCAATCAATCAGCACAGACCATCACTCCCCCATCGCCAAATCTTACGCTTCCTTGTACGAACACAGGATTGTTTCCAGTGCCACGTTTCCTTCCGATGAAAATACGCTTATTATCAGGATGAACAGAAAAACGAACTCGTGAGAGAAAAGAATATTGTGCGATTCATTTCTCCTCCAGTTCACATGCTGCGTTGTCCGCTTCCTGCGGACGCCACAGTACCTCGCTTTTAACATGACATATAGCATTAGTCTTCGAGCATACAGACCTACAGCATGGAGCCAGTTTCGGACAGATTTAGTCTAAACTGTGGTGCAAGTAGCCGAGCGAAGGTATTGTTGAAGAGGAGTTGCATTCATATTTGTCATATGTGTCTCCCAGCCGTTAGCTATAAATAACGATCTTTATTGGGCGTTTTTGCACATCTAGACCTCACCCTGGTCGTTGGACTGCATTGCCAGTCTCCAAAAAACGATTCCAGATCCTGTAAATTACACTTTGTGAAACTTCAAGTGACTTATATAGGATTGTGTTTGGCCCCATCTAACAGATCAACAACTCTCCAGGCTTATAATCCGGTTAAATGACTTAGTTGAGGCAACGCACTTATCCAAACAAAGCACATACTAAAAGTCAATGACTGTTTTCCGCTTTTTCTTCTAGTAATTCGAAAGTCAAATTTTATTCGCTGCCACTAAAGCATCGTTTTTTACATTAAACTCAAAATGTCCCAAACTCTGAGAACAATTTGCATTTGTAACATCTTTTTCCATTTTCTGCAAAAAAATCGCATATACTATTATTTCATATGAGACTTACAATATCCTTTGTTTTGAGCAGTGTATATGCTATATTTTTTAATTATTTAAGTTTTACTACATTTGAATCACTTTTTGAATCATTAAAAGAGATGGTGATTATAAACAAATCATATTTTATTTAGGAAGTTTATTGAGTTTAAACCCAAGAAAATCGATTCCTAGTTTCAAGAAATTGGGTATTTATTCAAGGACGGAATTAATAGTTCATCTTCATGATAATCTGTATTGAAAAAAAGAACGAAGCTTTAATTTTCCACATCTTAGACTTTGATTAAAAACAACATCAATCACCTGAAATACAGATAAACAAATATGTAACTAAATAATTTTTATTAAGGAAATGAATAGCTAATCATTCATGTTGTTTATGAATTGTTGAACCGCTCTTTGCAAGATCAGAAACGCAAGTTTATTAAACAAATTTTAGTTTATTTTAATTATATCAAATTAAGTGTTTTTTAAAATGAAGTGCTTGTAACACCCTCGTGCTTTTTACACATATATAACTTTATTTTACGTGTATTCACATGTATGAAACTTATTTTTCTCTTATGGAATATCCATATTTAAACATTTCAATTAAATATAACTGAAATACATGAAAATGCTCAAAAGAAACTTGCGTTACTTATCTTATAAAACACATTAAAACAATATTCAAGCAAAAGTCAATGAGAAAGACAGTAAATATATATAGTAATTTATATAATAGCTATCGAAACCTCTCAGAAATGAGGGGTGGGGGTTTATTAACAAATCTCGGTGTGAGGAGTAAAAATGAACTTTATCTACACAGATATTTCCTTTGTTTGGTCTTTTAGAGCAACATAATTTTTTCTTAACCATTACGCTTTTGCACACTATAATGTTTCTAAAGTATTTTCTGTATCCTCGAAAAACATGTACTATGTTATTCGATATACTTTGTCTTACTATGTTATGTTTCTCTTTGAATTCGTGAATAAAGTTCTTCTCCCAGAGGGTTTGTTACCTTATATTTTGAACCATCCTCGTAAATGATACACGCAATTTGTATTAGCAGATATACGGTAGTGTATCCGAAAACCTTAAAATTTCTGGTACTTCTAAAAAATAAACACTATCAATTTAAACATATTCACAAATTTTACGTGCAAGAATAGACAGGCAGAATAATAGATACAAACACAGAAAAAACAAAGTGAAAAACTTATTTGAATTACTCTAAGAAACATAAAAAAAATGGTGAATCATAATGACAAATCGGACAAATCTAATGCCACTGTAATTAAATGAAAAACACGTAGCCTGATCATATCTGTACGATTTCATAAAATCATTTAGATTTCTGTAATCACATGAAATTTTATATAAACCTAGAGTATAAAAAAATTTACTTTAAAATTATAAATCATTATAAAAATTTACTTAAGAATTATAAGAGCATTATAAAAATGTATTTGAGAATGCTTCTTATATTATTAAAAAAGCTTTAATGGAAGTTTTCCAATCATTTCTCAGAATTCTTGAATCTAAATCTTAGGATCAAGATTTGTCCACCAGATGGCAAGACTATACTGATCGAATGAAAAAAGAAATATTCTAGGGACCGCCTCTCTGAAACTCCCTGATAGCGAAATTCCATGCTAACCGATGGAAAAAGTTAAAAACGCGATTACTCATTACCTAATATAATTATTAAAATGCAGTTTTCACCATCAGAAAGTAGACGCCAGATGCCAACGATTTGCATCTTTAAAAACTGTCTCCGTAAATTTTAAATATTTTTTAAAAGATGATCAAATTTCATCAAATAGTAATTTCAAAGTTTATAAGAATTTTTTACATATTAAAATTTAAGCAGATAATTAAAAAAAAAAGGCACATATTCGGTATCTGACGTCTACTTTTGATGTTGAAAATCGCATTTTAATAATTATGTTAGGTAACGAGTAATCGCGCTTTTAACTTTTCCCATACGGTTTCACGATCGCGGAGGTTCAGTGAGCGGTCCCTTAAGGGCCCTGTCCCTGCCGGCGAAGACACTCACGAGCTAATGCTAATCCTATGGGGAAGGATTTTTCTAATATCTCGTTTGCATTTCGACATTTTTAAATATTTTTTTTTTTTGTATCGGATAGCCGAGGTCCGTCTCTACAGCGCACCTTTTTTACTTTTTCGATTTTGGTCGCAGATATTGTTTAGAATGACATTTTCATTTTAAGAACCAGTTTTGAAAGTGAAAGTAATTGTATTAGAAATATCTGCGAACAAAATCGAAAAAGTAGAAAAGGTGCGCTGTAGAGACGGACCTCGGCTATCCAATGCAAAAAAACAGTATTTAAAAATGTCGAAATGCAAACGAAATATTAGAGAAACCCCTTCCCATAGGATTAGCATTAGCTCGTGAGTGTCTTCGCCGGCAGGGACAGGACCCTTAAGGCTGTTCTCAAATCCAAAGGATCAACTTTCTGACATAAGTTGAAATTCATTTTTATTCGGAAACGCCTGAAACTAGAAGGTGTTGTTATTCAGAAACTATGTCATCGAATGGTTTTTTTGGCATTTTGAACCGAACTTCCGAACGAAAGAAGAAAATCCAAGTCAATAACGGGAGAAAAATGCCGTGTCACCTGATCAAAATCGCTTATAACTCAATAGCTAATTTATTGATTAAAAAATAGAAAAAACAGTTCGATTTCAAATCGCTTCCATGGTCAGGCTTTCCAATTTTATATCTTTCCGTTCAAAAATGAATTTGTAAATGTGTCAAACCGTTTTGCGCTTGTTGAGCAGAGCAGTTGAGAACAGCCTTAATGGATAAGATAGAGAAGGGAAATACCCGTTTTATTCGCTGTCTGATTTCACCTTTTGCTCCGTTTATCCTGTGAAAATTTCCCAAAGCATGTGCGAGTTATAGTACTTAAGGTATGTGCATACCTTCTGGGCACTTTTTTTGAAAACAGGAATAAAACTGCGAATTCATATAAATTATTAATGGAATTTTAATTAGACAATACTCAGACAAATTTTAGTAAAGAATTGCGTTTACGCCAAAGCTTCTATAACGAAATCTATTCAATATACAGGGTGGTTATAATTAAACTTCCCCTATAAACAGCATCCTACAGCGCAAACGGGTGAAATTTAACACAATAAACGGCCAAAACAGCCGGTTTTGCATTTTATTACTTATTATTCTTGTTCTGGATTGTTAATATTGTTTTTGTAATCCGTTTTAGTCGTTTATTGTGTTAAATTTCATGTTTTTTTTTCTGGAAAAAGCGCCATCTGGTGGACATTTTGGAACTAATTTTCTTTTTCGAGATTCCGTGAGCGCATCTCGTGTATAGTCTATATACCACATTTTATTGCATTCCGCTCACCCGTTTGCGCTGTAGGATGCTGTTTATAGGGGAAGTTTAATTATAACCACCATGTATTTCACTTTTTTTTTTCAACAATATATTAGCAAACTACTTAGCTGTGTTAGAAAGCAAACGATTTGCCATAGGTCTTAAATTTACTAACTTAAATTTACTCAATTTTGTTTACAAAACATGATTTAAAAACAAAATTGTGTATTTTTCAATAAAAATAGCTGTTAAATTAATATATACAAAGTTAAAAGCAATATGTTGCTTCATCATATACCAATTGATAAGCTGAGCCTTGTTACAAAATTTTATTTCAAAATCTTAAAAACGTTTTAAGAAATTATATTTCTCGTAAACGTACACAATGAAAACACAATTTTCCAAAAAACACAAATTAAGATTTTGATATAGCACCAAAAATTATGTATAAATTTTACAACTTTAAAATCCACCCTATTTGTAGGTGTTAATATATATTTTATATATTATCTCTTATATATTTGTGTATTAAAATGTATTGTTTACCTTTCTGGAACTCTTTAAACGGTCACGTCAGGTATCAGAAAGTTCATTTCCGGTTTATATTTTGAGCTAGAACTTTGCTTCAAACTATCGCTGAACCAAAAGTAAAGCATTTTCGGAAACCTGAATTTTTGAACTTTAATTTAAAATAATTAAAAAAAAAATGAAATTTTTCACAAAAACAGCGATTTGAGAGTATGTACAGTCGTGGAAAAAAAAAGTAAACACCCCCTACTAACTCCTCAACAAATCATCATAGAAGAAAGTTACTGGTACCGAACGATTGGAAATAAAGTCTACTTTTAAATGATGTATTTTAATTTTTCTTAGGGGGTCATCTACATATTAAAACGAATCCTAACTTCATTTTTTTTCAATGGCAATACCCAATTTTAATGAGATATTTCAAATCTTCGGTTCAAACTATGCCTAGACACCAATTTTCAAGTCATTTGAATGATAAGTTTTGGAATTATAAACATTCAAAATTTAGTGCTTCTAATGTTAAATTATATTTTCATATTTTTATTTATATCTCCCGAAATTATGCTCCTAATTTGCTAATTTTTTTGCGGTAATAATACTAATATACCTAAGCATAAATAAGCTGAATTTGCAATTTTTATAATTTTATGATATGAATTATGAATTATGAAATTAATATTCGAAAAAATTATGAATTGCAACCAACAATTTTTTTGATGGATTTAGATTTATTAAGTCCTGCTTTATGGAAATTCAAAAATTTCACATTTTTCTTCCAAGTAGTTTTCAAATTATGCTTAAAAAACGGCAAAATGATGGTTTAAGTGAGTGGATGGAAGTGAGTGGATGGAATGATGGAAGTGAGTAGACATTTTGAAATTTATTCTGCCGTACTGTAACCTACACGCTTCATTGACTCCTTGAGTGGCGCTTAAGGTGCCTTGATCAAGGAAGCGGCTCTCTCGGTTAACAATCCAGTACAGAACTTTAATTTGGATACAGCCCTTAAAATACACTCGTTTTAAAATAATTAATTTCTCGGAAACTTATGGTACGAATTGCATAAAAATTCGTTTTTAGACTAATTGAAGGATGTAGAGTTCATTTATGCTGTCAGAATTGGGTACTGCTATTGAAAAAAAAAAAATTATGGTTCGTTTTAATATGTAGGTGGCCCCCTAAGCCAGTTTTATATACATCATTTAAAAGTAGACTTTATTTCCAATCGTTCGGTACCAGTAACTTTCTTCTACGATAATTTGTTGAGGAGTTAGTAGGGGGTGTTTACTTTTTTTTCCCCACTACTGTACATACCTTGAGTTTTAAGAAAGAAACACAAGAAATAATTTTTTATCAATAATATATGTTTTATTGCTTCTCAAAATACTCTCCTGCAGCATTGATACATTTTTGCAATCGAATAAACCAATCATCAAAACATTTTATGTCACTACGAGAGTGGCATAGCAGAAACATGACATTTATAACATTCAACGGCTTCTTCTGAGTTGTTAAATCGTTAACAATTCATTTTATTTTTTATGAACGGAAATAAAAAGTATTCATCAAGTTAGTAATCGTAACGCATCATCTAAGTTCGGTTAATGCAGGCGATGAGTCATCAATTCGATTTTTTCACTCTTCATATAATCCATAGTTTGCGAAGAAGTGTGCGACCTAGCGCAGTCATAGAGCAGAATGATGTGACGTTTTGACTTTTTTTTTAAAATTCTGAAACTACTTTCGGCAAACAAATTCCAATGAGCCTCGGTATACCAAGGAACGTTGACTGTTTTAAGATCGTCGAAAGGAATGACTGTAAGATAAGCCAGATAAGCGCAGCAATAATTTTTTTTGGAAGAACATCTAGCACGAACAACTTTTGTCGGTCAAGGGTAATCTGAAAACACCAAAGAGGTGAATGTTGTGTTGTTTCAGGTTCCTAGGAATAAATCCAGGTTTCATCACACATTAGGACGTCGTATGCATGTTTTGAGGCACAGAAGTTGAATTTTTGTAGCTTTTTTCGCACTATTTCACATGAGCGGCCTTTTCAGCGTCTGATAAATTGTGGGGTATCCATCGGGAACACACATTTTTCATTTTTAAATGATAATGTAAAATTTAACACATGCGGGTAATTGAAATTTTCAAAGAATATTCTATTTCATCATATGTCCCATGACGATCAGAAGCGATTAGCTTTCTCACAGCATCAGTGCTTTCGGGAGTGACAGCACTTCTTGGTCGATCCTCTCAAACATCGTCAGTGAGATTCTTACGACCACGAGAGAATTCCATAAACGAGTTGTAAATCGTTGCCTTAGATGATGCTTCATTACAAAATGTCGATTTCATTCAATCGCTACACTGTTTCTGTGTCAAACCTTGTCGAAAGTCATAAAACATTATGCTTCTGAAAGTGCCTTCGACACAACTCCACAATTATTTTCACTTCTGATTGTCGAAAAATCACAGTAAACAGAATTTCACAGCTTTTGGTATTCTGTAACCGCAGACGTTCATGTAGCTGTTCAAATTTTGATAAAAATTGCCTGCGCTGAAAGCAGCTGATTTTTCGTTGCTGATTCTAAAAACTTAAGTACTGTGCCTCGTACTTTAAAATTTTAAATCATTATAAAAATGTACTTTAAAATTATAAAATCAGTATAAAAATGTATTTTATAATGATTCGTATTCCATTAAAAAGGAGGTTTAAAGGGTTTTTTTTCTGATAATTTCTCAGAATTCTTTCATAGAAATCTTACGATCAAGTTTTTATGCAGTTTCCATTCAAAAGAGTGTAAGACAATACTTATGGCCTGAAAAGAGAACTACATATTCCATCATTCCTACATTAATGGATAAAAAATGAGCAGGGAAAAATAAACCTTTTTTTTGTTGCTTGATTACTCCCTTCGTACCGTTTATCCTGTGAAATTTCCCGAGAGCGTGGAGAAATAAATTTGTATGATTAAATATATTCCCATAGTTTGGTAGACTTTTTAGCTCCCCTTTTATGGGAGGTCATCTTATATTTCTTGAAATAGTCAATATGTTTTACCAAAATTCCGCATTTGCCTGAAAAATAAATAACAAAATTAATAAACTGATTATTATATATATATATGCAAAAATATGCTGAACAAAAAGTTCAAAAATAAACAGTCCATTTTAAAGTTAAGAAATATATTCAAGTTTATTAGTAATAATTTAAATACTGTTTAGTGAGATTTTTTCCAAGATAGTTTAAGTTTCATATATATATATATATATATATATATATATACATACGTACATACATATATATATATATATATATATATAAATATATAACGTTATTTTTGGAATAAACACATTTTATTATTATTATTATTATTTAACACTATTTGTAATACAATATATAGGGAAATCTAATGCGTATTGCAGTTTATTACAAGTTAAAATACCATATTTTTTGTAATGTATTGTAATTTATTATTAATAGAGATGTATGCCTAGCCCAACACCAATGTTATTGATATTGGTTATAACTATGGCCAACCTGTCAATAGTTGTATATAAATTTTCCATCTTATTGCCAATACTGCTCTGATAGTAATATTCTGTTGAAAACTTCTAAATTAGTCAATATTTTATTAAGATTGGTATTCCAAATAAATTATTTCGTATTAATGTAATATATGTACACAATATTATCAATATTGGTTTGCTTCAGCAAATATTTGGAAGGTAATACAAAACGTATAATACTACTTGTAGAATTTTTCTTTTATAATTATCAGTAAAAATTGCTACTGATTATTTTTGTAAAATTATACGAAATGTTTAAAAAATACTTATTCAGTTTTTTTTTCTATAGAAAAACCTATAATATTGACTTATCGGCATCACGCTGCCTTGAATTCTTAATACTGAAAAATCTTTATATGGAGTAAAAATTTTGCTCTTCTTAGAACCCAGTATTGATCAAAGCAAAATTCAAACTTTTTCAGAAAAAGATTTAAAGCAGGCTACAGGATTTAAATTTCTTACTTTTCTGATAATAAATTAAAGAATTTTCTCGAATTTTCTAAAGAGTTTTCTTCTAAGAAAGTGTGCGTAAGAACTTTACAGTCTTGTGGAGAAACTGTATTAAAATGCCCGCATAAAAGATTCCAAAATATTTTTTTTAAGTATGTTTTTTCTTATGTTGTATGTATTTGATGTTTAAAATGGACACATATAGCAATAGTTCAGGGTGTATTATACAGGGTGTCTTTAAAGTAAGTATTCTCATGTTTTCCTTACCGCATAATTTTTAATTTATTTCTCAGCATCAAGAACTGATATATAGGTTCACTAAGCTGTTGGTTACACTGCAAAAGAAGCATTACTTAAATTAATATCATTCTTCCGGTATAATGTACTTTGAAAACATTGAGTAATAATGATTATATTCATATTACGGAGTATTTTTTTATATAACGCAGGAATCGTTTTTTAGCATTAAAAAATATACAGAGAAAACAACATTGCAAATTTTTCCATTTGCTGCACAGTCAGACAGTTAAGTACATAACAAAAAATATTGTTACATTATTCTTAAGTGAAACTCAAAAAGGTTTTTTTTTAATAACACAAACAAAGTTAAAGGGTTTTATCTGGTGGGGGAAAACGTGGAATCCTGTGTTATCCTATAAGAAAAATATTTATCCTTCTTGCTCATTCAAATTTGGAAATTTCAACAATACTTTTTTACTGCACATAGATAGGAAGATTCTTTATCCCTCTGTAAGCTTAAAATATTTTAAGATAATTATGAGTATTCAAAAATTTGTTTTAAAGTTTCAAAAAACTCCAAAAAGTATTAATAGTATTATTTACTCGTTTGTAACTTATGACTGGAAAAATATATAAAAATTTGGAGCTTACAGAGAGAGATAAATACCTTCTTATCTGCGTGCTGAAAAAAAAAAAAAAAATATTGTTGAAATTTCCAAACTTGAATGAAGAAGAAGGATAATTATTTTTCCATTAGGATAGCATGGGATTTCACTTTTTTCCTTCCCCACTCGATTAGTTCCCTTATGTATTCTTCGCCACTTTATGCGCAACCCTAGCTGCGCCGCATTGTGGAGGGCTGAGTTGTGAGAATTCACAATGGCGAATGCAGAAGGGAAAGCATTGATCATATACGTGTTCTTCGAAATAAATCCTTCGCCCCTATATAAAATTGTTATCCAACCCATGACTTTTGATAAATTTTATAAAATTTTAATACTAATTATTATTTGATTGTAATCATTATATGAGTAATAACGTTTTGAATTGCAAATTTAGGTTTTTTACTCATGTTAAACAATAATAAGAAAAATTGAACTGTACATCACGAATATGGAAAAATAATTTTTGTAAAAATCAAAAGTTCAAGGGTAAGGAAACGGCGACAATAATTTATGGAGATTCTTTGTTAATAGTCCAGGCAATAGGGAATTTTACCTAGCAAAATTAATGGTAGTACTGGAAATCGGCTTTCTAGATGTTTTTTGGGTCGCTGAATCCGAATTTGTAACTTCCCACCAAAATTTCCCCCGG
The DNA here is from genome assembly GCA_963932465.1 of Maratus speciosus. Taxonomy (NCBI): domain Eukaryota; kingdom Metazoa; phylum Arthropoda; class Arachnida; order Araneae; family Salticidae; genus Maratus; species Maratus speciosus. Next base: position 297,054,098 of record OZ010799.1, read on the forward strand.
CAACCTCCCCAAATTTTGGTAAAAAGCCCCCCAAAAAAGGTTTTTATTTAAAAAAATCGTTGTTTCAGAGAAAAAGTATCTAGAAATTCAGAAAGTAGACAAAATTTCCAACAAATTAGATATATGACATTATGACTTAGAATGAAGGGGAAGGGGGGATCTGTCTCGGAACATGCGCGTGGTGCTGCGAAAACTAAGTTGCGCAATTCCACTTAACCACTCACACGTTTACATTCGCCCTCCCATCTCCCCTCCGAAATTTTTCTATAAGGTTTACTTTAAGATTTTTGGGTCGCTGAATCCGAATTTTTAACTTTCCCCACAAAACTTCCCTCCTGAAAACCCCCAAATAGTTGTTTTTAACTTAAATTTCTTATTGTTTTAGGGGAAAAGCATTACGAAATTCAGAAACTAGACAAAATTTGCAACAAATAGGATATATGACATTATGAATTAGGATAAATGGGGAGGGTGAGGGCTGCCTCTGAACATGCACTGCGGCGCTACGTGCTCTAAATTATGAAGTTCAGGCAATAGGGGATTTTATCTGACAAAATTAATACTAGTTCTAGATTTCGACACACTTTATGTTTTTTGGGTCGCTGAATCTGAATTTGTAACTTCCCACCAAAATTTCACCCCGCAACCCCCCAAAAATTGATTTTTTGAAAAAATTTGGTTTGTGAGAAAAGGGCGCGGGGAATGTTCTGGGGCAGCCCTCTCTCTCCCCGTTCATCCTACGTCATAATGTCATCTATTCTATTTGTTGCAAATTTTGTCTAGTTTCTGAATTCCGTAATGCTTTTCCCCTAAAACAATAAGAAATTTAAGTTAAAAATAGCTATTTGGGGGGAGGTGTTTCGGGGGAGGGAAATTTGGGGGGTAAGTTAAAAGTTCGGATTCAGCGACCCAAAAAACTTAAAGTAAACCTTATAGAGAAAGTTCGGAGGGATGATGGGAGGGCGGATGTAAATGTGTGAGTGGTTAAGCGGAATTGCGCAACTTAGTCCACGCAGCACTGCGGCGCATGTTCCGAGGCAGATCCCCCCTTCCCCTTCATCCTAAGTCATAATGTCATATATCTAATTTGTTGCAAATTTTGTCTACTTTCTGAATTTCTAGCTACTTTCCCACTAAAACAATAAAAAAAATGGAATTTTTTAGTAAAATCCTTTTTTTGGTGGCTTTTTACCAAAATTTGGGGGGGGGGGGGTTGCCGGGGGAAATTTTAGTGGGAAGTTACAAATTCGGATTCAACGACCCAAAAAACATCTGGAAAGCCGATTTCCAGTGCTACAATTAATTTTGCTAAGTAGAGTCCCTATACGGTCTCTATTGCCTGGACTATAAAGCTCTTCTTTCTTTGCAGAGAATCTGCTATTTCTTTAAAAAAGATTTTTTGCGAATGAAATATATAATGCAAAATACAAAAGTATCCGTGCGTACCGTGAAGTTATTTTGACGTTGGCAACAGTAGATGATTAAATTTAACTTTCATTAACTTTTACTGCAATTTTTTAAACTTCTAAACACCGCACTTTTTCAATTTTTACGCCTGTCGAGTAGTGCAAAAAATGTACTTTGAAATTCAAGTTCATGTTAATTATATAGCAATTTGTTAGAAATTTTTATCGCAATTTACGTAATTTTATTGTTTTAAAATAAATTTCAGGCATGATTTTTTTTTATTTATCTCTATCGCGTGCAGCCGATTACGAAAGATAAATTCTTAATACTTAAAGATAAATACTTAAAGTAATACAAATAGCTTTTCATTTGTTTCCAGCTTATATCCCACAGCTTAATTAGAACATTCATAAACCAATAAATAAAACTCTAATATATAAATAAAACACAAATTTAATAAATGTAATCCTATTTCGCACTTAAACTACTGAAATGAACAGAAATAATAAACAATTAAATTTAAAAAATCAAAAAACCCGACTGATTTAAAAGTGGACTAATTAATTATTTCTCATCAATCTGAAACTTTTTTTTAAAATTCCTACTATTAGCTCACACTCTCGCTATATCTATCTTGTTCAAATTTTCAATCGTTAATAAAATACTTATTATTCATCCAATCAAGCTCAAATAATTTTTTTCAAACTTGTAGTGGATGACACTTGATGTTAATCCAGTTTTTTCAAATATTAATTCATTAATTAAATTAAATTAATTAATTTTCAATAATCGAGAGAGCCCTCTTCTTGATCAAGGTATTTTAAGACTGAGAGAGCCCTCTTCTTGATAAAGGCATTTTAAGCGCAAGAGAAAAGAAGAATATGAGAAACAAAATTCTCTTATTGACCTAAGTAAGAATTGACTTAAAATATTTTTTTTAATATTACTTGTTTATATTACTTACCTATTTTTTTATTTACTTGTATTGAGGAATTTTAAGTTGTGTTTAATTGTTAGTTCTTATCTATAAATATTGTTTTGATGAAGTCTATAGATGTCTATGATGGTTAGAGTTGCAGTAAAGCTAGAGATCCACAGTACATACACAACTTCCAGGCTGTATAATATTTTAACGGAGCTTCTGACTGTAAAATAGTCAATGAAACATCGTCTTCATTTTGAAAGACCTATCCAATGATATGCCACTCAATAGGGTGCGTAAATTTTTTTTTCGTCTCGACCGCCATTTTGTACTTTACGGCCGACATTTTGAATCTATAAAAACAAAACCTAGTCTATAACCATCGGGCCGTTAAGACAAATTGATAGAGACCTCTTTCATTAAAATCCATCCAGCCGTTGGGATGTTTCGAGGGTATAAAGAAATCCACATACACAGATGCGCGTGAAACACATCACCCTTCTTTTCAGTCGGGTAACAAAAAGATTGATTGTAAATAGCGATCTTTAGTAATTCCTTCGACTATTAACTCCTAATACGGACAATATGAAAACATCGTTTTTAATGCGTTTCATAACTTTATTCGAACGCATTATTGCTATTTCTCGCACAAATATGATTCTTAGTACAGATTGTGAAAATTCTAAAAAATATATAATAAATGTAAAAAATCTACTAGAGTTAACAATAGCTAAATAAAAATGCCAGTAGACCTGTGCGAGGCTGTCGCGAAGCAATCTTTAAGTTTATTTCCTGATATGTTTTTTTTAATTTTTAATTAACTGCAAATTCTTTTATCAAAAAGCGTGTTTTACCGATATATAAGTATTATACGCCGAAAGCCGCTTGCAGAAATTTTTGAAAAATACTTCATTGATCGCTTTACCTTTAATATCAGGTGTATCATTGTACAGAGGGAAAGGGGAGTTAACATCTGAAATAATATATATGATGGTTTTCATTTGTATTCTATTACCCGGGAAGCCGGTGTTTCTCCCCTAGTTTTAATAATTATGTAATGCCACACTGTTAAAAATTTGCGGCATTCTGTCCAGTCATTTGACCTTTTTTTCCGAAAACGGTTACACAACTGTAATTTAACATTATTCTGACCATATTATTGGCCATTATATGGTCAGAATACAGTTAAATTACTGTTATGAAACCGTTTTTTCAAAAAACGGTCGAATGACTGGACAGAATGCTGCAAATTATTAACAGTGCAGTTAAGAATTGACAGTCAGGAACAATTCCTTAAATAAAACTCATAAATTTCATTTAACTGCTTAAGATTTAAAGCGATCGAGAATACGACTGAGTTTTGTTTTAGAGAATTGACTTGAATTAGAGAAGGTAGAATTAAATTTGAATTAGACCGCATGACGCTGTCGGACAGTGCAGCTTCATCTAGACAGTTGGCAGCACACTGGTCAACTGCTACAGGTGTATCGCTGTCATCGTCAGTACGTCGATGTCTGTTGCACCGTAGACTGCGTGTAAGACCTCTTTTATACAGTATCCTTCTCTCGCAAAACCATCTATTCCTGCGGCTGCAGTGTGCTCAAGAACATAGAGACTCGCATGCAGATTGGCAACAATGTTTTATTTCAAAAATCCCGCTTTAATTTGTGGTACCTTTATGGCCGCATTCGTGTTAAACGCTATGCCGGTGAACGTGTGAATTCCAGAGTGAATTATCGAACGCTATAGTGGACGAACACTGGGAGTTATGATGTGGGATGCGATTGCGTATTATGGACGTTAGCAGCTGCTAAGAATTTTGAATAATCTGAACGGAAACAGGTACATCAGTGAAGTGCTGGATCCCGAAGTCCTCCCTTTCCTTCAAGGCAATCCTGGAGCTATCTCTCAACATAATATTTCCCGCCCACATGTTGCAAGAGATGTTTAAGACTTCTTGTCAGTTGAACACATACAGCTTCCTCTGACATCTGCGTATTCACCGTATATGTCGCCCATTGAACATTTACGGCATTTCGTTGATCGGCGTCTCGCTCGTTATCCCCCTCCTATAGTTTCTACAGATGAACTTTGGATACGCATACAAAGAATATGGAATGCTATTTCCCAGGCAGTCTTTCAAAATCGTTTGACTTCATGCCACGTCATATAGCACCACTTATTGCAGAGCGTGTTGGCTACACCAAATACCGATTTCGGACACTAAATACTGTTTTCGTGGTTTGTATCAATACCAGTCGTTTATGTATTAAATTTCATCTAATTCTGATGATTCCTTCATGCTGTTGCAATTTATTGTACATAAATTATTCCCACACATTTTAATCAACATATTGCCTTAGAAATAAAAACGAAAAAAAAACATTCTTAATAATTGTCTTCGTTAAATGTTTGGAAAAGATATAAGTTTAAGATGTCGCGTCGAAATTGAGATAGTAAAACATACTGAAATCGTCAATGAAAACACAATTTTCTGGCCCCATAATTCGATTTAGATTTAAATTTTAACTAAACGGAAAGGTAATCAGTCAAGAATTTTTAGAATTAGAAAAATGTAAGATTTTGACATCTTAATGTCAATGTATTTTAGAATATTTTCTTTTATATACTTTAATAATATTTTTATGCTGATTTTTTAATCTGGTGTTCTTATTAACCATCTTTTAAATCCGTTTGTGAATTCCATGTATTACTTTTGTTATGAACAAAATATAAATTTTGAAATTATTACTCGGAAAAATTATTTATACTTTTCAGCCCTGAAGATAAAGGAACACTGCGAATACATATTCATTGATTTTGCAAAAAAAAAAAAAAAAAAAAAGACATTGTAGATGACAGAAGAAGCTTTTTTTCTAAAATTGATACTTTAGGGGGTTATAATTTTGGTTCACTAATACGGGTCTCAAAATTACCAACACCCTTAAAATATCGATTTAATTTAAAAAAAATCTAAACTCACTCAATAACAAATTTTACTGAATTGAATGATCTAAAAATTCTCAATTTTTTTCTATCGTTAATTGTTTAAGTTAAATAACTATGAAAATTGCAGCTCGATCGGCAAATTTGTTTTTGTGTTACGCTTAAATTGAAATTCAAAACAACAATTTGAAAGACCGTGTAGACATATTAAGAAAATATATTCACTAAAACATATGATAAATCTAACAATGGTATGAATTATTTGTTAGAAAATGTCACTACCTTATTTAGTATTTTCTAACACAACACATCCCTTGAAAAAATATTTATAAAATTTTAATTAAATCTTTAACTTAAACGCACCTTTTTTCTATTCTGAGAAAGTCCAGATAATCAATTTAATATGTAAAAGTAAATATCCTTAGAAATCATCATAGAGACTTCACCATTTTACATCTAGAAAGATTTGAGGGCCTCTATTGCTATCCTGGTGCCGGAATTAGGTGTTCACATTAAAATTTTCAACTTATTTTATTACTATCTGAAATACGTGGCGTTGCCCGGGGTTTTAAACATGTTTCGTTAGAAAAATCAATTTTAAAATCAAACACTTTTCGGGCTATAAAGCTCGAGCAAATATGCTCTCCTTTTTAATACCGTACATCTCGACATATAACACGCATCACTAATTTGAGAGTATAGATTTTTTTCAAGTATATACAGCTGTATAACACGCATCAAGTTTTTACCACGAAAACAAACCAGAAATACTCAGAACAAAAACTGTTAAGTTTCCAGAAGTTTGTCATCGGAAGACGAAAGGAGAGAAACTATGATTTACACCAGATGCTATAATCATTAAGGTTGGATGGGTGAAAAAGTTCCTCCAGATTCGTCCGGGATAGCTCAGATGGCAGAACACTTCAGCTAGGAGATCCCAGGTTCGAATCCTGGTCCGGACAATTTTCGCCCAGTTGAAAATTTACATCTAATATGATTTATTTACCAATTAAAATAATTGTGTTAAAATTAATCTAGTGTAATTTCGTATTCAGCGATTTCTGGAGTTCCATTACCTGAGATATATTCTGTTAAACTGAACCAGGCTTCAGACCAGATGCTATAATCATTAAGGTTAGCTGAGTGAAAAAGTTCCACCAGATTCGTCCGGGATAGCTCAGATGGTAGAGCACTGGCGGCTTCAACCAGAAGATCCCTGGTTCGAATCCTGGTACGGGCATTTTTCGCCCAGTTGGAAATTTACATCTAATAAAACTATGATTTGTCTCAAATTGGAAAGATGGACGAAATACCATTAAGGGGGTAGGATACCTTTGAACACGTCGAAAAAGTAAAAAATATCACTATGTTCCAAGCTTCAAAACTTGTGTAATAAGTCAAAAATAAAAATCAAACTTCATTTAAATATAAAGCTCAGATATAAATTTATATTAAAATATATATATACTTGTAAATTCATGAAAAGATAAGTTTAAAAATATATGATAATAAGAGAAAAAAATCTTGCGCGCATGATAAAATCTGAAAATATGTATATAAAGAGGAAATTTTGGTGAAAATAAGTACATAATAGTGTTAACTTTATACTAAAACCGGAATGTTTATAAAAAATATTGACTAAATTAAAAAATTAACAAAAATTTAATTTTTTTCCTCTTTTTACAATATATTTTCAAAGTACAAAGACAGAAAAAAATAATTTCTTATCGTTATTGTGGTTTTAAGTTTTTAATAATACAGAAATCACTATGTGGTAAAAATTTGTTTTGATTGTCATGCATAGTTTATTAGTCAGAATGCGCGCAGTATCGAAATTCATCGTTTAGAATAAACGCAACGCAAAGTTTAATTATGTAGACTTATTAAAACTCCCATAATTAGTAAACTAGTGGGAATTTTTTAATGCGGTATTTTGCCTACCGTTCAGAAATGATTACGGAATCAAAATATGTATTAAAACAAATTCGAAAATATTGAATGTTTAAAGGTATCCTACCCCATTAATGTTCGATAGGAAACAAATTGTGTACAATCAATAGGTTTAAAAACTCTTCCATGTAAAACTACGGGACACGAAAAATCCCACTTCATAGTGGCTTTTTCCTGCTTACCTAAAGTACAAATTAAAACCAGTGGTAATTTTCAAACGAAAAACCAAGTTACTTTGTAATTTTCCAAATGGAGTTTTTGTTAATGTCCATGGGAATGCCTGGGTGTACGAAAATGGACAAACATTATGGATAAAAAATGTTTGGGAAAAGCGTCCAGGATCTTTAGAAAAAACAGAAAGTCTCTTAGTTTGAGATATGATTAGATTCCATAGAACAAAGATGACATTCCCGAAAACATAAATGAGAACGAGTATAACGAATGTTTCATGTTAATTGATAAGGATGATTAAGTTTGTTAGAAAATATATATTGTAAGTTAAATAAAATTATAATTTGGAATGTTTCATTCTTATGATTTTATATCAACCATTTTGTATTCGGTGTATAACACGCACTGTAGTACGAAGTGATTTTTTAGAGTTGAAAGTGCGTATTATACGCCGAGATATAAGGTATATTGAAAGCCTTGAAAAATTTTGCTTTTGTACCAGTATTTTTAAAGAAATGTTTCCTAAGCCTAAATAAATATAGTCTTGATTCTTGAAAAAAAAAATGGAAAAAGAAATGTAAATTCGTGAAAAGCCCTTCATGACATCACTTTCTCTTGTAAGAGCATGCATTAAACATATATTCGTTTTAAATATGAGGTCATACGTGAATTAATCTATATTATTCACAACTAAAAAGAAATGTCGCATCTAGTATTTGTCGAGAATTTAATAAAAATCCTGCACTCGTGACATCATAATTCACTTTTATATTTTAGCAGAATAATAAGGCTACTATAATTTATAACTCGTGCTATAGACAGTATACATGTGAGGACCCATTGCCGTTATCATTATCTTTTTACGCGTGAAAATTTCGCTATGTTACTCCATTGTGAAATTTGGTGATTTTTAAAATTCAATATTTGAAAAATGGCATAATGATTAGATTTGAAATTTACATCGTGAAAAATAAAATGTTTAACCTTTCTAACGCAGTTTGTTTAACAGTTTTTTGACAAGCACTTTTCGAGCTATTTTTTTTTCTCAGTAACTTCAACTGTTTCAATTACAGAGTTTTACTTGTGGCAACGATTAGCGAAAAAGCCAATCGTCAGCAACGCTTAGCTTTTTATTAAAGAGGACTGTAAATTTATATAATTTTTAAAGAAATAATTCTCAATCCAATGGATGTTTACATTATTCTCTGTAAGTGTGTATTAAAATGTATGAAGGTGGAGTGGGTGTCTCTTTCTTTTATTTGATTACTTTTGACACCTCTATGTTCTTTATAAGAATATAAAGTTATACTGGTAAACTTGATGTTACGTAGTGCAAGTACATTCTGTTAAATATTAGACAAATGAGACAGAGAGAGAGGGGAGAGAAAGAGAGATATTAAATGAAACAGGCCTTAAGAGGGAGGACCTTTTTTATCCTATGGTGAAATTACAAAAAAGAGGCGTAAATTTGGCATAGCGCATTTTTATCTAAAAAACATGGTGGTAAATTAATGCTTGAAGATGGTCAACACGTTGAAATCGAAGCAATTTTAAATTTTTGGATAGCAATAGAAAATTTGGCAAAATATTTTAATGTTCAGACTTCAGTTCCTCAAATGACTAAAATATAGGCTTAACCCTTAAATATATCGCATTATTTAATTGACTATACACAGCTTATCATTGATTAAATTACTCGGAAAAATATTATCGTATCTGTCTTGTAACACGGTCTATCATTCCAGTAGTAGCTAGTGTAATTGATAAGAATACAGGTGGATAAAAAAGCAATTATTGAAGAACAAATCGTTCAACAAGATGTATATGAAAGAATCGGCCTTGTAGGTCATCCGCTGCACTAATTACTGAAGGATTTTTATTAAATGTTCATTGTCCGCCTTTTGAAATGGAAATATTCTGTATTATTTTCTGAAAGTTGAAAATATTGTTAAATATGTGTTAGTAGAGGTCTGCACGGGCCCGGGCTTGGCCCGAGGCCCGTACCCGGCACGGCCCGCGGGCCGGGCCGGCGGAATGGAGGAGAATTTTCAAACGGGCCGGGCCGATAAAAAAAAATAATCGGGCCTATCGGCCCGATATAAGAATTTGAGAGAAGCAGATAAAATACGAGGCCATTTCCAATGAATATGACTTTTTCGAGAAGTATAAATGTGCGTTACGAGCCGATGCGAGTTTAACAACATCAACACAGAAATGTAACATGTCCATCGTAGAGATCGGCATCGTACAGTTACATGATGCCTGATCCCGGGTTTAATTTTTTCGGCAGACTTGTGCCGGGACGGAACTGGTCTTAATCGTTCTCAGGATGTGTAGGACAGACATTATGTTTTGTAAAAGTATTAATAGCGATAATGAACTTCTGTTAATAGTATCTTTGGAAATGTACCTTAAGGTGGTTCTCATATTTACTGCTCAACAATGCGAAACTTTCAGACACATTTTCTGACTCATTTTTAACTATAAAGGCATAAAATTGACAGGTCTGAGTATTGAAGGCATTTGGAATCGAACAGCGTTTCCATTTTCCATAAATTACGTACAGAGATAACAGAAACTCTTGTCACGTGACTGTACGTTTTTCTCCTTTCCTGTGATATCGCTTCCGGAAATTCGATTCAAAACGCTAACTTTGGCAGTATTTTCTGAAAGATATATTACTTTTATCTAAGAAAAAAATGGCATTTACATGGTTTCTGAATAAGAATACCTGCCAATCTCATGCGTTTCCGAAAAGAAATGAATTCATAAATGTATCAAAATGTAGCTCCTTTGGATTTGAGAAAAGGCTTAAAAATGGCAGAAATATTTTCACAAATCTACTTTTTATTATAAGCTTCAAAAGTTATCATGTTTTTTAACACTTTATTCTAAACTACAATAATCTTTTAATGAATCCTTATTTAAATTTTGAAACGTCTGTAGAGACGTTGACTAAAACACTGTAAGTAATCGTTAATGTTTACTATTGTGTGTTTTCTATTTTGCGAACACATAGTAATTTAAAATATACTGTAAAATGTTCCCATAAATATGCATGCATTATTCATTAAAAAAATCTTAATTGTATATCGAGAAAAAACGGAATTTTTTGTTGAAATTGAGTCGGGCCGGGCCGGGCCTGTTTTCACTGATTTTTGTACGGGCCGGGCCTGTTTTCACTGATTTTTGTACGGGCCGGGCCGAGAACGGTAAAAATGTAAACGGGCCGGGCCGGGCTCGGGCCGAACTTTCAATTTTTACACCGGACCGGGCCGGGCCAAAATAGCTTTCCTTCGGGCCGGGCCGGGCCCGGGCCTGGAAATTCCGGCCCGTGCAGACCTCTATGTGTTAGATACCCGATATTACAGTGACTCTATGTGATACAATCGTTTTTTGATGCATTTAAATTTCAAGCTCCATTTCACGTAAAGAATTATCAAGTTGGGTCTGCGACGACAGCCCTTTTAAATGTTACTGTTTTTTTTTCATCCTTTTTTCATATTAGAAGCGAAATATATAAATGTGTTTCACATCATTGTGAATTTCATTGTTTTTATTACTGAAATAAATATGCCACAACAATTAAAAGTTAAGATATCCATGCATGAAAATTCTAGATGGTATTATCACTAAAATAACAGCACTAAAGTAAAACCTATTTTACTCAAGTATCGTCCGAATTAAAAGTTTTTTTTCTCTATAAATTTTTATTATTTAATAATAATTATATAAATAACAATAAAACTCTCCTTTTTCTTAATATTTCGTTTTCTTATTTCCACTATTAAAACAACAAAGGAAATCAGTTTTTATTTACTCATATTACATTTTGTCACTTATTATTCGGAAGATATGCATTGAATTGTTTCTGCGACAGCAACAATGGCTAAAACAAGATGACATCTTTCTTTGTTAATCAATATATCGACAGCGATTTTTATTTGCTTACCAAGTTACTTGAAGATGTGCTGAATAAATCTGATGTGCGCCGAATGCATAAAGGAAGGAATGTCAAATAACAGTCAATTGTTCATGTTACTTCTGAGGCCATTCTACGTGGAGAAGTACGTTATTAAGTTTGCAGAAGAATCGCAGGAAGTTGAAGAACATCGATAATAAATATTTAATTAAAATAGAAGTAAAGTTTAAAATAAAGATGAAACTGAATACAATGTCCAATAAAATAATAGATGAAGATGTAAATGAGTTTTCAGATACTTTGTACGTAACTGTGCGAGTGTAATCTTTATTTTATGTAAATGTTTTTTACTCAAAAAATCACTTAAAATATGACGAAACTTTATTTTAACTGATTTCTTTAAACTTTTTTTTTTTTTTTTAAACATAGATTATTTAGGATATTTCCTTAGGCTGAGGAGATATGCTATTATTTAACGCTTTGAAACATACTTCAAAAGTGTTTAAGAAATTCTTTTGTCTAGCCTGCTAGCCGCGCTCTAATTTTTCGTAAATATACTTCGATATCCGTGTAAGTTTTATATGTCGTTTAACATAGAATGTTCTTAAGGGGACAAAGGACATTAAAATCCTTAAAAATAATTTTATTTTTATTTTTTGTAAATTTCACCTAAATATTATTCAAGGGTACATTATATGCATTATGGCATGCATTTATCACAAAAAAAAAAAAAAGAAATAATTATGTTTGAGAAAAAATGGAATTTTACGCGGGAAAATAGGATAAAAATGGAATTTTTAGAAATCTTCGAAATGCTCCTGCGTCTTCCATATCAATGAAAATCCCCAATATTATTTATAAAAGTTTGTTTTATATATATAAATAAAATAGAGCATCGATTTTTATATATTTGAATTTAAAGGTAAAAAATAAATAAATAAATAAAAATTTTGAAATTTATTCGAAAAAATTTCAAAAAATTTCAATTTTTCATTTTTTTTTAACTTTTAATTTCAAATATATAAAATTTGATGCTCTATTTTATTTATATATATAAAACAAACTTTTATAAAAAATATTGGGGATTTTCATTGATATGGAAGACGCAGGGGACATTTCGAAGCTTTCTAAAACGACACGTAAAATTACATTTTTTTCTCAGAAATAAATTTATTTTTTATTTTTTTGTGCTAAATGCATACCATAATGCATATAATGTACCCCTGAATAATATTTAAGATAAAATTTACAAAAATTAAAAAAAAAAATGAAAAGTTTTGAAATTTTTTCGGAAAAATTTCAAAATTTAATTTTTTTTCTTACCTTTAAATTCAAATATATAAAATTCGATGCTCTATTTTATTTATATATATATAAATCAAACTTTTATAAAAAATATTGGGGATTTTCCTTGATATGGGACGTGCAGGGGGCTTTTTGAAGATTTCTAAGACGCCTCTTTCGTTCCTCTTCGTCCTCAGCCCATTATTATTCCACTTATTCCGACTCTTTTGCGGAAGCAAGATTCGTAGGTCCCCAGCCACGTCCCGAGTGAAAGACACTCTAGCAAAAGCCAGGATTTAAAAAAATCAAAAATTGAAACCGGACAAATTTAAAAGGGAAATTACACAAATTAAAGACACCCTACTGAACGAATCCTAGCTACTTCGAGCGTAAAATTCCATTTTTTTCTCAAAAATAAAATTAAAAAAAATTTTTTTTGTGATAAATGCATGCTATAATGCATATAATGTACCTTTGAATAATATTTAAGATGAAATTTACAAAAAAAAAATTGAAAATTTTTGAAAATTTTCCGAAAAAAATTCAAAATTTTTCAAAAAATTTTTTTTTACCTTTAAATTCAAATATATAAAATTCGATGCTCTATTTTGTTTATATATATAAACCAAACTTTTATAAAAAATATTGGGAATTTTCATTGATATGGAAGACGCAGGGGGCATTTCGAAGATTTCTAAGACAACGCGTAAAATTCCATTTTTTTCTCAAAAATAAAATTTTTTTCATATTTTTTTTATGATAAATGCATGCCTTAATGCATATAATGTACCCTTGAATAATATTTGAGGTGCAATTTACAAAAAAAAAAAAAAAAAAAAAAAAAAAAAAAAAAAAAAAAAAAAAAAAAATGAGGTCCCTTGTCCCCTTAATTGAAGAGCTAAGTGGGAGAACATGTTAAGTAGCAAAAATCACATTTGAAGAAATTTGAAGTGAAAGTTTTTGCTGTAAATTTTAATGATTTATTTTCTATTTGATACCATGTGTTTAAAATATTAATAGGTATGGTACTATACTCTCTTAGAAAAACTTATTCATATTTAATTTTCAAATATTAAAAATTATTAATATTATTGACATTATTAAATATTAATATATTAAGTAATAATGAATAATGTCTTAAATCATCAAGCCTAAATGGAATCTTAGTGTTTTAGCTTCACCATGTGATAGAATACCACATAACGCTTTCATCCAGAAGATAATTTTTTTTTAGGAAATGTGGCATAACATAATAATAAACACACATACTACAATATATATTAAAACACACATTCACACATAAATAACGCAATCATTCAACAGTTAAAGGTATATATAAATATTTTACAGACATACATACAATAAATACAATAAACGGGTTCAACGCAACGCAATCCGCACTGTTAAAAATATCGTGAAAAATTACCTCTGTTTTTAAAGGCTATCTATTTTTTGACCAATGAGAACGCTCCATAGGTATTTATGTAGCGTTCTCATTGGTCAGAAAATAGATAGCCTTTAAAAATAGAGGTAAATTTTCACGATATTTTTAACAGTGTGGGGTGATCGATTTAAAAAAAAATCGCAGAGCCTCTGTAGTTGCAGATTTTACGGTATCCCAATTGTTCAATAATGAAGATGACATGTTCCTTGGATATTCCAATATGTTTGCGATATACTTTTGAGTGATTCTCAGGTAATTTTGAAACAAAGTGCGACGATTTTGTGATATTTATCGTTTGGACAGTGATCGGACTTCCGCTGCGTTTTTTATCAACAATTATAGCTTTTCTAGGCTCGCATTCAATACATTTTACTGCCTATCGATTTACATTAGACTTATCAACAGCCTCGTCATTTTTAAATAACGATGAATCTCAGTATCAATCATTTTTAAGCAGTTAAAAATTCGATAACAGCACATTGTTCAACTCTCGTTGGCATACCACTAGAACACGTTTCCATACTTCCGCTTCTTAAAACACATTGGATGAATTCAACGATTTCAAATCTGTACATGTGTATAGAGGGGAATGTTACTTTCATATGCCACCAGGCGCGATTTTGAAGGTCAAGCATGTGTGCATTACTTACCAACCTACCCTCCTAATAGTAATCAAATTAGATTACTATGAGACTGCAAGACGTAATTTTGAGGCAATAAATAAAAGTTTATACAACCTTGATAACAGAAGAGGAAAAATGCATGGGCAATACAATTAAATCGATACTCTCGAAATTAAACCTATTCTAGGATACCGAACCAACTCAAGTGAATCCTATAGCTTGAGCAAAAGAAACAGATCACAAATTAAATGTTTTAAATGCATTTGTATGAGCACATAGCTTTGTAGTGTAATGATGGAAATAGCTGGTCAAATAAATAATTTCAGCCAGAATCATCTTAGGCAGAACTACTGATTTACCAACCCGAAAGGAATTAATTCAACTGTAGCCAAAAGTAAAAATAACTCCATAACGGACAGGGTAATAGACATTAATAGTGAAAAATGCATGACTTAATCGACACAAGAAGCGATATAATTTTAATGAATTGTGAATGCTACACACAGATTAGGTTGGGAAGATTATTTTTGGAAGATGCGTCTTTGTCTTGCATTGGTGAAGATATTAGGTGCCGTAAATTATGTTTTCCATATTAATTCAATATACGTGGTTTTTAAATCTAGCATCCAATACAAATTTATTCTTCCAAAAATAGTTCGCGTCACGAGTATTTTTGAAACATTTTATTCATTTGATTAATATTTGAACACTTATCAAAATCAACACTGAGTTGATAGTTTATTTTATGATTATCTTCCCATTCATAAAATGGGAAATATTCAGTTTTTTTTACTTGCTCACATAACATTTGGACAGTTATTCGCAAAGAATGAATAGATTTATTCTTGCTACTTCAGCTATGTCTAATAAAACGACGCCTTTCTATTCTAATCAATGTATTGACAGCATATTTGTTTATCTTGTCAATTTATCTTGAATTTCTGCTGAACAAATGAGATGTGTATAGAATATTAAAAAGGAAGGAATGTCGAATAACTGTCTGTCGTTCACATTAAATCATAGGCCACTGCACACAGGAAATTATTTTATCATTTGAAAGATTTCTTTTAAATAAACGAGATAAGTATTAAATAAACGATTACAACTACAATATTCAATAAGATATTAAATATATATCAGAAATTTATTCTTCGATATGTCGAGCCTATATGTGCTTCTGTGTACATTCCGCAAATATTAATAAATGCCAAGGTTAATTTTTCATTAGTCATAAGCTGATTTAAATGCTAACAAAATTTTACTTTGGATGAATTTCTTTCAATGATTTTTATTTATTTATTTTTTTTTTTTTGCTCTTTCAAATGTATATATTTATAATTATTTACACAAGTCAAGCTTTGTTTTCTTAATCTCAGACACTTGGGGTTATTTTTCAAGTTGATTCGATGGATCCGTTATGAATACAAATTCAAAATTGATTGTTACCAAAAGCATTCTCATCTTATATGGCCAAAGCTTGTCTCCTTCTAAAATTTTCCGATTCTTCTTTCAATATTTTCAGTGCACAAGAAGAAAGTTTATACTTATGCTTTTTCTGATTAGAAATTTCTTTACTTTTTTTTATTGAAAATTATGCAAGTAAGACTGGCGCAAAAATAAAATAAAAAATTAGGATTTGGATGAAAAATAATCATACAAATATTCGTTGATGTTCTTAATAGTAAAATTTTAAGCATGAAATAAATGTTTCACTCTATTAATTATCACTTCATTAGGTATTTTGAAAAACTTTTTATATCTCAACGTTTAATATTAAAATAATAATTACATAATTAACAATTTTTTTTCCTTAATTTTTCCTAACTCTCCGATTCTTAAAATGGTTAAATTTATGTAACTTTTACTCATGTAAAAACATATTCACAAAGAATCGAAAAAATTATACATATATTATGCATATATTTGTTCTTTCGATAGCTTCAATATCTAATACAAAAGATATGTTCCACTCTTAACAAAAATATCGACAAAATATTTTATTTGATTATCAAGTTACATCGAATTTTGACTGCACGAATATCATGTGTATGGAATAATAAAAGTAAAGATTATCAAATACAGCTAATTTTCAAAATATTAGAATAACTGAGAAAAAGTAATAAGGAAAAATTATTTTTCATTTATTTATTTTTGATACTAAGTAAATGCAATTAAATTTCTTATAAATTAAATCTGGAATGTTTAGATAAGATCTTACGTTTACAAAATATAAAATACAGTACAATAAATTAGGTATACACAGCTTTCTGAAACACATCAAAAGATTAGAATAAAATTTAGATTGTTTCAAAATATTAGAATATTTTATTTTACGCAACAATATTACCTTATGAATTTGAAGTAAATGGTAGTTAATAATTTGTAGCATCCTCTTTAGCTTTCATAACAACATGCAATCGATCTTGCATACTATATACAAGGTGTTTACACACACTTCTATCAATATTAGTCCAAATAGATTTTTACGTGCCACTAACTCAGTTTTACTGAAAGGAGGATTTTCTTGGAGATTTTTCTTCATTATACACCATAAGTTTTCAATGGGATTAAGGTCTGGTGAGTTTGGTGGCCAAGGAAGTACCTTAATGTTGCGTTGGTGGAACAAATTCTTAGTTGACACCGAGGTATGCGGTAACGCTAAATCTTGTTGAAAGATGAAATCATCTTCAAATAAATCTTCTGATGATGGAAACATGTAATATTCCAAAATTTCTTGATCTCAGAGTTAACCTTTTCATAGACGATGCATAACTTTCCAGATCCTTCTGCACACATGCAAACCCAAACCATGACACTAGCAGCAAATTTTATGGAACGTTTAAGGCATTTTTTATCAAATGCTTCTTGCTTCATTCTCCAAATTCGAATACCTTAATTTCCATAGGAAACACAAAACATACTTTCATCACTAAATAATATATTTTTCCAATCTTCTTCGCTCCATAAACGTCTTGATTTACACCGGTTCTATATTATACGGTTTTGTTTTTCAGTCATGAGAAGTTTTGTTTTCGGTACATGAGATTCAAACTTAAAATTATGGAGACGTCTTAATTTTGTGGATGCAGACACTTCAACTCCTTCTTCTTTCCATTTTCGGTGCACTAATCGCACACTTTTAAAACAGTTTTTCTTAATTATACGCTTCATTTTCTTGTCATCTCTGGCAGATGTTTTTGGTTTTCGGCCACCATTTCGGCGATTATTTTGAAATTTTCCATTTTTTTAATATTGTGTTAGAAGTATTATATTAACGCTTGATTGCGAACAATGTAAATAATTCGCTATATAACATTGATTTTTACCGTGCCAATACAAATCAACCATACGGAGTTTAATAGTGTCAAGAAAATCACTCACACGACCCATTTTAAGAATAAAAAGCAAACAAACTGCAAAAAGAATACTGATTTTAAAGAAAGTCGTCTGAATTTAATCAATGATGTCACCAGTTATCAATTGGTGATAATTAAAGGAGAATTAATGTGAAATATTGTAGTATTTTGACCCCTTGAATAAATATTCTAATATTTTGACTTTTCAAAATATTTTTTTTAAATTAATCTTTTCAAAAATTATATTAATTTTAAGACAATAAATAAGTTTAATCAACAATAAGTTCTTAATAAAAATATCGTTTGCATATTTGCATTAAAAGACATTAAATTACCAAACGATATTTTCGATTTGTAAAAAAAAAAAAAAAAAAAAAAAGGTGATTATTCTAATATTTTGAATTTGAATATGAGCTGTAATTATCAATAGGTTACATTATCTCACAGGGAATTGTAAACGAAGAATTACTTCATTAAGATTTTGATATCATCTCGAAAATTGTTTTAGTACATTGATTACAAAATTTCATTTACATAAAATATAAGCATTAAATTAAAAATTGCATTTCCAAAATTTTATGCAAAGATAAAAGATGAAGCAGATTTTATTTTAAAATACATTGAGCGTATTTGAGCGATTGTAAATCTTAATCTTATGTAATTTTTTCATTCTTCAGAAAATGTCCCGAACATTCATTTTAACTTAAAAAAATTCTGTAAATGTTTTAATTCTCCCTATTTAAATTTAAATACTTAGAAATTTTATGCCAGAAGGCTAGCGATCCATATAAATTCAAAATTCAAGTTATTAAAGCATTCTTTGATTAGCCAAGCGTTACGTATTTTTTCTATGTTTTATTTTTTTTTTCATTTGAAAAAAAGGAAATTCCTTTACCTCTTTTTTATTGAAACTTATTGAAGTAAAACTGACGAGATGAAAATGAAAAATTAAGACCTACGTGCGTGAAAAGCACAGCACCTTGGGAATTTTTCT
This sequence comes from Maratus speciosus, assembly GCA_963932465.1. Lineage (NCBI taxonomy): Eukaryota > Metazoa > Arthropoda > Arachnida > Araneae > Salticidae > Maratus > Maratus speciosus. The sequence continues at coordinate 297,073,117 of OZ010799.1, forward strand.
TCATTATAAAAAATAAACACCGTTAAGTGAAAATCTGTCTCATCCATAAATTATCAATTCGACGAGTATTTAAAAAATACTTTTTAAATATTTATTCATTCAATAATAATTACATAATTAACAAATGAACTATCAGCTACTTTTTAAAATTCTCCTCATTTCCGCATTCTTGAAATAGAAAATATCCATATATTTTTTACATACTTACCTATGCACACTTATTAATCTAAACAAAATCTGTATAAAATCTGTAGAGATTTGTTTTTTTGATTGCAACAATATCTAACACGAAATAATTTATTTTTGCTTGCAAAATTATTTCAGTGTTTTAGTTGAAATCTCGTGTGTATTGGATGTTAAAAGGAAGGGATGGCAAAGAAATCTCTGTTTTTCACATTACTTCGCATACCATTTCACGTGGTCAATTATTTTAATAAATTTTCAGAAGCTTTTCAAGAAAAATGTTATAGATTTCAAAGTACATAGATTGCAAAGATCTCCTAAAGCTTTAAAATAAAGAAATAATTTACTACATTTCATGAGAAAATAAAAGATGAAGTAAAAAACAATATATATTTTTAGATACTGTGTGTTTAAATATGTTTATGCACATATATCTCAAATCTTAAATTTATGGTGTGTAAATCTTACAATTATATTATATAACTATTTCACTAATGAAAACATGCTCAAGTGTTACCGAAAAATTATTTTACATTAAAAGTTTTCGTAAAAAGTTTTTCTTCCTGCTCAAATTGAAATATTCATTTTTTTTCTTTTTTTTTTATGCGCTAGGCTTAAAGAAGTTTTTTTCTAATAATCCGATACAGAAAGTTATAGTTTTAATACAATGCGATCCGCTGTCTTTGGACTGCATTTAAAATAAAAAATCCAACGTAATTGAAATTTTTCTAAGTTCAGCCAGGTGTTAAATTTCTTTTTCTTAGAAAATGCGTTAATCTCTCTCTTTTTTTAATGCTAAAAAGCAATATCTTTTGTTTAATTTGACTGATATTTTTTAAATGTAATTAAGGAAATAATTAACACCGTAGGGATAAATTTAATATCAAGAGCTTCTTGTTTTAAAATCGCATACGTTTTGCGTATCACATATGTTTTGTGTAATTGTTATTCTTAATACTAAAATAATCAGATTTAAAATGTGTTTAAATTCAGATTTAAACACTGCCTCAAAATTATTTGCTTGACGTGTTTTTGTGAAGATTATTTCTTAATCTTTCTTATAGATATTAATAACGGAATAATTAAAAAATATATATGTTCATTGCCGATTTTTTAAAAAAATTCTATGAATGTTACGGATGAAAATTGGATTGTAACCCTTTAAGACCGGAAGATTTTTTGTAGAAATGAAAAGATTTGCTTGTTTCCCAGAAGTAATAGGATTATCTATTATTTTAACGCAGTCAAACTGCTTGGTAAAGTTACCATACGAATGGAATGTTTCCAACTAAGCGAAAAAATGGCCAGGCCGGGAATCGAAACCAGATCCTTGGCTTACAGGGAATCTTATTTCGGTAATCTTATTGGCATACAGTGAATCTTCCATCCTTTGCTCTACCGTTTAAGCTAACTGGGCCGACGACTCCATATAAACGATGGACGTTAATATGAAGTTCCTTTACTTGCGGTTTATTCTGTTTAGCTGTCTGCATGACAGACCAGATGTTATTACCTATAAGGTTATTTGAGCGAAATATGCTCACCGGTTGTCGGCCCAGTTGGCTTAAACGGTAGAGCACTGACTCTGTAAGCGAAGGATATGGGTTCTATTCCCGGCCTGGGCATTTTTTCACTCAATTGGAAATATTCAATTCGTATATTAGCTTTACCAATCAGTTTAATTGTGTTAAAATAATAGTTTATCTACGTACCCATCGTTTATAAGAGTTCCTTTACCTGCTGTTTATTCTGTTGAGCTGTCTGCATGACAGACCAGATGTTATTACCAACAAGGTTATCTGAGCGAAATATGCTCAACGATTGTCGTCCCAGTTAACAAAAACGGTAGAGAATTTGCCCTGTAAGTCAAGGATCTGAGTTCGATTCCCGACCTGAGCATTTTTTCGCTCAGTTGGAAATATTCAAAACGTGTGATACTAGAATCATGTTTGATTGAAAAAATTTCCAGTGTCAGGGTATGCCAAGGGAGGATCCACTCAATTCTGTGGGTGGAAGCTCGACTTTAAATCCTACAAAAAGAGGAAAATGATTTTTCTTTTTCTTTAGCATCACCTACACAATATATTGTAGGTCAGGTCTAAAAGAGATAACTGAGAAATGAAAATTTATACGTTTATGCCTAAAATACTCTTTTAAAACTAGCTCAAATCTCATGCTTCTTATCGTCTAAAAAACAATTAATATCCGTACAGAATTAAACAATTTATATTTGAGTTAATTATTTCACTTGAAAAAAAAAAAATACATACTGTCATTACAAGTGACATGTTATTTAATAAAACTCCCATAAAAAATCAAAATGATAGATCATGAAAAAAAGTGTTAAGTACTGCCATTGAGATGAGCACAGTTATGCAATCAGTCTTTTAATTAGAAATGATATCGTCTAAAATAATTGAATATTTTAAATAATATTTCGATCAATTAGTTTTAAAACAAAAAGATAAAAATAAATGAGACATTATATAAAAGGAAATGTCATGAACCAATTACATTTTTAAAGCTAAATCATATCTCACATACTTATCGACTGAAAATTATTTAATGCCCTACTCAAATTTTGCTACAAAAAATTATGGTATTGATCTCCTTTGCAAAAGCCAATAAAGGGTGTCATTACCAATGACATATTATTTAATGAAACCGCGAAAAAAATTTCAAGCATATAAATTTAAAAAAATAAATAAATGTTTTTAATTTTCGCTGTTCTTTATTTTGACAAGCATTCACATATCATAAGACAAATGAAACAAGAAATATTTTTTAATAATGATGTTGCATATATTAAATTAGTGTGAATTTTCCGAAAATTTAGTTAAAATATATGCAGAATTCGTGATTTGTCGTAGTGTTGAATATTTATTTTTTTGATAGCTGTTATATAAATGTGTATTGTTTATAGTTTTTTACATGAAACAAAAAAGTAAATTTAAAATAAAAATTATTTAAACATACCATATTACTATGCCTATGACAAACTCTCAACAAAATGTTCGAAAAATATTATATTTTGCAATCTTTAGTTTTCTTGTACAATGATAAAAATTGTTCATGTATGATTTTCTACCATAATATTTCAAATTTTAGTTGCTTAAAAGGCATAGCCAACAGAGTGAAAAAGTTTCCAAGCCGGAAATAGAACCCGGGTCCTCTATATAGCGCAGCGACGTTCTACCAACTGAACCACTGTGAACGATTCCCAGGCTAGTACTTCTCATTATAATATGTTGGCAAGGCTAACCCAGCAGCATAAGATGGAATTTCTTATCATCAGCCACCGACGCTGGGGCAAACACGAAGCCATAGAAAATCCAGCATCGACGAAATTGAATAAATCTATATATATTATTGCCACCGACTCTGGAGCAAACACGAAACTATAGATAATACAGCATCGATGAAATTGAATAAATCTCTCTCTATATATATTATATATTATAGCTATATATATAGCTTTATTCAATTTCATCGATGCTGGATTCTCTATAGTATCGTGTTTCATTCCAGAGTCGGTGGCTCACGAAGAAAAAAAATATTCCATCTTTTGTTGCGGCTGTAGCCTTGACAACATATGATAGTGAGAAGTACCAGGTTGGGTATCATTTGAAGTGGTCCAGTTGGTGGAACGTCGCGGTGCGCTCTACCGAGGACCCGAGTTCGATTCCCGGAGTGGATACTTTTTCACTCGGTTGGCTATACTCCTTTTAAACAAGTAAAATTTAAAATATTATTGAATGCAATGCGTGAGAAATTTTCTACAGAAAATTTTCCAAGGTATATATAGATGTATTCAATTTCTTCTATGCTGGATTCTCTATAGCATTTGAAATATTATTGAATGCAAGGCGGGAGAAACTTACTACAGAAAAATTTCCAAGTTATATATAAATTTATTTGATTTTCCACCGTTGTCGACTATTTATTTAAAACACACGTTAATTTCGAAAAATCTTTTTTAAGGAATTTCGAAAGTTTTTCTTCTCCTGTGCTTTCTTACTTTGTAAGAAAATATATCTTATGAAAAATATTATTGTTATTTAATAAATACAGTGTTATTATGTTTAAAGTTTAACATTGAAATCTCTTCAGATGAAAGTTGACAAACTTGGAAATATTATGAAAGTGGTCAGTGAATTTCATATCCTTCAATAATAATAATAATAATAATAATAATAATAATAAACAATCGTTTTAAAACTCACCACTAGATAGGAAATGACAGTTAATTGCAAATATTAACATCATAACAGTTTTTTTATAAGTAACAGTCATCATGGTACATGTTCAATGTGTCTTGTGCGATTTTTTGAAGCGAAGTAAAAGAACATAGTTGCGCTGTCTATACCAGCTCGAAGTTCAGATTATAGAACGTTATGAGAAAAGATTTGTCTTTTAATGATAAAGACATCTTTCACTTGAAGAACCAAATGCCTTTAAGAAATTTAGGCAGATTTACAGTTTCCAAAACACGAGGTGTGAAACACATAAAAATGTTGCATGATGCGAATACATTGATAAGCTATTTCCGCATGCGAAGTGGAATTTTGATATAGAAAGTTCTTTAAAAACCATTGCTTATCAACAATTAGCTGGGTTATTCAAAAAGCCACAAAAACAATGAACCTTAAAACAGCATACAGTGCCATTTTATCCCCGGGGGTTAATTTTCGTAATATGTTTCGGGATATTAAATCTCATGACATTTCCGAGTTCAGTAACATTTGTCCTAATATTTGTAATTTCATTGAGGTTTCAAAGATAAAATGTAATTATGAACAGTCTGTAAATCAAAATTCAAAAGCATTCCAATAAGGAAAATCATGTTCTAAGTAGAATTTTAAATGTAGATGGTTCTAAATTTTTTTGTATGACTAAAATTGTTTAATACTCAACACAAATTTATCTAATAAAAATTCGAGACGATCTTTTCTGTTAAAACTGATAAAATCAAATAGATAATACATTAAGATACATTAGTTTACTTCTTGTATCTTTACTATTTTACAAAAGAATATTGTAGCCATGAATATTGTTATATAATTTAATATCCTGCATAAAAGAATACAGTATTTCAAGTACTATTTCCAGAAAATATAATGATAATATTAATTAAATAATAAATGATTTATCGAAGAAACAAAATTAAAAGTTTATGAAGAAATTTCATTTTTAAAGATAAGTCATTTCTGGTTGTTCTTATCGGCTGTCATTAAAGGATCTATTAAATATTACCTACTAGAAATTTGAGGGAATAAATTTCTGTTGAAAAATTTAAAAATATGATATTAGCAGTGACATTTTGTTTAATGGAGCCGAGATAAAAATTTAAATAGAAAAATCATAAAAAATGAAAATGTTGCTCGGACTCGTATGCTTGTACTTTTCAATTAACAAAAACTGAGGAAGTGAGGAACTGAGGAAGTAACGGGTTAATTTGCTGCCTTAATTACTTTGATAAGCACACACATATTGTAGAGACCGCAAACAAGGCCGCTAATACCTCTGTCATATTCAGATGTAAGTCTCAAAACAGCTTTATTGAAAACTAGTTGAGCAGGGGATGATAAAGTAACTTACAAATTTATTGTAGAATGCATGACGAATAATAAAGGTAAATCACTAACTCAGTAACTTAGGAGACATTCAAACTTCAACTTACTTAAACTCTGCGATACTACACGTCGAAAGCAAGCTTCTCAAACTACTAGGCTACTTTAATCTACAAAAATTCAACTTTAGCACGATCTTCGATGTAAGAGCACTGTTTAGACGTGGTTTCATTGCCTAAGAGGGACAGCTCAGACGAAGAAACCAAGCCTGTCGAGCATAGTGTCCCTCCCGGCCGGCTTTATTAAGTCTTAAAAAAAATAATTTTCATCTAGAGCTGCCGCTGCCAAAATAGCGACAGTGGGCGGTATTTCCATAAATTCCGTGAAGATTTTACAATATGAAGATATAGGAAAAATATGAAGAATTTATATAAAAAAGCTGTGCCTGCTAGGGCACAGACTGCCCCTTCCCGACAGAGAGCACAAAAAAACGATGACTTAGGCGTCACCCGCTGGGGCAAGGAGACCCCACGCGACAGGCAGCAGGCGATAATGGAGCTGATGTGCCAATGCTGCGTGCACGGTAAGCCCAGAAAGTTCAGTTTTGGAGTGCTGATCTGATACTTTTGCTCCCGACGCTTGATTGCTAGGAAGTGATAACACAAATTCCTTTTTGAAATTTATAAATGTGCTTTAATTCTGTCGGCAGTGCCGGTCTTGAGAGTATGTTTAATAGCCAGGACTTGAGGGGGGGGGAGCTGTGAAATTTGATATGCCAAGTTTCCGTTTGGGTACAGTGATAGTAGCTATGCTCTGGTGTGCCTGAATTCTTCGCATTCGCAGAGAGGCGAGGAGTTGCAGTGGAATTTTTTAAGTAAGTTTTGAAAGGACCGTAACCCCGTCAGTAATGCAGTGGTGGGTATTGAGAGATGATATAGGTTCCTAAAAACTTTAGGTATGAGGTTGTGTGTGTAGCGTCCTTTGACAGAGTAGTCCTACCTAGCCATCCATGCTGGGAGAATCTGTCTTTTAAAACTCGTCTGGCACGGGACGGGGGAACTGGGAGTTCAAAATCTATTGCCTGTTTTTCTATTGCTGCCTTGGCCAGTGAATCGGCTTGTTCATTGCCCTCAACGCCAATGTGAGCCGAGACATGAACAAGGGAAGATTTGTGGTCTAGTGTTAAGAGTTGTTTAATTTTTAGTACTAATGGCTGTTTGATACGGTGCGTGAAAATTGCTTGGAGGCTGGAGAGGCTATCACTGTAGACCCTAACGAAGGGAAAGGATTGACCAGAGATCCACTCCAATGTCGGCAGGATCGCAGGGAGATCCGCTTGATAAAAGGAGTTATGATCCCCAATCCCTTTTGGACCGCTGATGGGTCATCTCCCCGTCACTCATGGCACAGAATGCTGTTGCCACGCCTGATTCGGTTCGGAACTCATCCTTGTATACGGTTGGATCTCGGGATAGCTTGTAGCTGTGTTTTTCTGGGTTAACTTGTAAATGAGCTGTCTCTTTCGTAGTATGCAATATCGAACTGCTGACTTTCGCCGGTATGTCTGTGTTAGGGAAATGTGTGTGATGCGTTGATTCGTGTTTTAAGTGCAAGATTTTATTTCTTAGGTATTCAAATTCTAGGGTGATTTTTATGGGATGGATCCCCGTTATCACTGCAAGGGCCTCTGAGGAGATTGTCTTATAGCCTCTGCTCATTTGGAGTAGGAACATCCTTTGAGTTGAGATCAATTTGTCCCTCGCCTGCTGGGTGAAGTTTCCTCCCCAGATGTCCGCGCAGTAAAAGATGTCCCATTCCCCTATGGTATGGTACCATATTTTAAAAATTTGAAGCTTTATTCCACAAATTTTTGCTGTAAGTTTACGTGAGTGACTGAAGAACTTTGTGAGTTTTTCTCTAGTATTATTAATGTGTGCCATCAGCTCATGTTTTTGTCTACTGTGAGTCCTAAAAGAGTTATTTTGTCTTTATGTTTCACCACCTGTCCATCAATTCGTATCGTTGCGTAGCGTTTAAGATCGTGTGGTTTGGCAAAGGTAACTTCTTGTGATATGCCTGTGGAGAGCTGGAGGTGTAAACGAGTCAGCAGATTGTGGAAAAGGGGGAAAACCCGAGCTGCCAGGTATTCAATATCGATTCTCCGACGGCCCGATAGAAGAAGGCTGAAATCATCGGCGAACGCGGAAAGGAGGAACGCAAGTCTCTCGAATTCCCTGAGGATTACGTTACCTATCAAGAGCCAAAGGATGGGACCTAGACAGGAGCCCTGTGTGCACCTTTCTGTATATTATGAATAGAGGGGCCTGAGCCCCAGTTTATTAAAATGCTGCGCTCTGATAGATAGGACCTGATGGTCCCAGCCAGGTTTCCCTGGCAGCCAACGTGAATGAGTGGAAGCAAGATGTCCCGCCACTCGACATTGTCAAAGGCACCTTTAATGTTAAGTGAGACAAGGGACGTGTAGTTTCTGGCTGTGATGCTGGAGGCGCAGGAGGATAGAATTTCAGATAAAGCAATCTCGCAGGATCTTCCCTCTCTGAACCGGAATTGTCTGTGGTGAACTAGGCTGTTAGATTCTAAAAAATGTACTAGTCTGTTAAAAATGGGTTTTTCTAATAATTTTCCTAGAGTTGGAAGCAGGTAGATCGGTCTGTATGAAGAGGGTTCAGAGGGATCCTTCCCTTGATTCTGGAAGTATACTACTTCCCCTTACCTCAGTGTGAGCGGGAAGAAATTATGCGTGAGGCAAAGAATTGCCCAACGGGAGAATAATTTTGGTGTGATTTTGTAGGTCAGTTTTAGAATTTTGAAGTCTATTCAGTTTAGACCCGGGGCATTGGTATCCTCCAGACTGTTCAGAAGAGTTGGTAGTTTTGCTTTAATGAAGGGGAGGTCATGGGTGGCGTCAAAAATTAAGTCTGAATTTTCTACATTAGGTGTGCCGAAGATCCGAAAAGTTATCTTGTAAGGTGCAAACATTCTCTCAATTGCAGCAGTCCTACCATGCTCCTTTCAAACTGAAATATCAAATACTAAATTATCTTAAGTACTCAAAATTCACAGCGAAAAATTATCCTCAAACGTCCACTACAAGGTTACTACAAAAAAGTTTACAAAAAATATGTTAATGTTGGAAAATACTCGTATTTTTGCACATTCAACAAAAGAAAAAACTTTTTGAATCAATTATTTTTGAATGATTAATATTTATTTTTCTAATCAATGATTTTTTGTATGATTATTATTTATTTTTCCTGTTGTAAGATTTAATATTTACGATATATCATGTTACACATAAAAAAGTAAAAAACAAGAAAATTAATGATATTTTCCAAATATCTCACATTTGAACTATCTATAAAATTATCAGAATTTATAATATTGATTTAATTTTTATTTTGTACCGTAAAAAATACGTACAAGTATAATTTTTACAGTTCACGTCTTTTAGTTCTCGTAAAAATTGTATTTTTCGCGATTTTCTTCATCAGACTTAAGAAACGTTAATAAAAATACATGGATTAATTTCGTTAATAAATTGTCTACAATTTCTAGCAGCTTGCAACTTTTAGTCCTTTTGTGCAGTAAAAATATTAATTGAGAATTTATACATATTTACGTAGTTATATGAGGAACGTGGTAATAACGAGGAATAATCAATGTTTTCATAAAATTTTGAAAAACATAGTCAAATCATATGTCATACTATAAATAAATATTACTATATAATATTCTATTCTATTTTTCTATTCTAATTATCTAATTAAATTTTCTATTCTAAATTATCCAATTAAATTTTCTATTCTATAATATACTTCTTAGTATATAACCTCCATAACCCGTTTTTATGTCAGAATTAGAATTTTTATAAATTTTAAACAGGTTTTATATAAAGTTAAAGGAGAAAAAAATTTAACATCGCAACATAAAGTAATATGTTTAATCTTATAATTATTTAAATTTATGCGTGTAAAAATGTGCTGGTTTTTCAATAAATTTTCGAATATCTACTAATAACTTATTAAGAAATATTTCTATAATATATACATTTAAAAGGGAACTGAAATTGCAATATTTATAATTTCTGTAATTTTACAAAATTATTTAACCCCTTAATCTACGATTTACGTCTCAACAACTCCATGGTTTGGCAAATCCATAGCTACCACTAAAATATAATAGAGATTTTCACCTTGTTTAATCATGGAAATTCGACGATTGAATAAAACAATATTTACTGTGAAATTTTAGTGGTAAAAGAACTTACATTTGGCCTGATCATCGTACACCGGCTATGCCCGTAGTTGTAGGTTAAGGGGTTAACGATACTATTTTATTAGACATTGTATGTTCTCATTTGCTAATTTCGTTTTCGGCAGTTTCTGCAAATTAATTTCTTTCCAATAATTTTGTATGTCATGGAAGCGGGGAAGATTGAAATTTATAACTAAGCAAAATTTAACCTTCCGTCTACCAGACGGGTCCATTGGACCCGACATGTACATTCAAAATATTTATTCAAACCAGAAATTTCTTCAAAACAAACTAAATGTATAAATCAGACAATAATAAGTTAAATAAACAAATTAAATAGTTTTAAGTAAAAATTCTGGTGTAGAATGTTTTTATAAAACTTGAGTAAAATTTCCGGTAGTTCTAGGGTTAATAAATATTATTCCCCGACTGTTTCCAGCAAAGAGGAAATTGCTGGCCAGCAACAAGATAGCTGCTGGCAATGATGGAGATGTGCTGGATAATGGTCTACCATTGCATGACCACTGCTGGACAGCTTCAGTCAACTTTGCTGTTGAAAATCATGAGCTAAAATTCTGGTTTGCTTCCGTTTTATCTCATGCGGTGACCCACCACTACATGGAAGAGCACGAACTTTTGCTGTATTATTGCTGGGAACACTACGCTAGGTGGCGTAGCGAATATCGAAGACATTGAGCATTTGAACACAAATCTGTCATGGATATCTTAACACAATTTAAGCTGTGAAGCTAATTTTTTTTTAAACTGTAAATAATATAGCACCACTACTACCAACAAAATAAATACGTAAATGGATAAATAAATAAATTCTTTATTTCAACGCACTTTTTTTTCCTCCTTAAATCTGGTTTTACTAAATCAGAAAGGATTTCGGTTTTCATAATTTACACAGTTGAGAATCAATAATAATAATAAAAAAAAAAGCGTATAAAATATATAGGATTTCTATACAATACAATAATTTCTGTACCAGTTTAATGATTGGGAACCTAAAACACACACACACAAAAAAAAAAAAAAAAACTTGAAATAGTGTAATGAGAGCAAGAAAACTACGAGCAATCGCAGAATACGCTAAAAGTACTTGTTCATGTCTGTTCACGTAAACCAATCAGCACCGAGCGCGGTCAGTACTTGGGAGGGTAACCACATGGAAACCGCTGCAAATTCAAATATTTCTATAGACATTTCTACAGATATTTTTATAGCTCTTGGTGAAACTAGCTTATAGAAAAAGAGCCATAATTATATAATACTTTGTTTTTTTATTGATTTCTATAAGAAATTTTTGTAAGGGAAAGTGCTGGGGCAGCAAAGGAATAGCAGTGGGATAGGTGATAACACTGCAGGAAAAGTGGCAGATTGAAGTAATGAGATGCCATACCAATACTGGCCTGCTGTTGGCCATTACTGATGGGCCAGCTGTATTATGCACGGACACTTTTGTACTGGTTTAAGTCATGGCACCATTGCACTTTACCGCTGATGGCAGCTCTGGCTGCCATCTTTTTTCCAGCTGATGGCCCACTGTATCTTTGCTGGGTTAAAGTATACGAAGGACTGACGACGTGTGTACTACTAATCTAAGTAATAACCCACAATAAGAACTCAAAGAATGAGTATATATGTTATTAATATTATGTATTGACAATGAATTGAGTCATAAATTTAACAAATAATGTACAAATTCATTAGGTTTGTACACGTATATTTCTTTTCATATTCCTTATTAATATCATGTATAGAGAATGGAATTTGTTTATAAAATAAACATATATTGTAAAAGTGCATTAGGTTAGTTTATGTATTAAAACATATTCTGAAATCAATTTTGGGAGAGGAAAGTTACATACTTCTAAGAGTCTTTCTGAATTTTCAGATTTTTTCTTGGGGCAGGAGTATAAATTGCATGAAATTTGTAATCTGTCTTCTCCAAAACTTAATAATTCTGAGTGCATGTATATACATTTATTTTAGTTTTCTTCAATTTTACATTTAAAATACTACGTATCATTTGAAAAATGGTCTCTAGACAATAATTTTTCACTGCATCTTTTTGTCTCTACACTATTAACTTTGATATATTGTATCGACAAATCTTATTTTGTAAATTCCTGAGGCTGTTTCTATTCTGATAGGAAATTTTTTTTGAAAAATATAAATTATTTTTACTAGAAAGATTGCTTCAGAAAAAAATCTCAATTCTTTTATTTCCAAAATATTAGTAAGAAAGAATCTTAAATGGTTATCTAAAAAAGCGTATTGATATTCTACAGCTGTTCATTCCAAAATATTTATTTTTAAATTTATTATGAATCATAGTGTAATATTTTAGCGAAGGTATATATGAAAGATATGATGAATAATTTTAAATTTACCTTTCAAAAATCAAAAAGTTTAAGTGTATTGCAATGAAAGATAATTAATATTCCAGATGTATTATGAAGGGAGCTCGTCTTGATATTTCAGAAAATTTTATTTATTAATTGTAAAAATGTATTTTACTAATTGTATTTTTTAATTTATTTTTGTTTAAAAAGTTTTATAGAAAGTCAACATTTTTAAAAGTTTATATAGAGAAACAATTTCACATCGCCAAATACACAGAACGCTCTTCCGGACATTATGCTTTTAAATAAGAGGTTTCATAAAAACAAAATAGCTGACCAATGTTTTTTGAAACAATTTTGAGTTTACATCCGAATACATGAAACTTAAATAAATATTTTTTTTTTCCTTAAAAGGGTGTCTTTCAATTCATAAACACGATTTCTCAAAATCAATTCTTATAACGAAACTAATATATCTATTAATACATGGAAATTATTCCAGAGAGAAACATTCGCCTTGTATACAATATTTCAAATTAAAATCAAATTTCAAAGTAATTGCTTAAGAGGCGCAAAGGGCCAACATAGTGAAAAAGATTCCATGCCGAGACTCGAACCCGGGCCATCAGTATAGCGCACTGACGTTCTACCGACTAAACCACATGGTACGATACCCAGCCTTGAAATTTTCTCACTATTATATGTTGGCAAGGCTACAAATGCAGCACAAGATCGAATATATATCGTGAGCTACCGACATGGGGCAAACACGAAACTTAATTAAATCCAGCATCGATGGAAATGATATTAATACATCAAATTTCAAAGTAATTGCTTTCTATCGATGCTGGATTTAATTAAGTTTCGTGTTTGCACCATGTCGGTGGCTCACGATATATATTCCATCTTGTGCTGCGTTTGTAGCCTTGTCAAAATATAATAGTGATAAATTTTCAAGGCTGGGTATCGTTCCATGTGGTTTAGTCGGTAGAACGTCAGTGCGCTATACTGATGACCCGGGTTCGAGTCCCGGCATGGAATCTTTTTCACTATGTTCGCCTTTGCGCCTCTTAAGCAGTTACTTTGAAATTTGATTTTCATTTGAAATACTAATATATCTTTAAAATATGTAAAATAACTTACAGTAGTATACATGGAGTCGCTTGTGTTTCTTTCGTTATTGATTACAATTTTACTTTTAGAAGCACTTTTATACGAAAATTCTGTGATTTTCAAGTTACAAATTTTAATTTTCGAAATCTCTTCCTCATATTTTATAATTATTAGATTAATTTATGACTAGAAAAATGAATCCCCTTTCCAACAAGCGAGGCAAAATTGTCGTGCTGACCGCTATATTGGTTTATTTTTCCGAGAGACTATTGCACTCGACCTTACCAAGCACCTTAAAAATTATGTCCTGGTTGTATAAAGAAATTTACCAACACTCAAAAAACCTTCTCAGTTTATTTTATTATTCATTTTTAGTTACTATCAATATATCGTTATCGGACTGTTTGTGGACACGCGGATATTTTATATGGTGGGTGATTTGTAACATCGAATGCCGACTTTCCTTGCATCAAGAAACAAATGATGTTATATTAGTGGGTTGCAAAAATGTAGCATTGAGATTGTTTGGCGGAAATTGGAACAAATCGAAAAATCGTAGTTGTCAGAATGACACATATAATCGATTTACTAAACGAGAAGTTGCTGAGTATGCCCTGAAGAATTATTTCACCAGTTTTGTTACCTAGATAACTTATTTTTAAAGAGAAATTTAGTTGTAATATGATTCCGTACTAACTTCCGATTTAGTTGCTCTTTTCTTCAGATACACCCAATTTACATGCATTATTTTTACAATAAACGTATTTTCATTGAAAGTCAGAGTTTTTTTGTGATATAGGTAGATTATTTTACGTTAAAAGCATGACGAACCATGCATAGTCATAGGAAACATGAGTTTACGTTAAGGTATAAAGGAATTTCGCTGTGTATTCTTACAATCTTTGTTGTACTTTCATAAGACAGCCATTCTCAAATTATTTCGAAATGTTAAGGGTTTGTTTATTTTATAAAGATATTTACAGCATAACGATAAATTTAAATCAGATGGTTGGCGACGTTACAAACTCTACGGTACCTACAAGTTTAAGACGGTTTCATTTCTGACAGAACGAGAAGAAAGTATATGCAACGAATTAAGGATTCATCTTGTAAACGACTTTAATGAAAGACCAGTTGTTTATTACGTATTCTGGTTATTGAGATTTAGAAGCACACCCATTTGATTTCTGTAAAATAAATCTTGTTTTTTTTTAACATTAATCTTAAAAATACTTTTCGAACAGCAGTATGAAATAAGTATTTTTAACCACTATACGGGGAAAAAAAAAGTAATATGAATTCAAAAAATCACACCAATAGAATTCTCGTAAGTCACGCCCGCGAAGTACTTTTGCTTTTAAATAAAATGTGATAATTATAAATGTAAACAAACGCTCCATGGATCCGTTTACAACTTATGTCATATTAATAAACAGCAAACTTTATTTTAAAGTTCTACTTTAAGACTATATTTAAATACATTTGGTTAAAAATTTAGAATTAGTAAATTAAAAAAATAACATGGATGATTGATTTAATATCTCAATAATATTCGTAATATGCCCTAAAGTTTTATTGGTATAGATACTATAAGCTATATAATTGTATATTTAAATCTGACAACAATGATTCTATTTTAACTTCTAATATGAATACATCCTTTTCAGTTAAAAAGCAAATTAATGACACTGGCAAAGAGATTAATTTTGTCATTTCAAAAATTATTCTATTTCAGAATGCATAATTTGAAAAAAAAATCCTGTTTGCTGGCTTATCTCCACAATGCCCAATGTCACATGTGGGGACACGTTTTCTGAGATCTGGACTTAGATTTTAAATGAATGTGTACCGCGGTGCTTTTATTGGGATCTAGAACAGTTCACACAATCATAGAAAATAAAATTATATGCCTATATAACCTTCCAATGTTTTATGGCTTCTCCAAACAAGTATGGACTTTTTTTTTTTTTTTTTTTTTTTTTTTTTTTGGATAAAAATGTCAAAATCATGTAAGTCTCCTTTTTGTCTTTATGTTAAAGTTAACTAAATCTTGTATTTGTAGAATTTCAAATGTTTGATTAACTTTTGGTGTTATATTGAGATTTTGAAATTCTATGCCCCACGTAGGTGATAAAATTTATTATTTAATTGCTCTTTTTAGTGAAAACAATACAATACAACACAAGCAGTTGAGAAAAAATATATGTAAGGTAACTTATGGGCGTTAGAGTAATAACATAGCAATGAATACTGGGGTATAATTTACTAATTTATTGACTGACATTCGTCGATGCAGAATTTTCATAAATATTTTTTTATAACTAATTTCTTATTTAAAGTTTCTGAAATTAAAGACATACATGGTATGTCTAAGTAATTAGACTGAATTTTTCGCGCCAAGCAGAAAGCCAAAACGAGGGAGTTTGCGAGCGATACATGTGGTGGGGACTATCAGCTGCAGATTCTAGCAGAGGTCAGTTAGCCTTGAACTTTTGCAGCGCACATATCGCTCCTGAGGCAGACACGTATTTGAATGAGGCATTAGGTTTTCCCAATGAGGTGGCCTGTCGAGGAGAGATACGGCATAACGTTTTGTGTAAAACTAAACAAATCGGCTGCTAAGAAGCTTCCCATATTATAAGATGCCTAGGGGAAGAATCCTTTGTCCAAGGCTCAAGTGTGTAGGTGGCATAAAACCTTCAAAGACGGAAGATAGGACATCGGTGACGAACAACGCGCTGGGCGTACACCAAGATCTCGAACTTCAGACACTGTGACTAAAATGTAAATGCTTTTGTTCTGTGATAGTCAGATGACTCTCCGAATGATTGAGGAGACATTGCGACTTACGAAATCGACTGTGCATCAAATTGTCAAGGAAGAACTTTGTCAAGGAAAATTTATGACAAGCTGCTTCCAGGACATCCTTCATGTGACCCAGCTCCTGGCAAAATACAACTTTACAACGCTGCCCGAAACACCAAACAGCCACAATCTGTCACTGCTGGGGTTTTTTTCTGTTCCGCCGGTTAAAATCCAACATAGCAAGACATCGTTTTGACAATCTCGGGAACTTAAAAAAAAAAAGAAAAAAAAAGTAACGCGTGTTTTGAACAACCTTCCAGTTGAAGACTTCCAGGCGGGCATGAATGGGTGGTACAGTGGATTTGCAACGATGTATTAATGCAGGAAGGCGATATTTTGAAGAATATTAAGTATCTGTAAAATTATCTTCAAATAAACGAATTTTATTCAATCAGTCTCATTGCCTACTGGACATACCCTGTATATAATTGATTTTAAGTATCATGCCGCAAACATATTATATTAATTAGCACGTTGAGTGTCTGGTCAGTCATCGGTGACTGACACTGAACTTTCAGTTTAGGCTCCATGAGTCATCGGTGACTGACACTGAACTTTCCGTTTAGGCTACGTGAGTCATCGGTGACTGACACTTATTGATTGTGTAACGGGAATCTTACTTCGTGGCCCAAACGGAGCGACAGACAAAATAGACTTGGCCTTCAACGTATTAACAAATATCTCGTCCCCAAATTAACATGCTTGCAATTTATTTCTTTTTTTCTTAAGGACAAATTTTCTAGTCGTTTCAGTATTCAAGGTATAATAAAAAAGAAGATATTTTTCGAAAATATATGCAAGAAGATAAAAAAAAAATCAATTTTTTGTGCATCTGTTCTATAATGATGTCCCATTAATGAATGACATGATTTAACGTGAAATTTTTGCTTTTAGAATACTTTTTCCTGGATTTGATAAAATAAGAGAAATTTTAGTTCTAAAAAGAGCAAAAATAAATTTTTCCCAATTTTTCCGCCAAGAAGATGTATAATAAATATTCTCTGCAACTTTATTTATATACAGACACTCGCTATGTGGAATGACATATAACGATTCTCAACAACGATTCTACTTTAACTTTTAATTTTAAAACTTCCTTTTAGATAGCAAGATATTAATTTCAGTGATATCGTGAAATGTTTTGAAATTGGAAAATATGATTGTCCTAAATATTTAAAGTGTATCTCTTGAGTTTAAAAAAGAAGAAAAACTGAATATATATAGAAACTCATTATTCATACTTCGAAAAACGTAACAATTTCATTTCTTGCTTGTATTTTTAATATAAAAGCTTAAGAGGGCAAGAAGATTTGTGAGATTAATATAAACCAGTCAACATTTATATTCCATTACTTAGGTAAACAAAGAATATATATTGCTATCAGATTATTTAAAAAAGGTTTATGGTATTTTAATTAGCTACATTTTGATCATTTGCTTTTATCTACAAAAATAAGATATCAAAAAATAAAAATATTTTTTCCTTTAAATAGATGTATGTTTTTGATTTTAAAATGACGTACATGTTACCTATTTAAATTTCATTTTTTTCCGTACGGTTAAATTAGTGATTAGTTAAAATAATTTTTAAAATGTATTGAAATCGCTTCAGTAGTTCTTAGAAAAAAAAGGCAAGTAACATAAGTTTATAAAATAACTATAAAAATCTTGGCCAAGTCACAGCTTCTATCACTGTTGTTTGACCAATAAATCCTTTAATATTTTGTCCATAATTCAAGTAATGTCAAGTAAATAGGAAATAACCTGTCATAATGCATCTTAGATGAAAATTTTCTTTTATTTTCAATTGAATTCGCATCTAAAACAGATAAGATTAAAGTAATCAATTTAGACAATGCATCAGTTTAAATATGTTTCTGAAATGAGACAAAAAAAAGTAATGCTAGTTTTAACTCTGCTGTACATGAGTGAATTTCGAAATATATTTATGCGTTTTAGGTCTGATAAACCTAACTCATTTTTCATACACTTTAAACAGTTTGAATAAAAACATGCTTTTATAAATTACATAAAAATATTTGAAATCACTATGTATTAAGAATTAGGACTATTTTGCAGGGTTTTTATTGTAGTTACGTAAATTAATGGAAAGTTAATTATGAAAATATAATACAAACAATTAAAATACATGCACATTATAAAATGTTTTTCAATAATACCTTAGTTATTCCAACTCAGAATGAAAATCGTTTGATTCTTTCGTTTTAAACCACCGCTACAAATTATTTTGATTTGTTAATTTAAATACACGCAAAACTTTGCAAAAACAAATTATCTACAAGACTTAAACTATAATTTTATGAAGATGTAGTAGTAAATTTGCAATGGTATAACATTTGTTATTGAACAATCAAAAACCAAAAATGTCGTCTACAATCTTGAAGGTATTTCTTCATTGTTAAAAAGTCAGGAAATGTGTAATTAATTTTTCTGATTTTGTATCTAGTTTCAGAGAAAGGCAGGACTATTTTAGAAAGTTATTGAAGTAGTCTTATAGAGTTTGTAAAAAATGTTACTAATGTATTTTTATTATGTCGAAATATCAAAATTATCATAAAAAATGATAAGACAGAACTACAAATGAAATACAAAGCCGCTTGGGTAATCTGTTCGTTCAGAGCAAATTCTTGCATACAACAAAGCATTTTATCAACAAGATATCATTTCATATCAGTCGTTTAAAAATCAGTAACAAACACAGAAGAACATAAAATCCACTTTCTAAAAAAAACATATCTGGTACATTAAAACAGAAAGATGATCAAAAATTAAAACTTTCTGTTTTTATTTATGGTGGATGTTTCAAGTTATATCATAGAATAGAATTTCCATAGCTCAAAATAACCTTTCATATTAGATTCGTACCCTGTCTCATAAACTCAGAGAATATGTTGTTTGAATTCGCATTCTAAATTTCAAAAAGACCATACTTATTTACTTTTATAATTACGTACTTAATATAATATGAAATATGGCAGATAAAATTTAATCTCAGATTTAATTGTCTAGCGGCATTCGTAATGTATAATAATATTTAGTTTTCGGAGGAATGAATCTTTATAATTATCTCCACGTTAAAAAAAAAAAAAAAAAAAAAAAAAACCCTTCGTTGGCTTAAGTTTTATCTTTTCTGCATTTCGCCAAATGAAAAAATATACCGGGTGTCCCAAAAAGGACTGACTGATTTTAAAATTCAATAACTTGTAAACGGTGACAGATATTTTAAAAATTCTTGCAGGGGGGTTATGCATAAGGTCAAAAGTTTTTTTACCGTGATTTTCAATTTTAGTTCGAATTACAAACAATAGATGGCGCTGTAAGCAATAGTCGCTAAATACAGGCTCGATTTTTGGTCCTTTATCTTGTTCCATGCGGAAAAAGGAGATGGAAATGTATTATCCGGGCCACGAAGTACTAAAAATCGAGCCTGAATTTAGTGTCTATTGATCGCAGCGCCATCTATTGTTAGTAATTCGAACTAAAATTGAAAATCACGGTAAAAAAACTTTTGACCTTATGCATAACCCTCCTGCAAGAATTTTTTAAATATCTGTCACCATTTACAAGTTATTGAATTTTAAAATCAGTCAGTCCTTTTTGGGACACCCGGTATAATAGATAGAAAATCGCACATTTACTCCTAAACTCCAACTGACATCGTTTTGTGTAAAATATATAATATATAAGGTAAAATATATAACTGTTTAATTTTATGGAGAAGTGCGAGTAATATAAAACGTGAAGATATATTTTTTGTATTCTAGTGATGATGTTACGTACAGTAAAAATTAAAGAATTATTTCCTGGTTAATACTTTCAGGACTGTCGTCATTTAACGAAATGCGCATTTTTAACACAAGTAATTCTATATAGAATTTTTTGCTTTATTTTCGAAGAATATTTTATGTCAATTTTACGCATATACAAGGCAGATATTGCGAATAAAATATTCTGGTATTTAAGAAATTAAAAACATATCACTCTATATAGGACGTATAAGTCTCATACATTCCAAATACGTTAAATAATTTAGAAAGCTATTTTGACACAATAGTTTATCAAAAATGTATTACGTGCTAGAGGTCACAATGTTAAATTTTCAACAAATAAAGAATAAAATCTGATTTTTGATATAATAGATTTCCGCAAATAAATAAATTAGAATTATTTTACATTTATTTTCGTTTACACGTAATTTATGCAATATGTGTGTTTCTTCACTCTATGTCATCTACATGCGATGAAATCATTGCATTTATTTCATAAAAAATTATGTTATATTATATACTACATCACAGCTGTTTTCTAGCTGAATGTAATTAATAGAAAATAAATTGTTCTATTTCGGAAACGATCTTTAAAAATTCCATTTATCTAATGAATAGAAATATTAAAATAACTTTAAACATTTTAAACGCGTACATTCGAAACATTATTGATTCAAATCAAATGAATCAATAAATCACTTATTTTAAGGCCCGTTTTCATATTAGCACTAGTAATTAGAAAATGTTAAGGCAGTATGTGATGTATTATAAATAAACAAAAATATAACCCAATGTATATATAAATGTTGTAATTTGTAACAGTTAATAAGTAAAATTAATAATATGTCTATGTTGCCTAATATGAACGTTATGCATCAAAATGGCCTTTCTTATGTACGAGACAACTATGCAGAAATAATTCACGTTATTATCAACTACATTATCTGGGTTTTGTTGGGTTAAATGTATTTTTTTGCATGGGTGTTAAATAGACCAGGACATCCTTTTAAATAAGGTATGTAAATAATTGCAAATAGGAAATCTATCTTGAATTCTGTCACGGACATCCAAATCAATAAACTAAATATTAAACATGCATTGCATGTAGTATTAATACAAAACATGGTAAAACTGAAAGCGCAATCAAAAACTTTTAAAGTGGACTCGCATACTCAATATCGCAGATATAACGAACTCTGTCAGCAGATTTTTAGATTTTGAGTTAAACATAGACCGGTATCTGCAGTATTTGAATGTTTGTCACCTCTCACCTGTTTGTCAGGAAGTTAAATGTCTACAAAGGAAGTAGTTTTGTTAGAGAAGTTAATTAATATAAAAATGATAAATATAATAAATTTTTGACGACACTTATATAATTTAATAAATATTTAAAGCATAATTTTTGAACTGGTGGTAAAAATATTCCCGCAACAGTAATATTAACTTGAATATCTTATTTTACATATTTGTCTGGAAGTGAAAAGTCATCAGAAGTAGATATATTATGGTTCAGAGAAATAAAATTATTCGTAACTCATAAAATATAATAAGGGATAGAAATTATTTAATATTATGTTACCCGATTCGTATAACAATAAGATCACAGAAGTAGTAATTGCGTTTTAGTATGTTTTCTTTAATTTTATTTACATCCTGCAACTTATTTCTGTCGTTTTATTACAAAACACTCTGTCGTTTTAATAATAAAATTATTATAAGAAATTCCGACAACACAAAATGGAATTATATTTTTTATTATCAAAGCTGTAGTGTACATTTTTCAAGGATACTAAAGCTATCATAGCAAATACGACTGGGGTTTCCTTAATTTCACATACTTGACATAAATATATACTACTACAAACGTAATTAATCAATTCTAGCAGTATTTGTTTATTTGATGTAACTGTTTATAAAAGTAAAATGCAAGGTTCCTTCTTTTATTCGTTTCACTTATATCTTCCATAGAAAAGTGAATTAAGGCTATAGTGTCATACATATATATATTTATAATGTAATTTGTAGAAAGAATACTCGAAAGAATGACAGTGCGCAACCGTTTTTATAAATTATTTTTCTTGACCCACATGATATCTGGTCATTTTGAATTATTTATCGTGTTTGTCTATCTATCCATTTTCTTCCATAAACCCGGCGCTGTGGGAATAACTCTTGCTCACCTCGTCAATAAAACAAGTGTCATCCATCCATATTCCACGATGATGATTAATGATCCTGATAAATTCATGAGGCAGTAAAATACGCCCTTTTCATGGACTTGACGTCATTGGGAAAGATATATGATTACCCCATCTACCATAAAATGTGAACTGTGTACAGTTTAGCGTATCTTATTTTATTGTGTTTGATGCTCAGGACTCTTAAAGCTTTAAAATTTTCGAAATTAAAAATTTTTTAGATGCTAAACTACTATCATTTCTGAATATTTGGATATAATTGTTTCCTTGAAATTCCTATTTGAATAGAAGTTATGGCTTTTAGACTTATACCCGATCAATAGCTAAAGCGGCGTTTGCTAATCTTTGAAGTCATTTATCTCCAAATGACATTTTTGTGCACGACGCGCACAGTATCTCAAAAACTTCTGAATATATTTTCATGAAAATTTCAAAACATATGTTTCGTGTTAGTCTGTATAAATTTAACCTAAAATTTTATTTTTTATTTTTCAACAAAATATTTTTTTAGGGGATTATACTGTTGAAAATTTCTAAATTTTGCATTAGATGTGTACAACTTCGTATTAAAAATATAAACATGCTTTAAATACAAATTTATTTAGGTTCCGGGTAATTACTACAATCTGAAGTTTCATTCTAGTTGCAAAATTTATTTTGTAATCCTGCGTGTAATCT
Source organism: Maratus speciosus (assembly GCA_963932465.1). Lineage (NCBI taxonomy): Eukaryota > Metazoa > Arthropoda > Arachnida > Araneae > Salticidae > Maratus > Maratus speciosus. Next base: position 297,096,138 of record OZ010799.1, read on the forward strand.
GTTATGGCTATTTTCAGCTCGTCAAATGTCTCTAAATGCTAATTCTGCATCTTGCGATTTTTAAAATACATGAAATGAAAGAATATACTTATATCTTTCATCGCACTTAAAATTGGGTCTTAAAATCAAATAAATGTTAAGATATTAAATGTAGAAAATGGGCTTTTTTTTTCTTGTTTTCCCTATTTTAAGAGTCCTGAGACCCCTTAAAATATTAGAGAGAATTTATTTCCGTTTGTTTACAAAAACTGAGGATGACAAAAATATATAGCTTGAAAGTATGTAAGTTGAAAACCAAGAAAAGCAGTTCTAAAACAGAGCTTCGAAATTAAAATTTCTTATGAATTGTTATTCATTTTTTATATTTTATATTCAGACAGTTCATTTTTCATTAATGTTTATTCATCGTTCATTTCTTATTAATGTTTCCCTTTATAATTACACAATATTAGCTCCGATTAAAACAAATTGTCAAAAAAAAAAAAAAAAAATTCCTAATTAACTCGGGCCGTCAAAACTGGAAAAAGAGGTTTTAGATCGCATAATTTTTATATTTTATTATCATTAAGGTGATTGTTATTAAAGGAGACTCGATTCCCGTAGTTTTGTTACGTTTAGGGCGTATTTTGAAGTTTATTAAATAAATATATATATTATTATGCATAAGATTATTGAATGCTGTGCCTTTAGTTCAAGACTAACATGTTCTGTAGAAATGGATTCAACATCTATAGTATAATGCCATAACATACGATTGATTTTTTCTTCGCATTTATGACAGTTAAAACCTAAATGCGAGGTCCAAAGCCGGAAATGTGATAATGCGTTTTATATATGCTAATTTATCTGAAAATAATCATTTTAACTTTTATTCTGCGACAGAAATTGTCGCATATCTACTATGAACGGTCTCCGAAACAGCTCGATGAAAGATACATAAAAAGCTTTATTAACACACGGGATACTGTTTCTGTACAAAACTTTATGTAATATAATTTAAATACTGTTATAATTGCTATTATAATTTAAATACACTTATTCAGAAGTGTCTAGCATAAGAACTAGAGTTCCAAGCGGAACAAAATTTCACAAATATTTACAGTTAAACTGAACATTTCAAGTTAATCCGTCACAATTTTTAAAGGGAGTGGTCTGTGTGTGGTGTGTGGACACCACTTAATAATTAAACACATATCGCGGAAAACATCGTTTAAAATTTGAAGAATTCGTGAGTGAATATTAACCCGTGTATCCACAGTAGTGCGATTTGGGATTCCGTAATTCAACTGCGTATATTTTTGTTTTCAACATAGTGATAATGAAATATAACACATGATTCTTATACGAAATTTAATTAGGAATCGAAATGGGATATTACATTTTATACAAAGTTCCCGGAGCATTTTTTGTTTCGTCTATATATTAAAAAATGGCTGAGGTATAGCCTTTTGAATTTCTAGTGCGGCTGACATTTTGAAATGATCTCAATTTTGTCACGCGATCACACGCGTATTTATTAATCGATTTGGATTTGACAAGGCTTGTGCATAGTACATACAAATGGCTCGCCCAAGTTCGTTGGCCAGCTTCATCTGCCATCTTGTTTAAAAATGGCGGCCATTAATTTTTTTTATTTAAATTTAAAATGAGGTACAAAAAAATTAGAAACTGAAAAAGATTTCTTTCTTAAGTGTTTCACCTTGATACAAGGATTGCGGAGCATTTCTTGTTTTGTCTTTATTTTTAAAAATGGTTGAATTTCTAATGTGGGTGACATTTTGAAAAAATCTGATTTTTTGCCTGCGACAGCACTCTTAGTTATCAACTGATTCCAATGTGAGTGAGCATGTGCACAGCAATTACTGATGTCTCGACTATGTTCATTGGTTAGCTTCACCCATCAAGTTGTTTTAAAATGGCGAGCACTTCAAGATATTGCCGAATTTGGTGACCAAATAAGTCACTTTAAATAAAACCAGTTTAGATAAAGATGACTAATTTCGCGAAATTCTCATTTACATTCAGTGTTGACAAAAATTAGTATTGAATCTTCTATAATCGGGTTCCACTAATTTGAGCTTCGTGTGTTTGAATAGTATAAGCTGGCTCTTTAAAAATAAGGAATATGCAACTACCTCTTTGTTCTGGCACTGTCCTGAAGGACGAAGGACTTTTTATATTGTTTATGATAAATTGTTGCATGTTATGTTTAATACCTAGAGCTTATAAGTTAAAGATTTTGTGCTGTTTGAATGGAAAATCCGTTAACTCTTTGGAAAATTATACGAAACATAAAATTGTATCTTTACTATGCGTTTGTAAAATTGAAAATTTGTTTTAACATAAACCAAATTATAACGAGTTTAATATAATAAACCAACAACCGAAGGTCATTTTCACTTGATCGCCAGAGTTTTTATAATTTTATTTCTTCATTGATATTCCGTATTTCTCCCGACACTTCGAATTTATTGGGTAGCCGTGACCCTTCGCTATAATTTCCTTGTTACTGGGCTGTTTCTTAGTACAGTCATGTCAATTTTCAAACAATTATTTTGGGAAGTCTTCCAAAGTTCTTTCAGTGTCTGTGGATGGAGATTCATAACACTAGCTTTAACAAACCCAATTCACGAAAAAGAAAGGGTGAAGTGTCAAGTGATTTTACATGTACTTCTTTAAATCGGACACATATTATTATCTATTGTTGATTCTTACTTCGCAACATATGCGGTAGTTGACTAAAAAATGTGTCCAGGGGATCTGAACAGATGAAACTCAAATTCATGTTTGTCTTTTCCATTCAAAGCCAGAATATTTTCTTCGGAATTCTCTCTAAAATATTTTACTGATAATAAAGTGAATTTACTTGGTAAGTTTTTAAAATTTAATTAACCTTCAGAATGAAATCAAGCTGCAATCTTGAATTTTTACTTTACATTCACGAAGCCATTTCATTCTGTCTATTTTCCTCTATTGTTTTATAAGAAAATGCACCATTGCACCTTTTTGTTAGAACTATTTAATTAACCCTTTCGGCCCTGCCAGTCACTTGTGTGTTCCTTACTTTTAAAATGCTTTAAACTATAAATAACGCCTTGCAGATACGTAAAAACCTCATAATCACATATGTGCATTCTATATTTTGACTTTTTAATGGACAAGTAGCGCCGTCTTGCTTTGAAATAGTTAAAAAAAAAAAAAAAAAAAAAAAAAAAAAAAAAAAAATTCAATTTAACAAATTACAACGACCATTTGGAAAATGATTTTTTCAAAGACTAAAATTTAAGACATAAAAAAACACACGGAGTTGATCATACATTACGTACGCCATGGATTAAACATTAATATTCCTGGACTAATTTTAAATGAAATTTCATTCTTAAACTTCTAAACATCCCACAATATTACTTTTTATACCGTCGTATAGAGAAAAAAATGTACTTTTAAATGCAATTTGTTTGAATGCTGTATCTAAATTTGTTTCTGAGTTATTATTATTTTTGTAGTTTTATTACTTTTTTGTCATAGTGGCAACAGAAGTATCCATCTCTGTTGAAAGTAAAGTGAAAATACAGATTACTGTATAAACCAATCAGAAAACGAATAAAATGCGGGATTCAACTAAAACGCTTCAGATATGTTTTTGATTTCCTACCCTGACCGAGGACAATAACTATTTTTCCACATGGTTAAAAAAAAAAAAAAAGGACAAAAGTTTCAATTTTTTTGGACTTTAAGTAAAAAGTCATGGCCGAAAGGGTTTAAACTTAAATTAGGGAATACTTTTCCGAATGATTAATTTTTTATAAACAATAAAAAATACTAGTATGTTTTTATGTCAGTTAAATTCTGTTGTAATACATTTTCCAATCATCTTCAAAAATTCTTCCTTCGACTATTGTCATATGCAAAGAACGCGAAATAAGTACACTCGTTTGGTTTCAGAAACTAACCTAATTCGTTAAATTTCAGAATACGCCGTAATATTTCTTCATGTTCCTCTTAAGTGCTGCGTACTTCCAAAGAAAAAAAGGCTTAAAGGAAGTTTCTTTTCCATCACATTAAATGACTTTGATTTCCTTGTAAGATTTAGTTTATAAGTTGTTTATCAAATTATCGTTCTGGGTAAAAGTCACTTTCTTAATAGAATAAGCTTTTTCTGAGATATAGTAAATTGGTATAGAAAAGAGGTTTGAGCGAAGAGTAAAGAGTTTGTATTCACTAGAGATTACTACATTTAATAAAATGTTACGCAAGTATATAAAATCCTTAACATTTAGAAAGAAAATAATCAGTAAAACAACATTGTCTTTTTTGTTGCAAACAACGTTGATATATATATTTTTTTATTTATTAATAAATTAAATAAGTGTTTTTTTTTTCGAAGAAATCTACTCAATGAAGACTGCTTTTCTAGTTTTCTTAATAGAACAAACTTTTTCCAAGTTACAGCAAATTTAAACTGAAAAGAGTTTGCCAGAAGTACACAGATTTTTATTCATTCGAGAATGCTACATGTAAGAAAACATTACGCAAATATATAAAATGACTAATAACGTTTAGAAAGAAAAGAAAAAGTAAAATAATTGTGTCTCTTTATTGACAACAATGTTCATAACATTTTATTTTTTTCATTAGCTGATAAATTAAAAAAGTAATTTTTTACATTTATCTTTATTGAAAATTCTCAATCTAAACCACTTTTCTTAGTCAAATTTGTGGAATTAATTAATGGCAATATCATTTAGTCCGCCATTTTCATTTAGTTGAAAAAATTCAATTTACATAATATCCAATCAGTATAATTGACTTATACATAATAAAAAGTATCGACGTATCCATCGTTCAATGGAGTTCCATTACATGCGGTAAATTCAATTTAGATGTCTATATGGTAGACTAGGTCCTTTTGTCAATAATGTTATCTGAGCGAAATGTGTCTGTCGGTTGTTGGCCAATGTACCACAGTATGTAGAACATTTAAAATTTATGTCAGAGATAATAGGTTCGACTCCTGGCATATGCAGCTTTTTACTGAGTTGGAAAAATTCCTTTTCTATGATACTTTTGCAAATTAGTCAAACCGAGTTATGAATAATTATGTGTACCATCGTATCCATCGTTTAATTAAGTTCCATTCCATGAGATATTTTCTATTTAGCTGTTTATATGACAGCCTAGAGACTATTGCCAATAAGGTTATCTGCGGGAAATGCGTCCGCCGGCTTTCGATACATGTACCATAATAGGTAAGCATTGACATTTAAGTCAAGTTTATTGGTTTGGCTCCCTGCTTGGCTATTTTTTTACGCTGTTGGAAAAATTCCTCGAAAAGATTGTGGAGAATTTGGAATTTATGACATTTCCTGAAAAAATCAGTAGAGCAAAAATGAAAAAAAATACTAATTGTAAGTATCTAAGACAAAAAAGAAATTTATGCGAACTATCTTGTTTTTTTAGTTAATAAAATTTATTTTTGAAACGCTGCAAAAATGATAATAGTTGACATTCTGAAAACACATTTCAGGACAAATTTCCTTTATTTTATATTCTTCGTCGCTTCAATTTACAATTTAAAATCAACTCAAATATGTTATATCAAATATGTTATATATATATATAGTTAAAATACTCAAATAAAAATATGTCCATCAAAAATTGTTGCCATGGGGTCGTATAAGTTTGATTATTTTTACAAAGTTGCATTGTTTTATTTGGTTTGCTTGATAATATCTGTATTTTGAAGTCATGTTGGGGGAAACAAAAAAGGGGCTTCATAAACTTTACTACAGTAGTTAAGGGGACCAGGTAAACAAAATTTGGGAAAAAATCAATTTTCACTTTTTTATATCACTAAATAGTTTAAACATTTATCTTTCCAACGATGTCTGTATCTTTGAAATCTCTTCAATTTATAATTTAAATTTATATTTCCACACGTTTATATATATATAAAAAGAAGTGTTGGAATTATTCATTCTTTCTAAGAGTTCTTCACAGCTTAATGGCCATTTAAATCTTTGACTTTTTCTCAAAACTTGGATTTTTCATATTTGTGTTCCTTTTTTTCGACATCTATTTAACTTAAGAACTCGGGTTTTTCATAATACTTATATTATGTTATGTCTCTATTCTAAAAAAAAGTAACTACCGCTGTCACCGCCGCCGCCGCCGGTTTTGATTTTTTTGTGACCGGAGGCCTTTCTTCGTTAATATTAACAAAAATAATGCATACAAAAATATGAAAATCGGTGGCTTTATACAGAAATGTTTGATAAACACGCTGATGCAGACAGTTTTCAAATCGAAGAATTATTTTAAGAGTTATTTAATGCTAAAGTTGGACAAAATCGTTCCACTAAAAAAGTTTTATAGCAGCAAAAACTATACATGGCAGTGTAATCATTTTTAGATCATTTTATGCGTTAGGATTTGCCGGAGTGCAGATTGCATTAATTTTTTTATTTTGACTCATTTTTTCAGGTTTTATTTCTATTTTAAATTCAAATTTTCAGCATTTCTAGAGATATTTTTTACATATTTCAGAAAATTGTACTAATTTAAACTGTTGCCAACTGTATAAAAAGCGCAAGCAATAATGTTTGCTTCAAATTAAAAATTTATTTACACGTGACTATTATAAACAGGAAAAAAACTTTCAAATTAGAATTAAATAATTACGTATAAAAAGCCGGAACTTATTAATAATTACGTCATAAAAAGTATACACGTGAATTTTAAAAGAGAAAGGATATTGTAAAATAATAAATTCATTAACATGCGCTAGAAGTCTTAGGAGAAATTACGTCATATTTACGTCACATTATAGTTATTACATAAAATGAACACAAAATAATATTGCAAAAAAGTTTAAATTTAGAAATTGCGCTAGATATTTATTTGATATTTTGAGAATTAATTTAAAATGTCTCATTTAAAAGAACTTTCTTTTCGCTTTGTTAAAAAATACCAGGAGACAAAGACTCTCTTTACTTAATTCCTTTTATATTAGCTTATTTTGAAATGTTGTTACACGTGTATACGTCATCAAGTTATTTTTATTTCGGCGTTTTATTTGTGTTTTTATTAATGTTGTACGAATTTATTTGTTCTTTCGTTATTTAGAATAAAAATTATATCAATTTGTATAATTTGGCGAGTGGTATGGCGATTTATATAATTTGGCGAAATGGGTCGACAGGATAATCAAGTAGTACCGCAGCGGATTAGGCGTTAAAATTCCCCAATCAAAGAGAAATGAATAGAAATTCGTTTATAGGGAGATCGCCACTGTTTTTTAAATTATAATTCAATCTTTCGAAATCTTTTTAAAGCCGATCAAATTAGCGTGCATTTAGAGTCTGCGGTGTCTGGACGGGGGTTGGAGAGCGTAGCTCGTAGGGCGCCGAGCCCCCTAGTGTTGTAAATTTTAACAAAAGGATTTAATGATTTTTTGAGAATTATTTATTTTAGGAAGTGAAATCTTACGAAAAATGCTAATTTTAAAATGACTTTCAATAAATAATTAATAATTAATTTTCAGTTTAACTTAGAAAGAAAATTGTCTGTTAAAATACGTAAATAATGCTATTGTAACTACTGTAAAAAATCTAGACCTCAAACTTTCACCATTTCTGAGAAAAAGGTACACAAAGTTGTGAATTTAACATGGCGGAGATAGGGTTTTCCCGGTCCCCCTAAAGTACAGTAATGCAAAACAGAAAGTTTTTTTTTCTGGATTTGCATAGAGCAAGGTTCCATAACACTGCCGTCTTAGACACGATTCTGACAAACGCCATCGATGTATGTGAAAACAAGACATTATATTTGTGTGAATAATGTCGGGAGCATTTGCATACAGATTATTGTGAAGCTTATCACCTTATGACAGAAGTAATGGATTTGTTTTATAAAGATATACTTTAAAAAAAAGATATCGATAATATATGTTTTAACACTAGAACCGCGGAGCTGGTCAATTTGACCGAAATCGATGTTTAATTTGTCGCCGCTCAAAAAATATTGATTGAAATACATTTTCCTTTTCTGACTTTTAATATTTTAAGGTAAACAACAACTTATCGAATTTAAAAGCGAATAACATATTTTTTTTTTCCAGTTATAAACATTTATACCTAGAACCGAGAAGCGGGTCACTTTGACCCGTAATAAGTTTTTACGCATAAATGATGAAAAAGAGATGCATTTTCTCGTAAGTATTTACGAGGTAGGTTACGGAAGGTGGAATAGTGAAAGTTTTCACTACAAGATCGTACATGCTTGGTGGAATGAGGGGTCAAATGCAGTAGGAAATTACAACACATATTTAGAAGATGTATTGAAATTGCTTTTATTCTATATTCATTGCAAGTATAGATAAGATTTCACAATGCCGTAATATTACCGTCAAAGAAGCTTTGGAATATTTGTAACTATTATCTGAAAATGATACAGAACGTAATAATAATGATGACAGTCTATAAATTTTAAGTAGCGAGGATGAATATCTGACTACAAATGGAGAAAAGTTGAATTCTGATGAAGAAAATGGATGACTCTACGAATGCTCTCACAATTGTTGGACATTTTCATCGCAATGTAGATGCTAATTTATCAGTATTAAACGAAAGTTTGTCATATTTATCAGATAAAAAAGAACAATCAAGAATTGGAACAAAGGTACTTTACACTCATGGAAATCTGAAAAATAAATTTGCAATAACTTGCGCATTCATACTTGGAAATAAAGACGCTGGCAGCGATGGGACAATTTGCAAAGTTGTGCAAATAGGAACAAGCAACACAAAGAAAAAACACTGCATAGCGTTTTGAAAGAAGTTTGTGGCCCAACGGCACACACTAAACGCAATATTATGGATAACAGCACTTGAAGTGCTTGGAGACTTCTTATAGATGAATGGGTATTGTAACATATAATGAAATGTATGGAAAATAAAGCTCATCGACAGATTTATGAAATTGAATGGTTTATTACATTACAGAAATTGATGCTTTTATATGAATTTTACATGCATGGAGTAAATATTGTGTCAAAGCGTCAAACTGGATAGCCTGTGATCAATTAACTGTAGACTGCCATTTTCTTTCGGAATACAATGCCAAGAAAAACATTCCGTGAAATAATGAGATTCTTACACTGCGATATAAAATCAAACCAATCAAGTCGTCTTGAGACAAACAAATTTGTCCTGATTTCTGATATAAGGAATCGTTTCATTGGAAATTGCAAGACTAACTATATACCAGTGTCAACATAAGCGTAGATGAACAGTTATTACTTTCAAAATCTATGAGTAGTATTACTAAGTATTTGACTAACAAACCACACAAATTCAGTATCAAATTCTGGTTGTTTGCAGATGTTGATATAAAAGCAAGCCTTAAAGTAAATGTAAAACGCTCAAGAAGAGAAATATCAGTCTCTGTAAAAATGTCAAAATCTAATTTTCATGCGGCTATTGCACTAACACATAAAAAATCAGCCTAACTGTTTACCAGAAAAAAAAGATAAAAAAGTTTTGTTGCTCAGCAGTCTACATCCAATTGAAATTTTAGATAATTCTAAAAAACTACTTAATACAGCTGCTTACTATAACGAAACTAAATTTAGTGTAGATGTGATTGATTGTACAGATGACAAGAAAGTAGACTGTCAATTCTGCTTCACGTAGGAGGCCTGTGCATCTAATTTATAATATTTTGCATCTTGCTGCTAACAATGCTTGGGTTTTATACAAAGCTGTAACTGGAAAATCTATTAGTAGACGTTCATTTATTAAAGACTTAGTTGAAGAATAGTTTTGCATTTGGTTTCGTGGCATTTGGTTTCGAACCAATCACTGAAAACGATAGACCACCAAAAGCCAAGCGCAAATGAGTTCGTTACCACACTTCAAAAAGGGAAAATAAATCTAAAGATCCTTAACTTTAAACTAACTTCAACTTTAATAAAACTTCAAAATTTAATGTACCCACAGGTTTGTTGTAAATGTACAAAACTTATAAGCAAGTTTTACAATTAATGCATACAATAAATTGGAATAAATAAATCTGTAAAACTAGTAAGTAACTGGTATTTTTTATATATCTTTAAACTATTCTCAGATTTTATGTCTAAACTTATTTGAATAGGATAATCTATTTTCTATTAAAACAAAATTTGAAGTCTACATTTATTTTTGTTTAAAATATATATTATTATACTTAAGGAAAGACATTTTTGAATATTATTTTCTGAAATGTAGGCAAATTCTGCAGACTTTATATATAAAATGTAATGTAAATGTTAAGAAGTATTGATAATTATAAAAAAATATATAATTTTTTAATAAACCAAATTAAAAATTTGTGTATATTTATGCATCTTTTTCTACCTAGGGTCAAATTGAGCCGCTCCGCGGTTCTAGGTATACCGAAAGTCCCGCGGTTCTAGTGTTAAAGAAAAATTTATAATTTATCTTTCAGACAAAAATCGATATTGCATTGAAAAAAGATTGCTAGAACGATCTAAAGTTTAAATTATATTATATGAACTTTAAAAAGTTCTCTGTCATACTTAAATAATAAAATAATAGAAGTGATGTTACAAGTAAAAAACATACATTTTGTTTAATACTTCTCAGTACTTTCAAGCTTTTCCAAGCTCTTTATCAGAGAATATTTTAAAAACTAATTCCTGTTCATTTATAGAAATACGTCACATCGTTTTGAAATGAGAGAGCCAATAATTATTAGAGCTGAAAGTAGAAGTAGCAGGTCTTTGGATGGAACATACTTACAGAAAATAAATATTATTATTAACTTCAGTTCTATTTATTTTATCACTCTTTTCTCATGCGTTACTTTCTATATAAATATGTAATACTATTAACATATATAGTATGAAAGTAAAACAGTGAACTTTTTAAAGTTCATATAATATATTTTATGTTTGATTCAACGAGAAATAATGCGTTTCGTCTTAGGATATTACAGTCGAACCTCGTTATCCCCACACTCTAATGCGCAGAAAAAAGTGTCGTCATATGAGGAGTGTCGTGGTGACTGGAGTTAGAGAAAAATATGTTTATAAAAAGTTGTATTTGTAATTAATTTAAAACAATTTTAAATTCATAAATGTTCTTGTAGTTTTAAGCAATAAAACATTATTATTAAACAAAATAAACACAAAAGCAAAATTAAAAAGAATAAAAATCAGATTTATGATGAGTTGTTTGTATTGTTATATGAAATATTGATATAGTAAGGTCTGCTTATCCCTAGATGTGCTTCCTACATTTCTTTTTTCAATATTATACAATTAACTGTAATCAACATTCGTTGCTTCAGAAAAGGATGTTAGATAATTTCTAATCGTTTCAATGAAATACAATGCTTTGGTTTAGTCGGATGTAAAACGCCGTGTAACCACAAGAAAGCGCCATTTATTCAGATAAACGATTGAATTAAAATTTCTCATTGATCTCAAAGGGCATTTTAGACACTTTTGTTAAATGTTTGGCTATTTCTCACCGTTTAATTTCGGTGCTTATAGACGGATTATGTAAAATGGACAATTGTCCTAAACCGTCGGGATATCCGGAGTTGAAAATTATTCAACGACGTAAAATGCGGAGTTTACTTACATTAAAATCATATACAGAAAATCGGGACTTTAAAAACCTGACGTGATAAGCGGAGTAACGTGAAAACCGGGTGTCGGGATAACGAGATCCAACTGTATAAGTAAATATTAATTTCTTTTTATAAGAGCTCAATTTCTGTTACGAAGATTCTATACGAAATGCCTTATGTTGAAATTTTGACGTAAGTGAAAATAATCTTCTAAGTTTCCTCAAAAGGATTGCGTGGAATTCGACATTTATGACACATTCTTGAAAAACGGTAGGGCAAAATAAAAAATAAAACCCTTAACCCATTTGTGCCTAGCAACCCATTTTTGGGACGGTTCACCTTTTCATGAATAAGTATATTTTTCTTCGCCTTTATAACTTGAAAATTATAAGAAATAATTATTTATAAATGTCTTTATCTATTTAGTTAGTGTTTTTCGACAGAAATCACTGTCTTATTTAATGCTCGTACTATACTTATATTTTGTTATACCAATATTTCAGGCATTATTATTACTAGGGGATCGTACCCGGGCTTCCCGGGTTAAAGAATATAAGTGAAAACATTTTTTTTTAAATTGAAAACTAACAATTTTTTTATATGCAATAATTTTTTTAGATTGACCACTTACATTAAAAAAGCATTTTTCATATGGAAAATACTAATTACACAATCAAATACATTTTTGAAATTTATCAAAAGCGATATTTTCTTATTAGCCGCATGCTAAGAGTTATTTGCCAAGATTATACTACTTATGGCATCCTTTTAGTTTCTCATAATTTCAGAGCTTATACATGTCTGGTAAATTTGTGTTTTATTTATGTTATTTTATTTATTTATTTATAGGGAAGTTTTTTTAAATGGAAATTAGTCGTAAGAAAATGATGAGCTCTTTATTTTGTTTTAAGTGCAAACGGATTAATCTTTCGTAATCGAGCTCCGCGCGATATAGATAAATTAAAAAATTTCATGCTTTAAAATTGTTTTTAAAACCATAGACAATCAGTAAACTGAGATAAACTTTGCAAACAAATTCCATTTGAAAAAGAAATCCTTTTAGGTGATCTAAAAATTTGTACGATTACAAATAAGTTAGATTTGTGTTTTTTCAATATTATTCTTTTATTATTTTTTTTTTTTATAAAAGAAGTATTAATTTCGTTAATATGTCTTTCACAAATATGTTAGTTTGGTGGGTATTTTTAATATTATTCTTTTATTTGCTTATAAAGGAAGTATTAATTTCATTATGCAAAAATAGTCAGAAACAAATGCTGAAAAATGTTTGTTGCTTTATGTGTAAAATGTTTATTATTTTATGTATTGAAATGTTTATTATTTTATGTATGAGATAAACTTTAAAAAAATCATACTCAAAAATTATTTTAGAAAATATAATACATCAGTCAATGAATACAGTTTTTAAACAAATTGCATTTGAAAGTACATTTATTTCCCTAAGCGACAAAAATTGAAAATGTATGATGGTCAGAAGATTGAAAAAATGCAGTAGCGAAAATTTCAAGACCGAAATTTGATCGTGTTGCCATTCGCAAAATGACGTCAGCGTTACGCACAGATACGTTTGTTCTTTATAATATATATACATAATCAGTAAAATATAATAAAGATCAGTTATTAAGATGTGGTTATCAATTGAGGCTGTTATGCTTGGATTTCCGGAATGAAAATAGCAAATTTCACCTTCTCAAAATTTGCATACGCACTTCTCATATCCATATTCATCATTAAAAAAAAAATGTATTTTGTTTAATCATTTAAAAATCATTTTAACTCAAAACCTGAAGTCAAGATTGCCAGCAACATCTTTTATGTGAACAGATGCACTCTTTATTTGAGATTCTAATCTCAATTTTGGAGAGTAAAAATTTCCGTAATTTATGGCTTTTACACGCATTTGTGTTAAAAAGGCTTAGTTTTATCTAACAAAATGATCGTTTTCTTTTAAATATGACTTCATTTTCACTTAAATAAGCATTTCACCTAGTGTCTGAAACTTATTATCAGTACACATGCAGAAGGAAAATCACTATAGAAAATGTATGAGGAAAAATGCGTGTTTTCAAAAGCAGTATGTCATTTTCCGTTATTATGCCCCTAATATAATATTCTGCTCCTAATGGGATTTTGCGCCATTAAACCCTATACAACAATTTTTATCAACAATTTTGAATTTCTATCAGAAAATAGCATGAATAAAGTTTAAAATATCTCATTATTTCTCTCTTGTCTGCAGCAATGAAAGCTATCTAATTTTCATCATTTTGAAGAAATTTCATAAAATGCTTTTAAAATTAAAATATAAAAGCAGTGATATCAAAATAAAAAAAAGAGATAGTGCGACCACATCTATAAAGGAAGAGGTTTAAAAATATACATATTTGTAAAATTGGTTCAGCAGAAAGATCAGGGCAGATGACTAAAAAGCACACTTGTGTTTTAAATATATAGGTTATATAAAATTAGGAAAAATTAAATTAAGCAAATTATGTTATTTTGATAAAATTATAGTAGAATGTCCTAAAGAATAGCATTAAAGTTTTATTATTTGAGAGAATTTTGGACAATAACTTCTGGAACGTGATATTATTTTAAACCTCGAGTTATTTGTTTGCTTATCTAACTCGGCGAAGCAAATCTATCCAGGCGAGAATCATCAATTTCTGTAATATAAATTGCTATAATTTGCATGTCACCTCTCTTTAATAAAGACACTCTGCATTTTTGTAAAACATTGTGTTTATCAGTGTGTGCTTTCGATTACATTATTTTCAAAAGTGAAGCATTTTCACCTGTGAAGAATTTCAAAGCAGCTGGGCTGAGAAAATGACGCACTTCTACAAAACATAATTCAGGTTTAAGAATTAAAATACACCCTGTTTTATAAAATGACGTCATTTGCATCCGCTAAATCAATCTACTTTTACAACCCAGTCTTAAACATCGTCTATAGAAAAGTGTGCATATGACGTCATTATCACGGAATAACAGACAATATTCTTGACAAAGTCATATTTTATTTTCAACTATTTTTTCAGGTTGTATGAGAAAATGGCAACAAAAAGATACAGTATCTCCTATTTTCAACTATTTTCCGCTTACTTTCAATGACTTTCAATAGAAAGGAGGTACTTTTGTTGCCACGATAAGAAAAATGGTATTAAAAACTGCGAACAAATTAATATCTCAAAAATTAATTGAGATACAGCTTTCAAACAAATTGCATTTAAAAGAGCATTTTTTTCCTTATACGACGGTGTAAAAATTTAAAATGTGCTATGTTTAGAAGTTTAAAAATTTGCTGTAGAGAAAATTGCAAAACCAAAATTTCATTTCAAATTTCAAAGTGTTGCCATTCGCAAAATGACGTACGCGTTACGCACAGATATGTTTGTCCTTTATAATATAGATAGTAGCCATTAGTATAGACATATTATTCATATCTGTTGAACAACAATATATAAAAACTCATGACACTTATTTTTCATTTTAAAAAATCTTTTACCTTGCCTTTTTACATATTAGAATCAAAAGTCATAATTTACATTTTCCTTATTTTTCATAAAAAATTATAACACATTTCCTTGTTTTATTTAGAAGAACATATATTCCGGTAGATTTAAATAGCATTTTTTTAGGTAGCTTTCATTACAAAAAGCCACAGTCGTGGAAAAAAAAAGTAAACACCCCCTACTAACTCCTCAACAAATTATCGTAGAAGAAAGTTTCTGTTACCGAATGATTGGAAATAAAGTCTACTTTTAAAGGATGTATGTAAAATTTTCTTAGGGGGCTATCTACATATTAAAACGAATCCAAACTTTATTTTTTTCAATGGCAATACCCAATTTTAACGAAATATTTCAAATCTTCTGTTCAAACTATGCCTAGACACCGAATTTCAAGTCATTTGCATGATAAGTTTTTGAATTATAAACATTCAAAATTTAGTGCTTCTAATGTTAAATTACATTTTCATATTTTTATTTATATCTCCAGAAATTATGCTCCAAATGTGCTAATTTTTTTGTAGCAATAATACTAATATACCCAAACATAAATATGCTGAATTTGCAATTCTTATAACTTTATGATATAAATTATTTTTTATGAAATTAATACTCGAAAAAATTATGAATTGCAACCTACAATTTTTTTTTTGATGGAATTAGATTTATAAAGTCCTGCTTTATGGAAATCCAAAATTTCACATTTTTCTTCCAAGTAGCTTTCAAATTATGCTTTAAAAACGGCAAAATGATGGTTTAAGGGCCCGTCTATAATAAGAGTGACTAGATATTTTGAAATTTCTTCTGCTGTCGTGTAATCTATCAGGCTTCATTGACTTCTTCAGGTGCCTTGATCAAGATGAGGGCTCTCTCGGTAAACAATCGCGTTCCGAACTTCAATTTGGATACAACCCTTAAAATACGCTCGTTTTAAAATAATTATTTTCTCAGAAACTTATGGTACGAATTGCATAAAAATTTGTTTTTAGGCTAATTGAAGTTTGTAGAGTTTATTTATGCTGTCAGAATTGTGTACTGCTATTGAATAAAACAAAGTTATGGTTTGTTTTAATATGTAGATGGCTCCCTAAGAAAATTTTATCTATATCATTTAAAAGTAGACTTTATTTACAATCGTTCGGTACCAGTCACTTTCTTCTACAATAATTTGTTGAGGAGTTAGTAGGGTGTGAAGACGTTTTCTCTAGAAAAGAGATGGCCGTTTTTGTTGAGAGCGTGGTGAAATGTAGAACACCAGGACTTCTAAAAAAAAAAACTCCAATTCGGGTAAACGAAGACTTTGTTTATTTCATGATGAAGGTCCAAGGGAGAGGTACAGGGGGAAGCAATAAGGAGCCTCTTTTAAAACGTCATCACGAGGCTAGAGACAGAGCAGGAATGTGGAATATACAGTTACAACTTTTTTGCTTGGCGGACTACAATATCGCCAATCTACGAGTATTTTCGCGCCATGCACAAGAGGCTGAGGGAAACATTGGCTGGTATGTTCGCCAAAAACATACGGTAGGCTTCTACCATATATTAATTGTGTAGGGGTGGCAGATTGTGGGCTGATAACATTCCTGAGTCATGATAGACGCAGACTAATCTGTACATTGATACAGCTGCGGTTAAAAGTAAAAAAATAAAAAGTGTTTCTGGAAAAGGCCTAGTAACAGATCGAAATCGTTAGGCGAAAAGGCATGAGAATGTATTTTTCTAGAGCAGATGTTAGATCAAAGATAAACCGCTTTACCACAAAAATGCAGAATTGCCATACATCTGAACAAAAGGGTGTGAAGCGAAGATAATTCTAATGAATAGATTGCATGTAAAGTGATTTTAAATGATGAGTTATATTCATGGCCAAATAAGGAAATGACCGAAGTTAAAATGCTTTTGAAACTAACAGTCAGCCGTAACGAATTTTCTACAAGGTTAAATCGTATGTGTGAAAAAATCATAAAGTAAAAATTGAAGACTGAATCACTGATTTTATTTTATTAAAGATATGAGTAACTAGAATAATTTAATTTAAATGTGAAGGGCTGTTAATACAATTGATTTAGTTTTTAAATGTTGAATTTAATTTAGGGGCTGCACTGTTTGACTATAGCGCACTAAAATAAATAAATTCTTAAACAGAATTTTAATTGAAACTGCTGGGGGGGGGATAGAATGTAAGCATATATAACGAGATAATCGTTATATAGGGGTGTTTACTTTTTTTTCCACGACTGTACCTATTGCAGCCGTTCGGAGGAAAGTGATTTCAAAAAATTTTGGTATATTTTCTTCGATCATGACCCCCAGACCCCGAAACCACCCTCCGTTCAAAATTGATATATATATATATATATACATATATATTTGTAGTATTTTATCTGAAAATTACTAAAAGGTTCACTTGGCTTATAACTATAAATAAATGCATCTATTAGTTCGTCATTTTAATACGGCATTTATTATTCACTCGAACAAATATCATGCTTGGAAGATCACAACATTTCATCCACATCAATAATATAATACATTTGTTTACATAAATACTGGATTTCACCTAGAATTCTTACTCAAATCTTTTATTTGATACACAACGAATCATCAACCTTCATGTTGAGATAAAAACTAACGAACTTCTAAAAAACATAAATCATCTCTTGAATTTTCTTATTTTCCATCAAAAACGTTGCCACACATTTTGAACTTTTTTCCACGCTCCTCGTGTTGTACTTTTTATTTCATATATGATGGCGCATCGATTCAATAAACCCTTGAGTTAGACGAGTTGCATTGTTGAGAATATTTACATTCCCACATTCGGTCATCCTGACAGTCCGGTGACCCAACGGAACGTGTTTTCAAATCATATCTTCTTTTAAATTTAGCTTCATATCCACCATAAACAGAATTATCAGTATGGTTTAATGACTGTTCATACTGCCTACGATTAATATTACTCCAGAAATATACATCTCTTTTACACAATTTAATCTCTTCCCTTTCAAAATTTTCCCGTATTCTTTCTTTCTGATCTCCGTATAAATATCTTCTATCGTCAAGAAATGTATGTTGTTTACAATATCTGGGACGTCTCTTTAAAAAATTGTCTCTCGGATAATATTTTCTATCTTCATTTTTGTCATTGCAATCACGCTTGTAATTTCCGCTAAATCTCTTTTTATTTACATTTACTCCTTCAGTATTATTTTCTTCTCTCGTGTTCTTTCGTTTATAATATTTTTCAAGATTCTTCATTTCATTTTTATTTTCATTCGCGCGTGCATATAAATTGCGTTTTTCTTTTAGCTCGCTCATTCGTACTATTCGTGATACCTCATTTCTTTAATTCAAACTTTTGTTAATTGAATTTAATTTTTTCTCACGAGATCGTTCCGTTTTTCTCATTATAGCTTTTCTATTTATTTCATTGGCCACATGTTTTAAATTTCCATCGGTATTTCTTACCGCCCTAATATATCTACAATACATAATGGTCTTGCCTTTGGCGTTTTCTTCCTTGGCGAGATTTTTTATTTTGACACCTTCTTCTGTGTCTGTTAAAATGCATCCTGATATTGCACTTACACCTAACAATATGTCACATTCTAGACCTGATATTACATGAAAGTTATCTATCAGTTTCACGCCGTCTACTTGTATTTCATGCTCAAAGTATCCTATTGACTGTATTTCTTCTCCGCTAAATCCAGTCAATATATGCAAATTTTCTTGGCATAATTCAGGTGCGCCTATTTCGGTGTAATATTCTTCATTTATTAAACTCACATCGCTTGCTGTGTCGATGATAATTTTCGTGGGTTTCTCATTTATTGGAACTAGACGTATCTTTTTTGTCGATGCGGCGTTATTTTCCGCTTTTGATAAGCTCATTATGTTTCTTTTTTGTGCGTAATTATCGTTAGCTTTCCTAATCGGGTTACCATAATATTCTTGTGTGCTCATTTGATCCCTATTTGTACATTTGGCGGCGATATGACCAGGCAAACCACAAAGATGGCAGATAATTCTCGAATTAATAGCTCTTTCGCCTCGTTCTATATTATTTTGATAAGAATTTTGATTCCACTGGCTATCTATTTCCTCCCTGTTCACGCTATTTTGCGCCTTAAACAATTTGGCGGTTTTAAATCCTCTACACGCCGTATCAAAATCATCTAGTTTTCCCGCTAATACATCTACCTCTTTTATCTTTGGAAATTCCTCAATAAAACGTTCTCTGGTTTCTGGCGGTATTTTTCGCTTAATTTGATCAGTTACTAATAACTCCGTTAATCCCTCAAAAGTTGTTACGTTCATTCCACATACCCATTCATTAAAGTACGTTTTTAACTGAAAACCAAAATCACGCCAATTATCTATTGGCTCCTTTTTATGAGTCATGAACCTCTGTCTAAATTCTTCTGGCGACATTTTTAATCTTTTCAACAATAATTTTTTTATATATTCGTAATTATTTACATCCGGTTCCTTTTCTCTTGTAATTAAGCTAGCTATTTCTAACGGTAATAAACTTAATAGATATGAAACCCATTCATCCTTGTCTATTTTCATTTGAGATACCTGTCTGTCGTATAATGTTAAAAACATACAAATATCACCATTTTCACTGTCAAAACGATTAAGTAACTTCAATAAATCAAAATTTTTACATGTTCCCGTTCTTGGAGCTAGTATTTCTGCATCCTTCTGAGAGTATATCTCGGGTTGCATCGTCAATTTCTTTAGCTCAAATTCCTTCATTTTTTTTCTATCCTCTATTTCTAACATCAATTTCTTCTCCTCTATTTCTGTCTGTCGTCTTCTCTCTTCTGTTTCAAGTTCTGCCTGTCGTCTTCTCTCTTCCGCTTCAAGTTCTGCCTGTCGTCTTCTCTCTTCTGCTTCAAGTTCTGCCTGTCGTCTTCTCTCTTCTGCTTCAAGTTCTAATTTTCTTTCTTCCAACGCTATTCTCTTCTTCTCTTTCTCCTTCTCTGCTTCTATTTTTCTCTGCTCTTTCTCCTTCTCTGCTTCTATTTTTCTTTGCTCTTTCTCCTTCTCTGCTTCTATTTTTCTTTGCTCTTTCTCCTTCTCTGCTTGCGCTTCAAGTTCTGACTTTCTTTTCTCTTTGCTAGTCGATGATATTACTTCAAGACGGTCTTTTATAAAGTCTTCATCAAAACTTTCCCAAGTTTTTATTGCTTCAATTAATGACAGAATGGTTAATTTCTCTGGCGTGTTTATTCCGCATTCCTCGCATAGTTCAATCAAATCGCTTCGTCGCGCTTTATTCAAAATCGACAAAATGATGTTTTTTTTTTCCGAAATCGTTTCAATTTTTTATTCAAATCCCGGCACCGAGCCCCCAAAATTTGTAGTATTTTATCTGAAAATTACTAAAAGGTTCACTTGGCTTATAACTATAAATAAATGCATCTATTAGTTCGTCAATTTAATACGCCATTTATTATTCACTCGAACAAATATTATGCTTGGAAGATCACAACATTTCATCCACATCAATAATATAATACATTTGTTTACATAAATACAGGAATTCACCTAGAATTCTTACTCAAATCTTTTATTTGATACACAACGAATTATCAACCTTCATGTTGAGATAAAAACTAACGAACTTCTAAAAAACATAAAACATCTCTTGAATTTTCTTATTTTCCATCAAAAACGGTTCCACACATTTTGAACTTTTTTCCACGCTCCTCGTGTTGTACTTTTAATTTCATATATGATGGCGTATCGATTCAATAAACCCTTGAGTTAGACGAGTTGCATTGTTGAGAATATTTACATTCCTATATATATATATATATATATATATCTGACCTTTGTCATACTGTAACTCTCGTATTTATGAACCGATTTGGATGTAATTCGGAGTACACATAGTACATACTAATGTCTCGACCGAGTTCGTTGGCCAGCTTCATCCGCCATTTTGTTTCAAAATGGCGGCCATTTAAATATTTTTTAAAAAAATAAAATTTGAAATGTGGTACCAAAATTTTGAAAATGGAAAAATATTTTCTTCTTATGTATTTGACCTTTACACAAATACTCCGGAGCAGTTTTTGTTTCGTCTATACCTTAAAAAATGGCTGAGTTATAGCATTTTGAATTTCTAGCATGACTGACATTTTGAAACGTCCTGAAATTTGTCACGCGATAAAAGGCGTATTTATGAACCGATTTGGATGTAACTTCGTTTATACATAGTACATACCAATGTCTCGACCGAGTTCGTTGGCCAGCTTCATCCGCTATCTTGTTTAAAAATGGCGGCCATTTAAATTTTTAAGAAAAATTTAAATTTGAAATGTGGTACCAAAAAAACTGAAAATTTAAAAAAATATTTTTTTTCTTATGTGTTTGACCTTGATAAAAAGATTCTTGAGCAGTTTTTGTTTCGTATATACCTTAAAAAATGGCCGAGTTATAGCATTTTGAATTTCTAGCGTGGCTGACATCGTCCTGATTTTGGTCACGTGATAACAGGCGTATTTATGAACCGATTTGGATGTACCTTGGCGTGTACATAGTACATACAAATATTTCGACCAGTTCGTTGGCCAGCTTCATCCGGATCTAGTTTCAAAATGGCGGCCATTTAAAAAAATTAAAAAAAAATTAAATTTTAAAATGAGATACCAAAAAATTAGAAAATGAAAAAGATTTTTTTGGTTGTGTTTTACCTTAATACAAAGATTCCGGAACAGGTTTTGTTTCGTCTATATCTAAAAAAATGGCTGAGTTATAGTATTTTGAATTTTTATTGTGGCTGACATTTTAAAACGACCTGATTTTTGTCACGCGATAACAGGCGTATTTATGAACCGATTTGGATGTAACTTGGTCTGTCTCTGTACATAGTACATACCAATGTCTCGACCGAGTTCGTTTACCAGCTTCATTAGCCATCTTGTTTCAAAAGGGTTGCCATTTAAAAAAAAATTAATTTGAGGTATTAAAAAATTGGAAAATGAAAAAGATTATTTTTATGTGTTTGGCCTTGATACGAAGATTCAGGAGCAGTTTTTGTTTCTGAAAATTTGTTCTTTTGTTTATATCTTGAAAATTAGTTGAATTATAGCACTTTGAATTTCTAGCATGGCTAACAGATTGAAATGATCTTGAATTTGTCACGCGATAACACACGTATTCGCCTATTTCGATATAAGAAGGCATGTGGATAGTATACATCAATATCTCAACCAAGTTCGCTGGCCAGCTTCATTAGCCATCTTGTTTCAAAATGGCGGCCATCAAATTAAAAAAATATATATATTTAAAGTGAGGTGCAAAACAAAACTATAAATTGAAAAAGGGTTTCTTTCTTAAGTATTTGACCTTGATATAAGGATTCGGGAGCATTTTTTGCTTGTCTTTATCTTAAAAAATTACTCAGATATAGCAGTTTCAATTTCTAATGTGGATGACATTTGAAAAATCTGATTTTTTGCCTGCGACAGCACTCTTATATATCAACCGATTCAGATGTGAGTGAGCATGTGCACAGCAATTACCAAGGTCTCGACCAAGTTCACTGGTTAGCCTCATCCACCATGTTGTCTCAAAATGGCAGGCACTTTAAGAAATCGCCGAATTTGGTAGCCAAATATAAGTTACCTTAAATAAAATCAGCTTGGATAAAGCTGACTAATTTCGCGAAATTCTCATTCATAATGATTTAGTATTGATAAAAATTAGTATTGAATCTGATATATTCGGTTTCCACTAAATTGAGCTTCGTGTGTTTGAATAATATAAGTTGGCTTTTTTAAAATAAGGAATATGAAAGCTACCTCTTCCTTCCGGCACTGGCCGGAAGGACTTTTTTAAATCTACCGGAATATATGTTCTTTTAAATAGAATAAGGAAATGTGTTTTAATTTTTTATGAAAAATAAGGAAAATGTAAATTATGACTTTTGATTTTAATATGTACAAAAAGCAAGATAAAAGATTTTTTTAAATGAAAAATAAGTGTCATGAGTTTTTATATATTGATGTTAAACAGATATGAAAAATATGTCTATACTAATGGCTACTATAATAATAATGCCTGAAATATTGGTATAAGAAAATATAATTTCTCTATCTATTACCGAGAGATGACAGCATAAGGTGGATATTTATTTGTTTAAATGAAGCCTTTTTTCGGTGTTTATAAATTTTTAATTTTTCAAGATGGCGAATCCAAATGAAGTATCCAAAATCGAAAGTCATAATCTAAGCTTGTAGACATTTTTAAAAACGTATTTTTTTATATTGCGAAATTAAATGTTCAAGCCTTTTTTTATGCATTTTTGTAACGTCCAAAATATTGGGTTCTAGGCTCAAATGGGCACATATTTTAGTTGGACATTTAGGAGCCAGTTATTTATGTAATCACCTTTTGAAGATATGTATGAAATAAATTGTTTGTTTTTAAGTCAGCAATATGATTATTCTTATTTTATTATTAATAATAGTTACAACGTTATTAGTCTCTGTAAAGAAGTAAATGTATTTTTCTTGTAGTTCATAAAAATACTAATTATAGAACAAAATATACAATTTAAAAACTTTTTAAATATAAATATAGACAAAATATATAATTATGCTTATTATTCTACTAGAAATACTCATATGTAGTTTTTTCTTTTCATTTTATTAAAAAAATACGAAATAATTTAAGTGTAATTTGTTTTAGTATTTTTCGAGTTCATTTTGCAATATTTTAAAGTGATTTTACCAAAACATTTGAGAAAACCAAAATTCAGGCACAAATGAGTTAAGAAAAGATTTGACAAGTAACAAACAAGGCATAAAAACTATTCGTTGGACTCTCTGCTTTTAGTAAGTACACTGTAAAAAAAAAAAAAAAAAAAAAAAAAAAAAATACTGCCAGCGTTTCGGTAGGAATCTGAAAAATAGTTGCCCTTATCGTACCGGAATAATTTCCGACCCAGCTCGGAATAAAATCCGTAAAAATAAGGAAATAGTCAGTAAAACGGTATTTTACGGATTTTATTCCGAGCTGGGTTGCAAATTATTCCGGTACAATAAGGGCAACTATTTTTCCGATTCCTACCGGAAAACTGGCATTATTTTTTCTACAGTGTACCTCAAGTAAAAACAGAAATTTCTAGATACGCTATTCGTTCAGTTAATAGAAACTATTCTTCAAACCTTTGAAAAATTAAAATAGGTCACATTATAAAAACACATTTCATAAATAGCTATATTTAGTTTTCATTTTTCAATTCTGCTTTTTTAAATTTAGGATTTACTCTATATTATTCATTTTACGAATTCGTTATTCTACATTATCAAAAATTAAAATATTTTCAGTAACAAATTTTAGGCCGGTTGGTCGCGTATGCTCCACGACTTCGAATTTTTCTTTCTTGATTGCGCTGTTTATGTGGGTCGTATGATGGTATCCGTCTTTTAAAGTTACATTGAGAAAAATATCTTCATAAACTATACTACGGTATTCAAACAGTAACGGAATCAAATTTCCTTTCCAATGCACATTTGACAACATTAGAACTCAGATATTAGACACGATTCTGACAGACGTTATCGATGCGAAATATATTAAAACAAGAGAATATATTTGTGTTAAAAAGTCGGGATCATCTACATGCGGATATTTTTAAAGCTTACCAATCAAGGTCGTGGATTTCTTTTACAAATATAGTTTTTTAAAAAAGAATTCGATAATATATCGTGGAAACAATAATAGATATTTCATCTTTGACCAAAATACATTTAAAAAAGTCCTTCCGGCCAGTGCCGGGAGGAAGAGGTAGCTTTCATATTCCTTATTTTAAAAAAGCCAACTTATATTATTCAAACACACGAAGCTCAATTAAGTGGAAACCGAATGTAGGAGATTCAATACTAATTTTTATCAATACTAAATAATTATGAATGAGAATTTCGCAAAATTAGTGAGCGTTATCCAAGCTGCTGTTATTTAAAGTAACTTAGATTTTGCTGCCAAATTCGGCGATTTCTTAAAGTGCCTGCCATTTTAAGACAACATGGTGGATGAGGCTAACCAGTGAACTTGGTCGAGATCTTAGTAATTGCTGTGCACATGCTGACTCACATCGGAATCGGTTGATACATACGAGTGCTGTCGCAGGCAAAATATCAGATTTTTCAAAATGTCACCCACGTTAGAAATTGAAACTGCTATATCTGAGCCATTTTTTAAGATAAGGACAAACAAAAAATGCTCCTGAATCCTTATATCAAGGTCAAATACTTAAGAAAGAAACCTGTTTCAATTTCTAATTTTTTTGCACCTCACTTTAAATATATATATTTTTTAATTTAATGGCCGCCATTTTGAAACAAGATGGCTGATGAAGCTGGCCAGTGAACTTGGTCAAGATATTGATGTATACTATCCATATGCCTTCTTCCATCGAAATAGGCGAATACGTGTGGTATCGCGAGACAAATACAAGATCGTTTCAAAGTGTTAGCCATGATAGAAATTCAAAGTGCTATAATTCAACCACTTTTTAAGATATAAACAAAAGAACAAATTTTCAGAAACAAAAACTGCTCCAAAATCATTGTATCAAGGCCAAACACATAAAAATAATCTTTTTCATTTTCCAATTTTTTAATACATCATTTTAAATTTTAAATTACATTTTTTTTTTAAATGGCAACCCTTTTGAAACAAGATGGCGAATGAAGCTGGCCAACAAACTCGGTCGAAACATTGGTATGTACTATGTACAGATCAAGTTACATTCAAATCGGTTCATAAATACGCCTGTTATCGCGTGACAAAAATCAGGGCGTTTCAAAATGTCAGCCACGCTAGAAATTCAAAATGCTATAACTCAGCCATTTTTTAAGATATAGACGAAACAAAAGCTGCTCCCGAATCTTTTTATCAAGATCAAACAAATAAGGAAAAATATTTTTTCAATTTTTAATTTTTTGGTACCACATTTCAAATTTAAATTTTTCTTAAAATTTTAAATGGTCGCCATTTTTAAACAAAATGACGGATGAAGCTGGCCAACGAACTCGGTCGAGACATTGGTCTGTACTATGAATAAACGAAGTTACATCCCAATCGGTTCATAAATACGCCTTTCATCGCGTGACAAAATTCGGGACGTTTCAAAATGTCAGCTTCGCTAGAAATTCAAAGTGCTATAACTCAGCCATTTTTTAAGATATAGACGAAACAAAAACTGCTACGGAGTCTTTGTATAAAGGTCAAATACATAAGAAAAAAATATTTTTCCATTTTCAATTTTTTGGTACCACATTTTAAATTTTATTTTTTTAAAAAATATTTAAATGGCCGCCATTTTGAAACAAAATGGCGGATGAAGCTGGATAACGAACTCGGTCGACACATTGGTATGTACTATGTACACACCAAATTACATCCAAATCGGTTCACAAATACGAGAGTTACAGTGTGACATAGGTCAGATATATATATATATATATATAAATTTTGAACGGAGGGTGGTTTCGGGGTCTGGGGGTCATGATCGATGAAAATATACCAACATTTTTTGAAATCGCTTTCCTCCGAACGGCTGCAATAGGTAGCTTTTTGTAAAGAAAGCTACCTAAAAATGGCTTACATAAAAGAAGAAAAGAGTATTTCTTTTTAAAGAGCTCAATTTCTGTTCACAAGATCATATATTAGATGCCTAGCGCTAACATTTTGATATAAGCAATTTCCTAAGTTTCTTCAAAACGATTATGTCGATTTTGACATTTAAGTCTTACAAGAAAGAAAAGAAGTTCCTGTAAGTTAGATTCATCAAAAAGATTATGAGCGTTTTGACGTTAATGAAATTTTCTGAAAATGCAATAGAACAAAAAAAAAAAAAAAAAAAAAAAAAAAAAGAAAGAAAGAAAAGAAAAGAAAAGAAAAGAAAGAAAAGAAAAACAACAACAACAACAACCTAAAACAAGTTTTATCACGTCACAAACAAAGCATAAAAGCTATTCATTGGATCTCATTGCTTTTATTAAGTACGTCAATTAAAAAGAGGAAATCCAAGAAACATTTTTCTTCCAGTTAATATATTTTTTAAACCAGGTAAAAAATGACAATAGGTTACATTCTGAAAACGCATTGCAAGAAAGACAGTTATTCTACAGTTCTTGATTTTTGAATTTAGAATCTACTTATTATCTCATATTATTCTTTTTACGAATTCTTTATTCTACTTTATAAGAAATTTCCATTAACCAATTTTAGACCGGTGCGACGTATACAATGTTTTACTTCAATTTTTTCATTCTTCATTGCATTATTTATGCGGGATATATGATGATATCTGTCCTTTAAATTCATATTGAGAAAAATACCTTCATAAACTTTACTACGGTATTCAATATATAGTGATGCAAAAAATACCTGTTTCAATCGAATGTACGCAGACCAAGATTTGACAACATTGGCCACTTAGAAATTAGACTCAATTCTTACGAATGCCATCAATGCTATTGTATGCTAAAACAAGACATTACATTTGTGTGGAAAAAAATATCTGGAGCATCTGCATCCAGAATGGTTTATAGCTTATTAATCAATGTAGAGGATTTCTTTTTCAAATATATTTTTCTGAAAAGAATTCGATAATATATTAATGGAAGAAAAATTGATATATATATATTTTTTTAATTAAAAGACATTAAAAAGAAGCTTGCAAGAACGAAGTTAAGATTATTTTCTTTTGACAAGACCAATATTCGACAACATTGGCTGCTTAGATATTAGGCATGATTCTAACAAATGACAACAACGAGAATTATGTTAAAAAAATGCATTATAGTTGTGTGAAAAATATTCCGGAGCACGTGCATCCAGATGGATTTAAATCTTACCTTTAAAAAAAATCCAAAATACATCTGGGAAAAAAGGCTTGATGAAATAAATGAAGATTATTTTCTTTTGACACGAGCTCAGTTTCTGTTCACATGATCACAAATGAAATGCTTAACGCTAAAATTTTTCTGTAAGTTAAAGCAACTTGCTAAGCTTGTTCAAAAGGATTGGATTTAGGCATTTATGCAGTTTTCTGGAAAAACAATAGGAAAAAATTGAAAAAAAAACCTAAAACAAGCTTTATCACGTCAGAGCCAAACAATAAAATCTATTCATCGGTTCTTATTGCTTTTACTATGTACTTCAATTTAAAATGAGAAATTGCTAAAACATTTTTCACTGTGTTAATAGAAGATATTTTTCAAATGGATTAAAAATGACGATAGGTTATATTGTTAAAAGACATTTCACGACAAATTTAAAGTATTTGTTATTCTTCCGTTTTCCAATTTTAGACATAGGATCTACTCAACTATATATACTTTTTTACGAATTCCTCATTCTACTTTTTAAGAATTTAAAATGTTTTCGCCAACCAATTTTAGGCCCGGGATCGTATATACGACTCAAGACTTTAATTTTTTTCCTTTGATGCATTTTTTTGTTCGAGTTATTTTATGATGTCTGTATTTTAACGTCATGCTGAAAAAAAGGAAGAAAATAGATAAATATACTTTGCTACAATACGTAGTATACAGTAGTGCAACAAATAAAGCATTTTTCCGAATTTCCGCGGAAGATTCGGCAAAATTGGTTGCTTAGGTATTAGACGCGATTCTGACAAACGCCATCCATTTAAGGCTGTTCGCAACTGCTCTGCTCAACAAGCGCAAAACATTTTGACACATTTACAAATTCTTTTTTAACGGAAAGATATAAAATTGGAAAGCCTGACCACGGAAGCAATTTGGAATAGAACTGTGTTTTCCATTTTTTGATCAATAAAGTACTTACGGAGTTATTATCGATTTTGATCACGTTACGAACTCTTTTTTTGCGGTTCTTGGCTGTTTTTTCTTCCTCTGCCTGGAAATTCGGTTCAAAATGCCGACTTTGGCACTATTTTCTGAAAGATCTATTGCGTTTGCAAAATATCGAAAAAAAAAGCTCGATGACATAGTTTTTGAACAACAACACCCGCTAGTTTTATGCATTTCCGAACAAAAATAAATCAAATCTTATGTCATAAAGTTGCCCTTTTGGATTTGAGAACAGCTTAAATTATGTTAAGAGAAGACATTATATTAGTGTGAAATGTTGGAATCGTGTGAATCAAATTCGAAAGCTTAATACAGATGCTCTCGACATCCAAAATGTTCTTTTAAAGTGAAGAGAAACTTTTTCTCTGCTCCCCATGGCAACGAAGGACGCGCGATGCTTGCGCATCCTACCTTAGAATGCGACTTCGGTATTATTGCCGGAACGATAGGAAGAGATGTTTTGATTTCAAAAGCATGATCGCTGTAATTTTTTTACAGTTTGTTGATGAGGCTAAGCCTCCCTTTTTCGAAAAACCAGATTAAGTATTTGATAATACTTATTGTAAATATGTATAGAATCATGTATCTGTAAATATTCATTAAATATTTCAAGAAAAGAATTCAGAAAGCACTTCCTTCATTGATTTTATGTTCGAAGATTTTGAAATTTTCCACAAAAGATTATTACTCAAGTTAGTGAATATTCTTTTCCAAGCATATATATTTTAAAAAGATATCGAGAATATATCGTTGAAAGAAAAAAGTCTAATATATTTTTGAAAAGAGACGATAACGCATTAAAAAAATGTTTGCAAGAATGGGGTAAATACTATTTCTTTTGACAAGCGTTCAATCTTTATTGACAAGATCATACATTGCATGTATAACGATAAAAATGGACTTTAGGCTACAACAATCTCCTAACCATCGTCAGAAAGAACATGTGGATTTCAGAATTCTTGACATTTATGGAAAATCAGTCATGCAAAAAATAAAATAATAATAAATTTATCACATTACAAAATATTTATCACGGTTATCACGGAAACCATTTCATTGGATCATATCATTTTTACATATATAATCCTATTTGTACGAATTGAACATTTCCAACTGAGCGATAAAATGCCCACACCGGGAATCGAACCCAGATCCTTAGCGTACGAGGCCAATGCTCTACGGTTTAAGCTAACTAGACTGACAATCGGCGAGCATATTTCGTTCAGATAGCCTTATTGGTAATAACATCTGGTCTGTCATGTAGACAGCTCAACAGAATAAGCCGCAGGTAAAGGAACTCCATATAAACGATAGGTATGTAGATAAACTATTATTTTAACACAAATTTTGTTCGCTCAGTTGGAAATATTCAATTCGTATGATAACTTTACCAATCAGTTTGATTGTGTTAAAATAATACTTAATCCTATTTATATTGAAATTTGAATATATATATATTTGTGAAAAAGAAATCAATAAGAAGTCCTTTAAAGAGAAAATGGTAACATAAATCAAAAACAAATACCGTATATTCTCGCGTATAAGTCGAGGAATTTCTGATAATTTCCGGTAAGCAAGTTTGGGGGGTCGACTTATACGCGAGTCAGTTAAAAAAGCAAAAACAAAAGCTTCAAATATTGCAAAATTATGGATTTTTATGTGTATGAATAAAAAAATAATATATAAAATATACAAATAATAATAATTTATCATTTAAAAAATTTTAAATGATTTATTTTTGTTTACTTACTACCTTTTCACATTGGCAAGTGAAATCATTGGTTTGATTTTGTGCAAAATTGAAGTAAAAAGTGAGGGGGTCGACTTATACGCGGGTTTTTGATTTTTTCCAGAATTTGCATTCGAAAGTTAGGGGGTCGACTTATAAGCGAGTCGACTTATATGCGAGTATATACGGTAGATAATATTTTTAAAAACATGAACTTTCAAGATCAAAGTAAAGATTATTTTCATTTGACAAGAGCTCAATTTCTGTTGACTAGATCACGTACTAAATGCCTCACTCTGAAATTTTGCTTTGCTGTTAAAGCAATCTGCAAAGTTTCTTCATAAAGATTGTATGGATTTTGGTATATGACATTTTCTGGAAAAGCAGCAGAGCATAAAAGAAAACCTAATCATAAATGAAGCTTTATCGCGTCTCAAATAAAACTATTCATTGGATCTTATTGCATTTCTTAAGCAGAAAGAAAAAAAAGCAATTTATCAAATTACAACGACCATTTGGAAAACGATTTTTTTTAAGACTAAAATTTAAGACATAAAAAATCGCACGAAGTTGGTCATACATTACGTACGCCATGAATTAAACATTAATAGTGTTATTACACATAAAAATTGCAAGCCAAAAATATCGCCTGCGACCCGTCAGATTTCATGAAACTTAAGTATTATCCACCTGAAACTTACGTAAATATCCAAGCATTTCATTGGCTGTTCGGGAAAAGGCTTTTCCATCGTCAGATTTCCAAGAAATCTGACGGCCAATTTTAAATGAAATTTCATTCTTAAACTTCTAAACATTCGACAATATTACTTTTTACACCGTCGTATAGAGAAAAAAATGTACTTTTAAATGCAATTTGTTTGAAAGCTGTATCTGAATTTGTTTCTGAGTTATTAATTTTTTTTGTAGTTTTTATTACTTTTTTGTCATAGTGGCAACAGAAAGTATCCATCGTTGTTGAAAGTAAATGGAAATACAGATTACTGTATAGACTAATCAGAAAACGAATAAATTGCGGATTAAACCAATG
The DNA here is from genome assembly GCA_963932465.1 of Maratus speciosus. Classification (NCBI taxonomy): domain Eukaryota; kingdom Metazoa; phylum Arthropoda; class Arachnida; order Araneae; family Salticidae; genus Maratus; species Maratus speciosus. The sequence goes on from OZ010799.1 coordinate 297,127,950, forward strand.
AAAACCTTCAGATATGCTTTGGATTTCTCATCCTGACGAGAACAATAACCATTTTTCCAAATAGTTAATAAAAATATTGAAACGTTGTTGCTGAGTTAACAGAAGCCATTTTTTAAACTGAGTGAAAATAACAATTGGTGTCATTCCGAAAAGACATTTCAGGAAAAATATAATCAATTCATTATTCTTGTATTCTTGAGTTTTAAATTTTTGATTTAATCACCTATTTAATTCATTAGAAAAAAATATTTCCTTTAGAGCAACGTTATCTTTACTCAACATTATATCTTTACTCAACGTACTCAACGTTAACTAGAGCAACGTTATGTATGGAATTGTATGTTTAAAAAAAATCCCAAAACCATTTTATGCTTCCTTAAATAATGTTTCGAGCATTGCAAACACAGAAATAAACTATTAAAGACTTTTTTTAATCGTTTTTAATCACATGTATAATAATCACTTATAAACAGATAAAGTTAAAATTTTAGCTAAAGTTAAAGCCAGATTATACAGCGAAGAACCTTTACAGATCGATTTTAAAAATAGCAAGTTAATTTATACATCAAAATTTTATTTACCATCCATAATCCGAGAATCAATAGAGATATTTTTACGCAACAAGAATATTTGCAATGATTCAGTGTCCATAGAATTACCTAAAATTTGGAAAGAGATGCTATGTAATTTTACTAACAATAGTAGAAATTTATCCATGCTCGCAAATAGTCAAGATAATTTTATTTTTACTTTATATTTTGCAATGCTTTTCATTATGCATGTTGTCTCGTGACATTGTTTACCATATTATTGTTTTGAAAATTAATCCACGCTCACCAATAGCTAATCTAATCTTTTAAATTAATTTTATGTTTACAATGTTTTTCATTATGCATCATGTCGCGTGACATTGTTTACTATGTTTATTGTTTTTAAATTATGTGAAAATATTTTCTATCGTTGAATGATTTTGAAAATGTTGCCGTTTGTGCAACGAAACGATCGTCAATCTTAATAAAGATTTTCTATCACATTTTATAGCATTTACTATATACTACCGTAATTTACGGCGTATTATCCGCAGATCAAGCAATCATGTTTGGACCCAGAATTTTTATTTATAAATTGAAGTAAAATATTTACCGCGATTTAAAATGTCACATTTTATCAAATAAAATTTCTGGGTCCAAACATGATTTTTTTGATTCCCTGATTATACGCCTGAAATTACGCCGGAATTTTTATTTTTACAAAAACTGCTACAAAATCCAAAAATAAATCTGAAAAGCATGATTTCCCCCCTAACATAAAGAAAATAAAGTTGTTTACAATACAGAACAGTAGACTCGTTTTAAAAACGTATTTAGCCAAAAATATAATGGGAGACAAAATGGTGTGAGATTTATACCACGCGTCTGCTAAGGCTACAAATGTAGGTGCGTGTGCTGACGGGAAAAAATGCTGAGTATCTTATTTATCTAAAAAATCTACATGACACTTCAATAAAACTAAAAACATTTATCGACATTCGCAACAGATTTTGTTTCCATGTGTAGAATTCAACAGCATCATGGAGGAATTCTGGAGAAGATTTATTTGACATAATAGGTGACTGCATTTTTTATATTAGTAATATATTTTAATAAAAACTTTTTGTTTTACAATTTTCCAATGAAATCTCATTTTTTCAGATAAGGAAATACAAATAGATTGTTGTTTGATCTATATTCCTTTTCCTTCAGCTATCTCAAAATAGCCTAAAAATAAATAGACTGTTCTCCGATTTCGATTATTAGTTTGGAATTTTTTATACAAAAAGCTATAAACCGAGAAAACAAATGTAAATTTATCTATTGCTCTCTGTTATCAAAATACATTGCTTTCAAACCTTGCAATTCGTGGTGAAGTTCTGTCAGCACACAGACAAAAATAAAAAGCAAATCAGACACGATGAAACACACTAAAGTCAAATATGAACACACGCAGGTTACAATTCATTTATTGGGGCAAAAATGTTTGGTGTCTTATTTAAAATCAGTCTATTTTTAGATTAAAAAACAGTTTCGTTAAGGTCTTGTCAGCAGGTAGCTTTTTCCGAGTTTTTAAACTTCATAATCAGCATAAAACGAATTAAATTATACACATTAATTATAATATGCCTTAAATGATGAAAATATAGGGATTCAAGGAAAAAATGTCCTTTCCTTTTAGACTTTCACAGTCAGCTTCTTTGCCTCTTTCTTTTTATTTAAATATGTGTATGCATATTGTTTTATTTCCTTTGATTTCGCGCTGATGATAGAGTTTTAGTACCTCCGAAAAAGCTGTCTGATCGCAACATTCTAATGTAGTTTTTTGTTTACCCCTTTTTTTAGGAATAAGTTATTTTCTTGCTTCTCAGTTACTAAATGGTTTAATTTTAAAATAAGTATTAAAAGATTTAAAATTATTAAGGCAGTTTTTTACTCAGGCTGTTATAGATATTTTTACTCAAAACGATGTTTCAGAATGTTTTTAAATATATGAAAAAAAAAAAAAAACATTCAGTGATGATAATACACAGCATGACAAATAGTTTTTCTATACGGAACACCAGGTTTGCATCTTACGACTGCAATTTTACAGAAATGTATCTTTTTTTTTTAAATAATGAATTTTTCTATGTTCATTTTTATATTAACATAAGTTTTAACCTTTGTAAAAAATTTAATAAAAAATTTATTTGCCTGACAATTAAAAGTTTTGCTGCATATTCTCAATACATCATTTTGCAAAACGGTTTACTGAAAAAAAAAAATATTGACAAAATGAAGAACATTTCTAACAAAACTGTTTCTTTAGCTATAAAATAGTTTGGACCATTGCACCATAGATAATTAAAATTTAAATAAGTAAGATTTGAACAATTTAATTTCTTTTAATTTAAGTACTATAATGCATATTATTAATTTTATTAGGGTTTTTTATATGCCTATTTTTGAATCAACATATTATTTTATCTTTGTAAAAATGCTAATGCTTATGCAACTAAGTGGTAAAAAAAATCATCTATAAAGAAACAAATTCAAAGAAGTTTGAATTCTTAAAATAAAGAAGAATACTTTTATAAATATATAAACTTTCTTCGTCTCAGTTCATAATTATCACTATAAAAATAAATAATCAGACATTTATTTAAAAACATAACACAGCATTAAGATACATTTTAGTGTATCTTAACATTTTTTCATTGTCTGATTATCTATTTTTTTTAATTGATAATGAAAAAATATCTCATACAAAAAAACCAAGAAATTGAAATTGAAAAGAAAATCCTTTTAGTGTGTAATTAATGTAAAGCATTGACAAATTTAAATTTGAAATGTTTCTCAATATATTTGTCTACTTAAAGATGACATGTTTTTTATTCTCTGAAGCGGCAACCACGCTTCTATTTCCATTGCAAAAAGAGAAAATAAATAAATAAGTAAATAAACTGAAAAGACTTTAAACAATTTATCATCTTTTCTACATTTCAAACACAACAAATACAATTCTCTTTTGTTTCCAAATTTCTGTTATACGATATTGTTTGTTCTAGTGTTAAAATTATTTTATTTGGTGACATGTGTTTATGTTCATTACTTATTCAGTATTCTTCAGCTAATTGTATACAGATATCAAATGTTATAAAGAGTCTTTTCGAAAACATTTTTAAAGCGAATATTTTTATATATTAGACTCTAAGTTAAAGAAACTGTTTGTTTATTTATTACAGTCACGTTAAATTTTAGTTTCCTGTAAATAAATCATTTTCTTCATAAATAAAATAAATGAATAATGATTAAATATGAAAATGGAAAAGAATTCATTTGATATCATACATTCGTACATGCAATAGTAATTTGATTATTTTGCAGTTATTTCATTTAAAATTCCTCAGAATCTAAAGGGTTTCAAAATGAATTAACGTCAAGTTTTTCTTTAATTTTTTTTTATTTATTCATTTAATGTTTATATTTTAATTTTGAGTTTACGATTTTGTTTTTACTTTCACACAATATATCGCATAGAAAGCGCGTAATTAATTCACAATATATTTGCAGCTCCACATTTTACGTAATTTCTTTTAATTTTGAAAAATGTTTTTCTTCTCTGCGCAACATTTGCAGTCATTGAAACGATTACAGTCAATCAGGGTAACTTTGATCCGCATTTTCTATATTTTCATATTCCACACTCTTATTTGATGAACTTTGTCGCAACTAGGGTCATAAAAGAGAAGAAATGATCCTAAATTATTGTTTGACTATAAAAAATTAAGGAATAATAAGGATAAAAGCAATAAAAAATGGATTTTTAGCCTGGTTCAAAGTTACCCAGCCATTTAGAGTAACTTTGCACTATATAATAAATTTTTATATAAAATAATTAATTATAAAAAAAGTATTGCAGTCAGGATAACTTTAAACACCAAAATATGTTTTCAGATGTGTAAAGACTGCGATTTTACATTTCCCAACATCACATGATTTTTATAATTTATGATATTACAATAAATATCAGGCATAAGAAAAGTGGAAGAAGAGAACCATGAACATTTAGAACTAAAAAAAAAAACCTGTTTATTGTTCATATAAAACATAAAAATGCAGTGAAAAACAATTTTCAATGTTTTAACTCTATAAAATATCATAGTTACAGTAATACATACAAGTACTAGTATTATTCAAATAAGAATAAAAAAACGTTGAACGTATGAAATGTCAAATTTGAGTAGCTCCGCCCCTAATCACGTCTCTAAATGAATTTTATGTATTTTACACATATTTGTAAAAATATTCACGTGTCATATCTAATGCACACTTTCGGCATTTATATAAAATATACGTGCAATTATGGGAAATTTTCGACAGTAGCACCTATAATCAGTAAATTAAAAGCATCAGTGTAACTTTGAGCTGGCTCAAAGGTACACTGAAAATGAGGTAAAATGCTAGTGCCTTCTTATTTTACATTTTATTAACTATTAATAAATAAATGATCACAAAATATTAACACATTTACAACATTTAGATAATAATAGGTCTGATAAATGAGTATATTGTTAGTTACTATGAAAATTTAATTGGATTACGACAACTTCAAAACAGTATTCAAAATTAACTTGAAAACAGTACTTCACAAAAATCGTTAGATGATGCAATTAATTGCGCATAGTGTTGCTAATTTATTTTCTAAAATAAAGAGTAGAAATCCCAGTTTAGAACCTTGCCAACAGAGCACAGTTCTGGAGTTTATTTAGTCTTTTAGAGTCAAAAATATTGAAAAATAGGAGGTGGTGCAAAGTTACACCCCATGGTTCAAAGTTACCCGGATTGACTGTACTTGTTAAAATGGTTACATAATCGTAATTTATCTGTATTCTGACCTGAGAACACTTCATAAAATTATCAAGTAACCATTAGGTATAAAAAAGGTTAAAAGGATGAACAATGTTCTGAAATGTTTTACTGGGTAAGGTTATAATTTAAAATTAGTATTTTTTTTTTCAGACTAGGGGGCTTGGCCCCTACGAGCTACGCTCGCCAACCTCCGTTCAGACACCGCATTTTCTAAAAGCACACTAATTTGATTGGCTTCAAAAAGATTTTAAAAGATTGAAATATAATTTAAAAAACAGTGGCGATCTCACTATAAACGGGTTTCTATTCATTTCTCTTTGATTGGGGAATTTTAAGGAAAAATCAGGTGCTGTTAAAAGATAAAATGGCTGCTTTCGTCTTTGATTAAATAAAATCATTAAACATTTCAAAATAAGCTAATGTAAAATGAATCAAGTAAACAGAGTCTTTGTCTCCCGGTATTTTTTAACAAAGCGAAAAGAAAGTTCTTTCTGACGCAATTTTCACCAAAATTTTCTTTCTCTTTTTAATATTCAAGTGAAAGTACTTTTTTTTAGAAATGAAATATTATTTGCGCAGTCCCTGAAAAAATAGTGGAAAAGATCATCTCGAAATATCAAATAAATGTCTCGCGCAATTTTTAAATTTAAACTGTTTGCAATATTATTTTTTGTTCATTTTACATAATAAGTGTAATGTCACGTAAATGTGACATAATTTCTCCTATTTAAGACTTCTAACGCATGTTAATGAATTTATTATTTTACAATATCCTTTCTCTGTTAAAATTCAGGTGTAAATATAGTTTTTATGAAGTAATTTTCAATAAGTTCCTGCTTTTTATACGCAATCATTTAATTCTAATTTGAAAGTATCTTTTCTGTTTATAATAGTCACGCGTCAATAAATTTTTAAATTGAAGCAAACAATATTTTTTGCGCTGTTTATACAGTTGGCAACACGTTAAATTAGTACAATTTTCTAAAATAAGTAAAAAATATCTCTCGAAATGCTGAAAATTTGAATTTAAAATAGAAATAAAACCTCAAAAAAATGAGTCAAATTAAAAAAATAAATGAATTCTGCACACCGGGAAATTATAACGTATAAAATTATCTAAAAATGATTAAATTCCGATGTATAGTTTTTGCTCCTATAAAACCTTTTTAATGGAAAGATTTTGACCAACTTTAACATTAAATATCTCTTAAAATAATTCTTCGATATGAAAACTGTCTGCATCAGCGTGTTTATTAAACATTTCTCTATAATACCGCCGATTTTCATATTTTTCTATGCAATATTTTTTTATTATTATTATTAACGGAGAAATACCTCCGGCCACAAAAAATTCAAAACCGGCGGCGGCGGTGACAGCGTAAGTTACTTTTTTTTAAGAATAGAGAGATACAAGGAATAAACAACTTAAACAGACATGATCTGACATGAATTTGTAGCAATCATTACATTAAAGGACTACGAAGTTAGAGTTATCGTAATTTCTTTAATCTGTGCGGAAAAAACTGCTAAGGAAATAGTACACTGTAAAAAAAATTCTGTAGCTCTACAGATGTAAAGTTACATGCTTACTAAACTGTCATCTGTAACTGTACAAAAAAAGCTGCAAATCTACAAAACTAGTTTTTGTAAAGCTACAGAAATCTGTAACTTTACAAATGAACCTATTAAAATGGCAGTAATCTTACTAAAATTTTATCTGTAAACCTGGCTGTAGTTACATGAAAAGTTCTAGGCATCCCAGTTTCCTAAAAAATTCTTAGTAAACTTACAGATTTTTTGAGTTTCAGCGCAAAAGTGTGTCTGTTAAATGAATATTTGTTGTTGCCGTTACATAAAAAGTTCTAGGAATCCGAGTTTCCTAGAAAAACTTTAGTAACTTTACAGATTTTTTTTTTTACAGTGTAGACCATTAACATCTATTTACGTTGCGGGATTAAAGCGATTCTCAAATTCACAGTTCAACAATCTCGAAAATTCCCGTCTCTTTTTCTGACTAATTTTTAAACTTAAAGGCATAAAATTGATAGACATGACAAATGAAGCAATTTGCTGTAGACTGTTGTATTCCACTTTCAGGTAGATTTCGTATGAAATATTACATATTGGCGTCGTTCCTATGTTGGAATTTCTGAAAAATGTTTGCAGATCTACACCGATCATGACCCCTAGAGCCCACAACCACCCTCAGTAAAAAACTTTATCTATCTATAGATAGATAAGTTCTGTGTTTGTTGGGTATCTACCTATCTATCTATCTATCTACCTATCTATGTATCTATCTATGTATATATATATCACTTTCTTCTGGACACGATAACTTCCACAATTCTGCACCAATCTCTTCCAAACTGATACATAAAATCAAGGGGCATAAAATCTCGGTCAAGTTCGTTAATGGGCAAAATCGGACCAAAGGGATGGAAATAGGGAGGGGTTTTGTGAAAACCGAAAACCCCCATAACTTCTTAATTTTTGTACATATCAAAACAGTTTAAAGTTTTTTATTACTTCTAAAAATAGGGCCAAAAATGTATGTATCACAGATTTTTGATAAAGTTAAAAATGGGCTCAAGGGGCGCAAAAATAGGGTTTTGGGGAGAAAAAAATTCATAACTTCGTCAATTCTCAAGATATCAAATCCAATTAATTTTATCATGAATCTCCTTAATATTATCTACAACTTTTAAATTCACAAGTTTTTGATAGGACCAATTCGTACCGCAAAAAAAAAAAATAAAAACGAAAACAAAAAGGGCGTTTGAAGAAGAAAAAAATCCATAACTCCGTCAATTCAAAATATATAAAATCCCCATGAATTTATCATATATCTTCTTAATATTGTCTACAACATCTATATAGACAAGTTTTGGATAGGACCAATTCTTACAGCAAAAGCAAATTAAAAATACATAGTGGTTGAAGAAAAAAATCATCTTAGTTAGGGTGTATTTAAATCCAAACTGCTTATTTTGTGAATCATTATACAATTTATTTTTGCTCTCAAAGGCTTCCAATCGGTACCTTTTCTTACTCAGAAACTATATAATGTACCGTAATGGTCAATGTTTTGACAGAGGCAGAATATATTTTAAAACATGCTGTCAAAGTGGGCCTTTTGAACCGTATTTCCCGAAGCGGATTGTGTTGGAAAAATCATCGTATTAAGGGAGTATTCAAATCCAAACTGCTTATTTTCTGACTCATTTTTAAATTCATTTTTGCTCTCAAACGCATCCAATTGGTAGATTCGCTTATTCAGAAACTATATAATGTACCGTAATAATAGATTTTTTGATAGAGGCAGAATATATTTCAAAAAATGATGTCAAAGTGGGCATTTTGAACGGAATTTCCCGAAGCGATTGTGTTAGAAACGAAAAATATTGCGTTACTGAGAAAATAATTATTTATATATCAAGTTTTAATTAATTGAATGAAAATTAAAAACACAGATCGCTTATAAATCTCTTCAAATATCACGTCTATAAGTTTCATATATTTCCTATTAAAAATGAATCTGGAGTTTTGCCAGAAAATTTCGAGTTGTTGAGCATGGAAAAGTATTTTTTTGAATACCGCCCTAACATGATTCGGATAAAATCAGTTATTATATAAAAATGAAATAAAAACTCGTCAAAAGCGGCCAGATAAAATTGTTAAAGTGGGTTTATCTCTAATCATGATTTGGTTTTTGATTTTGAAATTAGTATACTTAATTTCGAAATCTACCTCCGCCTGTAGGCCGGGCCGGCAACGATTTATTGAGTAGTAGGCGATTTTTGCTACTTGAGTTGTCTTCTTTCCATCGCTCTCGTATCAGTAAATTCGGTTCTATGCGCCAATTTGGACTGTATTTTCTGAAAGATATTTGCTTTTAGTTTTCTTTGTACAGAAAATAGATAACTGGCTTCTTTATATTAAATAAATTATATAAATATTGAAAACATTTGATTTAGTATATGAAACCTTGAATAGCTTTCCTGAAAATTATCAATGAAAAATTTCCATCTCCCTCAATACTGGAAAAGTATTTTTCTTTTTAAGTTTTCAAAATAAATCTCCTTTTCATCAGTAACGTCAGTTATTTAAAGTAAGTAGATTATTGTTTGTTTTTTATTACTTATTTAGATATCATAAAATATCTGTCCAATAAATAGACTATTCTCTGATTTCGGTAATTAGACTTCAATTGCATTAAAAAACGTTTTTTTGCTAATCTAGAAACTATATATATTATACATTTTTATTGACTAGTTGTTTGAAAAATAACACGCAAATCAAGATATTTCTTTTGGACAATGTAAAACATAATGTGTATTAAACTGTTAATGTTATTTACATGTTTTTTTATACCCATTTTGTTATTTTCCAATGATATCCAATTTTACGGATAAGGTAAAATATATATACTGCGGCTGGATTTATATTCGTGAACGCATTCGCAGATAAAAAATATTTCATTCAAATGCTCATATTTCATCAAGTGTTTAATATATTTACATTCCAATTACACCATATAGTTTCTACTACATTTTGTCAAATTTTCTGAAATCGGCATTAAATTTGATAAAAAAAAAAAAAAACCTGCATGATATAAACAAAAAAACATGCAAAAATTTTTGAATTAAAAAAATTCGATATATCTCCGTGAATATACGTTCTATTTTTCCAGAAATGAATACATGTATTGTACAATTTCCATATATTCGTAAGCTACAGCAATACACCATTTCGTGCATTTTTGTTACAGGGAGATCCCAAATATTATTCTTTGTCTTTGATTTTTTGTTAGTGTTGGATGATAAATATGAGACTTAACGTGTTATAATAATAATCACATTAAATCATAAAATAAAGATAATGTAAATCAGGTTACCTTTTGGTTCATGATCGTCCACGATAACTCGGAACTTTCTTCATATCCAATAAAAGACTTGAATATATTCCATGATAAAGCTGAAAAAATATTCTGTGATGAACCTATAAGAACTTGTTATTTTTATTAAATGATTGTGTATCCTTTTTGTTATGTATATTTCAGAAACATTGTAATACTACTGTTTTTTTAAAATATATTATTTATATTTCTTAAAATACAAAACTAATGCGCACATTTTTGCTCTTATATCGTCACATTACTTCACACACACTGAAAAATGTATAATATACAAAAAACATTATTGATTCTTGATTAATTACATAAATAAAAATTCTAGATTATATTTATCAATAACACAATATCATTTAAAGTCTTAAATTATTAAAATAGTTCTTTCAGCTATCAAAATTGCAGCTTTTTAATCTAAATGTTTATGCAGTTTTTGATTGACACATTCGATAAAGAAGGAAGTCATTTTCTATTTTCCTGACATGATCGGTGAAAAAGTAATCAAGTCTTGTTTATGACAGACATTAAGTGTTTTTTGAAAAACAGTTTATCTTGATTTATAACGAGTTTATCTAATTCTGAAAGAGATTAGTATTTCCAACAGTTAGCCCTCTAATTGTCCCTCTGATCAAATCGCCATTGACAAATATGAAGTCGAACAAATTCTTGATAATCCTGAAGTTCCAGAAAAATCCGACAAATATATATATAAACATACGACAAAGTGTCTAAAATTGAAAATGTCCGATCATCAATGTGCATATAGTGTATATGTAAATAGAAATTCTAACCATATTTTGAACAGGTCATTTAAAATTATCAAGCCAATGAATTTCAGCTTTTTTTTGAAAAAAAAAGTTTGTCATTTGACATTGAATTGAATTGTTTATATTGGTTAAAATTTTTCCCTAAGTGAATATTTTAGTATTTCAATGAAAGGTCTTTTTTATCAAAAATGAAATTAAATAGGTTGTTGTTTGATTTACGTTTCTTTCTTTACGATATCTGCGGATATCTCAAAATAATCTTAAAAAATGTTTGGTTCTACGATTTTGGTTATTTGTTTTAATATGTTCATACGAAAAGCTAGGAACATAGAAAACATTCATATATTTTTGTTTGTTATGAAAGTGCATGGTTATCAAATTTTCCAATTTCTTTTTACTGCCTGCATGAAATATGCTGTCCTATGATTTCGGGAATTTTATTTCAATTTTTCATACGAAAAGCAACGAATTTATAATACATTCATATATTATCCTCCTTCATGAAATACAAGGTTATCAAACTTCGCAATTTGTTTTAGTCGATGCATCAAATATACCGTTCCAAGATTCCGTTTACTGATTTCGAATTTTTCTTGCAAAAATCTATAAACATAGAATTTTTTCATATATTGTTCTCCGTCGTAAAAGTACATTGTTAAGAAGCTTTCAAAATTGTTTTATTTGATGCATAAAATATATGTTAATACAATTGTGGTTATTTATTTTGCATTTTTCGTACATAAAGTAATGAACACAGAATACATTCATACATTGTTCTCAAACATAGATTTACGTGATATTGAAAATTTGTAATTTAATTTAATTGATGCATGCATGTTTACTGTGATTTGTAGAAGATTTATCGTGTGGCAGAAAGAAGAAATATATTTTAGCTCTTTTTTTCGTTACCGTATTTGCAGAATAAAGTAGGTTTAGTCGAAAAATCTTAATCGAATGAAAGGAGAAATTTAGAAATTTATATAACAATCATATTATATGATATGAACATGAAACTAATAAGTAACTTAACTAATATACTAAAGTATTTTCTGTAAAAGCAATAATTTTAATATTTTTTTCTTTCATTGAATGAAAAACACATCTCATATACATAACATATACATTTGCTTTAAACAGTTTTAAAAATTCATCAGCAACAATTATTATATTTAGTTCGAAAAATAGTTATTTGGCATAATAGGTATGTAATTGCATTTTTTATAATAGTTATATATTTTAGTAAAATGATTTTTTTTTCTAGTTTTGCAATGAAATTTCCTTTTTGTACATAAGAAAATACAAACAGACTGTTGTTTGATTTATATTCCTTTTCCTTCAGATATCTCAAAAAATCTTTTAAATTAATAGACGGTTCTCCGATTCCGATTATTGGTTTCGATTTTTTCATACAAAAAGCTATGAACCGAGAAAACAAATATAAGTTTATATATTTCTCTCTATCATCGAAATGCATTCCTTTCAAAATTTGTATTACGTTTTACTTGGGGAACGAAAACATCCTTTATTGTGTTTTTTGTGATCAATTTCTTTCCTACTTAAGGGTTTGTGATAGAGCAAAGGAATGTATTTTGCATGTTTTTTTCCCCAAATCGTATACGAAGAATAACACAGAATAACTTTAAAATAGAAAAAAATGAAAAAAAAATGAAAAAACAAGTCAGGAATACATATGTAAAGAAGTGTTACTTAGTAATCTACGTTCTTAAAAGCAATTATTTAAAAAATGCAGAGTATCTTATTTTGATAAAAATTCCACATGTTCACACCGAACTTCAATAATGCTAAAGACATTTAACAACATTTTAACAGATTTCCTTTCCCTATGTAAAATTCAATGCCATCAAAGAGAAGAGCTGTCAGCACACATATAAAAATAAAAAGCAAATCAGACACAATGAAACACTGTAAAGTAAAAAATGAACGCACACACAATACAATTCACATATTGAGACAAAAATCCTTGGTGTCTTATTTAAAATAACTCTTTTCGTAGATCAAAAAACAGTTACGTTAAAATCTTGTCACCATGCAGCTGTTTTGGAGATACTAAAACTCCATAATTAGTGTAAAACCCAATAAACTAAACACATGTAGACAAAAAGATGAAAATATTGGGAATCAAGGAAGGAACCTCATTTCCATTTGGATGTTAACCATGAGCTTCTTTGCCTCTTTCCCATTATTTTAATATTTTTATGCATATGTTTTTATTTTCTTCTATTTTGCAATAATGGCAGAGTTCTAGTACCTCTGAAACAGTGTGCTGAGAACCTTCTAATATAACTTTTTTACCCCTTTTTATGAGAAGAGATTATTTTCTTGTATTTTCGTTATGAAAACCATCGCACATAGTTTAATTATAAAATAACGTTTAAGAGATTTAAAAATTAAAGGAAATAATTTATTCAGGTTGCTATGAATGTTTGTTCTCAAAGCGATGTATCAGAATGTTTTTAATTTTATGAAATAAAATTTCAGTGATGATAATACGCGGCATAACAAATAATTTTTCTATACGGAAATAGGGTCGCATCGTACGTCCACAATTTTACAATAATGTATTTTCCTCTTTGAAATAACGTTTTTTGCTATGATAATTTCTATATTAACATAACTCTTAACCTTTGTAATAAATTTAATACATTCATTTACAGACTGCACAATTAATTTTTTTGCTATATAATTTTAATACTTTATTTTACAAAATGAAATACTACTAATGTTCTTTTTCAGATCATATGTAATTTTCTAGAAGAAATAAGAAGCATATTTAACAAAACTGTTCTTTTAATTTAAGTGCATTGCCTAGTATTATATATATATTAAGGATTTTTATGTACCCAATTTTGACTCAATATATCATTTTATCTTTGTAAAAAAGCTAATACAAAGCTAAATCAAGAGAAAGAAAAATCTCTCATAAAATATTTATCTTCTTAAATTAAATCAGAAAACATTAAAAAATATATAAACCTCCTACGTCTAAATTCCTAAATATCACTATAAAAATGAACAATCAAAATTGTACTTAAAAACATAACACGATATTAAAATAAATTTTAATGTATTTAACATTGTTTTATACTTTTATTTTCTGATTATCTATTTTTAAAGTGATAAAGAAAAATATCTTACACAAAAAAAGCCAGAAATTGAAATGGAAAACAAAATCCGGTACTTTTCGGTTAACCGGGTGCCAGTGTTATATATACATATACATGTCTACATTCATGTATATATATAAATATATATACTACATATATGTGGATATATATGCATATATGTGATATATACAATATATGTATATATATGTGTGTGTATATACACATATATGCATGTATATATAACACTGGCGTCCAACTAACCCTAAAAGTACCAAAAAATCCTTTTAGTGTGTAATTAACATAAATCCTTATAAAACACTGACAAATTAAAAACTGAAATGTGTCTCAATATATGTGTCTATTTATAGGTGACATGATTTTTTATTGACTGAAGTGGCAACAACGCTTCTCTTTCCATTGCAAAAGGAGAAAATAAATAAATAAATTGAAAAGGCTTTATTCAACTTATCTTTATTTCTGCATTTCAAACAAAACAAAGAAAATCTTTTTTGTTTCAAAGTTTCTGTTATATGATATTGTTTGTTCTAATGTTAAGATAATTCATTTGGTAAATTGTATTTTTGTTCATAACTTATTCAGCATTCTTCAGCTATTTGTATACAAGTATAAAATATTGTAAAAAGTCTGTTCAAAAACATTTTAACAGTGAATATTTTTATGTAATAGAAACTAATTTAAAGGAAGAGTTTGTATGTTTATTTATTAAATTCACGATAAATTTTAGTTCTTTGTAAACAAATCATTTTCTTAATTAATAAAAGAAGTGAATAATGATTAAATATGAAAATGGAAAAAATTCATATGATATCATGCATCCATACATGTAATAGTAATTTGTTAATTTTGCAGTTATTTCATTTAAAAATTCTCAAGATCTAAAAGTTTTGTTTCAAATGGAATTAACATCAAATTTTATTTTAAAAAATTGTACTTATTAATTTCATGTTTATATTTTAATTTTGAGTTAACGATTTTGTTTTTACGCTCACACAAATATATCACATGGAATGCGTACAATTAATTTACAATAAATTTGCCGCTCTATAATTTATGTAATTTATTTTAGTTTTAGAAAACTATGTTTCTACACAGCGAAAAATTTGCAGTCATTGAAATGATTGCTTGTGAAAACGGTTACATAATCTAAAGTTACCTTTATTCTAACCAATGAGAACACTTCATAAAATTGTGAAGTAACCATTAGGTATAAAAGCTGTTAGAAAACACTTAATGTGATTTATAGTGAATTATTCTGTTGAGCTGAACCAGGTTTCAGACCAGATACTATAATCATTAAGGTTAGCTGAGTGAAAAAGCTCCTCCAGATTTGTCCGGGATAGCTCAGATGGCGGAGCACTGGCGGCTTCAGCCAGGAGATCCCTGGTTCGAATCCTGGTCCGGACATTTTTCGCCCAGTTGGAAATTTACAACTAATATGATTTATTTACCAATTTGAATAATTGTGTTAAAATTAATCTAGTATTTTCATAAACATCAATTTAAAAATACGACAATTGAAATCCTACAAATTCTAAAAAATAAATCAGAACGTCTTTATATGGAGTCATCATATATGAAATATTACAACACCATTTATCCATATGGACTTAATAGTGAAATATTTAATAGACCTGTTAAAGGGTTTTCATCTATAAATAAAACTATTGATTATTCTCCAATTTATCCTACCCTTAATCATAATTTAAATTGTGAAACAAGCTTGCAAAGGGTTCGCAATCAATTGTAGTTTCCAAAAAATATATCACTAAACAAATAAATAATTTTCAAAGTAAGTATTTAAATAATTATAACTGGTTATTAATTCGAAAATACATTTAAATGTATTTCTAAGTAAATCTTTCTCTAAACATTCCTCTGATATATATATTTTTTTATCTCATTGTGACTAGAGTTAATCTTTTAAATATTAATTTAGAACAAAATCCCATAAAATTCAAAACACGAATATTCAAATGATCATAACTTTTTCAAATCAAATATAAAATAAAATTAATATCAATTCTATAATTACTGATTAAACTGTTATTTTCCTATTAATAATCTTCATATATCAAAAACCTTTAAATATCCGAATACAATTGGCAGAAAGATTTTTAACTACAATACATTTTCAAAAAATACATCTGCTGCAAGTAATTTTCCGTGTAAATGCAATGACTCACTCTAAAAAAATACATAAACAATGATCATGGACATATAATCACTGGAAACCTTAATATTGTTAATGATTTTAAATTGAAAAAACTAATGGGTTGTGGTACTAAATATGGACTTCCATCTAAATTTAATGCGAAATCTATTATCAAACACTTTAATATTATTTGTAATATAGATATTTTTATATATAAAATTTCAATCTCTTAAATGAACCTAATGAATATTTAAATCAGTGGAAAATATTAGTTATTGAAAAATTAACTTGGGCTTTAAAATATAATATTTCCGATTTAGTTAGTATTAACACAAAGCATTTTTTCCAACAAATTATTAAATTACAAAAAAACTTCGTTATTAAGTATGTAGACAAATCTCCTAACAATTATGAAATCATATGTAAATCTTATTATCACCAACTTCTTACATCCTGTGTTTCTTCTAATAAATCTTTTCATAAAACTAATGAAAATGTAATTGTAAATAATCGTAAAATTCAAAGTTATTATAAACTATTAAATATTCTCTCTACTAACTTTAATTATCCTTATTTAGTTCTTATTCCCAAATTTCATAAGAAAACAATTAAATTTAGGATTGTAACTATTGGTTGCAATACATATAATAATATAGCCAATAAACTTCTATTAAAAAGTCTTAATCAAATATATATACTGACAACAAACAATGATAATACACATTGTATAAAAATAGCTATCAACTGGTCAATATTATGAAAAATCGTAATTGTGTAAATAATATAGCGACATATGACTTCAACGATCTTTTTAATAATATAGATTTATTAGATTTACATAATATTATAAATGCATTATTTAAAAAGTATCATCAAAAACTGAATTTACCATTTAATATAGATATCGCTTATTTTAAGTCTTTAACAAACTTCATTATATATAATAATTATATCTTGCAAGATAACACATTACAGCACATCGGTATATCACAAGGTTGTTGTACATCCAGTTTATTATCAGACTTATGCTTATATCACTATGAAAGCACTTTTACTAATAATAATCTACATTTATATCGTTATATTGATGACATAATTTTAACTGCCACTGATAAAACTAATATTTCTCGATTTCCAGTAGATTATCCCACTAATTTTGAATTAACGGAAAACCTCTTATCTAACAATACAATTAACTTCTTAGATCTTAAAATTACAATAAAAGAGAACAAAATAAAAACAGATCTATATGATAAACGTAAAGAATTTAAATTCAAAGTTAATACATTTACAAATTTTAAATCATGTCTTCATAATTCTGTATATCGAAATATAATACTTAATCATTTGTATAGAACAAAATGTTTATGTTCTTCTCATCAAATTAACAATAATATTAAAAAACTAATTTATGATGCATTAAAACATGGTTTTCCAAAAAAAAAAAAAAATCATATATACTTTAATATACAATTAGTACTTAAATGATCTCAAAAAACAAATAAACACATGCGTAAACAAATATACAAAAAAATATATAATCTAGGAAAATAATAATAAAAAATTAAAGATTGTAAAATCCTTCTATATATAAAAAAAAGTTTTGATTTGGAAATGGACCAATGAACATCTGCGTAGATATTCCGGGTTGATCCGCATCCAATTTGAATGCTTAAGCATGGCTTTCATCGTTAATATTAAGAAAACTGTTGCATACAAAAATATGAAAATCGGTGGTATTATAGAAAAATGTTTGATAAACACGCTAATGCAGACAGTTTTCAAATCGAAGAATTATTTTAAGAGATATTTAATGCTAAAGTTGGACAAAGTCGTTCCATTAAAAAAGTTTTATTTGAGCAAAAACTATGTATGAGAATTTAATCATTTTTAGATCATTTTATACGTTATAAGTTCCCAATGCGCAGATTGCATTTATTTTTCTTATTTGACGCATTTTTTGAGGTTTTATTTCTATTTTTAATTCAAATTTTCAGCATTTCGAGAGATGTTTTTTACAAATTTTAGAAAATGTCATTAATTTAAACTGTTGCCAATTGTATAAACAGCGAAACAAATTATCATATCAAATATTTCTTCAAATTAAAAATTTATTTACACGTGGCTATTACAAACAGAAAAAAAAACTTTAAAATTAGAATTAAATGATTACATGTTAAAAGCAGGAAAATTACGTCATAAGAACCATATTTACACTTGAATTTTACGTCATATTTAAAATGCCCCAAAAATATGGTAAAACAATTTAAATTCAAAAATATATTTGCGCGAGATATTTTGAGATAATCTTTTCAACTATTATCGTGAATTCGAAGACAGCGCAAATAATATTTCCTTCTAACAACAAAAGTATTTTTACGTGAATATTAATAAGAGAAATAAAAGTTTGGTGTAAATTACGTCAGATTTGAAACGATACATTTAAAATGAATTATTTAAAAGAACTATCTTATAGCGCTGTTAAAAAATACCGGGAGACAATGACACTGTTTACTTAATTCATTTTACATTAGCTTATTTTCAAATAACTAATGTGTTTAATTAAATACGAAAGCAGACATTGTATCTCTTAACAGCAACAGATTTGGTCTTAAAAATCTTCAATCCAAGAAAAACGAATGGAAACCCGTTTACAGAGAGATCGCTACTGTTTTTTTTTTTTTTTTTTTTTTTTTTAATTCAATATTTTTAAAGCCGATCAAATGCGTGCAATTAGCGTGCTTTTTGGATTTTGGTGTGCCTGAACGGGGGTTGGCGAGCGTAGCTCGTAGGGGGCAGAGCCCCCTAGTAATAATAAAAAAAAATATATAGGACGGTTGGGTGGGTAGATAGATGTTAGAGTACGGAGAAGGGTGGAGTTGTCTGAATAATACGCAATGGTTAATTTATTTTTAAAAAAATTGGTCATTTGATTTATAATTACATTGCTAATACACATTTTATCATAGTTGTTGATTCGATGCTTTTCTATATATAATGGTGTAGTTATATTTATATTTCAATTCATATTAAATTTATTAATTTTTTCAGCTTCGTTAACATTTATATTTAATAAAGTTAACGATTAACTTGTATTTCATTTTTAGTCAACTCAGGACAATATCATATTAATTTCTAATATTATACCATCTTTATACAGAATAATATGCATAATAAGTTTATTTGATATAACTATTGCTATGACAATATGTATTAAAATTTGGTTATTATTTTTTTAATATTCTTCAATCCTTTTTAACCTAGTTTCATTTTGAACTTTATGTTCAATGATTAATTCTCGGTATTCTGTTTCTGGTAGTCCCAAATTCATATTCTTTAGCTTTTATATGGCTAATATGAAAATAAACCGCACACTTTATTTGTGAACTTTAAGCATTTGGGAACTGAAGATTCTGAATAAGTTCTACAAACATCCATTTTTCTTTTCCTGTTCATTTTATTAATTAATTATTTTTTATGTTTAATAGTATTTTTTAAGTGTCATATTTTTATATATTTATTATATATAATTTATATTATATGTTTTAGCATATTGCTACATAATATTATCAATGTTTTAAAATTATTTAAATTTTCCGTATAGTTTAATTGGGTGGGGTAGCAGAATATATTGCATGCATTATATGCTATTTATATTCTAAAACTTGTTATTACATCTGTTAGAGTTAAATTTCATTATAAATATGTTATTTTTGTATTTATGATGCATTGTATCTTAATAATAATAATTGTGGTTAATCTATTAACATTTATATTTATTTAATATTTTTGTGAATAATGATATATAATATGGTATTATTTATTTTATTGGGATATGTTGGGTAAAGCAGTTGGTAAATTTGAAAGTATTAGCTTCAATACGGTTACTCTTATGTAATTAGATCATAATAGTTTTATTTTATCATAATAGATGGCAGCACCAAAATTTAATTTGTATTTTGTCTATGTCTTCTCTTAGTGTAATATTTTCAGTTTTCAAAAGTAGGGGTACTAATGCTGGTTATTGGCGATATTGTAAATTAATAGTTTTGAGATTTTTTAATTTAGTTAAGAAATTTTAAAAGTGTTAATAGTTATTTTAAATACTAATATTGTAAAACTAATGCACCTGAGAATATGTAGAGACTTAAGAACATTTTATTCATCTGCTGCTATTCATAATTAATCAATCATATTCGTGTTGAAAATAATACACATTTTCGTCTATAAAGCGCTCAGCTCATCTCTTCTATTATTACTTTTATTATTACATTTATAATTACTATTATTATTATTTTTACTATTACTTTTAATTCTTATTGTTAAAATTATTGTTAAGTAATATTGTAATTTTTTCCCTTTTTTTTTTTTTTTTTTTTAATAAATTTGCAACGCGGGATCTGGAAGCCTATGCCAATGGTGGGTTATCCCGCGTTGTAGAAAATGTAAAATGTAATGATTTTCTATTTATATTAACTAATTGTATTTATCAAGGTATTTCAAAATGGACTATCGGATTAACGGAAAACCTCTTATCTAACAATACAGTTAACTTCTTAGATCTTAAAATTACTATAAAAGACAACAAAACAATAACAGATCTATATGATAAACGTAAAGATTTTAAATTCAAAGTTAATACATTTACTAATTTTAAATCTTGTCTTCATAACTCTGTATATCGTAATATAATCCTTAATCATTTATATAGAATAAAATGGTTATGTTCTTCACATCTAATTAAGAATAATATTAAAAAACTAATTTATGATGCATTGAATCATGGTTTTCCAAAAAAATTCATATATTCTTTAATATACAATTAGTACTTAAATAATCTCAAAAAACAAATTAACACATGCGTAAACAAAATTACTAAAAAATATATAAAATAAGAAAATAATAAAAAATAATAAAAAATGGTAAAATAATAATAATAAATATTATAGGACGGATGGGTGGGTAGATGTTAGAATACGGAGGAGGGTGGCGTTGTCCGGAAAATAAGCAATGGTTAATTTATAAAAAAGGGGGGATTTGATTTATATACGCTGCTAATACACATTTCATATTGGATGTTGATTTGATGCTTTTATATGTATAATGGTGTAGTTATATTTATATATCAATTCATTTCAAATTTATTCATCTTCATTAATATTTAATAAAGTTTACGATTAACTTGTAATTCATTTTTAGTCTACTCAGGACAATATCACATTAATTTCTAATAGTATGCCATCTTAATAGAGAATAATATGCATAATCAGTTTATTTGATATCACTTTTGCTATGACAGTATATATTAAAATTTGATTATTTGTTTTTTATTATTCTTCTATCCTTTTTAATCTTGTTACATTTTTAACTTAATTAGTGTTCAAAGATTATTACTCGGTTTTCCGTGTCTGTTAGTCCGAAATTCATATTTTTTTAGCTTTTTTATAGCTAATATGAAAATAAACCACACACTTTATTTGTGAACTTTAGATATTTAGGAACTGAAGATTCTGACTAAGTTCTACAAACATCCATTTTTCTTTTCTTGTTCATTGTATTAATTAATTATTTTTTATGTTTAATAGTATTTTTTTAAGTGTCATATTTATATATATTTATTATATATAATTTAATTTATATTTTTAGCATATTGCTATATATTATTATCATTGTTATAAAATTATTTAAATTTTCCGTATAGATTAATTGGGTTTGGTAGCAGAATATATTGTATGCATTATATGCTATTTATATTCTAATAATTTGTTATTAAATCTGTTATAGTTAAATTTCATTATAAACATGTTTATTTATGTCTTTATGATACATGGTATCATAGTAATAATAATTGTGGTTAATCTAATAAAATTTATCTTTATTTAATATTTTTGTTAATAATAATATATAATATGGTATTATTTATTTATTGGGATATGTTATGTTGGGTAAAGCAGATGGTAAAATTTGAAAGCATTAGCTTCAATACTATTACTATGATACCTTTATTTAAATACATGGGATTTTTAATTACTAGGGATATAATATCCATTTTCATTACAACTAAATATAATTATATAAATGGGCAGTTAAATGAATAATAATAATAATATAATTGGATCAAGAATGTTAAAAATAGTATGGCGAGAATAGGAATGAAATGGAGGTGGGAAAGGAAGAAAGCATTGATTCATTCATTCAAGTAATGTAATTTTTGAAAATCTTTTATCTATATTTTTATTCTCTTTTAACTATTTCATATTGTAAAAAGAAAACACAACTTAATTAATTAGATCAAAATACTGCATTTTTTCAAAATACTTTCATTATTGCATAATAGATGGCAGCACCAAAAATTAGTGTGTCTTGTGTCTATGCCTTTCAATAATGTAATATTCTTTCATCTTTCTTTCAACACTAGGTGGCACTTATTAGACATTCTGAAGACCAATAAATTTTAACAGAAAATTTTATGGTAGGTTTGCGCTAGAATTAACTTTCAAAGGCGCTTCCGGGGCGGTTTGTAAGAAAAATCTGAACAGAAAATTTTTCTGAAAAAATATTGGTATTCAGTTGGCGGACCATTTGGGAGCCCTGCACTTATGCTCGTTAATGGGTATAATGTAAATTAATAGTTTTGGTATTTGTTACTTTAGTTAAGTAAATTTAAAAGTGTTAATAGGTATTTTAAATACTAATATTGTAGTTATTTTCTATTTATATTAATTAATTGTATTTATCAAGGTATTTTAAAATGGATTAACTGCAATCATTAGGTATTAATATCTGTGTTATCTTAACTGCAAAAATAACCTTAAAGTTATAGCGGTAATGGCTAACATGTGCTGGTGTGTATTTGGATTACTTGAAAATGGGGTTAAATTAGGTATGCTGTGTAATATTACTATATTTCATTGATATAAATTAATTATTTAAAAGGTTGTATTGATTTTTCCATTTCATGGCATTTAATATTATTCTGTTTTCATCTTGCATCTATTCTTTTGATCATGTAGTCGTTTGGATACAGGGGGGGGGGGGGGGATTTTTAGCTTTTAACTTTTTTTCTCAACAGAAAATGACTATTTTTGCTCATATATTTGAATTCTGTACCCTTGATAACGTAATTCATTATATAAGCTTTTCAATTATTTTTATCGGTATCCATATTTTTCTTTTTTTCTTCCATATTAATACACGTAATATAGTAAAAGGGACCATATTTTATACATAACAGCTGGTATATACTATGTTTTTGGTATCCATGTTAAGTGTGTTAGGGGAAACTGTATTATTGTAATTTCATACATAATATCACAATTTTTGTTGGTGGTCGGTAATGTTTATTTAATGGTTATATATATATATATATATATAAACGTAAAGCACAGTAATCACCAACAAAAGACAAGATAAATTCATGTGAAATGCGCCAAACAGCTGCAGTAAAACACATAAATTAAATATAAAGCAGTATAAGATTATATTTAGCCTGAACCAGCGCACCCCCCCTCACAGAACAAGAAGAACAAGAAAAATATCTATGTAAACATTAAAACTTTAACAAAAACTAGGAAAAAATAGGCTGCGGCCTCATCGGCAGTGGGTTATGTTTCAAAAGCAGCCGAGCATTCGATAAAATATACATTAGTGGCAGTGGGTTTCGGCCAGAACAGTGATAGCAAAAACAAATGTTAAAACATTCGTTGGCTATTATCACATGCTCCCCCACCGGACCCTACGCCAACAATATCAAATGAATGCCTCACCTGGAACACAGTAAAAGATGCTAAAAATATGTTCGTTGAAAAAACCACACTCAACCAACTTAGCCACATTGCCACAACCCAAATATAAAACATAAAACAAACTAAACAGAGCAGAATCCAGCATCCAATCAACCAATCCAAATTCTTTCCAGTTCTGTTGCCAATCGACGCAGCACATCATCATAGAACCGTCCTTGAAAGGCTTTAGGAAATATGAGTCATTCACTGACGTCGAAAAGCAATCGATCAGTAATGAAGAAAATCTGCAAAATCTGAATATTTTTTTATAAAAATTAAAGGTATATTGTTTTTGTAATATAAATTACTTTTACTTACTATTAATTTTAAAAGTAATTTATATTACAAAAACAATATACCTTTAATTTTTATAAAAAAATATTCAGATTTTGCAGATTTTCTTCATTACTGATCGATTGCTTTTCGACGTCAGTGAATGACTCATATTTCCTAAAGCCTTTCAAGGACGGTTCTATGATGATGTGCTGCGTCGATTGGCAACAGAACTGGAAAGAATTTGGATTGGTTGATTGGATGCTGGATTCTGCTCTGTTTAGTTTGTTTTATGTTTTATATTTGGGTTGTGGCAATGTGGCTAAGTTGGTTGAGTGTGGTTTTTTCAACGAACATATTTTTAGCATCTTTTACTGTGTTCCAGGTGAGGCATTCATTTGATATTGTTGGCGTAGGGTCCGGTGGGGGAGCATGTGATAATAGCCAACGAATGTTTTAACATTTGTTTTTGCTATCACTGTTCTGGCCGAAACCCACTGCCACTAATGTATATTTTATCGAATGCTCGGCTGCTTTTGAAACATAACCCACTGCCGATGAGGCCGCAGCCTATTTTTTCCTAGTTTTTGTTAAAGTTTTAATGTTTACATAGATATTTTTCTTGTTCTTCTTGTTCTGTGAGGGGGGGTGCGCTGGTTCAGGCTAAATATAATCTTATACTGCTTTATATATATATATTAGTTCTATCGGGAAGTTTTGTCTTATAATGTTATTTCACGCCTACTTTTTTCAGATTCAGATTTCTTCATTGCACCACTTTTTTGAAATGGTAAAAATCCGGTTGTTTTCAACTTAATGTGTAATGTGAAAATAATGGGAATTTTACCATTTCAAAAAAGTGGTGCCAATGAAGAAATCTGAATCTAAAAAAAGTAGGCGTGAAATAACATTATCAGACAGAACTTTCCGGTAGAACTAATATATTACACAATTTTATTATTTTTAAACAGACTAAATGTTTTCAATCACTAATAACTTAAAAGCACACTTTTAATGGCAGAAAAGGCTCACAAATAACTCACAAAGTTTTGTTCGTACATAAAATGTAATTTCAAATTATTTACTTGCTAGAGCACGCAGAATATATTTTTTTACATAACTTATGAGACCGTGGCACCGTTTAAACATTTTAATTCCGTAACTTTCCAAGCAACCAATTTTGATGTAAGTGAATTTTTATATAAATAAGAATTTTTTTTTAACTATTTTTACTATTTCATCTACACGCCCGAAAACTAATATTTTAACATGTATAAAGTATTAGCCCGAAAACTAATATTTTAACATGTATAAGTATTAGTCAACAATAAGAAGATACACTCGAAAATATAAAGTAGGATTTTCTATTGACCTCGTCAGTTATTTTAAAACTTTGTGACTCAACCACTTCGATATGAAAAGTATTTATACACACATTAAAATATATCATTTAAACACTATTTCTACAAAAGACTTGTCAAAAGACACCTTTCGGGCTTTAACTTAAAACTAGCTCTTAAACACGTTCTACGCATCGGAGTTTATGTTCAATTACTTTTCAATTTAGAAAAATATTTTACTAATACTATGCATTTTTTTAATGAAATTTAATTTATCATGTTGCTATGGTGGCTTCCTAGTAATTAATTATACGAAAGATAATTTCCGATATACAAGGTCATCAAAAAATCATGCCTAGATTTAAAAAAATCATATCATCGAAACCTTTTATGTTAAATGAGTAATTCTTTCACTGTACGATAACTGGTGAACGCAAGTTTGGTTTTATTTCCCAAGAATTCGTTTGGGTGTCTGCGTTATGCGCGGATTAGTTGTGCAGTCGTCAAGGTCAGCCGATGCGCCAGACTGCAGCTGCTCAGTACGATGTCGACCGTGCAACAAAAAGCTCATTGCGTGATTTGGTATGTGGAGTCAAAGTCAATAGTCAGTTTACAGCGGCTTTTCCGGAGAACTTATCCAGGTCAAACTGCTCCTGATAACAAAGCGGCGGCTGACCTTAACGACTGCGCAACTAATCCGCGCATGATACAGACACGAAAATGAATTCTGGTGAACTAAAACCAAACTTGCGTTCACCAGTTATCATGTAGTGAAATAATTACACATTTAACATAAAAGGTTTTGATGTTATGATTTTTTTTAAATCTAGGCATTATTTTTCGATGACCCTGTATTTAAAATTAAATTACAAATAATTACCAGAAAACCATCATAAGAAAATCTATTGAAATAATTGCTAATAAAGATATAACTTGTAACGAGGCACTATCATACGATATCAATAAGATATGGAGAGATTTGCTTCATAGCAGATAAAAGCTCGTTTTAGTTGAAAATTTGAATAAAGTTATATGGCATTGCATCTGACGTACAGCCTGTAAATTACGAGGATTTCTCCTGGACAATTCTCGAATAAGCGCAAAAAAATGATAACAACATTTCAATCCTATTGATGACGGCCTTGTAATGGTTGAAAACGTTCTAGATTTTTTTGAAATGTATTTTAAGATATTTTTAATTTGTATTTTAAATATCTTTAAATTATAACCTGAAAGCAATTTTTGTATAATTATTTGCGCTTTTATTTGTATTTTAATTATTAAACTAAAGGTGAATATAGCATTGCAATTTTAACTTTCATTTATTAAATTTTTTGACTTTTCGAACAGCAGTTATTAAATTAATTCAGCGATATCATTTTCCTCCAGCTCATCTTGGATGAAAAAATATCCTTATGGTATACCTTTTTCTACCGTGAGGTGTCTTTTGACACCTTAAGTATTTCGTAATTTGTAATTTCTAAGAATTTCATAATTTCTAATTTTAAGGAGGTAGGATACATTTAAACCTACAAAATTTTCGAAAAATTTTTAATACATGTTTTGATTCCGTAATCATTTCTGAACAATATGCAAAAAACCGCATTAAAAATTCCCATTAGTTTAATAATTATGGCAGTTTTATTAAGACTATATATAAAGACTACATAGGATAATTAAACTTTGCGTTGCGTTTATTCAAAATGATGAATTTCGATACTGCTCGCAGTGTTACTAAAAAACTATGCATGGCAATCAAAAGAAATTTTCAAGATATATTCATTTCTGTATTATCTACAACTTAAAATCAGAAAAATGTATTTTTTTTTTAAGTGAATTTTTTTTTTTTTTTTTGTTAATTTTTTAATTTAGTCAGTATTTTTTTTTTCATATATTCTGGTTTTAGTATAAACGTAACACTATTATTTATTTATTTTCACCTAAATTTTCTCTTTAAATGCAAATTTTCAGATTTTATCATGCGCGCAATATTTTTTTCTTTTATCATCATATTTTTTTTAACTTATCATTTCAATATTTATTTATAAATTTAAAAGTATACATATATTTTTAAATATAAATTTAAATATGAGATTTATATTGAAATGAAGTTTGATTTTTATTTTTGACTTATTACGCAAGTTTTGAAGCTTGGAACATAGTGATATTTTTTACTTTTTCGACGTGTTCAAAGGTATTCTACCCACAATTTGACACATAAATATCAACACGATTTTACAGCACCATATCAATCGTAAACAGATTAGAGAATCCCGAATTCAAGTTCTAAAGGAAAATAAAGAAGTTAATGCATAACTATGATATTCGCTTGTTTTCCGCCATGTTGCATTTTAGTGTATATCATTGCAGTGACTTGTTCTAAAAAAATGAATAATGAGTTTTGTTCTCCAATTCTGGTAATGAGTTCAATACACATGAATTTTGTTTTCATTCGTGTAAAAACTGTAATATTGAATAAGGAAAGAGTTTTATTACACTGCTATTTTTATTATTTTTGTTGTTGTTGTTGTTGTTGTCACAAAGATTGAATTTTTATTCATGACACTGAAGTTTAGATAAGTTAATAATAATAAAATGTTTGATTTTTTAATAAAAATTTAAAAAATGAAGAATATAATATTTTTTAATTGTTGTTCTTGTTGCCGTACATGTTTGATTACATTTATGTATATTTATATTTTGTAAATTGTTGAATTAATCTAGAATTTATAGCCGTATTAAATAATCTCTAATAAATGCGCATCAATGTATTAATACATATATTGCTCAGATTATCTATATTTAACTGATAATTTAATATCCCAACAGTTTTGGCAGTTATATGCATTGAAACGCGAAGGTGTCAAAAATACACCTATTGGTAGAAATATGTATACTAGGGTGGTCACAAGAAATCAATTTTCGAATTTTTTCGGGGGGACCCCCCAAAAAGTTGCCAATTGACTAGAAAATGAGATTGGCTAAGTTTCAGCTCATTTGGATAATATTAACCCGTGCCTCATTGAGGTTTAAGATTGAAAAAAACGTGATTTTTCGCAAAAAAATGCTATTTTTCCTTCATGAAATGAATACAATTGAACCTAGAAACATAATGCAGGTTTCAATTTATATAAAAAAGTTTTGCTTTGAAAAACCACACACCATTTTTTTCTAAAAATGTATAGATTTAAAAATATGCGCATTTTTCAGGACCAGACATCACCCGAATCCTAAAAATTGACTTTTATGAAAAAGCGAAAAAAAATTTGTAACATTCCATTTCATCTGCTTTCCACCTTTTGTTTTTCTGTTTTTCGTTTTGTGAAGTCCAATAAAGTGTTTGATTAAAAAATTCCAAAGAAAAGAAAACAAATCGAATTTTAAACTGAAAGAATTTTTTTAAAAAAAAGGAGGGCAAAGGAAGTATAGAAATGAGAGCAAATAATGCTCAATTGCATTTTATTATTAAAGTTGTGTTACAAGAAAGGAGGCATAATAAAGAAAATAAATTATTTTCCTTTACAACTGTCACATTAACCCTTTCCGGCACAGAAAAATTCTGTTCGTAAAAGGATGAAATGATTGTCTACCCCGAAATTTACAAACGACATTTTTAGAAATTAAAAACACATTACTTTAACCTTTCACTGTAAAAGCAAAATTTTATTAAAATATTCTTCGTGCAGTTTGTAAGTTTGGAATTCAAATTAGGTGGTCCCGGCGTGGGACACTGCACCGGAAAGGAATTAAGAGGTAATGGGTTAGATAAGGTGGCTTATGTTGACTTTTTTTTTACCAAAGTATTATCTAAAAATGAAAATGCAACTTGATCCGAGCTAAGATACCAAAGGCGGTTTGTTATTTTAGCAATTGCTTTGTCTGTAACCGATTTATCAAATTTTCTGCAGTGAACAGGTGATTTTATTATTTGCAGGTCTTGAATTGGGGGCTAAAGTGGCAGTGGAAGTATTGAAGCACGCTTTTACATAAATATTGATTAAAAATAAGATCTCTGATACCTTCTTTTTCTAAATTTGTTATTGAAAGATGATCCCTGAAACAATATATTTTGAGAGAATGAATGGCCTGTGCCGCCATCCATCTGACATGATTAAAAGCACCAGGTGCTCTGAAAAAAGTCTTTTGCAGGAAGGAGTTCTATAAAAATTAATCAAAGTTGGATAAACTCTTTATAATCATCCCTGAGCTGTTAATTTTTAAAAGTTCCTGTAAGAAAATTTGAAATTTCTCCTGAATTAACTATTTATACCTAGTATTTCATCATCAATAGCATCTGTATACTTACTCTGGTTTAATTTAGACCAACCAATCAGAATTGTTTTTTTTTTAAATATCTGGCTGAGGGGCAGTGATTATGCCCATTTTACAATCAAGAACAGGTTTTAGAAAAATGCATAAGTTATGGTGGCGGTATGGTAAATACAGAAGACTTTTCCTTTAACAATTGCTATAGAAAATTGCAGGTTCCTCTGAGGCGACCTGTGTTTACTGCAGTTGTATCAAAAAATATTGCCTGGATTTTACCAACTTCCTCGCACTCTTCAACTGCTGAAAATACAGATTTCGCCTGAATTATTCCGATACTATTTTCAAGTTGAGGAACTCGTAGTAACTGTTCTTCATCCCCACAACTAATTAAAACTTTTATCCACTCTACATTTTCTTTATTCAAAAAATGGTGAAGCAGTTTTCCACCCTAGTGAACAACAGTTCTCTCTAAACGGGAATTTTAAAATCTGTTTTTGATGAGCTCAGTTTTTTGTTTTAGAAACAGTTATTTGCAGAGTCGATGTCTGTGGTTAGCTAGTGGATGTATTCTAAGTCTAGCAGCTTCTCTGGCGTTCAGTTCATTTTGGGAATATTATAAAATAAAATACATAAAACTTGACAATTACTTGGCTGCTTACTGTCGATGATTTGATTATACATGTGGCCAATTTAAAAAATCTTACATTTCTGCCATCATATCAAGAGGGGGAAGGGGTTTTACGGAATGTTTCGTCAATTCTAAAAATAGATAACCATAACAGATAGCAAAAACAGCCTTGAAATAAAAAGAGAAATTCAGAGGTTCAACTGCAATACAAATCGAGAAGCTCTTTCTTACTAGACACAGAACTAGATAACTAATAATCAATTATAATTCGTGAAATATTTTTAAAGTTACAAAAATTGTTCACTTATTTTTGCCTATTAATAAAAATAATACAAAAAAATTATCAAAAGTAATAAAATTTTTAATTTGTCATTTTTTACCTATGTTTCAAGTTTGAGGGTGTGGTTCACTGGCTGTCCTGAAAAATACTAAATGTTCATTAAATATAAGTTTTCATGAGAGTAAAAGTTCAAGGCAACAACAGTTTCTATGAAATAAAACAAGAATCAGGTTGCTAAGACAAATATTTTTCACGTAAAGAAAGAAAAACGACAATTTTTTGCCAAAAATTGCAAATTTTCAAGAATTCAACCTCGATGAGGCACGTGTTAATGTTATTTATTTGAACTGAAACTTTGCCAATCTCATTTTCTAACTAATTGGCAGCTTTTAGGAGGGTCCCCCCGAAGAAAACGTTAAAAAAAAAATTTCCCCATGTTGCTTGTGACCACCCTGATGTATACTCAAAATCTTGTTAGAAATAGTGTTAAGCATGTAAAAAAATAGAACATAAAAAATATTAACATAAAGGTACTTTTTTCATAGATGCAATAAATAAACAATCAAACAACAACAACAACAACAACATAATTCTCTTAAATATCATCAATTTTTTAATACAAACGTGTAAAGTATAGGAAATTACCTCTGTAAAAAATCCATTTCGGGGCATCTCCAGCTTTTTAATTTTACAAAATTTAGTAACTTCGTTTTAGAATTAATGATTCAAAACTCCTTAAAAGGTAATAAAACATTTGAATGAATATTTAATTCAGTATCGACGTCTGCTGACAAATGCATGAACAATTTATACTAACTGCTGTGTTGGGATACAGTAGCAATTAAAAAAATCGCCTTTTAAACCTTGCTGTATAAGTAAACTTGATTTTTGGATACATTGCAGATATACAACACGGGGATTAAACATATGTGCGTCATTATTACTTTAATTTTGCCTTAAATAAACTAGAATCTTCTGAACGACGTTAAAAAATGGTATTTAAAATATTCATGTAGCTAAATGACATCAAAAGATATTTAAAACAGATGCTGGTAATGATATCTAATAAATAAGAATCAGCATGCAACCTAATTATATATATGTATATTTCATTCAATAGAACTTTGAAGTTCCATTAAATAGTATCTTTAACATAAAAAGTTAAAATATTGTAATTCAAAAGAAACCTATCCATGCATGAAATTGACACTAAAAGATATAAGAGCAAAAAATAAATTAAAATACAAGGATTTGTAATAAATCAGAATTTTTTTGTAACTATATTTAAAAATTAAAGCGTACGTGTACTTTTTTTATTCATAAGTGATCATATCGTTTTTTAAATAACTCCTTTTTAACTTAATTTAAAACTTTCATTATGTCTGGATATATAATAAAATTAAAAATATCATACTTAAACGAACTTCAATTTTACCTTAAAAATAAATAA
This sequence comes from Maratus speciosus, assembly GCA_963932465.1. Classification (NCBI taxonomy): domain Eukaryota; kingdom Metazoa; phylum Arthropoda; class Arachnida; order Araneae; family Salticidae; genus Maratus; species Maratus speciosus. Next base: position 297,160,332 of record OZ010799.1, read on the forward strand.
ATGTCTCAGATAAAATATTTAAAAATTGGAATTCAAACCATAGCCATTCATGCATGTAATCGACATGAAAATATATAAAATTAAAAAACGAAATCCAAAAATACGTAATACATATTAAAATTTTTCAGCAACTATCTTTTTAAATTTATTGCTTGTATACGTGTTTGTATAATTACTTTTATAAATGCTTTATATATATTTATTGAACGAATGACCCGGATTGCCTTAATTTAAACAATTCTAAATATTTAACAATGTACTAAAAATTAAAAAGTTACATTAACCCATTTATGCCTACCGTCCCATTTTTTGGACGTTTCGAATTTCAATAATTTTTTATAATTTTCTTTTTCTTTACAACATAAAAATTGTATGAAGTAATTGTCTATAAATGTCTTTATTTATTGCCGAGAGATGACATCATCTATACTGATATTTATTTGCTTAAATGAAGTCCTTTTTTCGGTGTTTATAGATTTTTCCTTTTTCAAGACAGCGAAATGCAAAAAGTAAATTTATTTGCGATTTTTGTATCAAGGTTGCAAATAAATAAGTGTAGATTCTTGACTTCCTTGAAATGCGTATTTTTTTAAAATTGCGAAATAATATGTTCAAGCATATTTTTTATGCATGTTTTGAAATTACAAAATGTAAAGCGCTAGATGCAAATGGGTACATATTTCTATTAGCCATTTAGGGGACAGTTATTTATGTAAAGTCATTTTCCAAATGATTTCGAAATAAATTGTTTTTTTAGGCTCAAATGCGAATATTTTTAATTTATTATTCTTAATACATATAATGTTATTAGTCGCTGTAAAGAAATAAATATATTTTTAATATTTCATAAAAATACTAATTATAGTATATGATATACAATTTAAAAGCTTAATTGATATAAATTTAGACAAAACATATAATTATGGATAATCACATATTTAGTACGTTTACATTTTATCAAATAAATACAAAAATATTTTTGTGTAATTTTCGTTACTATTTTTCAATTCCTACTATTAGTTCACACTCCCCTATATTTATGTATTTATTTATTTATCTATATATCCTGTTCAAATTTTCAATTGTTAATAAAATACTTATTTTTCCTCCTATCAAGTTGAAATAAATTTTTTTAAACTTGTACTGGATGAGAATTGACGTTAATACAGTTTTTTTCAAATATTTATTCATTAATTAAATTTATTTAATTAATTTTAGTTTTGCATGGGAGACAAAATGGCGGCCATTGGTTATTGAAGCATTTAATGCATCTGCATATCTATAAGGGGGGTTACCATAGGGGGACCCTGTTCTGGCTCCAACTTGGCGATATATCGCCAAATTTGGCGACCAAAATGAGTCACCAAAAGTGAAGCCAACTTGGCGATATCTCTAATATTTCGTCAAATTCCCATAGATTTCCATTGTAAACCTACTTGCTTACAGAAAATCAACAAATTGAGATATTTTAATGCAACAAAAACTAATATTAGCTTAAGGGATTATATTAAATTTTCCTTTGATGACCTAAGTAGGAAATGACTTTAAAAACAAAATTTTTATGTTACTTGTTCCAGTTCATTTTACAACATTTTAAAGTGATTTTACCAACAAATTTGATAAAACAAAAATTTAGGCATAAATGGGTTAAATATCAATATTACTTTTATTTATTTTTTAATCCATAAACACCTACTGTATTAAAGGTGAAAAATAAATATTGTAAATATTACAATATTTAAATAGAAAAAAGGTCATTGCGAAATTGAAATAAAGATAAGCAAAAATGTTTTGGCCATTTATAACAAAGCTTTTCGACACGAAATCACTCTTTAAAATTTTTCAACATAGGTGAAATGTGTCTATGAATTCGGTTTGCCTGTCTCTCTGTCTGCCTGGCCATCCGTCCATCCTCTAGCTCTCTTAAATATATTTTGATTGCCATGTAATTTCTATATGATATTCAGGTTTACTATAGAGTTTGCGTTATTGAAAACGAACTGCCTAATATTGATAGTTCGTTTCAACCCAACTGGGTAGCATAAAACTTCTATAATACTGACTGGGCTGTTTGATCCCCGCCATTTATTCACCCGGGATAAAAACCAAGCTAGAACCGGTTAGAGTTACCACTGGGGGAAAGCGATAAAGTCTTTTTAAGGGGCTGGTCACTCAGCTTCCGATTTCCGCTCACTAATGTAATGTCTATGGGCATTTCATGTATTCGTATATTTAAAATATCTCCTCGGGAAATTAATATTTTTAACTTCAATTTTTTGTGTACACTTCCTAAAAGGTGCAAATTAACTTTCGTGTTCGTTCATTGCATTTAAAAAATTCAATAACCTCCAATTTCTTATAAATCAGAAAAAAATAAGAGTCCTTCACTAATTAATTGCCGATAGCTGGCGCCAAAATAATAATTATATAACTTAAATTTTAAAAAGTTCAACTCAGATTACCCTGATTTTTTAAAAACATACATAAAGAAACTTGTAATAAATTTTGATCATTAAAAATTATCTTTTATCGTTTAAGTAAATTACAACTATTAATTGCATTAACAGATTTTTTTCTCAAATTCTTTTATTAAAACACAAATTTATTTATTTTCCCTACAAAATTCAAAATTGTATTTAGATTGATATATATATACTGCACGGCATTACATACTCCTGATAATCTAATTTTATTTTATTACAAATACTATTCATTTTTGTCCCAATGTCTTCAGAGTTCAATGAATTTCAAAAGATACTTCTTTTTTTTATCTATCGATAGATGGCGCCAACAAAGCATAAAAGTTCACAATGAATGCAATACAAACGAATGTTTACTTATGGTGAGAGCGATTGAGCTGCCAAACTAATTTAAACTGAAGTTATCTCAGAATATATACATAATTGAATGTAAGTCATCTCTCAAATGTTAATTTATTTTGAATAATCTTTCTAAAAATGTAACATTTATGAAGTTTTATTCGAAAAAATAATTTTGAATAAAAATGGCCGAATGGAATACGATAAAATGAAGTGGGATCCGGTTGAGGTCACTCCGAAAGCGTTATGAACTTAGCGCTATTATATATATAATTGGTCGCTCAGTTTCCAGCATGTTCTTCTACTAGTTTTGGCGACTTTGCACTAGTTTTGAGAAAATACGTTACAAATAAATAGATCGAAAATAAGTTATTTACAACAGAATGGGTAATCTGTTGAATGTTATTTAATGCATTTTGTATTATTATAAATAATGATTTAGTAACATTTCTCTTCAATACTTCTTAAATTAATTTTTTATATAAACTATAACACTGCCAAGTCACACAATTGTCAACAACCAATGAGGTTACAAGCTACAATTCCGATCGACGAACATACTCTTGCTACGAAAAACTTACGCTAAAAATGAAACTATGACGAAAAACTACATTTTTGTACAACAAAATAAATATGCGCCAACTCTCCTTATGCTTCACGGCAACCTGCCGAAAATGTATTAGGCTAGACCTCTGCCAATAGGTAAACTACTCACAGCGAGACAGAAAAAATGACCGGCGCCCAAAATACCTCTGATATTAAACACACTCTATTCCGTACGACCGCAAATACCAACAAAGAATTTGGAGAAAAGTATTTGAGACAGTATTTAGCGATAGTTTTCTTATTGATGATAATTAATTCTTAGTAGCGATTTTAAATTTCACCTGTCAATAAATAGGCATTAAAAAGACGGATTGAAGTGTACTTAAATTCGATGTGCACTTTTAGGGTTCCATACCAGAAAAAGAAGAAAAAACGGAATTCATATAGAATTACATTGTTCTCAGTTTGTCCAATTTTGATTTTCTAAACGACTGCGATGTCATGTCGGCCCGATTATTTTGCAGAAAAAAGTCAAGCATCTACGAGCATCTAACGAATGGAATTAAAAGTTGGCCTTAAATTAATTTTTTTTTCATACAAACTTATTCTCAAAACACAGGGTGCTTACCGGTGACCTATAATCTGAAAATTTGCACGCAAAAGGTCTAGACTATGTAAAGGAACAGTCCAAAAGTCATTTATTTTCAGGTGATATTTCAGGGAAAAATAGAAGTAAACTAAACGTGTGTGTTATTTCGAAAATTGTTGACGAGAAAGTAAACAAGTACTTATTTTTATTATGTTTGTAAGAAAATTTCGAACATGCAACTAAACTATAAGCCACTAAATACAAAATCATATTTTTAATAAAATATTTGGTTAAAATAAACAACACTATCTTATATATAAAAGGAGGGGAGAATTGTACTTTGTACCAATATATTAAAAGAGAGAACCATCGTTACAAAACACAAATATAATATCCTCCCTCATTCCTTCAGTATCACATTGGACAAGATTTTATACGCTCCCAAAGGTCCACAAACTAGACATTACTTTCAGAACAATAGTTTTGAATATTGGTACCACTTCCTATAAATTAGTGAAATATCTTACTTCTGTTTACTCCCCGTTGCTCTCTAACAGCATTTACACTTGCAGGAACTCTTATGAGTTTGTTAATACGCTTTGTAGTTTCGATGATACTCAAACCAACAGTGTGGTTTCATTCGACGTAAAATCCCTATTGACTAACGTTCAAGGTGCTTTAAAATGCCTTAAAGTGCGGCTACAAGAATTTCATAATACATATTACGAAATTGAAGGGCTTATACATCTTACTCGCATTTGTTTATCGCAAAACACTTTCATTTTTAATGGTAATTTTTATTACATGACTGACGGTTTGTCCTCCCCCCTCAGCCCCATCCTCAGTGGCATTTACATGCACTATTACGAATCAAACCTTTTCAACAAATTATCTTTTCCATTTTACATCCGCTATGTCGACGACTGCTTTGCATTATTTAACTCTGATGGTCTTAATCTTACTAATATTCTCGATATTGTGAACTCTATAAATGAACATAATTAGTTCTTTCCGAACTCAAAAATAACAGTCGTTTGCCCTTCCTTGATATCATGGTTTTCCGCGAAAATATTTTGTTTCACACTACTGTTTACCGTAAACCATTCTCAGTATCTTTACTCCCTCATCGTCTGTCATCCCATTCACCTAATCAGAAGTTGGCTACCTTCAACGCTTATGTCTATTGGGTCTAAAATATTTTTTCTTACGACAGTTTACAAAAAGCTGAATTATATTAGATTAAATCCACTGCCATTGATTGAGGTTTTACAGTTGAAATCACAGATTCAATACATAATAAACTAAGTAAACGTACTCACACTAAAATTAATACTGTCGGCATTGAAAATTTAATTATACTTCTATATTTTCCGAAAATAAGTCATTAAAATTTTAAAAACTTGTAAAAATTTTACTTCAAGGTAGTTTATACTCCTTTTAACAAAATCCAATTCACAAATCTGAAACATCCAATTGACAGTTTTTCATATAGTTTTTCACATTTTTTTACAAGATATCTTGCGAATGTAATAAAACGTACATTGGTCAAACGAAATGATCCTTTAAGATCCGTTTAGGGGAGCATAAAACTTATGATAAAAATTGTGATATCCAGCGTTCCGTTATTGCTAATCACTGCTGGTCCAACAATCATCATTTAAAATTTTCCGAAGTCTCAATAATACAGAAATGCTCATCAATTTGCGATCTTGACTTTTGGGAAGCCTATCACATATGGATTAATTCTAATAGCTTAGTAAACGATTTGTCCAGCACGCCCAATTTTTCATAGATATGGTTGGAATTTCTTTAATTCGCCCTCTGGCTTCCCCGCCTTTTTTCTTAACATTGTTTGAACTCTCCCGGAACATCTGGATAATTTTGATTGGTCTCCCTGCGTGCGCGCGAGACCTACTCCGTGGTTATTTGCCAACAGTGAGTTTCATTCTGCCGTTGACTGTCGAAATGTGAGGTACGCCTCCCTGGCTCCGTCTCAACCCTCTTTTATTCCACAGTTTTAATTTAATTTTATCTTTGATTTTTAATCACTGAAGATGAAGCCCTAGAGGGTTCGAAATAGCTGTATGCGTTTTAAACTTACTTATACGTATTTGTGTTTTGTATCGTTGGTTCTCTCTGTATAATATTTTATATAACATTCTGTAAAATTGGACTCAAAAAATAACAAATCGAATATAGAAACAGTTTTTAGTAATTTCGACTGTTTCTCCTTTCAAAATTCCCTATTCGGTGCTTAAAAAAAAAATTCAGATTATAAACACATGTATAATAATCTATACTCCTATTATAAAGAGGAAAAAATTGTTTATTTGTAGGAGGTAAGCTCTGGAACTACCGAACCTATTCCAAAAGTAATGGTATCAAAATGATGGTGTTAGTCCAACTTAGAACATAGGCTATATCTTATGTCGGTGCCACTATCCCAAAGGGGTGTAGGAGCAAACAACGTTCTAAAAATGCGATTTTAGCGTTACTGAAGGGCCTAGAAATACGAAATTTTGAATATAAGATATACTTATAAGATATAAATGATGTCTACGAACAGTTCTTAAACAATTCGAAATTTAAAAGGGGTGAAAATGCACAAAAAGCGTTCTAAAAAACGTTCTAAATGGTAGTTTCTACACAATCTCAGGAAATACCAAACCGAATTAAAAAATATTGGTGTCCTAATGACGGTGACAACGCTTGCTCCAAGATAGGCTATGTTTTATGTCGGTGTCACTACCCCAAAGGCGGTTAGGAGCAGGAAACGTTCTAAAAATACGATTTTAGCGTTATTGAAGGGCCTAGAAATATGAAATTTTGAATATTAGTTGCTTATAAGATATAAATGATGTCTAAGAACAGTTCTTGAACAATTCGAAATTTAAAAGGGGTGAAAATGCACAAAAAGCGTTCAAAAAACGTTCTAATTGGTAGTTTCTACACAATCTCAGGAAATACCAAACCGATTTAAAAAATATTGGTGTCATAATGATGGTGACAACGCTTGCTCCAAGATAGGCTATATCTTATATCGGTGCCACTACCCCAAAGGGGTGTAGGAGCAAACAACGTTCTAAAAATGCGATTTTAGCGTTACTGAAGGGCCTAGAAATATGCAATTTTGAATATAAGATATACTTATAAGATATAAATGATGTCTAAGGACTGTTCTTAAACAATTCGAAATTTAAAAGGGGTGAAAATGCACAAAAAGCGTTCTAAAAAACGTTCTAAATGGTAGTTTCTACATAATATCAGGAAATACCAAACCGATTAAAAAAAATATTGGTGTCAAAATGATGGTCACAACGCTTGCTCCGTGATAGGCTATGTTTTATGTCGTTGTAACTACCCCAAAGTGGGTGCAGGAGCAAAAAACTTTCTAAAAATGCGATTTATGTGTTACTGAAGAGCCTAGAAATATGAAATTTGAAATATTAGCTACTTATTAGATATAAAGGATTTCTAAGAACAGTTCTTAAACAATTCGAAATTTGAAAGGGGTGAAAATGCGCGAAAATCGTTCTAATGAACGTTCTAAATGGTGGTTTGTACACAATCTCAGGAAATACCAAACCGATTTAAAAAATAATGGTGTCAAAATAAAGGTGTCAAAATGACGGTGACAACCCTTTCTCCAACATGGGCAATGTTTTATGTCGGTGCCACTATCCGAAAGGGGGTGCAGGAGAAAAAAACGTTCTAAAAATGGGATTTTTGCGTTACCGAAGGGCCTAGAAATATGAAATTTGAAATATTAGCTACTTATTAAATATAAAGGATTTCTAAGAACAGTTCTTAAACATTTCGAAATTTAAAAGGGGTGAAAATGCACGAAAAGCGTTCTAAAAAACGTTCTAATGGTGGTTTCTACACAATCTCAGGAAATACCAAACCGATCTAAAAAATAATGGCGTCAAAATGATGGTGATAACCCTTGCTCCAACATAGGCGATGTTTTATGTCGGTGCCACTACCCCAAAGGGGGTGCAGGAGAAAAACGTTCTAAATTGCGGCTTTTGCGTTACGGAAGGGCCTAGAATCGTGAAATTTGGAATGGTAGTAAGTTATAAGATATCAATGATATCTAAGGACATTTCCTAAAAAAATCGAAATTTAAAAGGGGGTCAAAATGCGCAAAAAGCGTTATAAAAAATCTAAATTGCGATTTCTATGCAATCTCAGGAAGTACTGAACCGATTTCAACTATAATGGTGTAAAAATGATGGTGACATATCTTGCTCGAAGATATTATATTATATTATAGGCTATATTTTATATATGTTTCCACTACCCCAGAGGAGATGCAGGAGCAAAATGCGCGAAAAGCGTTCTAAAAACGTTCTAAATGCCGATTTGTCGGCAATATGTCAGGAAGAATGAATCTGATTTCAAACGTAATGGTAGGAAATTGATGCTGACAGCCTCTGCTCTAACATAGACGCTATTTTGTGTCGGTATCACTATCACCAAGACGTTGCAGGAGCAAAGAAGCGTTCTAAATGTCGATTTTTGTGATCGGTAGGGGCTAGCAACTTAAAATTAGGCAAGGTGCATATTTATTAGATATAAATGATCTTTAAGAACAGTTTCGAAAAAAATGGAAATTTAAAAACTGGTGAAAATGCGCGAAAAGCGTCCTGAAAACGTTCTAAATTGCGATTTCTACTCAATCTAAGGAAATACCAAAGCTATTTCAAAAGTAATGGTTGCAAATCAATGGTGACAGTCCCTGCTATAATATAGGTTATATTTTATGTTGCTGTCACTACCATCTGAGGGTTGCAAAAGCAAAACATTTTCTAATTTGAGTTTTTTGCACAACTGAGGGGTCTAACACTTTGAAGTATGGCATAGTATTTACTTACAAGATGCAACTGCTTTCTAAGAACAGGCGAAAGAAAATTCCAATTTAAAAAAAATGAAGTGAGTGAAAAGCGTTATAAATTACAATTTTTAAGCAAACTTATAAATTACCAAACCGATTAAAAAAATAATGATGACAAATTTTGGTGATAGAACCTGCTCAAACATAAGCTATATTTTATGTCTGTTCCACTACCACCAGTTGGTTGCAGGAGCTAAAAACTTTCTAAATTGCGAATTCTGTGATACTGAAAAGGCTAGAAACTTTAAATATGACATGGTAGTTACTTATAAAACATAAATGCCCTCGAAGGAACGTCGAAAACAAATTCGAATTAAAACGGGGTGAAACGAAGGGGAGGTGCAAAAAGCATTCTAAAAAAGTTCTAAATTACGATTCTATGCAATTTCAGGGAATATAAACCGATTATAAAAGTAATAGTTGCGAATCAATGGTAACAGTCTCTGATCCTACACAGGCCATATTTTATGCCGGTGATTCTACCACCTGGGGTTCACAGGAACAACAAACGTTCTAAAAAAGGGCTTTAAAGGCTTTTTAAATTACGTTTCTGTGGAATATTAGGAAATAACAAACCGATTTCAAAATTAATGTTGGGAAATTAAGGGTGACAGTTCCTGTTTCAACATAGCCCTTTACGTTGAGAGGGGTGGTAGGACTTAGAATTTGACATGATGGTTAATTTTAAGATGTAAGAAGATGGTTTCTAAAAAATTCAAAACTTCAAATGAATACTGAAATGAGCGTATTAATTCAGCATAAAAGTTTCAAAATATTTTCTAAATTATCATTTATTTAGTTTTATTTCATTTTATTAATTTAAGTCTCATTTCTGCCTAATGCAGTGTAATAATGATGTTTAATCAAACTGTGTTTTAAATAGTAATTTTTGAATTATTCCTAAAAGTAATAAGTACCTTTTAATAGAAAAAACTTTTGATAAAGTAAAATATTACCTTTTAATAAAATAAAAATTTAGTTAGTACCTTTTAATAAAAATTAGACATATAAATATCACTTGGCATTTTTCAAATATTACGCGAGCAAAGCCGCGGGGTTTGCTAGTCACTTATAAACAGATAAAGTTAAAAAAACATATTTAATCCAAACGGATAAATCTAATAAATGAGCCATATTAAATACAGATGACTATAAAAATAAAATGGTACAATGCATGAACAATATGGATTGTCAAGAAATCAAGAAGAATCCACTTAATATAATTAACAAAAAAAGTTAATGAATTGGTTAATAAAGGAAGCTGGCCTGATAATATGAAAGTTCTAATGAAAATTAATAAGTTAGCAGTAATCCCAGCAATTGTCGGCAGACTCAAAGACCACAAAATAGATATGCCAATAAGACCAATAGTAACTTAATGCTCAAGACCCACATATTTTATGGAAAAAGCTTTTGTAGTTTTATTGAAAAATATTTTGCCCAGCTCAGATCATGTAATTAATTCAACGTATGAGTTCATTCAATATTTGAATCACATTAATTTACCTCAGGATTATTTAATAGCCAGTCTAGATGTAGTTTCTTTATACCCATCTATTGGTACCCAAAATCCGTTACAAATATAAATAACTGCATTGACCACATGGAGAGTATTAATAATAGTATGAAAGCTACACTTAAGAGTGCTCTTAATCTTATAGTTAATAATAATTACTTCACTTTCGACGACAAAATATACAAACAAAATAACGGAGCTCCAATGAGTTCTCCTATATCAGAATTATTAGCTGAATTCATATTACGACCTCTTGAAATAGATATATACAAATTGGATTATACTCCCCATACATGGATCAGATACGTAGACGATATTTTCATCATTTGGCAACATGCAGATACCTTGCTCAATAACTTTTTAAACCAGATTAATAGCCTTGATTCTAAAATTAAATTTACATTGGAAATAGAACAAAATGGTACGCTACCTTATTTAGATGTATTACTAATCAAGACGCACCAAGGAATAGAACGCACTGTTTACCGACAGCCCATAGCCAGTCAATCCATTATCCCTCATAATGCTCAAGCACCTTTTTCATACAAATTTTCTGCACTTAGATATTCTATTCATAGAGCTTTCACAGTTTGTACCCCCGTGCAGTTAAATAACGAAATAAATAAAATATATGATATTGCAAGAAACAATGGATACAAAGAAAGTACGATAGAAAAATTAATTAAGAGCTTAAAGAATAACAAGAAAATAAATTTCAATCCACAAAATTCCATGTTATCCACGCTACAATATTTTCCTGGTTTCTTCGAACGTCTGAAATATAAACTCAATAAATACAATATCTCCCTAGTCGCAAAACTTTCTATCAAATAAAGAAATATAGTATGCAAGAAAATAGATCCAATTGAGTCAAACCAGTTATCGGGAGTATACGAAATACCTTTCACCAAAGAAGATGGAACCAAGCAGTTTTATATAGGTATGACAACTAGAAAGCTTAAAACTAAAATCAAAGAACATATAGCAGACATCAAATACAACAGAAGAACCACAGCTTTGGCCAGATTATACAGCGAAGAACCTTTACAGATCGATTTTAAAAATAGCAAGTTAATTTATACATCAAGATTTTATTTACCATCCATAATCCGAGAATCAATAGAAATATTTTTACGCAACAAGAATATTTCCAATGATTCAGTGTCCATAGAATTACCTAAAATTTGGAAAGAGATGCTATGTAATTTTAGTAACAATAGTAGAAATTAATCCACGCTCGTAAATAGCCAAGATAATTTTATTTTTATTTTATATTTTGCAATGCTTTTCATTATGCATGTTGTCTCGTGACATTGTTTACCATGTTATTGTTTTGAAAATTAATCCACGCTCACCAATAGCTAATCTAATCTTTTAAATTAATTTTATGTTTACAATGTTTTTCATTATGCATCATGTCGCGTGACATTATTTACTATGTTTATTGTTTTTAAATTATGTGAAAATATTTTCTATCGTTGAATGATTTTGAAAATGTTGCGTTTGTGCAACGAAACGATCGTCAATCTTAATAAAGATTTTCTATCACTTTAAATTCAGATTATTAATTTCCTCTATACTTTTAATCAGTATAATTTGCTTTATTTTCGCATTATTTAATCTGCCATTAAATACTATCTACAACAAAACCTTATAAGCGTCTATTTATGCCAAAGAGTAACGGAATGTGAAGTTTGATGAACTTTAGTACATCAGTTTTGCGAAATAACTATCGAGAGAATTGTGAAGAAATCAGCATAGCAGCGCCACATTGATGGGTGATTTGCAGCAAAACTTAATGAGCACCTTACGTCAAAGTCTATCTCAATAAAAATTTAGATTGAGATTCGTGCATTAGTTCTTGAGTTAGAGTAGCCACAAAATTTGTATCACATACGTATAGACACACATACAAATAGAAAGAAGACATTAAACTAGCACATGTAGCGCGGCGTCGAGCGATTTTTTAAGTGCCCATTTTTAAGTGTCACAGTGTTTTTAAGTGCACCATGCTATTTTTTAAGTGTGCCGTGCTATATTTTAAGCGTGCTATTTTTAAAATTCGTTGAAGATTAAGACGCGCCGACTTTCAAAGAAAATGGTGTTATTTTGTTCCGAAAAACAAAATCGATCATCAGTCTCAAAATTCAGCAATAAAAAAATATTATTTTTTTCTTAACATAAAACGCTCTTAATCGCTATTAACGTCGAGACAATGGTATTTCTGAACTGTTTACATCACGAATTCCCATCCTCAGAGGTGACATTTCATGAGGGGTTCTCTTTGGGGGGTGGGGAGGGGACTTTACATTGCGAGACAAGTGTTTCAATAGTGTACTGCCTTGCGCAAATCGCGCACAAAATAGGAAAATCCTGCATAACAAAAAATGCTGTGTGGAATTTTCCCTTCTTTAACCCTTTCATAGACATATGATTCTTACGCGAATTATTTAAATTTTCGAGGAAGTCCGCTATTTTATTTCTTTTGAACAGTTTCGAAAAATCAGTTCGTGAATTTCATGATACGGTAATGGAAAAATAACCTGAATTTTGTGAAAGATCTCAGAAACAAATAGCAATTTTCTTCAATTGGTCGCTGAAAATAATAGCAAATTTCAATATTCGGTTTCGTAAGGAAAATCGTGAATTTCGTCAATATTAGGAATTTTGTCAATCCATCGAGAAAAAAAAAATAAACTTTGTCGATCGATCTGAAAAACAGGAAAAAAAAACAATTACGAATTTCTTCAAAGGAGCGTGCAAAAAATACGAATTTCTTCTAACGATCGTGGGCAAAATAGATAAATTTCGTGAAATTGATCTCGCCAGATAACTTGATTTTTCGACGGACCGGGTTTCTTTCTATCTGTTTTTTCGTAAGAATGTTTGTAAACATCTCAGTTTTAATTTATAATTATCCTTCAATTGAATAAAAATACTTAAAAGCAGAATCCTGCAATGCGTCGAGTTGCAAGATTTTACCGAAAGTTTTTTTAGGGGTGCGGAGTTAGGCAAGTTTTTCCAATGTTGTAAGAGCGTTTGGAGTATTGTTCAGATGAAATCGTTTACAAAACTCTTTAGCTATATTTAAGCTGATGTTTTCTTCAATGGCCATTTAAAGTCTCATGATCCTTTTTTCTTTTCCTCCGTGCCATTTTTCGCTCCCCCCCCCCCTCCCGAGACATTTATTCCCCACTATGTAGAACTTTCTTTTCTAGAAAAATAGTTTAGAAAAGATACACAGACTCATTAACAGATATTTTGAAAAAGCACTCAAATTGTGTTCAGGATCTTCTAGAACGAAACATGTGACAAAAATTTTCCCAAATTCAATACAGTAGAGCCTTTTTTATCCAAAACTCTTTTAACCGAAACTCGTTTAACCGAAATCCATTTTTGAAGCTTTTTTTTCTATTATGACATTCCTTGTGTGCAAAATACATTTTGAAAGTATTTTTTTGTTGTTGTTTCATTTTAAGTACCATATTCCTTGTGTGCAAGCGGTCCTTTTCGAACTACGAGTACATAAAATTGTTTTCGATTACCTTTCTTCGAGTTCCTTCTGATTTAACTTGAGCTCCCGTAAGCTGCAGAGTGGAACGAAGAAAACGAACAAATTAGCAATTATGAAGCTTTTGAATGTTTTGCAAAAGTTTGGCATGGCTGGAAGAGCAGAAATACTGTGATACTGGTGAACTAATAATATTAAAAAACTCCGTGAAAGAACTTCAAAGCAAAGGTAGTCGAAACTGCAATAAACAAAACATTTTTTCAAACCCTTGTGATATAATGTACTTAATTTCAAAATTAAAATTCTGGTAATTTATTCTTGTTTCTATTTTGCCATTGCATTATTTTTATTAAGTTCTTGTTACCATAATACGAAATATTGCATATATTTCTCCTTAATCTTAAAATTAAAGTCTTCTCGATTATCCCAAAATTTAGATTTTCCGAAAGAAGGTCGATCCCAATTACTTCGGATAATCGAGGTTCTACTGTACTTTCTTCTTGTAACGATAGAAGAAAGTACAAACTAGCAAATTGGTAACACTTTCCTCGTTAGATTATTTTGCTTATAATTTAAAAATCATATTAGAAAATACCAATATGACGACGTAATAAAACATCTTTTCTGATTAAAATAAAAATAATCTTAGCAAAACTTCAATTTAAAATTTATGCATTATTTTATTTTATTTTATATTTTCTTATATGCAATTATAAATCTGTATATTTAATATACTCCTAAACGAGTCTATAGATATATATAACTTCTTAAATGCAAATACATTTTTCTAAATAAATTTGTGTGGCTAAAGTAAACAACAGAGTTTCATATAAGGGTTCTAAAACTTGGAATTCAAAAGAAAATTATTCATGCACCTAATTTACGTAGAAATATAAAATCATGAATATGATATTGAAACATGTTTCTGTATTTGCAACTCTCCCCAACATTCATATTTTATTTTTATTGAAATATCAACAATGTTTATTTTTAGGGTTCCGTACTTAAAATGTAATAACGGAACTATTATAAGATCACTCCTGTGTCTGTCTGTCTGTCATAGCCATTTAACTGGTAAATTGTGAAAAGTTCAAATTGTGGGAAGTAATAAAGACTATTGACCCACATATTTACATATTTTTGAACATTCATAACTATATTTAGGGAAAATTTCAAGGGGCTCGTTAAGTTACTTGAAAAAAAATCTTTTCTTTGTATATCTTGTGAGGTATCGTGTGAAACCTCTCTGAACACAAAGATATATTTCTTTTAATTTTATGTATTATATTTTCAGAGATATCGTCGAAAATGTAGTGCAAAAATACATCCTCTCCCACCCCACCATCTATTTCCAAATCTACTGAAACGAAAATTATAAAAAAAAAAAAAAATAGAGGTAGTAGACGTTAATTTAAACCTTGCAGGAAAATTATAGCGATTACACTAGGTCACATAGTTTTTGAAGCGCATTTTTCCACTACACACAAATTTCGATTTGCTGACATTCAGAAAAGGTGTTGTTGAGCGCTGGATGTACCTACCGTAACAGAAGTATAAAAGCATTGTTGATAATGATTTTCGAAAATAATCGTTGTTTATTAGCCGAGATATTAACCCTTAAAGATACGGACGGTTTGGACATACCTAATGATAGGAGCGGCATACTCTATGTACCATCGGTTTTTATAGCCTAGATAATGACTTTTAGTGATATATTTGTGTAATGCAATGATCAGTAGCAATATAAAAGCAATAAACGTCAACTTGTTAAAAACAGATTAATTTAATTAGACTTAATCACATAAATACTAGGGATTTGTCATTAGTTTGCATTGAGTGGATCTCTCAATACGCTTCCCGTGCCTTTAAATGTTAACTAAAATCCTGTCTGGAAAAACGCGGCACGGGCCGAGCTGGCGTTGGAAATTTGTGACCGTCTTTCGAAGCGCGCTTAGCACAATGTCAAGTTTAAACTTTGAACAATGGTTCTGTTTTCGCTACACTGTAAAAATAAAAGATTTTTGCTACACTGAATTTAGTTTTACGGAATGCAAAATGAAGTTTAAATATGCACAACTTTTATTGTCAGTACTGAATTAAGTTCATCATAAAAATATTAGGATAAGATTAAAAAAAGAGTCATACAGAATAGCAATATTTTTTATTGTTTAGGATTAGGCTTCAAATCTCTTTGAACGCTTATTGTATATTCATTACATACTTTTCTAATGTATACAGCTATACTCAACCCTACTTTGTATAGCTTTTTACAAAGTCTTATTGCATCAATTTTTTTAATAATACAGATTGCAAATCATATATTTATTGTACGGAACCCTCTGAGCGCGAGTAATAACTCCCACATGACCGTTTATTTATTGTAAGAAAAATAAAAAAAACTTATGCAAACAAGCTATTTGATATTTGAATGAATGTAGCTTTAAGTAAAAGCAGTCCTATTTCATTCGTGCTTTTTATTTTTTGTTTTTTCTTAGATAGAGAAAACTAACAATATACGTGTCGACTGAAACAACGTGAAATGTATAAAAACTTCTTAATTTCATAATAATGAATATTTTCTCATGTTTTACGATTTTACATATATGTTTTTAAGTCTGTATATTTAATACATTTGCAAAGGAACTTATATTTCTACAAAACTCCTACAAATGGAAGCGCACTTGTAAAGCAAAATTGTTTATTTAAAATAAACAATAATGTTTCAAGTAAACGTGCTAAGGGAATGGAATTAAACGAATGCATATACACTATATTGCCATTAATGACCGGCAACTTTTAATTTTAGACATTTTTTCGAATATTTAGAAATATACTTAACAGATTCTTCTGGAATTTCAGGATTAAAAAGAACAGGTATTAACTTATATTTAGCAATGTCGATTTAATAAGGGGGGCAATTAGGGGGCCAACAAAAAATCAAAGAAAAAAATAATACTTGGGATCACCCTGTAAAATAAAACGCACGAAATGATCTATCGCTACCAAATATAAATAAACAGACAATGTGCAATATGTGTATTCTTTTGTGTAAAAATAACATGTATATTAATAGAGATATAGCAAATAAGAGGAAATATAAGGATAAAGAGGAAAAAATAAGAGGAAAAAATTATGTTCTTTTAGTATTCGAAACTCTTCAACAGTACGATTTTTGTTTATAACATAAAAAGAAAGCAAGTTATTAGATAGCACATATAAATTCCAACCGGTTTATGTATACAGGTAATCTAACAGTCGCACAAGAAATAAAATTCCAACAATTAAAATATATAGACAGCAGCATAATACGACTTTCCAAAAAATAAATTGAAAGGAGGATAATTTTGTTAGGTGGAAACTGACAGAATATCTGCATTTGTCATTGATAGTTAGCACTGCAGTGGTTCGAATATTGCTGCCAAGAACTATTTTAGTCAGTATGTGACAGAAAATAAAGCGTGATCGTTTTCGATGAGCTGCAGAGACTGTCGCTGTATTGGGAATTATGTTGTATTGTTGTACTATCTGTTTTTATAACTGAAACGTGTCTGATTAGTATAGACACAATTATTTTGTAGAAAAATTCCCCTTTAGTAAACAATCTCACCTATCTCTGAATATTTCCATGAAAAATGCGTAAACCTACTGTCCGTACTGTAGAAGTAAATCTACCTTCTTTAACACTAATTAAAGGCAAAGTGGTTAATAAAAACCTAATTATCGCTCCCTCTCAAAAATGCCAGTCAAGTGTTGTTAAATTCGTAACAGCGATTATATCAAGTAATCTTCGATTTTACTTAAATACCCTTGAAGGGTTCAATTTTTACTGTTCCATGTTCTGTGGATATATTCAGTATTTGTGCTGCGCTTGTAAATAGCTTGCTTTCTTTTTATGTTATAAACAAAGGTTGTACTGTTGAAGAGTTTTGAATACTAAAAGAACATAATTTTCCCCTCTTATTTTATGATCATCGTCTATTCATTTTTAAATTCTATATATATATATATATATATATATATAATCATTAATTAAACATTATCGACCATCATCACAAACCGCAATATTGTGAATGAAACGACACTAAAAACGGATACCACAAACCTATAATATACAACTGTATGTATAAAATAAAGTGCCTTATACTTAATTACAAGAATTAATATGGAATAAAAAAAGAAGAATATGGATTCCGAAAAAAATAATTGAAAAACTTATGTATTGAATTACGTTTTCAAGAGTACAGAATTCAATGATATAAGCAAATCGGATGTTTTCTGTGAGAAATATATATATATATATATATATACATATATATTTATATATATTGAATTTAAAAATGAATAGACGATGATCATAAAATAAGAGGAAAAAAATTACTAAAATAGCATGATTTTTTCCTCTTATTTTATGATCATCGTCTATTCATTTTAAAATTCAATATATATGTATATATATATATATATATATATATATAGATAATTCTTTCCTCTTATTTTATAATAATCGTCTATTCATTTTTAAATTCAATATATATATATATATATATATATAATTTAAAAATGAATAGATGATGATCATAAAATAAGAGGAAACAATTATGTTCTTTTAGTATTTAAAACGCTTCAACAGTACGATCTTTGTTTATAACATAAAAAGAAAGCAAGTTATTAGATAGCACATGTAAATTATAAATATATATATATATATATATATATATATATATATATATATTTGAAAAAGATTTCATGCAAGAATTTATACAGAAATTTACTAAAAATATGTTACTAATAACGTATTTGCCTTCCTAAAACAAAGGAAAATCATCCATATAATGGTTTTTAAAAATTGGAATACAGACAAAAATCATTCATACCGAAATATATGAAACCAATATCAAATTTGAATACAAAATTTATTTCAATAAACAAAATTTTACACTATAAAATAACGTTTTTATCTAAAATAAAATAACTCTTGATCAGTCTGTGTTTTCAATTTAAGCGTATAATGTATTCTTCTTCATTTTTTATAATATTCTTATATTTATTTTTAAATTAAATCCGTTTAAAATTAAAATAAATATGTTTTAAAAACATATCATAAGTGAAAATAATCTATAATCTATACAAAAAGTAAATCCTATTTCCAATAAATTATTTGTTTGTCTAACTAAAGAAGTTCCATATAGGAGGGATTCATATGCAGATCCATTCATGTACGTAATTGATATCGAAATATCTTTCAATGTTTGTCATTGCCTCAAAGGTTCGTGTTTTTTTTTCTTTTGAAATGTCAACCATACATTCATTCTTAATGCAAAATAAGTAAATAAAAGCAAAGGGGAAATTTGATTTATGATTTAATAAGAAAGCAAATATATATTTTCTTGGTTCAAATATGATTTTTATTTAAGTTTTCTTTAATAACGCATGGTATATGTTACTTTATTATAGCTTGGTTTTGTATTCACAATTCGATTTTGTATAGTTCACTTACTTTTATCGAAATTTTAAATAATACTATAAATGTATTTAAAAGATTATAAATAACAAGATTTTTTACATATGAAGGAAATTTATTAGATATTTTTGTATTTGTTATATATTTGCTCTCATTTTATTTAAAGAGGTCATATTTTGCGATAATTTGGATCGAATTTATAAAATGAAATATAAAATAGGTGGGTTGATAAGAGCTATTTTTCGCCCATCATATACGCGAAAAAAAAAAGATTCGGATTCCGACATTTTTTAATGTCATTGTATACTTAAAGAAATGTATTTTTTCTTAATATAAAATTTACGTAAAAAATAAAATAGTACATCATAAAAATTATAATCCGAAAACAGAGTATTTTGGATTTCCCCCACATTTTTGTCTTTTTTTTTATCTTTGATTTTTTTAAGAAGCGTTCCAAGAACGAAATTAATTTTTACTTGTAACGATACTACGCTTTATAAGCTTTTATATGAGCATTACTTTATTTTGGTTCAGTGTGCGCTTCTACCTATTAGAGGAAAAATTATTTCGTGCGAGTATCATAGACTTCTAATATAACCGGGCTAAGAACCTTTCAGTGTTACTTACAAAGTATAGAAAGTGTCTCTCTAATGGTGTTCTGCTCTCATTATTCAACATAGGATAAATATTAATATTTTATGTGCAATATGTACGTACACCAAGCTTTAATAGAGAACTTGGAATGAAACACGTCACTAGAACACAGGTTATTAAAAAATATACGAGACATTTATCTAGAAGATTTTTTATTCCCGATGACGATAATGACACTGTAATACTTGCTGCTTGTGGTACGCACATTTATATCCAGAAAAGTGTGAGTTATTCCTTTCAGAGACGATCTTTCTCGTTACACAAAGGAAGACCTTTGGTTAAATCTATGATGTTGGTCACTACTTCAGGTTACATTTTGAATGTCTTCGGACCTTACTTCGCGAATTAAATAAACATCGACTCTAACATAGTTACACATATATTAAAAAGATAGCGTACAATGTCAGAGTGTGGCTGAATCCAAATGATGTCATGATTATTGATAGAAGCTTCCAGGATTGCTTGGAACTTCTGGAAGAAATGGGTCTCGTATATGAAATTCCTAGATTCCTAAATAAGCAGCAACAGATTTCAATAGAGAATGCTAACGAGACGCATCCTGTGATTAACCCTTTCCGGTGCGGTGTCCTTAAAAAAGGACACCTAATTTTATTTCCAAAACTTTCAAACGGCACCAAGAGTATTTAACTAAAATTTACCTATTATAATGTACAAGAAAATAAGCAAGTTCGTATTTTCTAATAAATTCGTTTATAAATTGCGGTGTCAGTCCATTATTTCATCAGTTTTTACAGAATTACACCGCGCCGGTAAGGGTTAAAGTTCGGTAGTTGTAGAAGCCGTTAATGAGCAGTTGGAAAACCGTAGAGCCATTGGATAAAGTAATACCAAATAAGCAAATACTTTATGTTGGCGACTATGTGCGAATTATACGTGCTATTCTCAATGTTTTCCATCTCTACAAGGAATAAAAAACTGAAGATAACGAAATAATCGCTCAACGGATGTTTCATTTAGTTAAAAAGCCAAATTACTTTAAACAGATAATCAAAGAGAACGGATACGCGAGAAAAAAAGTCGAAACTAACTGATACAGATCGTCAAGCTTTACCATGCCTAACTTGTGATCAGCTGCGACAATGAACTCTTGAATACACCAACTTAAAGCCAATCTTACACTCAAGCACTTAAATGAAGAAGCTATTTACTCTCTTTACATACACTGTAAAAAAATCTGTAAAGTTACTAAAGTTTTTCTAGGAAACTGGGATTCATAGAACTTTTTATGTAACGGCCACAAGAAACTTTTCTGTAACAGACGCTGTTACAGGAATTTTTATTATTGCCGTTACATAAAAAGTTCTAGATATCTCAGTTTCCTAGGAAAACTTTAGTAACTTTACAGAATTTTTTTTACAGTGTACATCGTAGAGATGATTCTGTTCTTCAAGTTCGCTTACAATCAAGACGCACAAGTGCTAAAAACTATAATATTTGGATAAAAATAAAGCGAAGCAACATCACACAATGGTACTGTCAGATTCAAGGTCAAATTCTGCGCGCAGGGTTAGTAGAGGGCTGTGCGCATGTTGCTTCAGTTTTATGGTTTCTGGCCTACTGGTGCCACAAGTAAGCCGAAGTTTAAAAATCAAGTCTTGAATATGCTCATACACTTCATGACGCTGCCGCTTGGTGGTCCAGCATTTTTTCGGGTAATGAAAGGAAGGATGAAGACTAATCTAAAACACAATTGCCAAAAGTGTCTGAAACTGAATGGTTATTTTCGGTTATTGATTATTTCCGATATTTCATATTGAAATAAAAGTCGTAATAAGCTTCCTTTATCATAATTTTGCATTTAGTGTTGCAGTTATTATGGATTATATGGATTAAAACTAATAACAATAGGGTGTATGTTCATTAATGTGCATAATACTTACTGAATTATATATTTTACTAGCAGAACTACCCGGCTTCGCCCGTGTCAATTATAAGGAGCCTTCCAGGTAAAATAAATTAAATCGAAGTAACACGACAATTACAATAACTGAAACTTGTGCATTCCCATCCACAAATCGTTAAAAAGGCAATCAGAAAACATGACGTTATTGTCTCGCAACCACAGTAAAATGCCTGAGCTTTAATAACAGGATGCGCGTTATGTAAGAGAAAAATATGTGATTTTTCCTCACAATATCAAAAAAAAATTCCACCAAATCTCGCAACATTTAGTGAAATTCTCGTTTGTATTGTAAATATATAAAGTACAAACACTATGTCAGTGCCCAGAAATTGTAACCCATAAATTGTGCCTTTACTGCAATTTTCTAACTTCTAAACATCACACAATTTCATTTTTTACAATATCGAATAGAAAAAAGTTCTTTCAAATGAAATTCTTTTGAAAATTTTACCTCAAATTTCTGATTTTAATGGATTTTAAAGTAATTTTCAAGCATGGATGTTTTTAAAGGTGCGTGCAACCCGATTACGAAAAATGAAGCTGTTTACACTTAATGCAATAGTATAAAGAAAACACATGTCTATGAGTATCATATTTTCGGTGGCAACAACCTAACACAACAATTAATTTCACTTTTACTGCAATTGAACCTGTAAACCTCGCACATTCGATTGTTTCAACGTGTTATAGAAAACAAATTACTTTCAGTAAGATTTGTTTGTAATGTTTATCTCAGTTTACAGATTTTTTTTATGGATTTTAAAGTAATTTTCTAGCATGCATATTTAGTAAATATGCTTGTAACCCAATTACAAAATATTAACTCAATTGCTCAAAAAACATTGAAAATAATTTAGGATTTGCTTGTTTTCGTGTAATATTCGATAACTAAATTGGCAAACGAAATTAAAACGCCAAAAATAAAATAAAATAAAACACGAACTTAAAAGATTATAGCTGTAGTGAGTTTGACTACACATTGAAAAGATATGATAGAAAGTGATGTCATATCTAACCTTTTTTTTTCTTGTTCCTAAATTGTTTTCATGAAATTTGACTGTATGTATTAAAGTAGATATTTTAATCAAAAGAAAAACATTCAAATTAAGGTGCTACATCATTTTACCGCTCGTGTAGTTAAAGTTTTTATTTTATATACTAGGGGGGCACCGCCCCCCTGCTCGCTACGCTCACCAACCCCCCGCGTGATCGCTTAGCTATTCCATTCGGCATCGAGAAGAAATTCCTATTTTCTAGCCAACCCCAGATTATTGTTTCTGCTTAAAATTAATGTAAAAAGTTCAATTAAGCTCTATTCATAAGCTAATATTAGTTTTTGTTGCATTGAAATATCTTAAATTGTTGATTTTTGGCATGCAAGTAAACCCTATTGTATTTCAATGGGAGTCTATGGAAATTTGGCGAAATACTGGAAATAGTGGTTGTCGTCAAGTTGTCGTCACTTTTGGCGACAGAGAGACGGGTCCCTCCTTGGTAACCTCCCTTATAGTGTCATAAAGCTCTGACCAATTAGATGAATTTCACGGCAGATTTTCATTGGTCCATTTTCAAAGCATTACTTTTTTTTGTACTTTTCCGTTATACGGACAGCATTGTCGCCAAGCGCAATAGTTGGTGCAAAATGAAAATCACGTGAATTGAAATATTTGAAAAATAAAAGAAAAAAACATTGGCACAGATGTCATATTCACCCCATATTGGCGCGATTTTTTTCTGACGCAAATTTCATATACGCAATGTATATTTAACCGGCAACAAAGTGTCGTTATTTTGCTTGATATGGTAACCCGGATGTTGTTGTTTATGCTGCTGATGTTTTCGCCACATCGGCGTCGGAAAAAAAGCGCGCCAGTGTGGGGCGAATATGACATCTGTAACAAAACATTGTCGATAGTAAAGTGAGCATTTTAAAAATATAACATTTGAAAATTACAGAATTTTACGAAATATTTTATTAAATCACAAATATATACTTAAAATAAGTGAACAAATAACTGTTATAGAATAAAGGGCACAGATGTCATATACACCCCATATTGGCGCGATTTTTTCCGATGCCATTTTGGCGATAACCTCGTTTTTGAATACCAGTTACATAAATATTTTTAAAAAGGGGAATAACAATACATTAAAATATAATGTCACATATTGTGAGATTTGAAGTAAGTAAATTTTGTTTTATTTTTTGGGTTTTATGTTATTGACTTTAGCTTTAGACCGTACAATTTGGCAATTAAATCCCCAGTGGACTAAATGATCTCTAATGTTTGTTGAAACTAAATGGAATTTATCAGAAATCTTTTACTTATAATGTCTTCATCTGAAGTTGCCTCTTTGCATTCTAATATTACTTTTAATATTTAAATAATTCATAAATGCATAATTTCCAATAATTAATTTGTAAATGCTGTATCAGGCATTAACGGCCAAGTCTCAGGAAGCCATTTTCAATGAAAGATTTGGGATGTTTGGCTTTTAACTTGTGCGAACTTCAGATATCACTCCTTTTTCTGACCGAAACATTAAGAACTTGGCGCTTTTTTTTTTACCGAAAACTTTTTGTTGGGATATATTTTTTAAAAAAGGAATAACAATAAATAAAAAAAAGTTTGATTAATAAATATGGAACAAAACATTTATATAGTTTTAAAAAATAAAATAAATGTAAATAAACAATTTATTAATAAATAAACAACAACATCCGAGTTACCATATCAAGCAAAATAACGACACTTTGCGCCAGTTAAGTACCCGGTGAATATATGACATTGGTGTCAGAAAAAAATCGCGCAAATATGGGGCGTATATGACATCTGTGCCCAATAAATTAATAAAATAAAAAATCATATTACTGCTGCCATAAAATTACAAATATCTTTTAGCACTGCAGTAAACATTTCATTTTTTGAATGAAGACATCGACACATAAACTCTATGAGATACGACTCTAAATGATGACGAACAGTTCCCCGATGTCTTTTGTTGCGCCATTATGCGATGCCCCATAATCTCTCAACATTTTGAGTATGACATCCAATATTAGGGTCAAGAAAATTGTATTTGTGATTTACTGTGAAATGATCATAACCAGCACTTCGCAGTTCATCTGTTTTATATCCTTTCCCGTAATCTGTATAAATAATGCTTCCATCAGCTACATTGTTTTCTATTGCCGCCATTAAAGTTTCAGCTGTACGATCGGGAATAGGTGTGAGGAAACATCCCCGTGTTTCACGGCATAAACCACCTAACACCCATTGAAGAGGAAGAACACGCCCTACGTTGCTTTTTCTTCTGGTAAAAAGACTTGGTACTTGTTAGTTATCCCGTCGACCAAATTACTGTCGCCAAATTGTAAGATTAAATGCCAATAATGGTTGATCGTAAATGTCACATTCACTTGACAACACGTGTTTATGTCATCAAATGATTTTTATTTGTATTTTTATTAATGTTATACTAATTTATTTGTTTTTTCGTTATTTAAAATAAAAATTATGTCAATTTGTATAATTTGGCGAGTGTTTTGGCGACTTATATAATTTGGCGAAATTGGTCGGCGGGATAACTAACAAGTACCCAAGACTTTCATCTACTTCTATAATTGGCACAGATGTCATATTCGCCCCATATTGGCGCGATTTTTTTTCGGATGCCAATTTGGCGAAAATATCAACAGCATAAACAACATAATCAGGTTTACCACATCAAGCAAAATAACGACAATTTGGCGCCAGTTTAGTACCCGTGGCGTATATGACATTGGCGTCAGAAAAAAAATCGCGCCAATATGGGGCGAATATGACATCTGTGCCTATAATTTTATTAGGTCCACCGATTTTTCTATTTGGTCCTGAACTTAAAGCATTTGCACAAACTTCTCTAAAATAACTATTCCAGTACACTGTTGTGTTGTGGTTCATATCAAGTTGCAGATCTCAAAACTCAATCGATGTCAACTTTTGGCACCATAAATATATAAACCTCAAAGCATTAAGAAAAGACAACCGCGATCCTTCGAACCATGTTTTTTGTCGTATTCCTACGCTTTCATAGCATGATCGTAAGCTACGTCTCCATTTCGGATTTTCAGAACTCATCCATAATTTCATTTCATGGTTGTTTGAACACAACCTTTTATTATCCAGAATTCCAAATTCCTGAAACAGTTTTATCGCAACTTTCTCATATTCTGGTAATTGTCAAATGGTAAAATCCATCTCAGCGTCAGAAGTAAAAGTAAATTATAACTTTATATTAAAAAAAAGCATTTTTAATTCGAATAATAGCAAATTAAAAAGCTTTCCAAGGTTAAGGTTAAATAATAATCATTCACGTAATTCACGTTTCATAAAAAACAAATCACAATTTTTCGCATGGTTTACAATAAAAATCCTTTTCACGACCAGGGTTGAAATAATTGGAGCATTAGCATACATTTTGGCATGCTGTACGTATAACGGAAAAATACCATTAATTTGGGCGAATTACTGGAAATAGCGCCAAGTTGGCTCCACTTTTGGCGACAGAGAGACGGGTCTCCCCTTGGCAACCTCTGTTATAGCGTCATAAAGCTTTGACCAATCAAATGCATTTCACGGTATCTACGCAGATGTTCATTGGTCCATTTCCAAATCAAAACTTTTTTTTATATATAGAAGGATAAAAAATGTGCATTTTCTGTTAAAAATGACGTCAATTTCAAAAATGCAAAAATATAGCAACGCGTTATCGTTACTTTTTTCATTCACATTATTGTGTCATTTTTTAGGGTGTGACAACGGGAAAGAAACGATTTACTTAGAAAATTAAAAAGATATATTTCTATAATGTTAGATTATGGTAGATGGTAGAAAAAAGGAATAAATAGTATTCTGATGATTTTTTAAAGTAGACAGTGCTCTTTTCCACGTAGTAAAGCCTATGTAAATGAAGTTTCGTGCAAATCCGTCAAAAATTGAAGATTTGTATAATGGACATACACACAGAGAACGGCTTTTATGTATATTTATTTTTCCTAACAATTATAAAATTTTCGTTCAAAATATTATTTTCCTTATTTGCTATGAGGTATAATAATGAAAAAAAAAAAGTATGTCACATCAAAGGACTTATGGGAAAAAAATGGCTATTATGAATCCACCTCCTTTGCCTTACGAGATGCAATGGTAAGTATAGATTGTGCCAGTATCAATTCAGGTGTATAAGTATTCATAAGTATTATTTTTTTGAAGTGAAAACTTCTTTAGGCGCGTTGAGCTTTTTTTGAGATGGGGAAAAACCACTGATTTCGAGACACTGTAACGTAACGACATGCTAGCATTTTGACACATAGACACTAGCGCGCCAAGCGGTGAATGACAGGAACTTTTTCCTCTTCAGCTCAATCCGCAAAAGAAGAAGGAAGCTAAAACTCACTTTTTCTCCAGGCGTATTGCTAAAACAAATTATTATTTTGTTTTTCGTCAGTTAAAATGAATTATACCGTATTCGTGACCTACCTATTTCGTGTAACTAAAAACCGATAACGCTGTATTTTATCGTGTTGATGGTCTGGTCAATAACCAACAGTATTGGCGGGAATTTCGATTACGGAAGATAAAATACGGGGCACAGATGTCAGATACGCACTTGGGTACCTAATTGACAGCAAAATGGCGTTGCTTTATTTTACAAGGTAACCCGGCTACTGTTGCTTATTTATTAATAAATTGTTCATTTACTTTTATTTTATTTTTTTAAATTGTACAATTGTTTTGTTCTATAGTTATTAATGAAATTACCGTTTATTTATTGTTGTTTATTTTTTAAAACAATAGAAAATAATTTAAAAATATATATTGTAACTGGTATTGGAAAACGGGCTTTCGCCAAATTGACGTTAAAAAATCGCGCCAAACCTGGTTCGTACATCACATCTCTGCCAAATTCTCGGTTTTTTGATTTTTCGACTTTTTATGCAAATTTTCCGGATTTTTTAAATTTTCCCTTTCATTGTATCCCAAACACTACCTTCATACCAAATTTCAAGATTCTAGGGATACAGGATGTACCTCTGAGTTTTGATGATCGGTGAATCAGTGTCGAAAAGGCGAAAGTTTAAGTTCATATATCTTCTGAAATAAAAAAGATAGAAACGTGAAATTTCAGCATTTAGTTCCATTTCCACATTACTTTAGATTTACGAAGTTTCAAGTTTCTGGGAATCACTAACACAAAGATATTGGGGGTCAAAAGTACCCCGAGTTGCTTCCAGAAAAAGATGCTTACGGCTGTGCTTTCAAGACTTGGCAGGGGCACTGCCGTGTCCCCAGATGCTTTCATTAGTGCTGCTACACAATTCAACGCATAAAACATTTCCTGACGATTAAAAAAACACACACGTAATTGTTGAAGTTTTCACTTCTATTGGCACTCCCGGAGTGCCACTGTTTTTTTTTCCATATATTTACATTGAGCAGATCGTCTGAGAATAGCATTCATTTTGTATAAAACTCTATTCCAAAAAAATCATAAAAATTTACTAATTCTTTTTTTTTATTACTTGATTAATGAAATAGGAGCCATGAAAATTAGACAAAAAAGCTTCATTAGATTTTTAAGTAGTACAGTCGGACCCGGTTAAGACGCTCACGGTTAATACTTGATATCACTTATTTCACTGATTTTTCTTCGGTTCCTTAAATATCGCTCCTAACACTAATATAAAAACACCACATTGAAAACACGAAGAGTTATTACGCAATCCCGCTTAATACGCGATAAAGTTTAAATTCCTTGAGGCAAACAACTTCGCTTAATACGCGTATTCATGAAGCAAGTTTCGAATTTCTTCTTTCTTCTGTAGTGTGTCCTCTCACAATTTAGCGGAATTTTTTAAAACTCTGATACCTACCACTATTTGTGAGTGCCATTAGCTTTACCTAATAACAGATGAATAAAAGCGAATATTACTAATTTGAAAAAGTGGTATATATTTAGATGCTATATAAAAATGAAAAACTGCTATTTGTCAATTTTCTAAATAGAATGCAGCTTCTTTTCAAATTGAGATAGCGCGAAAATATCCATTTTATCTTTCAGTTATTATTGTAGTCTCTCTTATAAAAGCAAAGAATGAATTAAACTTGAATACAGATAAATTTTGAATTTGAGTAAAAGACGCAAGTTTCGGCTGTAAACCTATGCATGAAAGAACTAAAATTCACTTAGATGATTAGATTGATTTATTGAACACATGCATCTTAATTGTGTGTTTGACAACATGTGTCCTCTTATAAGTCATCGTCAATATACAAGGACGAGTACCCACAAGTAAATTTACAACACCAAAGAATTACAAGCGGGAGCTTCACAAAGAGTGTGCAACGCACCCTTGGGAGTCGAACCCACAATCCACCTACTCTCTAAAGTGATTAGTGGTGAATCCTTATAAATATCCCTTACCCACGCAGGCACGGTGGGCCCAGATGGTTGGATGTGTGAAGAAGCTCAGTCATAGAGTAAAGAGAAAGGATAGAGATGAAGTGTGGAGGCTGGAGGGAACGGCAAAAATTTAATCCTAAAATCCACTACATTCAGCCCAAACACAACCATGTGGTTTCGCAAAAAAAGAAAACTTCTAGCAGTGCATTTTTTAATTAATAATACAATGAAATGCTACTTTAGAATGCTTAAATATAAGCAGACTATTTTCATTTAGAGAACAAAATCACGGAAATATCAAAGAATTTGGTCCCTGTTCCACGTACTTGTTTTGTTTGTGCCTAAGGAGGGCATTTAAATTTGAGCGTTAACGCCCATCATATTACAAACCGTTGTTTCGGCATACTGCATCTCCATCTATCTCTTTCCTCCATGAAGCTCAGTTACTGAAATATTATGCAAATCACGTTTCACGTTTGATCCTGCTTAATACACGACTTTTGTAAGTTCTTTGAATCAGGTCTTACCCGGAATCAACTTATACTTATATAAAACCCGTACTTATATAAAATGCACACACACACACAAAAAAAAATCATGCTAGGACAAACATTTTGTAGTCCAAACAATAATTTGTTTTCATAATTCGTTAAATATTAATATATGAAATACATTTAAATTTTATACAAAATTGTAATTTATTAGTTCGTGTTCGAACTATAGAATAATTACTAACTACAAGTACTAACTTTATAAGAAATTAATACAAATAGTTTAAGGGAAAATAATGTTAAGTTCTTAATAATAATTCTTATGTAATTACGAAAAACAACTAAAAAATAAATATTTTGTTTTAGTATAAATCAGATATATTTTATATATTTATAGTTCACGAGTCATAAAAAATATTATTGTTTAGAATACAAGATGTTTATTGTAATTTATTATTGTGTATTTTATTTTTTACGTACGATTAAAAAATCCAGTAAGATTCTTTGAACAGCTTTTCTATTAATTTTTTCAACCTGAGCAAAAAATACTTATTACGTTAATAAAGTAATTAGAAAAAACATCAATAGTTCTTTTTATATATATTTAGAATGGAATTTTATACTAAAATAATGCGTTTTTATGATGATCTTTTAAATGGAAACATAAGAAAAAATATGTATGAATACCTTCAATAATACCTATATAGCCTTTATGAAAATTGCCAAAAAGTGAAATTGCGGCTATTTAGAAGCCAATTTGAAATAATAGCATTTCCAACAATTCCTCTTTAATATACTCGGAAATATTTAGGCAATTCTATTTTCAAGATGTTAATCATATTTTTAATTAAAATTCCCAAATATAGAATTTTTACAAAAGCTGTTTTCCATGATAACAGAATATTTATTTTCAAATTTCCAGTAGTCATTAAACTAAAAATTTAAATAGGGTATATTTTTTGGCGTCCGTCAGACGGAACATTGCTAAACTTTGAAATCGATATCAATGAAATCATTTTTAATACAAATTCCTTTATATTTTTTAATGCTATTTAGGATATATACTTAAATGAAAGCTTTTCTTGTATTTCAAGCATAAGAATACATTGTCTTAACAAATCTGTGCACATTTCGGCAAATTAAAAACAATGATTTAAATAAATAGCATGTAAAAGCGAAAACAATTAATAAATATTCTATATAACGGACAACTGAATGGTACCATAACGAAATATCTGTTAATGTGCCCATATAATGTGAAAAATAATGTGTCCATAAATAATACCATGTATAACTAAAAATAAAATTAATAATTCATTCGTGAAACCGGTATCACATTTACAACAAAACCAAGTATCCGTAATTTACGGCATTTACAGAGTATATGATGAGTTTAAAGAAAAAAAAATCTGTGCCCATTTTGGTAACTTAAAAACAATGGTTTAAATATTTGCCTCCTGAAAACAGTGTGGTGGTATGTCGCGATCTTTCATAATTTAAGTCATAATTTCAGTTACTATAGTATTTTCCTTAGAAGAAACAATACCATGTAAAAGCGAAAAAAATTAATAAATATTCTATATAATGACAACTAAATGGGACCATAACCAAATATCTGTTATTTGGGAATTTTTATACGCTATGATGTTAAAGTATGACAATATACTGACACGTTTTATTGCAAATAAACAGCATATACTATCTACGCTTTTTGAAGAATGGTAGAACAGGACATATAAATATAGTATATCTGAAAGGATTACGGTTGCATAAAGTGCAAATAAGAATTTATTGTCTTCTTTTATCATTCATTTTTGATAGTATTATGCTTAACTTTTTTTTTCTTTTTTAATACAAATACAGATCGTAAACTGTACTATGAAGAGGTGAAAATAAAATAAATAAATGATACATACAACGGTATTTTATTTGGATAATGAGATGCCAGTGCCTGTAATTTGAAGATATTAATACGGTTCCATTATACAGTATGAGTTTATATTGGCAGATTTTATGGGAAATATAAATGAGAGAATGGCTGCATTTATTAAATCACAATAAAACAGAAAGAGAAAGTAGTGGTTATTATGTTATTCAAAATTCACTGATTGATAAAACAATGTTGTAAACAGACAACAAAACGAAGCTAGAAATTTGCTTATTAATAATATACGAAAATACACTGTCGAAAAAAATAACGAAACATGTATAAAAATTCAAGTAACCGCTGTCAGTGTTCTTTCTGCTAAAAACAGGCAGCAATCGAAAGATCTTAATTTTGTGATATCTGACAATTCTTCAAAATGCAGAATATCCTATTTTTGCAGAAAATAAATTTGAAACAGGATATAGGAAACGTCATAAAATGTGAGACAGGGAAAGATTGTGCTATTTTCAAAACTATTTATAAGTAAATAAGAAAATTTATAAGATGTGCGAATGCCAAAAGTGGTTTTATATATTTATAATATTACTATCCCCCAAAAGACGTCATTCAAACTACGTTTCAAGGTCGTCTCCTCTCGACATACTAGGGTTACGTGATGTTATTTTCGTGCTTTGCTTGTACCTACATCAAGATATATGCATCAGTGGCGGACAGTCCATTGGTGCACATCAGCACGTGAACTCTCAAAAGAAGTTGAAGAAATAATTTAACAAGTTAAATAAAATAATTATAAAAATAAATTATAATTTTTTGTCAATCTCCAATACGAATATAATTCACTTACTTCCCCCTCTCCCTTTCTTTAAACACATCCATAACGAACTCTTACTGAAGAATACTCGAAAATTTTCAACACCGAGCGCAGCCAGTCTTTTCTTGATAACACGTGTGAGCAGAGCTCTTTAAAGTGAACTTATGCGGAAGGACACGGGAGCGACGAATGCCAGGGGGACGCATCACTTAGAATCTTCCGTTTGCACACCTTAAAATGTGTGATAACATTGCATTTTTCGCGGTAATTTTCTTGTACGTTTTGAAATCTTGTGATCTGAATAATAAACTGAACATTTATTTTAATAATTCTTAATCTGTCTGTTTCTATTGTTCTTAGTTTCGTTATTATATGTAAGACGTAGTTACAAACAGTTGACATGAAAGTTAGAAAAATTGGTACTTGTTAGTTATCCCATCGACCAATTTCGCCAAATTATATAAATTGCCAAACCATTCGCCAAATTATAGAAATTGACATAATGTTTATTTTAAATATCGACAGAACAAATAAATTAGTATAACATTAATAAAAATACAAATAAAACGTCTAAATAAAAATCACTTGATGACGTAAACACGTGTTGCCAAGTGAATGTGTCATTTACGATCAACCATTATTGTCATTTAAAGTTACAATTTGGCGACAGTAATGTGGTCGACGGGATAACTAACAGGTACCGAAAAATTAATATTTCGGAACTAAAGATACTGCTTACACTTAATTTACAAAAACTGTACTTGAATAACATTTAAAAGTAAATTGTAATAAATATTATAATTCTACGTTCTTTTGTAGAAAATAAAATGATAACAGTTTTCCATCTATGGATGCTTTTTTATTTCTTTTAGTTGCAAATTTTTAAGCTTGGGAAAAAAAAAAAAAATCAGTGATGAATTCAGGGGATGCGAAGGGTGAAACGCGCCGGGAAAGTGGAAAATTCCCCCTTGAAAACTCCCTCCCCACGAAATCCATATTGTCTTTCTCATTACAGAAAAATTTCATCCAGAGAAAAACGACTCTGAATTCAATACAGTACAAAGTCTTACGTTCGGACACCCAAAGTTCGGAATTCTCCAAAGTTCGGACTTTCCAGCGGCAGTATTCAAGAAAGAAGTGAAAAACAAAATTGTTGAAACAAAAAAAGGTCTAGAGCAAAGAAGCTTTTTTACTGAATCTTAACTCATGTCTATGTGCATAATAAAAGAAAAACTTTTTAAATGATAGACCTAAGTTAATAAATCACCCATTAACTAAAATGTTCAATAGTTCAGAAAGTTACCATTTCTCCTTAAATTGTTCCCTTAAGGCTGATCTTAACTGCTCTGATTAACAAGCGCAAAATGTTTTGACACATTTACAAATTCATTTTTGTAACGGAAAGTCATAAAATTGGAAGGCCTAACTATGAAAGCGAATTGCAATCAAGCTATGTTTTCCATTTTTTTGATAAATAATTTACCTATTGAGTAATAAGTTATTTTGTTCACGTGGCAAAGACGTTTTTCACCCTTCCTTGTGCAGTTATTCTTCTTTCGCGCGGGAATACGGTTCAAAACGACCAATTTGACACTATTTTCTGAAAGATCTATTGCGTTTGTAAAAAAAAAAAAAAAAAAAAAAAAAAAAAATCGGAAAACACAGTTTGATTACATATTTTCTGAACAACAACACCTGCTAGTTTCATGCATCTCCGAACAAAAATAAATTAAAACATATGTCATAAAGTTGCCCTTTTGGATTTGAGAACAGCCTTAAAGAAATATTTTTGTGTTACTTTTTATTATGTTGTGATTTATTTAATGAAAATGATTGTTTAATTTAGTATTAATAGTTGTTAAATGCAATTTTTAATATATGGACGTCATATTTTGCCTTTTTATGTAGTGGATTTTCTTTTATTTTTTATTGTAAAAGCAATATTTTTGATGACCCAAAGTTCGGAAAAATCCAAAGTTCGGACTTGGTAAAGTCCCGAGGATTCCGAACTTTAGACTTTGTACTGTATTGTGCAAATGTATTTTAACCTTTATGTTATTCCCTTTATATAAAATATATTTTCGAATTTTTTATGTTGTGATGGTGAAATCCTTTAAATATATTCCCCGAGCCGCCACTGCATCACGTGTCTCAAACCGCCTGAAAAGAGAAGGGCGTATAACGACTGTTTTTTGCGTTGGCCTTGCAATTTACGTTTTGACTGAACAAAAAATCAAGATAATTCATATTTACTGAGAACAATCGTACCTGAATGTTAAAAAAAAATAATTACAGAAGTCTGTACTCAGCGAAAAAATACTCAGGAATAATAACTGGTAAAATAGAGATAAAAATCTCCCATTTCTTAAATATTATTTTACAATTTATTGAAAGAAAAATACATTTATTTTTCGAACCTATTAAAATGAGAATGAAATGACATGCTTTATGGACTTTCGAAAAGTCAGAAATATATATTAAAAAAAAAAAAAAAACAAAAAAAAAAAACACTCTTCCATTTTTACTGTAAATATCTGGTAAATCTCGCAGAAATCCCTTGGAATCACTATGCATTTAACTATCGTCAGAAAAATTAACAAGCAATTTGTTTCACTACTTCAGAAATTTTAAATTTATTTAAAAAATCTGCCCATTAAACTATGTAAATGTACCGTAAATATATACATTATATTACGAGATAAACTAAAAAGGCATCTTTTGATTCGTTTTACTTTTTATATGTTTAATTTTCCGTATGCGAGAACAGCTTTTTTTTAGGATAAAATAAAAGTAACTTTCCAATGAACATTTTTTCTTCTTTATGAATTTGGAAATTAGTAAAATTACAGCTATAAAAATAATTTCTATCATTTTTTTGTAACTGCAAGGTTGCTAAAAAGAAAAAAAAAAGTATATGTTTAAAAAAATATTCCTTCAAACGTATGAAAACTTTTTTGTTCATCCCTTCTTATCACGGCCAAATTTTCGGATTAAAGCATTGAGTTTTTTTAATGAATCAAAAGTTTTCGAAAGCATTTTATGTTAGCATTCTAATTATGCAGTAAAAAGTCAAGAGAATGAGTTTGTAATTGCAAAAGTTTTAAACTTTAAAATAAAATGAAACGGTCGTGAGTAAAAAATTATTTCAAGTATTTAGAAGAGAACATAGCTTAAATTCCTGGAAAGTTTTATTTTCGGTCTATTAAATTTTAGCTTTTTTTATGATATGATTTATCATTTTAAGTAATCTTTTGACTTATGCTTTTTTGAAATCTAAATTGTAAAACTCCATCTCTACTCTGTAGTTAGATTTCAAATTCATTTAGAATGTAAATATTCGTAAGTAAAGAAAATTTTGCTAATGTAAACTTATTTAAAAATGTCCTTGGGTACTTTCAAATATCCCAGTCAATGCATGTTGTATCATGTAATGTGCTGATCCAGTTCATTAAAAACCAATTTTAAATGATTTTATTTTAGGAATGGTTGATTCTGTAATGAAATGCTCCTTAGTAAGCTTCTCAGTATTTTATAAATAGATATAGGGTAAAACCACCAGTGATGGCCAAGTTATAGTATTGGGTTTTAGCATATAAACATTATGCCAAGCAAAATATTATCATAACGATAATTAATACATAAGAAGCAAGAATAGTAGACTACTTTAAAATCAAGAAAATCAATAAAATATAAATACATTAATTTGCCTGATTTGTTTTAGAATAAGTCTGAAAACAGTAATGATGCCCCAATCCACACCAGTAATGTCCCGTCACTGCACCAATGATTACAAAAATCTCTGATAATTTTAGCTGCCCTTGAGCCTTGGCCTTTAATTAGATATCTAAACTTGTTCCTTGGCCTTATCAGTTAATTTTACTCGCCCGTTTTTACCAATCTTTCTTTCTGGTTTGATTCATTTTGATTGACTTCTTGTTTCATCCGATCGTTGACATTTTGCAGCACTTTCCATCTTTGCGATGTCAGGACAAACGACCCTCTATCGGAACTCCCATTTCCTTTGTTTACGGGACTCTGCAGCCATTCAAGGCTTTCGTTTAAGAAATGGGAGCAATCTCCAGATGTTCCAGTAAAGTTCTCCTTTTCACGATTAAAATATATTTTGTGCTCTTCCACAAACACAATTAGCAACTGTTGAACATCGTTCTGAGGTAAAAAAGTAAATGAAGATATTTTCTATCATTCGCCTTTTTCCGATCATTCAAGTGTCGCTGGAATTATCAAGACCAATGACCAACGATCGCTAAGCGCTGTGAATCATTTGTACAGGGGTTTCTTGAAACTTTTAGATGATGATCGGTTCTGCTGAGTTTTCAGATACCAAAAATGCAAACTTGACAGTTATGGAAAAAATGGAGTCATCATGGTCGATTTCATAGACATTCTTGGTATCTCTTTTGCCAAAATCCCGAATATCACAGGTCAAAGACTGAATAGTTCGTGTCGTCAGAGTTTAAGACTCTGTTCGGATTAAGTAAAGCTCAAAAAAACTTTTCTTTCTTAAGCAATTCAGTGATGTCCTGCAGTCATCTACGAAAATTAATTTCGTTGACGTTTCCACTTGCTTTTTTAATGGCTTTCTGTGATCGATGTGCAATCTCAAAGCATCGGCGCAAAAAGGTAAATTACTATTGTCTACCTGATGAAAATTATGTCACTAACATTATCCTTGCCTATGGGCTACAAAATATCTGGAGGAGAGAGAATTTTAGAGGAATGTGCACAACACAAACTAACAATTAGATTGCTCCACCAATTTTTCAAACATAAAACTAGGATATTTTTTACATGTGCAGCATTTAAAAACTAAAATTAAAAACAGAAAGGATTAAAAGCTTGTCTCTATAAAACTTGTTTTTAATTCGGGTCTTTTCTTTAGAAACGCCTTGACGATGGATAAATCATTGTGCTGGAGCAAGGGAAAACCTTTTTTTCTTCTAAATGTTTTAATTCTTGATCCCACACATCATCCAGTCGGTGGCAAATAATGTGCACGACCGTTCGCAAATGCAGTACGAACTGCGAGATGACTCGTGCCGATGGTCACCATAAGCGCTTATTTGCCTTACCCGAAGAAAAACCATAAATTTTTCAACTGGTCATCCTTTCCTAAGCGTTCTGTGGTCAACAACGAAAGAAAAATGCGTCTCAGTAAAAGAAACTGATGGACATGGACATGTCAAAGACGTTCACTGGTGACCTTTGACATGTAGGCATGCTATGAAAGTCATAAAAGATGAAAGGTAGAACCTAATCGCATTAAAAGTTCCGACATGAATAAAAGTTGTCTTTTTGGACTTAAGGGTTGCCTGTACAAAATATTGAAATGCAAACAAACGGAGAATGCTGTCGCATCTATGGTTACGTGACAAACTCACTACGCCTGTCTGAGGATTGATAATGCAAATAAACGATATTATTTTATGCGTGTCAGCTCTCAATATAAGCAAATGCATAAACGAAACTGAATATCAATTTTTGTTTACGTACCGGAATTTGATTTTACTCAATACGAAGAAACGCTTTTTCGAGTTAAAAAGTAGACAGATATGGCATTTGTTTTTGACTGCGTGTTTTGCCTCCAGCACGGTCGAAATATTAAATGAGCCATCACTGGTATACGGGCCATGATAGACGGTTTTATCCTAGATTTTATATAGACAATCCGTGTTTAGGAAAGTATTATATTTCATGAATGTGTATTACAAGGCTGCCAATTTCGACTGTTATTTTATTATTTATTACAAAACTGTTTCAAAATAATCATCTTCGTGACCGATTCCTACTAATCTTCATTTTAATTTTTTATTGCTTAGAAATAAATATTTAGATTAAAAAATAAAAAACTTGTCACTATTGGCAGGCGTGGCATTGTGAAGTATATAAGAAGTATATAACTTAAAATGTTTTACGCAATGGAGAAATATATTGTCTATATTTTTTCTGTTTGAATCTTCTTTATATGAAAATATTTTCTGATTGTTAAAAATGCTTTTCAATAATCCAATTATATTGTGTGTATATTTGAAAGCATATTTTATAAAGTTTAAATATCCTGCTTATTTATCACACAAATAGACTTAGATTTATCATGCATGTACTGGTACTCGTTAGGGTGGTGCGAAAAAAGTCAAGTTGATATTTCCGAGTTGCTATAGTGCGGAAAAGTTGCGATTGGTAAATACAAAAAAAAACAAAAAAAAATTATTTAAATCGGACTTTATCTTCCGATCCCGCAAACCGCCAAAAATTAAAAAAAATTGAAAATTTCCGATTTTTCCAGAATTTTTTTCTTTTTTTACGTATATATATTTTTTATCGCTATAGTGAAAAATATTTGCAGATTGTAATGTTTAATACTAATAAAAATAAACAGTTGCGTTTAAAGAATAGCTTCCGATCACGCAAGCTCAATAGAAATCGGCAAAAATTCAATTTTCAGTGATTTTGATGAATAAAGAAAGTAATCACCTGAGATCAGTTTGCGTTCCAATATTAACATTTGCATATAAATTGTACAATGTACAACTCTTTGCTTGTTTAGATATTTGATAATGTTTAAACAAACCAGAACTCACCACAGGAAGGTAGCTGCACTTCGAGTTCAAACCACACCCTATCCTCCATCCAACCAATGAGGGTGTTTGCTATTTACATTACTTAAATACATAATTTGTTATAATAGAATCAAAACACTGTATTAAAAAACTAGTGTAGTGACAGTATAAGATATACAATTTGTTATGTCATCTGTTTAAGTCTGACTACGCAACTTTGTACTGCGATTTGGTGGTAATGTCTGGTATTATGGACATTGATTTCAGTGTGGCCCTGATGCTCTCTTGATTGGGGCCCACATACCTTAAATGATGCTTCCGTTACCGATTTAATACACCGCTGGACATCTTACGTGTGGTTGAAAAACTTTTTATCATCCTAGACTGAGATATGACCTGATTGAACGAAGAAGTGTATTTCTTCATGGGTTAATCTCCGAAAAAGCGGTGGAAATGTTAATTTTGCTACATTACAATCAATTAATTCTGGATTGTAGGAGTGATAAAGATTCAGATACCTTTACCCTTTGAAACATTTTGCCTGGCTTTTAATACTCTTCTTAGCCCTAGCTCTCTTATGTGCCTCCTTTTATAAAAGACCATTGCCATCAGTAGGTTTTCCGGGTGAGCAAAGAACGAGTTTCGTTCAGTTTCAAAGACTACATTTTCTTCAGGTTGTCACGAAAGTATCGAGATGTTTCACTTGCTCTGTACAGATGAATAGACCCGTCTGTAATGTACTTACAGCATTTTATTTCAAAACAAACTGGCAAGTAAGATTTTAAAATAAATGTCAATATGGCTTTAAGGCATCCGATGGGTTTTCCACGCTCGCGTAAAGTCGAAGGGCTCTATTTGCACAAGTGAGCAATCTGGCATGTGAAATTGGACCGGAGTCACACTTTAATAAGTCATTTGGAAAGTTGTAACTGTTAATTGCTTGACTTACGCCAAGAAGATATCTTTGGTCCTTGCTCAACAGTTGTCTGTCCACTTCTGGAATTTCACAATCAGTCAATTGAAAATTTAGCACCGAGAGCTTTACACAACAATGATATTGTGTCCAAATGGTGTACTAAATGATCTTGGGCCAGTAGTTTCAACATTCAAATGTTGAAAAAGATGGCGGGAAGGTAATTCAACAAAATGGAATAAACAAACAACCCACTGCAGTGGTCGTCAGAGATAAACTTCAAACTTTTTGATAGCACCACCTTTCTATCCAGTATTGGTATTTGTACCATCACAGCCTACCAAATCTAAGTATTCTAGTGAAACCCCTTGTTTAGTAAGACATGATACTATGAAAGCTACAATGTCCTTAGCAGGCCCGGAGTTTGGAGGCACATGGCCTAAATAAACTGAGTCACGTTCTTTTATGACAGGAAAGGGTTCCTCTTTAATAGTTCGACGGACCTGTTTAGATGCAATACTTTCTTTAACTGGGGTATCGTCCTTTCTTCCGTCAAAATAGTATATGCCATGTAGTTCATCTGAATCCAGGTGACTTTTCTGTAAATTTTATGGAGTTAGGTGAGACTAGGTGGGAGCGCGTACGCCGACTTCAGCGCTGTTTTCCAACGTGGCTAACGGCAGTTGGGTGCACTACTAAACTTTTCAGACCTGAAACGAACTCTTCGTGGTAAGTTCTAGATTGTTTAAAAATAACTTAATATGCTCAATAGTATCTAATTAACATTTAAATCTTAACCTGAGACTGCAAACTGACCTCAGTTGATTATATTCTTAATGCATGAAAATCACTCAAAATTGATTTTTTGCCGATTTTTATTGAGCTTGCGCGATCGGAAGATATTCTCTAAACACAATTATTATTATTATTATTATTAAACAGTACAAACTGCAAATATTTTTTCCTATAGCGATAAAAAATATATAAACGTAAAAAAAAGAAAAATTCTGAAAAAATCGGAAATTTTCAATTTTTTGGAATTTTTAGGCGGTTTGCGGGATCGGAAGATAAAGTCCGATTTGAAGAATTTTTTTTTCTTTCTTGTATTTACCAATCGCAACTTTTCCGCACTATAGCGACTCGGAAATATCAACTTGACTTTTTTCGCACCACCCTAGTACTCGTATTACAATTCTTCAACATCTACGACATGCTGGAGATATAAAGGTCGGTAAAATGTTTCTCACCCCATTGATTGGTCAAAATATAACAAAACACTAAACTTAGATGTTAAAGATAGCTTACAATAGAAACTTCAGAAAATTAACACCGAAATTTGAAGAAATATTCAAGCGTAGTCAGATGCAATGGACAGATTACAAAACTTACTACATGTAAAGCTATATTAAATTTAAATGAAAGTACATTTACTTGTATTCATCCGTTTGTATTCTGGTTTCTACTTTGCATTCATGACCCTTACAAGTTTATAAAAAAAAAAAAAAAAAATGAGGGTGATAAGCCTTTAAGTTGAAACGCTTCAAGGGGTATGCAAGGTATAAATATTTGAGAACTAGTGGTCTATATTTATAATTATTATATTAGCCGACCTTGGCGACAAGTCTCGTCTCCCTTAAAATTTATGTTTGGGAAAACATGCTAAACATTGTATCATGTTACTTTTATTCATAATTTAATTTACTGGACTCCCTTAAATATAATTCATATAATCCCTTAAGCTAATATTAATTTTTATAGCATTAAAATACATAAATTTGCTGATTTTCTGTAAGCATGTAAACCCTATTGGTTTACAATGGAAGTCTATGGGAATTTGGCGAAATATTAGTGATATAACCAAGTTGTCATCACTTTTTGCTACTAATTTTGGTCGCCAAATTTGGCAATATATCTCCAATTTGGCGACATACTTGGCGGTATTTGGCGGCAGAACAGGGGCACCCCTATGATAAACCTCCATTTATTGGTATGGGTGTGCATTAACTGCTGTTCAATAACCAATGAGTTGCGTTTCATTCTGGCGTTGCCACTAAACAATTAACAAATAATCGCTATTTCTGTGCCACATGCCACAGCGTAATATATATATAGATTTTATAACTGCTGCAGTATATTTTGAATATATCATATTTAGAAGAAATATTAGACTGTATAATTTTATGTAGTGTTTTTATCACAATTAAGAATAATTTGTAAAAACCGTCTTCCTTCTGGTGATAATAAAAAAAAAACAAAAATGTTGGCTTCACTTTTAAAGGATTTAAAATCTGAATTCTTAGTCAAAGGATAGCTACAGGGTTCTACGAAAAATATATAAAAAAAAGTTGAATAACTTTTGAAAAGAAAAAGATCTTTATTTCAAAATTTCAGGATTTACACATGAGAATGAAGGAAATTAAAAGATGAGGTTCTGAAAATGTTGGCTTTCTGAGGAGACCACAAAACGAAGTCTCTGCTCAAAATTCACGATAACCTGCTTCAGTTAATCTTTTGGAATTGGCCTTATCACACATGTTATTGCTGTTTTAAGTTCTTCTGCGGTTTTTGGTCCATCTGTGTAGTCTTGATCTTTAACATAGACCCATAAAAAAGATGTCTTGTGGGGATAACTCAGGAATATATTGGGGCCAAATAAGTCCATATTCAATGAAATTCGGGATGTCTCTTGCTATGAAGCGATTGCCATTGTGACTTCTGAGCAAGTCCATGACGCCTCCCGTTGAATATGGAGTAACTCCATCTTGCTGATACCTTGTGTCTTGAATCCAGTGTTCGTGGTAAATATCAGCTATTGAACCTGTTCGTTCAAACTTGGAAATGTCCTTAACATGCTTAATGCTCTTAACATGCTTGAAAATGGATTTGGCCTATTTGTAAAGGCACTAGACCACTTGGTGAATACTTTGGTATGTCTCTGGTCGGAAAGATGATCGTTTTGGCTAAAAAACACTCTCTCCGATATAATATGGGTACATTTTGGAGAAAACAAATATCCTTCCACAGTAACCAGAGTCCGTAACTAAGTTACCTTTAGATCCCTGCGCATGCGTGCGCAATTTAACATCACGAGCTCCACCCGTTGGTGAGTTATTCAACTGAAGGTTTCTCTGTGACGCACGCGTATATATCTTTAAATTTCTAGGCATAAATATAGTCTTAATAATTTCTAACGCAATAGTTACGTATTTATGTTTTACATTTGCCTGTTTTTTCATGAACGTGAAATCTAACTGTAATCTCAAGCAGATAAAGAGTTTTATGCACATTGTTAAAGCTCGGCATACATTGTTATCTGTTAAATACAGACTTCGCAAATTTTGAAAGTCTCTCCCAAATGATAAGAAAATATAATTTTTTTATGCTTGATTGTTTAATCATTTAGTTACATTTCAAATATTGATTACATGAGATTTAAACTTAAAATTGTACGAGCAAAAAATAAAATAGTAAATATTAAAAAAATAATTGGAGTTGTAATTATAAAATACTACATTAAAAGTTTTATGAATACCACTCATTAGCCTGTCGTCTAAAAAATATTTTAATCGTCGTAATATCATGATGAAAGTTGATTTTTGCAAGTCTTTATAAGGCTTTACTATATATTTTTTAGTTTACTTTCAGAAAAGCTAATGATACTTAACTAGAAAAACTTATTTAAATAATGTAATAATATTTGTGAGATTTTATACGCGATGTAACTTGAGTTGCAAAGATTGTATAACACCCGTTTTGAACCTGGGAATAAACCCAGTATTTTGGGTATGAACTGTGTTCTTTGAGAATAAACCAATTTTTGCTACTCTGGGTGTAACAAATGTAATTTCTTTTGGTAAAATATTATAACTTAATAAAATTAAATTTATTATCGCACAATAAAATGTAAATAAAAAATAGCTTATAACAATTTTTTGGTTAATTCTACTTCTGATTACTTGTAAAATAATATTTTTAACAGAATTAATCATAAAAAAAAATTAATACCAAGTTTACATCAAAAGTAAATACATGTTTATTTGGAGTGTTCAAAATAATTTTAAAATTAACTTTGGACGGTTAGAAATAAGTTTTAATGTTTTCAGTGGGCTTCGTGATGAGATGGATGAGTGAGAGTAATAATAGTATTTACTTTCTAAAAATAACTTTTATTTTCGACAAAGTTATTTTAACAAAACTTCCGGAATCATTTCGTAAAATGAACGTGATCAATCATTTGCTATTATAAATACGCCGAGTCGTTAATTTTAGAAAAAGATTTAACTTCGTTTACGAGTACTACTGATATTTTTAGAAACAAGGAGCAAAGATTCGTTGGTTTATTTGAAAATATATCGATTAGAACCACTTAATTTAGAAATTAAGGCAATAAGCTCAGAAGCATTTCTATATTTAGGAAAAAATGATCAGTAACTATATTAAAATAACGAAATTTGTTTTGCTTATCTATATTACTTTACTTATAGAAGATAACATACTTATTACGGTTATTATTATTACATAATACCCATTAAATTATATTAAATCGAATTATATGGTCGATATGATATCGATATTTATCGATAATTATTTGATAGTCGATTATAAAACTTAAAAATATAATTTAATAATTTAATCGGTAAATATACATCGTTAATTAAATATTATTGTATAATATATATAATGCATTTATTATCTATATTATTATTATGAATTTATAATATACTGATTATCATATCTATATTATTATACTTATATTTATACTGTAACTATAAACTG
This sequence comes from Maratus speciosus, assembly GCA_963932465.1. NCBI lineage: Eukaryota > Metazoa > Arthropoda > Arachnida > Araneae > Salticidae > Maratus > Maratus speciosus. Next base: position 297,205,152 of record OZ010799.1, read on the forward strand.
CAAAATAAGAGATGTTTTCTTCAAAATTTCCTTTAAGAACTAATTATTAAACTATTGAGACTATTTTAAAGCTTTAATTAAGCGTTGTTATAAAAGTTTGAAAGTTTGAAAATTAAGGGAATTTAGGAAGGAAAGTTTTATTGAAAGTTATAGTTATGTAAGGAGTTTTGAGAATTTTCTAATTATATATTTTTCTATGTGATTTGATATTCATTTCTTTAAAGTGATATTTTGATTTTTAAAACATTTATTTATGATAAGTCCATTTAGTGTAAATTAAATTGAGCCATTTCAAAGTATATATATATCCATACATATTGATAACTGGCTTCTTGTGGGATAGTGTATTTAGTATTTCTCTTTATCAATTTTTAGGGTTGTGTTGGGTTGATTTTTGACGGCCAATTATCTACACGAAGAATATAGGCCCAGGGGTAAGTGCCCTCCGTGGAAGTCTTTCTAAGGGAACCTAATCTGTATTTACGCATGGAAAATCCACGGCTCGAAGAAAACCACGAAAACTCCGAACGATTAGTCCGAAGGGCGCGATTGGGTTCGAACCCAGCACCTCCCGTCTACCAGCTTCGAGAGCAGAACCTCTCGGCCACTGGTGGGGCCGTCAGTTTTTAGGAAGTAAATTTAAGAATTACCAGAGACATGAGGTACCAGTATTTTAGTTTATGTCTCATCAAATATTGGTTAATGGAGCCTTCATCATACGGACAGACTTAATATTTTACAACGGAGACTGTAATATCAAATGCTGCAAGATGCAGCTATGGTTGATTTTTAAAAAACTGTAGCTCGTTTTAGAAATGATCAGCAACGATTATAATCAATAAAACAACATTAAATCATTTATCAAAATAAGGATATATATTTATGTATTTTGAAAAACATATGGTTAGCAAAAAATAAGTTACCTAATTTAATGTCTCTAGGCTGTTATATTGCTTCGGCCTTTGATCTCTGGACTTCAGTTACTTTGATGGAAGATAAATTAAACCAAAAGTTAATACAAAACTTGTCATTTATTAAATAAAAAATAGTATACCATTTCCCGAAATGTGGCACTGTATCACTCAGTATCCAATAATTACATTTACATTTACAAAATACATTTTAACCCTCTCGCTGCGTAAGTAATTCTTCGAGATGAGTGTCTTTTACAGAATTTTTTATCTTTTATCACCGGTTCTTTAAAGCAGGAATTTTTGAAATCGTAATCGGGGAAAATGTCCGGATTTAATCAGACAAAGTTTTCGCTAAAAAAATAACTTCTGGAATATCCAAATAGTATTAATTAGACGGAAAAATGCATGCCCGAGCCTATCTCGGGCTGCGCAGTGAGCGGGTTAATACCCAATATGTTTTTACACAAGTATTTAATATGAGTCGGTAAATGGTCAATATCTTCACTTTATAGTCAAAAACATTTTATATTCATAAAAAATAATATTTTCATATCTATTCCAACTCTGAAACAAAGACATTTTATTTACGTTTAAGATATTCAGCAGGAGGCACTGCACTGAAACATCGAAAATATGATTTTGTGATTTCAATATTTTGTTGAAAATGAATAAAAACATATTGAACAGTTATATGATGGTACAGGATTGCCACATTGGCCTCCATTTTTATCCTGAAATTTCTACTTCAGACCGGAACTTTCTGAAGACGAATTTTTACTTTAAGTGATCAAGAATATTTAATAACATTGAGTAAATCTCGTATTTACATTGAGTAAATCTCGAAAATACTTTTTGCATTTCTGGTGTGAGTCCAATTTTTTTAAATGATATTGGAGGCCAAACTGACAACCCTGTGATGGTATATTAAATTGTGAAATGTACAAAATTGTTTGAAAGCTACAGCGACATCTTTCGGAAACTTTTTTTACTAATTTTTTTTTTTTCTGAGAAATGACAATTGCATCATTTGAATTATTTAAAGTTGCAATTTCACCTCAGTTGGAACAATGGAAGATGCTCCACAGCCCTTCCATGTGGATAACTTATTTTTGGATAATACTGTTATTTTAAAGTATTTCTTATAGTTAAAAAATATTAAAAAACGAAAAAGTTAAATGCATTTAAATTTCTAATTCAACAGAGCAAACAGTTGAGAAATGCTTATAATATATCTCTTCCTATACTTGTAAGTACAATTTTGAATTTTTTTGCGAACTACTTTTTTAATATATGCGCTACATTAAACATAAAACATTAATTTCATTATTTCGCTAAATTCCGAAATTTTCTGAGGAACTGTGTTTTTTAAATAAAATTAATATTTTTTTCAAGATTTTTGTAAAACTGATTCAAAATGCACCAACGTCTGACTCATCTACTATCACTTGAATCCCATTTAAATTAAAACTGTTGATTCTGAAGCAAGAGTATTTAATTCTAAAAGTGTCTGGGCTCCCAACCATAACTTACCCTGTAAAATCAACGTGATCTTTTTTTCGTTTTTTTGTTTGACTTCTTGTCTATTATTTTCGAGTTTTCTATGTTTTAAATTTTTATTGCATTGTTAATTCTTTGGGCATTTCCTTTAATGGTATACCTTGAGTAATTCTCGACAGTGAGTACTTTTGACAAATACGTTTACTAGAACATTTACAACAATTACATTTTTGGGACGAAAATAGAAATTGAATAGCAATTTGAAAGTTATCTAAAAAATTGCCGTCATACACGGATTTCTTAAAACCATATCTAAACATAGATTTGAACAGTTGTGATGAAAAGTGCTTGAAGACACATAAACTCACATTGACAACAAAAGCTGCTGGTGTTGAACAGCATATTTCGATATTTTCTCATATTCGACACGTTATCAATTTCAGTTGTAAAAATAATTGGATACCCATTGAGTTTTATTAGGTTTGTAGCGTCTTCCGGATAACCTCATTCTTCAATTCTTTACCTGTATATTCAAATGCGTCCTAAAATGCCATGACAATTGTCTTGGTACCCAATGAATCCAATACCAACATAGTTTTGCAATTATAACTGGAACGTTTTTATCCACTTCTCCACGATTGCCTTTGTCAATTTTAAAAACTTACCTCAGATTAAGTAAATATTTGGGCAAATATTTGAAAGCTTATCGATATTTCGATTTATTATTTTACCCCAGGCGTCGTTAATTTCTTGAAGAATTGCTGTAATGTATCCAGCTGGCCCACACGATGAAGAAATAACACGCAGAACAGTATAAAAATGGATTTCAGGATTTACGTTTTCTTTTAATAACTTCCAAGATTTTAACAAATATTTTTGTTATTATTCTTGCGGTAAATGATTAAATTTTTTTCCACAATAGATTAATATTTTGAAAAACCTCTGCTGAATCTTGCTGAAGGATATCTGTATCATGAATTTAAAAGTTAATGATGTCGCCCTCTAAACAACTTTGCAGAATTATTTTTTGATTATTAAGATACTTTTTTATTCTTCTGAGCACCAAATATATTTTTTTATTCTGGTTCATTGTATAACTTCTTGATGGAGAAAATATTCATTTTTCAACTTTCTAGATCTGTTCATTGCCCAGACGTGCATGTAACGATCATGTAAGTGTTTACCGAACTGATGTTCCTCTCCATATCTTTTTATCTCGTACATTTCATCTTCATCTTCATTTGGTAATTCTTTGCATATTTCGGGTTATATATCAATTAAACTGGGCCTCGTTTTTAAAATCAGACTTGAACTTTTGTATTACACATTTTCCCACATGTCGGACTCGTTTTCTTTTTTATGTATACGTGAAATATATGTATATGGAAATACGTTCTTTCTTTTCATTTCTTTATAGGTATTGGCATCGTCAACAATGTGAAAGTCCTCTCGTTTGAAATATTTTCTTTTTCCACTGGTCCTGTTCGTATATTTCATCATATTCGTTTTCATTGCATACAGTAATGCTTTAAATTGTCCCATTCGCAACTCCGAATTATGTTGACTAAATGACATAACTATATACACTGTAAAAAAAAACCACTGTAAATTTGCCAGAACAAACTCGATCACAGTGAATGTGCTGTATCTTTCTTTGGTTTCCTGATTATATTAATATAGAAAATACAGTAGTTGCGTAAAATAAACATCACAATGTGCCGGCAATTTGGACGCAAATTTTAAACAGCACAAACTGCTGGCGTCCAAATTGCCAGCACATTGTGCTGTTAATTTTACGCAACTACTGTATTTTCTATGTTAATATAGTCAGAAAACCAAAGAAAGATACAGCACATTCACAGTGATCGAGTTTGTGCGCGAGATGAACAGTACTTTGTACTGTAAAAATGTCGCTTTTTTTTACAGTGTACTTTTTTATCAATTGCTGTTATCAATGTTTTTCTTTCTTAAGTAGCGTCAAACTCTGTAGGAGAGCTTTCCTATTTACACAACAGAAGTTCTAAAGTATTAATTTTCTTGAAATAATAGGAGGTGATTGCCATAAACTACATTTGCGAATATAGTTGCGAATTTACTAACGCACACCCATAGCGGGGTCTCAGTGCAGAGTACTGACTCTTAACTCGACTCTCAAACAAGCTTCAAATGTTTTTATTGAGCCCGGAAAAGGACAAACTGTTGAATAGAAAAACGCTGAATTGTCACGATGGGGCTAGATAGATATATCTAAAATAATGAGAAAACTCTATCTTATAAGGTACTCTTACTACGCATTGGCATTTCCTAGTCTCAAATTAAAGTCAATAAAAATTGGACAAAATAACAAATGGCAATTTTATAAATCGCTCCTATTTGACAAAACTGAAAGCTCGTGGTTTGGAGGCGGAAACTTTTCTATCATTGTACTTTCTTGTTTGGAACTTTCTGTTTGCATTACAGGATAAAGCGTTTTCTGAGAATAGATCAAGAAAAGTTCAATTGGTTAAAAAAATTGACATATTTCAATTCAGCACCTCAAAATCTACAGAAAAATTACTAGTTGATTTCAAGATTTTTGTTCCCTTGTAGGATTGAGTTTTGTGTGCAAGTTGTAAGTGAATGGGATTTTTTTATTTATCTTAATCATCGAAACATTATCTTGCTGTTTAATATAAAATCAATCTGATCACTAAAAGAAACATTTGCTGTGATCCTTGTCAGAACTTTCTGTTTTTAAGTTTGCTATATTTCAAAATACTACTATTTGAACACGTTAGAAATCAAATAAATTTATGCTATATATATTATTGTTTCTAGTAAATTCAAATGGGTTATGCTTTGCACAATGAAATTTTGCCAACTTTTAAAGGTGTTATTTTAAAATTTGACCTCTGATTCATAATTTATTTTTGAAGTAATACCGGATAAGTATGGTAAACTAAAAAGTAAAATTGAAAAATGCATTGTAAAACAGTAGAAAAAATACAGAAAATAATGTGTGACATAAAGTTAGGCAAAATTAAAAGTACAAGAATGATTATTATTTTTCTAATGCTGGTGAATTCATTTTCTGTCATTTTTCTAAGCGTATGAATTTAGATTAGGAATATAATAACTCATTTTGTGTTTTAAATATTAATTCATTAGAGTTATAATTTTAGTTAAGTTCCTAAGTTAAAGTTATAAAGTATATTTTGGGGTCTTTTTAGAGAAAAGTCTAAACACTTTCACTGCTCTTATGATTTACATATTCCTACGGTTTTACTCCATGGGTGGGTTAGGATCAGATTATTTAACTAATTCTAATAAAAGCATTTGCTAAAAAATGTAATAATGAATCATCAATTTATAATCATATTACTGTACAATTATAAGTGCAGAGTATTATCCGCAGTTTCATGAAATTTCGGCTTAACTTTTGGCTTCAAGAAGCAATTATTAATAAGGTTTTCGATTTTATCGGAATTCTTCCTATTTAGTCTCATTTAAATTTTAAATTCTCACCATTTAAAAAAAAACATGACATAAAACTTTAAAAACTGATTAAAAAAAAAATACCGTGACAACAGTGACAGTGATTTGCCCTTTAAACTGATGTAGAGAAACCATATTAGGTACTAGCTAAGCTAATAATAAGCTAAGCTAATACTAATCGAAGAGTCGGAATAAGAGAAGAAAAGCTTAAATGACCGCGGACGGAAAGAGGCCGCTGACCTCTGGAGTTGACACACCCACCCGCCCCCAACCGCCGACCGAGACTAATAATAAGCTCGACGCAGCAGCCTATGAACCTGACTTCCGCAAAAGAGTCGGAATAGCCGGAACGTGGTAAAGTTTAACAAGGTTATTGTTATAGCGGTTGACTAGCAATTTATTATCCAGAAACGACAAAAATTCTTATTTGATATACTGCAATAGGCTTTGTAAATACGTTTTTTTATGTACATTGTATAACCTCTAGTTGTGAGGATTATTTTGAAATATGCTTAAAATAAAGTCCTTACAAATGTTACTTAGTTAACATATGAATATAAAATGCCTCATCTAAAATTTGTTTTATGCCAGGAAATAAAAACTAATAAATATTGTAAAAGAAAAATTACATTATTACACATATTTTTTTAGACAGGAAGTTAAAATACCTTCACTTACCTAAAAAAGGAAGAAATTGATATAAGTTACATTACATATCTAAAATTAGTATGCACATATAAATAACTCAGATCTAAAACATTTAATTTTGTGTTTTCTTACAAATTTATTTTGGCTATATATATTTTTGGGCGTTTCTTCCAAAACTGATTTCATTTTGGTTCTTTCTATCAACTATAGTTATTTCAAAATTTGCGATAACATGCGTTATATTGATGCACGTGGACTGTTGAAAGTAATACAGGAAAACAATGCAATTAAACTATTTGATTTCTAAGTAGAAATAGATGTCCATTTATTTACATAAGGCGTTAAATTTAATTTATATATTTGTCTTTCTTAAATTAATTATAATGTTTCCTGCTTCGTATATAAAAAAACACAGATTTTTCTGCGTTTTTCTCATGCTACAATTAGCAATAATGTGTAATCAAATTAACATTCTAATGATATCAAACATTTTTCACTTCTGTAATATCTTTGAAAAGCATTACTCTACGTTATTCTAGTTCCCAAGGATATAAAAAACTATTTCGAATTTTTTCAATGCTAAAGTATAATTTAATGATGTAGCTATTTTTCGAATTGGTAAAACAAATATTAACAAATTTAAAAATTATTAAATATTAATGTATTGATTATTTTGATGTGGGGCAGGAAAAGAGGCAAATAATAGTTAATGACCCAGCTTAATAAAAAAATAACAATAACATATAATTTGTTACAACTATACTCCTTACTAATATTCCAGTATCAATTTAGGATTTTGTACGAACTATGGATCCATATACATTTTGGTAAATTTATGTTGATTATTACAATGTGTTAATTTGTTTTTAAATACTAGAATATAAGATAAAAATCTTATTCCAGAAAATCATCATTTACTCATTTGCTTCAAATTCATTTATTTCTAAAATGTAATTGAAAACTTTCAATATACAAATTAATTTCATTTTCTTAATTTTTGCGAATAATGACACTTTTATTTCGGATAAAATATGTCAATATGTTGAGTGATTGAATAAAATGCTTTTCCATTACATATTTATACGGGAAAATATTAAAAGCTTCAAAACAACATCTTTTAATATTCACAATAAAAATATTTTTTAAATAAAAATAAACCCTAAACGTTATAGAACTAACGTTAAAAGAAATTCTATAACAAAATTTACTGCATAAAAAAAATATTCCAACAGGACGGGTCTTTTTTTTACATTTCTTAAGAGTGCTATTATCCTAGGCGCTTGTCAAAAAAAATTATGAACCTTAAATAAATTTTTTAAATGCAAACTTTATTCTAGAAATGTGTTTTATAGAATTTCTATTTCAACTTTGAATTAAATTTTAGAAATTCCAACAGATTCACACATGTAAAATGGTTCTAAACTGCAGTGCATTTATAATAACATTATGCAATAAATATAGGTTCCGGTTTTACACTATGCAGTCAGTTTTTATTATATTTAGTGAAATGTTTTGGAATATCTACAGAAGAAACATTAACATTATATTTTCATTTTAAAATATGAAATTTTATTCGAGTTTGAAATAGAAATTCTATAAAAATCATTGCTATAATAAAGTTTGCATTAAAAAAAAATGCTAATATAAACTTTTTTTTTTATCAATTTGCAGTTAACAAAGATATTTTTCACACTTCATAATAAATAGTTACTAAAAATCTATACAAATATGAGAACATCTGAGTCTAAATTATTCCTCTAGCAATATTTTTATCATGAAAGGGCAGAATAAAATTTTATATATATATAAAATAGCAAATATTTATATGAGAAGTTAAAAAAAGTAGAATCATATAATTGTAAATACGTTATAATACTTATTCTGAGGTGTAAAAATATGAGCTTATTTTATATGAAGCTTTAATATACCTGCATAACTAGGTTTGAAGTCTATAAACTATACCATATAAAAGTTAAAATAAATTCAATAAATACTGCTTGTAACCGACATCTCATCTGGATAAGATCCAAATGTTTGCCTTCGTGGCTACTTTGATGAGTTTCATTTTAAATGAGAAACAGAAAATGTTCCTACTATTTCTTGCCAAATGACGAAATAAAAGTTGTAAATATTATTCTGCTAGAAGAAGTACTTAATAGTTTACTAGTTGGAGTTCGTTAGCTGATAAAAAAAAAAAAAAAAAAAAAAAAAAAAAAAAAAACATTAGAAATTGAAAACCTCAATAACTTTTATTTTTTATAATTGCGCAAAACACTATAAAGACATCCGATTACACTATTTTATTTAACAGATATTTAGAAAAAACCATTTTATTTTAAGTCGGTGGAAAACGTGAATAAAACTGATTGAAATGTTATTTTTCTTTTTACATTCGCTGTGAAAACATACTATTGATTTAGATGGCAATAAAATATAACATAAAATATTAAATTATTAATAATAATTTATAAAATTATTTAAAAGATTTTAAAATATAAAGAAAAAATATGCACCTGGAGTAAAAACATCTAAAAAAAAAAAAAAAAAAAAAAATATTTTCCGACTTTTTTTAGCGTGCTTCTGCAGCATATTATAACAGATGAAAATGTAAGTATTATGGTGCTACTAATCCTGTTTAAGATTTTGCATTCATTGGCTAATAATTTTGATTAAAAAAATGTTGTCAATTCACAAGCAGCTACAAAACCCTTAATGAACGCGAATAAATATAATTTAAATCAAATGGTGTTTATAAGATCTCTCATTTTTAAATACTTAAAAGCTCTTGAATATGGATGGAGTAAAAACAAATTTTGTTTGATTTTTTTTTTGTGTTAATGTTTACATACATATAATTGCAATTGTAGAGCCGTTGTTTAAACTATATATACCTCTTAATGATGTAACATTAAAAGTAGAACAAAAATTCTCTTGTTATAAGTAGAATTAAAATAGTTATTTATTAAAAAATATAAGTTGTTTTTTTATTTATAGTGTATATTTTAAATGGATGAATCTTAAGGAGTATATTGTATCTATTAGAAAGAGAAGCAATATACAGTTTATTCTTCCATAATCTCACATACTGTTCAGTAAGATGAAGTTCGGTCCGAGTACATAAAGATTTGATGGAGAACCATACATCTACAAACGTCAGTTTTCAAGAAAAATATGAAAGTAAAAGTTTAAAATCACATACGGTGACCTTAAATTAAGCTTTTTTGAAATAGAATATGAATTAACGCATATTAGATGTCACATCATGTTAGCACGAGGCGGTGCTCAAAATGATTACCTCGCGTATAGAAGAACATTTCAGTTCATTGAGGAACTGAGTACGCGATAGTGCATGTAGATGCACTATCGCATCATCCACCTAAGTATGTATACATGTTTATGCTGAATAATATTTCAAGGGCACACACAAGTATATAACAATATGTGGAAAAAATATTCTGAGTATTTATACATGTACAAATAATACATGTGATATTTACACGATAGTACATGTGATATTTAGATGATATTTACACGAGAGTCGAATAAATTAAATAAAGAAGCACTCCACTACAAGCAATAATTAAAAAAAAAATACAAAAGTAAAAATTTGAAGTCACATTCTGTAAACATAAAATAAGTTTTATGAAAAACATCAATGTGAATTAATGTATATTAGATATCACATGATGTTCGCACGAGATGAAGTTCAAATTCAAATTCTCTACTTCAATTACCGATGAATGCATGAACTCAATGGAGAAAAGATGCTTAAATGCAGCTTAGCATAGATCTCGACGGTAAGTAGACGTGTTTATGATAAATAAACTTTGAAAAACGCAAGCTAGTATGCACTAATACGTACAGAGATTATTTTGAGTACCTACTCGTTCAAACATAGACCAATAATATTTTAACCTGTCAAGTAAATTGAGTAAAGAACCATTCCTCTTCAATCAATAGTTTTCAATTTAAATCCGTAAGTAATTGTTTGACGCCATATACGGTGAACATAAAATACGTTTTCTTGGATATATGGATAGAAATTAATGTGTGTTAGAGATCACGTGATCTTCACACAATGCGAAAATCAAATTGATCCTCCTGAATGCCGAATTTTTTTTTGAGCTCAATGAATATACTACAACGCATTGTCCACAAAGTAAAGTTTATGTGTTTATGCTGAATAGATGTTTCAACGACACACGCTGGGGTGTATCAATACGTGCAGAGAATAATTTCAGCATCTACTTCTGTAAACCATAGTATAATAATATTTAAACGAGTCGAGTAAATTGAGTAAATAACCATTCCTCTACAATCAATAATTATTAAGAAAGTTGCGTAAGTAATAGGTTGACGTCATATATGTTGAACATAAGATAAGCTTTACTGAAAATATGTATATGAATTACTGTATATTAGATATCACATGATGTTTGCACGATATGAAGCTCAAATTCACTACTCCAATTACTGAAGAATGCTTGAGCTCAATGGACAATAGGTGCTTAAATACAGCTTCGAGTGACACCAAAAGTAAGCATACGTGTTTGTGCTGAATAACCTTTTAACGACGCATGCTAGTATGTACCATTACGTGCAGAGATTATTTGAGTATATAGTCTTGCACGTATAGTACAATAATATTTCAACAAGTCGAGTAAATTTAATAAATAATCATTCCTCTACAATCGATAGTTTCTAATAAAAATTCATAAGTAATAGTTTGACGTTACACATGTTGAACATAAAAATAGCTTTATTGGATGTATAGATATAAATTAATGCATATTAGATATCACATGATCTTCACACGAGACGAAGCTGAAAATGGTCACTCCGTATAACAAAGAATGCTTGAGTTCAATGGAGAACTAGTACTTACCTACAGTTTCGAGTGACACCAAAAGTAAGTAGACGTGTTTATGCTGAATAACCTTTCAACGACGCATGCTAGTATGCGTCGGTATCAGACTATTTTGAAAATCTAGTCTTAGCATAGACTATTTTGAAAATCTAGTCCTGTATGTATAGTACAATAATATTTCGAAGTGTCGAGTAAATTTAGCAAAGAATCATTTCTCTACCATGGATAGTTTCTAATAAAAATGAGTAAGTAATTTTTTGACGTCACACATGTTGAACATAAATAAGCTTTATTGGATATATAGATACGAATTAATCTATATTAGATATCACATGATCTCCGTGCGAGACGGAGCTCAAAATGACCACTCTGCATAACAAAGAATGCTTGAGCTCAATAAAGAACACGAGCTCAAATAGAGCTTCGAGTGACACCAAAAGTAAGTAGATGCATTTAATGCTGAACATCCGTTGAACGACATATGTTAGCATGTGCCATTACGAGCAAAGACTGTTTTGAGTATCTAGTCTTGTAACTATAGTACAATCATACTTCAACAAGTCGAGTAAATTTAGTAAATAATCATTCCTCTATAATCAATAGTTTCTAATAAATATGCGTAAGTAATAGTTTGACATGACACATTTTGAACATAAAATAAGCTTTATTGGGTATATGGAAAGGAATTAAATTATAATAGCTATCCCATGGTCTTCGTGCGAGACGAAGCTCTAAATAACTGCCCCGCATAACAAAGAATGGTTAAGTTTAACGAGGAATAGGCGAGTAAATAGACGCTTGCTTGTATCCATCAGTTTGTGCAGTGGTTGGTTTGAGCATCTATTCGTGTAAATATAGTACAATTATAAATGTACCTATATTCATGTTTCAAATTGTGGTTCATTTCAGTGGACCAAATGAGGATTCACAACGCCAATTTTCACGCAAATGTTTCGTGGTAGAAGTATGGTTCTTTCGTCAAGTTTTATGTACCCCATGTAGCGAATCTCGCATTGTATATTTATGCGGTATTGCACCTTGCATATAATTTTTTAAAACTTTTTAATTTCTTTTTCAAGAATTCAAAATCTGATTTAAGTCTGGTTACTAGGAGTGTCATTATTTTTTAAATAATAGTAAATAGAAAAATGTAGGCATAGATACAAAACGTTGCAAGGATTTTTTTTTATAATGATTAAATTAACTTACGTCACACTCCCACATCCCTCATCAATATCCCACATCAAGTGAGTTATATATAAAGTCGGAATTAAATGAGAAACTAGCAGATGAAGCATTAAACATAGCAGTATTTGTATTGAATATTTGTTTATTTACGCTTTGGACTTTATTTTTGTCTCCTAAAAATGAAAATTTACAGCAATAACGCATAAGCGTGATATCGACACGAGCGATGTTTGGAACAATGTTGTAAAGCAACAATGTTGAGAGCAGTTTATAAGAGCAGTGTATGAGAGCAGTGTATGGGAGCAAAATTTTTATATTCAAGTGTAAATTATGTAACCATGATTTATGCAATTAATTTAAAAATAGCGCTTATACAAAAAAAAAAAAATGAGTCATATATTTCAGATGTAGTAAAAATGTTTGTTACTCACGTACTTACAAAGGAATCTCAGGCTAACAAAATAAAATGAAATTTGCCAAAGCCAACGCTTAATAAAATATGCTATTTGGCTGCAAATCCAATTGTAGAATTTTCCGTTCAATATTCGCATAAATTTAAGCAAATAAATTATTTTTCACTATATGAACGAATTCATCAAACAACTGGAACAGCCCTACGCCACACAAAACTTTAGTATATTTTAAAATAATTTATTTTCAAACAGTTTAATTTTTTTTTCCAATACTTTAATAGAGAAAAATGTCGGTTTCTTTTCCCTGATCAGGTTATTTTTATACCATCGAACTCTGATCAGCGGATATTGTGCATTAAATTTCCACTCAAAGCCATGGTAATCTTCCCAAAAAATTAATTCATATCCCAAGAAAATTTATGCAGGGAGAAAATTGTTAATATATGTTATTCAGCTTTCTTTAACTATATTTCTAACGATCAAATTTCTGCATCATTAAAATCATAAACATTTTTTTTTCTACTTTAGCTTCTTTTTCAACTATATATTTCCGCAAAAGAAGTTAGTGTATAATGGAATGCTTTGACGAACTTTACTTTTTAATATTTTACGGATTTAATTTTTTGTGAAAAGGTACAATTTCTGTCCCGAAAAAAATCAGTTTTAAAAATTTGTTCTTTTTTCCTTTATCCAATTTAAAGTAAGGGAAGATTAAGGCTTCACTAGATTTTTCCTTTAAAGTGGATTTTTTAAATAAACAATTTGCTGGAAAACAAAATATAAAATTAAATAAACTAAAAAAGATGCATTTTTGGATGAGTAAAAATACATGTAAGAACAAACAATCTTCTTGAAACTCCATCAAAAATTTGTAAATGCGCTAGGCCTTTCGAAAGATCTGAGTCTTTCTTCGTCAGGCGCAAAAAAAGACGTCCTTCTATTATGAAAGCAGAGGCAAGACTGCAAGAGTCCAGTCTTGCCTCTGCTTTCATAATAGAAGGACGTCTTTTTTTGCGCCTGCCGAAGAAAGACTCAGATCTTTCGGAAGGCCTAGCGCATTTACAAATTTTTGATGGTGTTTCAAGAAGATTGTTTGTTCTTAGTCATTCACACCAGTTTTAACTTATTTCCTCAAAATTACATGTATTTGGATTATTCTAATTCCGGAGAGCATTTGTAAATTAAATCATCTTTTTTTTTTTTTAAACTTTTAATATCTTATTCCTGTTTTAGTCTTTTATTTGTTTGCTGCGGCTATTATTATTTGCTTTAAGTATGCAAGAACAAAAATATATCATTATCAAAGTTTCAAGCACTGAAATAATGCACACAAGAGTCTTGCAGAAATTTTTTTCGACTATTAAAAATAATTTAGAAAGTAGAAATTGTGAAATTTTAATGAATATGTTTTTTCGTAGTGACATGAACGAAATTGTTACATGTTAGTCCAATTTATGTAAATGTAATAATAATAAGTGTTGGAATACAACGTCCATTTATCTTACACTTTTCTTTCAGCGAATGCGCGTACAGTGACGTTTTTCCAAATCTGTTCTGCAAGCGAGATTATTCAGTTCTCTTAAAAACATGTCAGTGCTTAGTCGCACTTAAGCTATGTATATATTTTTGTCTTCGTGATACTATTAATAAATGTTTATGTCAAGCTATTCTGCTATTTCTGTGTGCCTCAAAAACCAATAAAGGTTATGGGTACCAGAGACGCTACTCACTGCGCTGTAAATAGCAGAAATTATTTTTAATTCGAACTTTCGATTAGTAAAGTCTTAAGCCTAAAGCAAAACTAAGAACTCTTCTACGTTCTGTCATTAAATGTTTTGATTTGTGGCTGCGAGATATTCTGCCTAATCATGTCTCATGTTACGACAATTGAAAAGCTCGGTAAAGACAACTTTGATAGCTGGAAGCTTCAAGCCGAAGCTGTATTAATAAAAAATGGCCATTGGGATTATGTAACCGGCAAAGAAGAGAAACAGGTACGAGGTTGCGCAGATGAAAAGAAATGGCTCCAGGCTGATCAAAAAGCTCGTGCTGATATAATTCTGACCTAAATCCTACTGAACTGTGTCACATTAAGCATTGTGCGACTTCAAATTCTTTATGGAATAAATTGAAAGAAGTTTATGAATCGAAAGGCACCGCAAAGAAGGCAACTCTGTTAAAACAGCTTCTGTTTCGAAAGATGAGTTTCAGTGAAACGATGTCTGAACATTTAAATATCTTTTTTTTGAGATTTTTGATAAATTAAAAGAAATGGAAATAGAAATTGCGGATGATTTGTTATCAGTTCTTCTACTCTACGGTGTTCCTGAGAATTTCGAAAGTTTTAGATGCGCTATAGAATCGAGAGATGAGTTACCTAAACCCGACTCTTTGAAAATTAAGATGCTAGAAGAATGGGAAGCTATAAAAGGAAAAATAACTCATGATTCACAAAATGCCTATTATATAGAAAACAAGAGAAATAATCCAGAACAGAAGAAAAATGTAAAATAGAAAACTAATACGAATAAAAATTTACCTGCAGAAAGAAATTATCGTAATTTCAAGTGCAATTATTATTCAAAAATCGGACATAAAGCTAACGAATGCAGAAAGAAAATAGCTGACAGAAAGCTTGCATCTTTAAATAAAGGAAATCAAGGTTCAATGATTAGTTCTGAAGAACCGGTTAGTATGGCATTTAACGACGCATATCATCAACCTACTGCATGGTGTTTAGATAGCGGTTGTACATCTCATATGTGCAAAGTTCAAAATTTATTTACAGAATTTCATCCTCGTGAGAATTCTACAATGCAGCTTGCGGTTGATAAAACACCAAAAATTACAGGTATAGGAACAGTTCTTATTACAGTGCCGAACGGTAGTGGGACTACTAATCTCACACTTCTGTGACGTTCTCTGTGTACCTGAGTTAAAATGTAATTTAATTTCAATGTCAAAAGCAACGGCTAATAATCGTTCTGTGCTTTTTAAAGAACGACATGCTAAAATAATTGAGCCAAATGGTTCTGTACTAGTACAAGCTGTCCGTCAAGGTGATTTATATTATATACATCCAATCATCGAAAGAGCTGTGATAGCACAGATAAGTGATGCTGTGATAGCACAGGTAAGTGATTTTGTAAAATGGCATTTAAAGTTAGGGCATTTAAATGAATCTGATTTAAAGAAACTTAAATCTAATAATATGGTTAGAAATTTAAATTCAATGATGATGAGTCACTTAAAGATTGTAAAGTTTGTATTCAACGTAAACAAAGTGTCCATCCTTTTCCTAAACAATCACATTTTCAAAGAAATGATCTATTGTTTCGGATTCATTCAAACCTATGTGGGCCCCAAAGGGTCCCTTCCCATGGAGGATCGTGATATTTTGTTACTTTTATTGATGATAAATCACGTTACACTGAAGTTAGTTTTCTAAAAACCATGGATGAGGTTAAGAATGCATTTGTTAAATACAAAGCAGCAGTCGAAAACCGACTAGGAAAGAAAATAAAATTTCTTCGTACAGATAATGGATTAGAATGTTGCGGCGAAGTATCTGACAAATATATGGAAGAATGTAGTATAAAACGATAATTTTCTTCCCCTTTAACCCTTCAGCAGAACGGCAGCCCTGGAAGATCGAATAGAACGTTAACTGAAATGGCAAGGTGTTTACTATTACAAAGTAATCTTCCACAATCTTTTTGGGCCGAAGCTATAAATTGTGCTGCTTAAATACGCAATCGCTGCCCGACATGACATTTAAGCAAAAATAAAACTCCATATGAAGTATTCTTTGGCATCAAGCCAACTTTATCATACTTCAAAATATTTGGGCAAAAATGTTTCGTACTTAATAAAAGGCAAAATAAGGGAAAATTTGATCCTAGATCAGAAGACATATCTTTGTAGGCTATTCTAATGAATCAAAAGCATATAGGCTTTGGAACAAGAAACCTAGAAAAAATTTTATAAGCCGAGATGTTCGATTTATTAACGAATTTGAAAATGATCCCAACTGTAACACCGAAATATAATTAATTTTTCTCTTCTCTCAAAATAATGAAAATACGAGCACAAACCCAATTACGCAACACTCAGAAATATTTTCAGTCATGAAAAAAGAACCAGACAACTGTGGTGACAGTGATCAAGAAATTGATTCGCAAACTGATGAAATTTACGACCCCCTTCTTTCAGAACGCGCGGAAGGCCAACGAAAATAAAAACAGGTAAAAAAAGGAGACCTAAAAAGGAATATCAATCAATTATTCCAAAAGAAGAAGAATCTCAAACTGCAGTAAATAATTCTTTTGACTCTGGTCCTGAATTTTCTGAAGCCCTAAATAGTCCATATAAAACGAATGAATAAATGCGATAAATTTAGAATTTAATTCATTAATGCAAGATGGCAAATAGTAGATAGGCTAAAACATAGGAAAATTATAAGATCTAAGAGGGTTTTAAAAACAAAATATAAACCAGATGGAACAATCGAGAAGTTAAAGCGAGATTAGTCGCAAAAGGTTGTACACAAAAACCCGGTATCGATTTTGACGAAAATTTTTCTCCTGTAGCTAGATTAAGTTCAATAAGAACTGCGATCGCATATGACATCCATAAGGGGTTCTCTGCATATCAATTAGATTTTATTATGGTTTATGTAAATGGTGAATTATCTGAAGAAATATACATAGAATTACATGAAGGTTTAAAAATGAATCTAATGCTGACAAAATTTGCTTATTTAAAAATCCCTTTATGGATTAAAACAATCAGGTCGCCAATGGTTCAAAAAATTAGATGAAAATTTGAAACAAATGAAGTTTGAATCACTTAATGCTGATAAATGTGTGTATTTTTCTAAATCTCCGATTGAAGCTATTATCATTGTTTATGTTGATGATCTCATAATTCTTACTAAATGTAAAGAAGAATATCAATATATTCGAGATGAAGTAGCAAAATCATTTAAGATGAAAGATTTAGGTCTCTTACACTATTTTTGGGCATACAATTTATGCAAAACGGGGACAATATTATAATTACCCAAAAGAAATACATTGAAGATATTTTGAGCAAATTTAATATGCAAGAATCCAAACCAATATCTACACCTTTTGATAATAACGTGAAGCTTACTAAAGATATGTGTCCCAAAACTGAAGAAGAAAAATCTGAAATTAATAATATTCCCTACCGTCAACTAATAGGATCCCTTATTCATCAGCTGTTACTAGACCTGATATAACTCATGCTGTGAATTTTCTAAGTCAATTTAACAACAATCCAGGTAAACCTCATTGGATGGCTGCAAAAAAAATTTTGCGATACCTAAAAGGAACCCAAGATCAAGGACTGATCTTTAAGCGTGATTCTGAATCCTTAATAGCATTTGTTGATGCCGATTGGGCATCGGATCTGAATGACAGAAAATCCTATACTGGGTACATCTTTAAATACGCCGGTGGAGCTATATCGTGGGAATTGAGAAAACAACGAACTGTTGCATTATCCACAACAGATGCGGAGTACATGGCATTGTCAGAAGCCGCCAAAGAGATTTTGCACCTCAGACGGTTTTTAAGTGAACTTTCTCCTGAAACAGTGACTGCGCCTACTATAATATTTTGTGATAACCAGTCTGCTCAAAAATTAGTACAAAATCCGGTTTACCATTCGCGCACGAAACACATCGACATTCGTCATCATTTTCTACTAGAAATATACGATAATGGCGAAATAGAAGTTAAGTACCTAGAGACAGAAAATATGCCTGCAGACATTTTAACCAAAGCTTTAAACGCTTATAAACATAAAAAATGTTGTTAAAAGATATAGTCCAAGAGCTGTTAAACATTTTAGGGAAGGTATTTGAGGCACCCTGAAAATTTGTGCAACACTTCTTTTGTAATGGCTGAATACAAAATCGAATGTCTGGCTTCAGGATCGTGGCCCAAAAACTGTGCCAGACACGTGTCAAGTGCCATTTTTTTGACTACCCAAAAAAGCTATTTGAGGCACGCTGAGATTGAGACAGAATAATATTTATACTTAGAAAAAAAATATTTTGAAAACGACAGACACTTTAGTCGGCCCAAAAACTGTGCCAGACACGTGTCAAGTGCCATTTTTTGACTACCCAAAAAAGGTTTTGAGGCACGCTGAGATTGAGACAGAATAATATTTATGTTTAGAAAAAAATATTTTGAAAATGACAGACACTTTAGTCGGCACAAAAACTGTGCCAGACACGTGTCAAGTGCCATTTTTTGTCTGGCACAGTTTTTGAGCCACGATCCTTCAGCCAGACATTCGATTTTGTATTCAGGCATTACAAAAGAAGTGTTGCACAAATTTTCAGGGTGCCTCAAATACCTACTCAAAAATGTTCAACAGCTCTCGTACTAATAGGACAAAATGTTTAAAATTTTTCAGCATTATTCTGTATCATTTTTTTTTTTCAGATAAGTATATAATTTGTATTTGTAATTTTTATATTAATGTTATTTCTCTGTAATTTGCTTAATAGGAGAATAGTGTTTTGTTAAGAAAATGCACGTTGTAAAGGGGGAATTGTTGAAATACAACGTCCATTTATCTTACCTTTTTCTTTCAGCGCATGCGCGTACAGTAACGTTTTTCCAAATCCGCTCTGCGAGCGAGATTATTCGGTTCTGTTAAAAACATGTCAGTGCTTAGTCGCACTTAAGCTATGTATATATTTTTGTCTTCGTGTTAGTATTAATAAATGTTTATGTCCAGCTATTCTGCTAATTCTGTATGTCCCCAAAACCAACAATAATTTTAAAATAAGTGTAAATAATAATGTAAGTGTGTTGGAACTCGAAATTTTCCATATTGGATACTCCTATAATATCATGTGAACTATGATATATTACATGAAACTTGAAGTCCTTATATACAGGGTAATCAAAAAAGATTGGGCACAATTTAAAAAATACATGCAACTAAAAAAGTAATTGAAAAAGCGTACAAAATTCTTTATAACTTGTTATGTTGCAAGTTGTCTTCCTTTCTACAAGATGAAAAAGTGTTAACCTTTATATGTATTATGCGTCTTTTAGTAAATCTTTTTAATTATATTTTAAATGGGTGAATCCATTTCAAGTGGTCCAGAAAATCATTAATTCGTTGCTCGACCATTTTTAAAAAATCTGAAATTTTTTGTACAACAACCCTAACATGATGGAAGTTTAAAATGACTATTAATTTAATTTTATTAATTTTCGTTTGTGCATGGCGGCCATCTTTGTTTCATCGTCTGAAGCAATTTTCTCAGAAGAAGGGTTTACGGAATTGTAAATAATTCGTCGTTTATTTATCCAATTCAAGTGCGGATTGAAGCAATTTGTACAGAATACATTGGGCTAAAAATGTGGTAATAGAATAGTTTCCGGAAATAAATCCTTATTGGTGAAATCTAAGCATAAAGTTTCAGTTTTTTTCAAAAATTTGTCCATTTACAAAAGGAATTTTTTCTAGCAAGGAAAACTGTAAATATGACATAATTTTTTTTACAAATAGGCCAAAAGTACTTGTACTCACACACCAAGTTCCAGACCTGGGACTTCGTTTCTCTTCGCTAAAAAAAATCCCAAATTTTTCAAAAATGTCAAAAATCGCACTTTTTAGGCTTTGATATCTCTGGTGGGGCACGAGATAAAAATCTGAAGTTCTGGTTTCTAAGAGTATTGTATGGTAGTGCTATACACAAGAAATTTCAAGATGGAGATTTGACTACAAGCTGAGATATGGCAAGGGCAACATGTCAAAAGAATACTGCCAAACTATTGTTTTGTTGCAGTCACAGCTAAGTATTTATCTCAGAGTGTCACTTAAATTTATGTTTTTGATTATCTTTAATTAATATTAACAGAAAATAAAGCCCTTTGCAAAGCTTAGCGATTAATTAAAAAATAATTATGCCTAAGTCCATACATTTTGTATGGTTTCAGTAAATTTTTTTGGAAGTAATTTTAGTAACTAAAAGAAACCTTATTTTTTTTACATAAAGAAAAAAAAATATTTTTATAGAAGACCTGAAACAAAAATAGAACAGGGAAAGAGAAAAGCTTTTAATGTTGTCATACTTGTTGAGACATGATCAAACGTGTCAATGCACATTCTTACTTGTTGGTTTAAAAACCACAATTTTGATCTTTCTCAAAATTTTATTTGTAGGAACCAAGTCCTGTCATTTCTTGATAACTTGATTGAAGATCTTGGCCCTGCTGGCTCATAGAAGTAAACTTTGAAATCACTATGTGCAATTCTCAGTTCATTAATAATTCCTAGCTTACTTTTCTGCAAAATTGTCATTTTCTGAAGTGTAAATTTTGAAAGGGCTTTGGCTATCTTTACTTTCTAAAATTTATTTGAAGCTGATGCATGGTAACATCGTATGATGTTTCATTTACAGGAATATACTTATGGCAGGAACAAGTTTCAGGGACTGGCAAGCAGCTTTAAAATTGTGGTTTTTAAACCAACAAGCAGGAATGTGTTTTGACACGTTTGATCATGTCTCAACAAGTATGCCAACATTAACAGCTTTTCTCTTTCCCTATTCTGTTTTTGTCTCACGTCTTGTATAAAAATATTTTTTTCTTTATATAAAAGTGCTGAGGTTTCTTTTGGTTACTAAAAAAAAAAAAAAAAAAAAAAAAAAAAAAAAAAAAAAAAAAAAAATTACTGAAACCATACAAAATGTAGGCCTTAGGCATAATTATTTCTTAAATGAATTGCTAAGCTTTGCAAAAGGCTTTATTTTCTGTTACTATTATTAAAAGATAATCAAAAAATTAAATTTAAATGAACTCTGAGATAAATACTTAACAGTGACTACAGCAAAACAATAGTTTGGCAGTATTCTTTTGACATGTTGCCCTTGCCATATCTCAGCTTGTAGTCAAATCTCCATCCTGAAATTTCTTGTGCATAGCACTACCATACAATACTCTCAGAAACCAGAACTTCAGATTTTTATCTTGTGCTACACCAGAGATATCTAAGCCTAAAAAGTGCGATTTTTGACATTTTTGAATAATTTGGGAATTTTTTTAGCGAAGAGAAACGGAGTCCCAGGTCTGGAACTTGGTGTGTGAGTAACAAGTACTTTTGGCTTATTTGTAAAAAAAAATTATGTCATGTTGACAGTTTTTCTTGCTAGAAAAATTTCGTCATGTAAACGGACAAATTTTTGAAAAAAAACTGAAACTTTATGCTTAAATTTCACCAATAAGCAGTTAGTTTCGGAAACTACTCTATTACCAAATTTTTAGCCCAATGTATTCTGTACAAATTGCAACAATCCGCACTTGAATTGGAAAAATAAACGATGAATTATTTACAATTTCGTAAACCCTTCATGTTAGAAAATTGCTGCAGACGATGAAACAAAGATGGCCGCCATACACAAACAAAACATAATAAAATTAAAATAATAGTCATTTTGAATTTCCATCATGTTAGGGTTGTTGTACAAAAAATTTCAGATTTTTTAAAAATGGTCGAGCAACCAGTGCTGGACCACTTGAAATGGATTGACCCAAAAGTGTTTGCGAATTAGGTTTTTCTGTCTGTATGTCCGTCTGTCTGTACACTGTCTGTCTGCCGTCTGTCCGTGTTCTAATGCACGTAAATGTAGTCCATGAAACTGATGTATTTTGTTTAGTCTATGGCATTTCCGCCATGGCATTTCCGATATTGTAAATGATGTGTGTAGTATTTACGGTTCATTTACAGGGGCATTGAAAATGATTCCGTTATAATACGGTGCATGGGAGAAAAAATCGTTTGGAGTGTATTTTAACAATATGAAACTAATTTTAAGCATATTGAAATTTACACTAATTTTCGTACACTAGACAGACTTGACTACATTAAACAGGGAAATTAAATAAAAAATATATAGATAAAAACATTTAATTAAAAACAAAAATATATACAAAATTAGACGTTTCGGTGTGCAATGCACAGCATCATCAGTACACACATCAGCAGCAGCAGTATATCGAAATATTTCCTGGACACAGTCAAAGTCAAAGTTAAAGTTACACTTTCAAAAACACAAAATATTCCATGGGGATCATACCAGATTCATTGAACGTGTAAGAATATAGTCTAATGAACCAGTTTTCAATGAACAATCTATACTGATAGGTGTTGCAATTATTTTTCAAAATCTATGAATTTTTGAAGGCTGGGGTGTGGTCCGTTTCAAAGACATGTTTTACTAATATAGAATTTAATCTTCCATTTTTTAATTCTAAAATATTGTAATTTATATTTATCACTGGGGTGTACTACAAAGAGTTTGTTTTAGAATCAGGTGTGCATGTAATTTATCGTTCATTTAGATGGGCACACTAAAAATTTAGTTACAGTAATGCCTATGAAAGATAATTGCTTTAATTCCGTTTTCAGTTGTAGTACTAAGCGTTTTAAAATGTATCTTTTTTTTGCATATTATTTGGTGTTTGAAAATTTTATAGATCATGTACAGGGATGCATGAAGATCTCAAGTAGTACCATTTATTGATTGAAATTGTCAAATGAGAAATTTCAAATGTGCCATGCGTTAAATTGAAGTAACATTTTGCATAATATGGAGTATACATACAAATCTATAGATATATACAGGGCTGCTAAAACAAATTCGGATATTTTTCCGACTGATTATTGTAATTCCAGAAATTGTGTATTGTAATGTGTTGTCGTTTTCTAATTTGGATATTTAGAAATCGTTTCACCTTAATAAGCTGTACAGTTCTGTTATAGTATTCTGAATGTGTTGGAAAGTGCTTTATAATCTATACTGGACGCATGAGGTTTCGTTATTGTTTCTTTTTCAACTAACGAAATGTTGACGTTTAACGCGGAATACTCTGCATAGATTATTACTGTACCATATTAATGTACAGTCGTTAAAAAAAAAGTATACACCCCCTACTAACTCCTCAACAAATTATCGTAGAAGAAAGTTACTGGTACCGAACGATTGGAAATAAAATCTACATTTAAATGATGTATATAAAATTTGCTTACGATGCCATCTACATATTAAAATGATCCATAACTTTCTTTTTTTCAATAGCAGTTCGCAATTTTGACAGTATAAATGAACTCTACATCCTTCAATTAGCCTAAAAACAAATTTTTATGCAATTCGCACCATAAGTTTTCGAGAAATTAATTATTTTAAAACGAGCGTATTTTAAGGGCTGTATCCGAACTGAAATTTCGTACTCCTTTGTTAACCGAGAGAGCTCCTTTCTTGATTAAGGCACCTTAAGCGCAACTCAAGGAGTGAAAGAAGCCTGTTCGATTACAGGACAGCAGAGTAGATTTCAAAATATCTACTCACTTCTATCATAGACAGCCCCTTAAACCATCATTTTACCGTTTTTTAAGCATAATTTGAAATCTACTTGAAAGAAAAATGTGAAATTTTGGATTTCCATAAAGAAGGACTTAATAAATCTAAATCCATCAAAAAAAATTGTAGGTTGTAATTCATAATTTTTTCGAATATTAATTTCATATTTCGTAATTCATATCATAAAATTATAAAAATTGCAAATTCAGCGTATTTATGTTTGGGTATATTAGTATTATTGCTAAAAAAAAAAAAAAAAAAAAAAAAAAATAGCACCTTAGGAGCATAATTTCAGGAGATATAAATAAAAATACGGAAATGTAATTTAACATCAGAAGCACTAAATTTTGAATGTTTATAATTCAAAAACTTATCATTCAAATGACTTGCAATTTGGTGTCTAGGCATAGTTTGAACCGAAGATTTGAAATATCTTGTTAAAATTGTGTATTGCCATTGAAAAAAATGAAGTTTGGATTCGTTTTAATAGATAGATGGCCCCATAAGAAAATTTTATATACATCATTTAAAAGTAGATTTTATTTCCAATCGTTCGGTACCAGTAACTTTATTCTACGATGATTTGTTGAGGGGGTTGTAGGGGGCGTTTACTTTTTTTCCATGACTGTAGCATATGCAAGAACGATTTATATTTTCGAATGTTTTCTGCCATGAATAGCTCATAAAATAATTTGCATAAAGGCATTCGGATATAAAGAGCTTTTAAAGAAAACTAAGAAAATTACTCATGTTTGCAAAAATATGCTACACAATGTTTCCTTAATATATATATATTTAATTTATATTCTCATTATTAAAATTGGCAAAATCTTTTTAATCAAAAAATAAATAATGGTCTACCAATTTCTGAAATTTATTTCGAAGAGATATTAGCATATTATTAAACATTTTATAAAAACTTCATGAACTAATAATAAACTAAAGGTATATATAAATATTATACAGGCATACATGCAATAAATGTCTATATAATATTTTTATTATATAAACAACATATATCTGTATAATAATTATACATACCTTTAACTGTTGAATGCAGGCGTTATTTATGTGTGTATGTGTGTTTTAATATATATTGTAGTATGTGTGTTTTATTATAATGATAAACTGTTTACGAAAAAAGAGTGGGAGAAAAGAAATGCTACATGTAATTAGAAATTCGATGAATATTTATGTACAGCAGATCCGCATATACTCACGTAAAAGTTGAGGAATTTCTGACAGTTTTCGGCGAACAAATAGGGAGGTAGGGAGGGGGGTCAACTTATACTCAAGCCAATTAACAAAGAAAAAAAAACATCGAATACTGCAAAATTCTGGCTTTTTATGTGTATGAATAATAAATTAATATATAAAATATACAAATAATAATAATTTATCATAAAAAAAAAATTCAATGATTTGTTTTTGTTTACTTACCTCTTTTTCGTATTGGCAAGTGCAATATTTGTTTTGATTTTCTGCAAAATTTAAGTAAAAAATGAGGGGTTGACATGTACGCGGAATTTTAATTTTTTTTTTTTTTTTTTTTTTTTTTTTTTTTTTTTCTGCAGCATGTGCATTCGAAAGTTTGGGGGTCGACTTATACGCGAGTATATACGATATTTATTAAATTTAATTTCTATAAGTAATCATTTATATGTACTTTATTTAATCCGTAATAATTTTGTCACGAATAATAATTAAAAGGTATTTTATAACATGAGTTTTTGCGATAGATATTTTTATTACGCTTAAAATTTTAACTCATTTTTTCTCTAAAAGACTCGAAACTTTTTTCGAATAATTACTAAGCTCTGAGTAATTTTATCTTATTCTTTAATAAAACGTTTCTTGCATTATTTTCAATTAGAATTAATAATTATATTACATGTGCTTAGAAAAATATTTTTTTGAAATTTATCATGCGGATTAAAAACGTAAAGTAGGCTACATTTATTTCAAAACTAATTTACCGAGGATTAAAAATAAGGCTGTGCTATGGGTACATAAGTAAAGGAAAACATTAACAAATTATAAAGATATTAAAGAATTTGTTGTAAACAAGAGAAAAATGCATAACTGCACTAATTTAAATGTTTAATATTTTCAATCATTTCGCAAAAAATACCTGTCGCATTCCTGTCAACACAAACTTTGTTAATAGAGGATTTTATTTATTTATTTATTTATTTATCTATTAGAAAATATGAGAACACATTATTTTATTTTATTTTATGTATGCTTTAATTAAATTAATAAAATTTTCCATGGTGATTACTGAATAATTCAAAGTATCGAACATTAAGCAGATTTTCATCTCATTAATTTTTTTAATTAAAATAAAAATGTAAAATTTAAATCTTTCTTTTGGAAAACACTTTAAAAATATTCTACACGTATTATATTTAAAGCTATATTATAAAATATACATATTATATATAAAAAGTATATTTGCTGAAATTTATTTCTAAAACTAATAAAAGAAATAATAAAAGATTCGTGAAAGTATCGTGATTTAATAACACCAACAAGACATTTAGATGTATAAAAAAAGTAAAAGTCATGTATTTAGATATTTAATGAATATTTATTAACTGTCATTTTTTTTAATAATTCAAAATTGCTATTAGTGTTTAATAACTGTTTTCACACACACACAAAAAAAAAACTTTCTTGCAGCTTTTAAATATATACATACCTTATTTAATATGCTCGAAAAGACTTTAATATTTGAGAATATTTGAGCTAAATATTTGGAATAAAACTAAAAAATATGAAAGTAATTTTAAGAAAAGTGTTTTAAAATAATTGAAATATTTAAAATACCATTTAAATATGCTAATTACTAAAAATCACTTCAAACAACAAAATAAAATAAGGGTAAAAAAAAAAAAATCAAATATTAAAAGATTATAAATAAAAAGCTAATAAAAAAGACTTACTAGGGATATTGGAATGAAAAGAAAGTGATAAATAGCTAGAAATTTAATTAATATTAATGCTTTGCGAATAAAAATATATTAAAAAGACTTTAGAAAACTTTATTAGAATTTTTCCTTTAATTTTTTTAGCTAATTCTTTGTAATATTTTCTCCGTTATTGAAAAAAAATTGTAATAAAATATAATCCTTAAAAAAATATTTTATTTTCATTATTCAAAAAAGAAAAATTGTCAGACAATTCTAACCTTTAAAACATCAATGTCCATTTCCCTAATATTTCTGCTAGTACGTCATAACATGTAAAGTGGCCTAAATATCGATTTGGTTTCTGCTTAACCCCCTGTAAATTTCATGCAATCGCTGCAGGACATATATAGGGTATATCTGAAATGCTTCAACAAACATAGAGGGATGATAATACTCATGAAGACGAACAGAAAATGCAATGGAACATGGTGTCGCAAATGACGTTTGAAGGATAAAAATCGAGAAAATGCGTGTCGAAATGGACAAACTGAGACAAGAAAGAAACACTCCAGAAAATTATTTATTGTACAGAATAGGTACAACACAGCTCGTGATGTCCAGAGAAAACAAATATTTTTACAACAATTGTTCAAAGTGTCGAGCGCGGAAAATTATCACACAGAGTACATCTTCGGAGGAACGACTGGCGGACACGCTCAAATTTGCATAAGTGGATTCCTGCTCACAGATTTGTTTGGCTTTCTTCCAAGTTATTTTTATCTCTTTCTTACTGGATGTGCACATAGTGAAAGAAAAGGCAGCTTCGTGCTACTAGCCAGTTCTGCAGAAAAAGCAGCATACGAGATTTTGATATATTTATTAGTTTTGCGATTTTCACCCTTTAAACGTTATTTGCGACCCAATGCTACATTGCATTTTTAGTTAGTCTTTGTAAAGTAGGTTCAGTTCTTGGGTTCAGCTAAATGTGAAAAAACTCCAACCATAAATAAAGGAACTATCAAAACTTATTTAACACTTTTAAGTTTAAAATTACAAAAGAAATCTTACTCATAATTATTAAAAAGTGAGAGAGAAAATCCACATGTAAAAGGTACGCCAAAGCGGGACCCTAGACCACCTGGTCTTACATCTTTTCAGATCGAGATAAAAAGTTGAAATGAGTGATTTTATAAGAAGTATCTACACTTGTATGTACAACGTCGCCAAATTCAAAACATTATCACAGTAAACGAATAGCAGACAAAGGGTTTTTTGCGAGCGAAAATGATTACCCAAGAGTCCAGCAACCCCGATGAAAACAATGAAAACGCGTGGTGCAAAATGGTTGCCAGAAATAACAGTTCTACATATGAATTTCTTAGCGACTCCACAAATCCTGGGAATGATTATCTAAACTCAATGATTACGTTAAATGATTGCTACTTATAATTGCGAAATGCCAAGAAAGGCATCTGGTAAAACAACTGACAAAAAGAATTAACGTACATGAAAAGTGATTTAAAGACCGCATCTAATTTAAATGAGAGAGGTGACAGAAAAATCTGGAGGTGTTTATATTACAGACCGGCATTCGCTTAAATAACTGTTACTTAAAATTGCAGACTGCAAACTGCTGCATGAGAAAAATGCCGAGAATCAAGGGCATCTGGTTTATACTTGACCATTATTCACGATAATGTACATGATTCCCATAAAATAATTTCTTTTACTTTTGTTGTTAATATATTTTCAACGGTCAAATATTAACAGAGATAAAGAATTGCTTATCTATGCGGCGGGCAAAATCCAATGTAATTAAATGAAGACATTTTGTTACCAGCCGCTGCGCTTTATAATTTTTATTTTTTATTTATTTATTTTTTTTTTTTTTTGCACTGGAAGCAGTAACGGACAGTTAAATGATTCAATGAGAAAGGGAAAAAAAGTAACTGAATATTTAAGCGCAATGAATCAAAGATGTTTCAGAAAGAAGGAAAACAGTTTAATAAAATCCGTATGGTTTTGAGAAATGAATTTAATTATATTTCAGTATGAAAAAAAAGGGGGGGCGGGAAATATGTTACAAAAGTAATAAATTTATGTTTTAAAGTCATTTTGAGTAAAAAGAGAAATATTCGACAGAAATCTCTCACATAACGTGATATATATAACCACTATCCCGTTATATATGTTTGCGTTATATCCCCCCCCCCCCCCCGCAGTTTCAATAAAAATTCTGTTTAATACTGTATTTATTTTAGTGCACTATAGTCAAAAGTGCAACCCCTAAATTAAATTTAACATTTAAAAGCTATATAGCTTGTATTAATAGTCCCTCACATTCAAATAAAATTATTCTAGTTACTCATTTCTTTAGTAAAATAAAATCAGTGATTCTGTCTTCAATTCTACTTTGAGATTTTTCTCACACGAGATTTTAACCTTGTAGAAAAACGTTACTGCTAAACTTTGTCCTGCCCTACCATCTGTTTTAGAAAATACATCCTCATGGTCTTTTCGCCTAACAACTCAATCACTTTTCCACCCTTGGTGTTTATTTCAGAAACACTGTCCGTTTTAACATAACCGCATTTCTATCAAAGTACAGTATATGTTAGCAATATTTAATCTTTGCTATCAGAAATGGCGTGATGTTCGTTCTTATCCTCAAAAATTAATTATCTATTTCTCAATATAAAAAACATAGGTAAGATAAATTGGGCTTACCTTATATTGATGTATATTCGTTTATCATCTGGTAATTTTTGTCCGGAAAGGGTAAATCGATCTACATATTCTTCTTGCATTTCTGTTTTGATCCACAGGTGATGATGGTGTGAACTTCATGTGGTTTAAAAAGACACATATTTTTGTGTGACTTGTGAACTTAAATTTGTGCCGAAACTTATAAATAGAAAGTTAAATAAATTTTTAATAAGAGCTTTAAGACATACATCTCTCAGTTTGAGAGTCTGAGTTACAACTGAAAGTAGAGAAAAAATACATGTATAAAATATTATTAACAATAAAGAACAGGAAATTAATGCCATAAATCAGCACAACAAACAATTTGTATCAATATTTATATTTATGGTATATTAAAATTAGAGTTTATAAATGACTTATAGTTCTTGAGTATTGCGAAATGTTTATAATAAAATATCTGTTTACGATTGTGCAATCACTTTTCAATTTCACTTCCTTCTTTCAGATCATAAACACTTTGATAATTACTTTTGTAAATCACATTTGACACATGAAAAACAATTTACTTCGCTTAATCATTTTAATGTCCTTGTTTGGAGATTATATTTCACAATATCTGTCAACAATTCCCCCCTTAATCTCCTAATGAGGATTGTTCTGTGATTTCAGTTTGTTTCTATTATTTAGAAATTCAGCCTTGGGCTCTGGTTTCGTCAGTATGTCCGCTGTCATGGACTTGCTTGGGCAATAACGCAATTCAGTAATTTTATCTTCTTTCAGCTGTTTAATCACATTATATTTGATATCAATATGTTTCGTTTTATTGGAAAACTTTTCGGATTCTATCATTTTTATGCATGATTTATTGTCTTCATAAATTACTATAGGCAATTTTTGCGGTATATCGAGATCTTCTAATAGTTTTATCAGCCATATTAATTCTTGTGTTGCGCTCGCCGCTGCAACGAGCTCTGCCTCTTCAGATGATTGTGCGACACACGTTTGTCGTTTTGTTATCCACTGTATTGGATACTTTCCTAAAAGGAATAAATTGCCTGTTGTCGATCTTCCTGTTTTTAGATCTCCACCCCAATGTGAATCAGTATATACTTCCAGGATGGGTGGTTCTTCGGTGCTAATTACTAAATTTAAGTCTTTTTTTGAATAGAAATATCTTATTAATCTTTTAACGCCTTTCCAATCTCTTTCAGACGGCGTTTCGTTTTTTCTACTCAAAATGTTTACCCCTACTAAAATATTGGGCCTACTTATTGTAGCAACATTTAACAGCACACCTATTGCTTGTCGGTACTTAGTGTTGTTTGGCATTTGTGTTTCCCCATTGTTTAATCGTTGAAAGCCTGTTTCCAATGGAGTGCCATATGGCTTAGAATCTTCTAAATTATTTTTTTTTTTTGCGATTTCTATTATTTTTGCTGTTTGATTTAGTTTAAAACCGTTGTGAGTCTTTTGTATTTTTATCCCGAGGTAATTGGAAATTTGACCTAAATCTTCAAGTGCGTACTTAGATTTTAGTTTATCTATTATCTCATTTATATTTTCATCTTTTCCTGCGATGATAATATCATCTACGTATACTGCTATATAAACCGCGTTTTCCCCTTCTCTTCTTATAAATAAACAATTATCAGCATTGCTCTGTTTAAATTTTAATTCTTTTAGCGTTTCACTAATGTTTGAATACCATGCTCTTGCAGCTTGTTTTAGCCCATATAGGGCCTTTTTTAACTTACAAACCTTATTGGGTTCTGTAGTGTTTATATACCCTTTAGGTTGTGATACATAGACATTTTCTTCCAATTCACCATGTAAGAATGCAGTTTTGATGTCAATCTGCCTAATATTGAGATTGTGGTATGCTGCGGCAGTTATGAAGACTTTAAAACTTGTATGGGAAACTACTGGCGTATAAGTTTCATCGAAATCTACTCCATATTTTTGTCTAAATCATTGTGCGACCAATCTCGCTTTGTAATGCTTGATTTTCCGAATTCGTCATATTTCGCTTTAAAAGTCCATTTCGACACAATTACTCTTGCTCCTTGTGGGGGATCAACTAAACACCAGGTTTCATTTTCATTAAGGGAATTCATTTCCTCTTCTGTCGCTTTCATACAGTTCTGTTTTTCTATAGGATTTTCTATACTCATCATATCTTCCCAACTGTTAACTACATATATTGGATCGTGCCGGACTGCATAAGCAAACCCTTCCGGCGGCACACCTCTATTGGTTCTTTCTGATCTTCTCACTTGTGGAATTTGTTGTTGTGACGCGGGTGGTGGACTTAGTTCATTTTGTGTTGGTGTCAGATCTATTTCCATTTCATTCGTGTCTTTCTGTTGTGTTTGTTTGTTTGTTTACGCGATTAATTCTCTTCTATTTATATTTTCGTTAGTATCTAGATTAATTTTATTTTCTATAAATTTTATGCTTCTGGCCAATATTACTCTTCCTTCACTTGTATAGATTCTGTACGCCTTAGAGCGACTGTCGTATCCGACATAAGTGCCTTTTTCCGCTCTATTATCCAATTCTCATCTCTTTGATTTGTGTATGTAGGCGTATGCAGTACAGCCAAAAACTTTGAGATATTTCAAATTTGGTCTCCTATTCATCCATATTTCATAGGGTGTGGTGCTTACTGCTTTCGAAGGTAGCCGGTTCTGTAAGTGATTCGCGGTACATATGGCTTCCCCCCAAAAATTTGCGCTGGAGATTTGCTTCATTTAGCATACTTCTAACCATATCTAGTAGCGACCTGTTTTTACGCTCTGCGACACCGTTTTGGCTTGGGTTAAATGGTACGGTAAGCTGATGATGAATCCCATTTTCTTTTAGATATTTTTCTATTTCGTTACCCGTATATTCACCACCGTTGTCCGATCTGATCTCAGTAGGCATTTTTCCGAATTTGTTTTTCACCATTGAGACGTATTCTTTCAATTTTTCTGAAGCCTCACTTTTATTTGCCATTAAATAAATTACACAAAATCTCGTATAATCATCGATAAAAGTGACGAAGTATTTTCCCCCCCAATTGTGGGTGTATTTATAGGACCACATACATCAGTATGAACTAACTCGAGCCTTTTTGTAGCTCTATATGCACCTGATTTAGGAAATGGGGTCTCGCTGATTCAGCAAGTTAGTTTCTATGTCAGGAACGTATAGTACGTCACGCAATATAACTTCTTTGTTTTTATTTTCGGTATGAATTATTACCTCTCCCGATCCATATAAAATCAGTTTGTTACCATTAGCGACTGTGACGTTTGTTTCATTATTATTTGTAATTTTGGTAAAAAAATTCTTTTGAATTTACAATGTGACTCGAACTGCCACTGTCCACTATAAAAGTGCCTTTATTTTCGGACTCTTCGGTTAGTAAAGCGACACTGTTGTTTTCATTTACTGTGAGTTTTCTTTCTTCAGTTTCCGCCTTTTTATGTAAATTATTTTCTTCATAAACTAGTGATGTTGAATTGTTTTTATTTTTATAGTGTCTGTTATTAGTGTAACTGTTGCTGTTTTTCGTTTTTAGAAACCAGCAGTGTTTATTTGAGTGTTTTTTTCATTTTACAGTGTGAGCAGTACTTATTGCTGCCTCTTTTCTGTTCTGAATGATTAAATTTACCTTGAGTTTTATAGGCTTTATTGCTGTTTTCGAAATTTTCACTATTATCTACCCTGCGAGTATATTTATCCGTAAGCTTGCTTTTTATAAATTGTACGGTTAACTCAGCTTCATCTCTGGCCTCCAGGGCAGTAACTAGTGTATCGTAGGACGGTGGCAATGAGCACACCAGTAGTGCTGAAATGTGTGAGTCAGTTATGTTTTCACCTATGGCTGACGGTTTATCCACTATCTGTAAAAGTTTTGTAATGTGGGCTGTCATATTGCCACCTTCAGTTAATTTTGTACTGTGCAGTTTTTGTAGCAAGTACAGCTTATTAGAGAGATTAGATCTCTCATGGATTTGTTTAAGTGCGTCCCATGTTTGCCTAGCTGTATTTAAATTTTTCACATGCGCTATTTGACTGTCGTCAATGGACAAATTTATTAAAGCCCTTGCTCTTCTGTCTTTCTTGGTCCAAGCATCGTTCAATGGAGTCGGGGCCTCTTGCGTAATAACTTCAATAAGTTCATCTCGAATCAATAGCATTTCGACCTTGGACCGCCAATTTGTTTAATTGTTGGCGTTCAATTTTTCAATGGTCGTGCTATCCTTTGTAGAAGAAGCCATAATGTTGCTAAGATTCGTTTTATTTTTTTAATAAATTCCCCTATCGGATTACCAGATTTGTATTCTTATCAATTAGTGGTGTTTTTATTGAGATTTTTTTTTTCTCTCTCATAATCAATTTGTTAGCAATATTTAATCTTTGCTATCAGAAATGGCGTGATGTTCGTTCTTATCCTCAAAAATTAATTATCTATTTCTCAATATAAATACACATAGGTAAGATAAATTGGGCTTACCTTATATTTATGTATATCCGTTTATCATCTGGCAATTTTCGTCCGGAAAGGGTAAATCGATCTACATATTCTTCTTGTATTTCTGTTTTAATCCACAGGTGATGATGGTGTGAACTTCATGTGGTTTAAAAAGACACATATTTTTGTGTGACTTGCGAACTTAAATTTGTGCCGAAACTTATAAATAGAGAGTTAAATAAATTTTTAATAAGAGCTTTAAGACATACATCTTTCAGTTTGAGAGTAGGTGTTACAACTGAAAGTAGAGAAAAAATACATGTATAAAATATTATTAACAATAAAGAACAGGAAATTAATGCCATAAATCAGCATAACAAACAATTTGTATTAATATTTATATTTATGGTATTTTAAAATTAGAGTATATAAATGTCTTATAGTTCTTGAGTATTACGAAATGTTTATAATAAAGTATCTGTTTACGATTGTGCAATCACTTTTCAATTTCACTTCCTTCTTTCAGATCATAAACACTTTGATAATTACTTTTGTAAATCACATTTGACACATGAAAAACAATTTACTTCGCTTAATTATTTTAATGTCCTTGTTTGGAGATTATATTTCACAATATCTGTCAACAGTATAACGATTCCTTTTCCAGACCACAGGAATCTCATGACATCAAAATATAATTTCCCTACACGATTCAAATATCTGATAAGTTCACCGCATGTATTTGGCGAAATCGTACCCACCAATGTTTTTAAATGTCCCTTGTGCATGGTGCAAATACTTTCATATTTTAGATATTGTACTCCGCCAAGCCAGTGAATTGTAACTGCGTATTCCACTTACTCCTGCTCTGACGCTGGTCTCTGAATGAGGCACTAAGAAAGGTCTTGTGCTTCCCCTCTTGTACCACTCCCCTTGGATCTCCATAACTTAATAAAATTCATCACCTTCGTAGAGAACTTTGGAGATTTTTTTAGTTCGTTCCTGGTTAATTAATTTTCCTACTGTACGTAATCCAAACGGCCTTTAAGAGACACAAACATCTTCATACTCTTGATGAGAACTATCGTCCCCCTAAATTTGTTGAAACATTTCAGATACACCCTGTATAAAAGTGTCTGAAATCGACATCTGCAAACTGCCAGCGTCAGATGTTGTATATTTGGGCACGAGAAATGCTTCTGCAAAGTTCACTATTACATACAAATATATTTTGAACAGATGAAGCTAGAATTTTAGAACAAGTGTCCATATAGTAAAAACAACTATGAGCTATCATATCAGAATGACTGCAATGTCCCCAGTGGCAAAATTTTCAAGTTATTGACGCTTTTTGAAAAGTAAGAAAAAAGGAACAATACAGAAGAATTTCGCTATAACGAATGTCACTATAACGTTTTTTCTTGTTTAACGGCTATTATTTGGATTGCTAAGGGATCTCAGGACTCTTAAAATTGAAAAAAGTGAAACAAAAGACCGTATTCAACATTTAATATCTTAAAATGTATGTGATTTTAAAGCACAATTTTTATTGGGATTAAAGATATAAGTATGTTTTTTCATTCCATGTATTTAAAAATTGGAAGATTCAGAATTAGAATTGACGGGGGGCTCCAAACTGTCAGCCAATTGACGAGCAAATAAAATTGATGACATCCAACTAGTTTGTGCATGTTTTTGGCTTTGCCCAACAGCTCCTCCCTTGAATTTGGAAATATTGTGCGTAAAGGGGCTCTGTGACAGCGATTTTTGTATATTTTTCTTGATTTTTCGTAGTTATAATGCCTATCGGCGGCTCGTGCAGCGGCGGGAACTCGTTTCCTGCTAAGCCAGCTATTCACAAATAGCTGATAATAACCAAATCAGGAAAAACTATTAATTTAAATAAATATGATATAGATTAACTCGTTTTTTGTCCACTTAATTGACTGAAGCAGTAACTTAAGATGAAAATCAAAGTTGGTATAGTATTGAACTAATAATATTGAAGTATTAACATGTGTAACTACTTTTTGAAATTCTAAGATGTATAAGATAGAAGAAAGTTTTGGGATTGGCACATCCAACTAGTGTTTTTTTTTTATTTAAATGTAAACTTTATTAAAAAAGTGTGGTAATTAAAAATCGTTATAACTCGAAATACTATTTATAGAATTTCATTTTTTTTATTTAAATAAACAGAAATATATAAGTTTTAATTTTGATTCAGAATTTTAAAAAAATATTGATTAAAAAAAAATAAAAATATTTAACGAAAAAATTTTAAAAATGTGCAGCAACTTGAAAAAAAAAACAGATTTTCAAAAGTAATTTTTTTTTCAAATATGCTGAATCAAAATTAAAGTAAAATAATTGAAAAAACATATTCCAAGTTTGAAACCTTTATCTTTAACGGTTCTTGAGTTATGAGAATTTAAATACGAGAAATGGTGAAAAAACCATCATTAAAAAAAGACGCATTTTTACAAGAAGTTGTTTCCGAAAGCTAGATTTTGGAAAAAACCCCAAAAAGATAAATTTATATTTCTTGTTCTAATTAATATAGAACCATGATTTAAAAGTCATTTTAACCAGGAAAAAACAGAGAAATTTTTAATGAAATAAAATGTTTTTTTACAAAGTTTGAAAAATTTTGTGTCTTGGAGCCTCTTACAATGATAAAGTATAGTCATATTATTACAGGTAGACACTTCTACATATCTAGCTTTATTTATTTCGGATATATTTAAGTATACTTTTGCATTACACGCGGCTATAGTTAGAAATATTAGTAAAGTAGATATTTTGAATCTTGTTTTCTTTTTCTTTCTTTCTTTTTTTTTGTTTTTTTTTGTTTTTTTTTTTTTTTTTTTAACCTTATGAGACACAGACACAAAATAAAACAAATGATTCCTTTTGAATGAAGGTATCATTTTTGCCGTGCTACTAATGGTGTTATAATCGAAAGATTCCCTTTTGAGATAAAGGATACCGTGAGGGTGTTACATTTATTAACCCCCTCACTGACAAGACCGCGTTAATACGTTCACTAAGCTCCAGGTTTTACTGCAATACAAGCAACTTTTAAAGTAATATAATTCTATTGATTTAATATATTTTCAATACATTGAACAATGATTAATATTTCCAAGGATTGCATTCATATTCGTTATCAATGTTTTTTTTATAGAATGTTGAAAGAAACATCTTTTTTTAGCATTTAAAACAAAATGAAAAACACAATGAGAAAACAACATTACAATTTTCCCTTTTCCAAGACTGTCAGAGAGTTTTAATTTAATTTTTGAGGAAATTTCGCAAAATAATAAATTAATATTTAAGCCGGTGGGAAACGACTTTAGTAGCTCTATATCATGTCCATTGGTAAGTAACTGTTAAAATGAAAAAAATTCAAAGTAGTTCGTTCAGTCTTTTTAGCGTATTATGCTGCTGGGTGCATTTTATCTGTCTTAGTCTATGTTAATCTCAGATAAAATAATGTTGAATATAGAAAACAATATCATTTTTCAATTCTTTTAAACTTTTTATGGGAAAGTACAGACGCAAATGCTAGAATCAGTATTTTTGGAGGTATGTAAGCGATTCAATTTCTACATTAGTATATATTTTTAAGAACACTGTTCAACAACGGAATTATGTATGAAATTAATTCACTTAAAAATGACTATCACCATGAAAAAATTAAATGGTTCTCATTTTGGTTAAAAATTGAATAACTTCAGAATAAGTTAAAGTAAAGGTTTTTCATACTAAAGATTTATTTAACATTAATATTCGAATGAAATATAAATTGTAACTAAGATTTTTTTAATAGAATAATTGAATTCCAGAATCTTCAAATATGCAAATCTAAAGTTACAAGTCATTCCACCAAGGCGTATTTGATTTATGCTGCAAAAATTTGAAAACTTTAATATGATGTGTGCAATATAACAATAGATACTTAAATAGCATTCTGTATTCCTATTGAAAACACCATTCAGTTTCCAACGACTAATTTCACTTTAATAACGGACAATTTTGTGATAAAAAAGTTTGAAGGTTTATTTATTTATTTATTTATTTATTTATTGTTATTGTTATTATTATTTGACGACTAGACGTATCTCTAAACTAAAGGTTAATAGAATTTTTTTTTTTTTTTAAATGTCTTACAATCTTTTTTTTTATTGAATCATGAAGTCATTTAATGTTTCTTCTACTTGGTTTTCAAATGTCTATTATTATAACGCACGTACTAAAGAGAGGGACAGATGTGTAAGGTGTATCCAAGACGTTGCATATAAAAAAAATCATAGCCAATTTTTCCATTTTCTTCTTCATATTCATTTGAGTGGATAAAATTCCTTAAGAAACAAGCTGCATTAATTTCATCGATTTTTTCAAAAAGTATAATTACCCTTTTTTAGCGCGCTATTATAATAATTGTTTTGAGGCACTCATTCCATGTAAATAATCAAGTACAATAATCATTGTACAGTTATAACACTTGCTAAATACAGCTGTCATGAATAAATATTTTTTGATAACTTTACAGTAGAAATAGATATAAATGCTAAGAGGGAAATATTCAGAAGATCAGATAAATAACGACAAATACTAAAAATATGAAATATTTCTCTGTATATCTTACAAATGAGATGTAAGAATAAATGGTCGAGTTTTATCTTTCGACGTCGAAGGGATTCAGCTTTACTATTTCCCAGTATCAGTAGAATTTCAGATCATAAAACGTATCATGTAAAATTGGAAATAATATGAATAAATGATGCATGTAATAGGCGTTTCATCTGGCTCATATCCAAATATCTGTGGTTATCACTTATAATAGCTACTTTGTATAGCATTTGATGCATTTTATTGTAAATGAAAACCATCTCAGTTGGTTGCCTAATAAAAAAACGTCAGATGTAAATATTATGCTCCCAAACTATTTTAATCCATGTTCTGTGATTGGTAAAACAATATTGAAAACAGAAAAATTTAACAATTTTTAGTTCTTGCATATATACTATTGTAAAAATAAAATGCAACTGACAACAAACATAATGTATAAAAGTATATCAGTGTTTTGAACTACACTAACAGATCTACAAATATAAGAATTTTCTGAAAATATATTTTATTTAAAACTAATATCCGGAATCGATACAAATTGCAACCTATAAATTTCGTAACAGAAAATTTATACGATTGAAAATCTAAAATTGAACTTTATTCCTCAAAGTTGTTTTTAAGTTATGCTTGAAAACTTAAAAAAATTAAATATGATGTCAAAAAGGAGACAACCCCCTCTAATTTTTTTTTAAACTGACATAAATATTTCACTATCATTTCTTTTTTATTTGGATTATTTTTCAAGTAAAAAGTATTAAGGTTTTTTTTCGGGGTTGCAGGGAGGGGATAACTGCTCTTACATCAAAAACAGAGTTAGTAATATATATATATATATAAAAGGGCTACACTATTTTATTTTTATTCTACTGTGACTGCATTTATAGTTGATTCTTTTTACAAAGATGCCAAATGTAACACAAATAATATATAGAACTATTGATGCATTAATATGTACATGTAGCTTCATGTTACAAAATATCGGAGTCAATTCGCCATTTTTATGGTTTGATGTTTAATCCATTAAGTTTAATAAGAATAAAGTTTTTTTTAATCGAATGCATTAACTTAATCGACTTTTTTTAGCACTGTAATTACCTAACATATTTAGTACGTAATTATTATAAATGTTTGTGAGGCACTCATACAATATAATCACAGAGTCGTCGCACAATACGCACCGCGTATGAGATACAGTTGTATTGAACACATCGTTTCTTATAACTTACTAGCAAACACCGCGGCTTCGCTCGCGTAAATTTGTAATATGCCAAGTGATATTTATATGTCTAATTTTTATTAAAAGCTATTAAATAAATTTTTACTTATTAACATTACGAATAATTCAAAAATTACTATTTAAAACACAGTTTGATTAAGCATCATTACTACACTGCATTAGGCAGAAAGGAGACTTAAATTAATAAAACTAAATAAATAATAATTTAGAAAATATTTTGAAACCATTCTGCTCATTTAATACGCTAATTTCAGTATTCATTTGAAGTTTTGATTTTTTAGAAACCATCTTCTTACATCTTAAAATTAACTATCATGTCAAATTCCAAGTCCTAACATCTCTCCCAACAGAAAGGGCTATGTTGAAATAGGAACTATCACCATTAATTTGACAACATTAATTTTGAAATCGGTTTGTTATTTTTAATATTCCACAGAAACGTAATTTAGAGAGCTTTTAAAGGCCTTTTATAGCACGTTTGTTGTTCCTGTAAACCCCAGGTGGTAGAATCATCGGCCTGTGTAGGATCAGAGACTGTTACCATTGATTCGCAACTATTACTTTTATAATCGATTTATATTCCCTGAAATTGCATAGATATCGTAATTTAGGAGTTTTTTAGAATGCTTTTCACACCTGCCCTTCACTTCACCCCTTTTTAATTCGAATTTATTTTCGACAGTCCTTCGAGGGCATTTATATTTTATAAGTAACTACAATGCCATATTTAAAGTTTCTAGCCTTTTCAGTATCTCAGAAATCGCAATTTAGAAAGTTTTTAGCTCCTGTAACCCTCTGGTGGTAGTGGCACAGATATAAAATATAGCTTATGTTTGAGCAGGTTCTAACGCCAACAATTTGTCATCATTATTTTTTTAATCGATTTAGTATTTGATAAGATTGTATAAAAATTCTAATTTATAGCGCTTTTCGCTTACTTCATCTTTTTAAATTTGGAAATTTCTTTCGACAGTTCTTTGAAAGCAGTTGCATCTTGTAAGTAAATACCAGGCCATACTTCAAAGTGTTAGACCCTTCACTTATGCAAAAAACGCAAATTAGAACATGGTTTGCTTTTGCAACCCTCAGATGGTAGTGACAGCAACATAAAATATAACCTATTTTATATCAGGGACTATCACCATTGATTTGCAACCATTACTTTTGAAATAGCTTTGGTATTTCCTGAGATTGAGTATAAATCGCAATTTAGAACGTTTTTAGAACGCTTTTCGTGCATTTTCACCCCTTTTTAAATTTCTAATTTTTCCGAAACTGTTCTTAAAGATCATTTATATCTAATAAATATGTACCTTGCCTAATTTTAAGTTGCTAGACCGTACCAATCACAAAAATCAAAATTTAGACCGCTTTTTTGCTCCTGCAACGTCTAGGTGATAGTTTTACAGACATAAAATAGCGTCTATGTTAGAGCAGAGCCTGTCAGCATCAATTTCCTAGCATTTCTTTTGAAATCTGTTTGATTCTTCTTGAGATATCGCTGATAAATCGCATTTAGAACGTTTTTAGAACGCTTTTCGCACATTTTCCTCCTGCATCTCCTCTGGGGTAGTAGAAACAGATATAAAACATAGCCTAACTTGGAGCGAGATCTGTCAGCACAATTTTTACACCATTATATTTGAAATCGGTTCAGTACCTCCTATGATTGCATAGAAATCGCAATTTAGAACGTTTTTTACAACGCTTTTTGCGCATTTTGACTCCCTTTTAAATTTCGATTTTTTTAGGAAATGCCCTTAGAGATCATTGATACCTTATAACTAACTACCATTCCAAATTTCACTATCTAGGCCTTCCGTAACGCCAAAACCGCAATTTAGAACGTTTTTCACCTGCACCCCCTTTGGGGTAGTGTCACCGACATAAAACTTAGCCTATGTTGGAGCAAGGGTTGTCACCGTCATTTTGACATCATTATTTTTTAAATCGGTTTGGTATTTCCTGAGATTGTGTAGAAGACACCATTTAGAACGTTTTTTACAACGCTTTTCGCGCATCTTCACCCCTTTTAAATTTCGAATCGTTTAAGAACTGTTCTTAGAAATTCTTTATACCTAATAAGTAGCTAATATTTCAAATTTCATATTTCTAGGCCCTTCAGTAACACATAAATCGCCTTTTTAGAACGTTTTTTGATCCTGCACCCCCTTTGGGGTAGTGGCACCGACATAAAACATAGCCTATCTTGGAGCAAGCGTTGTCACCATTATTTTGATACCAATATTTTTTAAATCGGTTTGGTATTTCCGGAGATTATGTAGAAACTGCCATTTAGAACGTCTTTTAGAACGATTTTTGTGCATTTTCACCCTTTTAAATTTCGAATTGTTTAAGAACTGTTGTTAGACATCATTTATATCTTATAAGTAACTAATATTCCAAATTTCATATTTCTAGGCCCTTCAGTAACGCAAAAATCGCATTTTTAAAACGTTTTTTGCTCCTGCACCCCCTTTGGGGTAGTGGCACCGACATAAAATATAGCCTATGTTCTAAGTTTGATTAACACTATCATTTTGATACCATTACTTTTGGAATCGGTTCGGTAGTTCCAGAGCTTACCTCCTACAAATAAACAATTTTTACCTTTTTATAATATGAGTATAGAGTATAGATAGATAGTAAATATCTTATAATAAATATATATACATAAGCAAAACAGTAAAACATTTATAAGGTCAGATATACAACTAGAAATATAGACCTAAAAATACGAGACATTTTTTATCTCTGAGATATAAGGATAAATGATAGTGTTAAGGTGGAAATAATATGAATAAATGATGCATGTAATAGTAATAGGTGTTTCATCTGGATCAGTCTGTGGTTAGTTGTTTCTTTGAATAACTTTAAATATCTTTTATTGTAAATATAAATCAGAAAATGTCTGAGTTTTTTGCCAAATTACTAAATTTTGGATATAAATATTATGTTGTCAAATGTAATGTTTACCATTTTAGTCAAAATTTGGTGTTTGGTAGCACAGTGCTAAAAATAGAAAATTGTAATACATTTTAGTTCTTGCACATCTACTATTTAAAAAATAAGTCAACAGGCATTAATCAAAATTTTTGAAAGTATATATTCTATTTTAATTGCTACATTAGTAGATATGTGCATTATAAAGCAACAAATTGTCGTGATTAATGAACATTTCTTTTCGACGGTGGCAACGAGCTAAGTAATCAATTTGGTTTTACCAGAAATTTATTAACTTCTAACCATAACACGATTTCGATTGCAATTTGTTTGAAAACTATGTATCATTTTATTGATTTTCAACGGTTTTTAAATAATTTTCAAGCATGC
Organism: Maratus speciosus; assembly: GCA_963932465.1. Classification (NCBI taxonomy): domain Eukaryota; kingdom Metazoa; phylum Arthropoda; class Arachnida; order Araneae; family Salticidae; genus Maratus; species Maratus speciosus. Next base: position 297,248,851 of record OZ010799.1, read on the forward strand.
ATTTTTTACAAATCTGTATCTATTGTGTGCAGGTAGATTATAGAAGAGTAAGAAAACAGCACATAAAAGAATTAAATCATAATTAAGAGAACGAATATTTTTTCCAACTGGATTAAGTGCTATTCAAGGCTGTAGTAGCGCAGTTGAAGTTTATTGCAACACAGCGAAATATGTCCAGACAGGGAATCGAACCTGGATACTTTGCGTGTCGTATCAATGTTTAACTGAAGCCGTGTCAATGCTTTTTGGCATGGCATGCCAAGTATCCGGGTTCAATTCCTAGTCTGGACATTTTTCTCTCTGTTGGAATAAACTTCAACTGTGCAACTCCAGCCTGAAATAGGATTTAATCCAGTTGGATAAAATATCCGTTCTCTTAATTATGATTTAATTACATGGTATACAGGAGTTTCCGTGTTAAAACACACTTTCATCATGTAAATGCTATAGTAATAGCTCGGATGAATGAAACTAGAACTGCAGTTCGCAGCCATGTCCAACAAATAAGACTGAATTATGTCGACCAGGTATCGTCCGTATAGTTCTACAGATAAAGCATTGGCACGGCACACTAAGTATCCGGGTTCGATTCCTGGCCTGGACATTTTTCTCTCTGTTGGAATAAACTTCAACTGTTCAACTCCAGCCTTGAATAGGATTTAATTCAGTTGGATAAAATATCCGTTCTCTTAATTATGATTTAATTACATGGTATACAGGAGTTTCCTTGTTAAAACACACTTTCATCATGTAAATGCTATAGTTATAGCTCGGAGGAATGAAACTAGAACAGCAGTTTGCAGCCATGTCCAACAAATAAGAGCGAATTATGTCGGACAGGTATCGTCTGGAGAGCTCAACAGGTAAAGCATTGGCACGGCACACCTAGTATCCAGGTTAGATTCCTGGTCTGGACATTTTTCGCTCTGTTGGAATAAACTTCAACTGTGATACAACAGACTTGAGTAAGAATTAAATTAGTTCGAAAGTTATTTTCCGCTGATATCGCATAATTTCTAAATCATATGAATAAATAAACCATGAATTATTATAAAAGCTGCCTGAACAATATTAAAATATAGAAAAAGTCAACATGTAGTTTAATATTAAAGTTATGCGCAATTTTTTTTTTTTACCTTTCTAATGAATTATTGGTTTGTCTTAATTGTAAGAGTCGTAAAAAGTGTTTAAAAATGACTAACATCAAAGAAGACATTAAAATATATCCTTTTTGACACTTATTAACACTAGACATGGTATTTCATAGAAAATACTTCCATGTTAAAATATATGCTCCTCTTACTAAATATTCTCATTATCAGGAAATTATCTAATTTTAGTGAGGAAATTCTAAATAGATTTTCTAACACTTGCTGCGACTATATTAGAAACATTGAATGTTCTGCAAATATAATAATTAATTTTATTTTTAAATTATGCAGCATAATCTAATAGACAATCATTAAACGTTATACTTTAATTTATTTTACTTCTTTTTTTATGATTTGTTTAGACTTTCAATAACTTTAACAGTTTCTTGTTGGAAGAAAAACAAAGGTTATTTCTTTCTACTTTATTAAATCTGAAGGAAGTGCAGTTTGAAGTTTTATTAGTTTTTCCTCCCAAAATCAGAGATAATTGTAAGTGTTAAAAATAATAAGTCCTTTGAAAACATCTGAACTAGAAAGAATATTTCAGGAGATGAACGAAAACTTTTTCTAATAGAGGATTTTCATCAAAGTCTGGATTTATAAATTAAATCATTAAAAGTTTTTATGCATCGAAAATTTCGAAAGTGTTTTATGTCTTTGTTGTTGTAAAACAAACAAAATGCTAGGAAATAAAATATTTTTTTTTTATTTTGAAACAACACACCAACATGTTTTTACACGCTTTATTTTAACAACCCTGGAAATGATATTTTTTATTTTCAAGAAAAAAAGGAACGTCAATTTCATTTGAGATAACAATACTTCGTTGATGCATTGTTTCTATTAATTTTCTATCTAACATTTTCAATAAAATAGAAGTACTCATGTTAACAATTGTGGATTCTCCTTTAAACTTTTCATTTTTATAGAGGTAGAAGAATGTTCTCATTTGTAAAACTAAAACTAGCATGTTGTGGCCATCACAAAACTTTCTTCTATATAAATCACGTCAATTAAATCATTTAAATACTAGAAAAAATTACATCCATTTAACGCCAATTCATATCAAAGTATATCTGAATTTTAAGTTTGATGAAAATTCGTGTCTTAGTTCTTGAGATAGACCTATAGTGGAAATTATGAAAAATGTAGCATAGCAGCGCCACCTATTGAGTGATTTATACCAAAACATAAGCAGCACTAATTGATATCCAGGTATACATGGATCTGAAGTTCGTTGAAAACACAAGCATTAGTTCTTGAGATAGAGCTATTGCGGAAATCACAAAAACAGCATAGCAGCGCCACCTATTAAGCGATTTACACTAAACTGTATAAAATATCAATTCATGTCAAGGACTAATTGATTCTAAAGTTTGATGAAAATTCGTGCATTAGTTCTTGAGATACAGCTATAATGGAAATTCTGAAAAGTGCAGCATAGCAGCGCCACCTCTTGAGCTATTTGCACCAAAACACAAACAGCACTAATTCATATCAAAGTATACTTGAATCTGAAATTTTATGAAAATCCAAGCATTTGTTGTTGAGATAGAGCTATTGCGTAAATCGTAAAAATGCAGTATAGCAGCGCCACCTTTTGGGCGATTTAAACCAAAATGTACAAAATGTCAATTCATGTCAAGCACTAACTGAATCTGAAGTTTGATGAAAATCCGTGCATTAGTTCTGGAGAATGAGCTATTGCAGAAATCGTGAAAAAGGCTGCATAGCAGCGCCACCTGTTGAGCGATTTACACCAAAATCTAATCAGCACCAATTTATATCAGGGACTAACTGAATATAAATTTTTATTAAATTCCGTGAATTAGTTCTTGAGATAGAGCGCCCACAAAATTTGTGTCAATACAGACAGACAGAGAGACAGACAGACTCACAGACAGACATTTTGTAAAAACATGTTTTTCGGAATCTCTGAACACTAAAACGTGTAAATCCGTCGAAAACCGAAAGTCGAACATTTTCACGAATCCAATACTTTCTTCTTGTAAAGATAGAAGAAAGTAAAAATGAAATATGAACCCGTAAAAATACTAAAAGCATTTCTAAGCTGTCTGAGAGGAATTATTGAAAATAACATTTCTTCTCATTGCAATGCCTTTGATATGTTGACATCTCTGTAGAAATACAACTATTTGCACATGTTGAGAAATGTAAAATTTTCTGTGTATCTAAGAATTTTTGAGTAAAAAATATTTGTTATGAAATATTTTCACGTTTGACTTTTGGTTAGAATTTAGCGGTTTTTATTATAAAAAGTAAAACTTAAATCTACGTATTGTTTCACAAAGCAGCATTAGACTATGAAAAATAACTCAATTTATGATTATTGTATTTAAATGGTATGATATATATATAATGTAACGTATTTATAACGATGTAGCTATAAGAGTATGTAGCAGAAAAACTAAATACATATTATTCAATTAATTTATTTTTTTATTTTAAGTATGTTGAACTTACAGCTCACTTAATCTACGCTGCTAGGAATTTTTTCATTAGGAAATTTTATTACTATATTTAACGTAAAGTACTTTCGTGTATATACGTTATTTATTTGTGAATAAATTATTTGATATGTCTATCTTTTATAGAAAGATTTTCATTTTGAGTTAATGTCTTAAATTTTCCTTATTTAAACAGAAAATTTATATATTGCCACATGCATTTACATTTTAACCATATATGTTGATTGACTGTTATTTTCTCGTTTCTCCAAAACCAATTAAATTGGCTGTTGACAAAAATATTACATTAGTAATGTATTTTAAGATGCATGTAAAATAAAGTTATATGAAGTATATTTTAGAAACAAAAAGTTAAAGAAACTTTAAATTAACATTAGTTTCACGACATGAAAATCAGGAAAGTACTCAAGGCGTTCATGTAGCTTTAAAGAGATATATTTTTTTAATATAATTGGAACTTCTTAATGTATCTATAAATTTTGAGGTAAAAGTACCTCTTAAGAATTATTTTCAATTTTGATTTTTGTTTATAATTTAATGGATTTTATCATAAAAAATATAAATGAAATCTTTATATTGTTCTGCAAAAACAGCATTAAACAACGGAAAAAAAACTCCGTGTATGATTATTGTATTTAAATGTTTAGAAATCTGTATGACGTAAAGTATTTATAATGATGTAGATGTAAAGATATGTACACAGAAATTCAAATACATATTTAAAAAATAATTTAATGATTTTTTTCATCGATTTTAAATTTGTTGAATTTACAGTTCACTTAAATTATGTTCTAAAATGTTTATACATAGTTTTTTTGTGAGAGTGGATCGGAAACTTTTTATTTTGAGGGAATATTTAAAATGTTTCGAGATTAAACAGAAAATTAATCTTGACTCACCTGTATTTAAATTTTTATCCACTAAGAGCTTTGACCGCATTTTTCCATTTCCTCAAAACAACTTAAATCGGCTGTAGACAAAACCAATATTAAAACAAGCGTATTTTAATGTATCTTTAAAATAAAGGCATATGAAGTATATTTTATTAATAAAAAAGGCAAATAAATTTTAATAAATATTAGTATTACGAAAATTTTTATGAAAAAGCAGGAAAGATCTCAGACATTAGAGGGTTTTAGTGAGTTTTTTATTTTTTTTTTCTTTTTAATTGTATGAGAACTTCTTTAAGTATTTTCTACCTAATCATAATTCGATATATATATTATATAACCGAAATTAAATAAAATATAAAAAAAAAGACAGAAAAATACTTTATAAAATATTGCTATCATAAAAGATTGTTGATGCTATTAATAAAAGGTAATATAACTGTGATTATTGATAGCTTTCATTCGTATATTGCGAATCGCATAAATACTTTAAATTACTTCTAGACAGAGGCTTCAATTAGAGAAAAAAGGTAATTTTTATATTAATGATATACTTCATATTCATTTAGTAATAGAAGCAATCTCTAAATTCCAATAATAATTAATCACCAAAAAAATAATAAATATCAGTGATTAGAAAATTAAAAAAATACCTCTTGAGACGTCTAGAAAAAAGATCTCTTGAATTACATAATTTTTATTTTAAGTGATATTTTTTGTGAACTTTTCTTCTAATCATAAATATATCCAGTTAATTAAACATTTTAAATTGTGAAAAAAACTATATGTAATTGAAATTTAGAAGGACTTCTGGGAGTGATTAATAAAAATTTGTAATTTTTAATAGTAGAAACTCGGTTAATTACTTTAAATTTTTTAAAGAAAAGTGTTCCACTCACATAAAATTGCATATCTTAATTATTATGTTATATTTCATATTATTTAAAAAAAAAATAATATGTGGGTACTTAAAACACTTTCTTATCAAATTTTAAAATATTTTTGGATACTGTTACTGTTAAACGTTTATTCGAAACAATTTTTAATGTAAAAATATTTAAATTTAATTAGAATTTCCACAAAAAAATTTAATAATATTGCTTTCGTGCAGGTGTAATTATTCTACTCGTAATCATGTTTTTAACTTCGATCTTTTAAATTTTCCATTCATTTTAGCAAAAAAATATATGAAAGATTTTTAGGATAGAAATTTATTGAATGTTAATCTAACTTCAGGCAAGGTATTTTTGACAAGGTATAAAATAGTTAAGCGAAAGATCTAACATTTGAAGTGCTAAAAATTTCAAAATATCGCATTTCCAGTCTGAGTACTACAGCGTGTATACAGCGCTAAACACGAAATTTAAGTAGTTCCAAAATCAAACGTACAGATTCAATTTTACGGATTATATATTTTTCAATAAAAATGGAAATTTTGGCATTTTTCAATAAACTGCTTATCGATATTTTAAAAAGGTCCTAAAAAATCTAATATATGATATATTTTTCGTCTTATAAATTTAATTTACGAATTAACATATAAGTGGTGGTAAAAGTTATCTACTAAAAAACAACTTTTCAAAAGTAAAAAAAAGCCAAGCAAGATAAAAAAAAAAGAAAAAAAAAGAAAAAAGAAAAGAAAAAGGGTGAAAGTTGTGGCTAAAAAATAGTGTGATATCAAATTTCCAAGCTTATATTATGGTACTTATTTAACATTTTCCATTAAAAATTTACCATAGATAAGTCGAGTACCTAAGTATGCGTTGATAGAAAGCCTTTTCTCCTTTACTAAATACATCATAACGTGTTTCTGAAAATTAATTTTTTTTTAATTATGCATGAAGGGTTTGGCGGCCATCTTTCCATATTTTACACAAATTTCTAAGCACACAAGTTCATTGTTAAGATTGGAAGTTCGAAATTGTTACTAAAGCAAACATTTTATTCTTTTAATTTATGGAAATGAGTGCCTAAAAATTTGTGTCATAAAATAAAGCTGAAGTAACTTCAGGTTTCATCTTATGATTCTTTTTTTTTTCGGAGGGGGTTAATTAATTAGTTAAAGCAGTAAGAATCAATTTGTTTATTCAAAATAAATTTATTTCTTAATTTATCTGTCTATAGCTAAAACTAGACGTTCGAAATTCTTAATAATGCAAATATATTACGAGCTTGAATGCTTAGAAATTTGTGTAAAATATGGAAAGATGGCCGCCAAGCCCATCATGCATTATTAAAAAAAAATTAATTTTCAGAAACACGTTATGATGTATTTAGTAAGGAGAAAAGGCTTTCTATCAACGCATAATTAGGTACTCGACTTACATATGGTAAATTTTTAATGGAAAATGTTAAATAAGTGCCATAATATGAGCTTGGAAATTTGATATCACACTATTTTTTAGCCACAGCTTTCACCCTTTTTCTTTTTTCTTTTTCTTTTTCTTTTTTTTTTACTTTTGAAATGTTGTTTTTTAGTAGATATCAGTTATTTTTTTTTTAAACAAATTATATATAATTGAAATAATTCTACTAGCTCAAATTAAAATTAATCCTTGTATAGCCTTTATAAGCAGGGAGCAAATACAATAGTATACATTTTGTTTACCTATCATTCATTTTTTAGAGTGATTAATAAGTTAAAAGTAAGGAAAGTCAATTTCTTCTTTCAAAGTATCAGTCTTTCTCAATTTATAACTCCTTAAAATTTTCTACGAAAATGAAAATTTAGTAAAAAACAGATAGAGTCGAAATAAAATATATATTTCCAGTTAGTCTGTCAGTTAAATGTTTTTTTTCTAACTTTTTTTGCTCACGGTTTTGCTAAATAAATTTACCTTTACAAATACCTACGGTTAATCCGAGAATGAAACCCAGCAGACATCTAAAGAATCGAAGACCTGTAAATCTAGCAATTCTAGACATAATAAAAGAAAATTTTTTATTTAAAAAAATCTGAAAATTTAAAGATATAAACTGTACATATAACTTCATCTTCATCTAGATCGTGTTATAGAGAAAAAAGAATAAATATGTAATTTTACTCAAGTCAGTTTATCCGTACCTATTTGCATAAATGTGAGGATATTAATTTACTATAAAATTTCCCCTACATTGATTATCTTTAATAGTCTATTATTAAAGCCGCATATACACTAGAATTAAATATTTTTCGGTAAAAAATATCCTGAAATCTATAGTCTTATCGTTCGTCAAATTTGCTTTATGTTTTTTTTTTTAATACCCAGAGTCTTTTTCTGAACTCTGACAAAAGATCACAGACATATTGAAGTTATCCAAATTCTTATATCTTTCTATCGTATTTCCTTTTTTGAGGGGGGGGGGTGAGGAAGAGCCCTTAAGAACTTCGTTTTGTTCTCAGAATTCTGAATTATTCATTCAAAAGATCTACTTACATAAGTCTTGTTGCAGAATTTTCATTAGCTAAGAGCTGCATCAAGTTATACATCATGTGAATCTATTAAATTACTTTTGTGAAATACTAGATGGGAGCCATTGATATTTCCAGACCATTTTTCTACATTTTAAAATTGAGTCTTTTACTACTATTCATTAATTTTCTATACGAATTAAAGAAGTCGTTGTTTCCATACCAACTGTACCTTTCACTATTGATTGCTTGTTTATTTGTTTGTTTTATTGAACGCATACATCAAATCACATGCGGATCACGGAGGGATTCGAATCTGCTTCCACCTACGCTGTCAAGCGATTAGCGGCTTGGTGTCTTAGCCACTCAGCCACGGTGGGCTACTATTGCTTTCTCTAATACCCAGATACTCAAATTTAACAAACTGTACTTAGAATCATGGTCATAACAGAGGACATTTACATGTTAGAGCAGTGTTGCCAGTGGTCTACTTTTTTTTTAAATTCAGATTTCTTGATTGCCACCACTTATTACAAACGGTAAAATTCCCTTTGTTAAAATTGCCTTAATTAATATGTCATTAAATAAGGCGCATTTTACAATTTCAAAAAAGTGGTGCCAATCAAGAATCTGAATTAAAAAAAGTAGCCCATCTGACAACACTGTGTTACAGTGGTGACATATGCACAAGTCGTGTACTCATATTCAAGTTTTTGTCCAAAGTACGGTAACTTAGTTTTCAGTAATAGACGAGGAAGATTTCAATTAAACTGACAAGGAAAGTTAACAAACATTGGCTTCGTGATTTGATTTTATTCAAAATTTTCTTAACCAACCAAAGTTAATATCCGGGATACAGATAAAATTTTCTCTGTTAGTAAAATTAGATTGAGCAATCAGTAGCCTCCATCCTTGCTGGCATTTCGGTGTTTACTGCAAACATCAAAAAGTTCCGAAAAATGGAGGCGTCTGATTGATCAATCTCATCCCGCTAATAGCGAAAATTCTATCTTGATCCCGGCTTATTCAACGCCTTTTAAATATTGGAGAAAGTCTTTACACGTGTCAGGAAAACGTCACACAAAGCAGGCAAAACAAAGAAGAAAAATCATTCATTGGCTCGTTCATATTCACGAGCCAATGAATGATTTTGTTTCTTTGCTTTGCCTGCTTTGTGTGATTTTTTCGTGACGCGTGTCAAGACTTTCTCAAATATTTAGGGAGCTTTGGCTTATTTCTCCACCATGGAGTTATGAAAGGAGAGGAGCAGACATGTCAATCGTCCCGTGTGAAAAACTAGATACCAAAAAAAGAGTTATTTCCCTCTCTTCTGCCCTTTTCTTTTTTGATTTTGACCGATAGCAGCCCATTTAGCAGTCTCCAGTACAAGATGCCGCTATATATGGTGGACTCAGGAGGGAGGGTGTTATCGCGACCAATGACATAATAGGCCAGTTCATGATGTTTAAAAGTCACACGGAGTTGGATCGAGGCTAACGAAAAAGACAGGCTACTGCGGTGGGTCCGATTCTTTTTTTTTTACAAATCGCTGGATTCACGTGATGCTCTTTTCGCGCACCTTCATTGGTGCATTTGAGCATCACGTGACTCCAGCGGTCTGTAAAAAAAGAAGACTCGGACCCATCGCCTGTCTTTTTCGTTAACCTTGGAGTTAGATCATATTTACACGATGATTAGTACAAAGCTGCGCGCCGATTTTATTTGTGTCCATTGCCGTGTACAGATAATCAACTCCGTGTGACGTTATGAACTGGCCTTATATGTTGTTGGTCACAGTTTAGGAACAGCTTCAAATGACTTCATCTATATCTACTCCGAGGCAAACGAAAAAGACAGGCTACCGCGGTGCTACAGCGCCTAGAATATATAGTATGGAAATCGGCTATCCCAATAATACTTAAAAAAGTGCTAAAATATTGGATCTCTTAAATGGAGGATATTCCATCTCCGTTTTGATCACGTGGTCAAGGTAAAAACTTCTAGCGTAAAGAAAGGAAGGCTCGGTAGACGTCTAATGCGAATCCTCGCTAGCCAATGAAATAGTTCATGAGGCAAAGCAGTAGTATCTCCCCTTCTTATCAGTTAGAAGTTCCTTGGGTAAATTACCGTGATTTTTTTTTATCACATGACTTTTTTCTTCCTCGAACCCATATTTGGAATGTCCTCCATTTAAAATGATGCTGAAATCCAATAAGTCGATCAAAGCGATATCTGCAGAATATTTCCTAAAGCTTCATGACGATTTGGTTACAGCGTCTAGAATACCTAGTGTGGAAATATGTTATTAAACAACGCTAAAAGTCTGTATCTCATAAATGATCGACGGTACTGCTAAAATACCAAGTGTCGATTGCAGCGAAATCTGCGGGATTTTCGTATTACATTGTATAGACTAGCAATATCTTGCAGTTATAGAAAATATCCTGCAGATGTCGCTGCGATCTGTATATTTTAGCAGCATCGTTGCACATTTAAGGGATACAATATTTTAGCACTTTTTTAAGTATTACAGTGATAGCCAGTTTCCACACTATATATTCTAGGCGCTATAATTTGGTCTAGACGCTGAAGTTTTTTTTCCATTTTATTAACATACGAGGCTAACGAGAAAGACAGGCTACCGCGGTAGGTTCGATTCTTCTTTTTTACAGATCGCTGGAGTCACGTGATGCTCTTTTCGCACACCTTCATTGGTGCATTTGAGCATCACGTGACTCCAGCGGTCTGTAAAAAAAGAAAAATCGGACCCACCGCGGTAGCCTGTCTTTCTCTTTACCCTCGATTAACATTCATCTGATCTGTGTACTTGGCGTCAAGCCCGCTGTAATAATACGATGTTTATTTTGAAATTTGAAAGTATATCACAGATGTTGCTGCGATCAGCTCCCTGGATTTCAGCGTCAGTGCACATTTAAGGGATACAACTTTTTAGCGTTGCTTGGACAGCAAATTTCCACATTATGTATTCTAGACGCTACAGCGGTGCATTGCACGTGTCGCTTTCTTTTTTAAAAAATACCCTGCAGATGTCGCTGCAAATGACTGTTTGGAATTCAACATCGTTGCACATTTAAGGGATTCAATATTTCCGCGCTTTTTTAAGTATTGCTGGGAGAGTCGATTTCTACAACATATAATCTAAGCCTACACTGGTAAAAATATCCTGAAAAATTACCTCTGTTTTTAAAGGCTATCTATTTTCTGACCAATGAGAACGCTCCATAGGTGTTTATGCAGCGTTCTCATTGGTCAGAAAATAGATAGCCTTTAAAAACAGAGGTAATTTTTCACGATATTTTTAACAGTGTATAACAGAGCTATAGTATCTAGAAGATATAGTTTAAAAATCGTCTTATTAAAAAGGGGCTAAAAAATTGTATCCCATAAATGTTGAACGAGGCTGAACAATGAATGTCGATCACAGCGACATACGGTAATGGAGGATATTCCATCTGCGTTTTGATCACGTAATCAAGGTAAAAACGTCTAGCGTAAAGAAGGGAAGGTTCCGTAGACGTGTAATGTAAATCCCCGCTAGCCAATGAAACAGTTCATCAGGCAAAGCAGTAGCATATTCCCTTCTTATCAGTTAGAAGTTTTTTGTGTAAATTACCGGTATCACGTGACTTTTTTCAGCCTCGAACCCATATTTGGAATATCCTCCATTCCAACGTAACTATTTCAAAAGACATCAATTGAGAAAACGTTTCACTCAGAGAAGATCTAGAAAATTTTGCTGCTATCGACATTTGTCATTCAGTATTTTTCAATATATATGGAATTCAATTTTTAGCAATTTTTAAAGTATTACTGGAATAGCCGGTTTCCACACCATGACCGTGATCTAGGTAGATTTTTCTCTGTTATCGCAACGAGATTGACCAATCAGAAGCCAGAATTTTTGCTAACTTTTCACTGTTTGCAAAAATGTACCTGTATCCCGGCCTATATTTCTAGACGCTATAACTGAGCTCAGGAATAGTACAGAAAGCAAACTCCGTATTTTGTAAATTAAGGCCGGAACCCAATTAGGAACAAATGTGTCACTATAACGAAGTAGCGACATATGGCCAATAAAGGTTTATTGGTAGAAGTGATAAAAACAAATCGTTAAAGGTCTTTGCGAACGTGTCATTATCGTCAGGCTAATGCATATTCTTTACGTTAGACGTTTTTGCCTTGACTACGTGATCATAACCTAGATAGAATATCCTCTATTCAAGAAAGTGGATTGCCGTACTATAGCGCGTAGAATATATAGTGTGTAAATTGGCTATCCCAGTAATACTTAAAAAAGTGCTAAAATATTGTATCCCTTAAATGTGCAACGATGCTGCTGAAATATACAGATCACAGCGACATCTGCAGGATATTTTCTATAACTGCAAGATATTGCTAGTCTATACAATGTAATACTAAATCCCGCAAATGTCGCTGTGATCGATACTTCGGATTTTAGCAGTATCGTCGCATATTTAAGGGACACAATTTTTTAGCGTTGTTTGGATAGCATATTAGACGACAGGACGTTTAGCCGACAAGTACATTTAGTCGACACGTACATTTAGTCGACAGGACAATTAGCCGACAGCGACAGTTAGCCGACAAGACAGATAGCCGACAGAGACAATTAGCCGACAGGACAATTAGCCGACAGGACAATTAGCCGATAGGACAGTTAGTTGACATGGACAATTAGCCGACAGGACGTTTAGCAGACAGGATGATTAGACGACAAGACAATTAGCCGACAGGACAATTAGCCGACAGGACATTTAGCCGATAAGACAATTAGCCGACAAGACATTTAACCGACAGGACATTTTGCCGACAGGACAATTAGCCGACAGGACATTTAGCCGACAAGACAATTAGCCGACAAGACATTTAGCCGACAGGACATTTAGCCGACAAGACAATTAGCCGACAGGACAATTAGCCGACAGGATATTTAACCGAGAGGACGTTTACCCCAGTTAGGTTTTGGTTTGGATACTGTTAGGTTTCGGATAGGTTACAGTTAGAATACAGTTAGGTTATAATTAGTTTACGGTTACGTTAAACTTATGTTACAGTTAGATTACGGTTACGTCACAGTTAGATTAAATTTAGGTAACAATTAGGTTATGTTTAAGTGACAAATAGGTTAAGGTTAGGTTACGGATAGGTTACAGTTAAATTAGGGTTAAGTTACGGATAGGTTACAGTTAGGTTACGGATAGGTTACAGTTAGATTACGTTTATGCTACGATTAGGTTACAGATAGGATATAGTTACGTTACAGTTTGGTTACAATTAAGATTACTGATAGGTTACAGTTAGATTACGGTTAGGTTACTCTTAGGTTACAGTACGTTACGGATAGGTTCAATTAGGTTACGGTTAGGTTACCGCCAGGCTACAGTTAGGTTACGGTTAGGTTACAGTTAGATTACGTTTACGTCACAGTTAGATTAAATTTAGGTAACAATTAGGTTACGTTTAAGTTACAAATAGGTTAAGTTTAGGTTACGGATAGGTTACAGTTAGATTAGGGTTAAGTTACGGATAGGTTACAGTTAGGTTACGGTTAAGTTACGGATAGGTTACAGTTAGGTTACGGATAGGTTACAGTTAGATTACGTTTATACTACGATTAGGTTACAGATAGGATACAGTTACGTTACAGTTTGGTTACAATTAAGATTACGGATAGGTTACAGTTAGATTACGGTTAGGTTACGGATAGGTTACAGTAAGTTACGGATAGGTTCGAATTAGGTTGCGGTTAGGTTACCGCCAGGCTACACTTAGGTTACGGTTAGGTTACAGTTAGATTACTGTTACGTCACAGTTAGATTAAATTTAGGTAACAATTAGGTTACGTTTAAGTTACAAATAGGTTAAGGTTAGTTTACGGATAGGTTACAGTTAGATTAGGGTTAAGTTACGGATAGGTTAGAGTTAGGTTACGGATAGGTTACAGTTAGATTACGTTTAGGCTACGATTAGGTTGCAGATAGGATACAGTTACGCTACAGTTTGGTTACAATTAAGATTACGGATAGGTTACAGTTAGATTACGGTTAGGTTACGGATAGGTTACCGTACGTTACGGATAGGTTCCAATTAGGTTACGGTTAGGTTACCGCCAGGCTACAGTTAGGTTACATTTAAGTTACAGTTAGGTTATAGTTACATCACAGTTAGGAAACGGTTAGGTTATAATTAGTTTACGGTTAGCGTACCGTCATGATACGTTTATTTTAAAGATATATTACGGTTAGGTTAAAATTATGTTACAGTTAGGTTAGGGTTAGGTTATAAGTAGGTTACGGTTACGTTACGGTTAGGTTATAATTAGGTTACGGTTAGGTTACGGTTATGTTCCATTTCCGTTATAGATAGATTACGGTTAGGTTACGGTTATATTCCATTTCCGTTACAGATAGATTACGGTTACGGTTACGGTTATGTTCCATTTCCGTTACAGATAGTTTACGGTTGGATTATGGATAGGTTACAGGTAGGTTACTGTCACGTTACATTTAGCTTAAAATTAGTTTACGTTACGGTTAAGTTACCGATAGTTTATAGCTACGTTACACTTAGGTTACGGTTATGCTATAATTAGATTAAGGTAAACAGAAGATATTCTTTTCAGGTTAGATATCGAAATAATAAAAAGAAAACCCAGCCAATAAAAAATTATCCTACTATCACAAAAGAAAATCGAACTGAAAGCAAATTTATTGTTCACTCTCTTGAGTGGCGCCGTATCAACACGTCGCCGATATAAATTTGAAATAGAAAAACACGATTTCTGTTTCCCCTTCATTCTGATCAAAATAGCATTAAAATGATTTGAAGTGGAATATGATACGTAATTTTAAAACAGGATTTTTTTTCAATACATGAATAAATAAAATTTTAAATGTAATACAGCTTGAGCTCGAGTCAGTCTAAGCCTAAAAAGTGATATAAAAATTGAGTACGTTTTATCTCCATCTCCTACGTGTGTGACACATTACGTCACATATAAGTGTTTTGGTAAAAATAATGCAAAAGCTTGAAGATGGGAAGGAAAGGAAAAGGTAATTTAAGCTTCGGTTTTTCGGAAGCGCTATTGCACTGGGCTCCGGAGCCCTGTATTTATGAGCTCCGGTGAATTCCGAACAATATTTAAATATTTACTGAAAACAGAAAAGTACCGGAGCCGGGCTCTGGGGGGCTCCGGCGCAAATTAAGCCCTGGTTACAACCGAATTTTATACGGTGTAATTTTATATCACATTAGCTGACCCACCCGGCGTTGTCCAGGCCCATCATAATAACCTTAAATAAAACTCAAGTTTGTATGATTTTATATCCTTTGAAAATCTTTTAAATGAACCTAGTTTCGGAAGTCCCATTACCTTCCACAGCCTCTCGTGTGTTCCCAACATATCTCTTTCCGAAGGAACCTGTGATCTGGGTCCCCGCTACCTAAAGCAGTATGTACCGGAAGTGCTCCTCACGTGCCGCAGATAATCGAAAACCAAGTCGAGTGAGCCAAACTTCGTTGTAATCAAGCCCATAGAACCCGAAAAATGAATGCATCATTAATGTTCGAAAATGTTGGTAACTGAGGTCTAAGATAAACTTTCATAATACAGAAAGTAGCTGAATTGTAATGTAACTTAAATGAACCTATTCCCGTTGAAATCGGGAGCCTAGAACCCGAGGAAAGAATACACCCCTAAGCGGTGGAAGGTTGCACCCCCTCCTCTGTAAATTTCACGGACTACTTTTAAAATTAACGCAATATTATTTAATAAACAAATGAAATCCCGTGCGGCAAACAACGTAGCTACGATACTGCACCTAACGAAAATTTTCATATGAATTCGACATTCCTTTTATTCGATGTTAGCATAAATTAGAGGTCCCGATGTAATTATGAGCGCGCTAGAGGGCGAAGCCAGGTAGTTTAATAAAATGTTATTATTATTACGCTTATATATTAAAGCCTCGATAACTCGACATCCTCATAAATAAGTGTATTTAGTTAATATTATTATTTATACATTTGCTCTAAAAACTGGATAGCTTGAAGATTCATTAATCTGTTTTATTATATATCGAATACAAGTTATACGGTTAAACCTTGATGAATCCTCAAGCTTATAAATCTATGTTTTTATTTAAACAATTATCATTGGTCATTGTGGTTAAAACCTTGATAACTCTATATCCTCATAAAGCAGTGCTTCTATGCAATAGAATATAATTAATTTTCTTCACATCCGCAATAAATCAAAATAACAAATTATCCCCAAATGATCTCTCTAAACGCAAAAACCTAGTTACTTCGCCATCTCTTTAAATTTATATTTCAATCAGTTTGATATAAATTCTGTATGATTTCCAAAAAACCTCGAAAAGTCGTCATCCTTAATCATCTGTGATTTTATTAAGTCGAATGTCATTAATGAATTATATATATCCAATCTTGATAACGACATTCTTAAAAATTCGTCTTTTTGCGCATCGAATTTATTTAATTTATATATTAAAAGATCAGTGATTCGCCAGCCTTATAAACCTTTGTTTTTGTTGAAAGAAGTAATATTTATTTGTTACCGATATGGGGGCACTATAATATCGATAGCTCATCAATTTCATAAATCAGTGCTTTTACTCAATCATCATTAATATTTTATACATATGCATTAAAACCTCAATATCTCGTCAGCTACTAAGAGTGTGTTTGTATTTAACTGTAGAATAAGTTTTCAGCGAGATCGGATTTAACGACAACCCAGTTTTTAGCGAGGAAAATTGAATAAAACGTATACCAATAAAAGAAAGTTTCGCTCTGTCTGTGTGTATGTGAGTGTGTGAGTGTCTGTGTGTCTGCGTTTGATGACTAGCAAAATCTACAGCACGTAGAAGTCTGAACATTTAGGTGAGAACAGTTCAAGACATGACCTGATGCACCTGACAATCAGATTTTTCTTTTTTAAGGGTCCGGGCCCCTGTACCTCTTTAAGTTTTTATGCTCTAAATTGTTAATAACTTAACCCCTTTATATCCCATCTTCTTCGTTCTTGGGGCCAATTCTCCATTGAGTTATTCCTTCATTTCTACATTCCAGTTAAGGCCCTGGCAGCCTTGGACCCGGTACAGCACCTCTTGAAGTTTTTGCGCCCTAAATTGTTAATAAATTGTTTCCTTTTAATCCGATTTTCATTTTTGGTATCCTTTTTTCATTTAGTTACTCTCCCATTTCTACACCCTAGTTAAGACCCTTGCTCCATTCTCCCCCCTAGGGTCCCGTAGGTCCCTTGAATTTTTTGTGCGCCATGCATTTTTCACCCTCTAATTTTCTCACCTTCTCAGTGCATAATTTTAAAACTGAGTATTGGACACTTTTCCCAGGACCAACACCCTCATATTTTATTTGGGCCCTAGACAATCATTTAAGCATTTACCCAATTTTTGGCGCATTTCTTTAAATTATTATTCTAAGGAATTATTCATAACTCTATGGCTAATTTTGAATAATTGAAGATCTAAGACCTTTTAACATATTTTCATGTTAGGGCCCTGCTGTTAACTATCAGTTGGCCTCTTTTGGGCCCTTTATTGTAGCTCCCTTAAAAATGACCCGATTCATTAGCTTTTTTTTCTAACAACTTCTTAAGTCTTCTAGCAACTCCATGAACGACAAAAAAATTTCTCACTTCAGCTACCACCAATTTTTAATATAAATCTCCTTCTTGGGGCCTTTGTTGCAGCTTCTTTAAAAACGATCTTACTCTATTACAATTTTCTACTTCATAGTTCTTGCGTCCTACAGCTACTTTAAAACTATTAAAAATTTTTCCTTTACCCAACTACATTCCAGTTAATATCCTGCCCCCTGAGACCGGTCCTTCTTTATACCCAAGCTATCACCTTTTTCGAATATTAATCTCTTTTTTCGGCAACAGTTTACGTTTACTCACTACATCCGGAAATTAAAAATAAAAATCGCGTTACGTTAACCCTTAAATGCGCGATTTTTTATTTTGCTTCGAAAAAATTATACATGATTCTCGGGAAGGTTTATTACACAGGAAAAATAATGAAAAAAAATTCAGAGATACATTTTTCATATAATACGGCAATCTTTTCTTCTGTTGCGCATCTGCAATACAAATAATAACTACTGTTGCGTGGCTGTTTTACGCTAAAATATTGCAAATCAGTAAACATTTTAATACCTATGTCTCCAAATACCTTATTTTATATAATTATTTATTTTATAAAACTTAACCTTTAACCCTTTAATTCCCATGATAGAATACGTTCTATAAATTACGTACTCCAGAGAATCTGACTTTACACAAGGAAGTTTCAATGGTTAATTTTGCTTTATTTAAATACGGAATGACTGTTATTAATTAAAACAAATACTGATATTTTTATCTCCTGGTGTGAATTAGGTATATACGAATAAAAAAAATCTATTAAATTAAAAAAACTGTTCTTTGCATAAAAAACTGGTTTTTTGTCCCTGCGCACTAAAGGGTTAAAGGTAACTTTAGGAAAGGGATTTCATCCGTTTATTAAATAATATCGTGTTAATTTTAAAAGTAGACCGTGAAATTTACAGAGGAGGGGGGAGGCAACTTTCCACCGCGTAAGGATAAATTGTTTCCTCGGTTTATAAGGGCCCAATTTCAACGGGAATTAGTTTATTTAACTTAGATTACAATTCAGCTACTTTCTGTGAAAATACTACTTTCTGTGATTATGAAAGTTTATCTTAGACTTCAGTTAACGACATTTTCGAACGTTAATGATGC
The DNA here is from genome assembly GCA_963932465.1 of Maratus speciosus. Classification (NCBI taxonomy): domain Eukaryota; kingdom Metazoa; phylum Arthropoda; class Arachnida; order Araneae; family Salticidae; genus Maratus; species Maratus speciosus. The sequence goes on from OZ010799.1 coordinate 297,267,603, forward strand.
CTTCGTTTTTCCGGTTCTATGGGCTTCATTAGTACGAAGTTTGGCTCACTAGACTTGGTTTTCGATTGTCTACGATACGTGCGGAGCACTTCCGGCACATGCTGTGTTAGGTATCGGGGACCCAGATTACAGGTTCGTTCGGAAAGACGTTTGTTGGAAACATACGAGACGCTGTGGAATGCAATGGAACAACCCAAACTAGGTTCATTTAAAAGATTTTCAAAGGATATAAAATCATACAAACTTGAGTTTTATTTAAGGTTATTATGATGTTCCAGGGCAACGCCTGGTGGGTCAGCTAGTGTGATATAAAATTGCATTGTATAAAATTTGGTTGTAACGTAGGGAACTAAAAAAGCAAGCAAAAATTCATACCGCACAGTTTGTTTTTGATTTTTAATTCGATATAGATTTCGTGATTCATATGTCCAACTGTTTTATACGTTTAATATAATATGTTGAAACATCACAAAGAGATTATTATTTGTATAAAAACCTTGTTTATATGACTTACCTTTTTCTACATAAACAAATTGCAGCAGTAATCCTTATCTCAGTTCATAAAATATTTTTTTTTAAATGCCAATTGCCAAATGCCAAATGCCAATTGCCCATATCCGTTTATTTTTTTAAAAAATCATGAAAATTCAACCGTATTGGAACCGTGAAAATTCAACCGTGTTGTATCGGAACATTATTTGTACTATAAAATTTATCAAATAATGATATTTTCGTGCAAAATGAAAAAAAATAGTTAAAGTTCTCACCGATAAGCAAAGTTTTAGGAGCCTCATTATAAAAATGTATGACAAATAGGCAGATTATGGATTCTTAAAATAGTCTCACACTAAAAAATTGAATTTGATTGCTTAGTATCTGAATGAAAATAGCTGTACATTTTGTGCTTGTAAGAAATAAAAATGGTTCTATATGAATGCGTTAGAAAATAGCCAATTTGGATTTGAGAAAATCATTAAAAAAAAAGAAAAGAAAGAGAAAAAAATCACTCTCGGCTCGGCCTGCAGGCACAGGTAGATTTCGAAGTTAAGTACTAATTTCACCAAAAAGGCTAAATCAAGATTAGAGATAAACACAGTTTGACAATTTTTTCTGGTCGCTTTTGACGAGTTTCTAATTTTATTTTTCTGAACTGGTTTTATCAGAATCATGTTAAGGCTGTGTTCTCAACTACACTGTTCAACAAGGTTGATCTTTTCTGACACAATGACGTACAGATTTTTTAACGTAATCGTATAAAATTGGCAGACCTACTACAAGGGATTTTTCCCCCTTCGTTCAGTGTTTTTTCCCTTTTGTTGGGAAATTTGGTTCAAACTGTGACAATATTTTCTGAAACATCTATTGTGTTTACAAAAAAAAAAAAAAAAACGGAAAACGTCTTTCAACTACATAGTTTCCGTATAACAACACCTTCCAATTTCATGCGTTTCCGAACAAAAAGGAATTCAAACTTATGTCATAAAGTTGCTCCTATGGATTTGAGAACAGCCTTAATACGATATTTTTTTCTTGAACCCCTTTTTTTGTGTAAGAGTTGGTTTTATCAAAATCTTGCCAATATAAAAGTTGTAGATAATATCAAGAAGATTTATAATAAATTTAAGCGGATTTGATATCTTGTGAATTGACGAAGTTATAATTTTTTTCTTTTTAACCCTCTCCCTTTTTTCTGTAAGACTTGGTACTATCAAAAACTTGTCAGTATAAAAGTTGTAGGTAAGATTAAGAAGATTTATAATAAATTTAAGTGGATTTTATATCTTGTGAATTGACGAAGTTATGAATTTTTTTCTTCTTAAAACTCTATTTTTATTGCCCCTTGAGCCCATTTTTAATGATATCAAAAACCTGTTATACATAATTTTTTTTACCTTTTCCTAGAAGTAATAATAACTTTAAACTGATTTGATATGCATTATAATTAAGAAGTTTTTTTTCTGTTTTCACAAAATCCTTCCCTATTTCTATCCCCTTGGGACGATTTTGCCCATTAACGAACTTTACCGAGAATTTCTGCCCCTTGATTGTATGGTATGGCCTTGATCAGTTTGGAAGAGGTTTGTGCAGAATTATGGAAATTATCGTGTCCATAAAAAAGTGATTATATGGATAGATAGTTAGATAAAGTTTTGAACTGGGGGTGGTTTGGTGTTCTGTGGTTTCATGATCGGCGTAGATCTGCGAAAATGTTGGGAAAATGTAATATGTAGTATTTCTTATTACAAAATCTACCTAGAAATGTATTACCCTGATTTTATTCCTCTAAATATCTACAATATTCTGCTTAATACTGAATATCGTCCGAAATTCGTTAGATCCCTAGCTGAGGCTGGATACATTCTACGACTACAAATGCAAACTTTATTAACAAGAATGAAAAAATAATATTAAATAAGAACCAATTTTATTAGTATAAAGGAGGACCTAGCTTCAAATTTAAAGAAAAATTCTATATGCTTACCATATATATCTAATTCGATAAATGCTTTTCTAAAATTTTGAATATCAAATAAAATTAGAATTATTTGAAAAAAATATTTTTAATTTTCTCAACATATATTTTTTAACTTTAGAGTATTACTGATTACAAAGAAACCGTTATTGAAAAATTAAGTTAATACAAACAGAGGAATGAGGATGAAACGTAAAAAGTTCTCAATAAACTTGAAAATTGGTGAAACAATAAAAATTATATATCACGTTTAAAACAAAATGTTATTAGCCTCCGGTACGGAATTCTATTTCTTTCTCCCAGCTTATTTTGTGTCCAAAAATAACGTTACCTTACAGAGGCTAGCCGTAAAACAAAGCATTACGATTAAATACTGTTTAGAAATTTTTTAAACTTCTAAGCATCGCACATTTTCAATTTTTATACCGTCGTATTGGAGAAAAAAAGTTCTTTTAAATGCATTTTGTTTGAAAACTGTATCTCCATTTATTTTTAAAATATAATTTTTGTTGTAGTTTTTAGAGCCATTTGCTTAATATTGGCAACGGAAGAACTCGATTTCTGTAGAATGTAAAGGAAGAATAGTTTTAAAATAGCAATTATATATTTTTGTTGCCATTTTCTAGCAACAACCGAAAGAAAATGTAATTAAAATACGTGCTATTTTGAAAAAAAATATATAAACGAATGATTTCTGTTAAAACAATGGAGCTATTATATACTATATTTAATTGTAAGTATCTATGAATCATTAGATCGCCGTTTTTTTTTTTTCTTTTTTTTTCTTGAAAGACGGAATATTTTTTTGCATTTGTGCATTATTTCGCGATAGTGATGTGCTATGCATGCTTTACTGCAGATGTTTAAGAGTAGATCGTAAATGTGGAATTCTTAAGCGGATGCGAATGACGTCATTTTACATAAAATAAAACGTGTGCTTTAAGTCTTAAAATTGAAATATGTTTTGTACTGCAGTAGAGTCCCGCTTAACGGAGTTATTTTCTTCTGATGGACTGGTGGCTTCTATTATTATGAAACAGCCATTATAAATGAAGTGTTAGGGGAAGATAAAAAAGCAGTCGTCAAAAAAAAAAAAAAAATATATATATATATATATATATATATATATATATATATAGCTATTTTTTCCCCCATTCCGACCAGAAAATCAGAGTTCAAACTTTTACGGCTGCTCTTTCATCTTCACCTAACACTTCATTTATAATGGCTGTTTCATAATAATAGAAGCCATCAGTCCATCAGAAGAAAATGAAGTAATGTAAATGCCGAGGGCGACACTAAATTCTGAAAAAAACAGAATTCCTGTTCTGTAGTTTAATATTATTGTATTAAATTTTCAGTTCATTTGTAAACGTAGGTGTATATGATCCAACAATGGCATTCATTATACAAATAATAGTTTCTCCAAAATAATTTTTTACATTCCGTGTTTAAATGTTTTAATTTCTTAATTAAATCAGAAAGAGAAACAGTCCTAATATATTTTTTAAATCATTAACAGTGTTGAATTCATGGGGTGACCCGGGGGAGACATTCTCCCCAGAGAATAAATGTCCCCATGGAAGATTTGAGATTTTGTGTTTTCAATGGTCAAAAAGTGCAAATTCCAACCCCACCTCCACCCCGGAGATCACAGAAATCCCTCACGAAAAAAAAATGTGTCTAAATTCAACTTGATCAATAAGAGAAAATTAGGAATAATCCAGTTTAATGCCATAATATGCTTTATTTGTATAAAATAGATTTATTAGCACGGCTAAATTGGTATCAAATAATAGCTCTTTTTCGTTAGTAACCGAAGAAAATGAAATGAATAAAGAAATGACCAAACATGATGATTGATTTCTCCTTTCAACTGTTGCATCATGCTTCCGCCATATACGCATATGTTGGCGCAACACTGTCTGGAATAAATAATGTTAGGGTGGAATAAAAATAAACAGCTCTTAAATTTACGATTATCTAGTCAAAAATAAATAAAAAAAATAAATAAATTACTGATAAAAGGAAGTTAGATATAAAGGATTTTATTTTAATGTTTTTATGCATAAAAATGTCTCCATGAATATTTTAGAAAGTTTTGGAAACAGGGCCGCCATTTGAGGGGGGCTGAGGGGGGCAATACCCCCCCCCCCCAAGGAATTTGATTTTTCGAAAAATGTTCATCAATTGTCAGACTCAAACAAAAATTAAAAAATTGCTCAAACGCTATGATAATTTATCAGATTTGATTACAATAAAAACATATGCATTAAATAAATGATTAATGCATAGAAATTAATAATTATCCAAAACATTTCCTATTCGAACTTTCTTAAGGTGAGATATATATCGTACTTTGCCTAATTTTAAAAATACATGAGAGAAATTTTCTTTTATCAGTTGCTTCTCAGCTGTGTACAACTTGACCCTGATGGCTAGAAATTCAGGTGTAGAGTTTTTTAAGATAGTTTTTTCTAGGGGTGGAGGAGGGGCGAGTATAATTCAAGTTCTTAATTATCCGACTTTTTTATTTTTTTGGATTATTAGTGTCACATTATATTTACTGCAATCATTGCAATGTTATCAAATTATTTAATTATTTGCTTTATTAAAATATATTATATATTGTACACTCTAAATAATTTTCAACGCCTAGGAATGGAGTCTGCGAGCACCCAACAAAACAATTTCTTCAACACAAAACCGACAGACTTCCACCAAATCCCAAAGTAAAAGAAATTTGCTCCATATTTTAACACGTTTATAATAAAGTGTTGTATAATTTTATCCCTTAAGTACAGAAATGAACACACGGGTATTACTATGAGCCACCATTAATAGTCAAGTCTATAGTTTTTCATTTGAAAAATATTCAGGACTTCCTTGTTAAAAACCAGATCCCACCGACTCCGACCGAAAGATATAAAGCACAATCCGAAAAACCTAAAGTGTACAGTCGTGGGAAAAAAAAGTAAACACCCCCTACTAACTCTGAAAAAATTATCGTAGAAGAAAGTTACTGGTACCAAACGATTGGCAATAAAGTCTACTTTTAAATGATGTATATAAATTTTGCTTAGGGATCCATCTAAATCTTAAAACGAACCATAACTTTGTTTTTTTCAATAGCAGTACACAATTCTGACAGCATAAATGAACTCTACACCCTTCAATTAGCCTAAAAACAATATGATATTCGTACCATAAGTGTCCGATAAATTAAGGAGTGGGGTTGCACCCTTTTCCCTCTTTATTCTTAACTAATGAACCTCCAAATCTAATCAATGCAGCTGCTTAACATGATAAACCGATATAGCAAACTTGGAGCAAATCGAATAACTCTGCATGAAAAACCCATTTATCTAAATAAAGGGGTGGGGGAGTAGCTCCCCTATCCCCTTTATTCTTAACTAATGAACCTCCAAATCTAATCAAGGCAGCTCCTTAACGTAGTAAACCGGTATACCAAATTTGGAGCAAATCGAATAATTCTGCATGAAAAATCCATTTATCTAAATTAATGGGCTAGCCCCCTTTCCCCCCTTTATTCTTAACTAATGAACCTCCAAATCTAATCAAGGCTGCTACTTAACATGATAAACCGGTATAGCAAATTTGGAGCAAATCGAATAACTCTGCATGAAAAACCCATTTATCACAATTAAGGGGTGGGGGGGGGGACTAGCTCCCCTATCCCCCTTTATTCTTAACTAATGAACCTCCAAATCTAATCAAGGCAGCTCCTTAACATAGTAAATCGGTATACCAAATTTGGAGCAATTCGAATAATTCCGCATGAAAAACCCATTTATCTAAATTAATAGAGGGTAGCCCCCTTTCCCCCCTTTATTCTTAACTAATGAACCTCCAAATCTAATCAAGGCAGCTCCTTAACATGATAAACCGGTATAGCAAATTTGTAACAAATCGAATAACTCTGCATGAAAAACCCATTTATCTAAATAAAGGGGTGGGGGGAGTAGCTCCCCTATCCCCTTTATTCTTAACTAATGAACCTCCAAATCTAATCAAGGCAGCTCCTTAACGTAGTAAACCGGTATACCAAATTTGGAGCAAATCGAATAATTCTGCATGAAAAACCAATTTATCTAAATTAATGGGCTAGCCCCCTTTCCCCCCTTTATTCTTAACTAATGAACCTCCAAATCTAATCAAGGCAGCTCCTTAACATAGCAAATCGGTATACCAAATTTGGAGCAATTCGAATAATTCCGCATGAAAAACACATTTATCTAAATTAATAGAGGGTAGCCCCCTTTCCCCCCTTTATTCTTAACTAATGAACCTCCAAATCTAATCAAGGCAGCTCCTTAACATGATAAACCGGTATAGCAAATTTGTAACAAATCGAATACGTCTGCATGAAATTTATATATCGAATAAGTCTGCATTTATATAAATTAAGGAGGGGGGGTTAGCTCCCCTATCCCCCCTTTATTCCTAACTAATGAACCTGCAAATCAAATCACGGAAGATCCTTAACATAATAAACCGGCATACCGAATTTGGAGCAAATCGAATAATTTTGAATGAAAAAACGTATATCTAAATTAAGGGGGGTACCCCTCTTTCCCCCTTTATACTTAACTAATGAACTTCCAAATCTAATCAGGGAAGCTCCTTAACATAATAAACCGGTATATCAGATTTAAAGCAAATCGAATAATTCTGCATGAAAAACCCATTTATCTAAATTAAGGGGAGGGACTAACCCCCTTTTCCCCCTTTATCTTTAACCAATGAAACCCCAAAACTAATCAGGAAAGCAACTTTCCAGAATGAATCTAGAAAAAAAAATTGAAGCAAATCGGACGTTTCTATCAAGAGTTACCTTTATACGTGAATATGTACGTTACATACTTACATACATACAGAACGGCGGGCACATCAGCTCTCTGACTTTGATAGCCTGTGAGCTAAAAAGTTGAATTATGATGGTGACGAGTTATTGAGGTTGACATTTTTGGTATATCACCGACCCATATCAATGTGTCTTCTAAATTCTTTCGGCAAAATGTATGTTTCGGATAAATATCATGTCGGCTATTTGACATGTCGGCTAATTTTCATGTTTCCTAATTGTCCTGTCGGCTATTTGTCCTGTCGGGTAATTGTCAGGTCGGCTATTTGACCTGTCGGCTAAATGTCCTGTCGGCTAAATGTCCTGTCGGTTATTTGATCTGTCGGTTAAATGTCATGTCGGCTATTTGACCTGTCGGCTAATTGTCATGTCGACTAAATGTCTTGTCGGTTAAACATCCTGTCGGCTACTTGACGTGTCGGCTAAATGTCCTGTCGGGTAAATGTACGTTTCGGCTAAATGTACTTGTCGGCTAAACGTCCTGTCGGCTAATTAGTGCCTGCTAAATGTTTTGTCGGCTATTTGGTTTTCGGCTAAATGACATAGACCCCCGTAACCTAACTGTAACTTATCCATAATCTAATCGTAACATATCTGTAACGGAAATGGAACATAACCGTAACCTAACCGTAACCTAATTGTAACCTAACCGTAACGCAACCGTAATCTACTTATAACCTAACCATAACCTAACTGTAACATAACTGCAACCTAACAGTAATCTATCTGTAAAATAAACGTAACATGACGGTACGCTAACCGTAACCTAATTATTAACTAACCGTATCCTAACTGTGATGTAACTATAACCTAACTGTAACCTAAATGTAACCTAACCGTAACCTAACTGTAGCCTGGCGGTAACCTAACCGTAACCTAATTGTAATCTATCCGTAACCTACTGTAACCTATCTGGAACCTAACCGTAATCTAACTGTAACCTATCTGTAATCCTATTTGTAACCAAACTGTAACGTAACTGTATCCTATCCGTAACCTAATCGTAGCAGAAACGTAATCTAACTGTAACCTATCCGTAACTTAACCGTAATCTAACTTCATCCTAACCGTAACGTAACCGTAACCTACTTATAACCTAACCATAACCTAACTGTAACATAACTGTAACCTAACAGTAATCTATCAGTGAAATAAACGTAACATGACGGTACGCTAACCGTAACCTAATTATTAACTAACCGTATCCTAACTGTGATGTAACTATAACCTAACTGTAACCTAAATGTAACCTAACCATAACTTAATCCGTAACTTAACCGTAATCTAACTGTAACCTATCCGTAACATAACCTTAACATATCTGTACATATCGTAACATTTCGTAACTTAAACGTAAGCTAATTGTTACCTGAAAGTAACATAACTGTGACGTAACCGTAATCTAACTGTAACCTCACCATAAAGCAACTGTAACCTAAGTTTAACGTAACCGTAAACTAATTATAATCTATCCGTAACCTAAAAGTATCCTAACCATAACCTAACTAGGCTAATCGTCCTCTCAGCTAAATATCCTGTCGTTTAATTTTTCTTGTCGGCTAATCGTCCTGTCGGCTAATTGTCCTGTCGGCCAATCGTCCTGTCGGCTAAATGTCCTGTCGGCTAATTGTACTGTCGGCTAAATGTCCTGTCGGCTAAATGTCCTGTCGGCTAATTGTCTTGTCGGCTAAATGTCTTGTCGACTAATTGTCATGTCGGCTAATTGTCTTGTCGGCTAATTGTCTTGTCGACTTATTATCCTGTCGGATAATTGTCCTGTCGGCTAATTGTCCTGTCGACTAAATGTCCTGTCGGCTACTTGTCACGTTCGGCCAATTGCCAGTCGTCCAATTGTCTGTCTGCTAAATGTCCGTTTCGGCAAATTGTCCTGTATGCTTTACGTACGTTTCGGCTACTTGTCCTGTCGGCTAAATGTACTTGTCGGCTACATGTCCTGTCTGCTAAATGTACGTGTCGACTAAATGTACTTGTCGGCTAAACGTCCTGTCGTCTAAGTGCTGTCTGCTAAATGTCTTGTCGGCTATTTGGTTTTCGGCTAATCGTCTGCGACCGCATCAGACCCTTGCGCTTGACAACAGCGCCCGCTTATAAGTCATCGCGATATACAGGGACGAGATAGCACAATGAAATTTACAGCATAGATCATTTTTACATCCGGGAGCTCCACAAAGAGTGTGCAATGGAGCCAGCGGGAGTGAACCAGACAATCCTCCTACGCTCTAAAGCGATTAGCTGCATGGTGTCTTAACAACCCGGCCGCAGAGGGCCCCATTTGTATTTTAGAGAAAGCAATACAGAAAAGTACTGTTACTATGGAAACAACAACTTCTTTAATATCGAAATGTATAGCAAATGAATTCAGAATCGGTGCCTTAAATAGTTTCGAATATGTATTGTTGTTATGACAATCAATATCCTTCCTGGATGTGGAGATGTAAAATTGCGTTCAAAGTAATGGAGAATATTCCATCTACATTTTGATCATGTGGTCAAGGTAAAAACTTCTTTCTTAAAGAAGGGAAGGGTCCGTAGACGTGTAATGTAAATCCCGCTAGCCAATGAATCGGTCCATGAGGCAAAGTAGTAGTATCTTCCCTTCTTATCAGTTAGAAGTTCCTTGGGTAAATGGAGGATATTCCACCTCCGTTTTGATCACGTGGTCAAGGTAAAAACTTCTAGCGTAAAGAAGGGAAGGCTCCGTAGACGTGTAATGTAAATCCCCGCTAGCCAATGAAACAGTTCCTGAGCCAAAGCAGTAGTATCTTCCCTTCTTATCAGTTAGAAGTTCCTTGGGTAAATTACCGGTATCACGTGACATTTTTCAGCCTCGAACCCATATTTGGAATATCCTCCATTACCGGTATCACGTGAGTTTTTTCAGCCTCGAACCCATATTTGGAATATCTTCCATTAGGCGCAATCTAGATAGATTTTTGGCTGTTAGAGAAACGAGATTCATCAATCAGAAGTCTGCATTTTTGCGAACTTTTCGCTGTTTGCAGAAATGCGGGCAATTGATTGGTGAATCTCGTTTCGCTAACAGAGAAAAATATATCTGGATCCTAGCCTAGATTTCTACAAACATTGCACTTCATCCGTGGCACTAAAAAAATGACTCAAAACTTTCATGGCATAGGCCGGGATCAAGAAACAGCAAATATTCTCAGGGTCAATCCGTTTCAAGTGGTCCAGAAAATCATCAATTCGTTGCTTGACCATTTTTAAAAATTTTGAAACTTTTTGTACAACGACCCTAACATGATAGAAGTTCAAAATGACTATTATTTTAATTTTATTATTTTCTGCTTGTGCATGGCGGCCATCTTTGTTTCATCGTCTGCAGTAATTTTCTCACAAGAAGGGTTTACGGAATTGTAAATAGTTCATCGTTTATTTATCCAATTCAACTGCAGATTTAAGCAATTTGTACAGAATCCATTGGGCTAAAAATTTGGAATGGAGTAGTTTCCGAAACTAACTGCTTATTGGTAAAATTTAATCATAAAGTTTCAGTTTTTTTCCAAAATTTGTCCGTTTACAAGAGGAAATTTTTCTAGCAAGAAATACTGTCTACATGACATTTTTTTTTTTTTACAAATAGACCGAAAGTACTTGTACTCGCAAGCTGAGTTCCAGATCTGGGACTTGCTTTCTCTGCGCTAAAAAAAATCCCAATTTTTTTTTTTAAATGTCAAAAATCGCACTTCTCAGGCTTTGATATCTCTGGTGGGGCACGAGATAAAAATCTGAAATTTTTTTTATAAGAGTATGCCAACATTAACAGCTTTTCTCTTTCCCTATTCTGTTTTTGTCTCAGGTCTTGTATATATATATATATATATACAAGAAAAAAAAGTGCTGAAGTAAAAGTGCTGAGGTTTCTTTTAGTTACTAAAATTACAACAAAAATTACTGAAACCATACAAAATGTAGGCCTTAGGCATAATTATTTTTTAAATTAATTTCAAAAAGCTTTATTTTCTGTTACTATTATTTAAAGGCAATCTAAAAAATAAATTTAAATGATACTCTGAGATAAATACTTAGCTGCGACTTGAACAAAACAATAGTTTGGCAGTATTGTTTTGACATGTTGCCCTTGTTATATCTCAGCTTGTATTCAAATCTCCATCCTGAAATTTCTTGTGCATAACACTACCACACAATACTCATCTTATAAAAAAAAAATTCAGATTTTTATCTCGTGCCCCACCAGAGATATCAAAGCCTGAAAAGTGCGATTTTTGTCATTTTTGAAAAATTTGGGATTATTTTTAGCGAAGAGAAAGCAAGTCCAAAATCTGGAACTCGGCGTGTGAGTACAAGAACTTTCGGCCTATTTGTAAAAAAAAAATTATGTCATGTTGACAGTTTTCCTCGCTAGAAAAATTTCCTCTTGTAGACGTACAAATTTTGAAAAAAAAAAAAAAACTGAAACTTTATGCTTAAATTTTACCAATAAGCAGTTAGTTTCGGAAACTACTCCATTACCAAATTTTTAGTCCAATGTATTCTGTGCAAATTGCTTTAATCCGCACTTGAATTGGATAAATAAACGATGAATTATTTACAATTCCGTAAACCCTTCTTGTGAGAAAATTGTTGCAGAAGATGAAACAAAGATGGCCGCCATGCAAAAACAAAAATTATTAAAATTAAAAAAAATAGTCTTTCTGAACTTCCATCATCTTAGGGTTGTTGTACAAAAAATTTTAGATTTTTTAAAAATGGTCGAGCAACCAGTGCTGGACCACTTGAAATGGATTGACCCCTCAAACATGCAGGCTCCTGATTGGTCAAACTTATTTCGTTAACAGCGAAAAATCTATCTGAATCTCAGCCATAGTTTTCTTCGATGAAATCAATGCAAAAGGATAATATAAAAGAAAAGTATAAGATTTCTAAAATGGTTTGGCGGGTTTATCACTATCTGGCATAATTTGTAAACTTTAGAATTAATTAGCAGTTTTTCGCTAATTAAGAATAGAAAATGTATGTTTTTAAAGCTGAATTTTATAAAAGCATATAGATTGAGCGTATAGATTTATAGATTGAGTGAATATCTGCCCAAAAATTCAATCCTTACTTTTTTCTCTCCATTATTTAAGTCTCTACCTCGATTGAAACATAAGGTGTGACGAAGAAAAAAAAATTGTCATTTTCCGTATCTCGACGTTATTAAAAAAAATCTATATCTCTTTTTATAATTAATTTATGAGGATGCATTTGAACTCAAATTGAAGATCTTCTTGATTAGGCCCTTCTGGTTTTGGTTTTATTTTTCTGCGATGATTGGTTCTTTTGATATGGGGAATTTTACGCTGTTATATTTGGTCGATTTAACATGGAGAAGTTGACTTCAGTATAATAAGCAGTTACGGTGTCTTGCCGTTATTCTTGGCGTTTCGTTTGTTTGGCGGGGTTAGCATTTTTTTTAGCTTGGCTTGGCAGAACGACCGTCCTGCTTGATTACATTAAGATCATTAAAAACTGAGTTTCGAAAGAGGAGTCAATGTTCACTGGACATCATCTCATATCGATAGGACTATATGGATTTAGACTAATATCCATAGGACTATATCGATTTAGGCTAATATCGATAGGGCTATATAGATTTGGGCTAATATTGACACCTATATCTATTTTGCTATCGATTTAGGCTCATATCGATAACTATATCGATGTTGATATAGATGTAGGTTCATATCCATTCCTATACCGATTTTGCTATCCATTTTTGGCTCATGTCGATAGGACTATGTGGATTTAGGGAAATATCGATAGGACTATGTGGATTTAGGGAAATATCGATAGGACAATATAGATTTAGGCTAATATCGATATCTGTATCTATTTTGCTATCCATTTAGGATCATATTGATACCTATATAGATTTTGCTATCTAATTAGGCTTATATCGATAAGATTCTATCGATTTAAGCTAATATCGATAAGACTATATTGATTTAGGCTAATATCGATAGGACTATGTAGTTTTAAGCTAATATCGATACCTATACAGATTTTGCTATCGATTTAGTCTAAAAAAATACCGGTTTTTCTTATAGTTAATTCCCGTGACCGGTGGTTACGCTTTGAATGTTATTAATATTAATTTGTGACACCTTAATTAAAATTAATTGTGACACTGTAATTTGTGACACCTGTTATTAATATTAATTTGTGCAGAATAATATTTTTAAAGTTATTTTTTGGTTTATAAATCTTTACTACGTATATTTCATAAAAGTTTTCTGTAATTCGTTATTCATATTAAAATAATGAGAGAAGTTATTGATCACTTAATAAAAACTTATGAAACATTAATCTTATTTTCTAATTAGTTTTAGGGCAAGTTTTATAGAAAAATATGTTAAGAAGTAATAAAAAAATAATCTTTCATCAAAGATCTTTTTACATCTGTTTTTTTCAAAACCCCTAACTGTTATTTATCTAATACCTTTAAGCTCAAATTTCCTTTAACTGATAAAACAATGTAATGAAAATGCAGAAAAATATTAGCATTAGAAAATTTTTTAGGGATAATTTATTAAATTATTGTTATTTCAGTTATTTTAAAGGTTAATTTGAATATTAGAAATAGTACAAAGCAATGGGAATTACTTATAGAACAATACTTAATATAGAAACGTCAGAAACAAGCAGAAGTATTTTTTTTTCATACGTTACACAACTATATGTAAAACTCCGTTAAATATTTGCTGTTTAATTATACCGAGTCTAATTGATCTCAAAAGAGGAAAATAATACTTTTTTAAAAATATTGTAACAAAAAGTAACTTTATGGGAAAAAAGATAAGAGCCACTAAGATTATGTTTCAAGAACATTAGATAAGAGTATGGAAATGTATTTACTTATTTAATGTGTTCAAACAAGTTGAATTTCTTATATCTTTTATCGTCGATCTGTATGCATGCAATTTAATGTATTTTCTTATTTTTGTATTTTACATTATTTCACATTTTGAAATAATTATTTTGCTACAAAGTCGCTTATTATTTTTAATTAGCGTAATGGTACTCAATTACATCCTTCATGCTCGAACATTTATTACTATGCAAAAGAAATAAATGTTGACATCCAAACGCATTACTTGATAATAGAGAGTACTTGATCGAAACCGGGATTCCCGATTACGGAATATACAGGGTGACCATTTTAAAGTTGTCTACAGACGAAACTATTGGTCAGAAAGGTGTGAAATTTTGTGACGAACATAGTAAAATAATGGGAATTCGTTTGAGCGAAAAAAAAATTAGTTTAAAATTTTGTCAGCAGGGGGCATTTTTTAATGAATTACACTTTTTAAAAAGTTTTTACGCTTTATTTTTTTTTTTTTCAAATTAAATAAGACAAATATTCAGACCGCCCTCTGAAAAAAATAATGCGAAAAAACTTTTAAATATCATTGGTGTTCGAAATGAACGGACCGTACAAACTATGAAAAAAAATCCACCTATGACAGCCGCCATTTTTTTCTCAGAGCTCAGGCCTAGTATTCAGTGGGCGGTGGCTAAATGTGTAATTTATTTAAAAAACGCCCTCTATTGGCGAAATTTTAAAGTAATTTTTTTTGCTCAAACAAATTTCCATTTCTTTATTATGTACTTTACAAAATTTCCCAACTTTCTGACCAATAGTTTCGTATGTTGACAGCTTTAACCCTCTCACTGACAAGCCCGTGTTAATACGTTCACTAAGCTCCAGGTTTCACAGCAATACAAGCAATATTTAAAGTAATATAATTCTATTGATTTAATGTATTTTTAATACATTGAACAATGATTAATACTTCCAAGGATTGCATTCATATTCGTTATTAAGTTTTTTTTATAAAATGTTCAAAGAATAATTTGAGCAGAAAATAATTTGAAAGAATAACAGAAAAAACAACATTACAATTTTGCCCTTTTTCACGACAGCCGGAGGGTTTAAAGTAGAGTCGTTGAATTATGGACACCCTGTAGGGGAAAATCAAATTTTTTTAATTGCAAACTTTAACCGTCTGAGCGTCTTGAGGGATTTCCTGCATTTTCATAAAAATGCTTATAAAAATAATTTTAATTAAAATTACTTTCCTTGTTTGTTTCTAAAACATACTTCATGCCGTTTTATTTGATATACATCTTGAAATACAATTTTGTTGAAAATATTTTTGTATGCATCAGATTAAAGTTGTTTTTGGGAAACTGAAAAATATGCCCAAACCGCTCAGAGTGTTAATAGACATTTTACTTTTAATATATATATTTAGACTGTTCATCAATAATACCAAAAAATGCATATTTGAAAATTATCATATTTGTACTCAAATATATTTTTTACTTTATTTAAACAATACTGAAATAACGATTAAATTTTTTTCAAAAGCAATACATTCGGATTAGTCGCATGATACTATATAATAGCAGAAGAAATCGACAAAGTTTCCGTTACAACAGACATTTTTATTCTAATACATTCAATGGTTTAAGCACATAGCTCGATTACATATGTGCTAAATTTATGTTTTATTTTATTTTTGCTCAATGATGAAGTTAAAATTTCGTTATGAAATATTTGCAAAGCTTGACTCAACAAATGCTTATCTTTTTATATTGTTTGAAGTGCAAATGTGTTAATATTTCTAAATTGGACTGAAAGCGGTAGAATCAAATTTTAAAAAATCATGCTTAAAAATTATTTTTAAAATTACTAAAAATCAGTAAAATGTCATAAAGTTTTCTTTAAATATGTCAAAATCTATTTCAAAATAAAATACACTACTTACGTTTATTCTATAATAATGGATTTTTCAACTACAAACTGGTTTTAATCTTTCAGTTGTAAATTTTGCAGAACGTGAAGCCAAATCTTTCTTTTCATTCAGCTTAGATATTTGAATGTACAACTTCGTTATAATGTAAATTTAATTTACTCCAGATGCATGTCCACTACTCCCGATCTTGAAGATAGTCATAACTGCCAATTCTTCCGCCTTTTTTTTTACCACAAGAGTTTGACAGAAAGTTTTTGCCTTATTTAATTGGCAGATTACGGTGATTAAAACAGGTAAAATTTACTGTTAAAATTTTGTGTGCGAATAAGCGAAAGAGTTGCCAGCTTTGATAATGTGGAACAAAATTTTAAAATTTTGAAAATCCTAGGGGAATTAAACTTTTTACTTATAATAATTAGATTAGGGAATAATTAAATCAAAATTCATAATTATGGCATACCATTGCTATAGATGGTAATGCTACTTTAAAATGTAATTATTATCTGCTTGTCTTCTTATTAGAATTATTATCTGCTTGACTGCTTTCCTTATGGATATTTAAACGAAAGTAACCTTTATGATTATACTTTAAAGAAGATTAATTTAATAAATAATAAGAAAATTTATATGTAAAATTAAATCAGAACACCCCCCTCCCCCGAAAAGCATAATATATTTTATGAAGGTGTATATATATATATATATATATATATATATATATATATATATATATATATATATATTTTTTTTTTTTTTTTTTTTTTTTTTAAGGGAAACCGGTATAATTCATGACTGATTAGCATAGCTACCAACTATTACGCTTTTTAAAATCAAACAAACATGCTTTGCATGAAAAGTTATTAAATAAAAATTGATGTCTTTATTTAATGAAACTTAGTACTTGTAGTGTAAGTCACAGGCTATGATTTTTGTCTACCAGTATTTTAGAACGGTAAAATGGGACTTATTGTATCTGAGATATCCTATAAATTGAATAAGGCGGAGCAAACATTTTGAAAATAACGGTGGCCAAGCAAAGCAGTTGTTAGCTATGTGACTTACACCAGAAAAGCCATGGAATTAGCCTAGACATTTCATTTAATTATTGAGTAAAAAATTTTAAATCAACATAGAAGTTGACAGACATTTATTAACGTACTTGGTTGTGAATTTGTTAATCTAAATTCAGTTCTTAGTTTCAGAATAATTTCTTTTATATACTCCCCTTACCAGTATTTGAATGTTTACGCACCTGAACTGGTACGTTTGCCATAGTTTACTAAACTCCTCTTTAAATAAAACTAAACACCACCATAGTACTTTTGTTAAAAAAAATCTCAGAAAAACCATTTGAATAAGAAGCCATCATATGTAAATTGTTCTATTCATACTAATCTTCTTTACTGATTAAATATTGAAAGGAAATAACGACAACGAACATTTTAAAAACCTATTTCTATTGACTTTAAATTTAATACGAGATAGATTTCTAAAAACCTAATGTAATGTAACTCTTTAGCTACACGTCATTCAATTTCCTACTTTTTCTTTAGATTCTTTCAAGTAAAGAATCTATTGGGAACTTCATGCATTTGAAAGTTTACAGAAATAACTGAAGCGTTTTTGCAAATTTTACATTTTTTCATAAGACATGTTTACGTATAACACATAAAGACTATATATTATTTAGGATTTTTGTTAGTCTTTCTCACTGTTCCTGATGATAAGTGGTTGGGTTTTTTTTTAAACACGCTAACATTTGGCATTACATTTACATTATTTATCATTTCTCCATAAGTTAAACAGTTTTCTCCTGCAGAAGTTATTCACAGTTTGGGCCAATTTTAACATTGTCTGTTTGTTTATATAAAATAAATGTGAAAGAATTAAGGAATAGCATGTTTTCACTATTAATTGTTTATGATCAATTAAATGTGATATTTTGAAATTTACATACTACAGATGAAACTAATCTAATTTTATTCTAATGCAATATTTAAAAATATTTTCCTTAATACTCAGATATCTAGACTGAAAAAATACAACCACATATTAAGAAATAGTTTAGAAAATTGTCTCGAGAAATTTATTTTAGTCACATTTTTATCATTCTTTCACTGAGAATCTTTATGGATATGCTAGCTAATCTAATTGAGGCAAATTTTTGTTTAGCTGAATGGATTTTGAAAAAATACAAAGTTCCGAAAAATATTGTAGTAAGATTTTTTTCGAGAACAATTCATAAAGAGGATTTATATTACAATTAAGTTTTTTCTGAATGTTACGAGTAGCATAAGATACCGAGAATATTTTGCGGAAAAAAATACATAAGATTAAAAAAAGGGAACAAAATGTTTTTGCTGGATAATCTAGAATCATAAAAATATTTTCTGTGTTTTTAGAGGTTACTTTCGGTCTTTTGTAGTACATGCACTTCTATTTCGAAGAAACGTTTATTTAATCATATGAAATATTAAAAATAATGTTAAAAATTTGCATTATAGAGGAATATTTTAGGCGTTATTTGCTTTATATAAAAATATCCAATAGAGTCAACACAATGTATTAAAAAATTAAAGTCGTGAAGGAATTTTCCCCTCGCTAATAATATAAACTTTAAAACATACTTATAATTACTTAAAAGGTGACACAAACATATAGAAATATTATTTATTATAATCCTGAGATCTTTCAAACACACACACGTTCATTTTCAAAGGAAAAAGGAAACTTACTAGAATAGAAAACAAATTAAATAACAAAACAAAATATTACGCATGCGCAAGCGAAGTTCAGTCAATTGCTATACCGAGGGGTGAAAAGAACAGTTCATATTTTCAGGAGCTTTTGAAATATTTAGGATGATATACCAAATCGCGGATCAATAAACTGATTGCTATTGAGAATGGTTTACCTCCTCAACACATTAATAGATTAGTTTATAAAGTAACACAACGAAGACAGAAGAATGAATTAAGTTTGAGCAAGTTTATTTATTGCACGTTTGACTATATCCCATAGCTTTATGAGAGACTTAGGCGTGCATTACTAAAATATAATATTAATTTAATAGCTAAACCTCCAACAAAATTGAAAGAAGTGATTCACAGTAAAATTGATCCAATTCCAGATTATGAAGAAGCAGGAATTTACATAAGCCCATTCAGCACTGAACATCAAGAAAGTTTATTTTATATTGGTATTATATCTCGAAAATTTAAAGAAAGGCTAGAAGAGCACTTTTCTGATATCAAGTCCAGCCGCTCTTTATCCAGATTGCATCAAACAGAAAATATTAAAATAAACTTCGAAGAAGCTAAAATTATCATTTCAACGTCTAACCATTACTCTTCAATAATCCATGAATCCATTGAAATTTTACTTAGAAGTGACTTTGAAACGATTGTTTTTCTTATAATATTCCAGCGATTTGGTACAATATCCTAAATATTTCAAAAGCTCCTGAAAATATGAACTGATTTTTTTCACACCTCTGTAGCACAAAGGACTGAGCTTCGCTTGGCCATGCGTAGTACTTAAAAAAAAAAAAATCTCATTTCTATTTTAGTCAGTTAGATTTTCACTTTGAAAATGAACGCGTGTGTGTTTGATAGATCTCAGGATTATAATAAATAATAGCTTTATATATTTGTGTAACCTTTTAAGTAATTATAATTGTGTTTTAAGGTTTATATATTATTTTATTTTTAATAAAGTACATGTATGCACATATGTATACTTACATTACATGCATCACAAACAAATCTAATGAAACGGTCCATAAAGACACCAAAATCATGTTTTATATGTATGCGAGTGATCGCGTTTCAAATTACTTATTTATCAGATGAGGACTATATATACTAATTATACAAATGATAATGATATCATGTTTTCCTTCCTCATATATCTGATTATTTTTGAGTAATTTATATTTTCGTTTCCGTTATTTTTGTTCATATGTGCAGCTGAAATGTACTATTTTATTACGTAGGTTCAAATTAACGTATAAATATTAACTTAAATGAAAAAGATCATGCTGATGCAAGATAAGCAAAGTATTATAAATGCAAGGTAATGCAATGTAAAACCTTGTCTTATACATTATGTTAAATCATAAGAAAAAAATACGTTATATTCTGCCTATTATTAAATAAAATCCTTTATCGTGCTTTAAAAAATGTAATTCTTTGAACGTACCTTTATTTTTTTTATTTTTTAGGATTCTCTTTCATTAAACCCTTTTTTTGCCCCATTCGAAACATCTTGATATTTAAAATTGATTCATATTTATCCGTAATGTAATATAAGTATGTAAATTATATATAAATATAATTAGCGTATATTACTACGTAAAACGCGCTCTAATGTGTAACGCTCACTGATATTTGCTGATATATTTATCTATTTTTAGGTATATTTGCCGTATTACGCCCATTTCTTTGTTGTAAAGAAACCTTTATGAGATATGTTGCAAAAAGTAAAATAAAAAATATTGCCAAATTTACTAGCAAGCATTATTCATGTAATGTGATAGCTAACAGTATTTTTTGTAAATAAATAGCATGCTAATTAATTCATATGCCTTAGTTCTTATAATGATTTCTTTTTATAAAAGTTTTAATGTTTGATTTATATAAATGGCATATTACGCGCACATGTAAACTTTATCTATTTTCTTATATTAAAAGTTCGCGTTGTACATACAATGTATTTGAAAATATAAATGTGTAAAACACCTCATATACGCATCAGGCAATGTTTATACGTTAATGTGAAATTGCATAACAAATTAGTATATTGCATTAACACATGCTAAAAAACCTAGACTAAAAAAAAGAGACGTTTCTTAAACTAGGAAAATATAATATAACTCTAAACGAAGTTCCTTTTGCTGCACCGATTTTTGAAAACGTTTACGAGTAGTTTTTATAGCGTATAAACCATTTTTTTCAATATGAGTTATAGAGTTTTCAATATTAATTCTAATGTAAACATTCTCATGGTCATCAGATATGTTTTACACACAAACATGATAAATTAACCGAATTAACATTACAATTAACAATTAAATTAATTAGATACTCTTGCATGCATAAATGTATTTACGCGGCTGAAAATTTTTAACTGCGAATTTATAGCATCCTATATTTCGGTTAATAATAGCACAATTTTTTGATTTGAAAAAATAATTAAATTTCTGTACATTTTTCTGTAGATTTGTCAGAGACGTTTTCGAAAAACTGCGGATGCAAAATAAACATTTTTTTTAACATAAATTCTTCTTTAATACTTGAAATTATATCAGTTTCTGCTGTTTCTAAAGATGAAAAGCACTTTTCAGAGTGGTGGATAATTGGACGGGGTTACTGTATATTTTTGTTAATTAGTCTAGAAGTCTTAGTTCTTAGAATGAATTTATCTCTTGTTAATTTATAATGTTGTATTAATAGAAATGGCGTACAACGAAAACGTGTAAATTTCGATTAATTATTTTATTGAAATTGAGCGTTATACATACAATACATTTCAAAAGATTAATGAATAAAGTGCCTCATGTAGGATATCAAGCAATGTTTACATGTTAATGTGAAAATAGATAACAAATTTGCACGTTACAATAAAAACATACCAACAGAATATCTTACAGAGTAAAAAAAAAAAGATACACGTTTCTTGATGTTTCTTCTTAAAATATACTATAACTAGAAACAAATTTTCTGCTGCTACCTACGATTTTCGGAAGCGTTTGCAAGCAGATTTTATAGTGTATAAATCTGTAATAGATTATTAATTCTCAAGTCAACGTTATTATGTTCTACAAACGTGTATCGCAGTCTAACTTGATAAATTAGCAGAATTAACATTACGATTGCAGATGTAGTATTCGTTACTTGCATGGATAATTTGATTTACACAACTGAAAATGTTTAACCCTCTTGTTACCCTGAACCTCATATGAGGCTCCTACTTCAAATAACAATATGTTAAAGAAAAAAAAAGACTGATTTTTTCTTTTTTATTTAGTCACGTTGTTAATTCATTTAGAACATATATTAGGCTTCTAAATAGTTTCAGTAATCGTACCTAGATGTCATTACTAGACAGTTTGTTTCATTATTTACAATTGTTGCTTTATTGTTTCAGAATAGAATTGAAGTAATTATTTGAGCTGCTTCATTATTTTTTTTGCGAGGTAACAAAATGTTTTCTTATTCTTTAACCTTCACTTATTATGTGCATGCATTTAAATTAATTATTATTATAACAGATTTCTTAAAAAATCTGGCAGTGTATTGGACCTTATGGGAGGCTTAAAGTTACTAGTAATTTCTATTATACTTAATGTTCTAAAGTTAAGGTTTAGCAGTATAAGGAAATTGTAAACTAATATAAATCTATATTACAACTGAAAATTGAAAATTATTTGATTTAAAATGTAAAAAACTTGTTATAAAAGATTATTATAAATATGTTCTTTTCATGTAGATAGACAATGGATTAAACCGGTAATTAATTTTGATTTAGATGATATGTCTAAAAAAGAAAATGACAAAGTCTTTAAAATCAGACCAGTAGTAAACCAGTTTGTCAGAATATTCAAAGAAGCATATGATCCAGAAGAATATTTATCTATAGAGGAGATTATAACGATTATCTTGTTATATATGTTTCGTTCAATCTCCCCCCACCCAAGCAGTTTCAATTAAAATTCTGTTTAATACTTTATTTATTTTAGTGCACTATAGTTAAACAGTGCAGCCCCTAAATTAAATTAAACATTTAAAAACTAAAGCGATTGTATTAATAGCCCTTCACATTTAAATTAAATTATTCTAGTTACTTATCTCTTTAATAAATTAAAATCAGTGATTCATGCTTCAATTTTTACTTTGTGAGTTTCTCACACATACGATTTAACGTTGCAGAAAAACGTTACTCCTGACTGTTACTAACAAAAGCATTTTAACTTCGGTCACTTCTTTATTTGGGCATGAATATAACTCATCATTTAAAATCACTTAACATGCAATCTATTCATTAGAATTATTTTCGCACTACGCTTTAACATTCACACAATTTGTTCATATGTATGTCAATTCTGCATTTTTGTGGTAATGCACATTGTTAATCTTTGATCTAACATCTGTTCTTCAAAAAATACATTCTCCTGCCGTTTTCGCCTAACGAATTCGGTCAGATATCACTCTATGTCTTTATCCAGAAACATTTTTATTTTTACACTTAACCGCAGCTGTATCAAAATACAGATTAGATTGCGCCTCTCATGATTCAAGAATTTGAGCAACCCACAATGTGGCACCCCTACAGAATTAATATATGGTAGACGCCTACCGTATGTATTTGGCGAATCCATACCAGCTAATGTTTTTCTCGGCCTCTTGTGCATGAGGCAAAAATACTTGTAGATTGACGATATTGTAGTCCGCCAAGCGAGAAAGTTGTAACTATATATTCAAGGCACTCCTGCTCTGTCTCTAGCCTCGTGATGTCGTTTTAAGAAGAGGCTCTTATCTCTTCCCCCTTATACCTCTCCCCGCTACTCTACAAAATTTAATAAACAACTAGTATCTTTTTAATACCCATTGGAGTTTTTTTAGTAAGTCCTGGTTATTTAATCACTATACATAGTCTAAAAACGGCCACCTCTGTATGTAACGGAAATGTCTTCACAAACTTTGGTCGTCTGACCAGTTTTTTTTTCTCCTAAAAAAATTAAGGGGAGAGGTACGTGTTTCCTGTCTTCATCTGCATGGTTTTCGTGAAGCGATGGATCCCTGCCGGCACCTGCTCGCTCCGTACTATTGTTGTCCTGCGACTTGGTTATCCCAGCTGCTTGGTTTCTCTGCTGCAGTGATCTTGGAGTTAACTCGCCCCCCCCCCTCCCCCATCACCGAAGGAAAGGTGATCCTGAAATCAACAGCTCGCCACCCCATCACCGTAGGAGGATTTCATCCTGGAGTGAACTTCTCGCCCCGGACGACTGATCTTCGCCGATGAAATATCCTTGCCTGCCTGCTGATAAGACGGTGTTTTCTTCGACCTTTTTCGTGTTCATCGCTAAATATCAGCTGCACTTGTGTGTAATTTTGAAAAGTGGTGAAGTTTTTCCTGCGTGTTGGTATATCGTGGCTGATATGGTAACAAGTTTCGCTCCTACATCGTTCAACCATTCTGCAGTGTTCGTGCCACAGATTACTTCGATCCTTTAACCGTAAATCAAAAAAAGTGTGTTTGTTTTTCAGTGTACTACAGCAACCGTCGGTATGTGAAATATGTTCAAAGATAAGAACCCACTCACGATGAAAGTGTGTGATGTTGTGTATGTGCAAACAAGGCTTCAAGTATGTTTTCCCCTCTTGTGCGAAAATGTGTGTATAAGAGAATACTCGTCTCAGCGTGTGCACAATTTTTTCCTCAAGGTGATTTGTGCAACAAAGTTAGTATTTACTGTGTGAAATCAATATGCTAATCTACAAATCACTGGTAGTGAGACATTCAAATCAAAGGAGTCAATCAATAGAAAATCATGCAAATGACTCCTGAAGTTGTGCTCCATAAACTCTCGGTTGTGACCTAGACTACAAATAAAAAAATCGTAGAGAGTTAGATAAATATGCACTTCAAAACAAAAGTTCACAATTAAAAAAAAATGAAAGTGCATTAGTAAGAAAAAAAAAAAAAGCCAAGTTTCACAAATCAGATACAAAAAAAGGGAAAATAAATAGTGCTCCATGCCCTTAAATAACACATTTTAGAGTATGAAAGCACATGTTTTTATTCCCTCCATTTGTTTATTTTCTTTCGACTAATTTCTTTTCAGTTAATTCTGTAAACTTTTTTTAAAAAATTAAAAAAATGTTTCATTCCATTTTTATGCTTTCATACTCCATAAGTACTCACAAGTACTTGAGAATTAATTTTATTAATGTTATTGTGATTTTATAGAGGATACGAAAGCACAGTGATATTGCTATTTTTAATATTGTGTGATTTATTTTGTGCAGTTTACTATAATATTTATAGATAGTATATTATTTTTTTTTCGCATTGCATTGAAT
Source organism: Maratus speciosus (assembly GCA_963932465.1). Classification (NCBI taxonomy): domain Eukaryota; kingdom Metazoa; phylum Arthropoda; class Arachnida; order Araneae; family Salticidae; genus Maratus; species Maratus speciosus. The sequence continues at coordinate 297,292,845 of OZ010799.1, forward strand.
GTTCCAATATACTTAGTTAATATCAAATACATCCTCCCCTGCTTAACTCTTAATGGATATTAAAATAGATAGAATTTTTTTTTTTTCAAAAAATTTAACGAGGATTATACTTTTCCCGTTTTCTGTTAGCTACTAAGGTTAAAATAAGATTTTTCAAGTTTGCCTATCGGCTTGAAAATATTTTAATTTGAGATAATTTTAATTTCTATTCTTTTAGAGAAACAAGGACATATAGCATTTTTTTTTCTCTATTAAAAATGACAAAATATGTACTCATTTTTACTTGCTAGCTCCTAGTGGTTGCGTTTTAAAAAACGTACAGTTCACATCCACTAAAAAAAAGAAAAGAAAAAGGGAGCTATTGTGAATTTTTTTTGTTTCTCTTTCTTTTGCTTAAAATAATCAATGATATTATTTTTACTTTGAGAAACACAATTTTATCCCCGGATAAATTTTTTTCCATATTTTTTCTATAAAAGGTTTAAAGAAGACCTTTAGTTTATATTTTTAAGTTGTGTGTTATTTTTTTAATGTGACTATTATACTACTTTATTTCATTATTTCATTTGCTTTCCATTTTATCCGTTTATATGTTTCATATTTATATATGTATGCAGAATCTCAGGAACAGTTTGGATTAGGGAATTTGTTAAACTAACCGTTGACCATGTCCGCTAAACAAGTTCAAATCAACATTAACCAATTTGATGGAGATCCGGATTTGCTTAAATTCTTTTTTAACCAAATTAGGTCGGTCGCTGAAATTAACAAATACAGCCCTCAGACTACCATTGCTGTACTTGTAGGTAAGTTAATTAGACCCGCGCAAAAATTTTATGCACAGAATCCGGAACTTCAAAAAATCAACGATCATGATACTCTTGAAAAAGAATTTGCGGCATTTTTCTCAACCCCGAGCAAGTGTGTGGCTGGTGTTGAACTTTCGAGTTCATCTCTTCTGCCAGCGGAGTCAATTAAAAATTTTGCACACCGATTAAATGTGTTAGCCGCAACCGTGTATGCTGATATTAATGACGAAAATGCCCGTAACGCAATCGAACTTATGAAATTCATGGAGGCTGTGCCAGCTAACATACGAATAAAATTACAAGAAGAAGGTATCACAGAATATCGCGCTGCTGTTGAAAGAGCACAGACGTTACATGAAATTCTGCATAATGAAAAGATTCTACATTCCTTGCCCTCTGTCAGTAAATCTCAAAATAACGTTGAAGAACAACTGAAGGAACTCTCTGAAAAAATAAATGTGAAACACTGAAAACACTTGCACCGCCTGGACCCAAAACAGAAAGTGAAAAAAATGACATGCAAGGTAGGCCAAAATATAACTCAAATGCGATGCGCTATAGGAAAAATTTCAAAACGCGAAATTTCCCAAAACGTGTTTCCCCTCTCAAATTTCCACAAAGAAAAGTTGTCACATGTCAACTCTGTTTCCGCAATGGTTACCAGGCCCAACAGTGTTTTAAATGGAAAAGAGTTAATACACAGAGAAGGGGAAATTTTAACAGACACAACAATTACCATGTTCAGGAAAACTAGAACAAAGACACAATTTTTATGCTGATGTTTTTGTGTCTCAACCATGTGACTTAACATCAGCAACATTTCCTATTGACCCTACGTTACCCAAAATTTCTAAAGAAAGGTTAGTTAATTCAACCGGGCTACAGACTTCAGATCACATTAAAATCGCAAATAATATCACTACTCAAACAGAAAATGAAAACGATAACAATGTTCACATCATTTGTAGTATTAATACGCATTCTCCATCACTCCCTCTTGTAAAGGCCACTATTGCAAACCATAATATCACCTTATTGGCTGATTCTGGAAGTAGCATTTCGTTACTTTCACAAAAATTATTTAATGAACTTAAACCTACATTAAAATACAAGAGACTATCAACAGCCATAAACATTAAAACTGTCAATTCGGATGTCTCTTTTTCTTCGTGTATTAGAGCATCCATTAAGTTAGAAAAAAAATTCTTCTCGCACCACTTTTATATAGTGGATATTCCTGAATCCTCCAGTTTTCAGGGCATTCTTGGTTTTGATTTCATTAGTGAATTTAACATTATCATTGATACTTTCAATAAATGCATTCACATTAACAACAGCTTGACCATTCCACTAGAAACATCACACACTAAGTCAAAAGTCAGTGAAAGTAATCAATGTAACACCTTATATGATGTGGTAACAAATCAAAAAGTTTTCTTAACCCGTAAAATCATTCTAGAACCCCAAGAGCAAACATGGTGCTTAGTTTACATAAACAATGATATCAAACATGACATAAATTATCTATTTGAATATTTGGCAGATAAAAAAAATTAATAGGTCATGATGCCATTATTCAAATGGATAAGATGTCTAAATGTAAAAAGAAGCATGTACAATTAAATCATTTCGTTTCTATTTCACTTAAAAATAATTCTGACACTACCATTCATCTCCCTAAACACACAAAAATTGGACATTTATCTCAGGTTGAGGAAATTCTTGAGTACCCCTCTGATAGTTTGGATAAGCATCATAACTCAGAACAACACTTCCTAAATTTTATCCAGGCATCTAATGAAATATTAAAAAAAAGGAAGGATGATTTATCAGAGAAAGATTTCAATCTTTCTCATTTAAGTTCTAATGAAGCAAATACATTGACTAAATTGTTACTTAATTATTACCCCGCTTTTTCAAAATAGTTAAATACTCTTGGACATACTGATAAGATTGTACCTGATTTGAAGTTCATTAATGATTACCCTATAAAAACACTCCCATTTCCCCTTCCTCAATCTTTGCAAAAAGGTGCTTTGGAACAAATTAAAGATCTACTTGGTGCCAAAATTACTGAACGCCACTGTTCAGAATGGGCTTGCCCCATGCTATTAGTCAAAAAGATACCAGACGGAACTGGTAAACGAAAATTCCGTCTCGCGTTAGATCTTCGAATGATCAGTACTGTAATTCAAGGATCATCTTACCCTCTACCTAAAATTCAAACCATCATTTCAAATCTTTCTCAGTACCGCTATTTTTCATTTCTCGACTTTCATCAGGCATATCATCAAATTTATTTGCCAGCTAAGTTCCAAAATCAGTTGACATTTACCGGATTAAAAAACAGCGCTTCTATTTTCCAAGCTTTAATGGACTCTTTGCTTGATGAATTAGAATTAGATGGTGTATATACATATCAGGATGATTTCATTATAGGTGCAAACTCTTTTGATGAAATGTGTAATAAATTAAAAAAAATTTTCTCTATCTTAACCAAATATAACTTGACCCTGTCTCCTAACAAATGTATTTTTCATAAAACTAGCATTGACTATTTGGGATGTCATGTAGAAAATCAGTCTGTTTCCCCGATTCAGTCAAATATCATAAAAATAACATCTTTTCCCACACCCACAACTAAACGTCAACTAAAAAGACTCATTGGTGTTATTACATTTTATAAGTCTTTAATTCCATCTTTTTCGGAGTTAGTACAGCCACTGATAAACCTACCTACTCCAAAAGTTAAATTTAAATGGACAGTTAAACATCAAGAAATTATGGACATAATACAGAAAATTTTCTATAATTCTCCCATGGTTAGATTACCTGATTGGAAAAAGACATTTTATTTAAACACAGATGCGTCAAATATTGCTATTTCTGGTGTTTTATTACAAGAGCATGATCAACAACTTTTACAAGTAGCATACTTTTCTAAATCTCTTAAGGCGTCAGAAAAAATACCCTGCACTTAAATTAGAACTCATGGCAATTTATAAATCTGTTACCGCTTTCAAATATTATTTATATAACAGGCAATTTGTAATCCTTTTTGACAGTAAACCCTTAGAAAAATATGACAAGACTACTAATCCAGCTGATATTATTTCTCGTTGGCTCATGGAGCTTTCAGAGTACTCATACACTTTTAAACATATCCCTGGTAAAAAAAAATGTTCTTGCTGACTATTTATCTCGCTGTACTTTTGAAATCAGTCAACAAACTCTGGTTACTGATCCTGAACTTATCCATGACCCTCAACCATTACCTATTGTTGTCTATGATACACCAGACAGTAATAATTCATGTTCAAGTGCCACTAAGAAATATGTAAACTATCTTGTATCTGGTAAACAAACAAATCCAGATCCTTTATTGGAAATTTCAAATGAAACGTTCAGCACTGAACAAAAAAATGACACCACTTTGTCCACTGTTTACAATGATATTCTAAAGAAAGGACCTTCTCAAAGATATCCTAATTACTTCATACACCCTGATTCGAAAGTTTTAATGTTAAAGAAAGAAAACAATCTTAACAACACTTTTTCATATCACATTGTTGTTCCTAACTCTCTTAAAAGCAAAGTTTTAACAATCTCTCATTTATCTCACTTTGGTTTTATTAAAACCTATGAGTTCCTATCATCAAGATACTTTTGGAAAGGAATGTATGTTGACACTTTAAACTTTGTAGCTTCATGTGTCAAATGTCTTCAATGTAAACATCATCAAACCCCTCCTGCACCCTTACAACCCACCTACACGCCCAGATATCCTGGCCATACTATTAGTACAGATCTCGTTGGACCCTTTTCTAATGGTAAACATGTTTTAACTATTACAGATCACTTTTCAAGACATGTTGAGATTTTTCCACTTAATGATACATCTGCAGCTAAAGTCGTTAAATGTTTATTCTCTTATATAACCACGTTTGGGAGATCTTCTGTTGTCTTATCAGACTTAGGACCCCAATATACATCTCAAATATACAACATTTTTAATGATACTCTAGGTATTAAGGTACTTCACAGCTCTGTTTCGAGGCCACAAAGTAATGCTCTTTCGGAGAGATTCAATAAATCAATCAAATACTCTGTTAATATACTCTTGCAGGAAGGTCACTCATTTGAAAATGCAATATTTATACACAAGTCACTCTATAATGGTTCAAAACATTCAACTACATTATTCACTCCTAATCTTCTGCACTTTGGACGTGAACTTTCATTAATTTTTTACACTTTTGATCAGAATAGCAATCAACCTTTTCTAGATAAAAATATTGAAATGCATAAACTACTTGAAGATTTACACAAAATATACGACAAGGCTTACAGTCACATTAATACAGCCCAGGTAAAATATATAAACATTACGGTCCAAAAGCTAAATTACGAACCATTTCTCACAAAGGTATTGTGTACTTAAAGTCTGTTGATAAATTCAAACCTAAATACACTGCACCATACATTGTAACTTTCAAACTTTCACCTGTGTCATTCTCGATCAAGAAGTTGTATGCTGCTGATAATACAGCATTTCGTGTGCACATTGTTAGGTTACTTCTTGCACCACCTCGATATGGACATTTATTCGATGCTACAAGTCACTTAAACTATCAAAACTTCCCTCAAGTATATCAACCACATACGTATAATCTGAGAAACAGAAAATAATATACTATTGTTTACGTTTTTTTTCTTATGACATGTATTGTGAAGCTAAGTGTGCAGCCAAAGTTCTAGGTTGTATGTATGTTGCTTACAACAGATCTTTCACAGCATTATGGCTGGCCCATGACTGTTTGCTTCGAAGATCCCTTGTGAACAATATTTTGATTCACTTTACACTCTTTTCTTTTGCTTTACACTTTCATGTTATTTACATACACTTAACTATTATTTACATTTTAAACATTCATTTTACATTTCATTCTTTTACAATTACATTTTGGTTAACAGTGATAACTAACACATTTAATATTGGAACCAATTAAAAAAAATGTTTCTCATGTAATTTGATAACATTTTTCTTTAAGTCAACCAGTTAGTTGCATTCTAATTATACGATTTGTGCATTATTTAACTTGATTATGACTTTTCATTTTTTTATGTCTCTCTTCACTCTAGGACTGTCTACCCTTTTTTGATTTGATATATATGTGACATATATCTATTTTTTTTACTTTTTAATTCTCCCTTTCGAAATTTTGTTCCCGTTCAAAATTGTTGCCCTAAGGGTCCAAAAACTTCATTGTGTTGAGAGACAACCCCTTTGAATTGGTGTTCCAATTCACAAAAAAATCAATTTTTGCTTGTAAACCGACGTGTGCTCCTTTGGAGCTCCGCTAGTGTCTTCGGAGGAGCAGGGACTCATATAAGCAGGCGCAGTATGAGTCTCAAAACTCCCTCCCCATCTAAGGCCGAAGCCCTAAGCCAACGGCATAATACTTGTGGTCTACACAAGATTCAGGGTGACACCTTTTTCACGGGCGTGCTTCAGGCACCTCTTTTTTGTCATCCTATGCTGTGTGCATAAACATTACATTTTTTTTCTTTTTAACCATGTTCAATTTCTTTTAACCCTCTCACTGACAAGCCCGTGTTAATACGTTCACTAAGCTCCAGCTTTCACTGCAATACAAGCAGTACTTAAAGTAATATAATTCTATTTTTTTAATGTATTTTTAATACATTAAACAATGATTAATACTTCCAAGGATTGCATTCATATTCGTTATTAAGTTTTTTTATAAAATGTTCAAAGAATATTTTTTTTTAGCATTTATACAAAATGCAGAGAAAACAACATTACAATTTTGCCCTTTTCCAAGACAGTCGGAGGGTTAAATCATATTAAAATTGCTTATTATTTTACAAATACACATTTCAATTTTATCATATACTCTTTACTGCTAGTGTTGCATTTGTGTTTTGATATTATATTTTTTTTATTGTTAGTACTTGTGTTTTTTAACACTTAACGATTTTTTCATAAAATGATGCTCATCAGGATCAGTATTTTGTTGCAGAGCAGTCAATGGTTTAGTTATATTCTGCTTAAATGTGTGCTGTCGGAGACGACTCAGATTTAAAAAAAAACCATGGTATACATAATTTTTGAAGAAAATTTTAGTTAAGATGGATATCCATGAAATCAAATTACAAAATATTAATTCATAAAATCTCATAGGACAGTTGCACTATTGATGAAAGAGATTTTTTTGTGCTCATGACAGCAACTTGTTTAAAAAAAACTTTTCTGTTTGGAAAATATATTTATATGTGTAACTATTTTTTCTTGCTGTTTTGCCCATGCACACGGGTCAACAAAAAGTTTTTTTTTTAGGTGTCCCAGGTGATATATATAACGATTATATCGTTATATATGTTTGAGTTCGATCTCCCCCCAACCCCCAAGCAGTTTTAATTAAAATTCTGTTTAATACTTTATTCATTTTAGTGCACTATAGTCAAACAGTGCAGCCCCTAAATTAAATTCAACATTTAAAAACTAAAGCGATTGTATTAATAGCCCATCACATTTAAATTAAATTATTCTATTTACTTATCTCTTTAATAAAATAAAATCAGTGATTCTGGCTTCAATTTTTACTTTGTGAGTTTCTCACACATACGATTTAACGTTGCAGAAAAACGTTACTTCTGACTGTTACTAACAAAAGCATTTTAACTTCGGTCACTTCCTTATTTGGTCATGAATATAACTCATCATTTAAAATCACTTAACATGCAATCTATTCATTAGAATTAGTTTCGCACTACGCTTTAACATTCACACCCTTTTGTTCATATGTATGTCAATTCTGCATTTTTGTGGTAATGTACATTGTTAATCATTGATCTAACATCTGTTCTTGAAAAATACATTCTCATGCCCTTTTCGCCTAACGAATTCGGTTAGTTATCACTCTATGTCTTTATCCAGAAACATTTTTATTTTTACACTTAACCGCAGCAGTATCAAAATACAGATTATATTGTGCCTCTCATGATTCAAGAATTTGAGCAACCCACAATCTGGCCCCCCTACACAATTAATATATTGTAGAAGCCTACCGTATGTATTTGGCGAATCTATACCAGCTAATGTTTTTCTCGGCCTCTTGTGCATGGCGCAAAATACTTGTAGATTGGCGATATTGTAATCCGTCAAGCAAGAAAGTTGTAACTGTATATTCAAGGCACTCCTGCTCTGTCTCTAGCTTCGTGATGTCGTTTTAAGAAGAGGCTCTTATCTCTTCCCCCTTGTACCTCGCCCCACTACTCTACAAAATTTAATAAACAACTAGTATCTTTCTAATACCCATTGGAGTTTTTTTTAGTAAGTCCTGGTTATTTAATCACTATACATAGTCTAAAAACGGCCACCTCTGTATGTAACGGAAACGTCTTCACAGAGATGATTATTCATTTCAAGGGAACGGTAAAAATAAAACATCATATATGAGGTAAGCCACATCCTTGGGGTATAAAGACCTGGGCACTTGCTGGAATTTCAGGATATGTACATGAGTTTGAAATTTATGAAGGGCGTAATCAACTAGCAACTAGATTTTTGCTACCGGTAAAATACGTGGAAATAGATTAATAAGAGCTTCTAGCAAATTGAAGCCTCTAAATGTACTGAAAAAACAGCCTAGCGGTTTGTATCTTCTAGTAACAAGCAATGAGAACCTAACCATTACTAGATCGTATGGTATTTCTGCGGTCCATGTTGCTTACTCAATTGTGGTAGTAAATTTCCTATTGGAACTGCTAACTCTTAGTGTCGAAAAGAAAAATGTATTATTCAAATTTTCTAGACCAGCCACAATAGTATTCTACAATAAATATATGGAAGGTGTAGATCTTTTGGATTCACACTGCGACACAAAAGGGTGTATTTACGCATTTTCAATCACATATTAAATGTAGCGGTAGTCAATTCCTGGCTTTTCTGGAAAATGGATCCAGATAATGAATTTGGATGTGCTTGAATTTAAATCATCTATTTCCACATCACTTATTTATCAAATCTCGTCAAATTTAAACAAAATAAGAGTTAGGCCATCACAATACTTTGGAGAAGCAGTACCCAAGACAAAAGGGTAAAAATACGAGCTGCAACCGAACTTCGAAGAGATGGGGCTAACCAGAGTGGATGTCCTAGAAAAACGAGGTACAGTCGTGGAAAAAAAGTAAACACCCCATGCTAACTCTGCAACAAATTTTCGTAAAAGAAAGTTACGAGTACCAAAAGACTGGAAATGAAGTCTATTTTTAAATGATGTATATAAAATTGGGGCCATCTACATATTAAAACGAACTATAACTTTGTTTTTTTTCAATAGCAGTACACAATTCTGACGGCATAAATGAACTCTGTACCCTTCCATTAGCCTAAAAACAAATTTTTATGCAATTCGTACGTTAAGTTTCAGAGAGATTAATTATTTAAAACGAGCGTATTTTAGGGGCTGTATCCAAATTGAAGTTCGGTACTCAATTGTTGACAGAGAGAGCCGCCTTCTTGATCCAGGCCCTACTCAAGCAGTCATTGAAGACTGCCAGATGACAGGATAGCATAAGAAATTTCAAAATATCTAGTCACTTCCATCATACACGGCACCTTAAATCATCATTTTGCCGTTTGTTAAGCATAATTTGAAAACTACTTAGAAGAAAAATGTGAAATTTTGGATTTCTATAAAGCAGGAATTAATAAATCTAAATCCGCCGAAAAAATTGTAGGTTGCAATTCATATTTTTTTCGAATATTAATTTCATAATTCATAAGTCATATCATAAAATTCTAAAAATTGCAAATTCAACGTATTTATGTTTGGGTATTTTAGTATTATTGCTACACAAAAACATTATCACATTAAGGGTATAATTTCAGGAGATATTAAAATATATATATATGAAAATGTAATTTAACATTGGAAGCACTAAATTTTCAATGTTTATAATTCAAAAACGTATAATTCAAATGTCTTGAAATTTAGTTTCAAGGCATAGTTTGAACCGAAGATTTGAAATATCATGTTAAAATTGGGTATTGCTATTGAAAAAAAAATGAAGTTGTGTTCGTTTTAATATGTAGATGTCACCCTAAGCAAATTTTATATTCATCATTTAAAAGTAGACTGTATTTTCAATCGTTCGTTACCAGTGACTTTCTTCTACGATAATTTGTTGAAGAGTTAGTATAGGGTGTTTGCTTTTTTTTCCACAACACTATATCTGTACAAGATGAAAAGAGCCATTATGCACTGAATGTTTCGAAGCTTCCCATTCCCGATAAACATAATTCTGTACATTTATCGTTATTTTTTAATTGTTATTTTTATTTATTTTTCGTTTATTGTAATTTTTTTAACTTAATAATTGCCTAACAGAATAAAACAAGCATTAAAAAATAGAAAAATATTGCTATCAACTTTTATTTTAATGATGTAATGAAAATTTTTTTGTCTACATGTTCAACCCTTAGCTACATTAAGCCTCATATGAGGCTCGTACAAAAAAAATAGAAAGAGCGAAATTACAAAAATATTCTTTTTACGCATGATTTATAGAGGAATTTTAGAACAATTAATGTAAGAAAGATTTTTTTTCTCTACTTTTATCATAATTTGGTGACGAGCGGGTTAGCTGAGAATTGATAGCATCCTAAAACCAAAACATCCGTTTAATAAAAGGATTAATCCATTATAAACTTCTCTGAGAAACGTTTCTCAAAATCTGCGGTTGTGAAAGAAACGTTGTTTTAAAAACGTTTGCTTAACTCTTTCGCTCGTATAAAGTTAAATATATGTGTCTTGCTGGTCGGAATTAATTTCCGATGAGCAAAATATATCCAATATTATTAAGGTCAAATGAAATGTAATAATTCTTTTTTAAACCTTGGTTATATGTAACACAATAATATGTTTTAATTTTAAGTAAAAACTATATTTTAAAGTTCTCAATCATGTGGTATAATTCAACGCAACCTCCTATATGAAACCCTGGTTTTTGAGAACATTGTCACAAAAACATGAGAACATGTGTCGCAAAGTACTTTGGCGTCTTCCGTTCTTAAACTGCTATCAATTTCACGATTAACTTCTTTCCATAACTTTCTTTTTGCATTTTAGAATATTAGTTAAAAAATATTCAAAAGAAGCGAAAATTCCTAATTACACTTAAACACAATTTTTAAAATATCAGTTCGAATTCTATGCATGCCCGAAGCTTGTAGATTTAATGAAATATAAGTTCAGCATGATTATTTGCTGTAGTAAGAACAAGCAAAGGACTAGAAGGGTAAAAAAGATTTAGTGGCTGACAGTAGAGATACGATCGCAAAGATTTAATTCTCGAAGTTATATCTGTTTCTGAGGTTTCAAAACATAAAAGCTGTTTTCGGAATCGTGGTCACTCGCAGGTGGCTACGGTACATTCTTGTGTATTGTTGTATTATATTTTCGTGATACATTTGTCTATTTTTTTTACTGCGTATATGAAAACAAAACTATAAGATATTAAAAAAACTCTCCGATAAGTGAGGAATAAAAACATTCTAAGACATGAAATATGTTCTTTTCTTTCGGACAAGTAACGCAATTATTATGATTTTTATTTTTAGACATCAAGTGAAACAGCTGTACTAAAACAACATAAAAGAACTCTTTTTTTGTAACACAATAAGACAAATCATTTCGAGCATATACAAGTGATAAAAATCAATCAAATTAAGTTAGGTGATTTTCTGTGAACTCATCCAAACTTCTAGAGTAATTACATTCTAATACATACTATAAAAGGTTTCGATGAAGACTTAAAAATGATATCCCAAATCTCAAGAGAACATTTTTTTATATAGCATATGGCTTAGTAAATAGGAAATATCATAATAAAACAAAATAATTTACAAACATAACTAATAGTTTTACACTGAATTGTTTAAGATAAATTTTGATACATAATATCCGCCAATTGTGCCTGTACAAGCTATTGTAATCATGAACTGTATCTGTGTGTGAGAGAGACCAAGAAAACTTATAAACAGTACTTTCGTTTGAGATACCATTTTATGAATATACCATAGACCATTGCCGTATGAACATCTAGGTCACAGAGTAATAAGTAAACTTTTTAAGACTTTCCAACATAATCGAAAAGAGTTTAAAAATTGGGTTTGTCTGTCTGTCTTCCGTTCTCTAACTCGCGTAAGTATCATCCGATTGTCATGAAAATGATGTATGCTATTGGGTATAGCTATCGCAAATTAGTTTTAAAAATGAAGTGTGTAGCATTTATGTTTCATTTACAGGGACACTAAAAAAGTTTCGTTGCATTACGGTCTATGGGAAAATATCGTTAGCTGTGTATTTTAAAGACATTACACTCGATTTTAAACATATATAAATGGATATATATCACTGACTTATACTACAAGGTTCTTACTATAGAACGTTGTAAGCGTATAATTTGTCATTCACTTACATGGACACACAAAAGAATTTGGCTACAGAAGAAAATAAACAATAATTGTAGCCTACGAACAGTAATTGTTAGAAGTGCCTTTTCAGTTGTGGTATGCGTTTTCAAATTTAATTATTTTTTAAGTATTAGTTGGTGTGTATAAATCGTATAAATCATATACAGGGCTGTACAAAAGTTTTCAACAACATCCGTTTGTTAGCGGAAACATTCAACAGTTCTAAGCGTTTAACTGAACTAACTTTTAGCAAACTATGTAGTATACATACATATCTATAGATAATACACAGAGCTGCACAGAAAAGTCGTATATTTCCCGAGTATTGATTGTAATAGCAGAAAATGGGTTTTTAAATGCATTATGGAATTTACAAGTTGTTCATTTATTCATTTTCTTTCATATTAGTGAACTTTGAAGTTTTGTTACACTATTCTGAATGTGTTGGAAAGTGCTTCATAATCTATGCCGTGCACATAATTTTTCGTTCTTGTTTAGGTTTGAACCTGACGTTCCAAAACAACAACACCGCTATATTACGATAGATACATGTTGGGTAAGCATAAAACTACTTAATTTAAATATCTAGTCTAGATCATCTTTAAGTAGAATTCTAACTCACGTGTAAAAGTGTTAGAAATGACTGTATGGTTTTGGCGCATTGCAAAACAAATTACACTGACAGTCATTTTAAGCTAAAAAATATCCTGCCTGTACGGTCTGTAATTTTGGATGTGCACATTTAAAGCTTCTAAAAATTGATAAATGCATTTTTTTTTTTTTTTTAACCATAAAAATTGTTGTTTCAAAGTTAATATTCCAGAAAAAGTATGAATTGTAGACTATATTTTTTTCGACATAAATCGATTTCCAGAACCTTCAAGTATACGAATCCAAAATTACAAAATTACATTCCGCTGCATAGCTATTAATTTGCTTTAAAAATATCATCATTGCGATATGATATGAAACAAGTACAATTGATTCTATCATTACATGTTCCAAACATTATCCTCTTTTTATTCTTAATTTATTACTGGAATTACTTTATTCACAATTCTTAAACTACTTTACCTAATGACATTCTGTTTGGTATCCTATGATAAAAATGTTAAAGAGTTACTGTTTGTCATATTTTCCTTTTTTAAAGACGTTCAAAACATGCATGCAAGAATAGAGAAGTATAGAATCTAGCACCTAAACAAAATTGAGAAATGTAGAATTTTTAACATATTTTATATAAAAAAAATCACTTTTAATATGAAAAATACATATTTTATTTGGAGCTGTAATAAAACCGCAATATTGCTATCGTACTTTCGTGTTAAGGTGGCAACAATTAAACAACAAGGATGATTAAACAGGACGGAGGTCGACGCATACCGTGAAAACAAATTTCGTTCCAATAGTCACCGATAAGGGATATGTGGTTCCGTTTTTTTTTTTTTTTTTTTTTTTTTTCTCAGGAAATCACTCGTTCTCCACGATGTTTAATCATCCTACAAATTTTGGCTCCATTCTTACAATTAAGTGGCTCTACGAAACACGCTGGGCAGTTTAATTAGTCACTTTGAAATGTACATAATTAACCGGACAGTACGAGTCCAGTAGAGTGATCTAATTGTGATAATGGAGTCAAACATAGTACGATCGTTGAACAAAACGAGAGAAGAATGATTCCCTCAAAATAAACAGTGCCACATATCGGTGACTTTTGAATTTCACGGGATCCTTTCACCCCGTCTTGTTTAATCAACCTGCAAAATTTGACTTCATTATGGAAATTTAATCGGACTGTACAAATCACTCATTTTGATTATGACCACGTTGAATATTATAAATGTTATGCGAAATCCGGTATAGAAATTTAATAAAAAATTATTCATAATAATAGCTGGTACACATATATATATATATATATTTGCAGGTAGTTTGGTTTTTCCATAAAATTCTTGTTTCAGTATATATTAATTTTGAGTTTTGTTACTTCAAAATAAATAAATTACGTAGCTTTTGAAAACGAAGACCATGATACCTATGTCCTTTCGCCCCGTCTTGTTTAATCAACCTACAAAATTTGACTTCATTATGGAAATTTAATCGGGCTATACAACACAATCACTCACATTGATTATGATGTTTCATACTACATTATTCAGTTTTATCTAAATATTCTAATTTAGATATTACGTATGATATTTACATATAGAAACCGCCGTGGTGAGAGGACTCTTTCCATCCGCGGTCCTTTACGCTTTTCTTCTCTAATTCCGACTCTTCTGCGGAAGCCAGGTCCATAGGTCTCCAGCCACGTCCGGAGTATAAGAGACTTTAGAGGAAGTCAGGTTGAAAAAAAAACAAAACAAAAATTAAAACCGGATATTTTTAAAAGTGAAATTACACAAATTAAAAACACCGAAAAACGGGAACGGAGCGCTCGGGGCTCTGAAACTAACGAATGACCACTGCTGTGTCGAGCCTATTATTAGTCTAATATTATTGGTCGTATAATGTATACTGATATCCCAAACAATTTATTCAGAAAAAAAAAACTTTAAAACATATTGAAGGGAATATACATACAATTCACTGAATTAAGTTTTTAATATCATTTTATAATTCATTGATATTTAAAAGAGATTCGTTGTCAGAAGACGTTTACTAATGGAAAATGGAAATATAAAGCTGAAAGATAACATGCGCAATTACTTACTTTTGCATATTTGTATAAAGCTATACCAAATATGTATACAAATATGCATAATATACTTGCATGATATCTTAAAAAAGCAAAGACGCAGAACTATTGAATGGAATTCAGGAAATAAGATACAACTAATGAAAAGAGTGTATATTAAAGAAACTAAATTATTACAAAAAATTACACTAAATTACACTAAATTATACTAAATTATTACAAAAACTTTATATAATAACATAATAAGAAGGAAAATGTACCAAAAGCCGGCAAATATATGCAATATGTGTGTTTATATGTTGTTTCCAACAAATAGAATTTATGTAAAGCAATGTAAAATTTTACAGATACATGATTGCTTCAAAATAAGGACAAACCAGCCGACAAACAATTAAATAACATATATCTCTATTTTAAATATTTCCATTTCATATTTTTAAAACTGCTAAGATTTTTGCAGAAATTAGCAAAGTTAAAATATTGCGTTTTTTTTTTTTTTTTTTTTTTTTTTAATAAATGTGCTCCAGAATCAATCCAGAGTGCCAGATAGATTAGATACACAGTTAAAAAACAAATCTTTCTTAATCTAGGAAAATATAATGTGACCACGGTCGAAAATATACAGTAATCATGTTCGAATTACCTATCATTCTGAAAAGCGTTATTTATATTTAGAAACTTCAGTAATGAATACATATTCGAGTTTTAAAAAAAAAAAAAAACATTTATAAGAAAGAAGTGTATTTTGATGCCAGGGATTTTAGAAAACGTTTTTGAGTATTTCTTTAGGAGTATTAATCACTTTCCTCAATCTTGAATAAACCAGAAGTTTCAAATCTTATTTTACCAATTTCGTGAGGAAGTATGTAGGGAATACATCAGGAAACCTATTTTACATAGGAAAGCATGTCCGCACATGTACGTATGAGTATTAAGGTGGAGCGAAAAAAATTAATTTTTTTAAATCAAAAATGGGTAGGTGCCAAAAGTTGCCTTTATACTAGTACATCATCTGCGTGCAATATTACCGCTGAAAAAAAATGTCTTGAGTCTGCGCTTTTGGTCCAAATGTCGAAATTTTGGGTAAAATTTGATATTTTTTGAAAAAAAAAATAAAAAAAATTCTATAGAGATGGTTTTTATTTAAAAGTGTTATTTAAACCTTTATTATTAATGACTTAACATATTTAAACGATAAAACTATATCTTTGTTCTCTATAACTGGAACAAAACTGACAACTTTTGGTGAAAAAAAAGTGTTGCCACTTTGTTGTGTAATACAACTAATTGTTGTTTAGAATACAGCTCTTACCTAGTTGCTTTCAAATCTACCCAGGAGGTACCAAGTGGAGGGGACTGCATTTCATGTCACAACAGTGCATAGCTCGACCACCCTACCATCTGAACTCAATGTTTTATTTATACATTGAATTGTGATTTTTTATCAGACTGCCATAAGTTTTCTATGTATCAACCTAGTACATCTCTTCTTTGGATCCACAGACTTTGGATGCTGCTGCTGTGATCGCCTTACGTATTTTTCTACTGTTTGTGTAAGAGAAGACAAACAGTGTAATGCAGTGCGGATGATATTAATGTAATCTATTCAGCCGTCTATTATCTTCACCAAGATTGCACCCGATAAATGCATATTGATTAGAGGTTCTGTTACCACAACACTTTTCCAATGAATTAGATTTATATAATTATCCACTTCAAAGTTGATTGTCGATATTTCATATTTGCGCATGCCATCATTTACTCTCATCTTTCAACTATTATGTGCTGAGCAGCTAGCTGTTTAATGTGATGGCAATCGTCAGAGAGCATTGAAATAAGAATTTCCTCTGCGTATGCAAAGCACCCATTGTCCTAAATAACCTTTTTTTAGTATTTGTTTTATTCTGTTTTGTGTGTTGTTTAGTAGCCGAGTAATTTCCCATGAGTTTTTAGATCCCTTCTTTAGCTGTGGATTACATTTGATAGTAAACTATTCTGTTGCCAAACTTGGATAACGTAGTACTTTTTGAGTGATCGTAGAGACTCTGATGGTCAGTGTGTGCTCATTTGAAGGCGGATAATTCTGTTAGTCGTTGTTGTTACCATTCTGCGAGGGACAGTTTAGAATGAACCATTACAATTGATCATATGCCACCTCCAAGCACAGTGAATTTCCTCTGCATCATTTATTAGACAAGATCGTTGGCAAAAATTAGATTCTAACCCACAGGGATTCGCTGGACCAAAAGGAAAATCTTTGTCCATGTGCTTAATCCCTTCTTATTTCAGTTTTTGAAGCCATAGAGAGTAATTTTCAAATATTATTTCCTGAAATCGAGAAAAGGCTACTCAGCACATACCAGAAATACCTGCTAGACATTTGCAAATTTATTTCATCAAGATATTACTCAGAAGAACTAGCGAATAGGAACCCAAGAAACATGTCCTACGCAAGATGGCTCACAAAGGTGCATAAAATTATTCGCTTTTATATAAGCACTGATTGACCACCAGTGTCTGATTCACTCACAAAGTATGTAAGTGTTTTAACACCAAGTCTTGTTTAGTTACCAAGTTTATGCTGCAGGATGGCTTACACCAAATATAATCCACATCTAAAAAATTGATCTAAAAACTTATGGGAAATTACTCGGCTACTAAACATCACAGAAAACGGTAAAAAACAAATACTAAAAAAAATTATTTAGGACAATGGTAGCTTTTAACATCGAGAGCAAATTCTTATCGCAATTTTCATGACGATCGCCATCACATTAAACAACAAGCTTATCAGCATATAAAAAATGCAAGAGGTAGAGTAAGTGATGGCATACTCAAAGATGAAATACTTAAATGTTGACCTTATCATACACAAGCAGTAGAAATATACGTGAAGGAGTGTCACAGCAGCAGCATCCAAAGTCTGTGGATCCAAAGAAGAGATGTACTAGGTTGGTAGATAGAAAACCTATGACAGTCTTTGATAAAAAATCACAATTCAATATATAAATAAAAAATTGTGCTCAGATGGAAGGGTAGTCGAGTTATGCACTGTAGTGTCATGAAATGCAGCCACTTCCACGTGATACCTCCTGGGTATATTTGAAAGCAACTACGTAAGAGCTGTATTCCAAACAACAATTAGTTGTATGACACAACAGAGTGGAAACGCCTTTTTTTACCAAAAGTTGTCAGTTTTGCTCCCGTTATACAAAACAAAGATACCGTTTTATCGTTTAAATATGTTAAGTCATTAATAATAAAGGTTTAAATAACACTTTCAAATAATAACCAGCTCTATAGGTATTTTTTAATTTTTTTGAAAAAATGTCAAATTTTACCCAAAATTTCGACGTTTGGATCAAAAGCGCAGACTCAAGCCATTTTTTTTTCAGCGATAATATTGCACACAGATGATATACTAGTATAAAGGCAACTTTTGGCACCTACCCGTTTTTGAGTTTTAAAAATTTATTTTTTTCGCTCCACCCTAATGAGTATATAGAAGACGCTGTGTGTGTCCAACCTTCCATTACGTCCCAATTATTGTTCTGGCTTTCCTAAACCCAAATAATAAGTATTACTTCTTCTCCTGTTTTTCCTTCTCAGACATCCACAAAGCCTTTTACATCTTTAAAAACAAAAAAAATCTCGTTAAAGACCTTTATTCAACGTCTTCATTATCTGACGCCTGGAAACTTTTCGTTTAATTTTGTTCTTTCAGGTTCTTTTAACATTTATTTAGATGTAGTTTGCGGACATACTTTCCTATTTGAAATCGGTTTCCTGGCGTATTTAAAACGACAAGTTTTGAATCACACTGTAGATTTTGCAATTCCATCAATCTTTTTCCATCAATTTGATGTTCAACAAACATGTTTTATAGATAAACATGATAAATTAACACCATTAGT
This sequence comes from Maratus speciosus, assembly GCA_963932465.1. Taxonomy (NCBI): domain Eukaryota; kingdom Metazoa; phylum Arthropoda; class Arachnida; order Araneae; family Salticidae; genus Maratus; species Maratus speciosus. The sequence goes on from OZ010799.1 coordinate 297,311,769, forward strand.
ATTAGCATTAACATTAATATATATATATATATATATATATATATATAGTAACGTCACTGATAATTTTTACATGACAATTGATAGCTCCTTGAAAACAGATATTTTGGTTTCAAAAACTGATTAATACACGACAAAAATTATTATGCAACGTTTCCGAAAATTGGTGTTAAAAAAACTAAAAACTTCTTTAAATCTCGAAAATAATTCGTCTTTTGAGATTTCTAATGATAGAGAAAGCTCTCAGAATAATGGGTAACTCAAATAGGTAATTCTATATTTTTGGTCGTTGTTATATTTATATTTTCCTACATTACGAAACGATTTTTTTAAATAATGTATCAGTTTTGAATTTAACCTTACAACATTCATTATAATTATATCCATGTGAAAATATATCTTTATTATCTCATGTTTATTACATGTAAACATGTGTTAGACCACATCATTTATTTTTGTACTACGCCATTTATTTGTCTTTTCCATTTACATCAGGAAACCAAATTTACATAGAAAAGTATGTCCGCAGATTTACGCATGCGTATGTAGAGGACGCTGTGTGTGCCCAACCTTCCATTGTGTACAATCATTGTTTTGACTTCCCTAAAGCTAGTATTACTTCTTCACCTATTTTTCTTTCTCAGACATCCAGAACACCTTTTACATCTTTAATAAAAAAAAAATCTCGTTAAAGACCTTTATTCAACTTCTTCATTATCTGACGCCTGGAAACTTCTTGTTTAATTTTGTTCTTTCAGGTTCTTTTAACATTTATTTAGATGTAGTTTGCGGATATACTTTCATATTTGAAATTGGTTTATTGGCGTATTTAAAACGACAAGTTTTGAATCACACTGTAGATTTTGCAATTACATCAATCTTTTTCCATCAATTTTAATGTTCAACAAACATGTTTTATAGATAAACATGATAAATTAATACCATTAGCATTAGCATTAACATTAATATATATATATATATATATATATATAGTAACGTCACTGATAATTTTTACATGACAATTGATAGCTCCTTAAAAACAGATATTTTGGTTTCAAAAACTGATTAATACACGGCAAAAATTATTATGCAACTTTTCCGAAAATCGGTGTTAAAAAAATTAAAAACTTCTTTAAATATCGAAAATAAGTTGTCTTCTGAGATTTCTAATGATAGACAAAGCTCTCAGAATATCGGGTAACTCAAAAGAGGTAATTCTATATTTTTGGTCGTTGTTATATTTATATTTTCCTACATTACGAAACGATTTTTTTTAATAATGTATCAGTTTTGAATTTAACTTTACAACTTTCATTATAATTATATCCATGTGAAAATATATCTTTATTATCTCTTGTTTATTATATGTAAACATGTGTTAGACCACATCATTTATTTTTGTACTACGCCATTTATTTGTATTTTACATTTACATCAGGAAACCAAATTGACATAGGAAAGTATGTCCGCAGATGTACGCAGGCGTATGTAGAGGACTCTGTGTGTGCCGAACCTTCCATTGCGTCCAATCATTGTTTTGACTTTCCTAAAGCTAGTATTACTTCTTCACCTATTTTTCCTTCTCAGACATCCAGAAAGCCTTTTACATCTTTAATAACAAAAAATGTCGTTAAAGACCTTTATTCAACTTCTTTATTATCTGACGCCTGGAAACTTCTTGTTTAATTTTGTTCTTTCAGGTTCTTTTAACATTTATTTAGATGCAGTTTGCGGACATTTTTTCCTATTTGAAATTGGTTTCCTGGAGAATTTAAAACAACAAGTTTTGAATCACACTGTAGATTTTGCAATTACATCAATCTTTTTCCATCAATTTTGATGTTCAACAAACATGTTTTATAGACAAACATGATAAATTAACACCATTAGCATTAGCATTAACATTAATATTTATATATATAGTAACGTCACTGATAATTTTTACATGAGAATTGATAGCTCCTTAAAAACAGATATTTTGGTTTCAAAAACTGATTAATACACGACAAAAATAATTATGCAACGTTTCCGAAAATCGTTGTTAAAAAAATTAGAAAACTTCTTTAAATCTCGAAAATAAGTTGTCTTCTGAGATTTCTAATGATAAAGAAAGCACTCAGAATAATGGTTAACTCAAAAGAGGTAATTCTATATTTTTGGTCGTTGTTATATTTATATTTTCCTACATTACGAAACGATTTTTTTTAAATAATGTATCAGTTTTGAATTTAACCTTACAACTTTCATTATAATTATATTCATGTGAAAATGTATCTTTATTATCTCTTGTTTATTACATGTAAACATGTGTTAGACCACATCATTTAGTTTTTGTACTACGCCATTTATTTGTCTTTTACATTTACATCAGGAAACCAAATTTACATAGGAAAGTATGTCCGCAGATGTACGTATGCGAATATAGAGGACGCTGTGTGTGCCCAACCTTCCATTGCGTACAATCATTGTTTTGACTTCCCTAAAGCTAGTATTACTTCTTCACCTATTTTTTCTTCTCAGACATCCAGAAAGCCTTTTACATCTTTAATAAAAAAAATCTCGTTAAAGACCTTTATTCAAATTCTTCATTATCTGACGCCTGGAAACTTCTCGTTTAATTTTGTTCTTTCAGGTTCTTTTAACATTTATTTAGGTGTAGTTTGCGGACATACTTTCCTATTTGAAATTGGTTTCCTGGCGTATTTAAAACGACAAGTTTTGAATGACACTGTAGATTTTGCAATTACATCAATCTTTTCCCATCAATTTTGATGTTCAACAAACATGTTTTATAGACAAACATGATGAATTAACACCATTAGCATTAGCATTAACATTAATATTTATATATATATATATAGTTACGTCACTGATAATTTTTACATGACAATTGATAGCTCCTTAAAAACAGATATTTTGGTTTCAAAAACTGATTAATACACGGCAAAAATTATTATGCAGCGTTTCCGAAAATCGGTGTTAAAAAATTAAAAACCTCTATAAATCTCGAAAATAAGTTGTCTTCTTAGATTTCTAATGATAGACAAAGCTCTCAGAATATCGGGTAACTCAAAAGAGGTAATTCTATATTTTTGGTCGTTGTTATATTTATATTTTCCTACATTACGAAACGATTTTTTTAAAATAATGTATCAGTTTTGAATTTAACCTTACAACTTTCATTATAATTATATCCATGTGAAAATATATCTTTATTATCTTTTGTTTATTATATGTAAACATGTGTTAGACCACATCATTTATTTTTGTACTACGCCATTTATTTGTCTTTTACATTTACATCAGGAAACCAATTTTACATCGGGAAGTATGTCCGCAGATATACTCATGCGTATGTAGAGGACGCTTTGTGTACCCAACCTTCCATTGCGTCCAATCATTGTTTTGACTTTCCTAAAGCTAGTATTACTTCTTCTCCATTTTCCCTTCTCAGATATGCAGAAAGCCTTTCACATCTTTAATAGCAAAAAAATCTCGTTAAAGACCTTTATTCAACGTTTTCATTATCTGACGCCTGGAAACTTCTCGTTAAATTTTGTTCTTTCAGGTTCTTTTAACATTTATTTAGATGTAGTTTGCGGACATACTTTCCTATTTGAAATCGGTTTCCTGGCGTATTAAAAACGACAAGTTTTGAATCAAACTGTAGATTTTGCAATTCCATCAATCTTTTTCCATCAATTTTGATGTTCAACAAACATGTTTTATAGACAAACATGATAAATTAACACCATTAGCATTAGCATTAACATTAATATATATATATATATATATATATATATAGTAACGTCACTGATAATTTTTACATGACAATTGATAGCTCCTAAAAAACAGATAATTTGGTTTCAAAAACTGATTAATACACGACAAAAATTATTATGCAACGTTTCCGAAAATCAGTGTTAAAAAAAATAAAAACTTCTTTAAATCTCGAAAATAGGTTGTCTTTTGAGATTTCTAATGATAAACAAAGCTCTCAGAATAATGGGTAACTCAAAAGAGGTAATTCTATATTTTTGGTCGTTGTTATATTTATATTTTCCTACATTACGAAACGATTTTTTTTAATAATGTATCAGTTTTGAATTTACCTTACAACTTTCATTATAATTATATCCATGTGAAAATATATCTTTATTATCTCTTGTTTATTATATGTAAACATGTGTCAGACCACATCATTTATTTTTGTACTACGTCATTTATTTTTCTTTTACATTTAGTGTAACGGAAAAATACCATTTGTCACTTTGAATAGTTATACCTTATATCATTATTTTTCGGAACAAAATATCGTACTATATAAAATTTCTTTTTAAAATTCCTTCCGAATATTATATATCTTTATATTTAAATCTAAATCTTTATATTGTTTTATATAGGGTAGAAGAGTGCACAGTGAGACATGGTACACAGTGAAACAGCAGCCATTTTGACATATAGTTATAACTTTTTCTCCTAGATGGAAGACACACTGAACCACATCATCTTATGCAATACGTGGATGTAGTTTCGGCTCTTCAATTACTTGTCCAAGAAAATAGCAAGTAATTATTTATTTTAGAGGGGTTAAAGTTACATAAACGTCCATTTTAGAGTTATTTCTTTCATTATGGCATACATTTATTTAACCAAACCTAGCTATATCTAATGATAGACTATATCGAAAAAACGACACAAGCATTTAAAGCTATGAAATTGATGATGAAACAGATATGGCATCTATTTTGTTACAACGTAACGGAAATACACAGTGAGACACACAGTTGTGGTACACAGTGAGACGTGCCTCATTGTGTATCTACTATGTGGTTCTGACGTAAAAAAAGTTATTTATTAATAAAAGAAGGGTTTTTTTCTGTCTCTCTATCTGTGTGTGCGTATGTGTGTGTGTGTGTGGGGGGGGGGGGGGGGGCGTGCAATAGCTAGTGAAATCTACTAAACGTAATAGGCTGAAAATTTGCATGAAGGTAGCCCAATGTCTGCCATTGTCCACCCTAGCCTCGTATTTAAAAAAATAATAATCTAGAAATATTAATTAGAAGTCATAAACTGCAGAAAATTATTGATAGAGTATAAAAATGTTTGATTGTTGAAAATATATACAATGTCTCACTGTGTACCATGAGTGGTACACAGTGAGGCAATTTTCGATACTCTGTTATGCTGCTTCTGTGCTTTTATAAATAACTTTTTAAAAACCATGTATACATTAATGTGTAGCGTATTTGTGTAGCTTAAAGTTGCAAAAAATTTTTCAAAAGAGTAAAAATCGTTGCCATTCATTAAGTAATAATAATTTTCGTCTCACTGTGTACTACCCTCCCCTATACCTTTATATTTAAAAATTATTTATTCCAAATCTGATTTATGGTTTCTGGAAAGACATATTTGCAACATAAAAGTTTATAAAAGAGAGCAGGTCAAAGAAAGCCGAAATGAATGTAAATGTCCAATTTTGTACACTTTAAAGTTTAATCTAATTACTGTCGCTGTGCATTTAATAAATTCACATTTTCTAAAATAAATAGTATGGTGTTGACAACACAATGGAGAAATACATTGATAATATACAGGACTTTGCCGAATTCGAACTACAAATTCAGATGCGCAATTGTCGGCATACAGAAGAACAGAAATAATTACAATGGAACATGTTGTCGCAAACCACCTATTTATTAAAAAATACAGGGTATGGTCTTTCAAACCTTCTCCCTCAACAAAAATTGGCGTCTATTACTATTTTTGTTTTTAGCACGTTATGCATTGTTTCTGAGTATTCTACTCTGAATAATGAAATTAACTATCTCAAATAATCTGCCTTTACTCGTTGTTATTATCACACTTTGACTGACAAAGCTCTGTATAAATTTAATTACCCTAAACTTCCTCTTTCTTCCTCAAATAATTTTCCAAATTTCACCTCTCTCATTCTGCCGTTTTATTCACATCTCTGCTTAAAATTTCTAAAATTCTTTCTTGTTTCAATTGTGTCGTCTAGTTGCAAAACCAGACATTTCCAAAAAGAAAAAAAAATGGGAATGTTGATTTTTTTGCCACACTTAACCAAAATAAGATTGGAGCCAAAACTCATTAGTTTTAAATTCTTTACGACAGTATATTTGACCGGGATTTAGCATGGTTTATTGTTTCCGGATGGTAGAAACATTTATTTAGAACTAAAAATATGAAAAAAAATACATTTTGGAATTTTGGTGTTGGCTAGTTTTGCAACTAGATGACACAATTTTAAAGTTATCGTCAAACCTATGATTAAAATAAAATTATCCACTCTAGAAGATCCCATTCCTACTGAGAACCGATGTGTCGTTTATTTTATTCCCTGCTCATGCAATTTATATTATATTGGTCAAAGTCGGAGATCTTTAAATTTCAGATTAAGAGAGCATCAGAGGTATATTTCAAATCAAGAAATCTCCAAATCTTCAAATGCCTCTCACTGTTGTACTTCCAGTCACTGCTTCAATTTCTTCACGACCACAATTATTTCTTCCCCTGTCTCTTAGTCCAGGGGAAATGTACCAAAAAAGGGGGGTTACCTTGCAAAAAGTCGGGTAAAAGATTTTTTATTCTGAATTGTTTATAATGATGCCAACATGGAAAAACCAAGTTTTCCAACAAAATTTCTTAAGGCTAAATTTTCTGTGGCCAAAAAACAAGAAAATTTTGGGACCTTTTTTTATTTTTTTTAAATATCTCGAGACCCGTTGCCGTAGCATGTTATTTGTCAATTACAATATCAAAGAAGATAACATTCTCTATAACTTTTATATTTACAACTTTTTTATACACTCAATAGCAAGCGCAGTACGCCATTTCAAATACAGGACAATTTTTTCAATTTTCTTAAAAACCGTGAAAAACGCAGTTCTGCAACGATTATTTAAATGTTTCCCACGGATTTAATCTTTATGTCAACTTCTGTATATTAGTAGCAGTAAATTATGTGTTTCAGGGCTAAAACTAGCCTTTTTTGCAACAGTACCAAACATGGATTTTGGTGCACCCCCTCCCCCCTCTTTTAAAAAGAAAATTTACCACAGGAATTTTATTAAATCTCTAATAGCCAGATTTTGAAAATTTTAAGTGTGTAAGCATTAAATACGTAATGCTGAACTACTTAATCAGCTTTGCCAAATATTGATTCATTAAAACCTTGAAAGCCGTACCGAAAGGAACCGAAATACATTCCCCTTTAAACAGGTTTCCATCTTCGAAGGTATAATTGTTCGTATTTTTTCTCTTGAAAAAATATATACTTTTCTTTAAAGACCGAATTCCGTATGTACAGATTTCATTTTCAAAGATTTTACGGTAGTTGTCGTATTGAGGCGTTTAAATTCACAGTTATATGAATTATAGGACTAAATTAGTCACACGAAGACATTCGCAAAGTAACATTAAACCTATGGGAGCGTTCATGACAAATATCTCGATCGCGTTTCGTTACTTTTAAATAATTTTGTTTTCATGGGATACTTGAAATCAATATCTAATGTTGTGCTTTTGTACTTTTTCGGGTTTGGTTTCTTTTTTTGAAATATATTCGGACACTTTCATTTTTGGAAAATTGTTTGGAGCCCGTTCTGAAATATAAAGTATCCTGTTTGAGCTTTAAAGCAATTAATAGATAATTTTAAAGTTTTACATATTTTTGCATGCTAAAATGATATAATCTCTTGTTATATTTATTGATATAAGTGGAGAAAAATTGACAATATATTTTAAAACTAATATTTCAAATATTTTTTATAAAACTAGTGATCTCAAATAGATTAGTAACAGAATTTATAAATTTTACAAGCTACCCTCATAGCATGCATGGTCACGGTGACGTCGTTGTGACGTCACTGTAAGTCACTGTGGTCACGTCACATCTGTGACCAAAATGCCACCACTCAGTGATGTCACATTGTGACTGAGATGTGAACTTCTTAGAAAACTTTAAAAAATTACGAAAATTCTTTAAAACATGTTATTTACTGTAAAATTATACTTTTCTGGCAATAAAAAAAAAATTGTGACGTCACTGTTATGTCACTGCAATGTAACGTACGTCACGTCACATATGTGACAAAAAAAGGGCAACCAAATTCATTTGGATGCCTTATGCGCCCCCCTTTTGGTGGTTATATTTAACCCCGTGCTTCCAACTCTGGAATGGCCCTCGGGACTCCTCCAGAGTATCCAAATTATACTTTTAGGCCGTGCATTGTTTCGAAATTCATCTCTAGTTCCCTTTCTCATTTTTAGTTGGAGGTTACGCGCGGCGGCGTTTCACGCCGCGTTGGCACTCCTTAAGCACCGCGATGTCATGTCAAAAAAACACCATATTGTAAGTCACAGTGTGACAAAAATATGAACTTCAAAAATCTTTGAAAATGAAGAGAAATATTTTAAACAGTCACGAGTTACAGCGGCATAAGGCATGAAAATATATTAGTGAATAGCAAATGGTAAATTCTGTCTCTAAAGGGGAGGGGGGGGGGCATAATAAATAAAGTACACGATACAAGCATTAATAAACTAAATTTTCAGGCTATATTTTATCAGTTTGATATCTAAGACAGTGAATGTATACTTTTTCATGATTTCAATTTTATCTAGCATTTGGATAATATATTTAGAATTAGGAATATTAAATTTATACACTTTACATATTTAGTTTGCTGGGAGGAAATTTCTTTCTTTCTTTCTTTTTTGTACCGACCAGGATTATTCGAAACACTTCTGTGGTTTCAAACTAAAAATTTTCTATTACAGTTAAATCTGCACCTTTTAATGAGCACGTAGAAAGAGTCTTCAGAGTTTAGTCATCTATGCATTTCTTGCTTTAGAATATTTTTATAATTTGTATTCAAGTCATAAATTCTACTTCTTTCAGACTTTTTACATAAAATTAGCATTTTCCGAAAATAAAAGAAATATACAAAATTTGTGCAAAACAAACTTTACTTAAAAAAAAAAAGAAAAAAAAGAGGGCGGGGGTCGTTATTACCATTAAATTTATTTTTACACCTTTTAAAAATTTAAACAATGTTTTATCTAGTAAACTCTAATTATGAATATTATTATTATAATTATTTAGAAAAATGGAACTTTACAATACATTTTAACTTGAATTATTTGGTACGGATAAAAAGAAAAGGTTAAATACATTGGACATTTCTTCAAATACAAAATTTTAATTAACGATACTTTCAGAAAATTACTGCGCATTCAAGTTCCATTTGTCTTGCATACAAAAACAAATAATCTGTAACAGACCATCTGCTTGAAAACCGTCTGCCCACAAAAAAAATAAATATGAGAAGACGCGGGAAATAATTCACTGATTTCAGAACATCACCACGTCTACAACACTTTAAGATAAGGAAATGACCCTTTTAGGATACACGGATATTAATGGAACGTAATGGAATGTAAGTCTTATTTAATTTAAATATATTATTCCAGATTTGTATATTATGAGTTAAATAGTTTTATGTTATATTTGTAAGAGACTGATCTTTAACTGTCAGAAGTGATATTTTCCAATTCCATAACTGTAAAGAAAATATCTTAATTTGCGATCGCTTGAAAAAAAAACTGCGCAAAGACTGATTCATGCCTACATTCATACTGCAATTAATATAAACATTAATTTACTCTTACTTGAGATTGAAAATGTATGGAACGACAATGATTTGGAATTATTTTATCGGCTTCTTACTATTTTTTGATTACTAACACTTACAGTTATTATTATTTTGGGGTTAAATATGATGTTCGATTATCATGAGATTACGAAACTGTTTCAGATTAGAAATTAACATTATACTGGGAAAATGTATATTTACATATTACAGTAGTGAAAATTTTGAAAGAATCTTCTTTTAGTGCTAATAATATTTTAAATTATCTTTTAAAATCCTAAATCTTCAAACCAATGTTTTCAGATTTAACATTTACCAAAATTATAAAATAAAAGGAATTCCTCATACCATATGGAAATATTTTTGAGATATTGTTAAATCTAATAATGCATTTAATTTATCTATATTAGTTTGGTGTTGTTTAATAGTACAATTATAAATACTAATTATTATTTTTAGTGTTTTTCAAATTCGTATATTTATTTTTTTTAATTGTATGTAAGCATTTTTTCTGTTTGTGATTTTAATCAAACATTTAACTATAGACATTCTGAATCGGTTATTAAATTTCCTTCTATTGTAAATTCATTTTCTACGTTTATGATACGCGTAATTATTGGCACTAAAAAGTAAAATATGATATTTAAGCATTGAAATAAAGTGTTTTTCATGCCTGATAGGAAGTTATAGATTAAACTGCTTTAGTATGTATTTTCTTAAAGTTCATATAATACAGGATACATAATATAGGACACAAGTTGAAAGTGCTTATGACTTCGGTTTGTCTCTCCGTCTGTCCGTCTAGCAGACTGTCCGCACTCTAACTCTCGAAAATATACTCGGATTGCCCTGAAATTTTTGGATTTTATTGACGTTTACCATAGCACGACACCTATTTGTAATGAAGTTTGTAGCATGCTTTTTTCATTTACATGGACAGCCAAAATTTTCCGTTATATTACGGCCTATGGGAAAAAATCGTTTCAAATGATTTTTAATGATTTTACGCACGCTTTCAAACAGAATAAAATTTAGATGCATTTATGAATTGCACTAAAATATGCATTCTGTTGACTATGCGATGCAAAGAATAGTTATTGTTCATTTACAGGGCTAAAAAAGGAATTCAAATACAAAATGATATAGGGGTGGAGGGAATTGTTTGCGGCATACATTAATTATGTTAATCTATTTCATATATAATGAAATTGATATATGTGGCTGAGGTTTACATACTATAAATTATTTCATGTATAATACGAATAATACGTATATAGCATTTACAGGGACACACAAAATATTTCCGATACTATATTGTATCCGAAGTACTGTTCATTAGCGATGATTGCTGGAAATGTATTTTTAATTATGATATGCGCTTTTATGATTCACTATATTTATGCATAGTATATGGTGTATATAAATGCTATAATTCCTATACATGGTTACACAAAAGTATTCGTATGGATTACTGGGTATGGGCGCAAATTGCTTAAAGGTGTTTTTTAAATAAGTTATGCTTTTTTTCGCTAAACTGCATTTAATTTACCAAGAAATGTTTGTAGAATATAGATAAAATGATGTACAGGGTCACGTAAAGAATTGGATACATGGCCGTCTATGTATTATCATTTCTGGCAATGCGATTTCAGCAGTTTTAAGAGTGTCTTAGTTTGAATTAAATTTTAACTAAATAGTGGCGTGTAATAAAGATTCTAAGTAAACTACAGGGTTGTACAAAAGTATTCAAGTATGTTTCCATACATTAGTATAAATTGCTGAAAAATAATTTCAATCTGTTAGGCGTTTTCTTGCTAAACTAAGTTTTCCCATTATATAGTATATATACACTTAAAAAAAATGGGTACTCAAAATTGAGTAAAAAGTACTCAATTTTAAATGCGTCACATACTCAAAATAGCTCCGATCCAAATGTACTCAAAGTTGAGAAACACATGTGCTCATTTTTTATTCCATGGTTGTGATCAAATATGAATCGTTATGTACTGCCCCCCCCCCCCCAAAAAAAAAAAAACCCTAAAATTTAAAGTAAAACTGTACTGACATTTATTTCCCGTTCAAAGTTCTTAACAAGAAATATTCAATTGATTATTTATTAAGAAAAATAGCAAAATTCTTATCAAGATACTCAAATCGAATATTTTTTTGACAGGGATGACAGGGATGACGGCCCCGGGAACCCAGCTTTCGCTTTAGAGTATAAGTGCAATCACGGGGGGAGAAGAGTATTATTTCCAAGCACTTTTCAATTATTTTTTAAATGCTGTGCATAATTTAATATTTACATTAATAAACATCATTTATGCCACCATAAATGAAATGAACCATTACAGGGTACAAAACTATTCGTTTGTTTGGGTTTGATAACATGTGATGTTTCAATATAGAGAAAGCATGGGTTCATTTTTGATCTAAGAATATTCAATTCGATATGAGTACGTCGGTTTACTCATTTTTGAGTACTTCATTTTTTTCAGTGTATCAACCTGCAGATCAAATACAGGGCTGTTCAAAAGAATTGGAAATCATATTTGGCTATGGACGGTAACTGCTGAAATCAGTTTTTCAAATATTTTATGCGTTTTCTAAAATGTTTACTTAGTTATCTTATTTACGTCATTTCCCTAAATTACGATGCCTTGTTAAAGCATTCAGAAAGTGTTGAAAAGTATTTTATAATCTATGCTTAACGCATGATTTTTCTTACTCGTTTTTTTTTTCTATCTCCCAGATCATTCTTTTCCTATAAAGCATACCAAATCTATTTAGCTCATATTCACAAAATACAATATATTCGGGAATAAAAAATTTAAATAAATATCGCTTGTCATGCCGCTCTGTAAATAACAGTTGTATCAATATCCGTTAGTCTCAATGTTCGTATTTAATAAAGCAATGACAAATCACAACAAATTAAAAACCTTACACATTCTAAATATCAAGCTTGAACTCAATATCAAGCATAGAACTTAATAAAAAATATGCTAGTTGATAAGCATTGTTCTTTAAGTGGAAAAATTTTTAATGTCTTAGAAGAATAGGACTCCAAAATAGCGATATTTTGCTAAAAAATACGGTAAAAAGATAAGATTTTATATTTACAGCAAAAGTTTATTTCAAAATTCATCGCTGTATTAATACTTAGAAATTTTTCCAGAGAGAAACATTCGCCTTGTATACAATATTTCAAATAAAAATCAAATATCAAATTAATTGCTTAAAAGGCGCAAAGGCCAACATAGTGAAAAAGATTCCATGCCGGGACTCGAACCCGGGCCATCAGTATAGCACACTGACATTCTACCGACTAAATCACACGGAACGACGCCCAGCCTGAAAATTTCTCACTATTACATGTTGGCAAGGCTACAAACGCAGCACAAGATAGAATATTTATCGTGAGCCGCCGACATGGCGTAAACACGAAACTTAAATAAATCCAGCATCGATTGAAACTATATTAATAATTGGAAATTTTTCCAGGGAGAAATATTCGCCTTGCATACAACATTTCAAATTAAAATTGCCTTTTAAGCAATTAATTTGAAATTTGATTTTCATTTAAAATATTGTATGCAAGGCGAAAGGTTCTCTGTGGAAAAATTTCCAAGTATTAATATAATTTCAATCGATGCTGGATTTAATTAAGTTTCGTGTTTGCATCATGTTGATGGCTCACGCTAACTATTCCATCTTGTGCTGCGTTTGTAGCCTTGCCAACATGTAATAGTGAGAAATTTTCCAGCCTGGGTATCGTTCCATGTGATTTAGTCGGTAGAATGTCAGTGCGCTGTACTGATGGCCCGGGTTGGAGTCCCAGCATGGAATCTTTTTCACTATTTGCGTCTTTTAAGCAATTAATTTGAAATTTGATTTTCTTTTGAAATCACAGTGTTTATGACAAGTTCGTCACAAATGACACATATTTCACAAATTGGTCACAGTGTTACTTCAAAGCATTGTCGCTTTCGTCACAGGTTCGTCACAAAGTTAATGCCAAAATAGTCACAAATGACACACTTTTCACAAATTTGTCACACCGTGACTTCACAGAGTGGTCACAATGTGACGTCACAAACGACCTCTAAAACGGCCATAACGACCTCGCATTCTAGTCACTATGACGTCACATCGACGTCACGTGACGTCACTTCGACGGTAACAAAATCACAGTGTGACTTCACAATGACGTCGCCGTGACGTCACCATGCCTTACGGGTATAAATGCATAACATTAGTTAGTGAAATAATCTGGTGTCATTTTTATTGTAGTTATTTTATAAAGTAAAAGTATTTCTTTCATAAAAGATATTTATCTTTTGAGTCCCCTCCCCCTTTTATATGGAACTACAATTCCATGTTTGCTATCTTTAAAACAGTAAAACATTAAAACATATGTTATCAATAATTGGTAAATAAAATATACCATTGCAATGGGGAATAAAATATGTTTTTCGCAAATTTTCATACCTGGGTGATTTTCAAAAAAAGTCTCATATTTTACTTTCCTGTCACATTTGCACAGAAAAATAGTTAAATATCATAATTTTAATTATTGTATTTTAACTATCATGGTTTTTAATGATAATTTACAGATATATTATCATTTATAAGAAATTTAAAAATAAGAAATATATTCTTTTGTAGTCAAAATATCATTACCGTAGGTTGTCCCAACAAGGAATTTATTAGGTAAAGATTTGACAAAGCTCTATTTAAAACAGATGGTTAGAATTTTTTTATACATTTTTTATTTATTAAGATGCTAGTAATTAAAAAAATATTTATTTTCATTAATTAAACATATCAATAATTCTTAATAATTTTTTTAAACCGTGCCCCAAGAAAGAGTGTCATTGCCATGCTTCTGACAAAAAGTTCCTCCGGATTTTTTTAAAGGGCAGCGCAAGCCTTTTTATCAAAGCAAAAGTACTTCTTAAAAGTCAACTTGTTATGAGGTTTAGGTGAACAGAGTAAATAGTTTTATAGTTTCAATAAAACAAGCAAAGACTTTGAATGTTTTGGTGAGAATTCTTTTGTAAGTCATTACTTTACCCAATTCTAATTGTAATTAAATGAACTTTTATTTCTTAATCTGCTTTCATTACATGAGAAATAGAAAATCATTGCATGGTCCAGAAGATATATGGCTGCCATTTATGCCTGGGGGAAAAATAAAAATATTTTGCTTAATTTGTCATTACCGTGCTCACTTATGTCATTATACCAAGTGCATTAAAATTTAAAAATTAGTTTTAAAATGTTAAATTAGTAATTTGGTCTCTGCTGATGCTTGTATATTAATGTTTATGAGGCAAGGTAATTATTTACAAACAATTAAAACTTTCTGATTATTTCTAAAAATTGGATTTTGTTATTCCAAAACATGGACAGATTTTGAAAATGATCAACCTATTCCATTGATACCTGAAAAAGTATGTATGAATTATAAAAATTATAAAAATTATAAAGTTTATTAAAATTAAGCAAGAAATCTTTTTTAATTGAAACTATAGTGCCAATAAGTTACTATAGATTGAAAAAAAATCTTTTAAACAATGCTTTGAAGTTAACATTGTATACACTTAAAGTTACTGTCTAAATATATAAATAGTCTCATTCAGCTACACTCTGCCTTACTTTTAAATTTATATAAATTTATTGCATATAAAATGTCTGTTGAGATGAAAATAAAGACGTGAGTGTGCAAATAATAGATAATTTACTGCTACCAATTTTTGGAATTCGACATACCCAATTAAATCTGCGGTGAAAATTCGAATAATTGCGGCAAAACTACGTTTTTCATGGTTTTTAAGAAAATTGAAAAAGTTGTCCCATTTTTGAAATAGCGTACTGCGCTTGCTATTGAGTGTATAAAAAAATTGTAAAAATGAAAGTTGTAGAGAATTTTATCTCATTTAATATTGTAATTGACAAATAATAAGCTACGGCAACGAGTCTCGAGTTATTTCCAAAAATACAAAAAATGTCCCAAAATTTTGTTGTTTTTCGGCCACAGAAAATTTAGCCTTAAGAAATTTTGTTAGAAAACTTGATTTTCCCATGTTGGCATCATTATAAACTATTTGAAAAAAAAAATCTTTTACCCGACCTTTTGCAAGGTAAAATGTACATTTCCCCTGAACTATCTTCCACTCACTTGAATTTTCACGAAACTTATTTTATTTTTAAAATTTCTGATATACTTGTCAATGATTTCTCATCATCTCTTTTTTTCTCTTCAGCTTCGAAATTAATTTTGTAATTCTTTTGCATCTTCTCTTTTCACCTTTAATTTTATTTTATTAAAAAACATTTTTCTTTCTTTTGTTTTATATTTTATTTATTTATTTATATATATTTTTTTATTCACTCCTTTAAAAAAAATTACTTGTGTTTTATTTTAATTTTGTTTTATTATTTCTGATCCGTTTTTTCTGTCATTCTATCACATTTTCCTCTTCTGTATGTGCTCCTCTGTGATCAGTGTTTACTTTTCAGTTAGCGCCACTTGTCGCATTCTTTGTAATCTCTATTCTCTACCTTTCAGTTCATTTGTGACCTTGCCCCATTATGGACACTTGTTTAATTCGGATGATGACGGACTATTAAAATTTACAGCTCGAAACTCGTACTGTGTGTTTTTATATTTATATGGTGATTTATACAAAGTGTATTATTTAATTGTGTCTTATCGCCAGTTTTTCCGTCCTGTTTTATCTTAGAATGTTGTAAGATGACACGGATAAATATTACATATAACTTTAGAAAGTTCAAGAATAAGGATAAAAAGGTTAAGCAAACTTTTAAAAGATAAAGTAAAAAAAATATGCATGCATAATACACGTCTGTTAATATTTTAGAGATAATTATGCAACGCAAATTTTAAATCACGTACAAAACCCTTATAATTTCACGCAACAAAGTTTTAAACTAATTGGTACATGTCTTACTCGATTGAGATAAACAGATTCTTCAAATGTCTGTTAACCTACACTAAAAGGGAAAAAAATATATAAAATATATTATATGAACTTTAAAACTTATTAATTAAAACTTAATTGTTATTTAAAACTGAACATTTGAACTTGTTTCTTGATTTACAGTAAATATAGCAATTTTCGATATATACGATAAAAAATGTTTCAAGAAGTATTTATATTTACCAGTTATTTTACAAATAACTTCTAAAAATATGCATAAAAATATAAATTAGTTCAGATAAACGGGACATTTTCCAATAGAACTTTAATGAAAAAAATTAAATTTCATTGAATAAAATTACTTTGATTTATATATACTTATTCTTTTCTCAAACTATTTTAAGTGAATTATGAATGAAGATAACAAATTGATTAAATGCGAAAAAAACCTCTTTAATGCTACAACTAATGATGCATTTATATAAATATCCTGGATCTCTTTAATTCTTATTTTTTTTTTAAATATATATATTTTTTAATTTAAAATACACTGTAAAAAAAAGCGACATTTTTACAGTACAAAGTACTGTTCATCTCACGCACAAACTCGATCGCAGTGAATGTGCTGTATCTTTCTTTGGTTTCCTAACTATATTAACATGGAAAATACAGTAGTTACGTAAAATTACCATGTATTTCATTAATTTCATTTAAATAAAATTCTTTCACTCATATTATTTTAAATACATAACTTTAATTTAAAACTGAAATATTTAAAATTTATGACTCTTAATTATTTAAAAAAAATGAAGTGAAATGAAAAGAAAAAGAAAAGTAATAAATAATACCATTAACCAAAATCTTTCTTTTAATTTACCACGCTAAAATTTGTTCATGACAATTGCATGAAATTGACTACTATAATACCGATGACATGATGGCAATGGAACAATATTTGGCGATTTATCACCTGCCCCCGGCTAACATTAAATTATCAAATTAACCTTCTGGCATATAAAAAGTGAAGCGGTCAACCCGGAACTGTTGATGACAGTCACATGACTTACGCTATTATTAAAGAGATGGCACGTCGATATAAAATGCATTTTCCCCTTTTAAATTTACAACAATAACAGTTCATTTTCTTATTCAGTTTTTCATTTCCAGAATGTGGCAATAGATTTACAAGATATTCTGCAGCGTACCATCGTGGTTTGTGTTTAAAAGTTTCAGTTTGTGCCATGGCTTATCACGTTATATCAAATTATTCTTCATACTGTGTCAGGCGCTGAAGTGATATATTTAGAATTCATACTGAATACATGTGTTATACTAAAAGGGATAGAGACATTTGGGCTTCGAGAGTATACTGTATTTTGATTTTTATGGTGTTATTTGATTCAATAGAACACTGATACTTTTTTGCGCAACAACTGTTAGGTTAAAATACAGATCATGGAAAATTAATCTTCAGAGGCACATTTAAATAAAACATATCTGTATTAATTTTTTTCCGACATCACGAAGAAATTTCTTGATCATACAGTTATCTAAAATTTAAACTATTTCCATTCAAACGAAAATCCAATTTCTCTGGATGTCTGAATATATAACGTTTTATACTGGTCATTATGATATGCTAAATGGATATTCAAGTTTTTACCAAGGGTTATTCATTTTTAATAAAGGAAAACAGTATTAATTTCGGATGATTTTTTGAAAATTTAAAATATAGCTTAAGAAAAATTCCATTCGTAAAATGCCACATTTCTTCGTAGTTTAATTTACTGCATTAGCTTTTAATTAGAAAGGAAATATTTAAACGTTTTTTTTCATAATGTGGGGTTTTGGGGTATGCGAAATGTAAGCGGCGCTAGTGTCGCATGGAAGAAGATGAAATTGGTTCAAGATTAAAGCGGAAAAGAACGTAAACAGGTTAGTATGTAGCTGAACGAACGTCAGGCTAAAGGAATAGATACTTTTTCAGTGATTTTAGACGGACAAATTAACGACTTAAGTGCTGGAATTATAATATTTTGGAATAATAATGTACTTTACCTCAGGGCCGAAACTAAGGGGGCAGAGAGGGCATGTACCCCGGGCGCCAATTGAAGATTTGGTCATTTTATACAACACATGTGTGTAAAATTTTAATAAAAATTATTTTGAAGCCGAAAAAACATTAGTGCATTAAAATTACCAAATTGATAAAATGATTTGTCTACAATATACAAGACAGCAAAGGAATATCACCGTTCCTTTTTTTACAATTGCTTTTTTACATTCATATCTGGCCTTAGAGATGCGAGGTCAGCCTGGCATCATAAAAACCAAGCGGACGAAAATTCACAAAATAAAAAGCAAAAACTTAATTTTGTTGTTGTTTTTGGCCGCACATAACATTAAAAGTCAGCGTTAGGTTCAGGAAAGTATCTAGACATATCAATCTATAAATAGAAGCGAGATATAAGTGATATCTCCACAAAACCGGTGTGGATAGTACAGGAAGATAGTTTACGGTAGTGGAAGTCAATATTATACCAACAGTAAATCCTGGTTTTCGAGATCCTATGACAATGTGACTCATATCACTATGACTTTGCTTGCCTCAATTGTAATAATTTGTATTATTACAACAACAGTAAAATCTGGAAAAAAGAAACCTGTCTATAACAGATTCTTGTTGAAAATGAAAAATAAACTACACTTTCCCAGCAGAAAGAATACCAAATTTATACCTGCCAAGACAGAAACCTGTATAAATCGGAATTATTTCCGCTTCTTTTCGACTTCATTTTCCAAGGTTTTTATGAATAAATATTTGACAAAGCTGATTAGGTATTTCAATATTATGTATTTTACTCTTATACATTAAAAATTTTAAAATAAGTCTGCTAGTAGAAACTTCGTAAACTTATCTTTGTAAATTTACTTTTCGGAGGAAGAAGGGGGGAGGATGCAAAATCCATGCTTGCCCCGGGTGAAAAAAAACCTAGTTTCGCCCCTGCTTTACCTGCATTTTAATCAAACGAACTTAATATTAAGTGTAGCTAGACATGTTCCATGGCTAAGTATGTGTCCTTTTATGAATTTTCATTCCAAACAGCTAATAATCTTACTCTGGTGCCCTTTCCTTCAATAATTAACTTAATATCAACAGTTATAAATAAATTATTAAAATGATTTGCTATTTTTGATAGGAAATGGCTTCTAAATTATACAAAGGCTTTAAAATTTGCAAAGTAACTTATTTCAAAACAATTATTAAGGAGTATGAATCATATATATTTTATATAAGAAAAATAATTTAAATGTCAAGAACTCTTTCTATTTCCTATTCATAATTTTTCTTAAAAAAATTTAAAAATTTAGATTCATGTTGACAACATGAAACGTACAACCAGCGCAGAGTTGCTATGTTTATTTGTTTTTTTGCCTACCACTATTATAAAAAAAACCTCAAAGTTTCACTGAAAACATCCACAATGATATTTGTTTGGAAAAAATGGCCAAAAAAATTATAAATAAATAGTTGCCAACGAAAGACCTGAAAATTGGAAGGAATTTTTTTTATATTTATTTATTTTTTTATTTTATGATAAACTATCAAGTATACAACTACTTTTAATTAAGTTTAAACCAATATCCTCAGCATTTATAGAATATTTTCATGATTTAAAATTTATAGAAAGAAAAAACTAATATTCAATTTGTCAGTTTAAAGGAGAGTTTTCTTGTATACTTTAAAATTTCTTTTTTCATTTGCTATATGACTTTAGAGTGTGTTAACAATTATTTCATAAACAGTTACCACCCACTTACAAAAATAGGATTACATAAATCATATCCTGCGCGGTATAGTTTATACTCTTTCAGGGCTGCTAATTTGGCCTTCCTTTTTATTCAGAAATTACGAATTCATACCAGAAATTCAGAAAGAAAAACGTATATAATGTCAGACTTTTAGAATTATAAAGTAAAATTCCCCATTCACAATTTCTTACATGATTATGGAATTTCTGATTAAAAGGAGCAGAAACTGCCAACAACGGACAACTCGTGTACTCATCCCAAAGGCATTCAAAGATGATTTTATTTATTAAATTTAGAAGTATCACATTTTAAAAGAAACTCTCATCTCTTTAAACGTCTGGGAATATAAAAGATTTATGGCAGACTAGGCATAAATGTATCTGTACAATTTTAGTTCGAGTTACTCTTTTGTATAAAATGAAATGTATTAATATGAAGTCTTTGGAATTATTAAAATTAAGATTATTAATATTCCATTTAAAAACGGTTTTCGTTGGAGATTATTTTACGGGTTTAGATATTAATTGAAAAAACGTATAAAACTGATCAAATTATCTCTTTCCAAGGTGTTAATTAAGATTACTGCAATATGTTGATATGTGCGCATGAAATTTTCAAAATGAAGCAGATATTTTTAAATTTAAAAACATAATATTTAATTATAATTGTGTGTTCTTAAACATTTTATTCATTAGGACTATAAATAATATTAATTCGATTCCCTTAAATTAAAAAAAATTAAATCTTTATTTATTTCGTATAGTCTATATGTATTCTTTAAAATTTATAGGTATCCGTATATAGTTAAACCTTTTACAATGTAGAGAAAGACTTTTTTATGGTAATAGGAAAGATATTTTTCATTTTTTGAAGTTGGAAGTATATTTTTAACAAAGAAAATCTCATCTCTCTGAACATCTGGAAATTTTACCGCTTTATTCAAAATAACCCATAAATGTCTGTGCAAAATTTCCCACATTATAATTCTTTTACAGAAAACCACAAGCGTATTAATTGAAAGTCCTTTGAAACGGTAAAATTTCGCTTAAAACATTCTTTTCAACATCTGCATTTTCCTTCGTTGTTATCTATGCCTCAGGTTAAAATGGAAGAACATCCTTCTTTTTCTCTTTTTAAGATGATATTAAATTGTTTGATTATTTTGTGATCAGTGGTATCATCAAAATGGACCACAGTTTTTTTTTAATTTGAAGAGAACCTTTATAAAACAATTTTTTGCTTGCCAATAAACATTAGTAATAATTTTCTTTGAAGTTCATTTTACTGCGTGATGTATACAGAGACAACTTCATACGACTGCTTAAAAAGGCGTATGCATTAAGGTTTAGTTTAAAAAAATTAATATTTGAAAAAATACTTACTCTTTGTAATTTAAATTTAAATTAGAAATAATCAAAACTATTATTTTATTACATTCGTGTTATTATTATTCTTGAAAAACGATTAATACTATTGCTTTTAACTACACCAAAGTAGTCACTAATATATATATATATATATATATGTAGCATTTTGCTACCGACTTTCTGATATTTAGGCGACACCAGTACACCTCGACATAGAATATAGTAGAGCAATCAAAACCATCCATCCGTTATATTGAAAATACCGGATTGCAGTCAGGGTGTCGAGAAAGACAGGCTCGAAACACATTGACAATTTCCCTTACGTAATGAATATAGAGAGTCATCATCACTTTTTAAACTGGTTTTATTGACAAAAACATAGTAGAACACTTCCAGTAGTTATTCCATCCACTCACAAAAATCGATCATCACTTCATAAGACTTTAGATGTTATAAGAATAGGATCTACACATTCGAACGTTCACTCCAAGCGGCGCAGCTTAATTAGACAACCAGAAAAACGTAAAACCTTCTCTCCATCGCCGATGTAACGATATTTATACCCCGAACAACAACGCGCGGACGGTTACAGAACAGTAAAAGACCAATCTAGAAGAGAGGTGGGGGAGAATGGGACATAGAACGAATTATGATTCGATGGGAAAGGATGACGTCGATAAAGAACGCATGGAATTGTGGGTATAGAACACGAAAGAATAAATGATATTAAAACATTCTTAAGAAAGAGAATTTAGTTTTAGAATAAAATGAAAAAATAATTTAATGGGTTTTATAAGATTAGGCGAATGGATTAAGGTTTTTTAAATAATAAAAGAATACTCAACTTTAAATGCATGAAATAAAAGACAAAAGATATTATATTATTAAAGATAGGTAAAAAAGGAAAAAAAATATTAAGAATTTGGATTAGTTGTACTAAGAAAAAGAGGCGTAAATCTTTATTATTACATATCCGCCCACTCAAAAAGACTGGATGAACTGTTAGGTCCTAAGACCTACAATTTCATAGAAAGGAAATGTTACATAGGCTTGGTTTACAATTTTGCCACTTGGAGTAAACCCTGAAAATTTAACTTTTTTTTTGTATTAATTTAAAATTTAGAACGCGAACTACTGGAATTGTTAATTAAATGCAATAACAAGGTATTAATCTTGTTTACAAATTACAAAGATGTAAAATAAAAAGTTACTATAAATATTGAGAATAATTTTTTAACATAGTTTTTTTATTTACATAATAAACTTACGGCCATTCATGGCTCACATTAATGTGCAAAGCATTCATGAATTCAGTTGTAAAGACTTGAACGAGACATTTTATAATATAAGTGTGCTAATGGAATTCTGAAAAATGTCTTCAAAATATAAGTTCAACATTAGATTCGTAAATATAATGTTCATTTATATCTACTTATCCTTACATTAGCAACTCAGTTTTTCCAATCTAAGTTCAATTTTAGTTCAATAAATGAAATTAATATATTACAATAAATAACTAATAATAAAATTCATAATAGCAATAATAATAACAAAATTTTTAAATAAATCTATTTACAGTATCTTTGAAGTGTATTGACACACATACATCGATGGTATTGATGGTCCATCTCTTTGCGGGTACCTTTTTACTATTTGGTATTATTTACTATTTACCACATAGTATTTACCTATTACAGTCATCATAGGTTTTTCAGAAACTTCTTTGGAATTCCTCTAAGTTGAAAAACTTTTAATAATCTAACGTTTCTAACTCATAAATTAATTACTCACAATTAATAAACTCTCTAATTCATAACAATTAAAACCATTTAAATCAGATATTCTCAGAAACTAACAAAAACTCCTAAATCTAAAACTTCATAAGATTTTTTTTTCTCATGTACTGTCCATTAATTAGTTACACGTTAATTATCTTCCAATTATCTAATAACAAGCAGATTATATCTTTACAACATCAATTTCTAGGACTAACTTACAATGAGTAATTGAAATTCATACTAATCGGGTTATCACAACTCATAGCATAAATACTCTCTCAAGTAAGTCTCCCATGCTAAGTATTATCATCTCACTTATTATAGTAATCAATATTCATTATGATCTTTTTCTCTCAATATCAATAATGCATAGTATAATAAATAATAATAACAACAATATTCAACAACACAGTCAATAGTATTCAAAAGTATCAAATAAATTTCTTTAACTAATCCTTAAAGTTCTAATTGATATCTCATCCATATCACAGCGAATGAGGTATGAAAATATACTCAAATATTAGGGATAACATAAAGTAACAAAAATAAATAAGAAATGTTGTGAAATAACTAGCAATTCAGCATGATTATGCAATGAACTTGTTTTCAATCAAACAAGAAGCTATAGTTGCTGAATGAAAATGAATCTTTGTAGCATACTTAAGAAAGGTTGATCAAAGATCCAGATTATTGAATTATAGTAATTAACTTTAATCCTAGATTCAAATTCAATTTAAATTTAATTCTAATCCAATTAATTTTATTTATTTAGTTAATTTAGTTTAAGTTATTAATTCAATTAATTTCGATACAAGAAATTATCAACTTAAATCGACCAATTTACGCCTGCATAAATAGTTAACTCAAGTAAAAAATCTCAGCAGTAATATTCCTGTAGCGATTCAAGAACACACTGTTATATAGAAAAAAATTGCTTACTAACTTATAAATGTATTTATTTAGTTTAGTTAAATTACTTATTACAATTTTAAGACGCGGCTATGGATTTACATTAGTTTGCTGGGGTTTTTCATGGGATAACTTTAATTGATCTGGAGAATAATATTTTCGTAATTTAGCTACATGGACAATCTCCATATTTCGGTTTTGAATTTTCCTATCTATCTCAGAGTTAACATCAGATAATTTATTAAGGATTCGATATGGGCCACTAAAAACTTGGGATAGCTTCCTAGTATTTGGGTATTGGAATTCCTCATAAATTACTAGATCTCCTATCTCAAATTTAGGTTCTACATAATTTCTATCATAATATTTTTTACTTCGCCAATAAAATTCATTTGTGTGCTTTTTAGCAATTTTGCGGGCTTCTTGAACTGAAGGGTAATAATCTTGTTGAAGGGGGGAATCATAGGGTAATTGGCCAAAAAGTAAATAAGCAGGTGGAATTTGGTTATGGAATGCGGAGTATTGTTATACCCATTAACTACTTCGGTCAGAGGTTTCGTCCAAGGAACTTTAGAACTGGTAGAATTAACCTTACACTTTAATCTAGTAACTATTGTTTGATTCAATCTTTCACATTTCCCATTCGTTTGAGGATGGTGTGCGGATGTTAAACCCTGCTTTATATTATGATTCCGAAATTTTTTTAAAAATCTGGATGAAGTAAAAGCTGCATTTCTATCACTGAGCACTTTTTGGGGAACCTGTACATTAAGAATTTTACTGAAACAGTACAATTGTTGGGGAGTTTGAATATTAAATACTTGATTTAGACAGTTGGTATAAGTTTCTGTGGTAACATTTTTTGAGGGGAAAGCCCAAACATATCTTGTAGAATGGTCTATTATTATATCAAATATTTTTTGGTTGAATTATAGTAATTAAATCCTCCCACAGTATCAATAGAAAGACATTCAAAAGGTTGATCTGTGGTTGGCATAGCTTGTAATAAGCCAAATTTCTTCTGTCTGGGTTTTTTATTTTTCTGACAAATATCGCTATGCTTTACAAATTTAGTTATATCTTGAGTCATATCAGGCCAATAATAATTAGGGGATATTAAATTTAACATTTTTTGGATACCAGGGTGACCAAATTTCTCATGAGCAACATTTAGTAATTTTCTTCTTAAGGACATGGGAACTACTATTTTTCTAAAACCTTTCTTTTTCACTATCATAAGTCCATTTTCATTTACATAGTTTTTTCCACAAATATTATCCTTTCCTGCATCTCTATAACTTCTCTAACATCTAAAAGGAAAGTAATTGGTTGAATAAAATATGTAGCAGGATTTCTAGACAACATATCAGCTTCGACATTTAATGAACCCTTTTCATAGACAATATCATGTTCAAACATAGATAGTTTTAATGACCATCTGAATAATCTTCCCCTTAGATGTTTAACATTTTTTAACCATACAAGAGATGCATGGTCGGTCTGTATAGTAAACTTAACACCATGAAAGTAGTGATAATATTTATATAATGTGTCAATGATGGTAAGACACTCTAATTCGGTAATAAAATAGTTCTTTTCATAACTTCTCAATCCCCTTGAATAGTATGCAATTGGTTGTAAAAAATTATTACTATCTGGCTGTTTAAGGACTGCACCTACCGCCACCTGTGAGGCATCAACAAACATATGGAGGGGTAATTTAGGGTCATAAATTTTCAAAACAGGTTTAGAAATTAGGGCATCATTTAGTTTTTGGAAGGAATTTTGACAATCTGAACTCCATTCCCATATGGTATTTTCTTAAGTAACTTATTGAGGGGACGTCTGATTTCTGCATATTTATCAATAAATTTATGATAGACATTAATGGATCCTAGGAATCTTTGGAGTTCTTTAACATTTGAGGGGGGTCTTAAATTTTTGATAGCTTCTATATTATTATTAGCTGGAGTTAAGGTACCATTTTTTATTTCATAACCTAAGAAATTAATTTTATTTTGGACAAGATTACATTTAGATAATTTAAGTTTGATATTTTCCAATCTACATAATTCAAAAATTTTGGTAAGATGTTGTAGATGTTCTTCCAAAGTTGAAGAGAAAATAATTATGTCATCAAAATAATAGCAGGCAAAGTCGATTTTATATTTAGTTAGGATTCTTCTAATGGTTCTATTGAAAATTGGGGGCCCAACTTTGACACCGAATGGAAGAACATTCCATTCAGAAGTACAGAGTTGGTAGTAAAAGCCAATTTTTCAGTGTCTGCTGGGTATATGGGTATGTGACAGTAGCCGGAGGCTAAGTCCAAAGTGGAAAAATACTGAGCACTACTCAATTTATCTAAAATTCCGTCAATACGGGGTAATGGTTCAGCATAATTTTTCATTATTGAATTTAATTTCCTATTGTCTACACATAACCTAGTTTTCTTACCTTCATCGCGTTTTCCTACCAAAGTAATAGGGGAGGGGTAGGGGCTATAACTTTCTTTAATTAATCCCGCAGCTAATAATGATTTAATCTGTTCTGAAATTTCTTTTTCTTCGACTAATGAAGTGCGGTAAGGCCTCATAGATATAGGTAGGTCAGAATTGATTAAAATGCGCTGGGGCTCAATATTAATTTTTCCTACGTCATATTTATTTTTTGAAAAAATATCCAAATAATCCCTCAAAATATCCCTTAAAGTTTTGTTTTTTACAGAATTTATTTCCCCAATTAAATTATAATCATTAATATTAGGCTGCGCGAAGGATTGGAGAGTCACTAACTTTCCATAATCAGGTCGCATTTCATCATATTGGTTATTTATATTAAAATGAAGAGATCTTAGTACATTTCTGGATATGGATTGTTCTACTATAGTCCTTCCTTGCATAATTTTACAATTTACACAATCTATATTTAATTGAAAGTGTGGACAGGTTGGCAACCCTAGTATTGCGTACTCAGGATCTGTGTCACATACTAAAAATTTTACATTCTGCTTAATTTTACCAACTTTAATAAATAAAATACATGATTGATTAATTTGTATAGACCCTTTAGCTTGCCCAACATTAATTGGAGAAATATTTTTAACTTTAGCATGTAATAAATTTACAAATTTAATAGGTAAAATAGAAATAGTGGATCCCGTAACAATAACACAAGGAATTTCTTTTTGTTTTGCGTACCCAGAGACTATAAATTGTCATACAGTATTAGTATAAGATTCTTGTTGATTAGTAGGAGCATATGATGGAGCATACAGGGGTAACATTAAATACACATTCTCTTTCCCAATGATAGGCATTAAGTACCCCTTTGTTAAGACAAATCCTGCAAGATCTAGTGTGGTATCGTTGTTGGAAATGAGTATTTTGCATTCTAGGAATTGTAAATTGAGGATTATTTGTACGAATCCAATGTCTGGGTGCATTGTAATGAGGCTGAAAAGGCCTAACATTTTGTGAATTATTCTTAACAACATTTACAGGAAAAGTTGGAATTATTACTATTTGTTTTGCCATCCGATACCAGTCAGTGGTATTACTTGGAGGATTTACTATCAAAAAATTCTGGTATTCGGGCTTTAGCCCATCTGTGAGTCCCTGCACAATTATTGTTTCACATAATTGTAACTTCCTACCCACTTCAACCTTTTTATGAAAATATTGTTCTAATTCATTTAAGTCATTTAACTTCAAATATTTAGAAATATTATTTAATTTCCAATTTTCATCTTTTTTCTCGGTAATGCAAGATTTCTCAAAATGCATTAACCATGGTTGTATTTTTATACCGGACTCTGGGTCAATAGGAACAATGTTTATTTCACTCATGGTGTTACTCGATTTTTTAACAATTCTAGATATTAATTCTATATAGGAGGTGTTGACAGATATATTGTGAAATATAATCTCCAAACAAGGACATTAAAATAATCAAGTGAAGTAAATTGTTTTTCATGTGTCAAATGTGATTTACAAAAGTAATTATCGAAAGTGTTTACGATCTAAAAGAAGGAAGTGGAACTGAAAAGTGATTGCACAATCATAAACAGATATTTTATTATAAACATTTTTGCGATACTCAAGAACTATAAAACATTTATTAACTCTAATTTTAAATTACCGTAAATATAAATATTGATACAAATTATCTGTTATGCTGATTTATGGGATTAATTTCCTGTTTTTTTTTTTATTGTTAATAATTTTTTATTCATGTATTTTTTTCTCTTCTTCCAGTTGTCACTCAAACTCTCAAAACTGAGAGATGTATGCCTTAAAGCTCTTATTAAATGTAATTTACTTTTCTATTCATAAGTTTCGGCACTAATTTAACTTCACAAGACACTCAAAATATGCGTCTTTTTAAACAACATGAAGTTCAGACCATCAGTCACATATACGGATTAAATAAGAAATACAGGAGCAAGATATAGATTTATTTACTCTATCCGGAGGATAAATACCAGATGTCAAAAAGGATATACATAAATATAAGGTAAGCCCAATTTATCTTACCTATGCTTTTTATATTGAGAAATAGTTAATTAATTTTGAGGATAAAGATCGAACATCACGCGAATATTTTGATAGCAAAGATTAAATATTGCCAACAGGAGGGACAACTGATTTATATAAAAATGCAATAGTATAAACATAATTAAAAAAATATATAACTTTAAATTAAATAAACAATGTAAATATATATATATTTTCTCAATAAATAATAACAACTACTAAAGTATAATTCATTTTTCTAACAACAATAATAATAATAACAATATTGTAAATAAACAGAAATCCACTAAAATACTATAATAAATAATATATTCTCACGCACAGAAAGGTGTTTTTTTTTCTCAACATAACTTCTGGCCGGAGAGCTAGAATTTTATTTAAAAAGAAAAATCGTGCATCCAATTTAATGTGAGACCTATTTCCGCCACTTGGAGGTATCAGGAATTTTTAATCATTCTATTAAGTCGTTGAAACTTAGTGATATTCCACTGTCAGAGTTTTACTGACATTCGTTCTTGAAAACATCTCTCATCGTAATCATACTTATTGATAGTCGATGATAATAATTCACATTGCAGAGTCAGAACATTTCTGACATTCTGAAGTTTCGATGAGTTTCTCTACAAATCATTAATTTAGTGTTGGAAAACGTCTCAGTGTAAGTGATTATTATGTCCAACATCACCTCGCTTATGAAATGACAATTTCCTTGTGATATGTGCAACGCGTCTTCATTTTTTTTAAGTTGTGAAATATGTTCCAAGATGGCGACACTTCCCTGAGCTATGGTGGCGTAAGATCACGGACTAGCGAACAATTGTGTAAAAGACTTTTGTTTCGAAAAGGCGACAACAGATGGCAGCACTAGAGAACTTTTCTGATAGACTCATTTTAAATAGAACCTTTTTTTTTTTTTTTGCTTGTTAAGCAGTTTTTATTGTTTCAGGCTTTTTTACTCTGTTTTAACTCTTGTGGGCCTCTTTTTACTTCTCACTCGAATGGCCGATTTGTCGGGCCAACAACGCACGAATTTCTGTGCGTTGTTCTATTGTTATAAAGAAAACCTTGTATCTGCGTGGATTCAATATCATGATCCAAATTACATTACTAATCTTATTTTATTCTTCTTTTATAGTGTGAGTGTACGACCTTATGTAACCAAGATATAGCATTAGATTA
Organism: Maratus speciosus; assembly: GCA_963932465.1. NCBI lineage: Eukaryota > Metazoa > Arthropoda > Arachnida > Araneae > Salticidae > Maratus > Maratus speciosus. The sequence goes on from OZ010799.1 coordinate 297,341,971, forward strand.
AACGGTTTTATTCTGCACTTCTGCTCATCAATGAATACCACTTACACATTTTTTCAAATAAAATTAATCGAGTGTTTCTAGGTGATCAACGTGAGAAGTCAAGCACTCTGCGTTCACTTACCAGAAAGGTAAGAAAAAAAAACTTTCTATCTTTCATTATTGATGTAAATACTTTTGGTATAACAATTTTATATTTATACTGGGTCCTTAGCTTCAAGCTAATCGCGAACTCACACCTTCTAGATATTTTAAAAGATTATGAAGGCTGAGTTGAAAGAAAAAGTAAATAAATAAATAAAAAAAAAACCCAGTAATAAAAATTTGTTTATCTGATTGTGATAAAATGATGAACAAGATGCACATATCAGATATGAAATATTGAAATATATACATGAAAATAAAAATAAATGTGCATGAATAAATAACGATATATATAATATCGCAAAAAAGAGTATTATTGTGAACGAATATTGATTGATTATTGTGAATAAATGATCATTTTATTTATATTTATGAATATATTCTAAGAAATTATTTTAAGAAAGTCACAAACTTCTTATAGTAAATATATTTGTTATCAAAGAATTTATAATACTTGAATAACACGCTATGTCTGCCTCAAAAGAAATTACGGCAGTAGAGAAATTAAATGATAATAATTATAATCATTGGTGTTTTAAATTAGAAAATCTGTTAATTAAAGATGACTTATTCAAATATATAACAGAATCTCCACCTGCCACACCCGATGATACATATACTAAAAACGCGGCTAAGGCGAAAGCCATAATTTGTTTGTGCATTGAAAATACACAAATTGTGCACATCAGACATTTGACATCTCCCAAAGACATTTGGGAAAGATTAAAAAGTGTTCACCAAAGGGCGAATTTATCATCCAAATTATTCCTTTTGAAGAAACTATATTCGCAAAGGCTCAACGAGGGCGGAGACTTAAATTTACATATCAACAATATTCTAACTATCTGTGACAAACTCGCTGCCATTGGAGAGCTCATAAATGATTCGCACATTGTGGCTCTTATGCTTTGCAGCTTGCCTCAGTCATACGCTCCTCTTATAACAAACATGGAGGCTAGAGACGAAAAGGATCTAGACCTCGAGTTTGTAAAAAACAAACTCATCGATGAGTACTCTCATCGAATCGAATACAAAAACACCAGCACACGACCAAGGGACACAGAATATAAAATTATAAATAAAGGAAATAAAAAGTATTGCAGCTTCTGTCAACGAGATGGGCACGCTCGTTCAGAATGTTACAAATTGAAAAACAAACAGAAAAACAATTACCAAAGAAGTGAAAATTATAACAGTAATAAATTTAACAACCATGCCAACTTTAAAGCCAATTCGGTAAACACCAAAAATCAACACAATGGTAATAAAACCAACTTCTCGAATTTTTGCTTCAACAGCAAGTCAAATATAGAGGATGAGGTCAACCAATCGATCATTCCTCTCTTCCCAGTGGAAAATAATTTTGAAATTGAGTCAGTAAAAATTAACCAAACACAAACAACAGATCCAAACACATATATCATTGACTCGGGTTGTACCAGGCACGTTGCATCAGCAAAAACAAATTTTGCTACATTCACAGCCGGGAATTTTGGGAATATAAAAATCGCTAATGGAAAAAGGCTTAATTCGGAAGGTATGGGCGACGTAAAAATAAAAACAGACAAAAACCACTACATTACACTAAGAAATGTATTGTACTGTCCAGAACTAAAGGGCAATTTATTGTCAGTTAAGAAAGCCACTGAAAATAATATAAAGGTAATTTTCGAGAAAAATGCATGTTTATTTGTCAAAGATGATAATATAATCTTGACAGCTAAATTAAATGATAATCTCTACGTATTAAACCCTGAAGATGATTACGGCTATACTATAAGTACTCAAACTTTCTGTAACAATACAAATTGTATTTCATTGTGGCACCGAAGACTCGGACACAAAATTTTTGATGATATTAAATACCTTGTTAATCATGAATTAGCCAATGGGATAACAATTAACAAATGTAAACATGACACGCTATGCACCAAGTGCATTGAAGGGAAACTTTCTGCTCTGCTACCCCAAAGTAGCCACAAACAGAAGCAAAGACATCGGTATCCTCGCACATTCCGATATATGTGGCCCCATGAATACTGAAACGATAGGAGGGAAAAGGTACTTTATAACATTCACGGATGATTATAGCAGGTACACAATAACATACTTAATCGCGCATAAATCGGAAGCCGTTATCAAACTGAAAGAATACATAGCGCTAACAAAAAATAAATTTGGCAAGTTGATAAAGGCAATAAGGTCTGATAACGCAAAAGAGTATATTAGTGATGAATTTGAAAACTGCCTGATAGAAAACGGGATAGAGCGTCAATTGAGTGTTCCCTATTCTAGCCCACAGAACGGCGTTTCAGAAAGAAAGAATAGAACGATAGTGGAAATGGCTAGAACCATGTTCTCGGACGCCATGTCACCTAAGCAATTCTGGGGGGAAGCTGTCATGTCCGCCACCTACCTCATCAACCGTCTACCAACAAAGGCTAACAAAAATAACATGACACCCTATGAACTTTGGCATAAAAGAAAACCCGATCTCTCGAACATCAAAACATTCGGATGTAAGGCATTTGCCTATGTCGACAAACCTAAAAGAAATAAATTAGATGAGAAAGCCATCGAGGGAATAATGTTGGGATATGATTTCAGAAGCAAGGGCTATAGGATATATACGGGTGAAAATAAAATTATAATATCTAGAACCGTAAAATTCTTCGAAGAAGGTATAAAAGATGAGGAAATTAAACCCGCCAAAGAAAATCAAAACAACGAACAAACTCCCGCAGATAATATTGAAATTGATCTAGAAGAGCGCGACGATGATCAGAATAACACCCCGACCGACACATCCCTTAAGCCGAGAAGATCGCAGACAAAATCGTGGCGTACCACCAAACCGTTATGGAATAAGCGCAAACCTGTGTCAAATTCAGGAGCCAAAGTCATGGACAGACCTACAAAATATCAATGACGCATAAACTAAAGATAAATGTCTAAAAGCCACTAGTGAGGAAATAGATTCTCTGAAGCAAAATAATACTTGGAGATTAATAAAACCTATCCCGGGAAAACGCGTCATAGGTTGTAGGTGGACGTTTAAGGCAAAAAGGGGAGCCAACGGGTCTATAGAGCGATATAAAGCCAGATTGGTCGCTAAGGGATATGCTCAAAAATATGGAAGCGATTTCGACGAGACCTACGCACCCGTTGTAGCGCATACCACCCTGCGAGCATTCTTAAACGCAGCGGTGTACAAAGACCTTAAAATAACTCACCTAGATGTCAAAACAGCTTTCTTACTTGGCGATTTAGAAGAGGAGGTTTATATGCATAAGCCAGAGGGATACATAACAAAAGGGGAAGAAGATAAAGTGTGTAGTTTAAACAAAGCGATTTACGGCCTTAAGCAGGCAGCTAGGGCGTGGAACCAAAAAATAAGTAAATCTCTAAAAGAACTAAATTTCGTTGAATGCGCGTCAGACAAATGTCTGTACAAAAGAGTCCAAGATGGAAAAATCGCATACATAATAGTGTATGTTGATGACATCTTAGTCGCAGGAGACAAAACAGACACACACGAAATATACACTGAATTATCAAAGCAGTACGAAATCGTCAAGTAACACAATATTTAGGCATAAACATAAAGGAAACAGCAAACGGTAATCTAGAATTAGACCAGGAACACAAAATAATACAAATCGCAGAAAAATTCAATTTGTTAAATGGTAAGCCTACGTATACACCCATGAATACTAACAACTTTGATCTAGATCCAAACGGGAAACTAATGGGAGATAACGTAAAATTTAGACAGGCTATAGGAGGGCTTCTATACATTGCAACTTTAACTAGACCCGACATAGCATCAGTCGTTAACATCCTGGGAAGAAGGAATGAATCCCCAAGGGAAGTCGATTGGCAAGCTATCGAGAAATTAATTAGATATCTGCTTACTACCAAAGATCTTAAATTCGTCATAGATAAAACAAAACCTCCAATCCTAACGGCATATAGCGATGCCGATTGGGGGAACGACAGAATAGACAGGAAATCAACCACTGGAAACTTGTTTAAATTAGGAAATGATATATTGGCATGGTCATCGAGGAAGCAGAGTTGCACAGCACTCTCGTCCACGGAGGCTGAATATATCGCTGCCTCTAATGCAGGTCAAGAGATCTCGTGGTTGTTAGACCTGTTAAATGACCTCGAACTATGTCAACAACTACCCGTAACATTGTACGAAGATAACTTATCAGCCATAAGATTGACCGAAAACGAAAAGGCACAGACAAGAACTAAACACGTGGAAGTTAAGTATCACCACATCAGACATCTATGCCAGAATGGCATAATCAAAATAACTTATTGCCCATCGAAGTTAATGCTGGCAGACGTGCTCACCAAGCCGTTGCCTAAGCCTCATTTCGAGTGTTTGAGAAACAAGTTAAACATTTTACGGTCGTCGGTTTGACATAAAAAGCGGGGGTGTTGGAAAACGTCTCAGTGTAAGTGATTTTATGTCCAACATCACCTCACTTGTGAAATGACAATTTCCTTGTGATATGTGCAACGCGTCTTCATTTTTTTTTAGTTGTGAAATATGTTCCAAGATGGCGACACTTCCCTGGGCTATGGTGGCGTAAGATCACGGACTAGCGAACAATTGTGTAAAAGACTTTTGTTTCGAAAAGGCGACAACAGATGGCAGCACTAGAGAACTTTTCTGATAGACTCATTTTAAATAGAACCTTTTTTTGCTTGTTAAGCAGTTTTTATTGTTTCAGGCTTTTTTACTCTGTTTTAGCTCTTGTGGGCCCCTTTTTACTTCTCACTCGAATGGCCGATGTTGTCGGGCCAACAACGCACGAATTTCTGTGCGTTGTTCTATTGTTATAAAGAAAACCTTGTATCTGCGTGGATTCAATGTCATGATCCAAATTACATTACTAATCTTATTTTATTCTTCTTTTATAGTGTGAGTGTACGACCTTTTGTAACCAAGATATAGCATTAGATTAAACGGTTTTATTCTGCACTTCTGCTCATCAATGAATACCACTTACACATTTTTTCAAATAAAATTAATCGAGTGTTTCTAGGTGATCAACGTGAGAAGTCAAGCACTCTGCGTTCACTTATCAGAAAGGTAAGAAAAAAAAACTTTCTATCTTTCATTATTGATGTAAATACTTTTGGTATAACAATTTTATATTTATAGTGGGTCCTTAGCTTCAAGCTAATCGCGAACTCACCCCTTCTAGATATTTTAAAATTTAGTAAAGCAAGTAATCATCCTGTGCGGCTTATGTAGCATTTTGCTACCGACTTTCAGATATTTAGGCGACACCAGTACACCTCGACATAAAATGTAGTAGAGCAATCAAAACAATCCATCCGTTATATTGAAAATACCGGATTGCAGTCAGGGTGTCGAGAAAGACAGGCTCGAAACACAATGATAATTCCCCTTACGTAATGAATATAGAGAGTCATCATCACTTTTTAAATTGGTTTTATTGACAAAAACATAGTAGTTACTCCATCCCCTCACAAAAATGGATCATCACTTCATAAGACTTTAGATGTTTTAAGAATAGGATCTAGACATTCGAACGTTCACTCCAAGCAACGCAGCTTAATTAGACAACCAGAAAAACGTAAAAACTTCTCTCCATCGCCGATGTAACGATATTTGTACACCGAACAACAAAGCGCGGACGGTTACAGAACAGTAAAAGACCAATCTAGAAGAGAGGTGGGGGAGAATGGGACATAGAACAAATTACGATTCGATGGGAAAGGATGACGTCGATAAAGAACTCTTTATACGGCGTCAGAATATAAGTGCAAATAGCGCTGGCGGACACATGGCATTGTGGATATAGAACACGAAAGAATAAATGATATTAAAACATTCGAAAGAAAGTGAATTTGTTTTAGAATAAAATGAAAAAGTAATTTAATGGGTTTTATAAGATTAGGCGAATGGATTAAGGTTTTTTAAATAATAAAAGAATACGCAACTTTAAATGCATGAAATAAAAAACAAAAGATATTAAGATATTATTAAAGATAGGTAAAAAAGGAAAAATATTAAGAATTTGAAATAGTTGTACTAAGAAAAATCGGCGAAAATTTTTATTATTACATATATATATATACATATATATATACATATATATATATATATATATATACTCTCTTTAACATTAACATAATCATCTCAACTTCAAATGAAACGTTATTTAAATGAAAATAATTGATTTAAGTATGTACTATTAAACGATTTATATTAAATTCAACAACAAATGTTTTATTTCAGTATTTATATTTAATGCCAAGCATTAAATTTAAAGTTCAAATTCTAGAAAATACATCTTTAATGGGAAACTAGGAGTAAAATTTTTCAGGATTAAAACTCTTTTAGGCATTTATCGATCACCTAGTTTTCTAAAGTTTGAAGTGTTTTCATCCAATCGCATGTTGAACATCAGGGAAGTGTAAAGATTTAATTATAAGCTCTAAATGCATGCACAAAACTGAGAAAAGAGTTTCTTCTTTTCATAGAATGAAATCAATGTTAATTTAAGTACTTTTTAAATGCTGTAATTTATTAATCGCATTAAATTTAAAAAATACATTTATGTCTGAAATTAAATTTGCTACGTTATGTGTATAGTTTGTATAAAATATTCAGGAGTATTTTTTAACTGTTTTTGGAGATTGTTATTATGATATTATCAATGTGCTTTTCATTTTCTTTAAAACTAAGCAAAAATGTTAAAGTTAAAAATAAGCTTTAAATCTAATATTGTCCTTCAAATATAATTTAATAAAAGTAAGTAAAGCAAGACAGGTTTAAACATAATATAAAAATCATACAAAATATAAAATGATTAAAACCATTAAAAAACATGTAGTCTTGTCCTTCAATATTTCATTCGATTGTCGGTCGGTATTTTGTAGGAAAATGAAGTTTTCTTGCGAGTTCATTTTATTCCCTTTTGAGTATTGTTTGGATTAAATATTAAAACATCTTTCTTTTAACCATTTCTTTAGAGACTGATTATTCTTTTTCTAAAATTAAAAGCATTTTCATTGAAAGAAAAAATTAATTTCTTAGAGCCTCTATATGTTTAACGTTTTATGTTAGGATTACCCCAGATACATGTGGTAAACTTTGCAAATAGTTAGCCTTGAAAAAAAAAATGTACTAATTATAGATATTTTTAATTTTTTAAAATTTCTGTTAATAAATGACTATCCAAAAAAAGGCACATTTCTTCATAGTTTAATTTACTGTATTAGTTTTTAATGTAAAAGAAAATATTAAATTCCCTTGTTTGAAATAAATTATTAAAATCATATAAAGTTGTTTTCTATAACAATAATAAGAAGTCTGAACGTAAGTTTGATTCCCAAAAATACAAACTTCCTACTGTTCAATATATTCCAAGATTTTTTGAGAAATTAAAATGAAGTCCTAAATGTTTCAATATCTGCAAACCACCTTGTAGCCAAATCACCACCGAAATTGAAGAATATCATTTGCGCTAAAATTGCCCCAATTAATTTTGAGAAATATTCAGGGGTGTATGAAATACTATTTATTAGAACAGACGTATCAAATAATTAATATATTGGTATGACTAGCAGTAAATTTAAGTATACAGAAGGAGCATATAGCTGATATTAAATATTATAGAAAAACCACAGCTCTAGAAAGATTTTATTAAGAAGAAGCCATCCAAATAAATTTCAATGAAAGTAAAATAGTTTCCCCTTCCAGTCTATACTATCCCTCTATTATAAGAGGAACCATAGATATTGTAACGCGCAAAAAATCAATATGTAACGATGCAGCATCATTTCACTTACCAAAAATATGGCTCGAGCTACTTAATAGTTAAGAAATAAAAATTAAATAAACATCGAAGTAAAATAAAAAATAACGTCCATAATGTGAAAGAAAACGTGGAAAACTAAATGATGGCGTTTCATAGACCGAGAAAATTTAATATAGTTTTATTTATTTGATTTGAAAATGACTCGGGGCGAGTCGAAACATGTCATCAGTCGAAATAAAGATTTATCCGGATTATCTCGGATACATGTGGAAAACTTTGCAAATAGTTAGTCTTGAAAAAAAAGAAAATTGTACGAATTTTAGGTATTTTTGAAATTTTAAATTTCCTGTTAAGAAATTACTATCCAAAAAAGCCACATTTCTTCATAGTTTAATTTACTGTATTAGCTTTTAATAAAAAAAAAAATATATTACATTCCCTTGTTTGAAATAAATTATTAAAATCATATCAAGTTCTTTTCTATAACAATAATAAGAAGTCTGAAAGTAAGTTTGATTCCCAAAAATACAAACTTTATACTATACAATATAATCCAAGAATTTTTGAGAAATTAAAATATAGTCTTAAATGTTTCAATACCTGCAAGCCACCCATATACTAGTAGCCAAATCACCTCCGAAATTGAAGGCGCTAATTGATTTGCGTTGAAATTGACCAAATTAATTTTGAGTATTCAGGGGTGTATGAATTACCATTTATTAGAGCAGATGGATCAAAGAATTACCATATTGGTATGCCTAGCAGGAAATTTAAGTATAAAAAATGAGCATAAATAGAAAAACCACAGCTCTAGAAAGATTTTATTAAGAAGAAGCCAACCAAATAAATTTCAATGAAAGTAAAATAATTTCCCCTTCCAGTCTATACTCTCCATCCATTATAAGAGAAACCATAGATATTGTAACGTTCAAAAAATCAATAAGTAATGATGGAGCATCATTTCACTTACCAAAAATATGGCTCGAGCTACTTAATAGTTAAGAAGATAAAAATTAAATAAACATCCAAGTAAAATAAAAAATAACGTCCATAATATGAAAGAATACGTGGAAAACTGAATGATGGCGTTTCATAGACCGACAAAATTTAAAATAGTTTTATTTATTTATTTTGAAAATGACTCGGAGCGAGTCGAAACATGTCACCTCTCGAAATAAACTTATTGTTACTGGTTTTAATTTACACCTTTTAGCATTTGAAAGTATAAGTTGTTTTCTATTTTTGGTTACATACTGATTTCCGAATGATAAAAGTTCTTAAAAATATAATTCTACCATAAATACTAATAAGTATATATTATTTTTATTTGTGTTTGAGAGTTATTTAAATTAAAAAACCAAATTCAAAATTTATTATTAATTGTTAAAGCGATATCAACTTGTTTGTGATTTTTGAATAGGAGTTGTTTTCTAAATTAAGCAAAAACTTTAAAAAGTGTAAAGTGTGTTATTCTACGAAACATATAAATCAGTGTGAATCATATAACTTTTTTATGAAAATAAAAGCTTCATAATTGAAGCTGTCACTCTGCGTGGTGTTTATATTATTTTTTAATCAAAAATATTTAGATTAATGTTGATCAAGTGAAAAGACTAACCAATGCTCTTAATTTTATTGATAATTTTCTCGAAACCCTATTAACAAACAAAAACTATTTAAATCAAACAGTAGCTGAAATCTACAACAATGATTTTTGTTTGGAAAGAGATGTGAAAAAAGTAATACAAAAATAGTCGCCATTGGTACAATAGTCGGCACCCGCTAGTGGTAATTTTTTTTTATATAAATATTCAAAAATATTCCTTTTCCTTGATTTAAAACTAATATTTTGAATCCTAACAAAGATAAGACTTTTTTTCGTGAATGAAAATTGATAGAAAGAAAAAACTAGTATTTGCTATATAAATCTATAGTAAATAATACCTTATAATACTATATTAATTTCAAATGTTAAAAGGTGTAAATTAAAACTTTAAAACCAGTTAAAATACGTTTATTTCGACTGTTGACATGTTTTCACTCACCCTGAGTCATTTTCAAAAATAAATACATAAAGCTATTCTAAATTTGCATGGTCTATGACCCGCCATCATTCAGTTTTCCACGTATTCTTTCATATTGTGCACGTTACATTTTTATTTTATATGGGTGTTTATTTTGTTTTATTTTCATACTCATTGGGTAGCTCGAACCATATTTTTGGTAAGTGAAATGATACTGTATCGTTACATATTGAGTTTTTGCGTGTTATAATCTCTATGGTTTCTTTTATAATGCACTGTAAAATAAAATACGACTAGTTTTCCAGTAGGAATCGGAAAAATAGTTGCCCTTATCGTAGCATAAAAATTTCCGACCCAGCTTGGAATAAAATCCATAAAATACCGTTTTATTGACTAATTCCCTTTTTTTTGCGGATTTTATTCCGAGCTGGGTTTTTAAAATTTTCCGGTACGATAAGGGCAACTACTTTTCCTATTCCAACAGGAAAACTGGTCGGATTTTTTTTACAGTGTGGATGGATAGCATACACTGCAATATATATATTATATATATATGACCAATTTTTCTGTAGGAATCGGAAAAATAGTTGCCCTTATCGTATCGCAAAAATTTCCGACCCAGTTCGGAATAAAATCCATAAAATACCGTTTTATTGATTATTTCCTTTTTTTTTTACGGATTTTATTCCGAGCTGGGTCGGAAAATTTTCAGGTACGATAAGAGCAACTATTTTTCTGATTTCTACAGGAAAACTAGTCGGATTTTTCTTTACAGTGTAGTCTGGATGGGGAAAATATTTTACTTTTGTTGAAATTTGCTTGGATGGTTTCTTCTAGATAAAATCTTGCTAGGGCTGTGGTTTTTCTATTATATTTAATACCAGCTATATGCTCCTTTTTTCTATACTTAAATTTCCTACTAGTCATACCAACATAGTAATTCTTTTATCCGCTTGCTCTAATAAATGGTATTTCATGCACCCCTGAATAATTCTCAAAACTAATTGGGTCAATTTTAACGCAAATGATATTCTTCAGTTTCGGAGGTGGTTTTGCTACTAAGCAGATATTGAAACGCTTAGGGCTATATTTTAATATTTCAAAAAAGCTTGAAATATGTTGAACAGTATAAATTTTGTATTTTTACGAATCAAATTTACTTTTCAAATCGAAATTTCAATTCAAAATTATTTCTATGTGAGGACAAAAAGTTATTGATACTCGCTCGTAATTCGCTACGCTAAAGATGATTAAAACAGTTTTAAAGTTGTTAAAAAACAAAGTTCTTCCGGCTATGTACATAGATTTCATCAGGATTTAAGATTTACACTGGTGTTATGATCGTTACTTGTCCATGTGTCCCTCATGATTGATGTATAAATCATATATGAACAAGTAGCTTTCGTTTATAATCTTAAATCCTCATGAAGGCTGGTACATAGCCGTGAGAGCTTCCTTTTAAAAAATATTTTTAAAACTGTTTTAATCATCTTCTAGGTTGTAAATTACCTGTTCAATTTTATATTGTATTAGCAGTATGAGTTTTTTCATTCTGAACTGGTTTGTTTTGCATGAAAACGTTTGTGGCGTTAAAAACTTTCGTGATACATTCTTCTTCTAAGTTTGTTTTATTGCATTATATATATAGTAATATCTTTTTAAAATTTATAGGCATTAAGTTTTCTATTTGTGAAAAATACATACTATTTAAAAAATATATTTACTCTATTTTAATGATAAATTTAATTTATAAATAAACAAAAGTAATATTTTATTTTATTCATGTTAATAGTAAGCCTCAAAAAATAATAAATGTTAATGACATTTAAAAAAAATAGTATTAATATTTATTATCACTACAATAAAATAGTCAGAAATATAATATTAGTCAGAAATAAAATTATTCCTTTTAACATTAACATATACATCTGAATTTCAAACGTAAAATTGTTAACTATAAAAATATATCACCCAATTATGTGCTAATAAACGTTTTATACGAAATGTGATACAAAACGTTTAATATATATTGTTTTATATCTAAAACTAGGCATTAAATTTAAATTTCAAATTTTCGAAAATAGATTTTAATAAGATAATTAAGGCAAACTTTTCTTCATTAAAATATTTTGAATATCAAAAAGGCATTTATCGATCACTTCATTTTAGAAAGCTTCATATATTTATTTTCAAATGAAAGTTGCATCTAATTTAACATTAGGAAAATACACCTTTATGCGTAATAGGTTATAAATGCATGCGAAAAACTCGTAAAGTTTCTTATTTGCAGAAAATTAAATTGATATTTATTTGAAACTGTTTCATATATTAAAATTTAGCTTAAACCCTTAATGGTCGCATTTAATTACGGTTTCAAAATTCAAATTGCTTATTGGCACCCCTTTTTTGAAAAAAAAAATGTTCACCTTATTTAATGAAAAGTAAAAGGATACCATAATAAAGCCAATTACTCTATTCTATCAAACTGGTAGGAATCAAACAAATCTGAATAATCCGAATAAAAGTCACAGCCCGTGAATATGACGGGAGCGATAATTAAGGGGTTAATATAACATCTTTCTAAAGTTTCAATTTTCTTTAAAGTTCATTTTACTGCATAATGCGTATAGTTTGAAGAAAAAAAATGTCTTTCTGTTAACTACTTTCTTTAGATGATTTGTTATGAAATTATCCAGATTTTAGTATCGTCAAAATAAAGCAAAGTTTAAATAAATAAATAAATAATCAAATGCTGTATTTATAAATTTGTTCTTTTATATTTCGTAAAAAGTATTAATAATATTTCATTTGCAGGCCCTTCTTAAAATGAATGATGATATATAAAATTTAATAACAAATAAATGGTATCAGCTATTGAAGTTATTCTTGCAGAAGAATAATATATAAACTCATAAATTTCTAAATGCACTTCATTGTTTTCGTCCCAAAAACTGCTGATAGATGACACTGTTAGAATCTGTAATAATGTGCTCCGAATGACCTTATAAATTCTAAATGTAAATTAGTTTTTGACGATTACAGAGCTCACTTTGGATAAACTTTAATTTGTATATGTATTCTTTAAAAAATTATTTGTATATGTATCCTTTTCTAAATTATTGTTAGTCTTAAAAGAAATTCTTATAATTAACGGTAACGATATGTGTTTAAGTACTGTGTAATGTAACTAAGCCTTTTTAAAATAAAAGATAATAGATAATATATCAGGAAACAGACTTTTAAAAATAATTTCTCTATCTTAAACATCTTTTAAATTTTAGACAGTGCTTCATCTCTCATACCGAAGCATTTCTTTCTAAAGAAAATCTCAACTCTCTAACATCTGGAAAATGGAACGCTTTATTCTAGGCAACTCATGAATGGATGCACAAAATTTTCCAAAGCACAATTCTTTTAGAGAAAATCAGAAGAGTATTTAAATTAAGACTCTTTGAAATGTGAAAATCTCGCTTAAGAACATTCTTTTAAACATCTGGATTTTCCTTCGAAGTTATTTTTGTCTGAGGTAATAAGAAATTAAATAACACGCATTATATTTTCCTTTTTCATATGATTATTAAAGGGATACCAAAGTGGGAGTATATTTTAAGGATTATATTTAAAAGGAACCAAATACTTAATGATTTGAAGTGGGTTGTCTTAAAGTTATTCTTCAATATCTTTTAAACGTTATAAAAAATATTGTTTTGTATTAAAAGAAAGCGAATGTAATACTGTTTAAAACTTTTTTTCTATGTATTGCTTATATGTTTTTTTTTTTTAATTCATAGGCATTAAGATTTCTGTTTGTTGAGAAACAAATATGATTGTAAAAATCAATTGGTTTTTAAAAACTAAATTCAATTTAAAATTGCAGAAAATAATTATTTTGTTTTATTCATTTTAATATTACATTCCGAAAACTATTAAATATTAATAACGTTGTTATAAGTATATTAAAGTCACAGAGATAAGATAATGCTTCTATTATGAATTATTTTGAAAATGTCACCGTTTGTGCGATGAAACGAGCGTTAATCTAAATAAAGTTATTATATCACTTTTATAGCATTTTTTAGCTTTGTTTCATTATAAGTGATTAGTATACATGTTTTTACATACCTATTATTATACATTAAAATAAACGAAGCACATATACTGTTATATTTTTGAAAGAACAGAAATATAAAATTTAATTGTACATTTATTATATATATATATATATATATATATATATATATATATATATGTATATATATATATATATATATATATATATATATATATATATATATGTTACATTATTAGATCTAATTCCGCGATTTCCTTATCTTATTCTAAATTACTACTTTATATTCACTATATCCTAGTTCTTAAATAATCTCTATCGTTAACTCTGATAAATTTCCTTTACTTTAATGTCTCATTTATCTAAATTGCTTAAATATTACGCTTTTAGTATTCTTAAATTAAATGTTCCATTTTTTTTCTAGAATGTTCTTTTAACAACCATTTTATTTTCTCTTCCGAATTTCTTTCCCACGCATTCCGAGGTTATCCTTTTCCCCTTCAAATTCATGCACTCGCTTTATCCACACTCTTTCCATGGCGTGGTTTTCCTAATTATTCATTGGTTGAGAGCGCGATCTACGTCATATTTGTATTCCTATACTTGACGATCAAAAGCCGATGCTCGCTGTGTTTCAGCAGATTTGAGTCGTATTTACATTTTTCATACCACCACCTGGTCACCGTCCATTTATTCGATTATCTATAACTTTGTTTAGCCCTAATTACTACTATGGAGAGATGGGTAATATTCTTGGTGGAAACTGCGTTGCTGAAAGATTTTTTAATAAATTGCTGAGCTGATATTATGTTTTGTCTCAATTATTTCTGGGGAAACTTTCACGGAAAAATGTAATCCATGGCCTTCACTCGTCGACTGCTACAGCTTCAAATCATCATCGAATCTTCGTTATACTAATACAACAGCATCGAATTATCTGTTCTGACAACTTATATTACGCTATTAGTATTGGATGTGATCCACTACTGCTATCGAGACAGCCACCCGTAAGGCATGGTGACGTCACGGCGGCGTCGTTGTGAAGTCACACTGGGATTTTGTGACCGTAAATGTGACGTCATAGTGACTAGAATGTGAGGTCGTTATGGCCGTTTTAGAGGTCGTTTGTGACGTCACATTGTGACCACTCTGTGAAGTCACGGTGTGACAAATTTCTGACTATTTTGGCATTAACTTTGTGACGAACCTGTGACGACAGCGACAATGCTTTGATGTCACACTGTGACTAATTTGTGAAATATGTGTCATTTGTGACGAACTTGTCATAAACAATGTGGTGATTTCAAATGAAAATCAAATTTCAAATTAATTGCTTAAAAGGGCAAAGGCCAACATAGAGAAAAAGATTCCAAGCCGGGACTCAAATCCGGGCCATCAGTGTGGCGCACTGACATTCTACCGACTAAACCACATGGGACGAGACCCAGCCTGGAAAATTTCTTACTAGTACATGTTTGCAAGGCTACAAACGCAGCACAAGATGGAATATTTATCGTGAGCTGCCAACATCGGGTAAACACGAAACTTAATTAAATCCAGCATCGATTCAAACTATATAAATCCTTGGAAATTATTCCATAGAGAACCATTCGCCTTGCATACAATATTTCAAATGAAAATCAAATTTCAAATTAATTGCTTAAAATGCAATTTTAATTTTGAAATTTGATTTTCATTTGAAATATGCAAGGCGAATGTTTCTCTCTGAAAAAATTTCAAAGTATTTATATAGTTTGAATCGGTGCTGGATTTAATTAAGTTTCGTGTTTGCCCCATGTCGGTGGCTCATGATAAATATTCCATCTTGTGCTGAGTTTATAGCCTTGCCAACATGTAATAGTAAGACATTTTCCAGGCTGGGTCTCATTCCATGTGGTTTAGTCAGTAGAATGGCAGTGCGCTATACTGATGGCCCGGATTCAAGTACCGTTATGGAATTTTTTTCACTATGTTGGCTTTTGCGCCTTTTAAGCAATCAATTTGAAATTTGATTTCCATTTGAAATATTGTTTGCAAGGCGAATGTTTCTCTCTGGAAAAATTTCCAAGCATTAATACTGTGATGATTCTTGTTATAAACACTGTGATGAATTTTAAAATAAAGTTTTGTTTGAAATATACAATATTATCTTTTTACCGTACTTTTTAGCAAAGTATCGCTATTTTGGAGTCCTATTCTTCTAAAATACTTTTAATTTTTACACTGAAAAAAACAATGCTTATCAACTGGCATCCTTTTTTATTAAGTTATAAGCTTGATCTTGAGTTCAAGCTTTATATTAAGAATGTGTAAGTTTTTATGTGTTGTGATTTGTTATTATTTTATTAAATACGAACATGGAGTCTAACGGATATTAATATATTTCCTATTTAAAGAAGAATAAGATAAGCCATATTTATTTAAATTTTTTATTCCCGTGTATATTGTATTTTGTTAATATGAGCTAAATAGATTTGGTATGATGTATAGGAAATGACTGATCTGGGAAATAGAAAAAAACAAGTAAGAAAAATCATGCGTTAAGTATAGATTATAAAGCACTTTCCAACGCTTCCTGAATGCTTTAACTAGACATCGTAATTTAAGGAAATAACGTAAATAAGATACTTAAGTAAATATTTTAGAAAACGCATAAAACATTTGAAAAACGGATTTCAGCAGTTACCTTCCATAACCAAATATGTTTTCCAATTCTTTTGAATAGCCCTGTATTTAATCTGTAGGTTGATATATAGTAGTATATTATGTGAAAATTTAGTTTAGCAAGAAAACGCATAACAGGTTGAAATTCTCATTCAGCAATTTATACTAATATATGAAAACATACTTGAATACTTTTGTACAACCCTATAGTTTACCTAGAATCTTTATTACACGCCACTATTTAGTTAAAATTTAATTCAAATTAAAACACTCTTAAAACTGCTGAAATCACATTTCCAGAAATTATAATTTATAGACGGCCATATATCCATTTCCTTGCGTGACCCTGTGTATCATTTTATCCATATTCTACAAACATTTCTTAGTAAAATAAATGCAGTTCAACATAAAAATCCATAACTCATCTAAAAAAACCTTTAAGCAATTTGCGCCCATACCCCTTAACTCTTACGTATACTTTTGTGTAGCCCTGTATATGAATTATAGCTTTTATATACACCATATACTATGCATAAATATAGAGAATCATAAAAGCGCATATTATAATTAAAAATGCATTTCCAGCAATTGTCGCTAATGAACAGTACAATATCATCTTTTATAAATATCATAAATTATAAATATTTTTTTATAAATATTATAAATATCAAATTTTAAAAAGTATAATAAAGCAGTTTAACCTATAAACTTGTTATCAGGCATAAAAAACACTTTATCTCAGTGCTTAAATGTCATATTTTATTTTTTAATGCGAAGTATCGTACATGTATCGAAAACGTAGAAAATGAGTTTACAATCGAAGAAAATTTAATAACTGATTCTGAATGTCTACAATTAAATGTTTGATTAAAATCTCGAACAGTGAAAACGTGCTTACATACAATTTAGAAAAATAAATATACCAATTTGAAAAACACTAAATAATTAGTATTTATAATTGTACTATTAAACAACAACAAAGTACAATAGATGAATTAAATGTATTATTAGATTTAACAATTTCTCAAAAATCTCTCCATATGTTACAAGGAATTCCTATTATTTCATAATTTTGGCAAATGTTAAATCTAAAAACATTGATATGACGATTTAGGATCTTAAATAATAATTTAAAATATTATTAGCAATGCAAAAAAGTCTTTCAAAAGTTTCAAAACTATAGTATGTAAAACGACATTTCCCATTCAGTATAATGTTAATTTCTAATCTGAAAAACAATTCCAGATCAGTCTCTTTCTATAGGTATAATATAAAACTATTTAACTCATCTCACCAAATATACAAAACAAGAATAAACAATTTAAATTAAATAAGACCTACTTTTTAAGCTCCATAAATTAATTATTAATATCCGTGCGTATCCGAAAATGGCGACGTCTTTTTCTTCCATTAAAAAAAGCACACGCAAAAGCTTACATTTTAGACTAGTAACTTACCGCATCTGTTAGAACAAAAAGTTCTCTGTTTACCCTGCGGTATCGTGGCAGACGATTTTGGGCAGGTGGATTTGGAACTTACATGTGCAATCATTTCATGAGACTGTCTGTATTTAAATTTTTGTATTTGAAGAATTTTCCAATGTATTTTACCTTTTCTTTTTATAAGTTTTAAACCCCCTCCCCCATCCCTTTTTCTAAGTAAAGATTGTTTCACACATAATTAATACAAAATATCTTCTTAAAAAATAATAAGATATAAATAAATATCGAGGATAAAAAAAATTTTCTTTGTCAATCTTCATTCTTTTCATGTTAATTTCCTGTAGAATAAAACAATTCGTAAAATAACTTTTTTTTAGAATCATATCTCTAAAACACAAATATGAAATACGAATAATAAATTATATCATGGGTTTTGCATAAATCTTGTATTTTTTTTTTTTTTTTTTTATCAGGAAAATGCTAATTTTATTTTAAAAGTCTGAAAGAAGTAGAATTTTTTTTAAAAAAATAGTTACTTAAAATAGGTACACTAACAGGAAAAAATATGACTTGAATGCAAATTATAAAGCAAGAAATGTATGTATGACTAAACTCTGAAGACTCTTTCTACGCGCTCAATAAAAGCTGCAGACTTAACTATAATAGAAATTTTTTAGTTTGAAGCCACAAAAGTGTTTCTAATACCAGTGGTCGGTAAAAATAAATTAAAAATTTTCCTTCCTGCAAACTACATATGTAAAGTGTATATATTAAATATTCCTAATTCTAAATATGTTATCCAAATTGCTCCAGCACGTACCATTTTTCCGAGAAACACTTTTATAATAATAAGAATAAGAGACGGATTATTATATTAAATTGCAATACTAGATAAAATTGAAATCAGGAAAAAAGTATACTTTCACTCTCTTAGATATCACATTGATAAAATATAGCATGAAAATCTAGTTTGTTGATACTTGTACAGTGCATTTTCCTTTATATGCCCCCCCCCCCACCATCTTTTCGTGTCTGAATTTACTATTTGCTATCCAGTAATATATTTTCATTCCTTATGCCGCTGTAACTCGGGCCTTTTTAAAACATTTCTCTTCATTTTCAAAGATTTTTGAAATTCATATTTTTCTCCCACTGTGACTTACAATATGGGGGGGATTTTTTTGTGAGTGCGACGTGACCTACGTTACATGCAGTGACATAACAATTCTTTTTTATTGCCAGAAAAATAAAATTTTACAGTAACATATTTTGAAGAATTTTTGTAATTTTTTAAAGTTTTCTAAGAAGTTCACATCTCAGTCACAATGTGACATCACTGAGTGCTGGCATTTCGGTCACAGATGAGACGTGACCACAGTGACTCACAGTGATGTCACAACGACGTCACTGTGACCATGCATGCTATGAGGGCAGTAACTGCATTTTCCACTATAGAAATAATCCAATGTTGCTATAATGCAGCATATATATGTATATACATATGATTATAGTATGTACTATTAAACATGTTATGCCAAATGAAAAACTAAATATTTAATATTAATTTGTGAGTTTTAAACTAAACATTAAATTTAAAGTTCCAATTCAAGAAAAAGGATTCTTGGTGGGAAAGATGAGGTCAAACTTTTCTGTATTAAAACTCCTGTGAACATCACAAAGACATTTATCGATCATCTCAGTTTCTAAATTAGAAGTATTTCCATTTAAAAGAAAATCACATCTATTGAACATCTGAAAAGTGTAAAGGTGTATGCCTGATAAGTCACAAATACATAGCAGAATTCAGAAACTTACTTTTTTGTAGATAATGAATGAGTAGTAATTTAAGATATTTAAAATATCGAAATTGTTCAATTCAAAAACTGCAAAATTTCTTCGTGGTTGATTTTACTGCATTATGTGTATAGTTTGGTTAAAATATGACACTATACAGGACGCACAGACACGGTAAAAATGCGGTTTTTTTACAGAAAATGAGGATTTTGTAATTTTTACAGAAAAATCTATATTTTTTACAGAAAAAATCTGTTTTAATGAAAAATTGCAAATATTTTTTCTAAATTAAACTGTTTTCAAAAAACGCCAAAATTGTCAGCTTTTTCTGTCAAATTGACAGATTTTTATTTTTTTTACAGTCCAGTGTTGGGAAATGTGGTGATTCTGAAATTTCGATTTCACACTAGAAAACTTTAAATACTTATTTTATTTTATTCTCGAAATATGTATCATTATACTATTAAAAAATTCGGAAATTGTGCGTAAAACGTCGCAAATAAGTTCGTACTATAACTAGTTTTATAAATATTCAGATCTTGGTGCAATAGATGTTGCACTGTTGTGCAAAAATGCATAAATACAAAATTTATTGGGATTATATATACTTAAATTCAGTAATACGGAAATAATATGAATCAAACTTAATAGAATGTTATTACCATGGCATTCTGAAATCATGACAATCATGGGATATCATTGAATTAATTAAGTATGATAGGATTCAATATAATTAAGAAAACTTTTATTAAAATATTTTAAAGTTTTGATTCGATTTTTATATAATTCGAAATGACTCCGCAAAGTTTGCAACGATAATATATATTAAATTTCAAATCATTCGGTTCGGTAGTTTTAGCGCTGTTATATATTAACTGACGGACAGACTGACAGACGGACAAACCTGATGAAAACTGTAGGTGCTACGTATTTATATAATTACGAAAGCACCTAAAAATAACCATTCAAACTTTTGGGGAGAATATAGAGTTTCTTAATGGCAGTTATACTGAAGCATAAATGCGCCAGCGGCCTGTATCGTTAGAAATGTTTTTAAGTACGAGGATATTTAAAATTATCTTTTTTTCTTGTATTAAGAGAATTCTACTATACAGGGTGTCCGGTCTCAACGGTGTCCAATGGCTAATTCCTAAACCGTTAGTCATAGACATATAGTTCCAATTACAAAAATGTTTTAAATCAGGTAATGAAACATTTTAAAAGCGATTTGGGTCAATAAAAACATTTCTTAAATATTTACTAAATTTAAATTTGTATACGGTCCCCTGGTCCTATAAGTTATATTTAGTGAAATTTTCCTTTTACACTGACAAGTAATACAAAAAAAGTCCCGTTATTCTACGATTAAAATTGACCGAGTAATAGCTGTTTAAAGTTGGAGCATATTTTTTGCTGCAAATTGGGGGTCATTCACAAATTTAGTCGAAATATAATTTCGTCAGATATAAAAAATGTTTGGGAGTAAAATTAACATTGCAATATAAATTTGAAATCTTTAATCATTCTGGCATATTAATGGAAAATATACAATTTGTAATAAACATTTAAGAAGAAAGAAAAAACAGAATTTTAATTAAATAAAATGATTCTAAATTAACAGCCTCAATTCTTTACAAAATGATACGTATTTTAAAATGTTATTAGATTGCACAAGCCTGCAAAAGTTGGGTTATGTCATGTTTTTTAGCTTTTGATTCTTATATATTCTGTACCGCTGAATCCGAAATTGACTTTCATTTTTAACTATCACATCAGGATTTTTCGCAAATTGCAAATTTCAAAGTTAAGAAGTTCAATGTTAAAATTGATTTTCCTCCCCCATCTCATCGGATCACTCAGCTGTTTAGCTGTAAGAATCCCAGGATAAGCAAAAATATCGAATAAATTTTTTAATAAAATAAAATAAAAAATGTTTTACATATGTTTTATAGTATGAGATTTTCGCTATATTTTTTTAACTTACACATTTGCGATTTGCAAAAAAAATTCTAACGTGATGGTTAAAAATGAAGGTCATTTTCAGATTCAGTGCTAAAAAATGCGAAAAAATCAATTATCAAAAGTTAAACAACACAACCATCTCCTCTACTTTATAGTATTCCATTTTTGTTATTTTTTAAATTTGAAAATTTATGATTTGCAAAATATTCTGACATGATCGTTAAAAATTAAGGTAATTTTCGGATTCAGTGCTAAAAAATACATAAAAGTTAAAAAACCCAACAATCGCAGTCTTGTACTATCTAATCTAAAACTTTTTCTTAAACTCCTTTGCAGAAAACTGTCCGAAATATTTTGTGTTATCCTGTAAAATAAGTATAAATGGTAACCACCGAAAATCTTAATAATATTAGATTGTTATCGGATTTGCGCCAGTATGTAAAATGCAATCTCGATCGGATATTTAAAAGTGGGTTAACGTTCGAGTACAAATTTTGAACTGGAAAAACATACATACGATTGTTGAAGTAACATAAAAACTTATAAAAACACATAATTTTTGTTAAAAGAAATCATAAGAGAAACAGTCTCGAATCCTGACAAAATAAAAAATATGTTATTTTAGCCAATTTGAGACTTAATCGTAATACTTGTAGGATTTTTTTTCAAAGCGCAGATACACATGAAGTAAGATCTTCGAATACTTTAAACACTTAGTATATGATCCCTCAAAGCCAAACCGAACTCATTTGTTTTCAGAGTAGAAAAGTGGCATAAGTCATGCTTTTTAAAGTTTCATAACTCGCTCAATTTTAGCGTTATATGAATGGGACTTTTTTTTGTCTTACTTGTCAGTGTGATAGGAAAAAATTACTAAATATAACTTATAGGACCGGGGGACCGTATAAAAATTTAAATTTCGTATTTTTTTAAGAAATGTTTTTATTGACCCAAATCGCTTTTAAAATGTTTCTTTACCTGATTTAAAACATTTTTGTAATTGGAACTATATGTCTATGACTAATGGTTTAGGAATTAGCCATTGGACACCGTTGCAACCGGACACCCTGTATATGTTTTTTCGTGTATGCTGTGGATGGGAGTGCTTTTTTCATTTGTATGAAGTAAAATGTTTTTTGTACCCGTTTACATTATTATTCGAAAACTCCTGTTGCAGCACTTGTTGTTGTCAAGCTTTGATTTTATCTGATCAGACTTGGGCGGGAACCGGATTAATTTTTTCTCTGCAGATTCCGTCTGTCGTTATTGTACACTGTTAAAAATTTGCAGCATTCTGGCAGGTCATTTGACCGTTTTTTTCCGAAAACGGTTACACAACTGTAATTTAACACTATTCTGACCATATTGTTGGTCATGGTATGGTCAAAATACAGTTAAATTATGGTTATGAAACCGTTTTTTTCAATAAACGGTCGAATGACCTGCCAGAATGCTGCAAAATTTTTAACAGTGTATTCTCAATATTTATTTTATTCTCATTATTTATATTTTCTATTTTATTATCATTATTTATTGATTTATTTTGTTCTATTTTTTTTATTTTATTTATTTTCTCATTAATTCTTTTATCTCATAAGACAAAGTTGGGTCTACACTGTTAAAAATTTTGCAGCATTCTGGCAGGTCATTCGACCGTTTTTTGAAAAAACAGTTTCATAACCATAATTTAACTATATTCTGACCATAAAATGGCCAAAAATATGGTCAAAATAGTGTTAAATTACGGTTGTTTTAACCGTTTTCGAAAAAAACGGTCAAATGACCTGCCAGAATGCTGCAAATTTTTAACAGTGTAGGTTTGTGCTTTTTTTTTTTTTTTTTTTTTTTTTTTTTTTTTTTTTTTGCTCAACAGACTCTGACAGACACTAACTACGGCAAGACAGGTCAGTTTGCTAATTTTAAATAAGACAGGGGAATTCTAAATGGTGGACAAAATTTCCCAAGATTCTATCACCTTGAATCATACATTGCATGTGTATGACAAAGGGAATTTTTTAAAGAGGAGGGCTTAATGTTTAAAATCATTCCATTAATTCTCTGTTAAATCTCGCATACTGCCCAACAGCTTCAAATGTGACCAAGATGTTCTGACAAATCGTTATATTATTCAAGTAATGGAAATTGTGAACTTTAAAGGTATATCCGTCCAATTTGCACGATTGTGTTTTCTGTAGAACGAAACATAATTTTAAAATTTTCACATTTTGTTAAAGATACTTCCAGAGTAATTTTGAGTATTTTTAACGCAAATATTTGTTCAATTACTGAATAAATATACTAATGCTAGCAGTACCACACCGTGTTGCTTGTATTTCTTGAGATAATACAGGGAGAAATTTTAAAAAATGACTATTTATTTCCCTATGGTCTAATATGAGATTTCGAGTTTGTCTGAAGCGTTTCTCAATGTGTACAAAACAGAAGTTGCAAGAGGGTAAAGAAAGAATGTAGAATGGAAATCGTTTTTACTTTCATTTTAACCCTTACATACCATGGGATGTAACCCAGCCTTACCGGGTTACAGAACACACTGACCAGTGTTAGAATCATGTATTAGTATATTTTTAATTGAAAACTCTATTACGTTTTGCATATTTAACATTTTTACATTTTCTTTGAGAAACGTGAAAAATCATTTTTATATAAGAAATAACAATTACGCATTCGAATGAAGTTTAGGAGCTTATTAAAGACAGGCTATCCGTGATTAGCTATATGCCAGGGGTTATCAGCAAAAAAATCGTCAAAGATTTCATTATTCATAGCAACTTTTTAATGACAAAGCCCTATTTCTTTCATTACGTACTTTTTTATCGGATCCAAAAAAATCGTAGTTCACTTTTATAATATTGACAGACCAATACCTTTCTTTTACCCGACTGCCAAGAAGGATTATGTGTTTGACACGTATATGGCTAGTTGGATTTCTTTATACCCTCGAAACATCCCAGCGGCTGGATGGATTTTATCTAATGGGGTCTCTGTCGATTCGTCTTAACGGTTCAATGGTTATAGGGTAGGGTTTTTTTTCACAAATGCAAAATGACGGCGGTAAAATACAAAGTGGCGGCAGAGACAAAAAAAAGTACCCATATTGAGTGTCATATCATTGGATAAGTATTTAAAAATGAAGACGATGTTTCCTGGACTATTTTACAGTCAGAAGTTCCCTTTAAGTATTACACAACATGAAAGTTGTGTAGATAGGATCTCTAGCTTTACGAAATCTATAAAATCTGAAACGGTGAAATTTTTTCAGTTTTGGTCACGGCCTAATCCAACTGTAACGATATGAGTATTAATTAAACAGAACTAAAAATTCGTCAATAAATAATTAAATTTAAAAAAATCAAAAAACTGGAATGCGTAAAAAGTGAACTAAAAACAGGAAAACAAGATGACGTAGGAAAATAATAGAGTGTGTAATGGAAATCCATTTACTTAAGTAGTTGCAGTCGGAAGCAAACATTCAGGAGCTGCAGTACATACCTAAACATGAATCTGATGCCTCCGACTGCAATTACTTAAGTAAAAAGGATTTCCATTACACACTCTACTATTTTCCTACGCCATCTTGTTTCCCTCTTTTTAATTAGATTTAGTGCTATTTTATGGTTTATAACAGTTTTTCAAACATAATTATTCTTCGTATTTGTCTCAAGAATGAATATTTGTTTTCTAAACTAATGAAGAGTATTTGCAATAAGAAATTACATAGCGAGTACAATATAAATTAAAAACAACGTTCTAAGCACAAAGACACGTTAATTCTTCTTGTAAACTAGTTTCAGTAGCCATAGCGTGCCGCCATCATTGCAAAATATGCTCAGAAAATAAAATTGCTGAAATATATTTAGGAGAAGTGGATTCAATGATAAAGTTTATTAGCCAATAAAATTACAGGAAACAGCCAATGAAAGAGGAGTGGATTCAAAGGTAAAGTTTATTATCCAATAGAATTACGATAGGAAATTTTAAGAAACGGGTAATATGAGCTGATTCAAAAATCAAATTTATTGGCCAATAGAACTTCCGGAAAGTTTAGAGAACAGCCAATAAGATATAATAAATAGAATGTGAAAATATGCAAGTGCAATTTATGAACAAGTAACCTTCTCCAAGTAATAGCATCGTTTTCCCTTTCTTTCTCAAATCCAACTTTTACCTTGCAAAAAGCTATAGGTAACTTGAATTCAGAATAACTTTCACCCCTGCTAATAAATTTACTCTCTCCGAACTGGAAGATCCTATTGAGGTATTTAATTCCTGGGGTATCTATAGTATAAGTTCTCAATGCGCTCTTTCTTATATTGGACAAACCAAGCGTAGTTTAAAGTTTCGAATTAAAGAGCACAAGCAATATGTTCAGAAAGAAGAAATTAACAAATCTGCCATTGCTCATTGCAGGAAAATGAATCATATTTTTTTATTTTAGCGCCGCCAAAACTATCTCAAAACCCATTTCCATTGATGAGCTTGACTTTCTTGAAGCATTCCATATTTATAAAAAAATTTAAAATGTTGTTAATTGGGATTTTACTATTCCTCCGTTGTCAGATTGCTGGAAAAAATATAAAAAATCTACTTGTTCATAAATTCCACTTGCATATTTTCTCATTATATTTATTAAATCTAATTGGCTGTTCTCTAAATTTGCCTGAAATTCTATTAGCAAATAAACTTGATCTTTGAATCCACTCACATGACCCGTTTCCTAAAATTTCATATCGTAATTCTATTGGCTAATAAATTTTAACTTTGAATCCGCTTCTCTTTCATTGGCTGTTTCACGTAATTTTATTAGCTAATAAACTTTATCATTGAACGCACTTCTCCTACATATATTTCAGCAACTTTATTATCTGAGTAATCATATTTTGTACTGATGACGGTACGCTATGTCTAATGAAACTAGTTTGTAAGAAAAAATGAAGTATTTTGGTGCTTTGAACTTTGTTTTTTATTTATATAATGAAGAGTAACTAGTGACAGGCGGGATATCACAATTGGCAATAGAATGCTCGGAGTAAATTTAAAATGACTTTCTTTCTTTTAACATTAAAACATTTCTTTTACATTAAAATGATTTCTTTTTTTTAAACATTAATCCTCGTAATTAGGTCCATTTCCGAATTTTACCATTATGGTCATATTGTAATTTCAAATGGATGTGAATACGACTGAAGATTTCAGCAACACTATTTGCCAAATAACAATTGTTCAAATACGACATTCGGCTATAGGTTCAATTACGGAAGATTAATCATAATTTCAGATTAACTGTAAAATACCTCACTTTTGAATTAAACTGAGTTTCTTTTTGAATATTAATAATGTGAATTATCACATTGCTAACAAAGCGTAAACCAACTTTTTTTAGTGAAAAATGTCCAAGCCGGGAATCGAACCCGGGTCCCTGGAATAGATCTCCAGTGCTCTACCACTAAACCACAAGGACGATGTCCAGCCTGGCATTTCTCACTTATATAAGTCGGTAAGGCTGCAATCGCAGCACAAGATGGAGAAGTCTTCATGAGCACACATTCCTAGCGGCGTAACATGAGACGCAGACAAACCCAGCACATGAAGACTTCTCCACCTTGTGCTGCGATTGCAGCCTTACCGACTTATATAAGTGAGAAATGCCAGGCTGGACATCGTCCTTGTGGTTTAGTGGTAGAGCACTGGAGATCTATTCCAGGGACCCGGGTTCGATTCCCGGCTTGGACATTTTTCACTAAAAAAAGTTGGTTTACGCTTTGTTAGCAATGTGATAATTCACATCATTAATATTCAATAATTTCAAGCGTAATTTCACTGCTGAAATGTAGTTGAAAAATTAATTAAAAATTGAGTTTCTTTTTCTTTCAGGTATACAAGCATATCTAATATACTACAATTATTTTATATCTGCTCTGAGAAAAATTAATGCTGGGTAGGAATCTCCAGAAGAGGGATTTTTTATCTATTGGGATTTTTTATAGATTCTTATTAATCCAGAGATTAAGAGCGTAGTTATTTTGCATGCCTATTAACATTGTGTTTTGCTTCTTTTATATTACCTGAATAAAAAAGACTATTTTTATCTTTTTAAGTGCTGACGGCTTAGACTTCGGTAATCAGACTCAGCGGTAGTTTAAATATTCGTATTTTAATAAATGTGCCTCACACCTATTAAGGCACGCACTTTTGTTTAGGGGGTCTTATACCTTTTAAACGCGACGAAATTTAACTAAAAAATTCAAAGTTTGAATTTGTCCAGCTTCAAAACATTTTTATGTATAAATATGGAATTTTGGATATTGATTAAACAGATTGTTCTTTGTAATATGCTGTCATTAGAAATTTAAGCCTTTTACAGAATTTTTGTATTGCTGAAATCAAAATAGCTCTTTTTTTACTCCATAAGTCATTGCGTGCATGATATCTTGAGAAGGTGTGGATGGATTGTCATGAAATTTGGTAAAGATATTAAACATATATGTGTGTTGAAAATGAACTATTCTTAGGCCAAAATTATTTCATTAAGTATATAAAAATATACTTCTGTAAAAAAATAAATAAAAATTTTGTATTTTTAATGAATAAAAATAGTCATAACTAAAAATATTACCATTGTAAATACTTAAAAATAGTTCATTTTAAACACAAATATTTGTTTAATATCTTTATTAAATTTCATGACAATCCATACATACTTTCTCAAGATATAATGCGTGCAATGACTTCTGGAGTTAAAAAAGGAGCTATTTTGATTTCAACAATACACAAATTCTGTAAAAGGCTAATAAATTTCTAATGGTTACATATTACAAAGCACAATCTGTTTAATCAATATCCAAAATTTCATGTTTATACATAAAAAAGTTTTGAAGATAGACTAATTCAAACTTTGAAGATTTTCGTTAATTTTCGACGCGTTTAAAAGGTACAAGACCCCTTAAAAGCATCATGTACGTTTTAAATGAATATTTGGTATGCAACTATTTGCACTAATACTTAAAGCAGTTCTCCGGTTCCATGCTCAACAACGCGAAACTTTCTGTCACATTTTCTGACTCATTAAACATAAAGGCTTAAAATTCGTGACTATTTAAGCTATTTGTAACCGAAATGAGTTTTCCATTTTATGATAAATAAATTATTTATACAGTTATGAGCAATTGTGGCCACATAACGACAGGTTTTTGTCTTTTATCACGGTGTTGCATCGGGGAATTCAGTTGAAAACGCCAAATTTGACAGTATTTTCTGAAAGATGTTATGCTTTTACCAAAAAAAGAAAAAAACATCTTTCGATTACACTGTTTTTTAATAAGAACATCTGCCAATATCATGCGTTTCAGAACAAAAATGAATTAAAAAATCTGCCAAAAGTAGCTTTTTCGGATTTGTGAACAGCCTTAACTTGACGTTTATGAACAATCTTAACTTGAAGTTTATGAAAAAACTCACATTTTCTAGTCTTATTTTTGGGACTCGAGAAATTTAAATTCAGAAAAAAAAGATGTTCATTTCACACAATTTTGGTATTTTTTTTTCACTTTTAAAATTAAAATATATGTTTTATTTGGTACGTGTACAAAAGTATAGGATATCTCTCAGAGTACCGAATAAAACGCAATAAATGCATCCATATGAGGTTGCATTTACTGAAACTTTATTTGGAGTTGCTTAAATTTAAAGCCTTCACTTTATGTGTAATATTAATCTTTAATTAGACAAATAGATCAATAGGGTTTCCAGTCTTTATAAAACACAACTGTTAAATATAAACTGAAATTTTTCATTGATAGAAATTAAATCTAAAATGATTAGATGAAAGTGACGTCATTTTCCATGAATTTTTAAGCGTAACATCAGTCATAAAGTTTGTTCGAAAAGGGAAATAACTGCTTTATTTTTAATATAAATCACAGAAAATGTCACCACTGCATCAAAACAAATAAAATACTTTTTTTTAACGCATAGCTATGAGCTATGGCTGTGGTATACAATGGTAATAGTAAATAAAATATAGAAGCCATTTATTTAAAGTCAGTTTGATTACATGTTCAAAAGATTTTATACAATGTGACGGTATCTAGACTTTTCTTTCTTAAATTGTTTTCTTGAAGTTGAAATGTCAGTATTAAAGTATATGTTTTAATATCAAAAACATTCAAATTAAGGTACTATGCCATTTTACCGCACTTATAGTTAAAGTTTTTATTTTATATATGAAAATTCTCCATTTCCTGCTTAGAATGACGTCAATTTCAAAAATGCAAAAATCTAGTGATTGTGTCTGAATTTTTATTGGCTTATAGATACAAAGTACACGTGGTATCATTTTTTTAATTACTGTACCGTTTTTTAAGTGTGGCAACAGGAATAAAATGACTGAATTAGAAAAATTTAAACGAGAGATACTTCTAAAAACTTAAATTATGGAAGGTGATAGATAAAAAGGGGCAAAGAGTGGTCTGAATTTTTTTTTAAGTTAACAGGGACATTTTTGACATTCTAAAACGTACGTACAGCAAGTTTCATTCAAATCGGTTACGAATTGAAGATTTGCATAAGGAACATACATTCAGAGAACCCCTTTTTGGTATATTAGATCATTTGCTTATTTACTTCATATTGGATATCTTATTGTTACCAAAATATTCGTTTCTTTTTTCTCCAAATAGAAGAAACTTAAATAAATCACAATCTTATCAAATCATTCCAAATACGAAATGTGGCAAGCAATATTTTATACATAAAATTTTCGTTCGAATCCATAAAACAAATTGCATATTGATATTTGTATTAGAATATTTGTCATGCTGTATTTATATTTCAGAAATATTCCAAATCTGTTAATAAGGGGAAACTAATGATATTACATTCATTAATAACAATTTTAAAATCCTACTAATATTTAAGAAGCTACGTATCGGTTGATATAATGTTACACATATTTAATATGAAATATACATTCTTCAATACATCTGAAACACTGAAATATATAGGATCAATATTTTACTAAAAATAACAACTTCTTTTTCTCATCTTCTAACTAGAAAAGCATTTTAAACATGATAGCAATACTTTCTTAATAAGAAAATTTCATTAGTATATGGGAAACTCACTGGGGAATATTTTTCTTAGTAATTTTTCACTAAATCCATTCAAACTATTTAAAAATCGAAAGAGAAATAAATTTCCCACAAAGAAACAAATTTCATAATGTTTTTCATTTCAGTACTATGTCTTTTGTATTTAAGGGATATCTTAACTGTTAATAACAGGACATTCCTGTTTTATTTTTATTTTACTTCTAATTACAATATGAATGAATGAACAAAAGTATTCTACATTTAACTTTATTTTGTTATATAAGCAGATGAATGTAAAAATACTAATGGCGACAAATTTGAATATCCTCTACCCACGAAAATTGAAATGTTAGATTTTTAGCATTCTACATATAACCTGATGTATCTCTTTATTTTTATTCAAATTTATCATATGTGTGAAACGGAAAATTCTTCTAATGAAAACTTCTTTCTGCTTTCTTAATAATCATTCACTTTAAATTCTCATTCATTGAATCTTTTCTTGGAAAAAAGTATTTGTGATTTGAATTACAAGCAAAATCTTTTCAAATTATGATGGATATTCAAAACTTGGAAAGAAAGTGTGAAATTACTTTCGACATCTACAAAAGTTATTTTCTACTCTTTTAACATTTCTTTGTGATGAGAGGAGATATAGATTTTGGAATAAAGGACTTTTTTATTAGGTTTTAGATTTTATTTTTTTTAAAAATGTAAAAAACGTTTCAACATACATATGTAAATAAGCTTCATTCATAATTAAAAAAGTTCAAATATGTCAAATATAATATTGACTTCATAAAAGATAAATTTTGCCAAATATTCCCAAGTCAAAAGTATTTACTTGCGAATACATATTATTTCACTGAAGTGTACATTAAAGAAATACCTTCCATAAGTAATAAAATTTGTATATATATATAAATATTTTTTTTTTTTTTGGGGGGGGGGGGAAGGGAAATTTTCAAATTAGGCACACATCGTTTATAATATACAATATGCAGTCTCATATATGTAACGTGACATTAAAATTTGAACACATATTAAAAGTTTTATGACAATTAGAATATAGAAATAGACAGGCGTCAGATGTGTAGTTAAACAAGAATTGCAGTAAACTAAAATTGAATAGTCTTTAGTAAATATGTTCGTTTCTTTTTATATTAAAAGAAAATGAAATTTTTGTAATGTATTTTTCGCACTTATTTTTATAACTGTTTGCCTTCGTTCCAAATGTTTGCCGGGTGTGAATATTTCAAATAATATTAACTTCTAAATAATATATAGCTTCATAAAACGTAACAAGATATTTATTCGCACATCTTCATTATTAGGACTCCAAGATATTATTAAAATCTCTCCTTCACTTTTATGCAGTACACATTTGTAGCTTCCTTTCGAAGCTCACGTTACAATATATCACGATACATCGGTGGTTCCGTCATAAACACACACTAGATGGATCTCACTTTGTTTCACTTCACAAGGGGGAGAAAGCAACTAGCAGCGACACCTGCCTTTTATTTAACATTCTAATCACATTTTCGACACTCATTAATATGTAAAATTGTTACTAAAGAAAGTAGACACAAACAAAGGAAACAAATGAAAGCATATTGATATCATAATATAATATTAGTATATTTACAGATGACTACTTTAAGACTTCATTTAGTAATATTGGTTTTTTAAAGAAGTGTATGCACAAAAGTACCACAGTTTTTTAAATGAACGAAAACACAATTATTTGTAGAAATAACGATATTTTCAGCATAAAATACATTATTCGAAAAGTTTCAGAAATTAGAAAGTCATCAATATTTATATGCGTAGTGCGGAAAAAGTGAAAAAAAACCGTGAGATATTTTCACTTGACGGTCACAGAGGCAATCCCATTCGAAACCGGAATATCCATAGAAGAGACTTATAGAGACTCGAAGTCTCGATGGACATAAGAGATATGCAGAAACTCTTCCGATAACAAATTTTAGTTGAAAGGGGAAAAATGCAAACTACGAATCATAAGTTTCATATAAATGTGAGATATTATCTCGATTACACAACAAAATGTTCCTACATTAAGAAAGCAACTAACTAAAACAAAACTAAACTCTGTGGCAATACAATCCATGAAGGATCTGGGCCGACAGTTCCTGTCTCTGTTTTCTTGACCCTGGGCCCCGAGGTGCTATACAGCATACGTCCCGTACAGGTGGTCAACCTAAAACGGGACCCTCGGTGTTTAGTTCCCAAGCATGCTTGGTACTCATTTTATCGACCACAAAGAGATGAAAGGCTGAGTGAACCTTGCCCAGTCGGGAGTCGAGCTCTCTACCTGCTGTGCGGTAGTCAGATGCCCTGACCACTACACCGCTGGGCCGCAAGAAAGCAACGCACAGGCCATATTTTGCACATGATGTTGAGAACGCAAAATGTGAAAGACATTTGAAATTGTTACTGTACATTATGTGGACCGCCCGCCCAGGTGTGTTCCACAAGATTCCATCAACATTTCTTGAAATGATTTGATTAACAAAAGAGTCTTTTTTATTCACCCTCTCAATACATTTACATTCGGACCCCATTAGGAAATTATCATACAAGAACCAGGAAATATCGGGAAACAGCTGTGTAAAAGTTATTTCTTTTATGATCTAAAATTATTAAATTTTAATAATTAAAGTTGCAAATGCCTAAATTCACATCGGTGCTATGTTAACCAATATTTTCATAATTATGTACTAGCAATTAAATGATAGGTTAATTCTGGGCTTATAAATTATAAGAAAGAGTTAACGTAGGCTTAAAATTATTTATGCATTATAGAATTAATAATTATAAATCATGTGCATTGCAACATATACAAATGTTTATAGATATCAGTTTCTAAAACGACAAGTATGCTAATCCAAAATATAAGCTCATTTGGTTAAAAAGGTTTTACTTAAAAATTATCTGCAATGCATTTGTTTTGAAACTATCAAACATTAACATAACATTAGTATTAACATTGTATTAATCGCGCACAGAGGGTTCCGTACAATATTATATGAATTAGTAAGCGTATTATTTAAATAATACCGTTGCTATAAGAATAATAAGACTTTGTGAAAAATTTACAACGTATGATTGGGTATAGCTGTATAGCATACAGAGTGCAAAGGAAAGTCCCTTTAACCTGAAAATACTTGCGAACGGAGAGTGCGAGAGCTATACAAGTGAGGTAACGGTACAGTAAAGCGACTACGCCCGACCTAATGCAAACGACAGCAGTACCCCTAGTGGAGAAATTTGGAAGATAGCCATTGCAAATCGGAAACGAAAAGAGGTAGAGCAAATTTTCCAATTAGAAAGTTTTATAGCATAAATTAATTAGTACGAAACGACATTTGGTTCACACGGGTAAGATAAATCGTTGCCTGCATACCCAAAAATATCCGAAATCGATGAGCGACGATTCTACATTTTCTATTCACATTCCGGAAATGTAGCAGTGCACAATTGCAAATTGTGACGTTGTACTGTTCTGTAATGTCTGTAAAGATTTAATTTCCAATGCATTTAAAATTTTAGAATAGCACTTTCAGGACCAGAATAATTCTATTTGTAATCTAATGAAATAATTGACTAACAACAGAATATTCAAAAGAATATCTGAGGAAACAAAACCCGGCTAATTTGCATTTTCAATACAAAAGCAAAATTTTATTAAAATATTCTTTGTGCTATTTGTCAATTTTGGAATTAAAATTAGGTGTCTGGACCGTCTAGCCACCGCTCTTGAAAGAGTTAAATATATGTCGTCGTATTGAAGAGGAAAGCAATAGACGTTCCATGCTGAGAAATGTGCATGCAGAATTACTCTCACGAATACAAACGTATATCGTGAGCAGTGGCGAACTTTTCGAACATACTGAATATTAACTTTTTATCACTGTGAGACAGTTTGTCTTTTTTTTTTGTGTGTGTGCGTGATGTTATCAAAATGTATTGAAATAAGTACGTATTTATAACATGAATTGTGCGTATTTCTTTATACTTCTGACTATTCCATTCAAACGTTTACAGAAAATGGAGTGCATCGATTTCGGACATTTTTGGGTAAACAAGCGAAGATTTATCTTATCCATGTAAACCAAATGTCCTATTCTATTAATTAACTGATGCCCTAAAAATTTCTAACTGGAAATTTTGCTCTATCTCTTTTCGTTTTCGATTCGCAGTGGCTATATTCCAAATTTCGCCCCCAGGTGGCGCTGCTATTGTTTTCATTAAATCGGGCATAGTGGCTTTACTATACCGTTCCTTCACTTGCATAGCTCTAGTTCTTTCCGTTCACAAGTATTTTCAGTTTAAAAGGACTTTCCTTTGCACCTGTGTACTAGAAAAGTATAAATGGATATACCTTAAATGTTCAAAAATATATGGAACCTAAATAATAGCAAATATAGCTATTCTGTACATTTGTTATTCCATATAGGTTTTTAGTTAACCTTTAAAGACATAATAGGTGTATTCAGAGAGCAACTCAATGAAAACTAATCGCGAATCCCATAGTATTTATGTGATTAATTTTCATTAAATTAGTCTGTTTCTAACAATTTGACGTTTATTGCTTTTATACTGCTACTGGGCATTGCATTACATATATATACAACCTTAAAATTTGTTATCTAGGCTTTAAAAGCCGATGGAGAAAAGAGTACGCGGTCCCTGTCATTATGTATGCCCGTGTCTTTAAGGGTTAATATCTCGGCTAATTACCAACAATTTTTTCCGAAATTCATGATCAACAATGCTTTTATACTTCTGCTACGATAGGTACCTCAAGCTCTTCTCAACACTTTTGCTGAAGCCCGTAAATCGTAATTTGAGTGTAACGGAAATATGCGATTTTCTCAAAAACTATGTGACCTAGGGTAATCGCTATAATTTTCCCGTAAGTTTTAAATTAATGTCTACTACCTCTAATTTTTTCATAATTTTAGTTTCAATAGATTTGGAATTAGATGGGGGGGGGGGGGACCTATTTTCGCACTACATTTTCCACCATAACTTTGAAAATATAATACCTAAAATTAAATGAAATATATTTTTGATTTCAGCGTTACGAAAGCTTTCCCATGATACCCTATACGATATACGAAGAAAAGATTTTTTTTTTCAAGTAACTTAATTAGACCCTATACATTTTTCCTAAATATATTTATGGATATTTATTAATCAGTAAATATATGGGTCAACAGTCTTTATTACTTCCCCCAATTTGAACTTTCCATGTTGCATAGTTTGCGAATAAAAGGGCTGTGACAGACAGACACAGGCTTTCATTACAAAAAGCTACCTATTGCAGCCGTTCGGAGGAAAGCGATTAAAAAAAATTTGCTACATTTTCATCGATCATGTCCCCCAGACCCCGAAACCACCCTCCGTTCAAAAGTTGATATATATATATATATATATATCTGATCTTTGTCATACTGTAACTCACGTATTTATGAACCGATTTGGATGAAACTCGGTGTGTACACAGTACATACCAATGTCTCGACCGAGTTCGTTGGCCAGCTTCATCCGCCATCTTGTTTCAAAATGGCGGCCATTTAAAATTTTTAAAAAAAATTAAAATTTGAAATGTGGTACAAAAAAATTAAAAATTGAAAAATATTTTTATCTTATGTATTTGACCTTGATACAAAGATTACGGGGCAGTTTTTGTTTTGTCTATATCTTAAAAAATGGCTGAGTTATAGCACTTTCAATTTCTAGCGTGTCTGACATTTTGAAACGACCTGATATTTGTCACGCGATAACAGGCGTATTTATGAACCGATTTAGATGAAACTCGGTGTGTACATAGTACATACGAAAGTCTCGACCGAGTTCGTTGGCCAGCTTCATCCGCCATCTTGTTTCAAAATAGCGACCATTTAAATTCTTTAAAAAAAATTAAAATTTGAAATGTGATACCAAAAAATTGAAAATTGAAAAATATTATTTTCTTATTTGTTTGACCTTGATACAAAGATTCCGGAGCAGTTTTGTTTTGTGTATATCTTAAAAAAGGGGTGATTTATAGCATTTTGAATTTCTATTGTGGCTGTCATTTTGAAACGACCTCCCTCATAGCATGCATGGTCACAGTGACGTCATTGTGACGTCACTGTAAGTCACTGTGGTTACGTCACATCTGTGACCAAAATGCCACCACTCAGTGATGTCACATTATGACTGAGATGTGAACTTCTTAGGAAACTTTAAAAAATTACAAAAGCTCTTTAAAACATGTTATTTACTGTAAAACCGGTAATTAAAAAAATTTGTGACGTCACTGTCATGTCACTGCATGTAACATACGTCACGTCACATATGTGGCGAAAAATCCTCCATATTGTAAACTCACAGTGTGACAAAAATATGAATTTAGGAAAGCTTTAAAAATGAAGAGAAATATTTTAAACAGGCCGTCTTAATGCATTTTGGAGCTTGGATCGGATTGATTTTGTAGTATACTTTATTATAATAAATAAATTCACTTTTATACTTTCTATAATATTCTCCTTTTCTGTTAATGTTTAACTAGTTTAAGTCACTATTTAAAAATAAATGTTGCTATTTGTTTCTGACTTTTTTAACAAATTTAACATTTTCTGAATATATAATAAAATATACAAAATATATCCAAAACGCATGACATATTTATTCATATTTTAATTTTTTTCCCTAGAAATTTCTTTAAAAAATAGTTATTGTCCACGCTGATTTATTCTACAGGAAATTAATACAGAAAAAAATAAAGGATTATAAAGAAAAAAAAAAACTTTCTTTGCCCAATAATCTTTTTTTTTTTAAAGGAACATATTTGGTATTTATTACATGTGATACAAACTGTATCTTTATTCTCCATTAAATTGGTTTTATATACACTAGAAATTTCAATAATGTTTTATTTTATATACTCTAATTATGACTAATACAATTTTTATAATTTACAAAAAAGAGACAGTCCATTTT
Organism: Maratus speciosus; assembly: GCA_963932465.1. Classification (NCBI taxonomy): domain Eukaryota; kingdom Metazoa; phylum Arthropoda; class Arachnida; order Araneae; family Salticidae; genus Maratus; species Maratus speciosus. The sequence goes on from OZ010799.1 coordinate 297,379,999, forward strand.
TACTTGAATTGATTTCAAATTGATTGAAAGCTAAAATGAAATGCACACACACAAAAAAATAAATAAATAAATAAATAAAAGAAATCAAACAGAACATTTTAATTAGCCACACTTTTACAAAATGTATTACGCATTTAACTTGCAAATCTACAATAACAAATAAAACCATCTGCCCACGAATTTTGTTTTCTGCAGACGATAACAAGAGGAAACAGTGTATTTATTCTTTTGAATAGTGGCAGCAGCTGGAAACAGTAGCTCTTTTATGAATGTGTGTAGTTGGCACTGATTTTTTAAATTCTTCAAAAGTTATACAGGAACGCGGTCAAGAAATATTTTACATAAAATATCAGTCCGAAAATGTACAATGTGCAGTGACCGGTTAATCTCAGCTGGTCAATGTCATTGTGTCTAGTATTCGGATATAATTCTTCGACTTTCGAATTTAAGAACTTTCGCTTTTTGGATTACCAGAATGGAATTATAGACGACGATGTCAACAAGAAATGGGTAAGAAAAAATGATTTTTTCTGCTTTCTTTTATTATGATTTGAGTTAATTTCACATAAAAAACATGTTATAAAGTAATAGATGCCATTAATTTAACTTTTATCTATTCAATAAAATTTAATAAATTTAATGTTTATTTTGAATAGTTGAAAGAAAAAATAGTATGTCAACGACTTTAATCAGATGGTTAAAACCATTAATTTAAATTGCAGTTTAATCGCATTTATTTTCCTTTTTAAAATTATCTGGTTAAAATCACATTTTCGTAAATAAAAAAATAAATATAATCAATAATTCACATAATAAACATTTAAAGCTAATTAAATTACTGAATAAAAAACCTTTTATAGAATAAAAGTATTTGCAAACTTAAATTTTTAATGTTGCGTTAAGTAATGTTCTGAAATAATTTGCATAGCATGTTTTTATATAATAAAAAATGGATATCTGCTCAGCGATACGGAATCTTCCACATCAAAATTTCATTTATCTTTTTAGCAGTTTCACATCGTTATTGCTAAAAGCAACTTCTTAAATTTTATAATATTAAAAAGGCTGGTGATGCCCACAAAAATATTTTTTAAAGGTACATTCGTATTCTTTACAAGTTTGTGTTAGAAAAAGGCTGGTGATGCCCACAAAAATATTTTTTAAAGGTACATTCGTATTCTTTACAAGTTTGTGTTAGAAAATTGACAGTATTATGAGAAGTATGGTAATTTTCTGTTTATTGCAAATATAAAAAAAAAGATACCTTTTAGCCAATAATTTTTTATACTTAATTTTGGTTTTTTATATGCTTAAAATGATTTATTCTAACATCCTAGTAATTTCAACTTTAAATAGTTCTTAAAATAGTTCTTTGATTTAAATCAATATAAAATTTACTTGCATAACATTTTATGATGTATATGACGAAATTTTAGTCATATGACATATATATGTGACATGTGTATAAGGCATATATGAAGCATATCACATAATAAACACATAAATATTATACAGGATAGGTGTGAAAGTAATGGATACCCTTCCAGTAATTAACATCCTTGAATGTTTTTGGTTTCTAAAAAAATAACCACTAAAAATTTAGCTTTTATTATTTTTTTCATAACTCCCTCTTGCATGTTTTATAAACTGGGTTATTGATGATATACTCTTAATCAAAGCAATCAGGAAGCAGAAAATAATGTTTCGAAGTTCTACTGTTTTCCAGTGAAATTCTTAATGAATCTGTTAAAAGCTTAATTCACTTAATAATTTTATATATTCTTTATTTTCTTACAAAACTTCTATGTTTTTGTTTTGGTAGTAATAGAAAACTTTGAAACGTTTAATTACTGAATGTACAGTATAGACATCCCATGTGGACATTGCTAAAAATGCAATTTAAGTAATGTTCATAGTAGATAAAAATGTTTTAACAAAACTGAAAACCTAAGTAATCAAATTTAATAATTTATATTGCACTTACCAGAATGTAATAACACAAATTTTATATAACTTTGCTAAAAAATATTTTATAATCTGGTAATAAATAAAACAAATTAGGAATCAGAGAATATTGTTTAAGGACATAGGGCAAAGAAGTGCTCAATTTCTACCCATTAAAAAAAAAGTTACAGAAGTTGTTAAAAATATACTTATAATTTCCTGTCTTAAACGTTTTTCATTCTTATCTGACCAAATAAATAAATAAATAAATAAATAAAATAAAAATCCCATATTAGTAATGAAATTTATACTTATAGTAGTAAATGGAACTAGTAAATCTGCGGATCAGTGGCCTCAAACATCAGTTCTGAACTTTTATTTTGAAATTATTTTATTTAATATTTAAAACATTCAACCTGCATTATTATTTCTTTCATATATGTAATATTAATTACTGCAAGTAATATATCAAGTAGTTTCGGGGTGTTTCACTGTTAAAAATAGTGGTAAATATACGAATTTATGCACTAATATTCCAAAAGGTTTTTTTTTTCAGAATTTTTTGAATTACCTTCCTAAGTCCACCACTGTCTCTAAAATTTGACAACTGTAATTCCCTGTCATTTATTATTTTAAACCATCTATTTAAAATAATTAAAATATTGATTTTGTAATAATCACAATAATTGATTTAAACAGTGAATAATTATCCCATATATTTTATTAATTAATGATAACTTAATTGTTAAATTTATTTGAAAATAACTATTTTGTTTCATTAGTTAGTATGCTTTCGATAAATTCTGATTCTAAATACAGTCATAAAAACAATTATATGTACTATATTTTCTGGAGTGTCCATGACTGGAATTGTGGGTATTTTGATATATTTCTGTTATTTACAATAAAATGTTGATTAATATTGGGAAATGAGACTATGAGAATAGTTAAATATTATTGATATATTAATATAATACTGGAAAAACTGGAATATAAAAATTATAGGTATTAATTATAGTTTTAAAGAAATTGCTTAAGGGTGTCCATTACTCATCTACCTTATATGACATATAAAACATATATAAGACCTACACATAATATATATATATATATATATATATATATACGTATATAAGTTAAACTATGACTTTGGCTAAATCGCAACTGAAACCTTGGCGTAATCGTACGTGCAGAGACCACTATAATAAGGAAGTACCAAAGCGTAATGGCAGAAGTAGGTGCATCGTCTTCATTTATATTCAAGATTTTCAACTAAAATCTGTATGTTGGAAATTTTGCGCAAATAATACACGTAGTTTTAGCCAAAGATATTTCTATATTAACTTTAACAGGATGATTCTAATTGGTAAATTAATCAACAAAGATTTAATATCTCTAACTGAGTGAAAAAGTGTTCAAGTCAGGATTCCAACCAGAAACCTTTGACGTATGCTGCCAATGCTCTGCTAACTGGGCCATTCCGGACAAATTTCATCCAGAGAACTATTATTATGTATATGAGTAGTATGTGTTATTCATACGGGTAGTATGTAAAATAATTAAAGTATTATTATACAAGGTTGTGTAATAATAATAAGTACATATTCATATTCACTGGGTGAATTGTGTGCGTTAGATTTATCCAGAATAGCTCAGTTAACAGTTGATAGAACATTGGCAGCTTACGCCATTGGGCCCTAGTTCGAATCCTGACCTGGACACTTTTTCACTCAACTGGAAAAATTACAATAAAAGATAATTTTGATTGAACATCAGCATTATTGGTCAGAAATATTGGCAAGCTGTACAGTTTTACATATGTGCTGATACCTTTGGGTGTTAACGTGAGTAAAAGCTTTTAAAGAGAGTGCAAAAATACTTAATGGCAAAAAAGTTTGCAATAACCTTCTACAAAATGAGAGAAACAAAAACGTTTTTTTTTTTTTTTTTTTTACTTTTCGCCTTGCCCACCACAGCAACAGAAAATAGTCACTGTGTGTATGTTATAAATACAATTAAAGCTGTGGTGTTTTTAGCATGTGTGTGTGAGGGGAATGCATAAATATTTTTCAAAGGCAACATTCATCAAATATTGAAAACAACACAATCTGTTACAGTTGTAAGGCAAGTGAGGGAAATTAAATTTTTAACTTTAATTTAGAAGAAAATCTGTATATTGTATATGACTATTTATACATGTTATACAGTATTTATTCATAAATTGTGAGTATACGATTTTAGGATTCCAAACCAATTCTAACAGAAAGATTGCGTGCAGTAATAATAATTTCAAACGATCCTGTTCTTTTAAATTGTTAGAAAATCTTCAAAAGAAGTTAAATCGAAATAGAATCATCCAGTGTTAATGACAATTTCGTCACAAATGGCACATATTTCACAAATTGGTCACAATGCGACTTCAAAGCAATGTCGCTTTCGTCACAAGTTCGTCACAGAGTTATAACCAAAATAGTCACAAAGGACACATTTTTCACAAATTTGTCACATCTTGACTTCACAAAGTGGTCACAATGGGACGTCACAAACGAGCTCTAAAACGGCCATAACGACTCCACATTGTAGTCACCATGACTTCACATCGACGTCACGTGACGTCACATCGACGGTCACAAAGTCACAGTGTAACTGCTCAGCGACGTCGCTGTGACGTCACCATGCCTTACGGGCTGGTATTTGTCACGCGATAACGGGCGTATTCATGAACCGATTTATATGAAACTTGGTGCGTACATAGTACATACTAATGTCTCCACCGAGTTTGTTGATCAGCTTCATCCGCCATCTTGTTTCAGAACGGCGGCCATTTACATTTAAAAAAAAATTAAAATTTGAAATGTGATACCAAAAAATTGAAAATTGAAAAATATTTTTTTATTATGTGTTTGACCTTGATACAAAAATTTCTGAGCAGTTTTTGTTTCGTCTATATCTTAAAGAATGTCTGAATTATAGCACTTTGAATTTCTAGCGTGGCTGACATTTTGAAACGTATGTACAAAGTACATACCAATGTCTCGACCGAGTTCGTTAGCCAGCTTCATCCGCCATCTTGTTTCAAAATGGCGGCCATTTAAAAAAAATTTAAAATTTAAAATTTAAAATGAGTTATCAAAAAATTGGAAAAGATTTTTTCCTTATGTGTTTGACCTTGATATAAAGATTCCGGAACAACTTTTGTTTCGTCTATATTTAGAAAAATGGCTGAGTTATAGCATTTTTAATTTCTATTGTGGCTGACATTTCGAAACGACCTAATTTTTATCACGCGATAGCAGGCGTATTTATGAAGCGACTTGGATGTAACTTGGTGTGTACATAGTGCATACTAATGTCTCGACCGAGTTCGTTGGCAACCTTCATTCGCCATTTTGATTCAAAGGGAACATTTAAAAATATTATTTAAAATTTAAGATGAGGTATGAAAAAATTGGAAAATGAAAAAGGTTTTTTTTTATGTGTCTGACCTTGATACAGAGATTTCAAGGCAGTTTTTTTTCGTCTACATCTTAAAAAAAGGTTGAGTTATAGCACTTTGAAATTTCTAGCATGGCTGACATTTTGAAACGATCTGATATTTGTCACGCGATAACACACGTATTTATTAACCTATTTGGATGTAAGAAGGCATTTGGATAGTATATAGCAATGTCTCAACTAAGTTCACTGGCCAGCTTCATCCGCCATCTTGAATCAAAATGGCGGCCATTAAATAAAAAAAAATTATATTTAAAGTGAAGTGCAAAAAATTTAGAAATTGAAAAAGGTTTCTTTCTTAAGTATCTGACTTTGATATAAGGATTCCGGAGCATTTTTTGTTTTGTCTTTATCTAAAAAAATGGCTCAGATACAGCAGTTTGAATTTCATTATGTGGGTGACATTTTGAAAAATCTGATTTTTGCCTGCGACAGCACTCATATATATCAACCGATTCCGATGTGAGAGAACGTGTGCACAGGAATTACTAAGATCTCGACCAAGTTCACTGGTTAGCCTCATCCACCATGTTGTCTTAAAAGGGCAGGCACTTCGCATATCGCCGAATTTGGAAACCAAATATAACTTTAAATAAAATCAGCTTGGATAAAGCTGACTAATTCCTCGAAATTCTCATTCATAAGGATTTAGTATTGATAAAAATTAGTATTGAATCTTCTATAATCGGTTTCCACTAAATTGAGCTTCGTGTGTTTGAATAACATAAGCTAGCTTTTTAAAAATAAGGAATTTGAAAGCTACCTCTTCCTCCCAGCACTGGCCGGAAGGACTTTTTAACTACGGAACCTTAAAAATGATATGAAAATGATTAAATTCCCATGTATAGCTTTTGCTCTTATAAAACTTTTTTAATGGAACGATTTTGTCCAACTTAAGCATTAAATATCTCTTAAAAGGATTCTTAGATTTGAAAACTATCTGCATCAGCGTGTTTATCAAATATTTCTCTTTAATATCACTGATTTTCATATTTTTTTATACAATATTATTCTTAATATTAAAGAAGAAAGACCTCCGGTCACAAATATTTCAAAACCGGAGGCGGCGGTGACAGCGTTAGTTACTTTTTTTTTAGAATAGAGAGATTTTCTATCAATTTTTCTGCTACGCATATTTTTTTACTGATAGCATCATCATTCAAAATCAAAGTAAAATGAGCTTAATGGACAGTGAAAAAAAGCACAGTTTAACAAATCGTTGTAAAATTTAACTTTTAACATAGTATTCAATACGATATGATGTTACATATTTTAATTTTTTTATGAATCGTATCACGTGATTTATAATTTTTATTACCACATAGAAACCCTCAAAAAAGGACTTCAAAAGAAAGAAACATTTAGTTTTCTGTTTGCGTCGCTGAATAGTCTACAAGTCTGACAGCAAAATATAAAGAATCGATGCTCAAAATTTATAGCATGTCAAACGGGTAGAACAAAACTCCCCAACATCTAAGGGCCAGCTTTCTTACGATTGTGGGATCGGAATAATTTAATATAACAATAAATCGTAGACTGCTGAATTTAGCAACTAATGGTCTTTGCGAACGTTCTGCCAAAGTGATTGAGCAGCGTGAATGTCCCTCATTTCGAAGTTCATTATAGGGGAAACTAGTGACGGTTGACCATTAGGGAAGCTTGACGCACCCATCAATTTTCATACTTAAAAGAATTTCAGAGTTTCATCAATAGGTGTCAACCATAGTTACTGGAATGCTCAAACCACAGTCTTCGTTTCATAGAGATAATCGAAATAGATGTGGAAAACATCAATTGTGAGGCGTTTTCAACCGAAAGTTGTGTTTTTTAGAAATATTTTGCAAGCTTTTTTCAGATAAAATATATCACATAAATTTACGTAAGTAGGTTTAAAGTAATGCAAAAATATCGAGCTTTCATTCCAGGCATAAAGACTGTACAGTAAGTTAGACTAATATAACAAGATGTGGTATTCTTTAGAAAAGGTCCATGTAGGGAGGCTTGACCTAGTCAATGTGAGGGAGGGTTGATCAGATTCTCAAGGCTCCCTTAATTAAGTGGTTTTGGAAATCTTTTTATTATACACTGTGCATAATGAAAAGTTAATGGTATATGCATAAAAGAATGTAAATTTATTCTGTAAACCTTCAGTAAAATTGTGTGATTGAAAAGAAAACGTTTAATACTGACTATAGAAATATTCGAAAAATTGCTAGGAAATGGGAAAGTTGATAGAACCTTTTTTTATTTAAATATTGCTTACAATACGTAAATAGAAACAGTGGGAAAGTCTAAAAAGGATAAGAAAGGGTGAAAGCAGCAGCCTTAACCCTTTGAGGGGCAGTGGTATGTTTAAAAAACCACTTAATTTTAATTCCGAAACATCCCGATGGCACCAGAATTTTCCTAAAATCTTCTCATTTAATATATATGTGATATATAGCCTTTTTCTTATTTCCAAATAAATTTGTTCGTTAATTCCGGGGCCGGTCATTTATTTCAACATTTTAGTACTGAAAGGACTTTGCCCCTTAAAGGTTTAAATCATGTTAATGATACGTTAAGTACTCACACAGTTGCAAAAGAACATAGCCTCGATCGAAAAACTTTAGGAAGGTATGTAGAAAAATTTCACCAGGGTGAATACAGTCAGATGAAGCCAAACTACGTGACAACTAGAGTTGCCAGATTGAGTGTCACAAAAAATAGAACAAGGAGCTAAAAAAAGCGGGACAATGGCTTCTAAATCCGGACATAATAGCATGAAACTCTATGAAAATGGAACCTGTCTCTAACAGAATACTGCCTTAAATGTTAAAATTTCATTTTCTCTGCTGTACAATTATACCTACGCAGACAAAATCCTGTTTAAATCAAAAAATTTCTCCTCTGATTTGCGATAGCGTCTTAACAGGTTTGTTTAAGCCACATATTAATATATATACTTTTTTAATAATAATTAAAGCATGTAGAATAAAGTTATTTTGCTTTTTTTAAACTGATTTTATTTCTCTTCAGAAATAGTGCAATATAAAACAAAGTGGGTCAAGCCTCCCATATAGTGGGTCAACCCTCCCATATGTGGGGAGCCTTGACCCATTATTTTTTCATGACTAAAATGAATCATTTTCAAATTTCTTATATGTTACACTTATGTAGCAATTGTATTTTGATAACTGATTGTATAAGGAATAAAATGATACATAAAACTTTATTCTACTTTCAATATTTAAAAAATAATCATTTTGTAAAATGTGGGTCAACCCTCCCTAGTCTCCCCTATGCATTTACAAGGATATAAGACCAAACATTTACTTGACAACAGCATTGACTTCAAATATGGTGTAAGATTCATTTGAGATAGATGTTTTCCTTTAATGACAAATTATCTAAGATATTTTAAATTAACAAAAATTATCAATGATTTTTTTATTTCCACCTGTTGATTCCTATTTTGTATATGTTGAATGAGTGGGTGATAGGCTACAGTATCCTAAAATTAATATCGGTCGAGGATCACTGCACTGTACATCGGAACCCTGATGCCTCATCTTTTTGTGTATAAATCCTAGTCTTTTCTTTTCTTATCGATTTTTTCAAGTGTATTATCTTTAGTTTTCAAACGGAATTAGTACATTGGATGATGCAGTGATTCGGTTACTTATCCTAGGATAGTTAATGCACTTATTCAAAATAATGTATTTTGTTAAAATTGTAAGTAAGAAATTAGAAAATTCTAGTGATATAAGGTTAGTTGGGGTAACTGGAACCACGAGGTAACTGGGCCATAGGCTATTTTATATAAAAAAAAAAACTGTTGGTGATTTTTAAGTTTTAGCTTTGTGAGCAATGCCCCTTTATCTCTACGTCCTAAAACAACGTGTATCAACTCAATCATAACTCTCACTTTGCTGTGATAGGTTGTCAAATATTTACGTTTCTTTTTTTTAAAAAACAACGTCAATATGTTTGAACTTCCTCGGATTTTTATTAAAATACTGTAAGTACTTTTATTAAACAATCTTTTTTTTAAAAAAAGATTAGACATATAACTACATTAATATTATTAGGTATCTATACATATTTACTTCATGTTTTAAACGTAAGCCCGGTGTCCCAGTAACACCATAAATGTTTTAAGAATGGGGTAACTGGAACATGTATCCGTGGTAACTGGGCCATGCTGGATCCAGTTACCCCAATAGTTATAAATAATTTTTTTGTGTTTCTCTTATTACGGGAAGTAAATTTCTCCATTGGTTATTGCTCACAATAAAGATAATTATAGAATACCTTATAAAAATAACGTAATGAAATTAAAAAAAAAGCATATTGAGTATTATCAAACCAAATTTCTTGATCCCTTGAGAGGCGATGATGCCGTTATGGCATCACTTAATTTTAATTCCTAATTGCCACATTGGCACCTGAATTTTATAATTAAAATTTAACCTTTATTAAGTACGCGAAAATATACTTTTACATGTTTTCAGATAGATTATCATGTAAATATTGGTGTCATTAAATTATTTTAACATTTTACGAATGCAAGTACCTTGCCCCTGAAAGCCAGACCTTGAAATTGTACTGTACACAGGGGTCGCATTCTATAGGCATAGCTGCCAATTTTTACGCTTTCTTGCTACCACTAAAATTTAATAGAGATTTTCGTTTTGTTGAATCATAAGATTTCGACGATTAAATAAGACAACATTCTCTATAATATTTTAGTGGTAAGAGGAAAGCGTAAAAGTTGGCAGCTATGCTATAGGGAATCTTTTATCGTCCCTTCCACTATTTTGAAAATAATATCTTCATCGCACCTTTCTTTAAAGAACAAAAAAAAATAATTTCCCTATATAATGCGACCCCTGGACAAAGATAAAGTACTTAAATACTTACATAGCCTTTTGTTCAGAGATTTACCTTGCTATTTTTTTCGTAAAATACCTATGTGACTTTTATACCTATTATCTACAGGGTGATTTAAAAAAGATGGGGAAAATTTTAAGAGGTGAAAGTACACACCCAAACAAACATTTTGTATCAAAGACTGCATGGTCGAAGACTAAACGTAAAAAAGTTAGAGGGCGCCAAATAATATGTTCTTATACGAGGCTAAAACACACAATGAACGATTAAGTTAAGTTACGAAAACAAATTTAATGGCATTTGATTACAATAAGTGCTCAAAACATTGACCGGCAGCTGTTATGCACGCAGTACAACGGCGAAGAACAGATTGGCGAATTTTCTGAAACACACCAGGCACCACCGCGCTCGCCAGATCTTCCATGTCTCGATTTTTTTTTTGTGTGTGGGGAGAGAGCTAAAGGCTCATGTGTATGAGACTCCCATTGAATCCGCAGAAGAACTTTTCGCCAAGCTTTCGGCTGCTGTAAAGTTCGCGATAGGCCTGGTGTGATTCAGAAAATTCGCCAATCTGTTCTTCGCCGTTGTACTGCGTGCATAACAGCTGCCGGTCAATGTTTTGCACTTATTGTAATCAAATGCCATTAAATTTGTTTTCGTAACTTAACTTATTCGTTCATTGTGTGTGTTTTTGCCTCGTATAAGAACATAACGTTTGGCGCCCTCTAACTTTTTTACTTTTAGTTGTTTTCGACCATGCATTCTTTGATACAAAATGTTTGTTTGGGTGTGTACTATCACCTCTTAAAATGTTTCCCATATTTTTTGAATCACCCTGTATACTAAAGTACATAAGTACTTTCTTAAGTTTTATATTTTTGGTATAAATAAATCTAATATTTTCACTTTCAGTGCTTTTTTTAGGCACACTGACAGCAAAGGTTTCCCTTACAACGCTCTTTATTCACACATAACTTACATGATCTGCCTGGTTTAATTTTTTTTAAAGTTGTTTTCTCTTATTCAAACAGGGCCTTATATCCGATATGAAAAAAATATAAACGCGTGTGGAACATAGATCCCCCTGGTCCAGTTACCCCATTTTTGGTGGCAACTGGACCCATGAGGAAAGAAAGATGAAATATGCATATTTTTATATTTTTAAATATTAAAATGTAATTTTGAGCATTTCTGTCTGATAGAGGGAGCCTACCTGAACACATTTAGAGAAGTTCAGACTTTAATTGAAATGAACATTAGCTTTTTGAAGCTGAATTGTCATAAGCCCCAGAGTCACATTGTAAAATCATGTCCCAGTTGCCCCAACTAACCTTAATGAACTGTTTAGAGATGGTCAATTATTTGTGGTAATTAAACTAATAACAGACATCGTTCTCGTGCTAAAATTTCATTACCAGAAAATTCCTTGGTGCAAGTATTTTCTTATATAAAATCTCTTTTTAAATAAAGCGAAATTTCTCGCGTTTAACCTAAATTTATTTTCTATAATAAAATATTGATATCTGTCCGGAAAAATTCCTTCAAGCGTACAACCCCTGTAATAATGATTATATAAAAATGATCAAGAATAAAGGCTACATGACAGCGTTTATTATTTTGATAATTTCATAATTCTATTTTCATATTTCGGTACATACATTTTTTATTTGTTATTTAATTATTTATCTCTCCAATTGCTGCACCATGTGTAATTTTATTTTTATTTTTTCTAGCTTAAGATTGCAGTATTGTAGTTAATATCATTAGCGCGTATGCTTCAGTCATTAACTGCTAGTTCATACAAAGGGATTCCATGAACACACAGCGCATGATTTTGATTTTTAGTACTTCAATTAATTTTAAATATTTAATTAAATTAATTTTGGGTAATTTAACTTTATTTTGGTCTTATGAAGCCCACCAGAAGTTTGCCACGATGGTACTTTATATTATTGCATACTGTAATCCTTTTCCGCCAGAAATAAAAGTTTGGTTGGGTATGTTTCGGATGCTTTTCCCAAAAAGGAAACCAGCGGATTCAGCTTGCATAACTCATTTCAAATATAAATGTTTCAAAATCAGCACGGTCTAAATCAGCTAAAGCATTAACCCCGTAGCCCTCGGTAAATCAAAGGATATAATTGTCCAAAAAATTAACATAAAACGTTTCAAATCAGCATTAACTTTTCTTCAGAAATATTGATTAAAGCAATACGATATGAATGTAATACTTTGGACAATAATTATCATAAAAAAATAACTATTTTGAATTTTTTTTTTTAATAAAAATAATAGAATATTTGTAAAGCTGATAAAACGTTAGAACTGAGATTTAAATTGTGATAATTATTGATATAACAATCATTTATCAAAATGATTATTATTTCATTCCATCATGAATAAAAAATTAAAAAGAAAATGACAGATACAATGTTGTCCCTTTAACAGCTTGTTACTGGTGTATTCCGAATTTTTATTATTGACTGGAATTACCAGTTATTGTGCTCTGCAAAATAGAAAATGCTGAAAATGAAATTAAAGCCCATTGTAAATGTAAATACTCCGTTCGATAAAAATTATATTACTTTTCATAAGAATATATAAAGAAATATGCTAGGATATGCATTTGTATGTGTTTAAATAAGTATTAATTTTTTTACGTTATGTGAAATCACTTTTATCTGTAAAATTTTTCTTAATCTAAATATCTTTAACATATTTGAAAACATTAGTACTACGGTAAAATTTAAGCACATGTATCTGCGCATTTCTTTAGAAATGTCTAAAAGTTTTAGAAGAATAAGGAATTAAACGTTTTATAATTAAGGTACATTATCTCGGAAAGTTATTTGCTACATTCATTACCAGTCCTTCTTATTAGGGGTTTCAATTTTAATAATTACGCTTATCTAGAAATTAATGGTACATTAAAACTTAGGGATTAGAATTAATTAATTCTTTCCCGGTCGAAATTTGAAATAAATTCCTTGTAGAATTTGATTCGCATCCGTTCATGACTAAGTTGTCTGATCATTTAAATAATTATGAGTAATAATTAAACCAATTAATTTTTAAATATAATTGGGTTTGAATACTTTGAAAATTAGAATTTATCTCTCCAATTCTTTATTTCTAAAGATTGTCAACGTTTGATTCCACTTGGATCAAGTTTGTGACATTTTGTCGACGACAGTTAAATAAAGCTAATGAGGTGCATAAAATTAATAATAAAATCAAGGCCTATTTTATTATAAAATAAGGAGTTAAATGATTTACACAGATGTCCGGAATTACATGTTGTAATTTATTTTCAGTGAAATGAAATAACTGAAATGTAGTTAATTTGTTAACTTAAGAGCATTTACAAAACTGTCCTGCATTTGTGTTACATTGCAACAACTTGTTATATTTACAACAACTTGTTACATTTATATTAATGCAGTTTAAATCTAAATCAAAAACCATGTATATGTACGTGACCTATTATATATATGCTGGTGTTATTTTACATTTTTGTCCATTAAAAAACATTTTTTACTTTTTCTGTAGTGTAATAATTTTCAGATTTTAGACATCTAATATCACTAAAACGTGTTAACCCACATACCTTCCTCTATCACACCGTGTCCCATTTTGTAAACAACCTCCCTCCTAATGAAAGGTTGTGTTATTAACATATGGCCCCTTATTTTATACAAAAAAAAATTATAAAGAGAAGACAAAAATATCAATTTATATTATAGGTATCAAATATTATCTTGACATAAAAGATAAATCTAATGATTGATGGTTTCTTTTCCGTTACCTTCTTTTTTTATTTCTTTTTTCTTCGAGCATTTTCCACAAAAAATGTTTCTTCCGGTCTGATCTGAAAGCATATTATATTTTAGTTTACATTATCCGTTATACATGAAAAAATATATTTTTTGTGCCAAAAGAGACGACTTTCTGAATTTTATTTTTAAATAAAATGCTTTCATGTCACTATGATACGCTGACACGCATTGTTATGTGTATTCTTAGACATCTCAAATTAGAATGTTTTTGCAACATGAATTGTTAAATCGTTTTAGAATGTATTCTTCTTCTCTGATTACAGAAGTTGAGATGATTAATTTAGAAATTTAATTCCAAAGAACTATTTATCATGCCTCTTTATGAACTTAACACAAACATGACATATAAACGCTCAATATATGTGGAATTACACTAACCATTTATCGTTTTTTTTTTACAAATTTAATAAGTGTCTAAATCTCAAAATATACACTGTAAACAATATGTCTGAAATTCAGACACTTAAGTGTCTGAAACGCAGTGTTCAATTTTCAGACGTTTTAAAATGTCTGAAAATTTTCAGACACTTCTTGCGTCTGAATTTCAAACACATAAGTGACTGAAACTGGAGTGTTCGATTTTCAGACGTTTTAAAGTGTCTGAAAATTTTTAGACACTTCTTGCGTCTGAATTTCAGACATTTCAAGTGTCTTAATTGCGGCCATCTTTGAGCCCTTTTTTTTGCCAATATGAAGCCATCTTTGACCACTTTTCTTTCTAAGTCATATACGCAGCCATATTTGACCACATTGAATAATTTTTTATAAATGAGAATAATTTGTTACCATAAAGCAGAACTAATTGCAGCGTGGTAAAACTAGGATGCTTCTCTGCCCCCTGATTTTAGGGTACCCCAAATTGGGTACAAAATTTTTATAAAGCTGATATTTTATATCAGTTTTGACTTTATTATGATCGTAATCAGTATTTTGTAGTTTTAGAATAGGATAATATATATAAATATATTCACCTAAATATGTATTTATGAGATTTCATATATGCCCTACGGCATCAAAAATGTTTATTAAATTAATTTCAGTCCAAAGACCTAGTATTTATTCGCCCCCCCCCCACCACCACCACCGCCACCGCCACCTTCATATATTGCTACAAAAAAAAAAAAAAAAAAAAAAAAAATAAGACTGCTCGATGCCATCAAATACATATTTGGATAAATATATCCTTTTCTTTAACCTAATCATATTCTAAAAGTACAAAATATTTATTAAAATAAGTATAAGATCAAAACAAATTTAAAATATCAGCTTTATGGAAATTTCATACCAAATTTGTGGGCCCGTAAAGCTAACGTCCCATAGAAAAAGCCCAGTTTGTCCATGCTGCAATCAGCTCTGCTTTATGGTAACAAATTATTCCCATTTATAAAAAAAATGATTCACTTCTTCGGAAAGAATTTCATCCCTGCTTTGTTGTACAATTTTTTTTTCTATTTAAATTAGATATTCCCAGTCAATTAGTTTAAGCATTTTTTGGATTTTTATTTCTGTGTTAAATACAATCTAGCACTAGATTTCAAAAAATTATCAGCATATGAGATCCGAACATTAAAAAAAAATTGAGCACGAAACACTTACTTTTCTTTATCCCCCTTCGTTTTTATTATTATGCTATTTATCATTATCAAAAAATGCTTAAACATTTGACAACCGCACATCGGCGCCTGAGACGAGCAGTAGTTAAAAGATTCTGGATGGACTTCTTGTTTATTTGGCTCTTTTCAAACGATAAATAATATAGTAAATATCAATGGACACAGAAATCCTTCATTATGATTTGAGTACCCTTCATTTCTGCTCCCCACGTTGCTTGCGATCACACAAGCAGTATCAGCCGCAAAAGCGATTTCTTATCCACATGATTGGAACAGTCGTCGAAAAAAAAAATAAACACCTCCTACTAACTCTGCAACTAGAAGACAACAATAATAGAAGAAAGTTACTGGTACCAATCGTCTGGAAATAAAGTCTACTTTTAAATGATGTATTTAAAATTTGCATAGGGGCCATCTACAAATCAAAATTAGACCAAACTTTGTTTTTTTTTGTTTTTTCAATGGATGCACCCAATTTTGACACTATATTTTAAATCTTCGGTTCAAACTATGCCTAGAAACGAAATTTCTAGTCATTTGAATGATAAGTTTTTGAATTATAAGCATTCAAAATTTAGAGCTTCTAATGTTAAATTGCATTTTCATATTTTTATTAATATCTCCTGAAATTATAATCCTAATATGATAATTTTGTATGTGGTTATAATACTAAAAAACCTAAACATATATAAAAACATTGAATTCGTAAAATTGCATACCAAATTTGGGGCCACAAAAATCGATGGGAAGGTGAGGGAGCAGGGCCGCGGATCAGTTTCCATGTTTTAATCAGGTCCTGCTTCTAGAAGAAACACTACCCCGCTTTATATTTTTCTAAATAGAGCTGTCCGCTATTCGGGAGTGACCGGTTATAGAAGTTTTACTGTATGCTTCAGTAATAACGGACATTCTCGAATAGCAGACACCTATATAGCGATCACTTTTTTCAATCCACAACATTTGTGGATTGAAAAGCAGATTAATAATATATTGAAGCATATTTTGTGTAATTTGTACTCGGTATGCTGGGTATTTGTACACTCTGGACTTTTTTTACATATGAAAATAAAACCTCTAAATAGCGGGCAAATTCTACGGTCCTAGGGTGTCTGCTATTGAGAGGTTTTATTTAATATATACAGTTATAAATATATTCTAAAAAAGTTAGATTTTTTTTTTTTTTTTTTTTTTTTTGACAGTATAGGAAATGTGGTTCTAATAAGTTCCAGTACCAGCGGCTTACATTCATTACCCCCCCCCCCTTCCCCCTACTACATATACAGCAACAAAAATTTAAACACATTGATGACTTAATATATATATATATATATATATATGAACATGTAAATATATGTTCGGATAAATATATCCTTTGTCATTAACTTCATCCTAATCTAAAAGTATGCAATATGATATATAATAAGTACAATAAATTGCTTTGCGCAAATGGATGCATTCTCCGATGATAATAAAAAATAATCCTATAAAAAATCAGAATAATTTTGACGTTGAAAGTTGTCAGAAAATTTCTGTGTCTTAAAATTTAAATATGTTATGCAGATGAAACACAGGAAATACATATAAATGTAGTTATTTTACTTTGAACAAGTTTCCATAGTCTAAAAAAAATTCTTTCATAGTGCAATTAAATACTGTAGAAATTTCGAACTTTTTAATAAAGCGTTACAAAGGAACAATTTAAAATGTATTTATAAAACATTAAAAATTTCACGATAACTCCAATTCTGATACTTTTATAATTATTTTTCAAGTTTTATGCCCTCCACTTGAAGCAAAAATGTTCATAGCATTTCCTATACATAAATTTAATTTTGTTACATGAAAACATTAATTTCGAAAATGTAAAAGAATTAAATGATCTGTCATTAAACATAAAAATTCATATACGAAATCATGTTAATATTACCTGTAACTAGAAATTACAACGGAAGGGTTTATTAATAACAATATCATTTAATAACTTGATCTTTTTAATTATATTTTGCCATGTAGGCAATTTCTTTTACATATAGCATATGCACTGTAAAAAAAAATCTGTAAAGTTACTAAAGTTTTTCTAGGAAACTGGGATTCCTAGAACTTTTTATGTAACGGCAACAAGAAAAATTCCTGTAACTGTAGTAACTATACAGATTTTTTTTACAGTGTGGTAATCACCAGAGCTACAAAGCTATCTTTAAAAAGTTAAACATATATATATTTTTAATAACATGCAAGAGAAATAACATCTAATTTCAAAACTTATTTTGCATTAAAAATACATATTTAATTGTTATTTCTGAATCTTTTATAAAAATGAACAAACGTTGAAAAAAAATCCCCCCCAAATTTTATGTGAAAAATGCAGTAAAATATGAAAATAAAGTCTTTTTTTCCGTTCTAAATCTGTAATTTCTTTTTAACAATCAATAAATCAATATTAATAAAATTTTCAATATCTGAAGTTGTACAAAACTTAAATATCATTTTAAGCAATTAAACAAAGTAAATAATGATTTATTTCCTTACTTATTTTATTGTAAATCATTATATAGCTATTATAGAAAAATATTTTTAATAAAATTAACTATTAAAAAAATGGCATTATATTAAATGGCTAATATTTACTGACATTTTTATAGTCAGATTGATAGCTTGTATCAACAACAAAAATATATAGTGCTGCAACTGCTTTTTTTTTTTTTTTTTTTTTTTTTTTTTTTGGACAAAAATATAATACTAAAAATGTTGACAAATTTGGGTGTCAATGTACACAAGCAATAACTTTTAATGCTTAAGCAATGATTTAAGCAATGATGATATTATTTTATTAGAAAACATTTATTTATAAATCGAATGCTTTCAGAATTATCAAGCAAGTTAGTTAATTAAGCCTGAAAATGAAATAAATTTAGTCGAAAATAATAAAAAACACTGTAATACTGAAAAATATTTATTCTATATAGAAAGATACAAATATGATAAACACATGTATTCTTTGAAAAGTGATTTAAATAATTAATATTACATAACTAATATTGTTCAAGGAAAATTTCTATTTCCAAATAAAAATTATATTTTTGTAAATAATCACATTCTTACCTTTTTAGTATTTCCTTAAATGTAATAAAGTAAATCCATGTAATATAAACGGTAACACAAAAATATAGACACTTTCTTCTTACATATTTCACTAAATATTCAGATGAATGCTGATAATTGAAATACGTATAACGAGGACATTTTTTTTCATTATTCAACATATTTTTTTCATAATGATATAATTTAATATAAAGCAGAATTTAATTCAATTCGCTTTTTTGAATCACATTTCACACGCACTTTCTTATTCTCCAATCTCTCAAGAACAATTATTGAAATTCCAAAAACGCACTTTATAAGCTGTGTATTAGTAAGCTGCATATACATCTATGTGGATGGCACACATTACTCAACGTATCATTTTTATAATAATCGCATATATTATTCCATAAATGAATTATTCCAAAAAACTGTTCCAGCTATGTATATGACACAGTCACAGAATATAAATAATGTTACACATAAAAAAATTGCGGGCAACTTTGTTAAACAGGGAACTACTTCATTGAAAGAACCGTTTTAACGCGCCAGTTGCCAACGGACGTATTCGAAGAAAGAGAAATAGGCGAAGTCAGCATTTTAATTTCCACTGCCGTTGCTGATCTCAGCCTACTGTTTATAAACCGTTATAAAGGGCTTGATGAGCTCATTTGAACTTTTTATCAGCGAGAAATAAATCATTGAATAAGAAGAAATAAGAAAAGTTTTATTTTCTTTATTAGGTATTTTTCTTAATGTGTTACATTTATTTGAGTATAGTTTTTGCAGTTTTTTTATTTTTAGACATATAGAAAACATACTTTAAATAAAGATTTTATTGTAAAACTAGAAAATAACATATCGAATTTTCGGTGGTCATGAAGAGAGCAATTGTCCATCCCTGAAAATTAATTAATTATATTTTCTATACGTTTGATTATTTAAAAAATACTTTTTTCTCTTCCAAATAGCAATATATTAATTAAACGCTAAGAGAAAATGCTGCTAAGAATTTTTCTCCAGAGGAGCCCCCCCCTCCCCCCACACACACACCTTAACTTCTCGTAGAAGACGATTTTAATTCTGTTCTTCTGTTAGCGTTCATATATATCAAATTTATCTTAAATGAGGAGGGGCAGTTCAAAAAAAAGAAAAAAAAAAGACAGAGAGAGGAGAGAGAAAAAGAAATCAGTTCTCCATTGTGAAAAATATCGTTAGAAACTTATTTTTCAACGATTAATATTTCTTAGTTTTTAAATTTCTTAAAAATTGTCTTACACGAGGAGTTCTGGCATAAATTCTTAGTTTAGCCTACTTCATGTTTATATTCTGCATTTTACAAAAGCGGACTGGGCTGTGAACCCCAGGCATATACAGTGAAATCTCTCTGTGCGACCATCTCTCTGAACGACCATTTTTTTCATGGAACGAAATTTATTCCCACAGGCTCAATACTAATTATACCTCCATTCAGAGACCATCCCAGTTGAACTCCCTCCATGGGCGACCCATTTCTTTGAAGAAAATGAAACAAATCCCGTTTTTTCCTGGTCGCTTGAAGAAGATTTTATTAGAAAAATAGTTCCGGAGTGCGCATTATTCATCAAACTTCTAAACTAAGTTTATATATATTTTTTTTTATTCCGGTAACTTTTAAATATTTAAACCCCTTTGTGCCTTTTTAGGTAATAAATTGAACTCTGGTGACAAATTAAGAATGCCCTATTTTGTCGGGAAACTCTCAAAGAAATACATAATTTAATCAAATCGTCTTTATTTGTTCACATCAAAAAAAAAAAAAAAAAAAAAAAAAAAAAAAAAAAAAAAACGCATTTATTGACTTGACTTCGAAAAGACTTGGAAACAAAATAAATAAAATATAAAACCGTAAAATCAAAGCAAACGTCAATGTATTCATTTTTTAAACTCTGCAGTAATTAATTTATATAATTAACTTTTGTTTTGATACTTAAATTTTTATAGATTCTTTTACTAACGTGAAAAATAAATTTTAGTAACATTAATTGTTACCTTTTTTCAAAAATTAAAATCTAGATTTAAACATGACCTCCATTAAGAGACCACCTGTCGGAGCGATCACTTTTCATTGGAACGAACGTGGTCGCTTTAGGGAGGTTTTACTGTATGTTCTAAAATCTTGCTCCTCAGTACGTTTCTTTCTCCCTCTACTCATAACTCTTAGTATTTAGGTGAGCGATTCTCCCTGTATATGATCATGATAACAAGTAATTTTTGGAAAACTTTATATTTTGTGAAAAGCAATTATTTAATTATTTATTGCGCCAAAAATAACTTAGCTCCAAACCTTAGTAAGCGAACTTTTCTAATTTTCTCAGATGTCCCATGATTTCTTCATTTATAAATAAATACTAAATTAAATGGATGAAAGAGTATTTTAAATATCTTTCATCCATTCGGAAATATTTTCTGATAGCGCTGATATACATATTGCAATACAATTGTACGTACAGTCATCACTCATATGATACAATTGTATCGCATTCAGACACTTAAGTGTCTGAATTTCTAAATGTCTTAATTTCAGACATGTCACTATTATTCAGACATTTTTCTCCGTTCATTTATAACATGATCATAGTAAGACACTTATGTGTCTTAAATTTAGACATCCATGATGTCTGAAATTTCACATTTAGACACTTAAATGTCTGAATTACTTTTTCAGTCACATATGTGTCTGAATTTAAGACGCCTCCATTTGCAGTGTAATTGTTCTAAATATAATTAATTTCAAAATATAATTGAATACTAAAACTAAATATTCGATATAATATCTTCAAAACTATATATTGCAATATTTAGTTTTTATTCCAAAAATTAGACTTTTAAACTACAAATGTTTAGGATTTTGCAACAGTACAGGTTAAGTTTAATATAACTTAGTTTATTCATAAGTTGTAAATAGATACTCTGTATTTTGTAGAAAATAAAATAAAAAATAGTGTTATAATTCAGGCAAAAGCAGTATTGTTCCACTACTCTGCCATTCAGCTACCGATTTCAATCCCCTAAACTAACCAACAGAATAACGAAATGGAGTTCATGAAGATTTTTTGCTGACAGGAATTGTTCGTTTACAGAAATTATTAACAAAAAGCAACAACATTTAACATTAACCCATTAACCGCCAAAACTATAAAGGTTTAATTTTTTTTTTTCATACAAATGATATTGGTTATTCATTTGAACATATATAACATTAATTTATAGTGAAAATAACAAAATTTGTGTTAGCTTACGAAAAATCGAGTGTTGCGTTTACGCAACGTCAGCGGAATAAGAGTACTGATGTTTAGTGAGTTCAATTGAGCACCAGCGGGGTTTTCTTGCATATTTGGGCACTGGAAGATTTTTTTAGCTTTGTTACAATTTAGACAGCAAACAATCACATTAAACGTAATTAATTTATTAATAAAATTTAATTTTTTTCTTTCTAAATTACTGATTATATCCAGAAAACAGTTTCAAATATCAAAATATTCGCTACACTAATGATGTAAAACAACATCAGAAATTTACTGCAGCGATAAACATTCTGGCTATGGCATTGTTTACAATGCAGTTTTCTGCTGTCATCGGACTTGTCGATTAACCCTTTCAGTGGCAGTCGTGTATTTCTGAAACCAATAATTTTATTTCTCAAATGCCACAATGACACCCTAATTTTGGTAAAGTAATTTTTCTTTATTATGTAATTGTTCGTAAATTCCGGTGTCATTCATTCATTTCAATATTTAAGAAATAAAAATGCTTTGCCCCGGAAAGGGGTAAATATCCGCGTTCTGACTGTAAGGGCTTTTGCATGGGGAAGTTACTATGCCTTTTTGTAGCTGATATGTTTGTGGGTAACTCAAGAAACAACTTCACATCTGGAATCTAAGTGAGAATTTTTTTTAATAATCTTTATATACATAATCTATCTTCCCACATTTGTCAAGGTTTTATTTTTTCTTTATTTTTTGGCTAAGTCATAATAAATATTTCCATCTTTATCCACTTCATGTCTCCAGTTTTTTTTTCTTTATGTATGATTCGTACTACTTTTAGAGGGTAAAGACGTCTTTTTTACGCACACTTATATTCGCCAGCAGTAGCGCATGGTAAAATATCATTATCATTGTTTGATATATTATCATTCCCTTCTTCTTCAACAATAATTTATCCTATTCCGAATGAAATAAAGATAATATCAGTCATCACTAATTCCCGTCATCACTACACGAATCTTTATTAAAAATTCTTTGACGACCTTCCTCTGACATACGATATTTAGTTGCAAGCATTTCTGTGAGCACAGAATAAGAAACAAATCCACAGAGTCGAATGATACTAGTGAATAATGGAACTACCGCTTTCCCGCTGACGTTGCGTAAACGCAACACCTGTTTTCTCTTCCTCCCCAATGAAACAAAAGCAGCTGATTCGTTGAATGTTCTGATGTACTTTCACCTTGACTAACAATAGATTTACTCTAAAGCTAACATTTGTCTAACTATATTTCTTCTGCGAAAACGACAGCGTGAAAGTTTTCTTTTAAAAATGGTTTAAGTTTCAAACTTGGTATTAAATAGAAAAAAAAATGTTGAAAGAAAATATTTTTCTATTGAATTATCTATCATAATGTTCCTTACTTAAAAATTACTATTTATATAAAATTCGTTTGATAGTTAATTTTTTATACGCATTTAGGTTGACTGTTGCGTCAACGCAGCACCAGCGGATAATAAGTTAATAAATTCTATTTAATCTCAATTAACAATTAGCACTTTAATTGATTCCTTTTTAACTAACATATCTAAAAGCACATTGAATGATATTTTATATCAGATGTAAAGAGGGAGATAGCATAAAGAGTGAATTAAAACTCAACCACAACAAATAAGTTAGAATATTTATCTCTTGTGATTTTCTAAGCAATGTTTTATTTTTAAAAGAGGCTTCACTATTTTTTTATATAATTTAGGGAATATATTTAAAATAAAATGCAATGTATTTTTTTATACAGCCGTAACAAAGACTTCCAAATATTTTTTTTTCTGTTTTTATTTCACCCTTTATCTACTGACGGAACTTATAAGTACCATTAAAATAATTTGTTATAGAATTCATTTAATACATTGATTAGTAGTAATGCAGTTTAGAATGAGTTATAGATGTATTACTTTATATTATTACAAAAGCATTTTTCGTTTCACAAAACAAAAATATTTTTAAAAGGATGATTATTTTTGCCTTTGGATCTTTATAGCTTTCTTGGCGTTGGGATAGGGGGGGGGGATTTTTCAATTCGGAAATATTTCTATATTTCTATTGCAAGAACATTGTATTTGTACTTTTCCTAATTATACAAAATACTAAGAACACTATTTAAAATAAAAGATTTGAGTCGGGTTATATATTTTGCAGAAAATCCCTATAAATTGAAATTTAATTAATTAATATCTTCTAAATCCTTCAATCATTCAATCATCCTTCTAAAATTTATTAAATGATTATGTAAATCTTCTAATGCAGTTTCAAAAATTCACGAAAAATGCTTTAGAAGATAAAATTTTCATCCATTCATAATTTAATACATAAAGGATTAAAAGAGAAATGTATGTATAGGTTTACGAAAATATAATTAGTGTCATTCTACGGTAACTTACGTTACATTTAGGTAACCTCAGTAATTTTAGCAATATGGCACCAAAAATATTCAAATATAAAGCTGACATTATTTGTTAATTAAACCTATCCAAAGGTCAATTTGTATGAAAATTACCTAAAACATGAGAGTGGAAATTCTATTTTTTATGATAACTTACGTTCGTTTTTCATTAATGTCAGTTACTATAATAAATATAACTGCCACAGTTCAAGAAATAATTATAAAATTAGGTAATTTTCACCTAAATTGAGCTTGAATAGGTTTAATTAACAAACCAAGTCAACTTTACATTTTGAATAATATTTGTGATACATTACTAAAATTACTAATGTAAATTTCTCTAAATTTAACGCAAGTTACCATAGAATGACCCTTTCACGAAAAAATATAATAACCTATTTCCAGTTACCTGGATACGAAGAAACGTTCTTTATCTTTAGATATCTTATAAACAAATATATTTTGGAGATTTAATGAAGCCTTCATAAAAGCTAAGTTTTTATCCTTTCCATTAATTTTCGGAAACGTTTCTGATTAGTTTTTATATTGTATTAATACGTTTTCTGAAACTCGACTGTAGTTTTACGGGGTACAACAAATTTCCGATGAAGCTGCGTAATTGAATGTGGATTGTAAAATGACAAAATAGTATTACGTTGAGTAAAATGTTTTTCGCCAAGTAGCGATACTTTCGCGCAAACAGCTGTCATTTTTGTGATTGTAGCCCTTTCCACAAACTAATTTTTGGATTCGAAAGCTGAATGTAGGAATTACATGACTGTGTCATGTGTTTATTAATAATTTATTATCTTGTGCTTCGAAAAAGAGTTTAAAATGGAGCTATCCCGTTAGTAGATCGGAATGTTTATGTACTATGAGTTCCGTAACAAACCCAGTGCGGCTGAATGCTACAGAAAATATGTGTGAAAGTTGAGGCATGAATACTCTTTCTTATGACACAGTCAAAGTTTGGTTTAGGAAGTTTAAAGTTGGAAATTTCGACATTGATGATGAATAATGTTCTGGCCGCCTATTGAAGTTGATTGTGAGAAGTTAAAATCATTGTTCAAGACAGAAATGTTTCAATATGAACTCTTGCTTTAGAGCATAATGGTTGCCAAAAAACAGTAGTTAACACTCTGAAACGCATAAATCTAATGTTTAAGTTCAACCGCTGGGTGCCTCGAAAATTGACTGCTGAAGACAAACGCAAGAGGAAAAACAGTTGTTTGACTCTGCTCAGAGATCGTTGGAATGAGAACATTAGAGACAGAGTTGTGACGTGTGATGCAAAATGGGTGTACTACAAGAATACAAGCCATAAAAGAGGTTGGTCAGCACCTGGGGAATCAGCAGGCTCGTTTGCAAGACTAAATAACAAGAAGGTGCTTATTTTCGTCTGGTGGGGTTGTCGCGGAATTCTGTACAAATAGAACCTGAAAAGCCGAAAGACTATCAACAGTGAAATATAAAGTAACATACTAATAAAAGTTCATGATGTCATTCGCGAAAAACGCGGGGTCGAGTTCAGAAGGAAAGTGGTTTTCTTTCATAAAGATAACGCCAGGCTACATGTTAGTACGATGACCGGCTGGACGCTCTACAAGCTGGAGTGGGATATTATGCAACATCCACCACACAGCCCCGACATGGCTCCTTCAGATTTCTATCCTTGTTCACATATGCAGCTGCATCTTGATGGTACAATCTTCAATTCACATGAGGAGTTCATAATTGAGGTCGATATTTTTCTGGACTCACGCACAACACTTTTTTCGCAGAAAAGATTGAAAAGTTGCCAAAACGTTCGCAGATAATTGTAGATATAAACGGAGATTACTATCCTCATTAGGTTTGATGTTTTCGTATGTATTTATCTTTTTACACTAAAAACATTTGGCGGAAAACTTTTTACTCAACGTAATATTAATGCTGATGTTAAGAAGATAGGTAGGAAGAGATTCGGAAACGTTTACAAAAAACCAGTGGCAGAAACGTTGTTTTTATAAATGACACATTAAATATCGAAAAAAAAGGTTTTCTGTTTCTGTTTTTTTTTATATATATAACGATGTTTCTTGGCTAATTCGCAAGGCATTGTAAATATTTAGTATGGTGGTTCGACGAAAATTTATGAGAATCATGAATTTCATTTTAAAATAAAGTATATATATATATATATATATATATATTTAAAGGTATCGGATTAATCTTAATATAGTTTTAAAGAAATTCTCAACAAAATGTATTATGTTCATTTGAATTAAAGATTACATTTTATTTAATAAAAATAGAGTACATTCTATTTATAGAATTTTCACTGTAGAATAGCAGCATCGGGCCATAAGGGTGTATATTTACTTTCGTTGTTATATTATAATTCCCTTGATTAACAAATATTTTTATTTGTTTGTTTGTTTGGTTTTAGAGAGTGAAGAAGAATTTTTGAAAGTTCAGATGATTAACATTTTGAATTTTTTAAGACTGCGCGCAATAAACTCTTTCAACTTTAAACTATTTTTTTAAACATTAATTTTGCTACTTATTTAGATATTCTAAAAAAATATATTTAAGAAAGTGCAACGTATTTATATTAAAAATGAATTTAATGAAAAACTCAAATACCTGTGCTTAATTCATTTTCTTTATATGGAAATTCTTTTGCACCAAAAATATGTTTATTGATCTCATAAGACTCCAAAGTTGGAAGCATTTTCTTTTAAAAGATCTCTTTATACATCTAGAAAATGCAACGCTTTTTATCATACAACTCATAAAATTATGCCCAACATTTTACAAAGACTCCTTTCCAAAGAAGAAAATGCGAACGGAATTAATTTCAAATCCTTTGAAATGTTAAATTTTAACTTAATAACATGTCGTTCAAAGACGACGATTTCCTTCGAAGTTCATTTTACTGCGCTATATCTTAACTTTGAACGAAAATATCACAACGCCTTTCTTTACTTTATTTATCATTATTGAGATGTGAGCAAATTCCTAGCAGTGTTTGGTAGGGATTATCTTGATGTTGAAAGAGAAATTGTAAAAATTTAGTATGGTTTGATAAAAAATTGTGAGAATCATGAATTTAATTTTAAAATATACTATAATATTTTTAAAATATGACATTAGTGTTAATATTGTTTTTGAAAAATTCACAACAAAATTAATTATGTTCATCTGGTTTAAAAATTACTGTTTATTTAATAGAGACTTGTTTAGATTAAATTTAGCTCCCTGATAGCA
This sequence comes from Maratus speciosus, assembly GCA_963932465.1. Classification (NCBI taxonomy): domain Eukaryota; kingdom Metazoa; phylum Arthropoda; class Arachnida; order Araneae; family Salticidae; genus Maratus; species Maratus speciosus. The sequence continues at coordinate 297,407,781 of OZ010799.1, forward strand.
TTGCAGCTTTGCAAAAATAGTGTATATATCTGCTTATACACTATTGACCTTTAATGATTTAGGTATTGTCTGTTATATTTCTTTTATAATGCATTAACACAATTTCTACCGGTGTCAAATGGCACCTTTTAAACTTTTTGATTTATGGTTATTTTATTTGTAATTTTTAGATTAAGACAATCACAAGACATTTTTAATACATTGAAGACTTCTTTTAATGCTTACTGGCTTTGAAAATTGGAAACAAAATAAACATAAATCAAAATTTTGAAATGTGTCATTTAACACAGGTAGAAATAGTGTTAAATAATTGTAGTATAAACATAAACTATTTCCTTAAAGTTGGAGTATTTACATTTTGCTTATATTTCACCAATATTGAAAAGAACAATTCGCCATTTCATAGAAAATATTTAAAATATAAAGCCAGATTTTCTGCATTGTCAACGTCTATTGCAGTATTGTGCCAACAGCGTTTTAAAACATTATGCATAAACTGTTATTCGTTATATTTTGATTATTAAGCTACAAGTAATGGCAACGTCAAAGTCCATTGCAGCTTCGAGCCAATCGTGTTTATATGCATAAAATATTTTGCATTTTTAGTTAAAATTTAGCTATTAAGTAGCCAATAATGACATCATTAACATGAACTATTTTCTTCCCATTGGAATGTTTACATTTTAATTATATTTTAATACCAGTTAAGGGAAACATTTTGCCATTTTTCTTTTTTTCAAATATTTCAATTGTGAAGACATAATTTATTCAGCATCAACGGTTATTGCAGATTTTGGCCAATATTGCTTATAGGCGTTATATATTAGATATAGTTGGTCATATTTTGATTATAACATAGCAAGTAATGACATTATTAATGTATGTGCCTAAATTTGGGGCACTTTTATTTTAACAATATGAATTTTTTTTACAAACACATGTATTTTTAGTTAAAACAGGGAATAAAATTATGAATTCATATAATTTTTTAATGGAATTTTAATCAACTTTTCAAATTTAGGAAATATTTAGACAAATTTTACTAAAGAATTGCGTTTATGCTAAACATTCTATAACGAAGTCTATTCAATATATTTCACTTTTTTCAACAATATATTAGCAAACCAGTTACCTGTGTTATGAAGCAAACGATTTGCAATACCTCTTAAATTTACTAACATATACCAAATTTTGTATACAACACATCAGTTTTTTTAATGTCTATTTTTCAACAAAAATAGCTCTTAAATAAATATATACCGACTTACATGCTATATTTTCCTTCATAACAAACCAACAGAGAAGCAGAACCTTGTTAAAAATTTTTAATTCAATATCTTAATTTTTTTTAGAAATGATGTTTCTCGTAAACGTACACAATGAAAAACGCAGTTTTCTAGAAAACACAAATTAAGATTTTGATGTAGCACAAAAAACTCTGTATAAAATTTATAACTTTAAAATCCACTATATTTGTAGGTGCTTATATAGCTATGTGTATATTATATATTATGTATTTGTGCATTAAAATGTATCGTTAACATTCTGTGGCTTTTTAAACGGTCACTTCCGGTTTCAGAAAGTTCATATAACTTTGCTTCTAATTTTCGCTGAACCAAAAGTAAGGCATTTTTAAAATCCCAAATGTTTGAACTAATTATTTAAAATATAGTACCAACTTAAAATATAGCCAACATTGGAGTAGGGGCCATCACCTTTAATTTGGCAACATTACTTTTGAAATCGGTTTGGTATATCATATGATTACATAAAAATCGTAATTTAGAAGGTTTTTAGAATGCTTCATTTTACCATTTTAAATTTCGAATCTTTTAGAAACTGTTCTTAGTTTCTGTTCTGTTTCATTTTCATTTTATAAGTATTTACTATCACAAAATTTAAGTTTGTATCTTTAATGATTCAACAGAAAACGTATTTTAGAATATGTTTAGAACAATTTTCACTTATTTTGCCTTTTAAATTTCGTATTTTTTTAAAGTGAGGATTTACATCTTATAAGTATCTATCATGCAAAATTATAAGATTCTCTCTTTAACAGTTCTATACAAATCAAAAGTTAGAAAGTTTTTAGAACTATTTTCGCTCATTTCAATCTTTTCACTTTCGATTTGTTTGAAATTGTTCTTTGGATAGTATTTACATATTATAAGGATTCCCCATGATATTTTTCAAGTTCCTAGTCCCTTCAATATCACAAAAATTTAAATTTTAGAACTTTTTTGGCTGCTGCAACACCGGCCTCCCTTTTTTGCTAGTAGCACCTACATAAAATACCGCCTATGTTAGAGCAGGGACTATCAACATTGTTTGCTACCATTAGTTTTGGAATCTCATTTGTATTTCCTTAGAACCCATTGAAATCATAATGTAGAAAGTTTTTAGAACGCTTCTCGTGCATTTTCAAACTTTTTAAGAATTCGAATAATTTTTTAACTCTTCTTAGTGATTATTTAAATCTTATAAGAAACTATCATGCCAAATTTCAAGTGTCTAGCCCAGTCAGCATCACAAAAAATCCTATTTTAAAACGTTCTTTGTTACAGCTTTGTAACAGCCTAATATTGGAGCACTGGCTGTCACGATCAGTTTGCAACACTTACTTTTAAATTCGATTTGATATTTCCAGGAATTTCATTGAAATCGTAATTTGGAGCATTTTTAGGAAATCTTTCGCTTATTCCACCCTTTTAAATGTGGACTTTTTTTAGAAACTGTTCTTAGAGAGCATATACATCTCATAAGTAACTACGATGCCAAATTTCAAGTTTCCAGCCACTTCAGTATCACAAAAATCGCAATTTTAAAACGTTCTTTGCTCCTGCAACCGGCTAGTAGTAGTGGCACCGACATAAAATATATTCCATGTTGAAGCACGGACTGTCACGATCAATTTGCAACCGTTAATTTGAAATCGCTTTGATATTTCCAGAGATTCCATTGAAATCATAATTTGGAGAAATTTTAGAAAGCTTTTCGCTTATTTCACAATTTTAAATTTGGATTTTTTTAGAAAGGGTTCTTAGAGAGCATATACATAAGTAAATACACATAAATACACATAAGCACATAAGTAGCTACAATGCCATATTTCAAGTTTCCAGCCATTTCAGTATCACAAAAATGCAATTTTATAACGTTCTTTTCTCCTGCAACTCCCTAGTAGTAGTGGCACCGGCATAACATATAGCCTATGTCACCATCAAGTTGCCAATATTAATTTCGAAATCGTTTCGGTACTTCCAGAGATTAACTCTACAAACACACTTTATTTATTTATAATAGTAGTATAGATTTATTTATTGGGAAATTAAGAATATGTAATTTGCATTTCATTCCCGACCTTTTCAGTTTCTACTATACTGAATTCTAACAAATGGCGTTAAAATACGTTGGTTAATGGTTGAATTTCGAAACTCCAAATTTTAATTAAAAAATAGCATTTTAAATAATTCATTAAATATTATTAGTAACAAACTGTTTATCACGGTCAGCTAAATCAGATATTGTAATATCAGAAGTTTCTTGTGTATTATGGCTTTCTATAAAATCTAGTATGCTGTGGCCATCACAAAACTTTCTTCTATCTCATACATGGCAGTACTTCAAAATTCACTATCTCAGTGCCAAATTAAATAGCAATCTGTATTCATCATGAGAATTCTAAAAATATGAAATTCCGTGCATTAGTTCTCGAGGTATGACTGTCGCTGAAATCGTGTAAATCCAGCAAAAGTCAGCATAGCACTGCCACCTATTGGGTTATTTACACCAGAACCTAATTATTACCAACTTATGTCAACGTCTAACTGTAATTGATTTGAGATGAAATGAAGTTGATGACATTTTTGATGAAATGAATTTAAGAAAAATTCGTGCATTAATTCTTGAGATAGAGGTATTGCGCAAATCATGACAAATGCAGCATAGAAATGCCACCTATTTTCGATTTGCAACAACACATAATCAGCCGGAATATTAATCAAGTTATACTTAAATCTGAAGTTTGATGAAAATTCGTGCATTAGCTCTTGAGATAGAGCTACTGAGGAAATAGTTCAAAATGCAGCACAGCAGTGCCAGCTATTGGGCGATTTACAACAACACGTATTCATCATCATTTCATATGAAAGACTAACTAAATCCGAAGTTTGATGAAAATGTGTGCATTAGTTCTTGAGATAGAGCTACTGCGAAAATGGTGTAAATCCTGCAAAATGCAGCATAGCAGCGCCACCTGTTGGGCAATTTACACAAAAATCTAAACAGCACCCATTTCTGTCAAGGACTAACGGAATATGAAGTTTTATAAAAATCCGTGCATTAGTTTTTGAGATAGAGCTTTTGCGGAAATCCTACAAAATGCTACATAGCAGCGCCACCTGCAGGGAGATTTACACCAAAAACTAATCAGCACCAATCTATATCAGGGAGTACCTGAATATAAATTTTTATTAAATTCTGTGCATTAGTTCGTGAGATAAGCCCCCACAAAATTTGTGTCACATACAGACAGACAGACAGACAGACAGACTCACAGACAGACATTTTGTAAAAACATGTGTTTTGGAATCTTTGACCCATAAAACGTGTAAATCCGTCGAAAACTGGAATTCGATAATTTTCATGAAACCAATACCTTCTTCTTGTAAATCTAGAAGAAAGTAAAAAATAAATTTTCTCTTTTCTTATAAAAAATAATGATTATAAAGCCGTTTGCTATAAATTATATCAAACAACTAAAATATTTTTTTGTAATTGACTTTCAGAAAGATATAATTAATTCGTGATTACAAGGGAAATGGAATCTTAATACATAATTATTAATGAAAATTTACCAGTATATGTCAAAAAAATAATTGATAACTATATTGAAAATATTTTTAATCGCATTTGTAATTGAACTAAACAGACAAGTATTAGTATGATAATTATTTGTAATATATTTAATTTAACTTACTAAGCTCTTTTTTCTACAACAAAAGTATTCCTTTATTTTTAAATTAAAAATTTTTAGATGTTCCCTTATCCGCAATATCCGGTATAGCAGAAATAAAAGATAAGTAAATCTTTCTTGTGAAACGTATTATATTTCATGCTTCAAAAGTTGTATCAATTTTAAGGAATACAAACTTTAATATGCGCTGTCTTTAAAAATTTAGAAATCGCATACATAAAATGTAGAAGAGGCGCTGGAGTATAGCTTTGCATTTATTCGATTTTGTCATTAACATGAAAACAAAATTTCAGAGAAAATACTTTTTTCTTTTGTATTTTATTTTACTTTATTTCATTTTTGAGCAAAAGCATTATGTAATTTGCATATAATTCGAAATATTGCAATATTCTTGTAAACATAAAAGAAACTAGCTGATCATCGCGCGCTTCGCTGGTTGGTGTTCAAAACGAATCTAAAAATAAACAAACATGGCTTTAGGGGTTCCGCCCCCTCCGGCGTCAAATCGAGCGACCTTTGAATTATGGTGTATTTTTCTTTCGACCCTGATTAACTCCTTGGGGACGAGCTACACGTATACGTGCCGCATTAAGCGCTGAGATTCCTTGTTTTTCCTCACCAGTAAAATTTTACTGAAAAATTTGCCTTGTTTAATCAGCGCATATTCTCGATTCAAGAAGATACACATTTCTGTTTTCAAAAAACGGTGTCAAAAGATTAAAAATTTCGTAAAAGGCTCCCGCCCCGAAGGGTTTAAAAAGAAGATTTTCAGAATGAACCGCTTTGGTTTCCTTCCAATTCGATTTTATTCATGGCAGTAATAATTCGCGCATATGAATATGTAACGCTCTTTCAATTATTTTCCAAGTAAACTGTTATTTAAAGAAACAAATTACATTGATTTGGTAGTTACAAATAATGTAGGGTCTGAATTGGCTACCTATAAGTTAGCGCTTAGAAAAATAAAAATAAAAGTAAAATACGATATCATGTGATCGCCAAGTACGCTAAAAGTAAACCTCCTAAAAGTCAATAACTTTCATAAACACAAACGTGTTTGTCAGTCGCATGGACGCCAGTGCGAGGCGGGCAAGAGCATTGTTAAAATGTACACGAATTGTAACAATAGATCTCATTTTTCAATTTAAAGTAAACTCTCGATTATCTCTTTAGGATAAAAATAACCCAAAAAGATTACATAAAAGAAACATAAACCAATCTTGGAAAAACAGATATCGAGTTGCACAACTTCAGCCATTGCGGTACCTTCCTGCCATATGTTTTAGCTGCACGCGCTGAGGTATCTTCAGAACGCAGCCCTACACGCAGATAGACAAAGATATTCTTTTAAAATTACAGATTGTAAGTATGGAACGATACTGGTTAATAGTGTAAATTTCTACTGTGTGTGTTAGTAAATTTTGTTAGAAAAAAAAATGCTAACGCAATTCAAAACTTACGTGGAAGCACAAATTTGAAGTTTAATACTTTAAATTTAATAATTCTATTTCTTCTCTGGTAAGAAATAAATAATTAATTAAAAATATAATAATTAATTTTTTATGCACACGCATTTTATTTAAGTTCCGAATATGGGATTTCAAATCACAAGGTGTGTCTAAAAAGTGCGGTGAATGGATGGATATCTCATAAAAAACGCGAGTTAAAAATGCTCCCTGAGTGTGCGCCGGTAGAGACCTATGGAGAGATGGCACGTAGCAAGAAGCACAAGAAACCATGACAGAATAGTCTGCCATGCGCTCGAACGGTGTATGTGTTTGAAAACTGGCGTCATATTGAAATGGAACAACGGATAAACATCAAGTTTTGCTACAAATTGTTAAACTCCGCCACAGAAACGCATCCAATTCTGGTCCAGGTGTATGGAACAGACACGGTGAGCAAAAAATGCCTGTACGACTTATTTAAACGTTTTTGAGGGGTAAAAAAACATTGGATGACGAACCACGTTCAGGTTGATCTTTAATAAGTGTGAAGACGGACATATCCAACGTACTCGCCTGATCTAGCGCCTGCATACATCTTTCTGTTCCCTCGCCTCAAGGGAGCCATCAAAGTTACACGTTTCGCAGACATACCAGACATCCGACGACGTGTGACATCTGTGCTTCGGTTGATCCCGATAGAGGCATTCGCTGACTCATTCCAGCCCCTTTATCAATGATGTCATAAGTGTATTGTGGCCATCGGATGTTACTTTCATTGTGATTAAAGGTATTGTGTTTCCATGCAATGTAAAAAAAAAAAAAAAAAAAAAAAAAAAAAAAAAAAAAAAAAAACCTCTGTAACTTTACAGCAAAAAATGCTGGCAATATGAGTGCAAGTAAATTTTGCTGTAAAGTTACAGCAATTTTGTTTATCATGGGTAAACAGCAAAATTTTAAATTTACAACATTTTTTCAGTTAACTTTACAGTGATTTTGTTTTTTACATTTTACAGCAAGTCTATATTATTTCCGCATTTTTGCTATTAATTTTACAGCACTCTAAACAAAATAACTGCAAATTTTTAACATCTTTTTTCTCTTTTTTGTAGATATGTATTTGTATTTTTACACTGCCTCCCTGTAATGTTTATTTACTTTGATTTTTTTCTTTTTTTATATTATGGGACATCTTTTAAAAACAAAGTACACTAAGTATTATCTTTATGTCTACTTAATAACATTGCTATACAATAAATTTTGTTATACATATGTAAGATACAAATTTCGCACTATAAAGTAAAATAAGAAATAAAAAAAAGAAAAGACTCCGAAAAAGCAATAAATGGAAAATTTTAAACTCTTGTAACTCATTGTGTAGAATATTTTTATATGGCAATTTAAAATATACTGTGTGTTATAACATACATTGAGGACATTGAAAATATCTAATTTTAGCATCTAATTGCGGATTATACTTTTTATTGTTGTATAACGGACAAAAGCAAAATACGATCTGCTGCGATAATAGTAAGCAAACACTTGGAAAATTTTATAGATTAATAAAATTGTGTATATCGATTACACATAAAAATAAATTGAAAAATACGTATAAAAAATGAAAATAAATGTGCCTAAAAAACTAGCACCTGTAAAATTTGAATATCTCCGACGAAAAATCAGGTCATTGGTAGTAAGATTGTTTCTGATAATTTGATAAACATAACATTAATAAAATAAGTACAGAAAGTGAAATTAAAGTTTTTGGAGACTAAAAAAAAATATATGATTTAAAATAGTAATTATAAACACAAACGGATAAACTGGAATTTTGAAACATTTATAACAAGCAAAACAAAAGATATCAAATACTATAATAAGGATTTGTTTTATCTTGAACTTAGACACATAAGTATAAATAATAACAAAATCCTTAAAAAAAAAAAAAAAAAAAAAAAAAAAAAAAAAAAAAAAAAGGATTTCAAAAAATCTAAATTAGAAAAATTATCTTTTGTTATAACTTAAGACAAAATATTTAATATTTATACCAAATGATTCAAAAGCTATTGTTGTTATTGGAGAAAAATAACGGATTTTCTTAAATATTTTAAGCGTTATGAAGAACTTTTCAAAATACCCGATATGCATTCTATATCAATTAAAATCCCTAATATTATTTATGCAAGTTTGGTTTACAGATACAAAAAAACTGTCCATCGGTTTTTTTTTTTAACTAATTATAATAGGAAAAGTTAAATGTAATATATTGCAGAAATATGATAAAAAAGGCTGAAAATTTCATAAAATTTAGAAAATATATTTTTTCCTTTATGTTCAAATATATAAAATTTGATGCGCAGTTGTATTTGTGTATATAAAGCTAACTTGCATAAAAAACATTGGGGACTTTAATCGATATGGAGTGCGCATGGAGCATTTTTAAAATTTCTTCATAACGCTTAAAATATTCCAAGAAAATTCCTTATTTTTGTCCAATTTTTTTTTGATAAATGCATGCCATAAAGCATATAGTTTATCGTTGAATAGTATATAAAATGAAATAAAAATAATAAATAACTAGTAAGTTGTGGCCATCACAAAACTTTCTTCTTTATAAATCACGTCAATTAAATCATTTAAATAGTACATGAAATTACATCAATTTAGCACCAATTCATATCAAAGTGTACCTGAATTTGAAGTTTGATGAAAATTCGTGCGATAGTTCTTAAGACAGAGCTATAGGGGAAAATCTGAAAAATGTAGCATAGCAGTGCCACCTGTAGAGCGATTTACCCGAAAACATAAAAAGCACTAATTCATATCAAGGTATACATGATTCTGAAGTTTGTTGAAAACCCAAGCATTAGTTCTTGAGATAGAGCTATTGTGGAAATCGCAAAAATACAGCATAGCAGCGCCACCTGTTGAGCGATTTACACCAAAATTCATAAAAAGTTAATTCATGTCAAGGACTAATTGAATCTGAAGTTCGATGCAAATCCGTGCATTAGTTCTGGAGATCGAGCTACTGGGGAAATCGCAAAAAAACGCTGCATAGCAGCGCCACCTATTGAGCGATTTACACCAAAAACAATCAGCACGAATTTATATCAGGGAATAACTGAATATAATTTTTTATTAAATTCCGTGGGTTAGTTCTCGAGATAGAGCGCCCATAAAATTTGTGTCACATACATACAGACAGACAGACGGATAGACATACAGACGGACGGATAGACAGACAGATAGACTCACAGACTCACAGTCAGACATTTTGTAAAAACATGTTTTTCGGGTTCTCTGTCCCTTAAAACGTGTAAATCCATCGAAAATTTTCTCGAATCCAATACTTTGTTCTTGTAAAGATAGAAGAAAGTAAAAAAAAAAAAAAAAAAAAAAAAAAAAAAAAAAAAAAAAAAAAAAAATGAGTTTGAAGGTCTTTGCCCCTTTAACGATTTCCGCCATAGTTATATCTCAAATTCTATGGCATGTAAGTTCATCAATTTTAATATGTAAGATATTTATTAAAACATATTTTGATTCAATTTAGATTTTTTTCCAGTGAGAAGGCGTTATTGCATTCCATATTTTTACGACGAACATTACAGCCGTATCTCATTTTCTATCGGATGTGCCAAATTTTACCTATAACGTTATTAATTAATACATACGGTGGTATGTATGTGCATATGTTGGTCGAAATGTCTATTTGAATCCCAACATACCGATTTAAATCCAAAATGCAGCGTCCTGAGTAATTGTTGCTATGTAACAGCGCACTTTTAATGAATGTTTTAGAATAATATTGAAGGAAATTTTCTGATGACCACAGCATGTTATTTCTATGCAGAGATTCCAAGTATCCTGCTTTTTCCATATCATTATTATATTAGAAAATGTTGTCGCTCTAAATTTCAGAAAACTTTGTTGAAATAATGCAACATTTTCTGTACTAAAATACTGGTATCCAAAGAGCTGGAGAATTGGTAGCTTTGCATATGGTGTATTTATAAATATATGTTTTTTAAAATTATGATAGGAAATCTGTCTAGTAATTTATTAATTTTTTTTTTTAATTTTAATTACAAAATATTCAATAAATGCCTTTTTTTTATAAAAAATAATGTAAGGATTACTTTTCAAAACTTTAAAATATTGTATAAATTTTACAAAATGAAAGAAATAATAAATAATCATTCAGCATCCAGTATTATTGGCTAAATTAGCAAAAATGTTAATTAAATATACAGTAACTATAATTCTTATTATAAATAACATAACACACTATGCTTAAATATTATTTAGCATAGAAAAAAAAAAGAATTTTTATAAATGCACCACCTCTATAATAAAATACTTTTACGTCACAAAAGCATTACCGATCCTTATAAGTCCTACCGATCCTTGAAATATAGTATTAAAAATAACAACGCTCGCTTTGTACTTTTACTGAATTTAACTCTTTATGATAAAGAACTGATAATGCATTCGTTAAATTGCACAAAATGTTGCTCTTTTGAGGAGAATGGGGCAGTATTAATTTACAAATCCTCTGAAGTAATAAAATTCAATTTAATAACATGCTGCTTATGACCAGCCAGTTTCTTCTATGAAAATTTTATTGACAGATTTAAAATTCAAAAAGAAAATATCAAACGATTTCCATTTTTGTTTTAAAAGTTATCTTTATTCAAAGTTTTAGTTGTTGAGCAACAAAGCGTTTCTTTAAAATTATTGATAATTTGAATAAAAATAATTTTGAGAACTGGAATGCATGTTGTTTTAAAACATATAAACATTTTAATAATTGTATTAATTCTTAGCAGTCTTAAATTTAGGTTTAAATCATTTTCTATTATGTTTTATAAATACAAAACTTTTGTTTGGCTGCTAATTTGCTAAATAAAAGGTTATTTTTCTTGTAATTACAGATTATTCTTTACGATAAAATGTAATTAAAACTAAAAGTTTTCAGTCTTTCTTAATGTACAGTTACCTTTAAATTGGTTGTTTAGTTCATAGTAAGGAACAATTTTAAAGCATTATCAGAAATATTCGTATATAGTTTCAATAATTATTGTACATAAGAATTAATTTACATATAAATATAATTATTAAAATGTACCCAATGTTCAAAGTTATTTTGGAGCAAATTTCTTTTTTTTTCTAAATTTTTACTGGTTATGTATGGAAACATTCTCTGATTTTGGCGCATTGCGCATCCTGCCCGAGTGGAAATGTCCCGACTCCACCAATGCATTGATATTAGCGTATTTCTGCAAATGCAAACAGGGAAAGTTACGAATATTTTAGCAAGTTGCTAACATTATTTTTTTTATAACTCAAAAAGCACTTCTTCGATTTTAACGAAATTTTTTTTCTTAAAAGTACGTACTTTGAGTCTTATTCTGTAATTTTTTGGTTGGTGTAAATATAAAATTACTACATTAATAATTTTTTTAAAATATTTTTGTTTAATTTTCTATGTTAAAATTTTTGTAAAAATGTGAAAAAAATATATAATGCGAACTAATATATTCTTCAATAATTGGTGTTGGTTCCCTTTTTTTTACTTTTGTACTTTTTGAGAAAAACGTATTTCAAAAATAGTAGCGCCGGCGCATACTTCCCCGATTATCTCAAGGACAGTTCAAGGTCAGAGGCTAAAATCACTCTATATTGTATTCTCATGGTGAGCCTTGTTACCACACATATTATTTCAAACATCGGTCGTGGGGGCCATTTCGCTATGCTTATCCGGCTAAACACTTTGATGTGAAAGTTTTTGTTTTCAATTTTAATGATTTATTTTCTGTTTGATACGATGTGTTTAAAATATTAATAGGTTTGGTGCTGAACTCTATCAAAAAAACTTATTCATATTTAATTTTTAAATATTAAAAAATATTAATATTATTTACATTATCTATTATATATATAAAATCCAAACGGAAATTTCGTTCCGAACGCCGAGATTTCGAGTTCTACCGCATGGATTTTTACGGAACTTATACCGTTAGATAGGTATCGTTCCAGGGAAGGTTTTAAGCTATAACACATCATTCTACCTAGATTAGTTATAGAATCATTGTGGAAAATTCTATTATTTTGGACTTTGTTACTTCATATTTCCTTAAATATCTGGGCTCCTATTGGTCGTAGAGCTTAGATCTCGCGCCAAAAGTAGCTCCAAAGTAACCAAGCAAACTTTTCCCCGCGATTATTTTGCCGTCTTCCGATTTCCTCTAACTCTATTAGGGGGCCGCGTAGAGCCCCTTTAAAATATTTTTCGTAGTAATTTCAGCAATTATCTTAAATTATTGGTTAAGACCGCCACCCTCCCGATTCATGTATCTACGGAAAGGTTGCATGAAGGAGTTTCGTTCAGATACGCTTTCGTTAAGAATAGAGTGCGCTCCCTGGTGGTGGAATGTGGAACTAACATAACGCGATATTGATAAAATTAGGAAATCTAACAATGCGATCTGTTTTAAACTTTGAGATAGTTCATAACACATAATCTATTATCTATTCTATTATATATATATAAAATCTATTATCTATTCTATTATCTATTATATATATAAAATCCAAACGGAAATTTCTTTCCGAACGCCTAGATTTCGAGTTCTACTGCATGGATTTTTACGGAACCTATACCGTTAGATAGGTATTGTTTCAGGGAAGGTTTTAATCTATAACACATTATTCTACCTATATTAGTTTTAGAATTATGACGGAAAATTCTGTTATTTTGGGCGATAAGGTTACCATTTTATTTCTTGGCGAAATTCATCGTTGATAAAAAAAATTGAAACGGATATTAAACTTCGAAAAATAAAAGAAAAACTGTTACTAAATTTATTTAAATGAAAAAAAAAAGAAAAAAAGAAGAAGAAAATCCGTTTTAATGAGTGATAATATTAAAAAACGGAAACATTTAATCAAAACCTGAAAGAAATATTTGTAATGCTTAAAAATTAATTTAATAAGAAATATTACACTTGATACGCAATATTTGGCTCTTTATCGCTTGCGTTAGATATGGAAATGAATCTGAAAATTTGATTAGATGAAATTTTAACGACATTTTCTTTCTGTTCTGCTCTTTTCTTTTTTTTTATATCTAATTGTCCCATAACGTGACTTATAGAAGAAACAAGCAGATGTAATTGTGAGTCACATGTGTAATTACTATTTGTTTCTTTACAATTTTTTATTTTTCTTTTGTCGCCAAACAATGTGACTTTAAGCCAAAAATGCATAAGCGTGACATTAGCTTGAGGATGTTCTCACAAATGGTGTTTTTTTAGGTGAAAGAGATCATTTTTTGAGTACATTTTCATATTCAATTGTAACTTATATAGATATCAGTTAATATTTAAAAAATGGAATCGAATACTTAAATTTCAGTGTGAGTTTCTGCCACATATACATATTGTAAAATAATTTCATATTTTTTAAAATGTTTTTCGCCGTAATTCCGAAAGCATGTGATATTTATAAACTCGAACTCAGATCAACGAATATTACCCATTTTATTTAAGCAAATATTATCTATTTTCTCAAGTCATATCGTCAATTTCCTTTATAGGAAAATTCACAGATTCAAAATCTAGGAAATAAAGATAATTTTTACGGAAATTTATGTTTTAATACGTTATTACTATGGAAAAATTCAACATTTTGAAAAAAAAAAATTACAAGTCTTTTGTAATTCGTCATTTCTTCTTCGTCTTTCTTCGCACTTTCTCCTCTGTTGTGTAATATTTCAAATGATATTGGACTAATTTTCGATCATCGATTCACCGCAAAATCGCATATCTAATATAGTATATAAAATAAAGTCTGGATTAGGGGACTAATTAACGCACAGCGCAAACTACTGAACCTAAAATCTTGAAAATCGTGGTAAAAATACTTCTTATGACACAAACTTCTGCTAAGAAAGGATTTTCTAAAGTGTCACCCCTAATGGTTTTTGCACGGGGAGGGGGAAAAAATCGAATATCAAAATTATGCGTCAAATGATAGCATATTTTAATGTAGTTTTGTATGCTGAATCGAATGCTACCAAATAAATTTTTAAAAGTCCAACAGTTCATGACACATTTCATATTTTTCTAATTTGGCGGTGTCTTTGGCATCTAAACCTCAAAATATCTATCATAACATCCGTTACTCTAGCAACGGAAAAAATTCAAATCAACCCTTTTGGCTAAAAAATAAAAACGGCTCTATGAGTTTGAAATAAAAATGCAAGCATCTCAATTTTAAAAAAAAATAGTGATTTTATGTAAAATAAAAAGGAAAATATTACTGAGAATTTAGCGTTATAAAACAAAAATGGAAAAGGTACTACTTAGATATTCCGTCGACCAAAAATCTATCGTCAAACTATAAGATTAAATGCCAATAATGGTTGATCGTAATTATCAAATTCACTTGCATTTAAACAAACTACACGTGTTTACGTCATCAAGTGATTTTAATTTCGACGTTTTATTTGTATTCTTATTAATGGTATACTAATTTATTTGTTATTTCGTTATTTAAAATAAAGATTATGTCAATTTATATAATTTGGCGAATGGTTTGGCGATTTATATAATTTGGCGAAATTGGTCGACTGGATAACAAGTAGTACCAATGAAAATATTTGAGTATGAAAGCAATGCTTGTAACGACTTAAAAATTATTTTCATATATATAAACTCGGTTTATGGCGTCAGATGCCGTCATCCGAAGAATCTACAAGAGTCTTTTTCCATTTTTTCCGGTCATAGGTTCCTCAATGAAAGAAATTGGAATTGGAATAATATTGTGCGATTTATAAATTGCTCCTCGATAAGAAGAAAAAATGGGTACATTTATAACAACCGTGCGCACATCTCGCTGATAGCATTTTTAAAATTCCCAGTAGCAGTAGTTACATTTTGCGTATGTAAATTAAAAATATTTTTTTTGTTTTTAATTATGGCATTATTTCCTGTTATTGTTTATCTTTTCAGTTTTTTAAATGAAATTAGTATAAGGCATGCATTTTAAATGAAATGAGTGAAAGGTTTGTGTTTGAAATGAAAATAATAAAATAAGAATATGCTATGAAAACAATCTTTATTGATTTATTACCTGCGCCAGTCTGACATAAAAGTATCACAAAAGCCACATATTCACTTTTCTTTGAGTAGTTTCTCATGAGAATTCAAGTTAACCTTCCGTAATCGGATACTTCACATATTGGTGTATTAGCTTTAATGTTGAAAGCATCGTTTATGTTTGAAGCGAAAACTTTACGATGAATTCTATTACACAAAATCGCATCATCATCATCTACTATATATTTACAACGGAAATTTGTATTTCATTCCGATTGTTTATAATACTTTCGTAGGATATACCACAATTAGTTAGGTAATAATTTTGGAAAGGTTTTAGTGTATACATATTGTTCAAGGGTACTTAGTTATAGAGCAACAGTAAAAGTTCAAAAATTAAGTGAACCTGATTATGAAAATTTAGCCTTTTTAAAAAAAATCTACAGAACATATTTTGTTACAAGTGGCCCTGTTGCATGACTTTTAGGAATGGTGTTAGTATATACGATTTCATTATATGTTGATTAGTTACAGAGGTATTAATTCCTGTTGTCATAACGGTCTCATTACCCGACCATAAGTGCGCTGTTTCTAATCAACTAAAACAATTACTTCTTAATTGCTAAATTTTGTCCAACGCTTAAGATAACATTATATCGCAATGGCGTTCGCATCGTTTTCAGTAATGAGCAAGGTCAAGCTGAAGATCCATATTGTTTAAAATACAAGTTCAAATTCACCATTTAGTTTAATCCAAGATTCATTTGGAAATATTGACCAGCGCAGCGGGCATAGCCTGCTAGTTAAATAATAAAATATTAAATATTAATGAATAATGTCTTAAATCTTCAAGACTAAATAGAATTTTGGTATTTTAGCTTTACCATGTGATAGAATACTTGATAATGCCTTCGTACAAAAGATAAAATAATTTTTTAAGAAAATGTAGCATAACTTGTTCTTCCATTCAGATCTTCAATTCTCTTCTTTAAAAAAAGTCGACTTGTTCAGCATCGACCTTTATGAGAGCCTTTTTTAATGAAAACCACTTTTTTCTGCAGCAATGATCAATGTTGTAATCTCTCAACTTCACTGTCAGAGAAAACTGTAAATTTATGACCGTTCGTCCTTCAGTTTTCACGGTCAATAGCCTTATTTGATGAAAAATGGTCTGATCCATTAAATATGCGGCCTTATCATTTAGATACTTGAAATTTAAGAGCAATCCACATATTCTAACAGTTCTAGCCAATCTGTTAGCTAAAATATGGTACAACCAGATACATTTTCCTCTGCTAGGGGGTAACCCTTGATTTTAGTCATGTTTCGAAAAATAATATCACTTAACCGCGACCGTAACATATCTTTTAACCCGTTAAAAAACCGATTCTATGATGATTATCTAACGTGCTAAATGCTACGGAACAATAAGTAAAGTGTTATTGTGTTTTAAAGTGCATTATATCCCTAAAATTATGGACTGAACAAAATGATGCTCATAGATTTTTTTTTTTTTTTTTTTTTTTTTTTTTTTTTTTTTACGGGGTATGACTGGAATCTCTGCTGCCGGTCTCTGCCCGTAATTTTACAGATATTTTTAACAGTGTTGTAACTTGCATACTGTGTGTACAATTAAATTGAATACATAAAGTCCTAATATATCTCTTACAGCGCCGCAATTATTTTCATTTCCCACTGTTCCGTATAAAAAGTATAACTTCTAATATAGAATTTAAAAATATATATTAAGTATTCTGTAGTAAATGCTAAATTTTCATTAGAACGTGCAATGATTAAAGTGAATTACTTATGACTTTTTCTATCAGCTGGTATAAATTGATTTACACTTATTGTCCAGGCATATTAAATATTCTGTGACCTAAATTTTAAGAACTTCCTTTCACTTTCTTCAATCCTTACTGCAATAGAAATTTGAACAAATCAAAAAGTTTTGTTATTAATATGTTACATTATAAAAATGAGAATTTGTAGTGTAATACCGCAAAAGCAGACAATTTAATATAAGTCAAGAAAAAATTAACTTTTTGATTTATAGATTCAACTCAAAAGGTTTTATGCTTCTTTACCCTGATTCGTATTTGTCATAATCATTACAATTCCATATGCCTCTAAATTTGTTTTTTCTTTGTAATTTAATACTAAAACTCTTTTTTTAATATATAAATTGCATATTCATTAAATTTGGAAACTTATTTTTTATTATTATATATTTTTTTAACTTTTAATGTTTTTAATTTCATAACTGGCGTATAATACCCAAAAGCAATTTTTCATCAATTTTCTTGCATTAAAAATGCGGATTATGCGCTGACTAAAACGAATTATTTAGGAATTTAGCTATTTGCTGGGGGAAATTGATTTAAACTAGCTCTCATTTCCATTAAATTCCGTGGGACTTCAGTTTTAACAACATTTATATTCTTTTTTTTCTTCAAAGGCTTACTACAGTACAAATTTAACCAAATCAAACTATTCCTTTATTAATATGTTACATTTTAAATTCCAAAGATTCTAACAGCGCTAAAGCAGACAATTTTAATATATTGTCACGAAGAAATTAAATTTTTGATTTATAGGTTCAACTTAAAAGCCTCTGTGATTTCTTATCCTTATATACATTTTTCATATGAATTGAAAACCCCAAATTCCGCTAGAGGTTTTATTCGTTCTTTTTAAGTCATTGTACTAAAAAAAAAAAAAAAAAGATAAGAAAAGAAAATGTGCCGTGGATTGAAGAGAAATTTTATCATTCTGTTCTAAAAATAATATATATGCGAATTTTGCATAGAAAGGGCAAAATGATTTCTGGCACTGAAGGAATTTCCCTCATTATTTCGTAGCAAACTTAATGTCACTCTAATTAATGAATGCTTTTGCAGTATTTCTTATTAAAAGCTATTGTCTGCCGAAGGTCTGCAATGAATGAAAGTCTTATATTTTGAACCATTCGGAATATGTTAAATTGTTTCCTTAAAAAATTCCCATTTAATGAATAAATGCAAGATATGGTAGACCCTTGATATTGCAACACTCTACATAGATGAAAAAACATGACATTGCAGGAGTATGTTTTAAATATATATATATATATATTATAAAAGAAGTGATAGTCGTTTTATAAATTTGTATATCTACATAAAAAAGAAATATTCAAAAGAATTTTATAAAAAATCTTCCAATAATAATTTTAATCACATTTTCATACTAATAATTATTATTGAATAACAAAGAGTCAATTTAATTTGTAAAAGAAGACATATTTAATTTCTATGTGTTACATTCTAAATGTATTAATTTATTTTCTTTGACACTTCAGACCTTTCCATTTCAAATGTGTTTCTTCCACACTTATTGAAAATACATTTAAACAAATACGCAAATTATTTTCTTAACATATTACGTATCACATTCCGAAACTTACAACAAAGGTAACGCAGACGTGTTTTAATATATGCATTCACAAAAAAATTTTGTTTTTCTTTCTTAGAATCTTATCAAAAGCTGCTGTATTTTTTTTCGTTTAATAACATGTATCAGAATTAGTAAAGTGAAATTTCTTCAAATTAATACTATAATTTCTTTTGTTCATATTAATATATTATGCAAACTGAAAGTAAGAATGTGCTATATTGATTAGAAAAAGTTCTATAACCTTGTGTTGTACAGTATAATATCTATGTGATTTTTGCATTTAAAGGGCTAAATTATTTCTGACAGTAATGAAAGAATTTTGGTTTCTGCAGTATTCCTTCCTAGAAATATAACTTGAATTTAAAAAACATTAACTCTTACGTTGTAAATGCTAAATATTGCTTAGAATGGGCATTGACTAAATCGAATTGTTTATGAATTTATCTATTTACTCAGAAAAATTATTTAAAGTTTTGTGTGAAAAAACATTAAATGCTATGCGTCCTAAATTTTAAGAACATCTTTTTCTTCCTTTTTTACAGCCTTACTGGAGTAGAAATTTAAACAAATCAAATATTTTCGTTATTTTAAATTCCAAAAACTGTACTAACGCTAAAGCAGACAATTTTAATATATTGTGTCACGAACACATTGACGTTTTCATTTATAGATTCAACTTAAAAGCTTCTGTTTATTATTATTATTATTATTATTAACATTTGTCAAATCCTTTAAAAAATATGTGGCATAGATTATAAGAGAAATTTTTAACATTCTGTTTTATACGATAATACATATGCGGATTTTGTATAGAAACTACAAAATTACTGCTGACAACGCACGAATTCTTTTCATTCATTTTGTAGCATTCTTCGTTCTAGAAAAATAGAATGTGAATGTCACTAGAATTAAGGAATGCGTTTTACACTTTTTGTTAATAAAAGCTATTGTTTGTTCAATCTCTGCAATGAATGCATTTATAGGTTCATAAATTGAAACATTGATAATACGTTAGATTATTTTCTTAATTTATAATGGTTATGATAGGTTTATGATTTGGAACATTGGTATTACGTTGCATTGTTTTCTTTAAAGTTTCACAATTACTTTAACTACTTCGTTTCATGTAATACAATAGTGATTTTTGTTTAAATATAAACCGCTCATTCATTAAATTAGAAAATTTAGTTTTTACAATCATCTTTATTTTTTTATTTTTAATGTATAACCGGCGTATAACAGCATTAATTTTTAATCAATTTCTTTGCACAAAAATGAGCATTATACAGCGTAATATATCGAAATTGCGTTCATTTCTATTTGAACATTCCTAACAAATTTGTAATGAGAACAAAATGCACCAAAACCAAAACAACATATAATAACGTAAAATGGAGAATTTTAATGAAATAGTAGAAAAGTAAAAAAAAAACCTATTACAATTTTCTTGATTAATGTGAATGTTTAAGATAACTTTTTGTTCCATTTATTTTTATTTTCATGTTTAATTTATCTTTGAGCCTTTTTCGTAACGATTAAGGACATTATATTCTGACCGAAAAAGCATAAATGAAACCGGGTTATCTTACACTTTTCTTTATAACAGGAAAATTTACAGCTTCCAGAAACTAACTGGCAACCTTCCGAAAAGATCCCTTATCTTCCTTCTTAAAACAATGTGAGCAACGTATTCATATGACGTAATGATATATTGAAATATTTTATTACAAGTTTTTACGATATCTCAAATTAAAATATTACTTTTTGTTTTGGTTAACCTGAGGCGGTAGAAATATGTAAATTCGTTTTCAATGAATACAATTTAAATATTTTAATCTGCATAAAAAAGGTTTCTTTCTAAATTCATTTATTATCTTGAAAATCCCGCTTAGCTTAATGACTGCAATTTTACATTTTTTGACTGAAAAATCAGTTACAATACAATGATTTTACTTGGGCACCGAATTCGATTATGGAAAGTTCAGTGATTTTTCAAAACTTGGTAGAATACTGGAGAGCTTCTTAAAAAATATTTTAAATCTACAGTCACGTTTTAATTAATGTTAAACTGTTAATTCATAATATTATGAATTTTTAATTATTATACGCTTTATTTTTTATTTGTAATTAATTTTGAACTTTTTAATATTTAAAATGTTATATTGCTGCATTTAGAGTACGTTGGAATATTTGGTAATTGTGGTTTCCCGTAAATTAAATACGCTGTTGTTTGAACTCTTATACAATTGTAGCCACACCAAATACTAGGTAATTCAATCCCTTTTGGCGCGCTAACGGAAAAATGCATTAAAATTAAATTATATTTATAATTAAATTGTACACATAACAAAATGCTGTACTGACTTCAGAAGTAAATGTTTGTAAGTATTTTTTATAATCCTAGGATATCATGAAGTTTAACATTTCTTATAAAATGCCATATTGACATACCAAAACAAAGTAGAGTTAAATAAAATGACGTAATTATTAATATTATTTCATAAAATCTATTTTATAGTCACATTAAGCTGAATATAATCAACAATAAAAACGAATTAGAAATTTTATACAATAGAGTCAAAACACTGTATTAAAAAACTAGTGACAGTAATATAAACTTTACAACATACTTATAACTACATTAAAGATGACACAAACATATAAAAATTTTATTTTATACAACTCTGAGATCTTTGAAACACACACGCGTTCATTTTCAAAGGTAAAAGATGACTGATTGAATAGAAAACAAATAAAACAAAAACAAATTACTACGCACGCGCAAGGGGAGTTCAGTCCATTTCTCCGCAGAGGGATGAAAAGTTCAGTTCATATTTTCAAGAATTCTTGAAATATTTAGGATATTATACCAAATCGCGTCAATGTCATAAGAAAGGGAATTGTTACAAACAGTATCACTTCTAAGTAAAATTTCAATGGATTCACGGATTATTGAAGAGTAATGTTTAGATGTTGAAATGATCATTTTGGCTTTTTCGAAGTTTATCTAAATTTTTTTTGATGCAATCTGTATAAAGCTGTGCTTGGTTTGTTAAACTTGATATCAGAAAAGTGCTCGTTTATCATTTCCTTAAATTTTCGAGATGTCCTACCAATATAAAATAAACTCTCATGGTATTCTGTGCTGAATGGTATTATGTAAACTCCTGCTTTTCATAATCTGGAATAGAATCAATTTTACTGTGAACCTATTCTTTCAATTTTGTTGGAGGTTTGGCTACTAAATTAATATTATATTTTAGTAATGCATATCTCAATCTCTCACAAAGCTGTGGGATATAATCAAACGTGCAATGAATAGACTTGCTCAAACTTAATTCATTCTTCTGTCTTGGTTGTTTTGCTTGATTAACTAATCTATTAATGTATTGAGGAGGGAAACAATTCTCATGAGCAATCTGTTTTATTAAACTAATCTCGTTTTCTAGGTATATATCCGTACAAACTTCGAAGACACGTTTAACACAAAATTTGTACGCTGCAACTTTATATGGAAATGGAGAGTTACAATCAAAAGGAATTGTGTTGTTAGATCTGCATTGCTTTCTTAAAACAGTACGTTCCAATTTATTTCCATAACTATTCTTTATTAATTTAACATAAAGAAAGGATAAAATACCCCCTTTCTCAATCTCTAACGTAAACTTTATCTTTGGATCCAACTTATTAACTTTTAACCCGAAATTATTTAAAGACCGCAAATCATGATAATAAATTATGAAAATGTCATCTACATATCTTATCCAAACTGATGGCTTGATTTCAAAGTCTTCCATAGTCTCTGTTTCTAAGGGTCTAAGTTTTAATTTAGCTAAATATCCTGAAATGGGAGATCCCATAGGAGCACCAATTTTATACAACACTATTATAATATTTTATTGTGTATTACAACCCCGTGGTATGTTATTGAGAAATTCGTTTTAAACGAATAAACTATTCTTAGAGTATTCAAAATAAAATCCGACAAGTCATAATAAAAATCATAATAATTTGATTATTAAATTTTACTTTAGAAGGCTTTCTGAAACAATAATTATACTATTCTTTCTAGGTTAAGAATTAATATAAATAGTTTAGACAAGTAAAAGTTAAATTCAAAAAATCTAAAAACCCGACTTCGAAAAAAGCGAATTAATTCATTATTTCTCGTCAATGTGAAACTATTTTTTTTATATATTACTTACCTATTTTAATTTATTTATTGATGACTTTTAAATTGTGTTTAATTGCTAGTTCCTATCTATAAACACTGTTTTGATGAGGCCTATAGATGTCTATGAAGGTTAGAATTTCAGTAAAGCTAGAGATCCTATCTACACAAATTCCAGGTTGTGTAATATTTAAACGGAGATTCTGACTGTAAAATAGGCAATAAAACATCGTCTTCTTTTTGAAAGTCCTATCCAACGATATGCCACTCAATATGGTGCGTAAAATATTTTTTTCGTCTCTACCGCCATTTTGTATTTTACAGCCGCCATTTTGAATTTATAAAAACAAAATCAAAAATATAACCATCGGACGATTAAGACGATTCTACATAGACCTCGTTCATTAAAATCCATCCAAATGTTGGGATACTTCGAGGGTATAAAGAAATCCACTTACCCAGATACGCGTGAAACACATAACCCTTCTTGGCAGTCGGGTAAAAAGATATTCGAACAACCGATTAAATGTTAAATGTTACGTAATTATTAGAAATGATATTGATCCTACTCCGCTGAAATTTTGGAAGCAGAAAGCACGAGCTCACATTTTAACGTATTTATTGGATGACAACACAAGACAGACTACAGAAAACATAGAACGAAAAAGTAAGTAAAAAAAACATGCGTCTGGAAAACGCAGAATGGCGCCACCTGTCATTCAAACATACTGGGGCCCGATGGCTTTTAAGACATCAATTACATAACATCATTTTTTTTTTCAGAATACAACACAGGTTATTTATACAGAATATCACTTAAACAGAACGTAATACATACCTTACAGTGATATAGAAGTTATTAAACATAATACTTACACATAAGAGGAAAACATGATTAACTTTAACCTTTATACAATAACAGATAATAATGGAATAAACAAATTACTCATTTAAATTTTCACTCATTAATAGCACCAATTTATGAATAGGTCTGGTTATTTCACCATGAGCAGTTCTTAATTTTACAACACGAACTCTTTCACGACTGCCCTGGTAAACTTGCAAAACTCGACCCATTTTCCATTTTAATGGGGGTAAATTTTCCTCTTTTATAATAACCAGATCATTAATTTGCATATTTGGATAATTTTTTCTCCATTTGCTTCGTATTTGTAATTGAGTTAGATAGTCTTTTTGCCACCTTTTCCAAAAGGATTGTGATAATTGCGTAACCAGTTTGTAACGTTCTCTAAGGGTAATCCTTTCAGACCGTATGTCAGGCTCCGGTAATGCTTTTAGTTCAGTTCCTATTAGGAAATGTCCAGGGGTAAGGGCTGACAAATCTGTAGGATCGTCCGTGACTGGAATTAATGGACGAGAATTCATTACCGCCTCAATTTCCGTTAAATATGTATTGAATTCTTCATAACTCAGAATTTGCTGACCGATCACCCTTCTCATGTGATATTTCATAGTTTTTACGGCGGCCTCCCAAAGTCCACCGAAATGAGGTGCGGAAGGAGCGTTTGTTTTCCACTGGATACCTTCATCAGCAAGATATTGTCCAACATTTTGAGATACCCATGCTTTCAATATGTGTCGCGCTCCAATATAGTTTTTTCCACAATCGCTGAATAACTCTTCGGGTCTTCCTCTGCGTGCAACAAATCTTTTTAACGTAGAAATAAAAGAGTTCGCAGTTAAATCATATACGGATTCCAGGTGCACAGCTTTGGTGATAAAGCAAACAAAGACGCACACATATATTTTTGTAGGACGCATACCTCTGCCACGTCTAGCACTAACATGAAAAGGACCGGCATAGTCAGTTCCGGTTTTCGAAAACGGTTTGCCTAGATTCACTCTTGAATAAGGTAAATCTGCCATCATTTGCTTTGAAAGTTCTGCGCGATGGCGTATGCAAATAACACAACTTCGGATTATTCGACGAATAGCGACACGGGCTCTAATAATCCAGTACTTTTGCCGCAAGAATGAATGGGTCAACTGCAGTCCACAATGTAGGTATTTCAAATGAAAATAGGTGATTAAAAGCTTAGTAATAATGTGGTCTTTTGGTAGGAGAATCGGATGTTTCACAGTGTCGCTCAAATTCGAATGCTTTATTCGGCCACCTATTCTAATTAGTCCTTCACTGTCCAAAAATAAGCTCAACTGGCTTAACTTATTCGATGGTTGAAGACACTTCTGCCTTTTTAACTGTTCTATCTCATTATAGAACTCGCTACTTTGAACTGATCGCATAATTGCGTTATGAGCTTTATTTAATTCTTTCACTTCCAGATATGGTGTCAAAACCTTTGATTTTCTACAGTTGCCAACAAACCTTAAACACCAAGCAACCACTCTGAGCAATTTATTCCAACTAGAAAATCTACTCCAAAGTTCCTCAACTATATTCGATTTGACAACCATACTTGTGACCAAAACCGCCTTCTCCTCATTTTCTATAGAATTCTTATCCACCTGTTTCACTTTTAATTGTTTAGGCCAATTTTCCTCACTTTCCCGTAACCAATGCGGTCCGTAAAACCACTTTTCGTTGCCAATTAAACTTACGACAGATATCCCTCTAGTTATTAAATCTGCTGGGTTATCCTCAGACCTGCAGTGAAACCAACATTTCGGATCCGTTTTCTCTTGTACTTCCATAACTCTATTGGATACAAACTGTTTCCAACGCTTCGCACATCATTTGACCCAATACAAAGCTATCTCCGAATCTGTCCAATATACCGTTTTAGTTATCAGATCGTCAAAAATACTACAAATATATTTTCCAATTCGAGCACCAATCAATACCGCCATTAACTCCAATCGGGGCAACGTGAGTTTCTTTAGAGGAGCGACTCTATTTTTTGACATGACAAATGATACTTTTACTCTACCAAATTCATCCCGATAACGAAAATAAGCAACAACTCCATATGCAATCGGCGAGGCATCACAAAAAACATGCAATTCAATACCCGTAACTTTATCATTAATATGTCGTAACAAACAATTCCTACCGATTTTTATTTCCTCTAGCCCCTCAATTTCTGAACACCACGCTAACCACTTCTTCTTCAGATCATCAGGCAACTCTTGATCCCAATTAATACCTTTTTCCCAAATTTCTTGCAACAAGCGCTTTATTCTCACAATAAAGGGACCGGCAACACCAATCGGATCAAAAATCATTGCAGCCACTCTTAACACACCTCGTTTTGTATTTTTTATTGACCCCAAGCTATCTGTCAACAATCTAACCTCTAACGATAAAACATCATCCTCAGGATTCCAGTTCAACCCTAATACCTTCAACTGACCCTTTTTACCAACATTTAATCCATTTTGTTCCCATAATTTTTCCAAATCTGAAGAGTTTGACCTTAATTTTCGCAAGTTGAAACCACCTTCCCCCAAAATTGAAACAGCATCATGAGATAAATTATATGCCTCATCTATACTTTTAGCACCGGAAAATAAATCGTCGACATATAATGATGTATTTAACATATGCACCGATCTTGGTTTATCCATTTCATACTTTCGAATGTGATTCTTAATAGTTCCACTCAGAATAAAAGATGAAATTTTACACCCGAATGGCAATCTATTCATATGCATAATTTTATAATCTGTTTCATTATTGTCAGCAAACCAAAGAAATTTTAAGAATTTGCGATCTTGTTCCGCTATTTTTATCATTAAAAATGCCTTTTCAATATCACCGTTAAATGCGATCTTAAATTTTCTAAAATTCAATATAATATCTAGTACATTTGGATTTAAATTCGGGCAAGTTTCCAAACAGTCATTTAATGACAGATTTTCTTTCGATTTAGAGCTACAATTATACACAACGCGAACTTTAGTCGTCTCTTTATTTGTATTTACAACAGCTCGATGTGGCATAAAATACTCATTATCATCCCTGCCACATTCTTCAATTATTTCCTTACTCATCTGCTCATTTATTATTTGTTTATACTCATTCGCGATCCACTCACTCTTATCAAAACATTTCCTTAAATCATCAAATCTCTTTTTAGCTAACGTGAAATTACTCTGCAACGCAACGGGCGAGTCTTTCCATAATAATCGTGTCTCATAACGACCGTCATTAAACTTTAGATTCTTTTCAAACTGTTCAATAAGACATTTCTCAGCAATAGATAATTCATCCTTATCTCTTATACCCAAATTCTCTAAATCCCATAACATCTGAACATCTGTTCCCAAACTTAAATTAGCAGATACTATATTTACACAACTAGATTTATTATCCGTCTGCTGACAGCCTTGAAGAGTATATCCAAATATCGTCGGTACACAAGTAAGCGTTTTACTTACTTTCTGAAAGCCACAGTTCTTAATAATGTTCCAAAACATATCCCCTCCAATTAGAATGTTTATTGACTGATCAGAATTTTTACATTGATCAGCTAAAATTATCCCATTGCTTTTCAAAACATCCTGAATTTCTACATCTGGTACGCTGACTGGAGCCGCAGTTATTGTATCAGTAATTAATGTTTCTATCTCAATAAATTGCTGACTGTCAGTTCTGCTTGTTAATTTCAATTTAACAACGTCATAAATTTTTTCTTTCGCTTTTTCAGAACCAAAGCAATAAACTGATAATCTTTCTTTTCGAATTGGTTTTAACTTTAAAAAATTCGCTAGGGATCGCGTGCACCACGAGCGTTCCGAACCATTATCCATTAAAAGGCGGGCGATTTTAACATTTTCTGTTTCATTAATGGGACTAACAATCACTGAGCATGTTAATAACAAAATATTTGACTTTGAAACAGAAGAATTACATTGCATAGTAACAGAGCTATCCGATTCAGTATTACTAGTATCTACATTCGGCGGTTCCTTTTGAACATTATTCTTACTACACAAAATATAATTATGAAATTTGCTTTTACAGTATTTGCATTCAAATTTTAATCTACACGAGCGGCTATAATGAGCTTTAGAAAAGCATTTGAAGCATCTATTTTCTGATCTTAATTTGTTTTTCCTATCTTCTACTGTTTTATACTCACAAAATTCATGCTCCGTACTGTCACAAAACACACAGCTCTTTTTTACGTTGGACACGTAATTCCCGGTTGCGGTTGGTCGTATCTGATCGAATCTTCTATTATTAAACTTTCTAAAATTGCCTTTGTATTCATTATTACTACTCTCATATTTTATCTTGAAAGGATCAGATTTTGATGGAACTAAATACGTTTTTTCTCTCGATTGAATTTCGTTTTCTAGATAAGCATGTATATCCTCAAATGTATAGTTAATCGGATATTTTCTATTAAACTCTAGAACGAGGTCTTTTGGAATCCTATCTAAAATTATGGGTGCTAACAAACTGCTAAATGTTTCCTTTCTAACGCCCAAGGCTTCTAAATTTCTAATTTGATTCTCAATTCTATCAAATAATTTTCTTAAGCCAATCGTATCTTGCGAATTATGAACAGCAGGAATTCTCAATAAACCGTTCATGTGTGTTTGTATTAATGTATTTGTATTACCAAACCTATTCTTAAGAATGTTGAGTGCCGCGTCATAATTTTGTTCTGTAATTTCTAGCCCAGCAATCGAACTCGCAGCCTGACCATTTAAATAAGATTTCAGATAATTCAGTTTATCTATTTTCGTAAGATTAGGATTTTTATCAATAGCAGATTCAAATTGACCATAAAATTCCAACCAATAAGCAGAATCACCATAAAATGGTTTAATATTTAATTTTGGCAATTTAACAGTTATTTCATTTATTGAGGGTTTCAGTTCAACTACTTCGGGACCTTTCAATTTTCCAATTTGAATTTTTATTCGCTGTTTCCATAAGCAAATATTCTCACAATACTCAATTGAGTTCGCTACCTCACTTTCGATATCTTTAACGGGAAGCAAAGCTTCAATTTCTTTATTTAATTCATTTAACGCATTTTCCTTATCTACAATTAACATTAATTTTTCATTTAAAATATCAACACTAACAGAATCTATTTCTTTAAACAATTCTTCGATGCTGTTTAACAATTTTGTGGTCGCGGTTCTAACTGCTTTCCGTTTACTCTTACTTTTTTCTAGATCAGACATTTCGCTAAATTCAACAATACTACTTAAACAACAACAATTACACAATAAACAAATTTTCTTTCAACATACAACATAAAATACAATAAACAAAAATCAAAAAAATAACAAATTCTCCATCTCTACTACACAACTTTCAAACGACAATACCATTTCTCAAACTTAAATTACCCCAAAACCTAAACATCTCTATACGAAGTCAAATAAAAACTTTATTCTCCCTACTTATTTCTCACAAACATTACTACAATACCAAAATCGAAACGAAACTAACACTCACCTCTGTTATCCACAAAATGTTCCGACATGAATTACGTAATCCTAACGCCGAATACATCTCTTTTTTTAAAATCACTATACTGTCAACTTCCACAAACAGCAGGAAAACTAACACTAACACAACAATACCCCACTCCTGACACCATGATCCTACTCCGCTGAAATTTTGGAAGCAGAAAACACGAGCTCACATTTTAACGTATTTATTGGATGACAACACAAGACAGACTACAGAAAACATAGAACGAAAAAGTAAGTAAAAAAAAACATGCGTCTGGAAAACGCAGAATGGTGCCACCTGTCATTCAAACAGATATGTAAAACAAAAGAATCGTTTAAAGCAAAAATAAAATAACATTTGATGATTAGAAACTGCTCTTAAAAGTTTCTTTTATTTATTATTATTATTGATTTTCTAAATTGATGAGCTTTTTCACTTTTTTCACAATAGCTTTTCGTTGCTTATGTAGTTTGAAATTAAAATACTCGATTTAATAAATAGGCGGATTTCTATGTACAAATAATATCTGTCGATATATACACATGTCCAAAATTTAAGTGTGAGTGACCGGGTGCTTGCGATTTCATACGTTCTGTCAAATACCTATTTTTTGTACTTCTAGGATGTAAAGAACATGTTTAACTTCAGATTTCTCTGTGAAGATTTAGTGGGGAGGACAATTAGTGGCTAATAATAAATTTAATTAAAATAATTTTTGCGATCACTTATGGAACAGAAAATGTTCAAAATGGTATGCCAATGTAGCAAATGACTATTTGGGTCCTGTACAATGTTTCTGTGTATTTTTGTAATCGTAGCCCTCATATTAGCCTCATATTTAATTTATACCTAAAAGTGCAGTAATAAATCTTGGGGACGGTAGACTACCAATAAAGCCACAATTATTGAAATTGATATTTAAATGCTGATTTTAATTCTGCAGTAAATTTCCTGTGAAATAATTAGAGCCATTTTTTTTTCAAGCATACTTCTGCATGAAAAAAAAAGTTGAAAAAAATTCTGTGGCTGCATGTGGAATGAATTTCTGCATTATTTTAGAGAGAAGGAGGATAAAGATTTTTAAATCGAGGGACAGAGTTAAAAAATAATAATAACGGTTAAATTGTGTGCAGCTTAATTTTTGGTACGATTTATATAAGAAAATAGTTACTCCAGTTTCGTTAAAAAATTATTTTTCTTTAAACAACTTTATCCAGACAGCTCCAAACTTAAATATCAGTATCAGGGACAGGGGACGGTAAGGAATTTCATGCGACATTTTTACCCCCAACATCGCACAAAACTTATTTAAGTCGTTAATATTGTTATAGAATCATGCAGTGGCATGTTTTCTAATATAAGAAACAAAATTAACAATGTGTGCTAAAATGAAAATTAGCATTCAGGCGCTCAAAAGTCAAAATTATGTGAGAATGTCTCATAAATGATTAATAAACCGTATATTTAGAATCACCCTGTATTAAAAAACAGTAGTGATTACCTTTTAAAAAATCTTACTTCGCAAACTTTTCGTGAATATTAATTTCC
The DNA here is from genome assembly GCA_963932465.1 of Maratus speciosus. NCBI lineage: Eukaryota > Metazoa > Arthropoda > Arachnida > Araneae > Salticidae > Maratus > Maratus speciosus. The sequence continues at coordinate 297,438,853 of OZ010799.1, forward strand.
TTTCTTAAACTTCAAACTATTTATATAAAAAATATATTTAAATTTTAAATAATTTGTTTACTTTAATACACTCGGAATTATAGAGTTGCATTTTCGGTTGCTGAAGAGAAATGTTTAAACATTTTTAATCATAAATGTTTTAACTTAACAGATTTTAATATTCAAATTTCTCAACTTCTGGCCTCTAAGTTCATTATCTTGTACAAAGGATTCTACAACCTCTTTTCAGATTTCAAATTTCAAACTTTTGCCAAGAAATTAATTTTCATGCACAAAGGTTTTGTAATCGAAAAATTCTGTTGAAAGTTTTACGAAATTACTGCCAATAAATGGAAGTTAATAATTTTTTTGTTTCTGGCTAAAGCATCAGGTTTCTATTTGTTATGCAAATTTACAACCGAGAGTTTATGTACGAAATTCATTACATAAACCAGAAAAATACATGAATATTTTTTAGTTATTAAGAACAAGAGATCCAGTACTATACTTTGAACGAAATCGATATCCGTAAAGAAACTATTTTTATAATATTGATGTATTGAAGTTAAAGATTTTCAAATTACTATGTTTAATTTTGCGCTTGTTGGTGTGTAATGCAGTTACATTTAATGTTTACTATTTCTCACTTAGTATTTAAAAATTATAATTTAAACGTTTATATGAAAATCAAACCGGTTAAATATCCTCTCAAATTTAAAAAGGATGATACATAGATAAAAACAACGACATTATTATCAAAGGAGGTGAAATGGTGACGTAAATGTTCTTTCTCTCTCCTTATAGACATTATATGGAGCACATGAAAACTTACTTAAGTATTATGTTTAATGTAAATTTAATTTTTCGTAGTTTTAAATTCTTCACCCATAAAATATTAAATCAATTGAATTAAAAAAGTTAGAATGTTATAAGCTATCTAAGAAAACCACTTATTACCATTAAACTTAATTTATAACATGCTAAAAGGAGAAAAAAAGTACAATTAATGGCATATAAATATCTTTTAATCTTATCTATATGTTTCGTATGTTATTTTTATTTATTTTTTTCGAAAAATATTTTTTATCAATATCGGTAATGATAAAGTCGCCGCTTGTGCTTATAAACATGTAGATCGGATTAAAAGGTATTTATATGACTTTCGATGTAATTTTTTCGCTTTTAGCGTGCTATAATTTTAATTTAACTAAAATGTTATAAAATGTAATAACAAAAAATACTAATAATGATTCATATATTTAATGGTTATCCAGATAGACATGTACTTCAAAGAATTACTCATATCCCACAAATACGATAAAAAAGGGAAGAAAATATTTCGTGCATAATTCCTGTGAGGCATTCTCACAATTTTTAACTTTTAGGAATGGAAATTTAGTGAAATTAAACTTACTAAAATAGCATTTTAAATTTTTAGATGAATGCCTTAAATTATTCAAAATAAAGAAAAAGTGGTCAGCAGCGAAATATTTTTTTTTTATTTAACTGAGATGTTTAAGTTCAACTTGCGAGTTTAATTTTCCTTACAATTTTACCACTATAACATTTTATTTTCTTCTAAATTTTTACTTATAATGAATTTGCATAGTACTCACAGGACATTCAGATAAGAAATAATAACAGTTCAGCATTTTTAGTGCAAAATTTTGGTATAACATTGTCTTAAAGGGGTGTTAAAGAAGAGACAAAAGGAAAAATAAGGACGATAACGAAAAAAGATGGTAAGGATGAGACGACAAAAAAAAAAAAAAAAAATACCACCTATTTTTAGGCAAATCATGTTAAGATTACGTGATAGCTACAATATTCATTGTTTTTTACAAACAGTTATTTACATTGAATTAAATTTAAAAAATACATATTTTACCTCAAAAAGTGCAGGAATAAACCTTGGGTACGGTAAGACTAGCAATAAAGTCACGATACATGAAATTGATATTTAAATGCTGATTTAAATTCTGCAGTAAATTTCCTGTCAAAGAATTTTAGACATTCTTTCTCTATCATATTTCTGCATGAGAATTTTTTTTTTTAATTCTGTGGCTGTATCTGAAGTGATTTTCTGTATAGTTTTAGCAAGAGGGACGGTAAGGAATCTGAAATCCAGGGACATAGTTAAAAAAATTAAGAACAATCGCATAAATATGTACACGTTAATTTTTTGTACATATTTATTTAAAAAAATAGTCCCAGTTTCGGAAAAAAATTACATCGAATTACTTTTATTGAAACAATTTTATACAGACAGCTCCAAACTTAAAAATCAGCATCAGGCACAAGGGGCGATATAGGATTTCCGTGGTATATTTGGACCCCCAACATCATCCAAAACTTATTTATCTCGTTAATATTGTTATGCAGTCATGCAATGGGATGTTTTCCAGTATATGAAAGAACCCCCCCCCCCCAAGAATATGTACTAAAATAAAAAATATAATCCAGGGACTTAAAAGTTAAAAGATTGTGAGAATGCCTCTTATCCAGGTAAAAATTTACGATAAAGGATTACACATGTCCTCTAAAAATAGCACAAAAAAAAAACAGCAGTACATAATTATCAATAAAATAATCGCGTAATATTCTCAAATTCTTCAACTAACAAAGTAGCTAATAAAATACATTTGCTAAATTCAAACCTTTTAGTATTAGGTTAACAAAACTCTAATGATATATTGTGTACATCTACTCATTTCCATATAAAGACTCATTACAAAATATATGTATGTCGGCAAAATCGGTTAAAATTCCATCGGTATTTTCTATCTAAACTGAATTAGTATTGTTTAAAATAGATGTAGTTTTCATTAAATTCTTCCGCCATAAAATATTAAATTAAATAGAATCTAGAAAACTAAAATTTTATAAAATTTAATTATCAAATGTAATAATGATATTTCATGCATAATGCATATCCAGATGAACATGTTCTACAAAGAATTACGGATATCTTGCGAAAATTGTCGAAAAGAAAACAACAACGAAAAGTACAACTGTAAAATGATATCATGATCCATTCGAAAACGCTGACAAAAAACTATTTTTATAATCTTGATTTCTTGAAGTTACCCACATTCGCGGAATTATGTTAATGCGTTTAGTTCCACAAAAGGCATTCCATGAAATAATATCGTCATTTGTTGAGGAAATAGCACGTGATGCAGTTATTCCTGGATTTTGAATATAAAAGTATTCGAAATTTGTGCTAGAATCGTAAAGCCAATGTGGAATATAGTTAACGGAAATTTTTCTGTTGCCTGGTTTAAGAAAATGAATATGCAAATTTTAAAATGGCAGGAGAAAATTTGTTTTAAAGTTAAATTATCAGTATATATATATATGTGTGTTGATTGTAAGTATTGTATACATATTGTATTGCTGTTAAATTTGAATTTTTAATTATTTCTTTTTATAAACAATAAAAAAAATATTATTTATTATTTTTTAATTGCTACAAGAAGTGGGAAATTATATTAAAAAATAATTACTTTAATAATTAGTTAATATTTCAGCTTGAAATAATAAATGCTCAAAGAATTGTCTAATTTCGGATAAAAAAATCATATACAAAAATACGGGTTTAGATATGGTTTTTGCCACATGTTTAAAGGGTGTACTGAAGTAAAAAATTTCTTCTCAGTCATAATTAATATAATGCAAATGCAAATTTCAGTGTATTCACATTACACATTCTAAAGACTTTCTTAAAAAATAAATATTCCTAAACAATTATAAATGTATCATGTTCTAGTCATTTCATTTAGTATATTCATTTTTTTAATTTAAATTACATAAAGGAACAAATTCATTTTAAAGAGGGCGAACTATATGTAGCTTTAAGCAGTAAATATTAAAGGGAATAATTTTAATTCCTAAAGATTTTTAAATATTTAAAATTTTACTACAGTCATGAAAATGTGCTGAAATGCGTACATATATTATATTCATTGGTTACTAACATAGTTGAAAACTGCTAAATAAAGCTTCTTGAGCAAATCCCCGTGCGGACATATTTATTGCACTACTGATGACAGAGCCACCAGATGTGCAAAATTCTTATGCCTTCTATTTGAAAATTCTACATTTGCTATCTTAACACTGAGACACATTTATTTCTTAAAAGAACATTCCTTACGCGACCGCCCATGTCTTGCATGCCATGAAACGATCAAAGGTGGTCAAACTTTTATGTTCCGTTTATTGTCTCTCTCCTTTCCTTACCGAGAAATGGCGGAATATCCCGATTTGTTGTGGTATCGTGCAAGATACATTTTACCATCAAATCTTGCGAAAAAAATTAGACGAAGCATTTGGTTCAAAATACATGTAGTATAAATATTTCATAATTTTTCATTATTTATTTTCAAATTATAAATTAAAAAACGCAGTGCTTTTTTTAAAAAATAAATTATTGTAAAAAAAAATTATTCGAAGTATCAACTCTAAATATATCTTTATATTGAAGAAAAATAAAGTTGAAAATAAGTTTTAACTACAAAGAAACAAAGAAAACTTAACCAACAATTGTTCACATGTCCCCTTTATTCATTGAAGTTAAACGCAATGGCCAATTCACGGTAAAGCGATCATTTGTCAAAAGATATTTCATGAAAAATGAGTACAATTGTTCCAAAAATTGCATGTGCCGCGAGTTGGATTTTAAAGAGAACTGAAAGAGTATTTGAAAAGACACTAAATTTATTCCAGAGTCATAGAGGAATTTTTATGGAAGTATTTAAAACCCATCTCTTCTTTTTCTCGAAGAAATAATGTTTATTAGAACGTACAAGAAGAATTTTTTTTAGATATTCTCAATCTATAGAAGAAAACTCATATATTATAATACAATTCTTCTTAATTCGGACTTCTCATTTTTCTGTCTATAAATAACCTCTTTTTTTAATTTAATTAAGCGTAAAATTAATAAGTGGTTACATATACGTACTTAATGTTTTTTCTGTATTCTAATTACACAGGTACTAAAGTTATCTACATGTCATTTTTTGTTTCAAAAATAAATTAAAAAATGGTTTCTTTTTTAATTTATTAGTTATTTTTATTCCACCTCAAGAAATAGCCTTTATTTAATTAATTAGAAAATGAGTAAATATTTATTTATACATAATTGTTCTTTTTCTAAACATGCTGTCTGAAAAATCCGTACTATTTAAAAAATATATATGAAAGGATTTTTCGCTCCATGGGTGTTTCTGTCTCGCGCACTCGTTAGCGTCCGAAACATCGGGAGTCGGGGACGAATCGTTTCTAAGTTTATGGATCCCGCCTTGCGAGTGGCGCGTACGGAGGATAGTTCCTTACGATCTCTAACATTTTCCTGTAGTCGCGGGCCATGAGAGCTATACGGGATTCAATGAAAATCCGAGAGAAAATGAGTGTCGGATAAAGGAAGATATAGTCTGTGATGGGACCTGGTTTATTTTTTTGCTTACATGAGTCCTTTTAAATCAGGGCCAAATGGCAGGAGAGATGAGACTTTAATCCTTCACGGACATCGGGTGTTAGCTGTATGGCAAAGCGACCCATGGAGAGCAAATTTGCGTGAACTTAGTGCATGATTTAGTTGCTAAAAAGTTCTCTCCTGACACCCGTGCAGCAGTATAAATTTCAGGTATTTTGCATTATCTCTGCTAGATGTCCTTGCCGTCAAAAGAGGCGTATTTCTAATTTAATTGGTCGCGAGCTGAATGATTGATTGCTTGGGCAAGGATTTGGATCAAATTCGGCCCACCGGATGTCAAGAGAATTTAACATTGCGTTAACCCCAGCAAAAAGTATTCTTATGAAATGTGAGAAAACGACCTTTTAAAGTTATAAGACGCGATGCGGGAAAACTAACTTAACAGGGGCAACGGCAGTTTCAATAATTTGAGAAACAATTACTAAAGCTTTTAAAAAGGTTTAATTTCAATTTCTAAATTTGAATTTTTATATATTAAAACGGGGATTTCAAATTTTAAAAGGGGCAAAAAGAGGATTTTAAATTTGAAAAAAATGCCTTTACATTACGCGTAAGGGCAATTTAGGTGGATTTCACTACGGACAATATACGTGTGGCGTCAAAGAAGGAATAACGTGACGAAAAAGTGGCAGCTAATGGATTGTTTACATATTTCATCACTAGATGCAGCATAAATGCGGGTAAATAAATGCGTAAAATATCCCAGATTTACTTCGCAATCTTACAACGTACCCCGATGATATTGGCACCGTCATAAAGTATAGACTGCTTTCGAGTGGTCGCTGTCACCATCAAATTGCCGCCATTAATTTTGAAATCGGTTTAGTACTTCCTGAGATTCCATCATCCATGCCGCAATTTTGAAAGTTTTTATAATGCTTCTCGCTCATTTCACCCTTTTAAATTCGAAATTTTTAGTACCTATTCTTTGAGATAATTTATATCTTATAAGTATCTACAACGCCAGATTTCAAGTTTCTATGTTTAACAATTACTTAGAAATAGTAATTTAGAACATTTTTATAAAGCTTTTAGTGTATTTTTATATTTTTTAATTTCTATTTTTCTTTTACATTTCTTAGAGAGATTTTACATTTAAAAATAGCTACCACTCAAAATCTGAAGTTGCTAGCCCCTTATAGTATCACAAAAAGGCATTTTCACCTGCATCCCCTTGGTGGTAGATGAAACGACATAAAATAGATCCTATATTGTAACAAGGACTGTCACCATCAATTTGCAACCATTACAATTGAAATTAATTTGATATATCAAAGATCCATAGAAATCGTGATTTAGAACGTTTTTAGAACGCTTTTCACGCATTTTCACCCTTTTCAATTAATACATTTCAATTTTGTTCGTATTTATATAATTACAAACGAACCTAAAAACACAAATTAAATTATTTGGGAAGCGCATTTAATATATTTCATTGGGTTTTTTTGTTTATTTTATTTTAAAGGCAATTAGAACTACTCGGATGTGTCAATCACAAAACTGTATCTCATACATGTTAATACCTCCTGATAAAAGATATTATAACAGCGTCATCGGTTAGTTGATTTTCAGCAATATCTAATCAGCAACAACTTATGTCAATTTCTAACTGAATTTGAAGTTTGATGAAAATCCGTGCATTAGTTTATGAGATAGAGCTATTACGGAAATTGGGAACAGTTCTGTATAGCAGTTGCACCTGCTGGGTAATTTATACCAAAAACTAATCAGGATCAATTTATATCAGGGACTAACTGAATCTGAAGTTTGACGAAAAGTCATGCATTACTTATTGAGATACAGCTATTGTGGCTACAGGTATAAATCGTGAAAAATGCAACATAACAGTGCCACCAGTTGTGCGATCTACACCAAAAACTAAAAAACACAAATTTATATCAGGAACTAACTGAATCTTAAGTTTGATGTAAATTCGTACATTAGTTCTTGAGATAGAGCTATTTTCTATAATCATGAATAATGATGTATAGAGGCACCCCCTATTAGGTGATTTACGCAGAAAAGTAATAAGCAACAATTCATATCAGGGATATCAATTAACTGATCAAAATCAATCAATTAACAATTAACTAAATCTAAAGTTTTAATAAATTCCGTTCAATAGCTCTTGAGATAGACCGCCCAAAAAACTTGTGTCACACACAGGCAGACAGGGAGACAGACAGACTCACAGACAGACAAAGAGACAGACAGACTCCCAGATAGACTCATAGACAGGCATTTTGTAAGAATATGTTTTTAGGGATCTCTCACTCCTAAATCATGTGAATTTGTTGAAAACAGGAATTCGAAAATTTTTACGAATACAATACTTTCTTCTTGCAAGGATAGAAGAAAATAATAAACTAAATTTGAGTCAAACATTATAACGGAAATTTTTTCAAATATTAAGTTTATTCCATATTCTTCTAAAATAATTATGAAATATTGTAATTTTTAAAAGATGTAAGTTAAGTTCTTGGTCAGATTAAAGTTTTATTATTATTATTATTATTATTATTATTATTATTATTATTATTCTGTACCAATAGCATTAGTTGCGACTCAGGGTTTCTAGTTTGGCATCTATTTCTAATCAGAAATTTAGTATTCATACCAGAAATAAAGAATAGTATTTTATGCTTTATTTAATAAGAGACATTTAGCTATCAGATAAAGTAAAAATTATTTTGATAAATTTACGGTATGAATTGGATATTTCGGGTAAAAATTGGAGGCCAAACTGGAAACACTGTCGCGACTAAAAATTTTTACTGTCCGAATGCGTTGTTTTAAAATATTATTGCTTTGGCACCATTTTTTCTGACAATCTTTTTTTTTTTTTTTTTTTTTTTTTTTTTTTTTTTTTTTTTTAAAGCATTATTTAACTGCTAAAATTTTGAGATTACATAAAATGAAAATTTCTGTGCAAAAATACTGGTCTCCAATTGGAGACATCGCATTTGGACAATAAACATTGGTTGTCGTGAATATGGCGGAAATCTTTCATTAGAATTTAAATTGATGTTGTAGAAGATTTAAAATATTATCGAGATGCTACAATTTAAGTCGAAATTATATTTTTAATTATACAATTTAAAGTTGAAAAAATGTCGTAAGGAATTTTTTAAACTTTAAACTTGAATTATAAATATTAAAGTTGAAGACTGTCTATATATTATTTTTGAAGACTGGAGAAAAGAAACTCATATTTGTGGATATGCAGAATGTCAACTTGTGTCCTGTTCAGCCCCAGTAATTTCTGAATGATGGCAACTATAGGTATGAAAGTTATCTCTAGGTTTAGTAAAGTGTACATGCACTATAATAATAGCTCTACTTAGCAGTAAAACGATATGTTCGATATCTTATCTCGAAAACGGAAAATGAGATACTCGGATGAAATCAATTACAAAGTTGTAGAGATTTCCTAATTTTGTAAAAAATGACGTGTGACATGGTAAAATAACTGTAATAGAAGCCCTGAAATGTAAAAAAATATATAGCCTATATCAGATGACATACACTTTTACCTGGATGCAAAATTTTAGCATTGAAAACATACAAAAATTTATTAATAACACTAAGACAGTTAAACAGGACACATTTATAAAAAAAAATAATGTTAAATATTCTCAATGCGCATACCATCAACAGTAACACATCATACATGTGATTCGATGTTGTACACATTCAGCATTGTTAATATATATATATATATATATATATGTGTGTGTATGTATGTATGTATATATTTATTAATAACTTGTACCTTTTTTACCTGTTTTAATTGTAATAGTAAATATAAGTCTCTCTTACAATGAAATATTTCTGTATGCAGTTAGTTTCAGACGCACCATTTCTAATAACATGTGTCAACCATTTCTAATAACATGTCGTAAAGACAATGTGGGATATAGTTAACAGAAATTTTTCTGTTACCTGGTTTAAGAAAATGAATATGCAAATTTTAAAATGGTAGGAGAAAATATGTTTTAATGTTAAATTATCAGTATATATATATGTGTGTTGATTGTAAGTATTGTATACGTATTGTATTGCTGTTAAATTTGAGTTTTTAATTATTTCATTTTATAAACAATAAAAAAAATATTATTCATTATTTTTTAATTGCTACAAGAAGTGGGAAATTATATTAAAAAATAATTACTTTAATAATTATTTAATAATTCAACTTGAAATAATAAATGCTCAAAGAATTATCTAATTTCGAAAAAAAAATTCATATACAAAAATACGGGTGTAGATATGGTTTTTGCCACAAGTTTAAAGGGTGTACTGAAATACAAAATTTCATCTCAGTCATAATTGATATAATGCAAATGCAAATTTCAGTGTATTCACATTACACATTCTAAAGACTTTCTAAAAAATAAATATTCCTAAACAATTATAAATGTATCATGTTCTAGTCATTTCATTTAGTATATTCATTTTTTTTAATTTAAAATATATAAAGGAACAAATTCATTTTAAAGAGGGCGAACTATATGTAGCTTTAAGCAGTAAATATTAAAAGGGATAATTTTAATTCCTAAAGATTTTTAAAGATTTATAGTTTTACTACAATCATGAAAATGTGCTGAAATGCGTACGCACATTATAATCAATGGTTACTAACATAGTTGAAAACTGCTAAATAAAGCTTGAGCAAATCCCCGAGCGGACATATTTATTGCACTACTGATGACAGAGCCAACAGATGTGCAAAATTCTTCTGCCTTCTATTTGAAAATTCTATATTTGCTATCTTAACACTGAGACACATTTATTTCTTAAAATAACATTCCTTACGCGACCGCCCATGTCTTGCATGCCATGAAACGATCCAAGGTGGTCCAACTTTTATGTTCCGTTTATTGTCTCACTCCTTTCCTTACCGCCGAGAAATGGCGGAATATCCCGATTTGTTGTGGTATCGTGCAAGATACATTTTACCATCAAATCTTGCGAAAAAAATTAGACGAAGCATTTGGTTCAAAATACATGTAGTATAAATATTTCATAATTTTTCGTTATTTATTTTCAAAGTATAAATTAAAAAATGCAGTGCTTTATTTTTAAATAAATTATTGTAAAAAAAATTATTCGATGTATCAACTCTAAATATATCTTTATATTGAAGAAAAATAAAGTTGAAAATAAGTTTTAACTACAAAGAAACAAAGAAAACTTAACCAACAATTGTTCACATGTCCCTTTTATTCATTGAAGTTAAACGCTATGGCCAAATCACGGTAAAGCGATCATTTGTCAAAAGATTTTTCATGAAAAATGAGTACAATTTGTTCCAAAAATTGCATGTGCCGCGAGTTGGATTTTAAAGAGAACTGAAAGAGTATTTGAAAAGACACTAAATTTATTCCAGAGTCATAGAGGAATTTTTATGGAAGTATTTAAAACCTATTTCTTCTTTTTCTCGAAGAAATGATGTTTATTAGAACGTACAAGAAGAATTTTTTTTTAGATATTCTCAATCTATAGAACAAAACTCATATATTATAATACAATTCTTCTTAATTCGGACTTCTCATTTTTCTGTCTATAAATAACCTCCTTTTTTAATTTAATTAAGCGTAAAATTAATAAGTGGTTACATATACGTACTTAATGTTTTTCTCTTTATTCTAATTACACAGGTACTAAAGTTATCTACATGTCAATTTTTGTTTCAAAATTAAATTAAAAAATGGTTTCTTTTTTAATTTATTACTTATTTTTATTCCACCTCAAAAAATAGCCTTTATTTAATTAAGTAGAAAATGAGTAAATATTTATTTATACATAATTATTCTTTTTCTAAACATGCTGTCTGAAAAATCCGTACTATTTAAAAAATATATATGAAAGGATTTTTCGCTCCATGGGTGTTTCTGTCTCGCGCACTCGTTAGCGTCCGAAACATGGGGAGTCGTGGACGAATCGTTTCTAAGTTTCTGGATCTCGCCGGGCGAGTGGCGCGTACGGAGGATAGTTCCATACAATCTTTAACATTTTCCTGTAGTCGCGGGCCGTGAGAGCTATACGGGATTCAATGAAAATCCGAGAGAAAATGAGTATCGGATAAAGGAAGATATAGTCTGTGATGGGACCTGGTTTATTTCTTTTGCTTACATGAGTCCTTTTAAATCAGGGCCAAATTGCAGGAGAGATGAGACTTTAATCCTTCACGGACATCGGGTGTTAGCTGTATCGCAAAGCGACCCATGGAGTGCAAATTTGTGTGAACTTAGTGCATGATTTAGTTGCTAAAAACTTCTCTCCTGAGACCCGTGCAGCAGTATAAATTTCAGGTATTTTGCATTATCTCTGCTAGATGTCCTTGCCGTCAAAAGAGGCGTATTTCTAATTTAATTGGTCGCGAGCTGAATGATTGATTGCTTGGGCAAGGATTTGGATCAAATGCGGCCCACCGGATGTCAAGAGAATTTAACATTGCGTTAACCCCAGAAAAAAGTATTCTTATGAAATGTGAGAAAACCACCTTTTAAAGTTATAAGACGCGATGCGGGAAAACTAACTTAACAGGGGCAACGGCAGTTTCAATCATTTGAGACACAATTGCTAAAGCTTTTAATAAGGTTTAATTTCAATTACTAAATTTGAATTTTTGTATTTTAAAACGGGGATTTCAAATTTTAAAAGGGGCAAAAAGAGGATTTTAAATTTGGAAAAAAGCAATTTAGGTGGATTTCAAGTAAGGTGGATTTCACTACGGGAAATATTCGTGTGGCGTCACAGAAGGAATAACGTGAAGAAAAAGTGGCAGCTAACGGATTGTTTACATATTTCATCACTAGATGCAGCATAAATGCGGGTAAATACATGCGTAAAATATCTCAGATTTACTTCGCAATTTTATAACGTACCCTGATTGTAGTGGCACCGTCATAATATATAGACTGCTTTCGAGTGGTCGCTGTCACCATCAAATTGCCGCCATTAATTTTGAAATCGGTTTAGTACTTCCTGAGATTCCATCGTCCATGTCGCAATTTTGAAAGTTTTTATAATGCTTCTCGCTAATTTCACCCTTTTAAATTTCGAAATTTTTAGTACCTATTCTTTGAGATAATTTATATCTTATAAGTATCTACAACGCCAGATTTCAAGTTTCTGTGTTTAACAATTACTTAGAAATAGTTATTTAGAACATTTTTATAAAGCTTTTAGTGTATTTTCATAGCTTTTTAATTTCTATTTTTCTTTTACATTTCTTAGAGAGCTCTCACATTTAAAAATAGCTACCATTCAAAATCTGAAGTTGCTAGCCTCTTATAGAATCACAAATGGGTATTTTCTCCTGCACCCCCATGGTGGTAGTTGAAACGACATAAAATAGATCCCATGTTGTAGCAAGGACTGTCACCATCAATTTGCAACCATTACAATTGAAATCAATTTGGTATTTCAAAGATCCATCGAAATCGTGATTTAGAACGTTTTTAGAACGCTTTTCATGCATTTTCACCCTTTTCAATTAATACAATTCAATTTTGTTCGTATTTATATAATTACAAACGCACCTAAAAACACAAATTAAATTATTTAGGAAACGCATTTAATATATTTCATTGGGTTTTTTTGTTTATTTTCTTTTAAAGGCAATTAGAACTACTCGGATGTGGCAATCACAAAACTGTATCTCATACATGTTAATACCTCCTGAAAAAGATATTATAACAGCGTCATCAGTTAGTTGATTTTCAGCAATATCTAATCAGCAACAACTTATGTCAATTTCTAATTGAATTTGAAGTTTGATGAAAATCCGTGCATTAGTTTTTGAGATAGAGCTATTACAGAGATTGTGGAAAGTTCTGTATAGCAGTTCTACCTGCTGGGTAATTTATACCAAAATCTAATCAGTATCAATTTATATCAGGGGCTAACTGAATCTGAAGTTTGACGAAAAGTCATGCATTAGTTCTTGAGATGCAGCTATTGTGACTACAGCTATAAATCGTGAAAAATGCACCATAGCAATGCCACCAGTTGTGCGATTAAAACTTATGTCACACACAGACAGACAGAGAGACGGACAGGCTCACAGACCGACAAAGGGACAGACAGGGAGACTGGCAGACTCACAAATAGACTCTTAGACAGGCATTTTGTAATAATATGTTTTTAGGGATCTCTGGCCCCTAAAACGTGTAAATCTGTTGAAAACAGGAATTCGAAATTTTTTATGAATCCGATACTTTCTTCTTGTAAGGATAGAAGAAAGTAATAAACTAAAGTTGATTCAAACAGAATAACGGAAAAATTTTCAAATATTAAGTTTCTTCCATATTCTTCTAAAATAATTTTGAAACATTTAAATTTTTAAAAGATGTAATTTAAGTTCTTGTTAAAATAAAAATTTTAATATTATTATTATTACTATTATTATTATTATTATTCCGTACCAATGTAGCATTAGTTGCGACTCAGGGTTGCTAGTTTGGCATCCATTTCTAATCAGAAATTTAGTATTCATACCAGAAATAAAGAATAGTATTTTATGCTTTATTTACTAAGAGACATTTATCTATCAGGTAAAGTAAAAATTATTTTGTCTAAATTTCAGGTATGAATTGGATATTTCGAGTAAAAATTGGAGGCCAAACTGGAAACCCTGTCGCGACTAAAAATTTTTACTGTCCGAATGCGTAGTTTTAAAATATTATTGCTTTGGCACCATTTTTTTCTGACAATCTTTTTAACCATTTGGAAAAATGGTTATTGTCCTCGTCAGAATGGGAAATCAAAAGCATATCTAAAGGTTTTCATTGGTTTAATCTCTATTTTATTCGTTTTCTGATTGGTCTATACAGTAATCTGTATTTCTCTTTAATTTCAACAACGATGGATACCTTCTGTTGCCACTATGACAAAAAAGTAATAAAAACTACAAAAAAAATTAATAACTCAGAAAGAAATTGAGATACAGCTTTCAAACAAATTGCATTTAAAAGTAAATTTTTTTTTTCTATTCGACAGTGTAAAAAGTAATAGTGTCGGTTGTTTAGAAGTTTAAGAATGAAATTTCATTTAAAATGGGCCGTCAGATTTCTTGGAAATCTGACGGTGGAAAAGCCTTTTCCCGAACAGCCAATGAAATGCTTGGATATTTACGTAAGTTTCAGGTGGATAACACTTAAGTTTCATGAAATCTGACGGGTCGCAGGCTATTTTGTTGGCTTACAATTTTTACGTGTACACTATTAATGTTTAATTCGTGGCGTACGTAATGTATGATCAAATCCGTGCGATTTTTTATGTCTTAAATTTTAGTCTTCGAAAAATTCGTTTTCTAAATGAATTTTTTTTTTTTTTTTACATTATTTAACTGCTTAAATTTTGAGATTTGATAAGGTGAAATTTTCTGTGCAAAAATACTGTTCTCCAATTGGAGACATCGCATTTGGACAATAAACATTGGTTGTCGTGAATATGAGGAAATCTCTTATTAGAATTCAAATTGATGTTGTAGAATATTTAAAATATTATCGAGATACTAAAATTTAAGTCGAAATGATATTTTTAATTATACACTTTAAAGTTGAAAAAATGTCGTAAGGTAATTAAAAATTTTAAACTTGAATTGTAAATATTAAAGTTGAAGAATGTCTATATATTATTTCTGAAGGCTGGAGAAAAGAAACTCATATTTGTGCATATACAGAATGTCAACTTGAGTCCTGTTCACCCCCAGTAATTTCTGAATGATGGCAACTATAGGTATGAAAGTGATGTCTATGTTTAGTAAAGTGTATATGCACTATAACAATAGCTCTACTTAGCAGTAAAACGATATCTTCGATATCTTATCTCGAAAACGGAAAATGAGATAATCGGATTAAATCAATTACAAAGTTGTAGAGATTTCCTAATTTTGTAAAAAATGACGTGTGACATGGTAAAATAGCTGTAATAGAAGTCCTGAAATGTAAAAAAGATATATAGCCTTTTATCAGATGACATACACTTTTACCTGGATGCAAAATTTTAGCATTGAAAACATACAAAAATTTATTAATAACACTAAGACAGTTAAACAGGACACATTTATAAAAAAATAATAAATAAAGTTAAATATTCTGAATGCGTATACCATCAACAGTAACACATCATACATGTGATTCAATGTTGTACACATTCAACATTCTTAATATATATATGTATATATTTATTTATAACTTGTACCTTTTTTAACTGTTTTAATTGTAATAGTAAGTATAACTCTCTTATAATGAAATATTTCTGTATGCAGTTAGTTTCAGACGTACCATTTCTAATAACATGTGTAAGCAAGACATAGTTTGTTTTCATAAGAAAATTAAGTTAAGTATGCTCAGTGTGCCCCGCATCGTAACCAAAGCAACCTGCGTGTCTTCCGAATGTGGACTCATAGAGCATATTTAACTTCATTTTCATAATAAAATTTAATAACCTTGCCCATTCAAATACCATTTTAGTACCTTGCTTGTGTGATTTAATTTTATTAGTACATGCGTGTGGGTCTTAAATATAATAAAATATTTCTTTATGCTCGTAGTTGTAGATATACATTTACTAATAAAACTACTAATAACGCAAAGCACGTTTACTGTACTACAAAAAAATATGTTAAGCTCAGTGTGTATATTATCGCCACCGCAAGCAAAGCATCGTGTATTCTGCTTGTCTTCCGAAGGATGATATATTCAGCATACTTAAATGGGGCATTCTCACAAACTTTTGACTTTCATGTCCCTGAATAATAATTTTTTATTTAATACACTTTTTTGACTTTTTTTTTAAAATTTATATACTGGGGAACATCCCATTGCATGATTGCATAATAATATTAACGAGGTAAATAAGTTTTGGACGATGTTGGGGGTCCAGATACCAGGAAAACTCATCTACTGTCCCGTGTCCCTGATGCTGATTTTTAAGTTTCGAGCTGTCTGTATAAAATTGTTTCAATAAAAATAACTTAATGTACTTTTTTCTGAAACTGAAACTATATATTGTTTTATATAAAAATGTAGCTAAAAATTAACCTGCACTCATTTTTAGGGTTGTTATTATTTTTTAAACTCTGTCCCTGGGTTTTAGATTCCTTACCATCCCTCTTCTAAAATTATACATAAAATCATTTCAGATGCAGCCACAGAATTTTTTTCATTTTTTTCCTCCTGCAGAAGTATGCAAGAGAAATAATGTCTAAAATTCTTTGGCAGGAAATTTACTGTAGAATTTAAATCAGCATTTAAATATCAATTTCAAGCATCGTGGCTTTATTGATAGTCTCACCGTCCACAAGGTTTATTCCTGCACTTTTCGAGGTAAATTTAAAAAAATAATTAGTTTAATCCAATGTTAACAAATGTTTCTAAAAATCAATGTACATTGTGGCTATCACTTAGTCTCAACATGATTTTTCTAAAAATAGGTGGTAATTTTCCTTACCGTTCCATCCTTACCGTCCCTTTTTTTACCATTTCGGCCCTTTTTTCCAACACCATTCCTTTTTTTTACCTTACCGTCCCTTCTTTAACACCCCTTTAAGACAATGTTATACAAAAATTCTGTATTAAAAGTACTACATTGTTATTATTTCTTATTTGGCTGTCCTGTGGGTACTATGCAAATTCATTATAAGTAAACATTTGGGAGAAAATAAAAAGTTATAGGGATAAAACGGTAAGGCAAATTAAACTCGCAAGTTTAACTTAAACCTCAGTTAAATAAAAAAAATTTCGCTCCTGAACATTTTTTCTTTATTTTGAATCATTAAGGCATTCGTCTATCAGAATTAAATGTTATTTTAGAAAGTTTAATTTCGCCAGATTTTTTTCCCTAAAAGTCGAAAGATTGTGAGAATGCCCCAAATACATTTTCTTAATAAAATAATATATACCTTGCTTGCGTGTTTTCATTTTATTAGCAAATGTGCGCCCGTTTTATAAGGAAACATTTCTGAATGCAGTTCATGGCGTACATTAGCTTGCTATCGGATATAAAGTATTAAAATTTCAGGGCTTCTAATGTAAAATTTTTAGATGGAAGACCTCATTTGATAATAAAAGATTATATCTACATCTTTATAAATTACTTTTTCAAAACATATCTCTTACCTTTTACAAATAAAAAGCTGATTCTGCAGTTTACCGCTAGCTGGCGTTGCAAGCGGTCTCACCGCATAGGATACTATAGTTGTGGCCTTTACAGACTTAATGTGGTTAGAGAGAACTTTAGTGAGCACCCTGTACAGATATGTATATATAAACTTCTTAAGCAAAATATTTAACTGATTTTTCCAAGCAGTTTTAAATGTTTTCTCATGAAATCCAAATCTTGAAAGAAAACGCTTTCATGCATTTATTTATTTATCTGTTTACGCCAAAGAGAAAGAAGCCATATTTCTTTAAAATGAGATTTCTACCGATTCTAACATATGTAAATATTTTTATTTTATATTTATTTTTTTATGAAACCAATATTATTTTATCAAACATAATTTTTGTGTTTATAAAATATTTCTTTTTGCGTTTACATATATTGGAATAAAAATAAGTAGTACTACAAATAAATAAACGGGAAAAGGTTCTGTAAGTAAATATTTAAATTTCGTAATAATAAATTCTTTTAGAATAGCTCTTGTAATCCTAAGCTTAAACTTTTCTAAAAGAACTAAAATAAAATAAAATGGTTTCCTTGTAGTCGCTTTAATTTACTGAGTTATACATTAAAGTGAAATTTCCATGGGTATTTATATTTCTTCTCCTTTTTTAATGCGAGTCATTTGAAAATTCAGAGATGAGTAATTTTTTATGTATGTTTCTATAAAAACACATTCTAATCGCAATAAATAGAATATGCGTCGTTTAATTGATAAAGCAGTAGGTGGAGATTATAAATGTGATATTTTTATTCAAATCTGTACAAAAAATATAATATGTGATTATTATTTTACTATTGATATTATTATTACGTCTTTTTCAAATCCAGCTAGCAAATATAGCAAAAACAGTTTTGTGTACGCATTCTCAATTTTAAATAGACTCTGTTCTATTTTGAATATTTTCTCGCGGTTTGTTTTGTTCGATTCAGATTTCAATATATACATACTTCTTTTTAATGTTGAAAGCAAAAAATAGTACTATTGAAGGTTTAAATTTTCTAAATGTTTATTAGATGTTTATTTTATGGAAGTATTCTCACTTTTTTCCTTTTTTTAAACAGAACACATAAAGTTCGAGAAATGTTATTCAGATGAGCATAAATAGTTATGATGTTCTTTTTTTAGGGTTCCGTACTTAAAAAGTAAAAACGGAACCATTATAACATCACTCCTGTGTCTATCTGTCACAGCCCTTTTACCCGTAAACTATGCAACGTAGAAAGTTCAAATTGGGGGAAGTAATAAAGATTAATGACCCACATATTTACAGATTAATAAATATTCATAAATATATTTAGGAAAAATGTAGAGTGGCTAATTAAGTTACTCGAAAAAAAAATTTCTTCGTATATCGTGTGGGTTATCGTGTGAAAGCTTTCGTAATGCAGAAATCAAAAATATATTTCATTTAATTTTAGGTATTATATTTTCAAAGTTATGGTGGAAAATGTAGTGCAAAAATATGCCCCACCCCCCGCCCCCATCTAATTCCGAATCTATTGAAACTAAAATTATGAAAAAATTAGAGGCAGTAGACATTAATTTAAACCTTGCAAGAAAATTATAGCGATTACCCTCGGTCACATACCTTTTGAGAAAATCGCATATTTCTGTTACACTCAAATTTCAATTTACGGGCTTCAGCAGACGTGTTGAGCAGAGCTGGAGGTACCTATCGTAGCAGAAGTATAAAAGCATTGTTCATCATGAATTTCGGAAAAAAATCGTCGGTAATTAGCCGAGATATTAACACTTAAAAACACGGACGGTTTGGAGATACATAGACAGGGACGGCGTACTCTCTTGAAAATAATCATAGCATTACATTAAATTCTTATTAATTTCTTTTTGTACAACTATGTTTCTTGTGATTGGTTGTTTAATGTAGCTTTCTTTCACGGCCGCCAATTCCCCGACTCGGGCCTTGCAAAATCTATAAATACCTGTAAATTTTCTGTTTTCTTTCAGTATGTTTGTGTAATTGTTCTTGTTAATATCAAATATACTCACTTCGATCCACGTCTTTATGTCTGCCTTTTTATTTATTTTAACATACTCTATGCTCCATCGGCTTTTAAAGCCTAGATAACAAACAGTATAAATGCAATAAACGTCAAATTGTAAAAAACAGACTAATATAATGAGAATTAATCATATAAATTCTATGGGATTCGCGACTAATTTCCATTGAGTGGCTCTCTCAATACACCTATGTCTTTAAAGATAAACTGAAACCCATATGGAATAAAAAATATACAGAATAGCTATATTTACTATTATTTAGGTTCCATATATCTTTGAACTTTCCTGGTATATCCATTTATAATTTTCTAGTATACAGAGTGCAAAGGAAAGTCCCTTTAACCTGAAAATACTTGTGAACGGAAAGAGCTACAGGTATGCAAGTGAGGTAACGGTATAGTAAAGCGACTACGCCCGATTTAATGAAAACGACAGCAGCACCTTGTAGTTGCGAAATTTGGAAGATAGCCACTGTAAATAGAAAACGAGAAGAGATATAGCAAAATGATTTCAAATATTTCAATAATAAATAAATGATTTCAAAATGAAATCAAAATATTTGTAAGGTTACTAAGAATTTTTTAGGATACTTGGATGCCTAAAACTTTTCATGTAACTGCAACCAGGGTTACAGATAAAATTTTAGTAAGATTACTGTAATTTTAGCAGATTCATTTCTAAGGCTACAGATTTCTGTAGCATTACAAAAACTAGTTTTGTAGATTTACAGCTTTTTTTTGTACAGTTACAGATGAAAGTTTAGTAAGCATGTAATTTTACATCTGTAGAAAAACAGATTTTTTTTACTGTGTACTTCTATCTATCGCTCGCAAGTGTAAACTCATTTTTTTGTCCTAATGGTTTATGAACGGTGGTGAGACATACCAGTATTAACTGAAATCGTACCTGTCATTTTTACTCGTTGTCGTGTTATGCTTACATGCTTCATTCCGTTCGTGTTTGTGAAATATTATTATGCTGATCAACTTTTTAGATGAACGCTGTACTAATTTGCGCGATGCTCACCGGAGCTGTCCTCCAGTACTCCTTTATTTTTTGGAGTATTTAAATGTCAGTTGGAACCCACCGGAGCTTCTAAATATCGAAGCCCACCACAGCAGAATTGTATTCTGTGTTTCGCTACTTTACACCAAGAAATACTTGGCGAGTAGCGTTTTATAAAAATTCCCCACATTCTAATAACTATGTTTTTGCTCTGTTTATTTATTGGATCCTTTTATATACTAATGCATATGGGTATCAAAATATAATAAAAGTTTTATTTTACTGAAGATAAATTTACTTTAAATTTTGCAAATAGTGGATGCAATATAAATATGCGGGGTGAACGTACGATGAAAGTTTGTATTACTGCGGAAAATTAGAGTTCCTTTAATTTTTTTGCTCTAAATTAAGCCCTTGCTGGAAGAGATAAATCAATGACCGTTAATATTTTTCAAAGAATAAAATACAATGTTGTATTTCAAAACAATTATCTTTAAATTACTAGTAATGTATTATATATAATTGTTTCGGCATTAATAAATTGAAACCTTGCTAACTTTTCTTCTCTTTTAAATCTCAGATGCGTCGACATCATGAGTTTGCTGATTTACTCTGATTCTTTTTTAGGATGTTTTATATCAAACCGTCTAATCCCCTATTTGTATTCCGTGTAATATGCCAATTGATTGTGTTATCTGTTTTAATATCTGCATAGGAGAAAATTTGAAGAGCTTTTCTAGAAAAGATTCAGATCAAAGATTTTAGCTGTAGATCTACATTGAATACGAACTTAAGGCTTTTAGATTTCTGCTGTTATATTATTTTCTTTCATATCTCTTAAATATTCAATAAACTGTCATTCTTCATTTTGTATTTCTTTTTTTCATTTTGAAAATGGTTACTAGATGTTGTGCTATCTTTTTCATAAATTTTCCAGAGGAAAAAACGTTTTGCAAATGCTTCAGTCTCTTTTCAGCTTTTGTTTTAACACAAAAATAAAACACAATAAAATTTTGTATTACGATTAAATAATAATTGAATTACATGTAAAAGTGAGTAATAAGCATTATATATTTAGTAATAATAAAATTAATTTTAGTAACTCTTCTTCTACTTCAAATACTATTCCGTTTAGGTAATGAATTATATCATGTTAATTGTGTATAAAGTCCAAAAGTATACAATAACAGTTTATTCGTCAGAAAACTTCTAATGAAATGAATTCTTTGAAGGTACGGGAAGCGTTTGATGAGAAACACTTTTCCACTTGCTGAAAGAATGTTGTACACAAATGGCTCTCGTTGTATTCGACATATTCAAATAAATATACGAGGAGCAGGAAACAAAATTGTATTCTCTAAAAATATCTCAACAAGGAAGTCGTGTGTTTCATTTGAATGCAAGAGAACTAAAAATTTTACATTTAAATATAATTAAACTTATTATCTTAGTTTATTAAACTTCATGGAACACTCCTGCTTTAGCAATTCTACAGCAATTGCTTAATATTCCAGAAGTAAAATTATAATATTAATTTTACTGTATATATATTTAGCGGTTGTGTATATATATTTAGCAATTGTGTTTTCGATTTGTTCCAACATATTTCCTCCTGTCTGAAAAGGATATTCTTCGTATTTTTTTAGATAGGATTTAAAGGATAGTTATCAAAAGTAACGTTACAAACCAAACTATTTATGTTTTAATAGAAAATTTAGATAGGAATACTTATATAAAAACAAATATGAGCATAATGACTTTTCTATACCTATTTTCAAAAAGTTTATGCCTGCTTTTCAAAATTCTCTGTTGCAAACATGTTATTTTTCTCTTTAAAATATTTTCGTTTTCTCATAATTTTTCTTTCCGTAACACATAAAGTAGTAGACATTTTGGTTATATGTAACTAAAGGGTTACGAAATATGTTTTATCAAACTGCAGTAATTTATTATGAAGGGCATAGAGTAATAAAACAGCGGAAATACTTTCATGGATGTCAATAACTGCATTCCAGAATATAGTTCCAGACGTATGATTTAAGTATACCCTCATTTTTTTTTCCTTTTCAAGGAGTATATTTTTCATATCTCATTATGTGGAATTTCAATCATTGCTTATGTGAAAAGTAAAAATAAATGAGACTTTTATACTATATCTTGTAAGATGCATTAATGTTTGGTACAAAATAATCTACAGAAATGCACCACATTTGATTTATTAAAAAAATTTAATATTCACTCGAACTTAAATTTGACTACATTTCACAGTACAGATATAATGTTACCTGTGACGTAGCTTTTTTATTCCTTTTTACCATAACATTTTACTAACAAGTTCATGAATTAAATTTTTATTTTTATTAAAATTCAGATATTATTTACAATTTTGAGTACAATTATAAGACTGTTTGGGAAAAAGTTCACTTGAACATTGAAACTGAAATAATTTAGACATTGGATGGGAGCCTTAGAGTCTTTAGGTTTTGAAACGGCCGAATAAAGGTTATTAAGCGAATGAGTCCTGAATATGATTATGAAAAAATTAAAACAAAATCAGAATATATGTTTAAAATATCACGCAATCAAATTTCTGAATGCAAACAACTTTTTTTTTCAAACTTTCTAATATGTTCCTATAAAGAAAAATAATCAATGAGGTAATTAAGTTTTTGAATCATTATGCTATTTATCTGACATCTGAATTGAAAAATGAAAGCTGATTTAATATCAGTAAATATATAAGTATGTGCTCAAGCATTTAAGTAAGCCATTTTCTGGTAATTTAAGAAAAATAAGTTCATAAAAATAATCTGGTAAGTTTTATGTTATCGAATACTTATAATACATAATGCTTGTAATTCAGTAACATGTTAATAGTCAATAAAGACATTTTATAAAAATAAATAAACAATAATTATTACTTTTATTATTATTTCCATAAATTATTTTCATTGAATCACTGAGGAAAATAAAATAAAATGTACCTTAATTTCTATAATATTATTTTTATTTCTATAACCTATAAAATGCAACAAATTCTACTTAAACAAAACTAAATGTTCACGATGCTTAAGCAAAATGTAGCAATTTGCTTGACATGTCTAATAATGTTTGTAAAATTAATCACACGTAAATATTTATGAAAAATAAATCTATACTTCTTTAAATCTGTTTTCTTTAGGGAAGCGATTTTTTTATAACTTAAGCCACACCCATTGATTTAAGCTTGAAACTACATTCTTCATAACATATGATAAATAAACTATAATGCTCCTAATATCGTGCATTTTGAAATTATTTATGTTTTTTATTTAGGGAATTGAAACGGAATCTTGTCTTTAAATCTCTTTCATTTGTTTAGTTAACAGCCCTTATTGTTTTTATAAAAAGGAAAAAATCGTGTATCCTCGCATCTCTTTAATTTGTGACAATCATTCTTGTAGTACCTTGTATGTAGATGTAGACAGTACTTTTTACGACTTTTAAGAATACGTATAACATACATTAAGTTTAGTACTAGTCACTGCAGTATACTTAATGAATAATTTGTACAGATAAAAGGAAGGGAGCAGACTGGTGCTTTCACCGGAATCCAGATGGTATAAGTCGGACGCTAGATGCAACAAATTTATAAAAGTACGTTTTTTCAGAAATAAATTATTGTTACAAATTTTATATTTTAAAAAAAGTGAATTTAACATACAAAATCTCATTAATAATTTTTCTCTCGCGTTAATTCGTCGAAGAAAAGGAAAATAAAATGTGAATTAGATACATATTTGTCCGTAGTCTACTCCAGTGCAGTTATAGACGGTAAGACAGTGTTGCCAATCCACTACTTCAAATTGCTTGTTTGTTACCAACTTTTTCCAAATAGTATAATTCAAATTGTTGTCATTTAATTTAATATGTCATAAATAAGGCGGATATTAATATTTGAAAAAATTAGTGGCAAACAAGCAATCCTAATAATAATAATAAGTAAAACATATAACGGCTTGACTACAATGCAGTTTGTTCGCTTTATTCATACCTGTGCAAAAGATATAATCTGTGATTATTATTATTATTATTATTATTATTATTATTACACCTATTATTATTATTATTATTATTATTATTATTATTACACCTATTATTATTATTATTATTATTATTATCATATATTATTATTACTATTATTATTATTATTATCATTATCATATATTATTATTATTATTATTATTATTATTATTATTATTATTTAAAATCCAGTTATAGAAAATAGCAAAAACAGTTTTGTGTACGCATTTTGAAATTTTAATGGGCCCTGTTCTATTTTGAATATTTTCTTGCGGTTTGTTTTGTTCGATTGAGATTTCTATATATACGAGTACTATATATTTATTTTTAATGTTGATAGTAAAAAATAGATTTTTTGAAGGTTCAAATTTGATAAAGGTTTAATAGGAAGTTAAGATTTTTTGAAGGTTTAAAACTGATCACGAAAGTAATTCAACTTATTTAGAAAGCTGTCATCAATATAGTTAGTATCTGATAATTACAGTGAAGGATATCAACAAAAGAAGCGCGCTCATGGTGATATAATTACAAAGTAATATTCATTCTTACAATGTTAGCAAAATAAATCTAATTAAACTATTTAAAACAGCAATCAAAGGCTGATTTTTTAAAATATGTTTTGATCAATTTCATTTTAGTTAATTTGAATACACTTTTTGCAAAGTTTTTTTTTTGTTGTTGTTATATTAATTTATTTTCCCTCCCACTTATCAAAGAAGTAAATAAAAATATATGTAATGTTTTCGTTTATTCCTGTTTGCTTTTTAATTTTTGCTCAAACGTATTTTATGAGCAGAGAGTTAAAATACTCTTGCATAAAAATATATAAAAACATTTTGTATAATTTCACTAAGACTCTAATTATTTTATTTTTGTTTACCGACATTAGGTAACTTTGGCCTTTTTGTTTTTATGGAAGAATTCTCACTTTTTGTCTTAGAATATTTTCATATTCTGAGAATTTTTTTAACAGAACACTTAAATATAGAGACGTGTTATTCAGATGAGCCTAAATAGTTATGAGATTCTCTTTTTTTTCTTTCAAACTATGAAAATTTATTGTGGAACGCACATGGTCATAAAGCAATGGAAACATTTACAAGAACGCAGGAAACAGCATTCCATATTTTTATTCTTGTGCAATCATAAAATTTATGCACACGTTTGTTTTGTTTTACTTTGTAGTAGATGTTTTTCTTGTAGTTACGTAAAGATGAAAAATAAATGAGAGTAATTTATCATCCTCCCATATAGGAATTTACTGAAAGTTTTTAAAAATGAAAAAATATAAAATTCTAATAAGAGGAGAATGAACTTTAAGTTAACTGGTCTGAAAAATAATCGTTAACTTTTAACGGGTTTTTTTTTCCTTTTTGTATTATATAAATTATAGTTCTTTCTTTTAGATTTTATATATTAGTAATATGCGTAGGCAAATCAGAAAGAAATGGAACTAGCCAACTATATTCTTATAAAAATTCTGAATCTTATTGCATCTGATCAAATGAGCATTTAACGGTTAAACAAGAAGTAGAGTTCTTAAAGTTTAAATTTTTTTATTCCAAAATTAAATATATCCAAAATTTCTAGTTTTCTTTTTACAGGCAATTTGATATTTAATTATTTTCAATTATTAAAAATCAATATTAAATTATTATTATTAAAAATCAATATTAAATTATTATTATTATTAAAAATCAATTATTAAAATATAAAATCAATATTTAATTATTTTCAATTATTAAAATTTATGCACACGTTTGTTTGTTTGTTTGTTTGTTTGTTTTTACTTTGTAGTAGATGTTTTTCTTGTTGTTACGTAAAGATGAAAAATAAATGAGAGTGATTTATCATCCTCACATATAGGAATTTACTGAAAGTTTTTAACAATGAAAAAATATAAAATTTTAATAAGAGGAGAATCAACTTTAAGTTAACTGGTCAGAAAAATAATCGTTAATTTTTAACGTTTTTTTTTTTCCTTTTTGTATTTTATAAATTATAGTTCATTCTTTTAGATTTTAAATATTAGTAATATGCGTAGGCAAATCAGAAAGGAAGGTAAATTGTTGTTATTGTAAATATTGTTGTTATTGCGCATTTTTGAGTGGAACTTGCCAACAATATTCTTATAAAAATTCTAAATCATATTGCATCTGATGAAATGAGCATTTAACGTTTGAACAAGAAGTGGGGTTCTTAAAGTTTAAATTTTTTTATTCCAAAATTAATTATATCCAAAATTTTTAGTTTTTTTTTCAGGCAATTTGATATTTAATTATTTTCAAATCAAAAGTTTTTTGTGTTTTCTCCTTATTGTAAACCATAATCAGAACAATAAAGGGAGCATTTCCAAAACGTTTGCTCAAAAACATGGAAAACCTCATTTGCGCTGGCCCTCAGTGGAGCTTACCGGATCTCAGTTTCATTGTACTTCTTTGTTTTTAGTAAATATTTAAACATTCTTCGGAATTCACCACAGCTCTGCGCTCCGGAGTCCAGCAGAACAGCACTTCCGAAAAACCAAAGTCTAAATCATATTTTATTTTCCCTACCGTATGAAATAATTTGCGCTCTTTCTTAACAAAGTATTTACATATGTGACGTTGTGTGTCGCACATATAAAAGCATAATTCTATCTATCGCTCCAAAGTGTAGAATCAATATTTGTTTATTTATTTTTTTTGTCCAAATAGTTTATGAACGACGATGAGATATGTCAGTATTAACTGAAACCGTACCTGTCATTTTTACTTGTGGTCGGGTTATGCTTACATGCTGCATTTTGTTCGTGTTTGTAAAATATTCTTACTGATCAACTTTTCAGATCAACGCGGTGCTTCATTTCCGCAATGCTCACCTGTGGTCAGCTCCAGTACTTCTTTATTTTTAGTGAGTATTTAAATATCAGTCGGAACCCACCGGAGCTTCTAAATACTACGCACCGAAGCCCACCAGAACAGAGCTGTATTTCTTGTTTCGCTGCTTTACACCAAGAAATAGTTGGCGAGTAGCATGTTATGAAAATTTCCGCATACTGACATAAAGGTTTTTGCTCTGTTCATTTATTAAAACTTTTTATATACTAATGCATATAGACATAGTCAAAATATATTAAAAATGTTGTTTTACTGAAGATGAATTTAATTTAAATTTGGCAAATAATGTATGAAATATAAATATGCGGGTTGAACGTACAGTGAAATTTTATATTACTGAGGAAAATTAGAGCTCCTGTACTTTTTTTGCTCGAAATTAAGCCCTGGATGGAAGAGATAAATCAACGACCGTTAACTTTTTCAAAAGAATGAAAATCAATGTTGTATTGCAAAACAATTATCTTTACATTACATGTAAAGTATTAGATATAATTGATTCGGTAATAATAAATTAAAACCTGACTAACTTTACTTCTTGTTTAAACCTCGACATCATGATGTTGCTGATTTACTCTGATTCTTCTTTAGGACATTTTATCCGAAACCGTCTAATCCCCTATTTCTATTCCGTTTAATAAGAAAGATTATTGCGTTATTTGTTTTAATAGCTGCATGGGTGGAAAATTGAAGAATTGTTGTAGAAGAGAAGCCGTACTTGGCTAAGATTAAAGCTATGGATCTACATTGAATACGAATTCTGCCGTTTTTTTTTTTTTTTTTTCATATGTCTTAAATATTCGACAAACTGACATTCTTCATTTTTTTTTTTTCATTTTGAAAATGGTTAGTAGATGTTGCGTTTTATCAATGCTTTCCCAGAATTGGAAAACACGTTTTGTAAATGCTTCATTCTCATTTTGGCTTTTGTTTTAACACAAAAATAAAACACGAATTTAGAGATAATATTTTTATTCAAAAATTCAAGTTTGCAGCCTTTTTTTTTCCTTTTCAAATTTTCAACAATAGTAAATTAAAACAGGAAAATGATATTTCTTACCTGTGTTCAGTAGCGCTGTTTATTCTCCGATCCCGTTTTCTGTAGATCCGAAATATATCAGCCTTTGCTCGCTTGTTAGATATTTCACAATATTTATCTAACTTGTATCATAAAAGAAATATTACTATATTTGTATTGTTATAATATTTGTGTCGTGGATGGGATTTAAATTGGAATGATAACGTGTATATCCACTTAATATGTTTAATGAAAATTTCTAGATTATTATGTTAAACAGTAGAAGCACCGAGAGAAGAAAATTCTTCTCGAAGCCTGGAAAGCACAACATCATACATAGGCAGCAATAGCAGTTCTAATAGAATACGTTAAAGAGAAGTTAAACTTCAGTCGTAGATAATGTCCACACAAGCATTACATATACACAGTAGAAGTAGAAACTAGGAGAGGCTAAACCGCAAATATTCAATATATTCTGTTCTTTGTAGAAGCACTTCTCGGAGCTTTGAAAGAGAAAATTTAATGTTTTGAAATAAGATCACAAAAAGTTTTAAGTTTTCTGTCACTGGTTACACACCACAACAGAAAATAATTTTGTTTACGATTACGTAATAATTAAATGACGTGTAAAAGTGAGTAAGTATTAGATATTTTGTAATAATAAAACTCATTTTAGTAACTCTACTTCCGCTTCAAACAATATTCCTTTTTAGGTAATGAATTATATCATGTTAATTGCGTATAGAGTCCAAAAGTATGCAATAACTATTTAAGAAAAGTTATAGTGAAATAAATCCCGTGAAGGTACGGAAGTATGGTGAGAAACCCCTTCCCGCCTGCTAAAAAAAATGTGGTATGCAAATACGTCTCACCATTCAATGTCGTATTCATCCATATTCAAATAAATAAAAAGCGAGGAGCAAGTAACAAAATTGTATCCTCCAAAAGTATCTCAACAGGAAAATCGTGTATTGTATTTGATTGCAAGAAAACACAAAAATTATTATATTTGAATAAAAATAAACGTATTATCTCAGTTTATGGAACACTCCAGTTTCAAGAATTCTAATGCAGATGCTTTAAATTCCAGAAGTAAAATTATAATACATTTTTAATGTAAATTTGGTAATTGGGTTTTTGATTTGCTTAAACATATTTTCTCAAATCTGAATATGATATTCTTCATATTTTTTTAGATAGGATTTAAAGAATAATGATCAAAAATATCGTTTACAAACCAAACAATTTAAGTTTTAAATGAAAATTTATATACAAATAATACTTATATGCAAACGATTATGTGCATAATATCTTTTTTCTTTAACTGTTTTCATATTGTTTAGGCCTTCTTTCTAAAATTCTCTTTTGCAAGCATGATTTATTTTTCTCTTTAAAATAATTTCTTTTTCTCATAATTCTTTTTTCCGGAACACATAAAGTAGTAGAAATTTTGCTTATATGTATATGAAAAGTTACGAAATATGTTTTATCAAACTACAGTAATTTATTATGAATGGAATAAAGTACTAAAACATCGGAAATATTTTTATGAATGCAAATAACTGTTTTCCAGAAGTTATTTGTAAGTGCAGACGTATGATTTAAGCATATCCTATTTTTTTCCTTTTCAAGAATTACATTTTTTATATCTCATTATGTGGCATTTCAATCTTTTTTTATGTGAAAAGGAAAAATAAATGAGAATTTTATATAGTTTTCCTTACAACATGCGTTAATGTTCTCGTAAAAAATAATCTATAGAAATGTACCGTATTTTTTCATGCAAAAAAAAAAAAAAAAAAAAAAAAAAAAAAAAAAAAAAAGAGAGAGAGAAAAAATGACAATGCTCGAAAATATATTTTACTGCATTTCACAGTGCTGAGATCATAATTTTCATGAAACATATCTTTATTATTTTTTCCATACAATTTTACTAATAAGTTTATGGATGATTTTTTTATTTTCGTTAAAATTCAGATGTTATTCAGAATGTTGAATACAATAACAAGGCTGTTTGGGGAAAAACTAAGACTGAAGACTGAAACTGAAAGTATCTAGATTTGGACAGGAGGCCTTAGGATTTCAAACGGCTGAATCAAGAATATTAATCTATTGAGTCTTTCATGTCACAATAAAAAATGGCAACGCAAATCAGAAGCTATGATTAAAATATTCCGCAAACAAATTTATGAAAGCAAACATCTATTTTTTTCGACACTTTCTAATATTTCCCTCTAAATAAAAAAAAACTATCTATTGTTTGCTTAAGTTTTTGAATCATCGTAATATTTATCTGACACCTCAAAGGAAAAACGAAAGATGACTTAGTATCAGTAAATCGATAAGTATAAGCATTTAAGTAAGCCATATTATGATAATTTTAAGTAAAATAAGTTCATAAAATAGTCTGCTATTTTCTTTTAAACTAATGTTTATAATTCAGTAATGCTTTTATTCAGTAACATGCTAATAATTAATAGGAATTTTTATTATACAAATAATTATTATTTTTATTATTATTTCCATAAAACAATTTCGTTGAATCATTAAGGGAAAAAATATCTTACTTTCTACAATAGTATTTTTATTTCAGTAAGATATAAACTGCACCAAGTGCTACTTAAACAAAACTAATAGTCCGCGATACTTAACCAAAATGTAGCAATTTATTTTAATCAAGTATGATAATGTTTGTAAAATTAATCACACAGTAAAATCTATAGTTTGTAAAATCTATAGTTCTTTCAGTTTCCTTTTGTGAAAAGGTTTTTTTTTTTGTTTTGTTTTGTTTTTTTTTGTTTTTTGTTTTTTTTTATTTTTTTTTTGTGCTATTATAACTTAAGCCACTCTGATTCATTTATAGATTTGAAACTAAATTCTTTTTTAATATTTTATCAGATATGTAAAATAAATTATGTTTTTGACAAGTTCATGGTACAACAAAGTTTTTATGTCGTGCATTTTGAATTTATTTATGTCTTGAATTTAAGAAATTGAAACGCAATCATGACTTTAAATTGTTCTCATTTGTTTAATTAATAAAGCTTTTTATTTCTATAAAAAAGGGAAAATAGTGTATTCTATCATCTCTTAAAGTTATGATAGTATTTCTTGTGATACTCATTATACAGATGTGCAGAGTACCTGATGCGAAATTTATAAATACATATAATATGTATGAAGTTTAGTACTGTCACTTCAGGGTAATTAATAAGCAATTTGGATATATAGCAGAGGATGGGGCAGAAAGGTGGTTGTTCCCGGACCTAAACAGTCTAAATCGGAAGACTGATATAACATATTTATAAAATTAGCGATTCCTTTAATGAATTATTATTAAAAATTTCGTAAAGGAAAACAAGCTTCTTGAATTTATTATTTAAAATATCGCCACTGATTTATCGCATTACTACATCGAAGTAAAGGAAAATGGAATGTGAATTGGTTACATCTTAGGTGGTAATCTACCACAGTGTAATTACAAATGGTAAAGCAGTGTAATGTTGTGGCAAACAAGACACCTAAATAAAAAAACATATAGCGAAATGGCAATACTGCAGTAAAATGCCAAGCAGCTATGAATGTGCAATATCTTTTTCTGCTTTAAAAAATTAAATCTAGAGAAATGATTTTTAGAAAGTTGATATCATGTATTTCAGAAAAAAAAGTACGATTAAACAAGCTAAAAATACTTACTGTGGACAAAACGGATAATTATTTTGATTTTAAACTGTGTAACGATTTGTATTATTTAAGTTTAAATTGTTTTAATTTATTAAAGAAAAGTTATTTGAAAGGACGTTTCATCCGCATTCTAAAAAATTAAAATTATAGAACTTTCATTTTCATAGCTTTTACAGCATGTAGTTTATTTCTTTATTTATATATGTAATTTTTAATTCTGTTTTTGAAATTTGCCAAATGTTTCTCTTTTTTGTAATGCAGATATAGTTAGCAGATTTAAGCTATGTCTTTTTAAAATTTAAGTGATATTTATTATGTGTCCCCATTGAAACTGTTTATACAGTTCATAATTCTTTTCGGAATACATAAAGATATTGAAACGTTATTAAGTTAATCTAAAAATGTTGCAAAATATTTTTTATAAAAGAACAGAATATACACAGTAAACAAATTAGATAAAATAAAAAAAAAATCCGTAAAAGGTAGGTATAATTTATGCAAGACATAAAGTAATAAAGCAAGCAAAATGTTTTCCTGTATGTGATTAACCCCTTAACGGTCGCTTAAGGTTTGGAAAAACCATAAAATGTACCTATTTTTTTATTACAGAAATTGAATAATTATAAGCCTTATATGATATTCTATATAAAATATACAATTAGTTTTTTTAAGGTGAAAAAAACGATGTTATAGAACAAATTCATATTTGTGGAAAAGCCATCATGCAAGATTTTCTGTGTTTTAATATTTGTTTTACGCCATACAAATTAATGCGAATAAGACCTTTATTTTTCACATCTTAGATCTTTATTTATCATCATCAAACAAATTTTTGCAAATAACATTTGAAATAATATAATATACATTAAATTTTGATTATTAATATTTTTTTGAGTGTGTTATATTTCCAAACATGCAATACAAAGTCCAACATCAAAATAAGCGAAATGCTAATATTCAAAGACTTCACACGGAAAAGCCAGTTAAATTTCTCTGGTTTCAGAAGTTTTTTCCAGCAGTAAATCTCCAGCCCGGAAATATGACGGGCATGAGAAATAACGAATGACACACCAGCCCGTGATATAATATTGATGGGATCGAGAATTAAGGGGTTAATGAAATTCCAGATTTTATTTTTTAGCAGGCATATGATTTTGCGACATCTTCATTTTTTTTTCTTTCAAGGACAATATATTTTTATATACTTATATTATACCGTATATTCAGGCTTTATTATTATAATAGAGAGTTATCACAGTATAGACATTTCTCCATTATATGTTATTCAAGTAATTAAGAACAAGACACATTATTTTTTCATTCAAAAAATTCCTTATATTGTTTGTGTACATTTACATTAAAAACAATTTTATGATACATTTCGTTGCTTTTCATAAAAACATATATTCCAACACTTTTTAATTATGCTATATATCAATATTACATAGTACTTGTGCAATGCAGCGTCTATAATGGCCAGTTCTATACTAAATTACGTTTTCGCCCCTTCACCAGAGGCTTCCTGAGTTTGAAATGATGATGTTATCTCGATCATATCTCGAAATTGTATTATTTTATGGTATTCCTAAAACAAAGGTACTTTTGGGAATCGTGGGTAACTGGGTTGGGTTGGGTTGATTTTTGACGGCCAATTATCTACACGAGGGATATAGGCCCGGGGGGAGTGCCCTCCATGGGGGTCTTTCTAAGGGAACCTAATCCGTATTAACGCATGGAAGATCCACGGCTCGAAGAAAACCACGAAAACTCCGAACGATTAGGCCGACGGGCGCGATTGGGATCGAACCCAGCACCTCCCGTCTACCAGCTTCGAGAGCAGAACCTCTCGGCCACTCGTGGGTAACTGGGAGAAAATTAAAGTATAGTTAGGTTTCTTATTACATTATACATTAATGGATTAAGACACATTTGTCTTTTTTTCAATACCTACTATTAGTTCACACTCTCCCTATATATATCTTGTTCAAATTTTCAATCGTTAATAAAATACTTATTATTCATCCAATGAAGTTCAAATAAATTTTTTTCAATTTGTAGTTGATGACACTTGATGTTAATACAGTTTTTAAAAACATTAATTCCTTAATTAAATTTTAATTAAATAGTTTTATATGGGAGAAAAAATGGCGGTCATTGGTTATTGAACAGCATTTAATGCATCTTCATTCCCATAAGGGGGTTATCACAGGGGGGGACCCTATTCTGTCGCCAAATACCGCCAAATTTATCGGCAACTTGGCGATATACCGCCAAATTTGGCGACCAAAATGAATGGCCAAAAGTGACGCCAACCTGGCGATATCTCTAATATTTCGCCAAATTTCCATAGACTTCCATTGTAAACCAACAGGGTTTACTTGCTTATGTAAAATCAACAAATTGAGATATTTTAATGCAACAAAAAATAATATTAGCTTAATAGATTATATTATTTTTGTCTTTGATGACCTAAGTAAGAATTGACTTATATCTATATATATATATATATATATATATATATTACTTGTTTACGGTGTACATTGTATGATATTTATTCGTTTTTGCAAGCATGACTGAAAGTGTAAAATTAAATTGAACAAGTTAAAACTATAGATAGCACAACTATGGGAATGGAACTTTTCTGTAATAAAATCCTGCCGTAAAATTACAAATTACTTTGTCCCAAGGAAATATTCACGGTGAAATTATACCTGCTAAGACAGAATGTGCTCTGAGATGGACTTCTTTATTGGCTATTAACGATTCCGTATTAAGTTAACAAGTTGAGTCTGGAAAATAACCCAATTATGGACTTCTTTATGTGAAAATATTGCTTTAAACATACAAATTTTATTGTCCCGAGGAAAGAAAGGTAATAAATTTACACCTGCAAACACGGAGACGTTTCTGAAATGAACTTCTTTTTTTGGCCCACAGTGATTTCCCTTTTAAAGTATAAACTACATATATTATCAAAATATTGATTATTTTTTTTTTTCAAAAACAAAATTTTCATTTAATTTTGTGAATTACGTTTTTGAAAATATTGTGGTTGATTCAGCCAACTTTTGGTGTTGCGGTTGCATGCATCTATAAGCTGGAAAAATCACATTCCAACATGTGATTCGTCACATGTTGGAGCACTCGCTTTATTAAATAAGTAGGTATTTTCTTATTATCAGTGTTCTGAAGATTCAGCTGCTTATATATTAATTACAGTAGCCCTTATTTTTTGACAACTTTATTTTTTAAATATGTATAATTTTTACTGCTTATAATTTATATATTTTGTAATTTATGTGTCATAGATTATTTATTTATTATTATTTACAGTTTAGATTTTATTGTAGTTCATAGATATTGATTATTTATTTATAATATTTTATAGTTTAAAGATTGTTTTTTTTTTTTTTTTTTTTTTTTTTTTTTTTTTTTTTTTTTTGTAAGTTATCTGTTACAGTTTATAATTTTTCTTATTGTAAATTGTTTGTTATAGTTTATATATTTTTCTTTTTGTAAGTTATTTGTTATAGTTCATAGCTTTTTGTAAGTTATTTATTATAGTTTATTTATTTTATTTTATAATTGTAATTATTATTGTTATTATTATTATCATTATTAATATCATTATTAGTATTATTGTTATTGTTATCATTATTTTTATTATTATTAAATTAATTGGCATTTACGTATTATTTATTATTATTATTACGTATTATTCTACTACAAATTTCTAGTTTATAAAGAATTATGTTTTTAGAAAATTAAATAAAGTTAATAATCTATATAGTATAAAATGCTATGGACGTGAAAATTAGTTCGTATTCTGCAAATATTGGTTTCGATTGTGATTTATCAGAGATTACTTTCTTATTCATAATTCGCTAAAATTGCTTTATTAAGACATTTTATTTAAAATGTCTGAAGAGAAAAAAAAATAAGCATTTTTTAAAGAACAAAAATTTTAAATATTTCTTAGTGAATATTAAAATGTTGGTATTTTTTTTATGAAAAATTAAAGTATGTTATGAAAAACATCACATTAGAAAGCAAGCTGAAATTCCTTTAAGAATGTATGCAATTGCAGTCACTAAAATCCTTTGAATGGATGATTTCCTGATTTAAATACGAATTTCTTTCTCTTCCATTGTTTTCCTATGAAGCGTTTTTTAATTAATTCTATTTATGCAAAAAACAAAAAACAAAAACAAGAATAGAATTACACTGTAAAAAAAAAATCTGGAAAGTTACTAAAGTTTTTCTAGGAAACTGGGATTCCTAGAACGTTTTATGTAACGGTAACAACAAAAATTCATGTAACATACACACTTTTGCGCCGAAAATCAGAAAATCTGTAAGGCTACTAAGAATTTTTTAGGAAACTGGGATGCCTAGAACTTTTCATGTAACTACAACCAGGGTTACAGACACTAATTTAGTAAGATTACTGTAATTTTAACAGATTCATTTGTAAAGTTACAGATTTCTGTAGCTTTACAAAGACTAGTTTTGTAGATTTGCAGCTTTTTTTGTACAGTTACAGATGAAAGTTTAGTAAGCATGTAACTTTACATCTGTAGAACTACAGATTTTTTTTTACAGTGTAGAGGATCCGATGATTATTAAATGTAAATAAAATCTAATCTATAAAATATGTATTTTTTGGGGGGTGGGGGTGGGGGTGGGGGTTGGGGGGTAGGGAATTGTGAAAAATCTAATGTAAATCTCAAAAATAATTTTACGAAGCATTATTAAAATAGCATTCTCCAAATATTTCATATATGAAGACTAATAAAGCAAACAAACATATTTCTCTTATACATTTTGATACGTAAGGAATTTGAAATGTGCTACAAAAAAGTTTTACAAGGAAAAAATCACAATGCTGAATCACAATGTGAAATCACAATGTCACAGTGTTGAATTCAGACACTTTTCTCCTGGACAGATTTCTGTGGTTAAGGGGAAGGGGACATTTTAGAGTTTCGGGGAGGGCGGAATTGCACTTTTTGACCATTGAAAACACAAATCTCAAATCTACCGGGCGGACATCTCACTGCTCCAGGGGAAACACCTCCACCCCCCTCCCCCTCTGTAGCATCCCCTCAACGCTGCTGGAATAAATTCAGTACAATCTCTCTGCTTATTGATAATATTAATCAACATTCTAGAGGCATTAAAATAACAAAAACATTAATAAGCTGAAATCCGCCAGAATAAATGTACACGTATAAATATTTATTGTTATTTTCAATCTTATCATTTATTACAGTAAACAATAATCGATATTTTGAATGTATTTATTGGTATACTTACGCCTTATCCTTGCCAAAAAAGAATGTCAATTGCGAAACGTGTTTATCGTTGCCAATCACATGTTTAGGAACAGTAATTTAGCATTATGAAATGCATAACACTGTTTATAATGGTAGATAATACATACAATAATTTAAATAAACTACAATATATAAAAAACAAAAAAACTATAAACTGTAAAGTACATAAAAAAAATAATCAAAATTTTTAAAATATAAGCTACAACAAGAAAACAAATTGCAATCTATATTAAATACATAAAGTATAATATATAAATAGACTACAGGAAATAAATTATATTAAAAAAATTACAAAAATTATAAACTATAATAAATAAATTTCAAAATCTATAAATTATAAACTATGATGAACGAGTAAGTCCTTATAAGTAAAATATGTGGTTGTCAAAAAATAAGGGTTTCTGTAATTATTATTGGTGTCATTATTGGCGCAGTTATATCTTAATAGCACGGATTATTTAATAATGGTAATATTAATTGTGTGTAATTAATCATGCATTAATTTTTTAATTACATTTCCGGCAAAAAAAAAAAAAAAAGGTTTAAAAAATATTACAGTTCTTTATTGAGATTAGATTGTAAATATGACAATTCTTTATATCAGTATGATAAATGTTTATGGAATGTACAAGATATTAATGTCAAAACATACTTTTTAGGATTTAATCAGCAGTAATTTTATTTTATAATGGAAAATGACATCACGATTTAAATGCTGACTACATAATATTCTTTTTAAAAAGTAATTTCCTTGTCTTCTTGCACAGAAAAAAATGGCAGAAGAATGACAGAGATGTATACTCTTTAAAGAAAGTTAGAATAAGGTACTTTTGAAAATATAAAGAAAATTACAGTAAAGTGACAGAGATATACCACCTTTAAAGATAGATAGAATAACGTACTTTTGAAACTAAAAATAAGCCAAACCTCCGGAGGTATTCAGTGTTCCCATTATTGAAATATTTTGAGGAAAACGCAAAATTAATTTTAGAGAAATATTATCGATTAATATATATCCATGCGCTCCAGTGAATGAAAATACATTAAAAAAATATCATTTGATATAAATCTTTATTAGATTTTAGTTATAAATGTAATTTAAATCGTGTCATTTTTCCGAAGATTATGATGTAATAATGCAGATATATATTTAAAACATCTTAAGATTAACAATTAATTCCAAATTATTAAATTCTTATATAATGGCAATATCATTTGTTATCATATAAATAGGAACTAAATTATTCTTATATATATGAAATGTATTTTTTAAAGAATATATATTATACTTTTCACATTCAATTTTTTAAATACATAAAATTATATATATGTTTTTATTTAATATTAAAGGCAATATTATAAGTAATGATTGTTTTAATTATTAAATTTTTAATTATATACATGTTTTGTGTGTGCGTGATAGCTATAAGTGTGATTGCCATCACAGTTTCATTACATGTCTGTAATACTGTGTGTGCGTGATAGCTGTAAGCGTGATTGTCATCACAGTTTCATTACATGTCTGTAATATTGTAAGTTATAAAGGTTTTAATTATTAAAATTTTAATTATATACATGTTTCGTATGTGCGTGCTAGCTGTAAGCGCAGTTTCATGTTTGTTATGAAACTGCTATTCAATTTTCAATTTTGCCCTTTCCACCTTCTTTCTGTACTATTTAAAACAAGGTTGTTTTTCTAGCATAACTATTAAGAGTGTTTTCATAATTTTAACCGTCACAACTTCAGGTTTTATATCGTCCCGGCAAGCGGTTAAAAAAAAGTCTGTATTCTGGGGCCGAACCAGTCTCGACCGAGCCTAATGTATTTTTGATGATTAAAAAGTGTGTCAATTGCCAAACGTGTTTATCGTGGCCAATCACATGTATAGAAACAGTAATTTAACATTATTAAATACATAACATTGTTTATAATGGTAAATAATACAATCAATAATGTAAATAAACTACAATAAATAAAAAAAACAGAAAACTATAAACTGTAAACCACATGAAAAAAATAATCAAAAATTTCAAAATATAAGCTACAACATAAAAATAAATTGTAATCTATATTAAATATATAAAGTATGCTATATAAGTAGACTACAGTAAATAAATTATAATAAATAAATTACAAAAATTATAAACTATAATAAATAAATTTCAAAATCTATAAATTATAAACTATAATGAACGAGTAAATCATTATAAATAAAATATGTGATGGTCACAAATTAAGGGTTACTATAATTATTATTATTGGTGCCATTATTGTCGCAGTTATGTCTTAATAGCACGGATTATTTAATAATGGTAATAATTAATTGTGTGTAATTAATCGTGCATTAATTTTTTAAATACGTTTCAGGCAAAAAAAGGGTTTAAAAAAATTCTTTATTTAGGTTAGATTTTAAATATGCGAGACAATTCTTTATATCAATATGATAAATTTTTATGGAATGATATTAATGTCAAAAACATACCTTTTAGAATTTAATCAGCAGTATTTTTATTTTATTATGAAAAATGATATCACGATTTAAATGCTGACTACATAATATTCTTTTTTAAAAGTAATTTCCTTGTCTTCTTGCAGAGAAAAAGAAATTTCAGAGGAATGACAGAGATGTATATTCTTTAAAGAAAGATAGAATAAGGTACTTTTGAAAATATAAAGAAAAATACGGAAAAGTGACAGAGACATACCACCTTTAAAGATAGATAGAATAAAGTACTTTTGAAAATTAAATTAAACCAAACCCTCCGAGGCATTCAGTTTTGCCATTATTGAAAGATTTTGAGGAAAACGCAAAATTAAGTTTAGAGAAATATTATCGATTGAGATATATCCATGCGCTCCATTGAATGAAAATTCATACAAAACAATATTATATGAGGTAAATCTTTATTAGATTTTTGTTATAAATGTAATTTAAATCGTGTCATTTTTTCGAAGATAATAATGCAATGATGCAGATATATATTTAAAACATTTAAAGATTAACAATTAATTCCAAATTTGTAAATTCTTATATAATGGCAATATAATTTGTTATCGTGGAAATAGGAACTAAATTATTTTTATATATATGAAGTGTATTTTTTAAAGAATTTATATTATACTTTTCTCATTAAATTTCTTATATACATGAAATTATATATGCGTTTTTATTTAACATTAAAGGTAATATTGTAAGTAATGAATGTTTTAATTATTAAATTTTTAAATACATACATGTTTTGTGTGTGCGTGATAGCTGTAAGCGTGATTGCCATCACAGTTTCATTACATGTCTGTAATATTGTAAGTAATGAATGTTTTAATTATTAAATTTTTAATTATATACATGTTTTGTGTGTGCGTGATAGCTGTAAGCGTCATTGCCATCACAGTTTCATTACATGTCTGTAATATTGTAAGTAATGAAGGTTTTAAATATTAAATTTTTAATTATATACAGTGGACTCTCTCTATTGTGAACACTCATAGAGGGAGTTTGAAAACGACTACTATGTATTGAGTTTTATAGACTGTATAGAATACTTAGCCTGGTTAACCATGCCAGTTATTGAGATGGAGGTGCTGAATTTAGACTTATGTTCAAAGTTAAGAGAATTTTCAGATCTAGTGATTATCTCCAGAACTACTGGACATATTTTAATTAAATTTGGTTCGTACATAGGTTAATATAATGAAAACAAAACATTCAACAAGTATAATACACACGCATGATCGTACGAAGGACTCATCAGCATCAGAAGATATAAGACAGAGCTTTCAATATTGGCATAGAAAATGGGTTAATAGGGAGTATGATCCTTTCTTACAGTTATACAGCTCTCATAACGAATGCATACTGAAAATCAGGCAGTTTATGAGAATCTGTGGCAGTTAGTCTCGCTCATCCAACAACTCTGTTTTCAGGCTCTTGGTAGTTCTAGGAGGTGGAAAGCGAGTTCCAGTTATGCTCCCCAGAGCGTTCTAGACATACTTTATAGGGTTTAAGTCCGAAAATCTGACGGACCAATCCATCAATCGAATATCCTCAGTTTCCAGTAATTCGTCGACTAGAAGAGCTCTATATGGGCGCGCGTTGTAGTTCTTTTAAATGAAATCTGAGCCAACTGAATTTCTTAAAAGCCGAACATAGAAGTCCAAGATATATAATCCCTAAATTTCACACCAGTCACAGAGCCTTTGCCAAGCCATGCTAGAGA
Source organism: Maratus speciosus (assembly GCA_963932465.1). Classification (NCBI taxonomy): domain Eukaryota; kingdom Metazoa; phylum Arthropoda; class Arachnida; order Araneae; family Salticidae; genus Maratus; species Maratus speciosus. The sequence goes on from OZ010799.1 coordinate 297,480,728, forward strand.
TGTGGGCCCGTCAGACATGATGCCTGACCAGACCATCAAACCTCCCCTGATATAGTAGTCTCTTTCTCGTATGTTGTAATGATCCCTGGTTTTATCCAGATGAAAATACGTCGAGAATTAGTGTTTAGGATTAACCGAGAGTCATCAGTGAATAAAACGTTCCCCATTGATACCTGGTCCAAAGTTGAAGATCTCTACACCAAGCGAAACGGGTTTTCCTGTGTGCAGAAGTGAGCAGCATGCAAACAGCGGGTCTTATTATAAATATCACTCTATCATGTAGATTTCTGCAAACAGTAACCCTTGACACTCGGCTTCATGTGGTCGCATAAAGGTCATGGGAGAGCTGAGAAGCTGTTACTCTCCTGTAATGTACAAATAGTGACATTCATTAGACGACGTGGCTCTTGGGCATCCTTGCCTAAGCTTTCCCTCTAAGGATCCTGCATCCTTAAACTGTTTCGAAAACCTCGGCACGACACCGGGTATTACTTTGAAGTCACTAGGAATTTGCACTTGAGACTACCCTTTTACCATTCCTCCCGCGATTCACCTCCTCATTCCACCATCCAAACGATGGTGGTTACTCATTCTTTCTATTTTCTTTTGAAATACGCGGAATGTTACAAAAAAGACCAAGATATTCGATAAGGTATGCGAGCGAACAAAATGCGAAAATTGCCACGCTCACTTATAAAGCCTGGTTCTCTAATTGCTCCGTCCATACACACGTGTACGCTAACGTATTCCATACTAAAGAGTTACATCCTTGTTTCGAAGCAATATTCTCTCCTTTCTTTCGGTATTTTTCATGAAATTCGAAAAAATATGCAATTATTTAAAATTTTGAACATGAGTGAAGATTTGACGGCTGGTGCAATTCGAACTAAATTCAGAGGGACATGTACTCTACCATCTCATTTGTTAATTTATTTTTAAAAAATTACAAAAAATACAATTGCATGTATACAATGCATTACTTGAAAACATAATCGGTACATTCCTTAAAAAAGTGAGTAATTTTTGTCTGTTTTTGCAATGTGTACAGTGCAGATGTTATCTAGTTGTTTAAAAAGTTGAAAGGCTTCCGGGTGATGTTCAGCCGCATACTGCAACAGGTCTTGAATTCTTTGGCCATATTGTTTGAAGGTAATCGCACGTCTTGTTTCATTCGTCAATTATGGTTCTGTGACTACTTCACTATACTCTTGTTCTTCAACGATGATTTTGTCGCAAACCGGAAGGCTTCCGTCGGCTTCGAGATAAGCTGCAGGTTCCGTTTCAGTATGAAGCTACTGAAGAATTGACCAAAAGTCACTCACAGTTGTTGCTTCTTGGTCCTCTATTGTTGATTGCTGATTCTCACATGGGAATCCAGGATCACAGAAGCATCTGTGGATGGTGTAGGGGATTACTTCATTCCAAGCCGTTAATATCCAAGGGACAGCATCCATGACAATGATCTTCTTCGTTAGTTCGGTTGCCTTCTCCATCCCCAAGGACATTTTCTTCAGAAAATGAATTCAGTAGTGAGATACAAAGGTTTTGATTAATCCTTGATCAAGTGGTTGGATTATAGAAGTACAGTTCGTTAGCAGGAACTTCGGACTCACGTTGCTCAGCTGCATGTTTGTATGTGAACTGGCATTATCCACAAAAAGAATAATTTTTCTTCTTTCTCTCTTTATCATCTCGTTAATGCCCTCCAACCATTGTCAGAAAATCGTGACTGTCATCCAGCCTTTTGAATTCGATTTATAGTACACAGGCAGTGATGCAATCTTCACATTTTTGAAGCATCGTGGTTTTTCACTTTTTCCGATCACAAGTGGTTTGAGCTTCGCACCCGTTAAACTGGTACAGAACGACGATTTCGTTGAACCTTTTTATTCTTCTGCAACTATTTTTTCCGAATTTCCATGATGGGGGAATTTCCGGGATTCCGACTGCAAACGCACGTTCAGTTTATAGAGAGGTTGGGTAGAAAGAGGACCAAAGGCAGCGTTCATAATAGCGGGGTGTTCATATTAGTGGGTGTTCAGAATACAGAGGGTTCATCTATTGTTATGTCTAAGGAGTTTGGCCGGGATCGTCAGAATGTGTTCATAATACCGGGGTGTTCACATTAGAGAGTGTTCAGATAGAGAGAGTCACTGTACATGTTTTGTGTGTGCGTGATAGCTGTAAGCGTGATTGCCATCGCAGTTTCATTACATGTCTGTAATATTGTAAGTAATGAAAGTTTTAATTATTAAATTTTTAATTATCCTAGGGGGCTCTGCCCCCTACGAGCTACGCTCGTCAACCCCGTTCAGACACCGCAGACTCTAACAGCACGCTAATTTGATCGGCTTTAAAAATATTTCGGAAAATTGAATTATAATTTGAATCTGACAATTATAATCTGACGTAATTTTCACCAAACTTTTCTTTCTCTTTTTAATATTCGCGTAAAAATACTTTTGTTAGAAATGAAATATTATGATCATCTTAAAATATCAAATAAATGTCTCGTGCAATTTTTAAATTTAAACTGTTTTGCAATATTATTTTTTTTTCATTTTACGTAATAAGTGTAATGTGACGTAAATTCTCCTATTTAAGACTTCTAACGCATGTTAATGAATTTATTATTTTACAATATTCTTTCTCTTTTAAAATTGACTGTAAATATAGTTTTTATGACGTAATTTTCAATGAGTTCCTGCTTTTTATATTTTCTGTTTATAATAGTCACGTGTAAAATAAATTTTTAATTTGAAGCAAACACTATTGTTTGCGCTTTTTATACAGTTGGCAACAGTTTAAATTAATACAATTTTCTAAAATACTTATCTCTCGAAATGCTGAAAATTTGAATTTAAAATAGAAATAAAACCTCAAAAATGAGTCAAATTAAAGAACTAAATGCAGTCTCCGCACCGGGAAATTTTGACGCATAAAATGATCTAACAATGATTAAATTCCTATGTACAGTTTTTGCTCGTATAAAACTTTTTAATGGAACGATTTTGTCCAACTTTGGCATTAAATATCTCTTAAAATAATTCTTCGATTTGAAAACTCTCTACATCAGCGTGTTTATCAATCATTTCTTTATAATACTACGATTTTAATATTTTTGTATGCAACAGTTTTTTTAATATTAACGAAGAAAGGCCATGCTTAAGCATTCAAATTGGATGCCGATCTGCCGGGAATATCTACGCAGATTTTCATTGGTCCACTTCCAAATAAAAACTTTTTTTTATATATAGAAGGATACATGTTTTGTGTGTGCGTGATTGCCATCACAGTTTCATTACATGTCTGTAATATTGTAAGAAATTAATGTTTTATTTATTAAATTTTTAATTATATACATGTTTTGTGTGTGCGTGATAGCTGTAAGCGTTATTGCCATCACAGTTTCATTACATCTCTGTAATATTATAAGTAATGAATGTTTTAATTATTAAATTTTTAATTATATACATGTTTTGTGTGCGCGTGATAGCTGTAAGCGTGATTGCCATAACAGTTTCATTGCATGTCTGTAATATCGTAAGCAATGAAGGTTTTAATTATTAAATTTTTAATTATATATATATATATATTGAGTGCGCGTGATAGCTGTAAGCGTGATTGCCATCAAAGTTTCATTACATATCTGTAATATTGTATGCAATGAAGGTTATAATTATTAAATTTTTAATTATATATATGTTTTGTGTTTGCGTGATAGCTGTAAGCGTGATTGCCATCACAGTTTCATTACATGTCTGTAATATTTGAAGTACCGTTAGTAATCTCTGTCATAATTTTCACGATTTAAAATTTACTTTACAAGGAGATAAAACAGTGAATTAAACGTGAACCGCCTCAAGCATGCGCCAAAAAATGTCCTAAAAGTGTGACTAAAGATATCGAAAAAGTAAGTACCTTTTACTCAAGTACAAAGTAACCAAAGTTTATTCTAATATAATTGCAATAAAACCTCCTTAAAGCGACCACGTTCCATTCCAATAAAAATGGGTCGCTCCGAGAGGTGGTCTCTTAATGGAGGTCATGTTTAAATCTAGATTTTAATTTTTGTAAAAGGGTAACAATTAATGCTAGTAAAACTTATTTTACACATTAGGAAAAATATAAAAAATTAAGTATCAAAACAAAAGTTAATTACATAAGTTAATTACTGCAGAGATTAACAAATGAATATACTGACGTTTGCTTTGATTTTACGCTTTTATCTTTTATAACTTTTATTTCCAAGTCCTTTCGAAGTTCACAAAATAAATGTAATTTTTATTAGGATGTGAACAAATAATGACGATTTCATAAATTAATTTCTATTTCTTTAGAGTTTCCTGGCAGAATAAGGCAGGGTAATTTATTGACCATCATTCTTAATTGGTCATCAGAGTTAAATTCATTGCCTAAAAAGTCGCAAAGCAGTTTAAACACTTTAAAGTTACCGGAATAATACGAAAAAAATATTCTAAAAGATTGATGATTAATACGCTCTCCAGAATTACTTTTCTAACAAAACCTTCTTCAAGCAACCAGGTAAAAGCTGAATTGTTTCATTTTTTTTCAAAGAAATGGGTCGCTCATGGAGGGATTTCAACTGGTATGGTCTCTGAATGGAGGTAAAATTGGTATTGAACCTATGGGAATAAATTTCGTTCCACGAAAAAATAATCGTTCAGGCAGGTGGTCGCTTAATGGAGATGGTCGCACAGGGATGTTTCACTGTATATTCTATTCATAATAGAAGCTTTGTATGTCGCATACAAAACTCATTTTACAATGTTCTAGAAAAAAAAATTAAAAATTGCATTTGTTTTTCCAATCGCGAACTACATGGACCATTTTAAAGATAATTCAATATAAAATTATTTTGTTTACATTTTAGTTATATATTTTAAAGCATATTTACTTTCCGTATAAATATGAGCAAGTTAACATAGTATTTTTCGTTTTATCGAAACTTTAAAAGTTTTCTTCTAGCTTAATATATACATTTATGTCTCCATAATTCAGTTTCCGGAGCCAATAAATGGATAGAAATGTTACTAAAGTGTTACTAAGACAAACATAAATGTTACGAGAAATTTTTATGCAATAGTAAACATTTATTTAAGAACACGTAGGGCAATAGCACATTCGGAAATGTTTCAAGGAAGAGAAGTAAGTGCTTTCCATAATTCTTTTCCCAGGACGATATAAAAAGTTAAATTCCCTTTTTTTTTTTTTTTTTTTTTTTTTTTTTTTTTTTTTTGACGAGGAGAACATTTATTTACTGTAGTGAAAGACGGGAAATGAAATGATAAAAGCACATAGTTTTAAAAATATTAAGTAATATACTGAGTATTATAAAAAGTTTTATGAGTTAGTAATATACGTAGAGTATTAAGTAATATACCCTGTTCACATTTCAGCTCTAAAAGATTCATCAAAGTTCATAACAGATTAATTGTATCCAATCATATTAAACATCAGAAAAAAACAAAACAATTATAGCATATTCGGTTACATTGCAGTTTGCACCACAGATGCCAATATCTCATAATTATTCCGGAGTCTGATCGAAGACACGTATGTTTTGAACCGGAAAATATATATATAATGAACTGTGTCTTGTTTCAATAAGGTACATTTTAGATTGACATTGTTATCATATGATTTTTTAGATCAATGGTTTTTAAGTTTTTAAAGACCGGTTCATTATGTAACGGAATGTTTTAATAAATTTTTATGCACCTTTTTAATAAACAGTTTTTAATTTTAGTTATTTTAACGCAAGGTGAACTTGTCATTCAACTCTGAACTCATTCTGAGTTCTATGTTTTAAAATTTAGATTTTCATTTGAAATTTTTTTATCAAATAAATTTTCCGGTTGAATAAACTTCCATCTTGTGCCAGACTTCCGAATAATTAAGCGATGTTTGGATCTATGAGTTAGCAGAACATACTAAAGTGACAGAGTTTTTATGAAAAAAAATTAATTTTCTTCGAGATAATTTTTACCGCAAAATATCCGACGATTTGACAAGATATGCGATGCAAAACGAACTACGGTTAAAACATTTGGCAATTGGGTTTTTTTTTAGAAATGTGATCGGACTTATGTGGTTCTTTGCAGCAGTTCTTTTCTCGAATGGACAATTCGCACTCTCAGACAAGTCTTGTGATACAAACTGAAGTCAGGTATGATAACGTATTTTTTTAATTAAAAATAAATAAATCTGAACGCAGTTATACGTCTATTTGAACTATTTTTATTTCTTTGTTTTAAAACCTTCAACTTTTTGACGAGTTTTACAGTGCAAACGCGATGCATGATGCGGCACACACACACACACACACACACACACATATATATATACACCGGATGTCCCAAAAAGGACTGACTGATTTTAAAATTCAATAACTTCCAAACGGTGACCGATATTAAAAAAAATTCTTGCAGGAAGGTTATGCATAAAGTCAAAAGTTTTATTACAGTGATTTTTGATTTTAGTTCGAATTACAAACAATAGATGGCGCTGTAAGCAATAGTCTCTAAATACAGGCTCGATTTTTGGTCCTTTCTGTTGTTCCATGCAAATAAAAGAGATGGAAATGTATTATCCGGACCACGAAATACCAAAAATCGAGCCTGAATTTAGCCTCTATTGATCGCAGCGCCATCTATTGTTTGTAATTCGAACTAAAATCGAAAATCACTGTAAAAAAACTTTTGACTTTATGCATAACCCTCCTGCAAGAATTTTTTTTTAATATCTGTCACCGTTTGGAAGTTATTGAAATTTAAAATCAGTCAGTCCTTTTTGGGACACCCGGTATATATATATATATATATATCATAGTTGCCAACCTCCCAATTTTTTTCATACCAATATTTTTATTCTAAAATACTTGCTTTATACAATCTCACAGTTTATGCAATTAAATAAAGCGAATGTTTTTGTAAAATTTTACTGGTATCCAAAAAATCGGGAGGTTGGCAACTATGATATATATATATATAAATTTTAGAAAAGTGGAAGGATTTATGAGATGACCAGGAAAGCAAAATTTAACCAAAAGATCGATTTTTACTTTTTTATATAATTAAATAGTTTTAACTTTTATCTTTCCAACGATGTGTCACACATGTTTATATATATAAAAAATAAGTGCTGACATTATTAATACTTTCTAAGAATACTTCAAAGCTTAATGGCCATTTAAATCTTTAACTGACATTTTCTCAAAACTTGGATTTTTTATGTTTATGTTCCTTTTTTTTCAATATCTATTAAACTTAAGAACTCAGATTTTTTTTAATACTTATGTTATTTTGTATACTTTAACACAGGGATTTAATGATTTGTTGAAAATTATTTATTTTACGCACTGGAATCTTACCAAAAGTGCTAATTTAAAAATGACTTTCAATAAATAATTGATAATTAATTTTGAGTTTCACTTAGACAGAAAATGGTCTGTTAAAATATGCAAATCATGTTATTCTAACTACTCTAAAAAATCTAGTCTAGACCTCTATCTTTTCACCATTTCTGAGAAAAGGGTACATAAAGTTGTGGAATTTAACATGGCGGAGATAGGGCTTTCCCTGTCCCCTTAAACTATTTTTTTTTTTCCATGATGAATAGTACTCTCTCACAAGTCATGTGATAAGTGTTTAATTCTTATAAAAAATTTGAGATCTGAGTTCTACTCTTTGAACTATTTTGTTTTTCTTGCTTCCAAATATTTCTAACTTTTTAATGCGTTTTATGTTCCAAACTGCTCTCCTATACGGCAATTCATTAACTTTTCTGAACTTTTTAAAAGTCGGATGACTTATCGGACTCTGAATTTTTATTTTTTTTAGAACGAAAAATCTCAGTATCTCGCAAGAATTGTGTTGCAAACTGGATTACAGTATGGAAATGTGTTATAATTTTTATTTTAAAGGGGAAATCTGAGCATATTTATAGACCTCTTTGAACTATGCTTTTCTTTTGCCGTAATAAAGTGAGATCATATGGCAAGTCGAATGGTTCAAACGTCTCTCATTAAACGACAATTCTTTACTTTTTTATATAGTCTTGAAGTGTGAACATATTTATGGGATAGAATGTTACGAAAAATTATCCTATTGTAATTACGCTATAGTTCAATAAAAACATAATTGTTAGTTTTATGGAAATATTATTACAAAGATATTTTTAAACATTTCTCACAAAAAATGAAAACATATATGATAATATAATACTATAATACTGAAAATTTTCGTTCAATTTTCTCCTGAAGAATTTAAGGAATTCATAATATTATAAATCGTTTGTTCTGAAAATAATACTTATTTCATGAAGTCTACGTCAATCCATATGCGGCGTCAGATCCTTGCAGATTCCGTCAGTGAACACCGAGAAGAACGGAAGGTGACAGTTTTAAACGAATTATCAGAATTATCAGACACTATTTTACTTCCAACTTTTAACAATACTTCATCATGATATTTTATTACATTCTATGTCAAGAAAAGTTAATTTTCTTTTCAGTCGCAAATAAATCTAAATGTCAAACCTGAATTTCTGTACGATATCGAATACCTTGATGGGTTGCTAGCACAGTATGTCTTATGTGCCTTTATTTTAGGATTCTAGCACATATTAAACAAAAGAGTATCTCTCTCTCTCTCTCTCTCTATATATATATATATATATATATATATATATATACGAGGGTTACTCTGAAATTATTGAGATACGCGCAGACGAGAATTTACAAAATAAAAATAACGGTTTAATTTTAAAATACAAAGTATTTTAAGTCAGCAGACGATTTTTTACTGACTTACTTCAACTTGTTTAGTGTAGAATAAATTTTAAACAGAAGAAAAAATGGAGTTGACGCGAGAACATTTTCGCGCTATGATTTTCTACGATTTTAAAGCAGGATTAAATCAAGAAGAATGCGTTCAACGGTTAAAATTAGCATTTGGCGATGAATTTCCGGCTCGTGCTACTGTATTCAGATGGTTTAAAGAATTTAGAAGAGGTCGCAATTTTCTTCATGATGAAGAACAGACAGGAAGGCCGCCGTCGGCAGTAATCCCGGATAATGTGTCTGCCATACGAAAAATGTTAATGGATGATAATCTCTGTACCTATCAAATGATACAGAAGGAACTTAACATTGGATCCGCATCCATACACAAAATTATTCATGGAGAATTGCATATGAAAAAAGTAGTTTGCCGTTGTGTTCTCCATAATCTAACTGAGCACCAAACAGAGGAGCGTGTCATAATCAAGAAAGAAACTGTAAATTTGCTAAATGATGGTGGCCACCGCATCATTTCTAAAATTGTAACGGGTGATGAGACGTACATACCGTTTTTTCACGTTCCAACACGTCAAGAAAGCAAAGTATGGGTCTTTGAAGATGATCCCACGCCTACAATGGTGAAAAGACAGCGCGCACTGAAAATAGTGATGTATGCCGTTTTCTTCAGAAGTACGGGATTGGTCAAAGCCATCAAGTTGGAAGGACAGAAGACAGTAACAGCAAACTGGTATACCACTGAATGTCTTCCAGAAATTCCACAAGAAGTGAATGTTAGGGGACTAATGCTTCATCATGACAATGCATCTTTACATACATACGGATTAACAGTTGAGTTTCTTAAACAAAAACGAATTAAAGTGATAGAACATCCGCCGTATTCACCTGATCTAGCTATGTGTGATTTTGGTTTATTCTTAAATCTAAAAAAGAACTTACGTGGACGTCGTTTTCATTCAGAAGAAGAGATTGATGTGGCTATAAATGCATTTTTTTCATCTATTCCAAGAAATGAATGGCTTGAGGCATTTAATCTGTAGAAAATTCGTCTACAAAAGTGCATTGATTCTGGAGGAGACTACTTTGAACACATCTAAAATTTTGTAAGCATAACTTTAAAAACCTAGTTGTATCTCAAAAACTTCAGAGTGACACTCGTATATATAATAAATTTACGATCATCCCAAACCCAAATGTATGACAGCTTGAAATTTCTTTGCATAAAAAAACTCTTTCTTTCTGATATTATATTATAAAAATTATTTCCTATTTCCAAGTTTTGATTAAAATATAATTATTGAATATTTGAATACTTTTATTTAGATACAAGTGCATGCCTGATTTAATAAGCTATTAAAATGCTAATTATGTTTCCAAAATGTACATAAAAAAACTCTAAAAATTCGTTCCCACATCCTTTCAGCAGGATATATACTAGTGCTCGCGATTATACGTATAATACGTATAAAACGTATACGTAGAAAACCGTTTTTACCATATTATCCTATCCAAAAATCTGTATCAGTACAATACGTTTTATACGTATTATACGCATAATAACGAGCACTAATATATACTAATGGAAAAAATGTATCTTCTTATCTAGAAAATGTTTGTAATATATTTTTTTTTACATCAAAGTCGTCGACAAGAGCATACAGTATTTTTATTTTTATTATTTTTTAAGATACAGTTTCAATATACTTAAAATTCATACTTAACTGACTTTGACCTTTATTCTAGAAGCGTTTTCTATTTATTTTTTTTTCCTTTTAAATGTGAAACATTAAACATAAAATTGAAATCTACAAACAACTAATAATGTTTGAAATACATCTTTCATCTTTGCTTATCTTTTGCGGGTGTCTTCGTTTGGAACGGTATCAACACAAAATCTCTATATTGCTTAATTAACAGGGAAAATCTCCAGAAAAAAGTGATTTATGAACGTTTTTTGCATGTTTCGTGTTTAATATTTTTAAAAATTTAATTAAAAACGTAATTCAGTAATATGACGATTTATTAGCTTATTCGCCGAATGGCAGATCCAACTGTTCTAAATAATCTAATCTATTGTAAATACTCTTAAAAATATGTGCCCAATATAGTCTATCAAAATATTTTTAAAAAAAATCACATCTTACATATAATAATAACGTTAATACTCCCTTTAAAAAATCCAGCGTTTTTAACACAGACTGAGTTTTTTTTTCGCTCCTTTCCGATATTGAAAATGCACTTATCCTATAGGAATGAATATCATCCATCTTGCAGAGTGTTTATTTTCACTCCTTTTTGATATTTTCAGTCTTTTCTTTTTTTACTCGATTAATCGGCAGAAGAAGTGGCTGCATTACTTATTGATAAGAAATTTTTTAACTCATTTTTGAATAAATCACAATGCTAAAGAGTGTATTCAATTTTATTTTGAAAAATTAGTAATTTTTATTTTAATTTTTTACCATGTTTAGTACAAAAAGAATGATTTTTTAAATACCTTTGTTATTATTTTAAAGATATTTTTTATGTATATTTGGAATAATTTTAAATAGTTCATTGCTGTTGTTTTTTTTTAATTTAAATTTAATTTTTATGTTAGTTCATTATTTTAATACGTATAAATATCATGATTGGAGAGAAATTTTTGAAGATATTTCAATCATTGGGATATAACATATATATATATATATATATATATATATATATATATATACTAGGGGGCTCTGCCCCCTGCAAGCTACGCTCGCCAACCCCCGTTCAGACACCGAAGAATTTAAAAACACGCAAATCTGATGGGTTTTAAAAATATTAGAGAAGATTGAATTATACTGAAAAAAGCGGTGCAGATCTCCCTGTAAACGGGTTTCCATTCAATTCCCTTTGATTGCAAAAAAATAAGGGCGAATCAGTTGCTCTTAAGACACCCAATGGTTGTTTTCGTTTTTGATTAAGAGGATCAGTTAAACATTTGAAAAGAAGCTAATATAAAATAAATTAAGTATAAGAGTCTTTGTCTCTCGGCATTTTAAAACAATCTCTATAACAATAGCCTAAGTCATGTGACTATCATGTGACTATCAAAATAACGATACTTTGGCGCCAGTTATGTGCCCGTTCCGTATATGACATTGGCGTCAGAAAAAAATCGCGCCAATATGGGACCGTAAATATTCCATTTTGATTAAAAAATCAAATTTTTTTTTCGAATAAAACTACATAAAAGTTGCGATGGTCGCAAAGAATTCTAGGTACTGTTACGCTAGAAGGATGCAAATCTCGCCAGTAGCTTTTTTTCAACTCGCCAGTTAGAATTTTTTTTCGAGTGGTAATATTTGGCCAGATACGGTTATACAGGTTACAGATATACAGGTTTGGCGTGATTTTTATTTTTTTACGAAAATTTGGGGAAAACCTCGTTTTCAAATACCAGTTACATATGCATTTTTGGTATTCCTTAGATATCCCGACGACCAAAAATCTATCGCCAAACTATAACATTAAATGCCAACAATGGTTGATCGTAAATGTCACATTATCACTTGACTTTAAGCAAGTTACACGTATTTACGTCATCAAGTGATTTTTATTTCGACGTTTTATTCGTATATTTATTAATGTTATACTAATTTGAATATAAATGATGTGAATTATCACATTGCTAACAAAGCTTAAACCAACTTCAGTGAAAAATGTCCAAGCCGGGAATCGAACCCGGGTCCCTGGAATAGATCTCCAGTGCTCTACCACTAAACCACAAGGACGATGTCCAACCTGACATTTCTCACTTATATAAGTCGGTAAGGCTGCAATCGCAGCACAAGATGGAGAAGTCTTCATGAGCACACATTCCTAGCGGCGTAACATGAGACGCAAACAAACCCAGCATCGGTGAATATATACAATTATAATTAATTTTTCAACTACATTTCAGCAGTGAAATTACGCTTGAAATTATTGAATATTAATGATGTGAATTATCACATTGCTAACAAAGCGTAAACCAACTTTAGTGAAAAATGTCCAAGCCGGGAATCGAACCCGGTTGTTAGCAATGTGATAATTCACATCATTAATATTCAATAATTTCAAGCGTAATTTCACTGCTGAAATGTAGTTGAAAAATTAATTAAAATTGTTATACTAATTTATTTGTTCTTTCGTTAAAATAAAAATTATGTTAATTTGTATAATTTGGCGAGTGTTTTGGCGATTTATATAATTTGGCGAAATTGGTCGACGGAATAACTAAGTAGTACTGTATTTCTTAATTATTTTCTATTATTTTCTAAAGGAAATATCCCAGCAAAGAGGAAATTGCTGGCCAGCAGCAAGATAGGTGCTGGCAATGATGGAGAAGTGCTGGCTGATGGTCTACCACTGCATGACCGCTGCTGGCCAGCTTCAGTCAACTTTGCTGTTGGAAATCATCAGATAAAATTCTGGTGGGCATCCATTTTATCACATGCGCTGGCCCACCATTACATGGAAGTGCACGAACTTTTGCAGTATTAGTGCTGGCAACCCTTACGCTAGGTGGCGCTGCGAATATTGAAGGTTGGGTTGAGTTGATTTTTGACGGCCAATTATCTACACGAGGGATATAGGCCCGGGGGGAGTGCCCTCCGTGGGGGTCTTTCTAAGGGAACCTAATCCGTATTAACGCATGGAAGATCCACGGCTCGAAGAAAACCACGAAAACTCCGAACGATTAGGCCGACGGGCGCGATTGGGATCGAACCCAGCTCTTCCCGTCTACCAGCTTCGAGAGCAGAACCTCTCGGCCACTGGTGGGGCGCGAATATTGAAGACATTGAGTATTTGAACACAAATCTGAAAGGAATATCTTATAACAATTTAAGCTGTGAAGCTAATTTTTTTTTTTTAAACTGTAAAAAATATAGCACCACTGCCACCAACCAAATAAATACGTAATTGAATAAATAAATAAATTCTTTATTTCAACGCACTTTTTTTTTCTCCTTAAAGCTTGTTTTACTAGGTTACAAAGGATTTCGGTTTTCATAATTTACGCAGTTCAGAATCAGTTATAAAAAAAAAGCGTATAAAATACATAAGATTTCCATACAATAGAATAATTTCAATACCAGTTTAATGATTGGGAACGTAAATCACAAAAGAAACAAACTTGAAATAGTGTAATGAGAGCTTAAAAAGTACGAGCAGTTGTAGCGTACGCTGAAAGCACTTTTTTATGTCCGATCACGAAAACCAAGCAGCATCGAGCACGGTTAGTACTTGGGAGGGTGACCATATCGAAACCACTGAAAATTCAAATATTTCTATGGACACTTCTACAGGTATTTCTATAGCTCTTGGTGAAACTAGCGTATTGAGAAAAAGCCCTAATTATATAATACTTTGTTTTTTTATAGAATTCTATAAGAAATTTTTGTTAGTGAAAGTGCTGGGCCAGCAAAGGAAAAACAGTGAAATAGGTGCTAGCACTGCAGGAAAAATGCCGGATTTAAGTAATGTGATTGCATACCAATGCTGGCCTGCTGTTGGCCATCACTGATGGGCCAGCTGCATTCGGTTCGGACACTTTTCGACAGGTTTAAGTAATGTCACCCTTGCACTTTACCGCTGATGACACTGCTGGCTGCCATCTTTTTTCCAGGTGATGGCCCACTATTTCTTTCTTTGTTGGGATGAAAAAATAATTAATAATCATAGAACAAAATAATTTATATAATTTGTAAAAAGAAATAAAAGTAAATAAACATTTATTATCAAATAAGCAACAATAGCCGGTTTACCATGTCAACCTTTTTTGAAATATAAATAAATAAATATATATATATATATATCTGTTTGATTAAAATTTGAGTTGCCATCATTGGAAAAATGTATATAAAATTAGAAAAAAATTAATATTTCGAAAACTAATTCGAATTTTAAAATTCTAATACCAGTTTTGAAATCTGCGGATCAATATTGATTTTTGGCGTTAATTTCATTTAAAAGTATTCCATATTTTAGGAGAAATCACCGTAAAACATAATCAGTTGTTTAATCAGTCGATTCATACTTCCGTTTCATACTTCCGTTTCATAAATTCGTTTCATTAGGGTTTTTTATATATATATAGGGTAGATATATATATACCTCGAATGATTAAAATATATAAGTAAAATTACTTTTATCGTGTCAGATTCTGTGTTTTGGCAGATTACTGCTTGAAGCTCAACCAAACTTCACCCAAATCCACATTTTTGTGCATTCGCTTCCCCCCTTCCCCCCCCGAGTACACAACAGTTTTTTTAAACTCTTAATATTTTTTCTAAGTTAATCCCGATGCAGAGAAATTTGGTCAATTGCTTAATTTTCAAATGATAAACTGTGGAAAAAAATCGTCAAATCAAGGCAAGATTTTTCTTCTAACGTAGAATCATAAGATGCATTGGTGTACGTTATCTTTTTTATAATTATATGCTTCGTTGTACTTGTACGTTGTATGTATAATTTTAGCGTTACTTAACGTTGTTACTTATAATTTGGTGGATAATGTTTATTCTACTCAATATAGCCAACAAATGTTTATGCATTTAAATGAAAAAGAATCATTGTTTTACAGAATATGATAACCATTTTGAATTTTTCAACTACATGCCTTCCTGAAAATCTATAAATTTAAATACGTAAAATGTTAGAAATTGACATTTAATAAAATTCGTTAGCTAGAAAATATGATTTAGATTTCTAAAAAGTATTCCTCGTAACAACTATAAACTATAATATTTTGTAAAATTTTTGAATATGCCTTTTAAATAAATTTCAATCAAATGCACGAATAAATGAAAACAAGTTTTAAGCGCATTGTGTTATAAATATTGTTTCACATTTTAACATACATAATCCTCAAATATTGGAAACATACAGCGTAATCCTTTTGTTAAAACTGAATTGTAAACAAATACAATTATTTTAGATACATTTTAATCTATAAGCTGAAACATCCCCTCATAGAAAATTTTATGTGGTGAATCGAATTTTATCCTTTTACAAAAATGTTCTGATTACTGAATTGTATTGGAGTTTCCTTTTTTATTGAATAGAGGTTTCTTTTAAGGTGGAATTTTTGCTCAGAAAAAAAAAAAATGTTACGTAAGTTATTTACGTAATGAAACAAATAAATATTTCTCAATTTTTCTCTAAATAAGTCTTTATAAAATTTATCATGTATGCAAACAAAGAAAATTTTACTTTTTATAATCAGCTGTTAGTTATTTAAAATAAATTTACTTTTTATAATCAGCTGCTAGTTATTTAAAATAAATTTGCATAAATTAAGAGTCGGTGGAATTTTTCGCATCTCGCTTCGCGGGGCCTCTTTTAGCCAAACGGTAGGCACCGGGCTCACGTGTTTTACTGAAGAAATTCTATTAAAAGTTTATTCTCTTAGCAGTTTTAAGTAGATGTAAATTTGTACTCAGCAAGGAAACTGCAGTATTTGCCTTGTTCTTTCAAAATGGAAAAAAAAATATTATTTTCATTTTTAAGAAAATTCTTCTCGAGCATGAAAACATGACATATTTTTGTCACGGCTTCTATATAGTAAAAATTAGCTGTTGATTTTTTTTTTCTTAAATACGTAAGTTGAAAATTGTTTTGAAAAACTTGGGATCCCTGAAAAGTACCAAAAAAAATTGTTAATTGAAAATATTTCGTTGTAAATAGTGTCCATATATGTACAGTCGTGGAAAATAAATACCCCCTAGAAACTCTTCAACTAATTATAATAGAAGAAAGTTACTGGTACCAAACGATTGGAAATAATGTCTACTTTTAAATGATGTATGTCACATTTGCTTAAAGGGACATCTACAAAACCAAACCAGACCAAACTTTGTTTTTGTAATGGCAATACCCAATTTTGACAATATACTTTAAATCTTCGGTTCAAACTATACCTAGAAATGGAATTTCAAGTCATTTGGATCATACGTTTTTGAATTATAAACATTCAAATTTTAGAGCTTATAATATTAAATTATATTATCATATTTTTATTAATATCTCCCTAAATTATAATCCGAATGTGATATTTTTTTTGTTTAATTATAATGCTAAAAAATCCAAACATAAACGCAATTAATTTGTAATTTAAAAAAATTATAACATGAATTATGTACTTAATATTAAAAAATATATATATATCAATTGAAACCTATAATTTTTTAGATAGATTTATATTTATTATGTTCTGCTTTATGAAAATTCTGAATTTCAAATTTTTCTTTCAATTATTTTTCGAATTATGAGTAAGAAACATTAAAATGGCGGTTTAAGGGAGATGTCATTAAAAGAAGAATTTGAAAAACACATATTTTACTCATTTTAATGAAACATTTGAGCCGTCAACAGTCGAAACATATTAAGGTAGTGAAATGGTCATATTAGAAGGAAATCATACATAAAAGTGACGTAGTCATGATCTAACATTTCAACAATCGAGTCACGGACTTCAATTTGGATACAACACCTAAAATAAGCTCATTTTAAAATAATTATTTTCTCGGAATCTAATCATACGAATTTCGTGAAAATTTGGATTTAGGCTAAATGAAGGTTGTATTTAAAGGGGTATTGAAGGGGAAGAGAATCTATTTATGGTTTCAAACTTAGGAATTGTTATTGAAAAAAAACAAAGTTTGGGTTTGTTTTGATATACAGATGGCCCTCTAAGCAAATTTTACACACATCTTTTATAAGTAGGATTTATTTCCAATCATTTGGTACCAGTAACTTTCTTCTACAATAATTTCTCGCAGAGTTAGTAGGAGTGTTTACTTTTTCCCCTCAAATGTCCATATTTAAAAGTGTGAATTAGAATTAGCAATTTTTGTCATCTTGTTGTGCTTATTCAAATTGTTCAACACCATAGTAAAATCTTTAGATAGTGAAATATAGTATAATGTGAAATACGCAGAATAGTGACATCTTGAATATTAGCTCTCCTACAGTTGATTCAGTGGCGTGGCGTCCGGTCATCGCTGGATGCGGCGATGACCAAGCAATATTTTAAAACTCTTAATAAGCTTTTAAAACTCTACGATCCAGTTTTAGCAGAACATTTGGAGTTCATGTATAAGTGAAGGTAATATTTAAAGTTTCTTTTTTGAACATTCAACCATTGAATTTTAGAGTTAATAATTTTTCACCACAAACTTAAATAATTGCGATGACCACCGAAAATTTTCACGCCACGCCACTGAGTTGATTATAGTTTCGCCAAAAATCTTTCCTCGTTCACTGTTTGATTTTCCGTTAAAATGATAGAATATTAATTAATTTATGCATTATCCTTGCGAAAGGATCAAGCATTTGTTTGTATAACTCTATTCAGTTCCTTGCAATTTTTCTATTATTGCTTTCTGTATACAAGTAATTTTTTTTTAACTAACTTTTCCTAAAATAAAATAGGGTTTTACGAAGTATGTTTAAAATCTTCCTTCTTAAATATTAAAAATAACAAAGGATTATAGTTACGATAATGTTTACTTTAGAAGTAATGCTACAAATTTCGAAAGTTATGCTATCATATTTTATCCGTCTTTACTCTAAGAAAACACTTTTCTTTGTAAATCGTAATTTTTACAGAAAATAAACAACCTCCTACTGACTATATCTCTGTTATAAAATTAAACCGGCTTATATAATCTGTAGATGCTGTGTTTTAACAATTTTTTTTTATCAAAACATTCACAAACATGTTATGTTTATATCCTCGTTAGAGAAAATTCAAATTTTTCAGCTGAATAGTGTATTAATATTTACGAGATTGGCTTACAAAAAGCTGTTTTCATAAGCTAAAATACACATACACTATTTTACAAATTTATTAAATCACTTCTAAAACAAGCATCATCATAATTACAAACATTTTTAACCTTTAAATATTTATGTTGACAGTATTAAACCTACATCAGAAGATCATATTTAGTTTTATTAAAAACTATAAAATACGTAAGTAAACTTATACAGTTCAGTTTTTTACATTAAATAGTTAAAGCTAAACGGGATTAATTTTATTTTTTCAAAAATGTCATTTAGTGTCGATAGCAAAAGTAACACACTAAATATCATGTATTGAGTCTATTTATCGACATGAAGTTCGTTATAGTTAGCGGTTAAACATTAAGTTTTGTTATTCTTAAAATTATTTTTTAATAGAAAATTACGGAGAAACCACTTTACTGATTTAATTATCAGACTAATACAGCTTTATAAAGTTTAAATATGTATATATATATATGTATATATATGCATATATATTTGTTTACTGATGGCACAGGAAATTTTACATACATTGCTAACGTTTAATCAAAGGTAGGGATAGTCATTTTTGAAAATATTTATTAGTAAAAGAATTTTTATATTCTAAAAAAATTCTAAAGCATAGCAGAATATATAGAAGTAATATAACACACATACAGCCTTGTATACACAAGAAATTAGCGGTGAATAAAACAAATGATTTAGATTTTTTTTCTTACAATTTTATAAAAGCAAAATTAAAGAATTTTTTCTAATTGCATTTTTCTGTTTTCCGAATATACTAGAACCTCTTTTATATGAAACTTTTTCAACCAAAACTCTCGGTTAACGGAAATCCATTTTGAAAGATTTTTTTTTTAACTATCCTATTCCTTGTGTGAAGCTGCAGAGCTGAAAGAAGAAAATGAACGAATTAGTAGTTCTGAAGCTTTTTGTAAAACGTTTGACATGGTGGAGCAGCAGAAAGACTGTCATACTGGTGAATTAATAATATTAAAATACTCCGTGATAGAGCTTCAAAGCAAAGACAATCGAAACTGCGACAAACAAAACCTTTTTTCTAACTCTTGTGATATATATAAAAGATACTTAATTTAAAAATTAAAATTCAGGCAATTTGTTCTTATTTCTATTTTGATATTGCTTTGTTTTTATGAAGCGCTTGTTACCATAATAAGAAATGTTAAATATATTTCTCCTCAATCTTAAAATTGAAGCATTCTCGATTATCCGAAAATTTCGGTGGCCGAGAGGTTCTGCTCTCGAAGCTGGTAGCCCACCAGTGGCCGAGAGGTTCTGCTCTCGAAGCTGGTAGACGGGAAGTGCTGGGTTCGATCCCAATCGCGCCCGTCGGCCTAAACGTTCGGAGTTTTCGTGGTTTTCTTCGAGCCGTGGATCTTCCATGCGTTAATACGGATTAGGTTCCGTATTACGTAAGACCTTACTTCCGTAAGACCCCCACGGAGGGCACTCCCCCCGGGCCTATATCCCTCGTGTAGATAATTGGCCGTCAAAAATCAACCCAACCCAACCCAACTCGAAGCTGGTAGACGGGAGGTGCTGGGTTCGATCCCAATC
Source organism: Maratus speciosus (assembly GCA_963932465.1). Classification (NCBI taxonomy): domain Eukaryota; kingdom Metazoa; phylum Arthropoda; class Arachnida; order Araneae; family Salticidae; genus Maratus; species Maratus speciosus. The sequence goes on from OZ010799.1 coordinate 297,500,925, forward strand.
GCGCCCGTCGGCCTAATCGTTCGGAGTTTTCGTGGTTTTCTTCGAGCCGTGGATCTTCCATGCGTTAATACGGATTAGGTTCCCTTAGAAAGACCCCCACGGAGGGCACTCCCCCCGGGCCTATATCCCTCGTGTAGATAATTGGCCGTCAAAAATCAACCCAACCCGAAAATTTCGATTTCACGAAAGATGGTCGGTCCCAATTACTTCGGATAATCGAGGGGTTCTACTGTACTTTTAAACACAATGTTATAAAATAAAATACCGTTCGCTTTTATTTACTTCTGATATATGTACTTATTTCAAAGGAATGCAGCACTTGCAGAAATTCGCATTTTTTAAAAGTTGAGGGCATTTATGGTAGCCTTGAAAGTTTCCACTTATCAATAAAAAACCTTTTAATAAATAGATTTATTTTGACACTTGTTCGTGTAACATTTTTTTTTTTTTTTTAGATTTCCAGTACCACTAAAAAAGAAACGTATAATACACAAAATATCAATTAAAAGTCTAAAATTTTTGTTTTATGAAGACCTTGTCGAACTTTTTTCTAATTTTCTATGAATAAAATCATACATTGTAATTGTTTTATATATCCTTTCAAAATGTAATATCTTAAGTGTTGGGGGGGGGGGGGGGAGAACTACTATCAAAGATAAAGAAAATATGATAAATTATTTTCCATTGTTTCAGTTAATTAAAATTTTATACAATTTTTAAGCGAATATTCAAATGTTTAATATTAAAACAATGTCTATTGTCTTATAGGAGGTGGAGTAATGATTCCCCAAGTTTTTATTATTATTATTGTTATTTTTAATGAGGTGTACATAAATATATATAATTGCTCTTCCATGCTTTAAAAACCTTATGTAACGATATAAAACAATTTTTAAAGAAATCGTTCTAAAATAAAACTTCTAATCAGACAAATTCGTGTATAAAGCTTGCTTTTTATTTGCTCATACATATTTTAAGGTTTTTTTTTTTTTTTTTTTTTTTTTTTTTTTTTTTTTTTACGTGTATCAAATAACCATGATTTCAAACTTTCTATTAAGATAAAAATCAGTTTCAGTAAACTTTGTTACGGTATTCGTCATTTTTTATGTAAAATATAAGAGGAATAAACGGTCCAGTGCGAGTATTATTCGCGTACAGAGGGTTCTGTATAATAAATATATGAAATAGTAATTGTATTATTAAAAAAACCGTTGCTAAAAGAATACTAAGACTTATTAAAAACTATATAGCGCAGAGTTGGGTATAACTCTATATACTGGAAAAGTGTAAATGGATATACCATAAAATTTCAAAGAGATGTGGAACCTAAATAACATCAAATATAGCTATTCTGTATAACTCATTTTTAATAATATCTTAATCTGTTTATGATGAAGTTAATTCGGTTCTGACAATAAAAGCAATGCATATTTAAACTTCATTTAGTATTTCATGTAACTAAATTCAGCGTAGTAATAACATCTCTTTCTACAATGTAGCTAAAATAAAACCTTTGTTCGAAGCTTAAATTTGGCATTGTGCTAATCGCGCTTCCAAGGAAGCTCGCAAAGTTGAAACTCCGCCTTGGTGCGTGCCGCGTTTTTCCAGAGCGATATTTAATTAACTTTTAAAATCATTCGAGGCGTCTTGAGAGATCCACTTAATGCAAACTACTTGCGGATCCCATAGTATTTATGAGATAAATTCAAATTCAATTAGTCTGTTTTTAAAAATTTGATGTTTATTGCTTTTATACTGCTACTGGGCATTACATTACACATATATATGATTAAAAATTCTTAACTAGGTTTTAAAAGCCGATGGTACATAGATTACTCCGCTCCTGCCATTATGTATGTCCAAACCGTCCGTATCTTTAAGGGCAAATATCTCCGCTAATTACGGACTATTTTCTTCGAAAATCCTTATCGATAACGCTTTTATACTTCTGGTACGATAGGTACCTCTATCACCGCTCAACATGTTTGCTGAATGCCCGTAAATTGAAATTTATGTGTAACGGAAAAATGCGATTTTCTCAAAAACTATGTGACCTAGGGTAAACGGCATAATTTTCTTGCAAGGTTTACATTAACGTCTACTACCTCTAATTTTTTCATAATTTTAGGTTCATTAGATTCAGAATTATATGGGGTGGAACATATTTTTGCGCTACATTTTCCAGGATATCTTTGAAAATATAATACCTAAAATAAAAAAAAATGGTATTTTTGAGCTCTTTTATTTATTCCCTTGTAAATCTAGCTGGAAACTTTAGTAACAATTTAATAAATATAATCCTTGAATGATAGAAAAAAAAAAACAGTTTGAAACACTTAAAATGAAACAAATATAATCCCTTTAGATAAATTTCAGAATAAAAGTTATGTCACATCCATCATCTGAGAATTTACTTTAAGAATTTCATCTTCCTGAAATATTTTCTGTTTACCAAGGTTTATTGCATTTGTTACTTGTTTCAATACGAGGTTTTCATAAAAAAAGAATGTTTATAATTTTCAAAGAATAAAATGTATCTAAATAGTCACTTAATAATTTATTTTTGATGTTTACAATATTTAAAGAGCATTTCAAATCCTGTTTTAAATGTATGTATGCATATATAGATAACCAGTGTGTCAAATTGTTTTAACGGTGCCTTACTGTAAGAAAGGAAAAGGTAGCATAAATATATATATTTTTAACTATCACACAATAGGCCGACTGTTTGCCATTAAAATATTGATTTATGTCGTTCTATTTCCAAGCTATCATGTTCCAAAATTTATAGCAAAATTAAAATATGGCTCATTCTTATATCTTCACTAAGTGAATGCTTTTTCTATAAATACTTCATGTGTTTTCATATTTAAATAACAATTTTGTTGTCATGACGTGTTTTTTACTTGATGTTTATTGATTTTCAAGTTAAAATTAAAGAAAGTAAAAAATACGGAATTTATTAATGGCTTACTGAATATATAATGAATACTTTATTGAAATTTCAGGATTTTGCTTCCATGATTTTTGAGAGATAAAAATGATATCATACACTTCATTAATTGATTAAAGGTACACTCTCAAAAATAATTAACTTAAAAATGAGAACTTCCATGTACTCGTATTTTTTTTAAGTACAATTGTTTTAAAAATAAGTACATTGTTAAAAATAATCTACTTAAAAATGAACATTTCTATGTAATCATATTTTCTAAGTACAATTGCTTCAAAAAGGAGCATTAATCTACTTAAAAATGAAAAATTCTTTGTACTCGATTTTTTTAAATACAATTAATTCAGAAACGAGTACATGATATTTTTAAGTTGTGTATACTTATACTTGATTTATAAATGTATGCAGAAATGAATATATATATATTGTATTTTAAAGTCTTAATATTCATGTTTAAATCCTATGTGCTCAAAAAAATCAGTTTTCTGATAAACCCTTTTCTTATATCGAATTGACAGTAGGGATATTTCCGAGCTTTTATTTAAAGACATGTCTATCTTTGTTATAATTTTTAATTTATAATACACACTTTTCAAATTTATTTACAATTTCATTAGAAATTATAAAGAAGTAAATTTAGTTTAAAAATTGTTTTATTAGAAATTAGAATATTTAAGAAAGGGAAAATTCATCTCTGTTGTTAGCGATCTTCCGTCGCTGATTCATAAAAGGTGTCATTTGGAAGCGGTTGATAACCGCTCTTATAGCACAGTCAGTACAAAACTGATCTCCCACATAGAGGACCCGGGTTCAAATCACGGGGCTGCTTATACACAAAATTTCAAGAATTAAAATAGTAAATTCGTTGTTCTTTACTCCAAAAATTGTAGCTCTTCGCAATTCAAAATTACCGTAATTAAAAATGGTGATATCTCGGTTCTCTGTAGTTTCGCTTTTCTTTCCCTTATAGTGTATGTGTGTTTCAATACATACTGATTTTCGAGTCCCTGTATTTACTCAAAAATATGAGTACATGCGTTTTTCAAATTATAGATTTAAGTACTCGGAGCTATTTTAAGATCGGGAAGTGCTCAGCAATTAGTACAATTTACTTATTTTTAAGAATATTGTTTTAACAGTGTAGTAAATGGAAAATATATAAATTACAAAAAAGGGTTTTTGAAAACTATTTGCGTGTTTCAAATTCATCGACGACATTATAAAAGCAAATAAGTATGTTCTTCAGCTGCACAATCTATAGTATAATGAATTGAGAGAAACACCATCATTCAAATATCCCAATTTTTAGCGTTCCGTACTTAAAAAGTAAAAACGGAACCATATACGATCCCTCCTGTGTCTGTCACAGCCCTTTTACTCGCAAACTATGCAACGTGGAAAGTTCAAATTGGGGGAAGTTATAAAGACTATTGACCCACATTTTTACAGATTAATAAATATTCATAAATATATTTAGGAAAAATGTATAGGGGCTAATTACGTTACTTGAAAAAAAAATCTTTTCTTTGTATATCGTATGGGGTATCGTGTGAAAGCTTTCGCAAAGCTGAAAACAAAAATATATTTCATTTAATTTTAGGTATTATATTTTCAAAGTTATGGTGGAAAATGCTGTGCGAAAATATGCCCCCCTCCCCATTCTATTTCCGAATGTACTGAAACTAAACTTATGAAAAAATTAGAGGTAGTGGACGTTAATTAAAAACTTTAAGGAAAATTATAACGATTACCCTAGGTCACATAGTTTTTGAGAAAAGCGCATTTTTCCGTTACACACAGATTTTGATTTGCAGGCATTCAGTAAAGGCATTGAGGAGCTCTTAAGGTACCTATCGTAGCGGAAGTGTAAAATCATTGTTGATAATGATTTTCGAAAAAAATCGCCGATAAGTAGCCGAGATATTAGCCTTTAAAGACACGGAGGGTTTGGACATACATAATGACAGGGGCGGCGTACTCTATGTACCATCGGCTTTTACAGCCCAGATAACAACTTTTAATGATATATTTCTGTAATGCAATGCCGAATAGAAGTTTAAAAGCAATAAACGTCAAATTGTTATAAACAGAATAATTTAATTAGAATTAATTTCAGAAATACAATGGATTTTGTGACTAGTTTGCATTGAGTGGATCTCTCAATACGCCTCCAGTGTCTTTAAAAGGTAATTAGAAACCTATCTGGAAAACGCAGCACCGATCAAGGCGGCATTGCAACTTTGCGACATCCTTTTGATGAACGTTTAGCACAATGCCAAATTTAAACTTTGAACAAGGGTTTTGTTTTAGCTACACTGTAAAAAGAAATGATTATTACTATACTGAATTTAGTTTTATGAAATGCCAAATGAAGTTTAACCTCTTGCGCTCTATGACGTACGCAGCGTTCTTCATGCTATGTTGGTCATTTCTGAAAATTACATACTCAGTGTACGTCATGATACATGGGCTATTTTTTTAATTAAACATTCCGAATTCTCATCAGAAAGTTTCAACTCTTATTTTTACTTTACAAGATGTTTGATTTCCCATAAATAATGTAAAACAAAATGATTCGTTAAATGTTTGTGGTATAAATAAAAAAAATATCTATAAAACAATCTCCCAAATGCGGCAACACTAGTGGATAGTGACATGCATCTGCTAACAGCGCCAAAGGTTAAGTATGAACTACATTTATTGTCACTACCGAATTAAGTTCAACATATGCAGATTAGGATAAGATAAAAAAAACTAGTTATAGGGTCATTCCACACAAAATGAGCAAAAATATAAAAAAAGTCGTGGCTGCATAGTAACCGATTTTAATAAAATTTGATACACAGATTCTATTCATAGTCAAATAGAGCATTGTAAAATATTTCGACACAAAAATAAAAAAGTTTGGAAGTTCTGGACATTTAAAAAAACTTGTGACATAGAATGGCATGTGTACAATCGTTCAAAGTTGCAAATTTTGAAGTTCCGTATCTTGAAAACTATTTAACATAAATTAAATCTTTTTGTAATATTGTAATCTCTGGAAAATTGTCTTCCTATTTACTGAGTAATAATAATTTGCTAACGTCATGATTAATCTTAAATTTGTTGTAAAAATTAAAAATTTGTCAATTTTGAGAAAATTAAAAATGTTATAAAAATTAAAGGAATTTAAAAAATCTGTGAAATTGATGCCTGATGCAGTGTTACATATTAAGATCGAATTGCTAAAGTTTTTAAGTTACCATGTATTTCCTTCACCTTTAAAAAAATTTAGAAACTTAATAAAAAGTGACAAAATCGTAATTTTTTCTCTTATTGATAGGGAAAAAAAATAATGAAGGAAATGTCAGACATTCCAGTTATTGCACAGACTTAAAGATCAATAAGTCCATGATATGCTAAAAAAAATTAAGATTGCCTTTTGATTCCAACATCACAAAATTTAGTTAAAAAAGTAATATTTGTTGCATTCCCAGAGCTTTCTTCTTTGAATACGCGCGCGTGTTTTTACAATATTGCACGATTTCAAAGGGAAAAAAGATGCAGTGCTGCCATCTATGGATTTAGAGGATAAATATATAATTTTTTTGTTCAACGTATTTTTTTTTACTGTAGTTTAAAATAATTATATTAATAGCCAAAAATAAACTGAAAGCAAGAATAAAAGTTTCTATATTTAAAATATACCCTTTTATCTATAATATGAAATAATTTAAAAGTTTAATAAAGCTTCCCTTCGCTTAAAAAGAAGTGATAGAAATATAGCATTTTACCCTCAACATTTTTTATTATTTATGTTTTTTCTCATTAAGGAATAAATAGGCAAGAATGAAACTTTTGATATTTAAAATATATACTTTTAGCTATAACGCCAAAAAAATGTTAAATTGTCAAATCTGTCCTTCATGCTTAAATGAGCAATAGAAATATTGCATTTTTACCTCAAAATTTTTGAAAAATAATTTTTTCTCATTACGGAATAAAAATACAGTTACTAACTTACGCCAATCTGTTACTCATTATTCATTCCTAATTATAAATAATTTTTAATGTAGTATTTCCAGTCCTAAGGCTAATAATCAGAATTGAACTTTTAAGCATGTAGACAATACCTCGATTTTGCATTCACTTTTACTGTAAATTTTAATACTTAACCCCTTAACCTACAATGACGGGCATAGCCCGCGTACGATGATCGAGCCAAATGTAAATTCTTCTTACCACTAAAATTTCACACTAAATATATTTTAATTTAATCGTCGAAATTTCATGATTAAACAAGGCGAAAATCTCTATTAAATTTTAGTGGTAGCTATGGATTTGCCAAACCGTAGGTTAAATCGTAGGTTAAGGGGTTAAATGAACAATCCTGAAATCTATTCTTTTGCATTTGCTCATAAATAGATATGATCTACATATAGACTGATTTTCATTAAAATTTGTGACATGTCTTCCACAGCTGGTTTGAACATTTTGCATGGAATGACCCCATAGAGAATAGCAATATTTGATATTATTTAGGCTTCATATATCTTAGAACTTTTATGGTATACCCATGCAAACTTTTCTAGCATACACCGCTATACCGAACCAGGCACGTAGGCAGGGAGGGGGCTAAGGGGGCTGAAGCCCCCTCTGAAATTTTAAGAAGATCTTGCAAAGTTATCTCTAATGAGAATAAAAATGTACAATGTTTCCCTTGTTTTTATCTTCGATTACATTGAAACTACGTACATTTTTAGTTGTAAAAAAATATAAGTTTATTTAATTACAATTACCCTCGTTAATCCCTCGTTCTATTGCTCATTCGTATATATTGTTCTTTATTCGTATCTATCACTAAAAATTCAAGTTCTTAAAACACAATTTTAACTAACTTTATACACAGTAAAATTCAATAAGTAATTCCGTATCAGGTAAAGTGAGTCATGATAAATCCGGAAGACTAGTTTCTAACGTGTTCCAAATTGGAAAAAGGCTAAATATGTTTCCTTAAAACATGTGCAATTAGATTATCACAAAAAGAATGTTATGTTAGTAAACAAATTTCTTGAGATTTCTTCAGGGAAAACAGAAAAAATATTTCACTGTTAGTGTTAGATTCTCAAAGAAGCTTCAGAAAAAGAAGAAAACAGGGTAGTTTTTAGAGCAATAATTGAAACATTCTTATTTTGTGCACATCAAAAGATGCCACTTAGAAATGATAATGATAGGATGTTAGGAAAACCGATAAAAAAAAGACTGAGCTAAGACTCTTGAGATTTAGATCAAAGCCTGGAGATGATATACTACTTACATTACCAGACATTCAGAATGAAATTATTCAAATATGCTCGGATATAGTTACCGATGACCAAATTGCCAAATTAAATGACGCGATCTGTTTTAGCTTGATTGCTGATGAAACTGTGGACATTTTAAGCATAGAACAGTTTATCCTTTATGTTAGATATGTAAACTATTTAAAAAATTGACAAACCAATAATTCGGAAAGATTTTCTATATTTTACCTTACCGCCGAAAATTAAACAAAAGTAATACAACAACGTTGTGATGAACAACGTCTTGACATGTCTAAATGCATCGGTCATGCATATGATGCCGTGGCCAATATGGCTGCTTATGTTACTGGGGTCCAATCTAGAATTCATCAGAAGTACCCCAAATTAGATATGTCCATTGTGCAAGCCACCACTTAAATCTGGTATTGTCCAACAGCATGCTTATTCATAACATCCGAAACTGTCTTTGAACTTTTAATAAAGTGACAATTTTTTTAGACATCACCTCAAGGCAAATTTAGCCATTCAAGAAGCAATTTCATGATATTTCCCAGAAAACAGAAGAAAAAGACCTTTCCGCCTTTGCGTCACAAGATTTATCGAAATGCATGAATACATATTAATTTTTGTTGAGCTGTTTAATTGCATTAGCATAGAAAATATTTCGGAAAACACATAGAAGATTTCTTCAACAGCTACAGCTTTTTTGGCAGTCATGGAGAAGAATGATTTTCTCATACGCTTGTTTGTCTGTCACAAGCTTTTCAGTCTGACAAACCCATTGTCAATTCTTCTTCAAGAAAAATCTCGTAACATGATATTGGCTGTAACTCATGCTAAATATGTCCTAATTATTTTACAGAAAAATAGAGAAAATTCAATGGAAATATTTCGTGAGATTTTTAATTCTGCATCAAAATTTGGGGAAGGCATCTTCCAAACAGAAATAAAGATCCAAAGACTAACATTTAGACAGACAACACGCGCAAACCCTCACATTAAATCCGCTGAAGAGTAATACAGCGTCACGGTCTTTATTCCCTGTGTAGAAAGTCTTATTCAAACTTTTAATGACAAATTCATTTCAAATGAAGACATTCGAACAGATTTCCAAGTACGGTCGAACCCCGTTAATACGCGAATTAAGGGACCGATCAAAATTCGCCTATTTAACGGATTCGTGTATTAACGAAGGTCCCGAATTTCCGTCCAGTGGTCCATGTAATAACAACCTATACGAACAAAACACATCTGTTGGACAATTTGTAGGGTTTTTAAGATATAAAATGACATTTTATTTGTTTTAATGATTATTTGCTTATTAAGCAAGAACGTCTGAAAAGCTGGAAATTCAAATAAGTGTTATAGTCTTAGATAAAAATCCAAGAAATCGTTTCAAATTTAGATTTTTTTTAAGTATGACACATAAAATGGAATAAAACGAGCACAGAATTTTCTACGAACCATGTTAATATAAACTAATGTTAACGAAATTAAAATCCTTGTTAGCTATACAGAACAAGTAGGAAACAATGTTGATAATAATAAAAAATCAATATAAAAAATTTAATCAGTATATAAAAGTTAAAATTTAATAAAGTCAATAATGACATAAAAATTACATCTTGGCAAAATAGTTACAGGATCTGTCCAGGAAGTAATGAGACTGTTTCCATAAAATTCGTTTACTTGAAGATAATTTTACAGACACTTAATATTCTTCCAAAATAGTCTCCTCCTGCATTAATACACCTTTGAGAATCACTCTGCCATCCATTTATGTCTGTCTGGGAGTCTTAAACTGCGATGCTGTTCAGAACATGCGTCACGTTTTACTGAAAGTTCTCCAGATTGTCAAAACTATGACCTTTTAAGCTGCATTATTATGGAGGAAACAGAAAAAAGTCCGGCAGTGACAGATCGGGGCTATAGATAGTTGGGGCAGCATTGCCATGATCAGCGTCGCTGTGTTTTGCCAGGAATCGAGTTCCTTTGAAGGTGCCAGCGTGACACAATTTTTCTTCATTTGAAGTTCTTTCGTGACGATTTGATGCACAATCGATTTTGTAAGTCCCAACGTCTCCGCAATCATTCGGACACTTATGCGACGATCAGAGCCCAAAAGCGCTTTAATTTTAGTCACATTGTCTGAAGTTTGAGCAATTGATGTACGCCCAGCGTGTTGTTCGTCATCGAAGTACTCTCTTCCATCTTTCAAGGCTTTTTGCTACCTAAACACTGGAGCCTTGGGCAAAGAAGCCTCCCCGTAGGCTTCTTGTAACATGGCAAGCATTTCAGTAGCCGATTTGCTTAGCGTTACAGAAAACTTTATGGCGTATCGCTGCTCGACACTCCGCTGAATTCTGAAAACCTAACGCCACTTTCAAACACGTGTCTCTGTGCGCTGCAAAGGCTCAAGGTCAACTGAGTTCCACTAATCTTTGTAGCTTACGTTGCTCGCCGCACGTACCGCCCGCAAACCACGCCCCGTTGGCCTTGAGCTTGGCGCAAAAAATCCAGTCCCCTTACTTTCTGGACAGAAACTGTATCAATTTTGGCCTGTTTCACATGCGGTCGCGTCGTTTGCAGCTCTATTCAGGTGATGGTAATGCTTGCTCGTCGAGAGCCCTTCGTCCAGTGTCGATGTATACAGAGAAAAATGAACGCATCCGTAACTTTGGAGAATGGGGATGGTGGCCGGACGCGCAGGTTCATCATCTTTTCCCTCCTCATGCTGTTTATCAGTCGCAGTTACATCGGCGATGATTCATCTATACTTTTGAGCTCGGAGGTGACTAGATCTTTGTCGATATTAATGAACGTGGCTAAATCGAAAAAATCTTCCCGTGCATTTTCTTGTGTGCCTAGCCAGTCTTCTTCAACATTAGGGTCCAAGGTTGGCTCTTTATAAATTATGTCCTCGCTAATTCCGAAACCCGCTTTGAAAAAACAATTTGCAATCGTCATTGGTGTGACACTCTCCCATGCTGCAGTAAGCATGTGCATAGCGTCGAGGACTGTAATAGGACTACACTCATAGCAAGAAAGGTTGCTGTCGTGTTCCATTTGCTGAAGGTATCGTCGTACTAGGCAAGTCTTGTAATGTACTTTGGCACTGTTAATTATTCCTTGGCCCATTGGCTGAGTGACACTGGTCGAATTTGAGGTAGAAATGCTACTTCAAGATTATTCTGGCCTTCGTTATCTTTTGGATGTGCAGGACAGTTGTCCAAAATCAATAAGACATGGCGCAATTCTTTTACCATACGCCGGAATAAATTACGAAACCTTGTCAAAAACAGTTGCCTGTCATTCACGCTCTGTGCTGACTTCCGTACGGGAAGGGAATATTCTTGACATTTTTAAAGCATTGCGGGTTGCATGATTTCCCTATGACCAGTAGCTTTAACTTGTCCGATCCATCAGAGTTGGCACCGAGCAAAAGAGTATAACTGTTACTAGTTTACTCCCATGACATGTTATTCCTTTCATATCTATTGTATTCTTGATTGTCATTTTGTAAAAAACCCAAATTCGTCCACGTTGTAAGTATCGTGGCTTTAGTTTTTTACAAGCTACGGAAACACATTTGTTTTCCAACAATCGACGTCTTCATTGTTGACAGGAGCTGACTCACCGCACACTTGCTTGAATTTTATTCCGTGTCGAGCTTTAAATCGATACATCCATTGAGGCGTTGAAATCCAGCAGTCCGATTTTTGCAGTGACTTTAGAAGCTTTATCTTGGATTAGCAGGTCGCTTATTGGGATATTCATACAGGGCGCTTTAACAAAGCACTCGTGGATGGTCTTCTTCATGTCCTCAAAATTGGCGGTTTTTATTTTCTTGATCTTTGTTCCCCCAACAACAGTTTGGTTAACAATTACATACCCCTTTTTTAACAAAGTTTTTAAAGTTGACTCCGATAAGACTTTTTCTTTGGCGAACGAAGACTTACTGGAGACATCCTGGGCATCGTACTGATTTATAATTTGTAACTTCTCAGTGATGGAGAGAGCCTTTGTTTTAATATGATTTTGCTTTTTCCGCCATGGTATAGACTAGATTCTAATTTTTAAAGCACAGATGGATATCGAAGACTAGATTCAATCTATAGCGACAAAGGACCCTTTTCCTTTTTAAGATATTACAGTACTAATCAGGCAGCGAATGGGAAGATTACCGTGTTTAATCTGCGATTTCAGCGGAGTCTAACAGTTCGCCACTGCTCTAAGTTAGGAGGGGGATTCAAATCACAGATTCAATATCTCACAGATTAAATATTTAATCTGTGCTTCACATAGTTTCTCAATTGTGGTGGAAAAAGTTAGCTTTTTTCTTCTTATTGGAGGATACCTCTTTAGGCTCTTTCTGGTCAGGAGAAAACAGCATTTTTGCTTATTTTACAATGCGCTCGTTAGCAGTAAATTTTTCTCTTCTCTCTTCCAGGCCTGTTTGACTATACGAAGTAATCGCGGCCAGGAAAGGATTCTCCTTTAACTGTGAGAGGTTGAAATTGATATTTTTAGTAAAGCTATTCATGGATGCATTAAATTTTGACAGAAAAAAAGCATTCATAGTTTAAAGATTCGTCGTATAAAATGCTTGGGAAAATATTCCCTCTAAAACCTCGTCAGTTTCGAACTAAGCTCATTCGCGTATTAAACATAGGTTTTTCTTGCCAGGAACTGATAAAATTTTGCGTATTAAGCGAAGTTTTTTTATATGCATAAGATAGGCGTATTTCTAGGGACCGAAGAAAAGTCGCGTATTAAGCGGTTTCGCGTATTAAGCAGGACGCGTATTAACGGGGTTCGACTGTACTTCTAGGATTTGCTCCTCTGGCAGAAGCAATAATGAATTGAAGAGCTGAGTGGAAGAACATGTTATGCTACTTTTTCTTAAAAATTATTTTAGCTTTAGGACGAAGGTGTTATCAGGTATTCTATCACATGGTAAAGCTAAAATACCGAAGTTCTATTTAGCCTTGAAGATTTAAGACATTATTCATTAGTATTTAATATTTTAATATTTAATAATGCAAATAATATTAATATTTTTTAATATTTAAAAATTAAATAAAAATAAGTCTTTTGATAGAGTTTAGTACCACACCTGTTAATATTTTAAACGCATGGTATCAAACAGAAAATAAATCGTTAAAATTGAAAACAAAAACTTTCACATAAAATTTAATTTTTGTTACTTAACATGTTCTTCCACTTAGCTCTTCAATTATGATGCGAGAGAATTGCTAATGTTTACACAAACACAGAGGTCTTAAAATTTTTAGAGTGCTGTAATGCAATGTCTGCTGTATTACAATACGATCAGACAATTGCTGACAATCTTGGCTACAATCCCGGTAACAACAGCCACTTCTGAAAGTTTTTTTCGACAATGAAAATATTAAATCTTTGCCTCAAAAAGTTATGACGATGAGAGACTGAGTAGCCTTGCAATGATTTCGATTCCTTAGGACATTCCAGTTGATCCTGATAAGGTAATCCGCCTCATGGCTGAGAAGAAGTCACAAAGATTGTTTCTGTAACACTAGTAAATTTACTGTACCAACAGTACTGCATTTATAATTATTGTAATCAGATAATGTGAAATTTAAATATAATTTTTATGATTACATATATCTGTAGCAATTAATTTTTCCTTTGAAAAAAATGCGTGTAATTAATTTCCTCTATGGATTAATAATTTCAAAACCCTACTCTCGAAATGCGAGACACTCGCACGATAATATTAATTCTGTGTTTTAAATCTATTCAAATTACTTGTTCGCATTTGAATATTTTTTAACTTTTTTTTATATATAGGATACATGAGGCTTATCTCAAACATTGTTAGTTTGTGCTTTTTTATTATCGTTGCAGTTTTTTTTGTAGAAACACTCCCGGTTTCCGAATCGGTTTGGAAACTGGCTCTTGAAAACCAAAAATTGTAACAGAAATCCTTCTATATATATAAAAAAAAGTTTTGATTTGGAAATGGACCAATGAAAATCTGCGTAGATATTCCGGGTAGAACTCATCCAATTTAAATGCTTAAGCCAAGGCCTCCTTATCAAAATAACAGGCCTCGCAATCGCTGAGTTTCCTTTGTCCGCTGTACACGTGGTTAGAAACCACATGGTTTCCCGTGACTAGCGCCATCTAACGTGAGAAACAGAAATATTTTTTTATTTGTTTTCCATTTGTATTTTACCATTTTCTTTACGATGTGCTTAGTAGTTTGCAAATGATAGTTGTTAATCTTAAAATTTTCATATGTTCTAGATATTTTATTTAAAAAATGAACTTATTTTACTGTTAAACAAAAAAATGTTTACTGGTGTATTCCGTTATGTAAATAAATGATGATAATAATAATAATAATAATAATCAGGAAAGAAAATTATTTTACCATGAATTTCTCAGTGATATTAGTTATTGAAATAAATGGATAGCATCTAGATCCCGAAAATGTAAAATATTTCATTTTCTCTTTTATATTTTCAAATATTTGATTTATTTTATTTCTGCTATTTCTTTTCTTTTCACAATTAATTTCACCTTACAGTATTGATTTAACATAGCTCCTTCAATTTGTTTCAATGCACAGTCTCATTTATTTATTTATTGGCCTATCATTTGTTTTATTTTTGAAGGTATGGGGGATCATTTCAGTTTAACATACTTTAGATGAAAGCTTCACTGATTTTTCATATAAAGTTTGCATGTATTAATCTATGGAAAGTTTCATAATTGGCTCCACAGCCAATTGGCATAACTTGGCGGGCATAGTTTGGTGCGTAATTAATTTCCTTGTTTTAACTCACATATGTTATGTAAGTTTTACTAAAATGTATCAAAGTATTTTAGGAAAGTTAAAACACGCATAGATACACAAAAAATAGTCAGAAGTCATAAACACTTAAAAAATTGGAAAAATAAAGTTTAATGATCACTTAAATTTATACATGTCCCTCAACTTTCCGCAAATACCATATTCTTGTCATGCTACGATTTTGGTGTTTGTAAATCTTAATTTGAGTATTGTTCCTTAATCAGACCTAGAGCCAATTGGCGTAAGTGTAGTTTGGCGCAAAATTAATTTTATTTTTAAACCGTATACGTGATACCACATTATTCCAGCATCGCGTTTCTGCAGTCAACTTTGACTGTGGAATAGATTACAGGACATTAACTAATACTACATTATATAATAATAAATCGGTATTTTTCAAGTATAGGGGCCTTGGCGAGAGAAGGAAATTTGGCAACGTAATTTCTGGAAGCATATTCACTGTTTCACACAAAGAAGCAATATTTTCCAATATTTGTACAATTTATTTAATATAAAAAAGGCATTTATCTATTTTATATACAAATATAAACAAATCGTATATAAAAAACAATAATAATATCTAGAAACAAAATTTATACATGTAAATTCGGCACAGATGTCATATTGGCGCGATTTTTTTCTGGCGTAAATGTCATATACGCACCGGATACTTAACTGGCACCAAAGTGTCGTTATTTTGCTAGATATGGTTATCCGGATATAGATGATATGGTAACGAGGTTTTCGCAAAATTGGCGTCGGAAAAAAATCGCGGCAATATGGGGCGTATATGACATCTGTGCCGTAAATTCTTATAAAACAAGATGACAGTTCATAAGTTTTGTTTTCATAACTGTTTATATCAATCGGCAACAAATCGCTCTCTCCGAAGCCCAAATTGTGCCAAGATTAAAAAAAAAATAACCCGCAAAGTCCTATATACTGAAAATGGTACTTGTTAGTTATCCCGTCGACCAAATTACTGTCGCCAAATTGCAAGATTAAATGCTAATAATGGTTTGCCATAAATTAATTAATTTTAAGATTAAATGCATATAATGACCAATAAAACCAATATTTCGACGTTTTATTTGTATTTTTATTAACGTTATACTAATTTATTTGTTTTTTCGTTATTTAAAATAAAAAAAATTGTGTCAATTTGTAGAACTTGGCGAGTAGTATGGCGATTTATATAATTTGGCAAAATTGGTCGACGGGATAACTAACAAGTACCCTGAAAAAATATCAATAAATCTTATATTTAAATCTTCATTTTTGAAATGTTTCATTTTTTAAAGCCAGAACATAATTGTGCGAAATATTTTTTTACGCCTTTATTTTACTGGAATTTGAAAAATATTTTATACAATTTTGCCAATAACACAACATTTTCAATTTTTTACTATGCATTTGTTTATGGAGTGTTACCAGGAGTATACATCAGGTGGCGTAACTTACGGGACAAAGTCAGCTAATAAGTTGGTAATTATCGGGGATATTTTTACCAATAGACTTTCTCCGGATTGTCAAGTCGGTTTTATGATAAGGGAGTCTTGGCTTAAGCATGGCCATAGCCTACTATGATATATAACGGCCCGCGCATTTCGCCGAAAAAGTGACGTCGGATCCAACTAGAAACCCTGAACCAAAACTTCACAATGTGCTCTTTTTTTAAAATTTATACCCTGCCCAGATAGAAGCTTGTTTCTCATCGTCGAGGTTTCAGAATCATTGATCGTATTTTCATGTAATAAATTAAATATTTATATTCTTCAATTTCCTTCGATTTAAAAGGCTATTTTACACAAATTGTAGCATTTAGTGTTACACATACTTTTAAGATTAGCTAAATTATTTATTGTTTTCCTTGATCGTTTGGTTCATTCATGAAAAATACCGGTTCCGTTATTCTTTTTTGAATGTCCCGTATTTATATAAAAATAGCTTGGTTTCATATACACGTTTTAAAATTAAAATTTGATTTTTTATCAAACTACAGTTCTCATAACTGACTTGAAGCAGCTATTTTTGATTAATTTACTGTTACCGGTAAAATATTTGTTTTTAATATCGCCCGAACCAAGAAGAAGAAGAAAAAAAAAGCCGATCTTCCTTAAACATTAAATATTCTTATTTTTAATCAGAGAAAGAAATGGTGATCACGAATTTAAATATCGTTGCAATATTCTATGTTATCCAAGCAATTTTGATTAAATCATGTAAGGGTATTTGTTACTTAATAAATTAAATTTATTAATTAGTACAAGGAATTTTATGAGTATTTTAATATATTAAAAAAAAAATCTATCAGTTTTATTGTTTCAGCAGTGAAAATAGTAAATAAATGATACTTAGTTATCCGGTCGACCAAAAATCTATCGCCAAACTATAAGATTAAACGCCAATAATGCTTGATCGTAAATGTCACATTCACTTGACTGTAAGCAAATTACACGTGTTTATGTCATCAAGTGATTTTTATTTCGACGTTTTATTTGTATATTTATTAATGTTATACTAATTTATTTGTTCTTTCGTTATTTAAAATAAAAATTATGTCAATTTGTATAATTTGGCGAGTGTTTTAGCGATTTATATAATTTGGCGAAATTGGTCGACGGGATAACTAAGTGGTACCAAATAAATTTGTGATATTGATGTTTTAGACTAAGCATGTGTTTTTTTATTTATATATTTTTATGTGTGTTGGTTTAACAGTTTTAAAGAGAATCACCTTATATTAGTCACTTAAATAAATAGAACTTTACATTTACATTGATATGGACAGTTTATAATAACCCTTAACAGCTGTATTCGAATTAGCTGTCATTTCTAAGCTTGATTGGAATGTCAGCAGAATTTTAAACGTAACCATAGCGACATGACGTAATTTTGGTGTTTGTTTACATATCTACCCTTCCCAGGTTGTTTCAGTTACGGTCAGAGTCAAATTTCAATTTCGGGCAGGGTATCAGAGTCCTCTGGCAAGCGACTTCATACATTAAAAGCAAATCAGTCTGCCTGTAGTAGTATCTAAGTATACCTTGAGCATGGCCTTTCTTCGTTAATATTAAAAAAACTGTCGTATACAAAAATATGGAAATCGGTGGTATTATAAAGATATTTGATAAACACGCTGATGCAGGCAGTTTTCAAATCGAAGAATTACTTTCAGAGATATTTAATGCTAAAGTTGGACAAAATCGTTCCATTAAAAAAGTTTTATTGGAGCAAAAACTATACATGAGAATTTAATCATTTTTAGATCATTTTATAGGTTATAAGTTCCCGGTGTGCAGATTGCATTTTTTTTTTTTTTTATTATTTGACTATTTTTTCAGATTTTATTTCTATTTTAAATTCAGATTTTCAGTATTTCGAGAGATATTTTTTACAAGTTTAAAAAATGTTATTAATTTAAACTGTTGCCAACTGTATAAACAGCGCAAACAATAATGTTTACTTGAAATTAAAAATTTATTTACACGGGACTCTTGTAAACAGATTTTTTTTTTAAAAATTAGAATAAAATGATTACATGTTAAGAGCAGGAAAATTGCGTCATAAGAACCATATTTACACTGGAATTTTAAAAGAGAAACAAAATGTTAAAATAAAAAAATCATTACTATGCGTTAAAACCTGTAAAT
Source organism: Maratus speciosus (assembly GCA_963932465.1). Taxonomy (NCBI): domain Eukaryota; kingdom Metazoa; phylum Arthropoda; class Arachnida; order Araneae; family Salticidae; genus Maratus; species Maratus speciosus. The sequence goes on from OZ010799.1 coordinate 297,519,654, forward strand.
GGAGGAAATTCGTCATATTTAAAATGGCCAAAATATATGGCAAAACAATTTAAATTAAAAAATATATCTGCGCGAGACATTTACTTGATATTTTGAGATAATCTTTTCAACTATTATCGTGAATTCGAAGACAGTGCAAATAATATTTCCTTCTAACAACGAAAGTATTTTCACGTGAATATTAATAAGAGAAATAAAACTTTGGTGTAAATTACGTCAGATTTAAAACGATACATTTAAAATGAATTATTTAAAAGAACTATCTTATAGCGCTGTTAAAAAATACCGGGAGGCAATGACACTGTTTACTTAATTCCAGCAGCAGATATGGTCTTAAAAATCCCTAATCCAAGAAAAACGAATGGAAACCCGTTTACAGAGAGATCGCTACTGTTTTTTTTTTATTCAATATTTTTAAAGCCGATCAAATTAGCGTGCTTTTTGGATTTTGGTGTCTCTGAACGGGGGTTGGCGAGCGTAGCTCGTAGGGGGCAGAGCCGCCTAGTATAAAAAAATGCGAAATAAGAATTTTTGACATGGACATCAAGTATCCTACGCAGGAAAATACTTTAGGTTAAGCCTTGTTTGTTTTTTTATTTATGCTTTAAATTATGCAAATTACTGCTGTCAGATCAGAAAAATTTCACGATTCAGCCCCTCCCGAAGAAAAATCCTGGCTACAGGCCTGTACCGAACCCTATGTTGTATAGTTTTATAGAGTCTTATTATTCTTTTAGCAACGATTTGTTTTAATAATACAGTTAATAATTCGTATATTTATTGTACCGAGCGCGAGTAATACTCGCACTTGACTGTTTACCCAAAATTCAATAGGTAACGATGCAGCATCATTTAACCTACTAAAATTACTGGTTAATCTACTTTTTGCTTAAGAATAGGAAAATAAACATCCAATTAAAATAAGATAAAATAATATGCGTAACCTTAAGGAATATATAAAATATTAAATGGTGGCGTTTTTCAAATTGCTACACTCCAGATCCTGCAAGTGTGGAATATTTTTATTTGATTTCATAAGGAATTCGGTGAAGTTGAAACATGTAAGTAGTTTATTAAAACATGTTTTACTGTTAATATAGTATTTATTTAACACATGTAATTACTTATTGAAGTATATTATCTCTGGGTGTTGCGAATCGTTATATATTGATACCATACACATAACTTACAGCTTCGGTTTAGATGAATGACAAAATATAAAAATATGGAATTATAATTTTCTTATGCAATATAAGGTCTCCTATGATTTATTTAATCTCCTTTTTACAGGTTAGGCATAACAAAGAACTATAATAAAGATTGTGCTTATATTATAAAGATATCCTTACAGTTTTATTTTTCTTATGGATATTAAAATATTATATTTTCAAATTTTATAATGGCTTTTAATTGTCTGAGCGAAGCGAAGGCTAATACTCAGCGAAATATTACTGTCCGGACACTTTACTACTACGATGGATATTAACGCCATGTCCTACTAAAAAAAAAGCCTAATAAAAACCTTTCGTCAAGCATAACCAAAAAATATTTGTCGGATTTCGTTTCTGATTGCACCAGAAGGTAGCTATGAAGGTCGCCTACTGAATGCACCTACTATGAAAAATAAGTTCCAAACCGTTTAAAAAATATGTAGAAAAAACTCTTAAAAAAGCACAATTTTTCTGCATACGTCACAGAAATTTGGTGTGCGTCACTTTCACCGGTTGATGTTTTCGTAGACAACTGGTTTGAACACATGGAACAAATAAAAAAAAAATACGCACGCAGTAATATTGAATAGATCAGTTTCAACCACGTGATCACAAACCTTGCAACAACCCGTGGCAACCAGTTTTGGTGGGCAAACAAATAATAATACAGTATTCCGTACCACGGTGACCGTTTTTAGCCTGTTGTATAAAATATGGCATGTTGTATGACATACAATTGTGGATGATTAAAACAAAAGACATGAGTGTTTATTGATCCGGAGGTCATCTTTCTCTGGATGTCTGTCTGTCTATCATACAGCATGCAATTTTCTTGTAAAGGATGATATTATTATGCAGTAAATCCTCCATAACGGACACACCCGATTAGTGGACAACTCTATTTAGCGGACATTTTTTTCGATTACCAACCCTTAAATAACTGTACATTTTTTACTCTCAGTAGAGAACACCTCCAAATAGAGGACAAATTCTGCCCTCCCGAGGTGTTCGCTATTCAGAAGTTTTACTGGTAAAACCTCCATAGCGGGCACACCCGATTAGCGGATACCTCTATTTAGCGGACATTTTTTTCGATTACCAACTCTTAAATAACTGTACATGTTTTATTCTCAGTAGCGGTCACCTCTAAATAGAGGACAAATTCTGCATTCTCGGGGTGTCAGCTATTCAGAGGTTTTACTGTATATAATATTGATAATTATTTTACAGGGCCGCACAAAAGAATAAGAACATATGAAACGAATATAAACTAAATTCGGGATTGGTAGATCGCTGATGGTAATGTAATTTTAGGATGTTGTTACAGTCATCCGCAGCATGTTTTTAGAGTTTCGTCCATCTAACGAAACAATACCTGTCTCACTCCTTTGTCTGTCTGTTTGTCCGTCTGTCACAGAGCCCGTTCTCAGAAACTATATATGTCGGAGACTTGAAAATTTGCATACTTATAGCTGAACACCACACTACCAACGGCAAATAATTAAATTTTGAAAAAGTCTAATATTTAACCCTCTGGGCTCTAACTTGTGTATTTTAAGCAATTTTTCTAACTCAACCCCTAATTTAATTACGTTGGAGACATGAAATTTTGCATACTTATAGCTGAACATCTCACATCAAACGACAAATAATAAAATTTTGAAAAAGGCTTAATATTTAACCCTTTGGGCTCTAACTTGTGTATTTAAAGCAATTTTTCTAACTCAGCCCCTAATTAAGTTGGAGACATGAAAGTTTGCATATTTATAGCTGAACACTTGCGATAACACGATAAATCATAAAATTTTGAAAAAGTCATATTTAACTCTCCGGTCTCTAACTTCTGTATTTTAAGCAATTTTTCTAACTCAGCCCCTAATTAAGTTGGAATCATGAAATTTCGCATACTTATAGCTGAAATCCTCACATCAAACGACAAATAATAAAATTTTGAAAAATGTCTGATATTTAACATTCCGGGCTCTAACTTATGTATTTTAAGCAATTTTTCTAACTCATCCCCTAACTAAGTTGGAGAATTGAAAGTTTGCATACTTATAGCTGAAAACTTGCGATAACACGATAAATCATAAAATTTTGAAAAAGTCATATTTAACCCTCCAGTCTCTAACTTCTGTATTTTAAGCAATTTTTCTAACTCAGCCCCTAATTATGTTGGAGACATGACATTTTGCATACTTATAGCTAAACACCTCACATCTAACGACAAAGAATAAAATTTTGAAAAAGTCTATTACTTAATCCTCTGGGCTCTAACTTGTGTATTTTAAGCAATTTTTCTAACTCAGCCCCTAATTAAGTTGGAGACATGACATTTTGCATACTTATACCTGAACACCTCACATGAAACGACAAATAATAAAATTTTGAAAAAGTCTATTATTTAACCCTCTGGGCTCTAACTTGTGTATTTTAAGCAATTTTTCTAACTCAGCCACTAATTAAGTTGGAGACATGACATTTTGCATACTTATACCTGAACACCTCACATGAAACGACAAATAATAAAATTTTGAAAAAGTCTATTATTTAACCCTCTGGGCTCTAACTTGTGTATTTTAAGCAATTTTTCTAACTCAGCCACTAATTAAGTTGGAGACATGAAATTTTGCAAACTTATAGCTGAACACCTCACATCAAACAGCAAATAATAAAATTTTGAAAAAGTCTAATATTTAACCCTCTGGGCTCTGACTTGTGTATTTAAAGCAATTTTTCTAACTCAGCCCCTAATTATGTTGAAACATAAAAATTTGCATACTTATAGCTGAACACCTCACATCAAACGACAAATAATAAAATTTTGAAAAAATCTAATATTTAACCTCTAATATTTTGTCTCGCGCAATTTTTAAATTTAAACTGTTTTGCAATACTATTTTTTGTTCATTTTGCATAATAAGTGTAATGTGACGTAATTTGTTCTATTTCAGATTTCTAACGCATGTTAATGAATTTATTTTACAATATCCTTTCTCTTTTAAAATTCACATGTAAATATAGTTTTTATGGCGTAATTTCCAATAAGTGCCTGCTTTTTATACCTAATTATTTAACTGTAATTTGAAGGTTTTTTTTATGTTTATAATAGTAACGTGTAAATAATTTTTTTATATGAAGCAAACATTATTGTTTGCGCTTTTTATACAGTTGCCAACAGTTTAAATTAATACCATTTTCTAAAATATGTAAAAAATATCTGTCAAAATGCTGAATATTTGAATTTAAAATAGAAATAAAACCTCAAAAAATGAGTCAAATTAAAAAAAAAAAATTAATGAAATCTGCAGACCGGGATCTTCTATTGAATAAAATGATCTAAAAATGATTAAATTCCCGTGTGTATCTTTTGCTCTTATAAATTGTTTTTAATGGAACGATTATGTCCAACTTTAGCATTAAATATCTCTTAAAATAATTCTTCGATTTGAAAACTGTATGCATTAGTGTGTTGATAAGACATTTCGCTATAATACCACCGATTTTCATATATTTGTATGCAATAGTTTTCTTAATATTAACGAAGAAAGACCTCCGGTCACAAAAAATTCAAAACCGGCGGCGGCGGCGGTGACAGCGTTAGTTACTTTTCATAGAATAGAGAGATATATAAAAATGAAAACTTGTCTATCTGTCTGTTTGTAATTCTATAAAAAATCCACAATTTGGAAGCCAAAATTGTGAAGAGATACGTACATGTGTATTAAAACATGGCCGAGACAACTAAAGTAATCCGGAATCGAAATAACTTATAGTTAATTTTTAATTAATAAAAACCACCAATTTAACAGCAATTTCTTATCAAATTTAAACATTTTTCGTTATAGCAGTTGCCAACAATTAAAAAACACAATAAAATTATTACTACAATAATTAATTTTCTACTGCAAGATTTCCACGTGAAAAATGAAAATTAAATAAATAGTTTGCCGAATTTAAAAAAAAAGGTGAATATTACGTCATAACTTTTCTATTGCAAGATATTCACGTGAAATATGAAAATGAAATAAATGGTTTGACGAATTTAAATGAAAGTGAATATAACTTCATAACTTTTCTATTTCAAGGTTTCCACGTGAAAGAGGAAAATATTACGTCATATTGGAAATATAAAGGGCATGGTGGATATAGTATAACGTCATATGAGTGTGAAAAATGTATTGAAGCATAATAAAAACCCGATTAGGGAAATATTGGCGTATTTTAACATTATTGCTCCAATTATAAATTGAAATAAGTTCATTTATAGCTGTATTCTTTTGCGTCTGTTATATACATTTATAGATTTTTATATAGCGTTTTCATATGATTCATTCAACAACATTTCGACTGCTTTTTTTAATGTTTGTTTTGTGTTGTATGTTAAATTTTGAAATTGATTTTTCAGAACAAACATCCTTCAAATTCTGGGCAACGCCGGCACTTTAGCTTGTAACAGATAAATGGCTTTTGTATCTGTACATCTAATGCTAATATTATAAAGCGTTATAATATTATAAAGTATATAATATTATTAATACTTGTACGTTTGTGAGGTGTTATCTCTGAAACTACATAGCCAACTTAATTGTTGGTGGCCATCTCTGCTCCGAAAAAAAGACTATTTTATGTCAGTGCAAGAACCTACATCGCTGCAGGAGCAAAAAAGTTCTAAAATTGTGATTTCTGCGATATTGATTGGGTTAGAAACTTTAAGTTTGGTACGGTAGTTACTTTTAAGATGTAAATACTCGTAATGAACGCTCTCTAAAAGGTTCAATTTGACGGATAAACGTAAAAATTTCTAGAAAGGTTCTAAACTATGTTTTATTTGGAATACTGAAATTTTTGGGATACTGTTGGGGTTAGAAACTAGAACTTTGGCATGGTAGTAATTAATGAGATGTAAAGGCTCGTTGTAGAACGAATTCTGAAAAATAGAAAGACTGAACAAAGCGGAAAAAAGATCTAAAGATGATCTATGTAACGAAGAACATAGAACTGTTAGGAATATAAACATGAAAATTGACATGGCAGTATTTATCATGACGTAAATTCTCGCAATAGAACAATTTCTAAAAATGTTGCTATAAAAAACAGTGCAGAAACAAAAAAACTTTCAAAAATTTTCTATTTCTCTGTTACTGCTGAGCCTAAAATTTTGAAATTTTGCTTCGGGTTAGTTTTAAAATATACAATTGTCTCTATGAATGGTTTCTAAAAAATTAAAAATTTAAAAAGATGAAATTAACGGAAAGCGATCTCAATTACCATTAATTTGGAATTATTAGGTACAGCAACTTTAAATATTTCATAATGCTGCATTTCCTCCGTAAAACATGCAATTAAAAAGCAACAAAACTGATAGATACCCACCTAGCATTAAATAAATTGTGTAAATATTGAATAAAGACCTGTTTGAAACAGTGAGTAGGTTGCCCGAAAGTACTTGTTAAAATGTTCCTTCTCTGGGCTTTTCTCTGTCTCGCCAAGGCCTCTAACAGAGGGAAGTGCCGTTTTAAATGTGATATGAATTTTTTATCCGATTCATTTTTCTAGACATTTTATCATAAGGTCATATTATCAATTATCATTAGTAGATTTTTTATATATTAACTTATTCTGGTGAATATTTGTAATCGGGTTCATATTGGCGTATGTTAGCTTGAATGATTTGCTGAATAAGTATGTATGGATTTGAAAATTACTTCAAATGACACTTTGACAGCTCAAAAGTTATGCAGACGATATATTCAGATCTTGTGTCATACTTTATGTTGTAATCATTGTCGATTTCGTTTATTTAATACATGCTAAATACAGCTCAACTTGTGCAGAATATGTTTGAAAACAAAACAATACAGCGTATGTAGCGGCCAGCATACACTCATCATTTAAATCCGATCGAGCATATCTAAAACACACTCTAACGAAGCATTGCATGCCACTTTTGATGTATTCAGTACTTTGATACTATATTAGATTTTGAGAAGAGTATTCCTTAAATGTTATCGACAACCTCATTGCATCCGTGGAAAACAGATATTGTACAATATTAACTATTCCGGGGGGGCACACACCATATAAAGTATAGTCCATTCTTTTTAAACATCATATATTTGTCATTTAAAGTTACTCAAATTGGTGCGGAGCGTCTGATTATGCTCTTGACATATTTTTATAGTGTAAAATTCCGATATAAGTAAATTAGTGTTTCATTTTCTATTTTACTTGGAATTGCGTACTTTCAATTTTATATCCATGCGTGGCTGTCTTGAATGGTTTCATTTCCCATTCTTTTAAACAGTGTATACGAATTTATATATAAGATTTTGTAATTCTACAATTCGTTTATTTTCATCATTTCAATTTTTTTCGCAGCATATAGACAATTAAAGATAACATCTCATTTTCTTTGCTTTCACATGTTATTATTAAATCTATGTTCTCAGTAATATCGCTCAGACTAATCCCACTGAGGGAAGTCCTAGTTTGAGTAAGAGATAATAGACTTATTAAACTTAATATATGTTATCAAAATAAAATTTTTGCAGACAAATAACACACGAGGCTGAAAGATAATTTTTGTTTTCTGTATCATCTTTTTTTGTTTTCGAACATTAAGATGAGTCTTCTTATTATTGTTCTTTGTGTATTTCTTTAGAAAGTTAATTATTTGTTTTAATTATTTTCAAATACAAAATGTAAATTTATTCTATAATGTATTAAAAGTTTATTATATCAATTGTTTGAAAAGGTGATTTAATTTCTTTTTAAATCTAAATTATGTGTTTAATTAAATCTACTAATCCATCTGAGCGACAATAACCTAAATTCATATTCAGAAGATCAGCAGATATAAAGCAAAAGAAGTACACATTAATAAACAGAATCTAATTTAATAACTTTATTGTATTTTAAGTAATTTTAATACTTCTTTTCAATTATCCACAACGTACAAACACATACAAGGCATTCGGTAAAGAATGTCCCAATTTTTAATGTCAAAGTGCCCTTTAGTATAAAAAAAATTAAGATGGGATTAGTGACACATGCACTCAATTTTATTTAAAAAAATAATAGATAAAGATGCAGTAGATAAAAAAAAAACAATATGCAATTAAGATTTTTTTTTCTCGTTTCTGCGTAAAGTATACACTCCCAACTACATTATCCAGGAAAATAAATGTTGTATGTATAAAATTAATATTTAATTTTTAAAATTTAAAAATTATTCTCACTAATGCGTGATTAAGTGTGCGCGCATGATAAAACTCTGAATTATGCATATAGAAAACAATTTTTGACCAACGTAGAACCATAACACACCTACTTCTAATTTAAAATCAAAATATATGCAAATAGTCTTAAATTTTAGCTCAAAATAAAAAAAAAAGTACAAAAATTTCTAACATTTTTTCAAGTTTTTCAAATTCAAAATATATATATATATATATATATGATTTTTTTTTTTTTGTTTTTAGCATGTAGACTATAAAGCAACGCATATTTGGTTATTTTTTTTAAAGCAGTAGCTTATGTAGTTTAAAAGTAACAGTGCGCACAAACTCCAAATTTACTAATCTGAGAAAACACTTTTTAAAGTTTAAACATTTATGGACATTCAATTATACTCACCGTCTATAAATGATTATAACTCAAGAAATAAAGCAGATTTTTTAATGGGGCTTTTTGCATACTGTTGAGAAATTTTAAAAAGTTCAGAATAAACCAAAAAACGAAAACTGATTTTTTGAAAGTTTAAACGTCCTGTACCCCCTTAAGTAAATTAGTTCAGTTTCAAGCTCAAGTACTAAACTGGGTAAGATTTATTAAAGTCAAACCCTAACTTAAGTAAAAATGGCTACCCGAACCGTTCGCGGGAAAAGAAGGGAAAGTTCACCTCGTATCACTTGAAACTCCGGAAACACTATATTTAAAAATTGCACAATACTGCAAGACCACTAAAAAGAAAATCCCGTGAATTCTAGCTTACCTCTAGGTACAGTCCTCAGTTGGAGTGTCATAATCAAATTTGAATATATTTGCTGAAAATACGAAGATTTATAAAAGCTCAAAAACTGGCTTGAGCACTCACGGGGCAATGGCACTCGATAAAAGCTACCTCTACTCACTACTATATATACTAGCTAGTCGGCCACAGCAATCTAATTAACGCACTACTGCATAAAATGACCGTGACAATCAGATTCAGGGAGATTCAACCATACTTGCGAATGTAAATGGTTGGCAGTTCTGTTCCAGCAAGTATTAGAATCAGGACGGTACGCTCATTAACGAAACTCAACAACAGTGATGAATGGGTAAAAAATCCGAGGGTATACGCACTAGACAGAGGATATACGTTCAAGGAAGCGGATGTACCCTACACACTATACACTATTGCTTTTTTGAGAAACAGAGGGTATACGGTGTGCTTTAAATAAATCTAGAAGGTATACAGCGTATACCGCCGCATACCCTCGACTACATCACTGCTCAACAATCCATTTGACACTAGACTGCTATCATAAAGAAAGTATCTAGCAATCAATGGCAGATTATGCAAAGAGATTTGACCGAGGAAGCCGGGGCATTTGTCCCACATCTCCGTATATTAAACAGAATTTGGTGATTTAAACCTTCACTGCACGATTTTTTTCTATTTTTATGAAAAAAAGTACTTGAAATCTGTATATTCGTCTAATAAAGAAAAAAATAGTAAAAAAAATATTTAAAATTTTTAGCTAAAATTTGATATTTGTTGTTGCATGCCGTATGTACAGAATTCGGGTTTTAAAATATTGTATTGCTATATTTTGCAACTAAATGAGCTTAAAATAATTAATTTTATCTGCTTAACTATCTGTGACTTTATTTATATTAATATATTTAAGTATCCAGTAAAAATAATGAAAGTAAATCTTATCTTAATGGCTTGATCGATTTTTTTTTTTTTTTTTGTTTCCGATGAACAAATTCTAATTTTTTGTCAAATGAAGCCCTCTAACATGGGCAAAATAAGTTATTCCATTCTTTAGACTGTTCTTCATCAGGGACAGAGATCATATTGACCAAATTCATGGCACATAATGAGAATTATACTGTTTTTATGTATGTACCTGATATGGCACGTGAGTCAGTGAAGTTTAACAAGGCGTGATTACCATAAACAGTATGAAAAGGAAAACTATGACATAGCTCATTCAGTTCAAAAGAAAAAAAGATTTTTCGCGATTATATAAAAATTTCTTCTTTCGTAATTTTCGGTATGAATTTGGAATTTCCGTAAAAAACAACCTCTGATAAACACAGTTATTTAAACAAAATACAATACTTGCAAGTATAAGTCGCCTTTAAAATCAAAGATCATTTACTAAACGCACTGCGTTTCCCCTTATCTTTTTTTCTTTATAGAATATATTTCTTTTGACTAGTATTTTTTTACAGTTTTTTTTCCTTAGTTTAAGAGATTTTTGCTTGATTGTAAGAATCGCTCAAAGAAATAAATTAGCTGAAAAAAAACTTTTAATACTAAATCCATTTTTTTAAATGTTTCATTTTCTCTATTTTTGCTTGAGAATTTCCTTTTCTTCTAAGGCATTTATATTGTTGACTCTTTTCAATAATTCAGAAAAAGAAAAGCTAATGACAAGTGCTTTATAGTTTCTCGGTGAATGTTTCATCTAAATTCGTTTTACAAGTGAAGATAACTGTGTTATAGTTGTTCTTCGCATTTCCATAAGCTCTTAAATAATAAATAAAAAACTGATATAAAAGGTAAAGAAAAAAGAGTATGATATTATACTTTTAGTTCACTGAATTTAATTTTTCACCCTTTTCATTTTTCTTTTAAATCACATTTATTAAATGGAAATAGAAATTATTATTATTTTTTTTTTTTAGCCTTTTGAATATATTCATTAAGTGGCTATAAAATATTTATGTGCAGTTATTAGGGAGGAAGTAGCCATTATTGGCAATAAATTACACAGCTTTAAAATAAACAATAAATGCTTATATAGTATTAATATAATTTTTTTGTTAAGTAAATTGTTTCAGCAAAAAGCCTGAATTGTAAATTGTACAAACAGTATAATTTCCCGGTAACTTGGATAGGAATTATTTTTCTTCGTTTATAGACATGTATTGGCTTCATATAACTGGAGGATTTTGTAAAACGTAATTGCGTCTTAAAAAATGTCATGTAATATTTACTTTAATTCGAAAATTAAATCGAATAAAAAAAATATTACGACATACTATCGCAAAAGTGTATATGATTTTGTACATAAACTACAATTTATCCTGATTGTCCGTCTTTCAGAAGTTAAGGATTATAAATAGATTTTAAAAAAATATGTAATAAAAGCAAAAACGAAATGTAAAAGAATCCAATTTCATAAAGCATATCTGTCACAAAATATGTACCTTTTTTATACCTTATGTCTTGTTTCGTATTATTTCGTTTTGTAAATCAATTTGAAATAACATGTGCTGAGTTATTATAATCTTTACTTATACATGTATATCCTTCACATTTTTTTTTCACATTTTTTAGATAATATACAAGGTGATTATAATTAAAGTCCTACATTCAAAATGCTGTAAAAAAAAGCACGACTGGTCAGAAAGACTTCAAATTTGAACTGAATGTACTGGAAGAAGGAGGAAACAGTATGGCGTGAAAAAAAATCCAAAGTGTATCAATAGATGGCGCTGTAAGCGGCAAACTATGCAAATTAAAAGACATGCACACGACACATTGCATTTGGTACAAGAACGCGGTGTACTTGACGTTCCCGTCATGATGCATTTGAGTAGCTTGTTATGAGTCTCTCAATGAAGAATCGGTGAAGCTCTTTTAAAAGAACGGCGACTTTGCGCTTGCAGCTTTAAAGAAATTTCGGTCATTACGGAGTATGAAAAAAGGCTGTAGTTCTATGTCTGCCAAGGGTCTGAAGAATATGATCAATAAATTTGAAGCGACAGGTAGTTTTGAAGTGAAATCTGGATGAGGGAGGAAATAAATTGCTTCGACGTCAGTAGAAAATGTAGGCACAGCATTAGAGGAAGGTACGAGCAGTGATGTGCAAACATACAGTGCACTGCGAATTGCCCGATCATTAGACATGCCTGTGAGCACGGTGCATAAAATTACACGTAATATCCTGCATTGCTATACTTACAAAATTACCATGTTCAGGAGTTGCTTCCTGCAGACCTGCCACGAAGACAAACGTTTGCTCTGGAATTTCTCGCTCGCATGGAAGTGGAAAACGAATGGCCATGCGACATTTTGTGGGCAGACAAAGCCCATTTCCATGTCCAGGGGTTTGGCAACACACAAAAGTGCAGGATATGGGACAAAGAAATTCCATTCGCAACTCAGCCAGTACCTTGTATTCGTCAAAGGTAACTGTGTGGTGCTGGTTAATAGTATCGTGTATGGTAGAGCCATTTATGTTTCGAATAGATGAGTCCTGTGGCTCTCGTTACCTGCACCGTAAATGGTAAACTGTATGAGAGTATTTTGCGCAACAAGGTCATTCCAACATTTCAAGAGCGTGGATGTCTGGATAGAATCATTTTCATGCAAGGTCGCACCCCTCCGCACATCGCAAATCTAGTCATGCAACTGCTGAAGAGGCATTTCGGAAATAATCGATTCATCAGCCATCATTGTCCAACAGCCTGGCCTCCAAGATCACCAGACCTCAATCCTTGTTATTTATGGCTTTGGTGATATCTTAAAAATGTTGTGTACAGTGGTTCGATTGCAAATTTAGCTGAATTGAAGGCACGGATTACGCAACACATTCACAATGTCACCCCTGAGACACTCCAGTCTATTGTAAAACATGCTGTTTATCAGTTTCAACTTGTGGCGGACAATGGTGTACAGCATATGGAACCTGTTTTCTGCATGCATATCGATAATTAAAAGTCAAATAACTATGTGCTTTTTATGCGGTTTTTAGCCCAAGGACAATTAAAAAACGAATCATTATGTGCTTTTTATGCGGTTTTTGTTTCAAGGACAATTAAGAAACGAATCATTATGTGCTTTTTATGCGGTGTTTAGCCCAAGGACTTTTAAAAGCCGATCTTTTCCATCCAATGTGATAAAACTTTGCCGTGGTGGTGGGCTTTCCACTAAGAATACCACAAATGTTGACTAATTTGGAAGTATTTTTTTCCCAAAACAACCGAAACACTCATGCACATTGAACAGTATGGTTGCTTTATTGTGCAACTCATGCCAAAGCCGTCCTATTTCGATTAAACTAAACAGTCGTTTTTTCGATTGTCACTTGTAGCCGAATCCACTTTCATTATGCCGCTTACAGCGCCATCCATTGATGAACTTTGAAACATTTCTTTCTTATGACATACCATTTCTCAATCTTCCAGTATATTCAGTTCAAATTTGAAGTCATTCTGACTAGTGGCTCCTTTTTACAGCATTTTGAAAGTGGGACTTTAATTATAATCACCCCGTATTTATGCGCATTTTTTAGTATTTATTATTCAAATGCGTAAAATGGCAGTTTTATTTAGGCATGATGTTTAGCAACTTTATTGTTCTCGATTTACAAAGTTAAAGAAACAGTAAAAAAAAATAACTAAAACTGATATTCTATTCCTCATTATATATTAAATATTAATGCGTAAGTCATTTTCTTAAAAAAAATTGAAACACCGTGTAAAAAAAAAAAAAAAAAAAAAAAAAAAAAAAAAAAAAAAAAAAAAAAAAAAAAAAAAAAACTCATTTTAATTTTATATTTTCCAAACTTAATTGTAATGTCTTTAAAAATTTGCCTAATCCCTTATCATAAATATGAAACATAAACAAGAATTATTTTTACAATTACGTTCACAAATCTAAGTTAAAAAATTTTAATTTATAGAGCAGATTTTAAATTATAAAAACATTTTTTCAGAGTAATATTTAACTTCAGTTTCAGACAAAACTATTTTTATCCTGTTTACTACTCTCTTAATAATCTCTTCTATCAAAATAATGTTGACTTATGTAAAATTTAAAAACGGTTTTTACAGCTTAAGAGACTTATACTTGTATGTTTCCAGAGTAATAGTCATTTTAACTTTCGACGCTCTTCAGCTGTTTTTTTTTTTTTTTTTTTTTTTTTTTTTTTTTTGTTAATTAAAAATAACAATTCGAAAATTTTATTAAACTGCGCTTCTTTTAAATTACGTATTAAGAAAGTAATTATGCCTGCTTACTTAATTAAAAAAATGCGAGCTTTGAAATAATGCAAAAAACATCAATATAAACGTTGAACAAAAAATAACAAATCACCTCGTATAAGTGTCAATACAATAAATTTGCATTCTGTTAAATCAAGATTTTTTTCGAGTAAAAATGCAAATTATATACAATGTGCCGACTAATATTCTTTTCTGACCCACTCCCCGATTACCTTCACAACAGCCATAGATATATCGAACTGTGAAACACGGGATAACGCTAAATTTTAATAGTAATCGCCGCCCTATTTAATATATGAAATTCTGTGATTAAATAACTCAAAGATTACTGGATTAAAAAAGCGGTATTCCGCGGGGCGCAGATTGATAATTCTGAACATAGATATGCAGTCTAAACATGCATAATGCATTATTGCCTTTGATGGACACTATTAGCGTACACTATCTTAGCGTTTCACTATCTATCTATATTATAAAGGACAAACATATCTGTGCGTAACGCATACGTCATTCTGCGAATGGCAACACTTTGAAATTTGTAATGAAATTTTGGTTTTGCAATTTTCTCTACTGCAAATTTTTAAACTTCTAAACATTGCATATTTTAAATTTTTACACCGTCGTATAAGGAAAAAAATGCTCTTTTAAATGCAATTTGTTTGAAAGCTGTATCTCAATTTATTTTTGAGATATTAATTTTTTTTTATAGTTTTTAACACCAATTTTCTAATTGTGGCAACTGAAGTACATCATTTCTATTAAAAATGGTTTAGTTATCTTTATTGATTACATTCTTACTGCTGCCATTTTTCTCATTATAATTAAAAGTATCTTTTTAAAAAATTTGAACAGAAAATGACGTTACGCTTTAAAAAAGACACAATTTCCCTGGTGATGCTGTTATATTTCACTATTTGTTTATTTCACTGATATTGAGTTTGAGACAATAGGCAAAATATTTCAGCCACTGAAAATGACGTCATATTTAAAAGAAAATTATAATTTTATTTGATAAAACGAGATATTTCCCCTTTAATACGTCTTTGAATTTTTGCGCGCAGGTTACAGAGATTATACTAAGACCTCAAATCGAGAGTGGGAATTTTCCGATGGAAAGTTGTAATAGTTGACAAACGTGACTTCCAGCTTGAAATGACTTGATTCGGTTCAGATTTAAAGGAGGGGGGGGGGGGTGTAATTCTATGATTATGTCAAGATAAACTCATTTTTGCTGATTTTTCATTTCGTAATACCAAGCATTAATTGATAACTTAATCAAAATTACTATCTTGATTATATGTTACTGTTTATGCATATGAATAAAGTTTATTTTTTCAATAATTTTAACAGTTGGGGTTTATGAAAAAAGTATTTTGTTAAAATATGTCTTTGGAGAGTTAAACTAGCAAGTGTAAGATGAACTTTTTTTTGTAATTATTGTTTTCGATAAATTTGATGCAACAGCTCTTTTGTAAACATTTTCTTTCGTCGAAATTCGACGTGGTCCACCTCGTCTTAATAAAATAAACGTTACCTTGCTTCGATGACTTTATTAGTAAATGGTGTTCGCTTTATAACGGCACACTCCTGAATGTAAGTTGGGGTGTATTTTATTTGGTGAGAGAAGACTTGTTTTTCATGGCTTTTAATAAAGTTATTTTTACATGTAAAATACCATTCCATACTAAGTACAGGAAACTGTATAACTCTGTAATTGACTTTTTCTCCTATCTCATACCTCTTTTAGGATTTTGTGTTCGTCCGATATTTTCGTAATAATCATAACAGTCCACATGTTAAAACTGCTTTTTACTTTCTTCTATCTTGACAAGAAGAAAGTATTGGTTCCATGAAAATTTTCGAATTCCTGTTTTCGACGGATTTATACGTTTTAGGGGTCAGAGATTCCAAAAAACATGTTTTTACAAAATGTCTGTCTGTGAGTCTGTCTGTCTGTCTGTCTGTCTGCCTGCCTGTCTGTCTGCCTGTCTGTCCGTCTGTCCGTCCGTCTGTCTGTATGTGACACAAATTTTGTGGGTGCTCTATCTCAAGAACTAATGCACGGAATTTAATAAAAAATTATATTCAGGTAGTCCCTGATATATATTGGAACTGATTAGTTTTTGGTGTAAATCGCCCTGCAGGTGGCGCTGCTATGTAGCATTTTTCAGGATTTCCGCAAAAGCTCTATCTCAAGAACTAATACACGGATTTTTATAAAACCCCAGGTTCCGTTAATACTTGATATGAATTGGTGCTGGTAAGGTTTTGGTGCAAATCGCCCAACAGATGGCGCTGCTATGCTGCATTTTGTAGCATTTACACGATTTTCGTAATAGCTCAATCTCAAGAAATAATGCACGGATTTTCTTCAAAATTCAGATTCAGTTAGTGCTTGACATGAATTGACGTTTTGCCTCTTGTGGTGTAAAGCGTTCAACAGGTGGCGCTGCTATGCTGCATTTTTTAGATTTCCGCAATAGCTCTATCTCAAGAACTAATACTTGGGTTTTCAACAAACTTCAGATTCATGTATACCTGGATATGAATTAGTGCTGTTTATGTTTTGGTGTAAATTGCTCACCAGGTGGCGCTGCTATGCAGCATTTTTCACGATTTCCACAATAGCTCAATGTCCAGAACTAATGCACGGATTTTCATCAAACTTTAGATTCAGTTAGCCCTTGACATGAAATGATGTTTTGTACCTTTTCGTTTAAATCACTCAACAGGTGGCGCTGCTGTGCTGCATTTTTCAGAATTTCCCCTACAGCTCTATCTCAATAACTAATGAACGAATTTTCATCAAACTTCGAATTCATGCATACTTTGATACGAATTGGTTTTAAATTGATGTAATTTCTTATACTATTTAAATGATTTAATTGACGTGATTTATATAGAAGAAAGTTTTGTGATGGCCACAACATACTAGTTTCTTTTTTTTTTCATCTAAATGCACATAAATTATGTATTATTGTAGTTACCTAAACAATCCGTTTCATTTGATAATCATTTTGGACGTTTTGTAAAAAATTAAATTTTATCCTCTTCAAATTATAAGTCTGCCGTACATTTACCGTGGAGTATTGCTCCCAATTAAATCCAGCGTCATCTACTGGAGGTAATTTTAAAACTTCTGACGAAGTTGCGATTTCTTGTCTTTTGAATGCAGTCGTTTTACTCCGATCAAGAAAGTCACTTTTAAGGACAGAGACTTCTTCTGAAAGCCGAAACTGCCTGTAGGTGTTGACGCAGCACTAAGTGTTTCTTTCCTGGAGACAATGAGCATAAAGAAAAAAACAAACGTACAAAGAATGCTAGGGAAAATAAGCACATAGAGAAGTAAGCACAAAGACTATCACTCTAATTTAAACCAGAAAAATTACAAGAGCAATAAGCACAAAAAGTATAAATCTAATTTAAACAACAACAAAAAAAAATTACTCATGTAATTTTTTCTGGTTGAAAAGTCATTTTTTTTTAATTTGATCATAATATTTGTTTTTATTTTAAAAAATAATTAAAAGAACGGAAGGGCGGCTATGCAATTTTAACTTCTAGTACTATTTGATGGTAAGAAGGGTCATATCATACATTAAAATATGTGTAACCATTCTGATGTTTAATTCTACATTCATAAATTATAATTTAATATGACTAACAAAATTATATTTTCACACATTTTTATTTGTTTAAAACTTTTCGCCGCTCAAGCGATTTCTTTAGCTTACTGTTGTTTGTGTGTGTGGGTGGGCGAGGGGATATGTCTCACTTTAACAATCATAGCTGTAAATGTATTGTAAGACTCTAAAACCATATTATAAAGACATTAACTTTCATTTTGTGTAATGAAAATTGTAGGATTTAGATGTTGGAAAATCGGGTCTTTCAGGTAGGTAAAATTGGTAAATTTTTAGTATGTTATTCATCACATCTGAAAATACAAAAAAAAAAAAAAACTGTTGTAAAAACTTTTTGCTGCACATTTTTTTAATGAACTATTATTTTAACACAATCAAACTGATTGTTAAAGTTATCATTCGAATTGAATATTTCCAACTCAGCGAAAAAATGCCCAGGCTGGGAATTGAATCCTGATCTTTTGGCTTGCAAGGCCAATGCTTTACCGTTTAAGCTAACTGGGCCGACAAACAGCCAGCATATTTCTTTCAGATAACCTCTGATCGCCCAGGTTATCTGACCAAAATATGCTGGCTGGTTGTCGGCCCAATCAGCTTAAAAGGTAGAGCATTGGCCTTGCAAGCCAAGGATCTGGGTTCGATTCCCAGCCTGGGCATTTTTTCACTCAGTCGGAAATATTCAATTCGTATGATAACATTTTTTCGTGTTAGTTGATATTTTTTCGTATCTGCAGTAGTCTAATTCCATTTAACATCTTTCAATAACTATTTTAGTCTGAAATATTTCCCCTTTATTTTAATTCTTTAAACTTTTATCGGGTAGGATTAAATTAAACTACTTACGTATGAAAAAGTAATATCATGCAAACAAAGGGCATGTTTCTTTTCTTCTTAAAGTTTTTATTTAGAAGTACTTATTTATAATCTTCTGAAACAAAATAAGATTTTTCGATTATTTTACTAGTCCTCTTTCTGAAGTATTAAAAAAAATAAATGATTTTAATTACGATTTTTCTATTTAAAAAGAAAGTAAAGAAAACTCGACATAATCTACTACGGGACTTTTAAATAATGAAATTGTTGGTACTTTTTTTAGTTTAAATCAAGTATCACATTTTCTTCAGAATTAAAAAAAAAAAAAAAAAAAAAAAACTAAAGTCGATTTATTAAAGCAAAAAAAAAAAATCATTTTTAGATATTTTACCCTTTCAAATATTAAATGTAAAAGTAACATCTATCGTTGCGCATGCTTAAAAACCGTTTTCTTTAATAAAATAGTTTTGAATTTTAATATCGTTTGCTAAGATTTTCTTTAAATTTTAACGATACATTATAAATTGCAATGATTAAAGTAAAGTCAAATAAATTTAAGTACTTTTTTAAGTTGAAATTTCCAGAAAATTAAGTTGATGTATGCTTATAATATTTTTTTCTCTTTTAACAGAGATCACTCCATTGCCAGACATTGGAATGAATTGCTTTCACTTTCAAATCCACGTTCATAATATATGACTTGAAGTTCGAAAAAAAAAAAAAAAAAACTCTCCGAAATGAAATAAATTATCTTCCTTGGAGAATTATTACTCCAGCTTTTATTTTCAGAATGTTATGCTTAAAATTTCTCTCCGAAGTTTTAGATTATTAATTCATTTAGGAACTCAAATATTTTTAAATAAAATTTAATTTATCTAATGTACTATTTTAATCTATGTTATACTAATGTTGAACTGTTAAATCATTTAAAAATTATTTTTCAAAGCAAAAGTTGCATTTAAAGTAATAACTTATTTCTAAATTCGTTGTATGTCTAAAATGAACTACGCATTTTATTCGAACAGCTGTTTGTTTATAAATGTATCGTGCAGTTATGTATAAATAAACATATAATATCTTCATTCTAAATATTTTATTAAGAAAATATCTAAGCCTTATTTAATATCCCACATTTTGAAAGGAAATATCTTTATTTCTAATACATTATAAAAAAAAATAGACCTGTTTTCATCAATTTATCTGCTAGTTTTAACTTTAAAAAGAAGAAAGAATTAATGAAGTATCAGCATTAGTTCTAAAACTCATTAACAATTTAAACATATGTAAAAAGCACTTTCCTTTGCAATTACATTAGTTTCGAAATAAAGTAAATTGCGGACAAAGTTAGGAACATGATGGCGGAAATGTCTTGTAATAGCAAAAACGCGGATACGATTTTATGCTTTCCGATTTCGTGAATAAAATCAAATGACATAAATTAAATTACAGTAAACCCAAAAGCGATAGAAAACCCCTCTCCGAATAAAAAGTATCTAAGATGAATCCTGAAGTCTTATCTTAAGATACAAATTTATAGGCACACATTTCCATAAATGAAAAGCATAAAATGGTTGCTTTAGTATCAATTTCGAACACCCGACTTTAACTACGAATTTGTGTACTTAGAAATTTGTGTAAAATATGGAAAGATGGCCGCCAAGCCCATCATGCATAATTAAAAAAAATTAAGTTTCAGAAACACTTTATGATGTATTTAGTAAAGGAGAGAACGCTTTCTATCAACATATACGTAAGTACTCGACTTACATATGGTATATATTTAATGGAAAATGTTAAAAACGTACCATAATATAAGCTTGGAAATTTGATATCACACCATTTTTTAGCCACGACTTTCATCTTTCTTTCATTCTTTCTTTCTTTTCTTTTTTTTTTCTTTTTAAAAAGTTGTTTTTTGGTAGATAGAAAATTCCGGAAGCAATTACGTGTTTCTCTCGAGACGGACAATAAAACTGTCCCGTGGCAATTTGCCAATGCAAGATGAAATAGCCTTATTTTAAAACACGGGATAGTTATTCCCAGGTGAATAAAGAAAGAAGTAAATACAGTAATAGAGAGAAGAGAAAAATAACATTTGGTGTCTTAAGTATATCAAGTAGCAAATTAGTATTTACAAAATATATATGTGAAAAATCTTAATCCAGGAGAATAGTGCAAATCCGTTTTGTTTCACTAAAACACGAGCCGGATCTTTCAGGCGGCAGGCTACTTTTTTCCCCAAAATATGCAAGACATTCTACATATTTATTAAAATATGGTCGACCGAGTTCACATTCAATACTGATGTCTTAATACATCATTTAATAATCCAATTACTAATAAGATTATTCATTAATGACTGTGATTCATTAATGTAATAAAATTTTCTTTCAGAAATATTTATCAACTGTTTCTTATTATTGCGCTATGCCTCATCAGTGCACTTTTGAGTTATGTTTTTGAGCTTTGGGTTATTAAAAGTTCAAAAATATCCTTAAAAAACACGATAAATGGGACAAGGGGCAATCGAAAATTGGATTATATAGGTTTTTTAACCCACCATTTAAGCAGGGGGAGTTGTGAGATGATTGCTTTTCCCATCACAGGTCTACAGCATCATTTCAGCATGCAAACATAATTAATGACATTGGAAATTTATCTTAAAATTTCTATAGTTGTAAAAATTTCAAATTATTATTAATTACTAGAATTGTCTAATAGAAAAATGTGCCATCACTTAAAAAATAAAGAGAAACATTTTTTTTATTAACGCCCAAAAAAACAACATTTTAAACTCATGAACATTTATAAATTTTAATTCATATCGGAAAATCAACTAGATATTTGTAGAGTGTGATACTAACCATCAAAGCGTGCAGAGGAGAAGTAAAACCCATAAATTCTGTCATCCACTTTAATATCAAAGTAATTCGATTGTAAACATGTATATATATGTTACATTATTAGATCTAATTCCGCGATTTCCTTAACTTATTCTAAATTACTACTTTATATTCACTAAATCCTTATCCTTAAATAATCTCTATCGTTAACTCTGTTAAATTCCCTTTAATTTAATGTCTCACTTGTCTTAATCGCTTAAATATTACGTTTTTAGTATTCTTAAATTAAATGTTCCATTCCCGCGTTTTTTTCTTTCGAGATTATTCTTTTAGCTTCCATTTTTACTTCCCGCGCATTTCTGATGTTATCCTTTTTTCCTTCAAATTCATCCGCTAGTTCTGTTTGCACTCTTTATATGACGTGCCATTCTTAATTATTCATTGGTTGAGAGCGCGATCTACGTCATATTTGTATCCTTACACGTGAGGAACAAAAAGTTGATACTCGCTGTGTTTCAACAGATTTGAGTCGTATTTTCAGTTTACATCCATCCCCTGGTCACCGTCCTGTTATTCGATTATCTGGAATTTGTTCAAACCTAATTACTACTACGGAGCGATGGCTAATTATCTTGTTGGAAACTGCACTTTTTGAAAGATGTTCTAATAAAGTGCTTAGTTGATTATGAGTTATTTCTATTTCTTCTGGGGAAACTTCACGGAACGATGCATTCCATTGTTTTCACTCGACAACTTCATTTCATCAATTTGTTCTACTAACATAACAGATTAGAATTATCTGTTCTGACCATTTCTTTTACGCCATTATCGCTGGATGAGATTCACAACTACTATCGTGACAGCCTGTACTGCAATTTCAACGATAAAGCCAATCCAATGTTGCTAGAATGCAACATTTAGCCGGCAGGATTTGAGACTTCAACGCCACTCCAGAATTTATGGATCATGAACACCATATTAAACATCTAGCCAGCGCAAATTCGAACCATCGAATGTCAACTAAAAAGTTCAAAAAAGCCTTATTTCAATCGACGGTCTACAGGAAGAAACAAAGTTCAGATACCTTTTAACATCATTAAAATAAAAAAGAACAACAAAAGTTGTTCCAGCCCCAATAAAGACAGCATTCAGCATTACGTAAGTCATTAAAAAAAAAATGATCTCTGTTTGTGATGAAAAAATTTTATGTTTATTCTTTGTTATTGCTTAACTCTTTTTATTTTATTTTATTTGATTATTTATTCGAAATAAGTTGTGTTTATTTTAACTGACAAAGTAAATGAACATTAAAGTGACAGGTGTTTCATTTTACTTACGTAATCGTAACCAACTATGTTTATTTATACATATTTCCAAAGATTACGAGTATTTAAAAGATAGAATATTTTAATATTTTGAGATTTTTTAATGTTGTGTTAATTTATTATTTATTATGATATTTTTATTATTAGTTTTATATTTATGTTAAGCAATATGATAGAGATTTTGAGGTATATTTGTAATGCTTTTACGATCTTGAAGTAAAGTTAGATACTGTAGTTTTATTACGTGGAAACAAAAAAGAAAAATGACTGAAACTAGTATTGTATCTTTTGACCCCGATTTGGGAATGAACATTCAACAATGGTTAACCTACTTTGATAATTCTAGCATTAAACAAAATGATGCTTGAAAATTTGAAAATATTTCAAAATATTTAAAGGGGAGCCCTTGAAAATTGATTTCAATGATTGCCAAAATTGTGATAGTTATGCTCAAATTTCAGAGATTTTAGTAGAAAAATATATCAAAATTGAAGTACCTAGATTTTCTGATTTTTCTTCACTTAAATTAAACGATCTAAAAGATTTGGAAGATTACTTCCATAAAAAAGTAGAGATTGGTAGGAAACTAAAATTATGTGAGACAATTATTGTGCAGGGTCTTACTGATGGCTTAGCACCACAGTATCAAAATGTTTTGATTATAAGTTCCCCAAATAATACCACAGATTGGTATAAATTGGTCAGGCAACTTGTAGTCACTCCTACCCCTAATCCAAATACTACAAGAAATAACTTTTCAAATGATAAATCTTTTCAGCAGAATGCTAGATCTTTTCAACCCAAAGGCAGAACTTTTCAGCAACATACACGACCTAGTCAACCACGATATGATGCTCCCAGAAATTGGGTTCGTACACCAAATTTCAACCCCCCTAATACTAACTTTAATTCCAATGCACATGGTTCGAAATTTTCTAATCAAAGAATGCAGAGCAATCATTTTCGAAGAAATTATCCATCTAGACCTTGTAGAATTTGAATCAAGCAATACTTAATCCATTCCACTGGGAGAATAGTTGTGTTTTTAATGTTAAATTTTTACAATCTGAAACTACTTCCACTCCCCTACCACAAAATACTGATAATGTTTGACAATTAATTGTGTCTGGTTAAACGAGAAAACATCAATTACCTTGTGTTGTGGATACAGGTTCTACGATTTCAATTCTGCCACTTCATTTTGTACATTTATTGAATGCTAAACTTAAGAATATTTCTCCTATTAATTTTGGTCAAGCCAAAGGCTTTGTCCAAATTAAAAAAGCTTGTGATTTAATTGTTAGAATTGGTAATATTGAACAATATGTTAATTTTCTTGTGTGTGATACCGATTTAGAGTATGTAATTTTAGGATTACCAGACTGTGCAAAATTTGATTTGAAAATTAATTGTACTAGTTGTAGTGTCACTCAGGGAGATACTGTTTTAAATTCATGTATAAGCAGAAACAAAATAAGATCTCTTCATTTCAATGTTAGGAATGAATATCAACACATGCAACCCGATTATGGAAAAACCATGGCTCCTCAATCCTTCGCGCAATCTAATGATGATAATTCTAAATTAATTGGGGAAATAAATGCTATAGATAATGATAACTTGAGGGAAATGTTAAGGGATTACTGACAAGTATGATGGACAAGTATGATGTAGGGAAGATAAATATTGAGCCACAGCGATTTTTTTTAAACTCTGACCTACCAGTATCTATGAGACCTTATCGTACATCGATAGTTGATGGAAAGGAGATTTCAACCCAAATTCAATCTTTGTTAAATGCTGGCCTAATAAAAGAAAGTACTAGTCCTTATTCTTCTCCTGTCAACCTAGTAATGAAACGCGATGAAGGCAAAAAGACAAGATTATGTATAGATTACCGAAAATTGAACTCTATAATGAAAAACGATGCAGAACCCCTTCCCCGTATTGATGATATTTTAGATAAATTGTGTAATGCCCAGTATTTTTCCACATTGGATTTAGCCTCTGGCTACTGGCATATTCCCATTCACCCTTCAGATACAGAAAAACTCGGTTTTACTACCAATTCTGGTTTATTTGAGTGGAATGTTCTCCCCTTTGGTGTAAAAGTTGGGCCCTCCATATTCAATAGAACTCTTAGAAGAATCCTTACAAAATATAAAATTGATTTCGCATGCTATTATTATGACGATATAATTCTTTTTTCTTCCTCCCTAACTGAACATATCCAACATCTAAACAAAATTTTTGATTTGTGTAGACTTGAGAATATAAAACCTAAACTTTCTAAATGCAAACTTGCTCAAAATAAAATTAACTTTTTAGGATATGAAATTAAAAATGGAACCCTAACCCCCTCTAATGCCAATATTGATATAATTAAAAAATTAAAACCCCCTAAGAATGTTAAAGAACTCCAAAGATTTTTGGGATCAGTTAATGTGTACCATAAGTTTATAAACAAAAATGCCGAAATTAGGAACCCTCTCAATAAACTACTTAAGAAAAATGCTTTGTGGGAATGGAGTACTGAATGTCAAAATTCTTTCCAAAAGTTGAAAGATGCACTAATAGCAAAACCCATCTTAAAAATTTATGACCCTAAATTACCCCTCCGTATGTTTGTTGATGCCTCACAAGTAGCGGTAGGTGCCGTACTTAAACAACCGGATGATAATGGGTTTTTACATCCAATTGCTTATTACCCCAGAGGATTGAGAAGCTATGAACGAAACTACTTTATTACCGAATTAGAGTGTCTTGCCATCATTGACACCTTAGACAAATTTTACCATTATTTCCATGGTGTAAAGTTTACTATCCATACAGACCATGCATCTCTTGTGTGGCTTAAGAATGTAAAACACCTACGAGGTAGACTCTTTAGATGGTCTTTAAAACTGAGTATGTTTGAATATAAGATAGAGTATTTAAAGGGATCTACAAATGTCGAAGCCGACATGTTGTCCAGAAACCCTATTTCTCATTATAATCGACCACTCACGTTTTTGTTAGATGTTAAAGAGGTACTTGAAATGCAGGAAAGGGATAATGTGTGCGGAAACAATTACTTTAATGACAATGGATTAATGATAATTAAAAGAAAGGGCTTTAGGAAAATAGTAGTCCCCATGTCCTTGAGAAGAAAATTACTTGGAATTGCTCATGAAAATTTTGGTCACCTTGGAATTCAAAAATCTAATTTCTCTCGATTATTATTGGACTGATATGACTCAAGATATAACTAACTTTGTAAAGCATTGCGATATTTGTCAAAAATATAAAAAGCCTAGACAGAAAAAAATTGGCTTATTACAAGCTATGCCTACCACAGATCAACCTTTTGAATGTCTTTCTGTTGATACTGTGGGAGGATTCAACTACTATAATTCAACTAATAATATCTTCATATTGTCATCGACCATGCAAACCGTTACGTGTGGGCATTTCCCTCGAAGAGTGTCACCACCGAAACCTATAGGAATTGTTTAAAACAAATTTTTAATATTCGAACACCACAAAAATTATTCTGTTTTAATCAAATTGCTAACATTAGGAAACCTCAAAAAATCTTAAGCGATAGGAACGCCGCCTTTACTTCATCGAAATTCAAAAAAATTTTGCGGAACCATAATATTAAGCAGCGTTTAAATTCATCTCACCATCCTCAAAAAAAAGGTAAATGCGAGAGAACCAATCAAACGATAGTAACTAGGCTAAAATGTAAAGTTAACTCTACTACCTCTAAAGTTCCTTGGACTAAACTCCTTGCTGAAGTTGTAAATGAATACAATAATACCCCCATTCAATAACTAAATTTCCCCCTGCTTATTTACTCTTTGGGCAATTACCCTATAATTCCCCCCTTCAACAAGATTATTACCCTCCAGTTAAAGAAGCTCTTAAAATCGCAAAAGCGCGAACTGATGAATTCCATTTAAAAAGTAAGAAATATTATGATCAAAATTATATTGAGCCAAAATTTGAAGTAGGCGATCTCGTTATTTATGAAGAATTTCATTACCCAAATACTAGAAAGCTTTCTCAGGTATTTTCTGGACCATACCAAATTCTTCGAAAAGTATCCGATATAAATTTTGAGTTCGATAGAACAACCCCATTTAAAGATACCGAAATCATTCATGTTTCAAAATTGCGCTTGTACCATCATCCTAATAACTTAAAATTGGCTCATGAGCAATTACCGAAACAACAGCGGCAGACGCAGGTTAAATCACTAACTTAAACTTAATTTTCTAACAATGATGACTTAAACTTAATTTCCTAACAATGATGGGTTTGTAAATTAATCTATTTATATAAAATCCAAGTCTCTGTGTGTCCCTCACTATTCCGGTAGGACCGCCTCATTGAAATGAGTAATTGTTGAAAAATATTAATGCAGGGTTACCACAGTAGCGCCAAATGTTAGCCAACTTGGCGATAGCTGGCTAATTTGGCGAAATTCCCATTTAAAAACATTAATCTTTCATAATGGAGGTCACCGACATTTTATTTAAACTCCACTCTTTTAAGATATTTTTTCGAAATCTATGGGTGAGAATTTAAAGTACATCTTTACATCTTCCTCCCGATGCTACTAATAAAATAACCGCCAATAGACAACGGTGAACTGTGTGAGCTCCTAACTGCGATATTTTAATGTGCTTTAGGTACTTTTCCAGTATAGGAGCCTTGGAGAAAAAGGAAATTTGGTAACATATTTTCCGGGAACCTATTCACTGTTCCATTTTATATAAACACGCATTTTTTTCGATATTTATACGATTTATTTAACATAAAAAAGCCGTTTCTCTAATTTTATACAGAAACAGATGTAATTTGTACATAAAAACATCAATAATATACATATAAAACAAACAAAAACGCTCATCAAATTTGTTTTCATAGTTGTTTATATGATTTGACAACAAATCTCGATATTTTTCCATTATACGGACACTATGCCAAAATGTATGCTAATGCGCCAATTATTTCAAAATGCTAAAAGATATTTGTAATTTTATGCCAGCAGTTTAATATGAGTTTTATTTTATTGCTTTATTTTATAGCAGTTATTTGTTCACTTATTTTAAGTATATATTTGTGATTTGATGAAATAGTTCGTAAAAGTCTGGAATTTTCAAATGTTATATTTTTTAAATGCTCACTTTAGTATCGACAATTGTTTTTTCTTTATTTTTCAAATGCTTCAATTCACAATTTTGCGCCAA
This sequence comes from Maratus speciosus, assembly GCA_963932465.1. Classification (NCBI taxonomy): domain Eukaryota; kingdom Metazoa; phylum Arthropoda; class Arachnida; order Araneae; family Salticidae; genus Maratus; species Maratus speciosus. The sequence goes on from OZ010799.1 coordinate 297,547,960, forward strand.
CTATTACGCTTGGCGACATCATGGTGTCCGCATAACGGAAGAGTACCCAAATCTTACTTTCTGATGGCCAAATTACACCAAGCTTTTTTTTTTTAAAAATGCCAAAGCCCCTACAGTGGAAAAGTTCCAAACTGTCTGTTATTTTGCGCTATCCGTGTTATACTTTGTACTATATGCAAGGGGAGTGGAGCGAAGAGTTTAAACATTTAATATTAAAGTTTCGGCACAAATGTCATATACGCCCCATATTGGCGCGATTTTTTTCTGACGCCAATGTCATATACACAACGGGTACTTAACTAGCGCCAAAGTGTCGTAATTTTGCTTGATATGATAATCCGGATGTTGTTGTTTATGCTGTTGATGTTTTCGCCAAATTGGCGTCGGAAAAAATCGCGCCAATATATGATAACGTATATGACAACTGTGCCAAAGTTTCTATAAAGCAGTATAAGACTAAAAAATTAAGAATAAAATAAATGCAAAATAAGACTAAAGAAGAAAGAAAAATCATGCGTTAAGCATAGAATATGAAACACTTTCCAACACAACCTGAATGATTTAACAAAACTTCGTTATTTAGGAAAATAAGGTAATTAAGATAACGTTACTTCTTAGATATCCCATCGACCAATTTCGCCAAATTATATAAATCGCCAAATCAATAGTAAAACATTAATAAAAATACAAATAAAACGTCGAATTAATGGTTTTATTGGCTATTATTGGCATTTAACTAATTAATTAATGGCAATCATTATTGGCAATTAATCTTACAATTTGGCGACAGTAATTTGGTCGACAAGATAACTAAGAAGTACCAAGATAACTAAGTAAACATTTTAGAAAACGCATAAAAAATTTTAAAAATTGATTTCAGCAGTTACCATCCATAGCCAATAGTACCGTTATTACATGCCACTATTTACCTAAAATTTAATTTAAACTACTCTTAAAACTGCTGAAATCACATTTCCAGATATTATCATTCATAGACGGTTATGTATCCAATTCTTTGCGTGACCATGTATATCATTTTATCTATATTTTACAAAGATTTCTTAGGAAACTAAATGCAGTTCAGCGTAAAAATGCATAACTCCTTTAAAAACCACCTTTAAGCAATTTACTCTCATACTCAGTAAGCCTTACGAATTCTTTTGTGTAGCCATGCATATGAACTGTAGCATTTATACACACACTATAGTATGCATAAATGTAGTGAAACATAAAAGCGCATATAATTTAAAATGCATTTCTAGCAATCATTGCTTATGTACAATACTTCGGAGAAAAGTTTCTTGGCGAGAAAGAAGTTTGCCAACGTATTTTCTGGCAACCTATTTACTGCTTCATACTCACAAGCAATTTTTTCCATATGTATACAATTTGGCACAGATGTCATATACGCGCCCCATATTGGCGCGATTATTTTCGGACGCCAATTTGGCGAAAACATCAACAGCATGAACAACATTCGGGTTACCATTACAAGCAATATAACGACACTTTGGCGCCAGTTAAGTACCCGGTGCGTATATGACATCGGCGTAAAAAAAAAAAAAAAATCGCGCCAATATAGGCGTATATGACATCTGTGCCGACAATTTAATATAAAAAAAGCTATTTACCCATTTTTATAAAGAAACAGAAGTAATTTTTGCACAGATGTCATATACGCATGGGGGTTGGCGTGATTTTTCTATGACGCCAATTTGGCAGAAATCTCGCTTTCGAATACCAGTTACTTATATATTTTTCAATTATTTGCTATCATTTTGAAAAGGAAATAATTATAAATAAATAAAAGTTTGAATAATAACTATAGAACAAAGCAGTTTATATAATTAAAAAAACAGAAAATAAAAGTAAATAAACAATTTATTAATAAATAAAAAACAATAGCCGGGTTACCATAGCAGGCAAAAAAAACAACATTTTGGCGCCAGCTAGGTATCCCGGTTCATATCTGAAATCTGTGCCGTAATTTGTATATATAAAAAAAAATTATATATATTTAGAAACGATTTTTTTTTCATATATAAACAAAGATAAAAGGGAACATATGTCATATTCTCCCCATATTGGCGCGATTTTTTTCGGTTGCCAATTTGGCGAAAACATCAACAGCATAAACAACATAATCCGGGTTACCACATCAAGCAAAATAACGACACTTTGGCCCAAGTTAAGTACCTGTTGCCTATATGATATTGGCGACAGAAAAAAATCGCGCCAATATGGGGCGAATATGACATCTGTACCGATAAAAGTTCATTAGATTTGTTTTCATAGCTGTTTATATATTTTCGCAACATATCTCACTTTCTGATGCCCGAATCGTGCCAAGCTTTTTTTTTTTTAATGCGCTATAATGGAAAAGTACTTAAATAAATAATTAACAGAAATAACAAATTATACAAACTAAAACTTTTTATTTCGAGATCAAAGCATTGTTTTTAATTTCGATTAAAAATACATATATCCTTGGATAACTTCAATTGAAATTAGTTTCACAGCTTAATATCTCATTCCGTAAACCTAAACAAACACAAGTGATTCATTCATCGTGAAAAGTCAAAAATATTAAATCATTGAGATAATCATTCACAAAGTAAGTTCTCCAACAATCAATGGGCAATATTCTAATGACGTCATAGTAGGTAAAATGGTGGCGGTATCGTTTGTTTATGGTTTGTAATCACAAAGATTTAATTTTGCAATGTCTCTTAGTTACATTATTTTATTGTCATATTTATGAGCTCAGAACAAAAGCCCATTTTTTCATTATTTAGTTATTAAAGACGGAAAAAATTCATGAATGCATGATTTGAAAATTTTAAATAATTTTCTTTCTTAATACTAAAAAATAACATCGGGAAGTAACAGCGGGTATAAGTTAAATAAGTTTAACTGTTTAATTCTGTTGTAATATTCAAAATAACTGTATTTATTAGATTTCAGTACCCAACATTAGGGCCCGATTAAACTTTGAAGTTAGAGGAATTACAATGTCATTTCAGGACCTTTCTTTTGGAGAAGCTTTACTAAATTCCATATATACATGGAAAATCTTCAGTGTTAGAAATATTATTCCTAGAACTGACATAAGACGAGAACGGCCTGCAATTTTACACAAGTTTTTGAAAGCTACTTTATATCAGAAATTTTACTAAAAACTGGTTACTTTTTTGTTATAGCGGCCCACACTATTAGGATTATGACAAGTTGCAGCCAATTTCGCCAACGTCGTAACCAAGATCGTGAAGCACACACATATAATACCATATAATACCTTTTTATGAAATCGTATACGATAATTTAATAGTTTTTAACCTTATTTCAAGTGTGTTATTTATTTATTTATAAGGCTCAACAATCTAAATTGTCCAATATATGAATTTAAAATAATGTAAACAAAGATTGAATAGACATGACCGCAAAAAGCCTCAAATCTGCATAACACTTGGAACCAAACTGTGCAGATTAGTGGTCTTCTACTGTACACAGTTTTTCATAAATGTGTTTCGTTCTTAAAATGTGTTATTTTTACCTATCACTGCGGAACAAGCGAGAAAACTCATATTCTTGCACATGAGTTGTATATATCTTTATATCTAAATTTCCGTCATTTTTGACGGGCTACCTTTCTAGTATTAAAATTAAAGCTTAAGTAAATTTATTATTTCAACATTACGGAGGAGTTTTTGGAGACGTCCCAAGAGTTTATCTTTTTGGGAGTTTATTTAAATTAACTGAGTTATGCTGGCATAAGTTGGTGATTTATATAGAGTTCTAATTAGTGTTGGATTATAACCTTAAACCAAAAAACTTACTTTTACTTAATTTATTACTAGTAATTAAAAACTTAATCTTACTTGCTATAAAAATTTAATAAAAACCTAATTGATATTCTTTCAAATGATTTAAATATTACTCTAACGATTGCATTTTATCAGTTTTTATAAAAAAAAGAGAGAGAGAGAGAAAAGAAAATGTTTCATATTTTTATTCCGAGTCACACAGGTGTGAAAGTTATTGCGAAACAGCTTGTTTATTCGAATGCAAGACTTAATGATAATTTTCGTCTGCGATATTTTTTTTTTTTTTTTTTTTTTTTTTTTTACCACGAAAGTCAAATTTCATTTTGTAGCGACAGATTTGTTTTTTTATTTTATTATTTGAGGTAAAAGTAATTTACAGATGTGAATTAAGAAACGCTAGTGTATTCAGCTATTTTTTTTTTACTCCCTTTGCAAAATATATTTTTTTTTTTTTTCGAAGATGATGATTTATTTTTTTTTAAATATTTTTATTAGTTGAGATATTTATAAACATGAATTTATTATGTGAAGTAAGATTAACATTATATTATTATTATTTATAAAAAGAAGAAAATACTAGAATTAAGAATGTTATTGAATTATTTATATAGAGATTTAAATAATTTTTAATGATGACTATACTAAAACAAAAGATATAAGTTACTGAAAACAGTGATGATGGTTTAACCCTTGGAAGGACCTAAGAGGCAATGCACCTCATAATTCTTCGTTTCTGGTCACAAATCATTACTTTTTTTTCGAAAACTTATCTAAGATTTCATATAATACGAGGAATAAAATTACGTGAGATTTAACATCAGTTGTGATTGATATTGTTATTATACTGAGAGAATACAGATCTGTAATAATGAAAAGACCATGGCAAAAACTATTAAAGATTGTACAGTTGTATATTACATTATAGCTGACAAAAAATTTATTTACTATTGTTTATTAATTGTTTTCATCTATTATTATTATAAAAGGTTATTCTAAGATTATTTATTTATTTATTATTGTTATAATTTATTATTTATTATTATTACTATTTAATATTATTAGTGCAACTAAGTCTATGATATAGAATTTAAGTGACCAAAAACTCTTATGAACTCCACAAATCCATATTTCAGTACGGACTAAAAATCACTAGAGGACATATAATTTAGTGAATATACTGAATAAATATGGTATGGTTTTGAAAATAGTGTCACTGTTGGTAACTAATGAACTGATATTAATATTGCTGTATTAATTCACAGAAAGCAAAACTGTTGCTAATTTTGAATTTTAACCAAATATTATTATAATTGTTTTTATTATTGGATATGTACTTATTACAGCAGTTTCCACTAAGACGCAATTTTTTTTTTAAATTTTTAATTATAATTTTTTTTTCTTCCTTTCAAAATGAAATTAAAGCTTTGAGCAACGCGATTTGGTGACCAAGTGACGGAATCATTTTAAAGATGATTGTAAAATAAAGAAACAACATTGTAAAACGAGTATCTGCTTTCTCGCAATGAACTCGCAGGTCATCGGGACCTACTAGTTCATTCATAATTTTGAGGGGAGGGATTTTGTTACATTATTAGATATAATTCCGCGATTTCCTTATCTTATTCTAAATTACTACTTTATATTCCCTAATTCCTTATCCTTAAATAATCTCTATCGTTAACTCTGTTAAATTCCCTTTAATTTAATGTCTCACTTGTCTTAATCGCTTATATTACGCTTTTAGTATTCTTAAATTAAATGTTCCATTCACGCGTTTTTTTCTTTCGAAATTATTCTTTTAGCTTCCATTTTTACTTCCCGCGCATTTCTGATGTTATCCTTTTTTCCTCCAAATTCATCCACTAGTTCTGTTCGCACTCTTTATATGACGTGACATTCTTAATTATTCATTGGTTGAGAGCGCGATCTACGTCATATTTGTATCCTTACACGTGAGGAACAAAAAGTTGATACTCGCTGTGTTTCAGCAGATTTGGGTCATATTTCCAGTTTACATCCATCCCCTGGTCACCGTCCTGTTATTCGATTATCTGGAATTTGTTTAAACCTAATTACTACTGCGGAGCGATGGCTAATTATCTTGTTGGGAACTGCACTTTTTGAAAGATGTTCTAATAAAGTGCTTAGTTGATTATGAGTTATTTCAATTTCTTCTGGGGAAATTTCACGGAACGATGTATTCCATTGTATTCACTCGACAACTGCATTTCATCAATTTGTTCTACTAACATAACAGATTCGAATTATCTGTTCTGACCATTTCTTTTACGCCATTATCGCTGGATGAAATCCACGACTACTATCGTGACAGCCTGTACTGCAATTTCAATGATAAAGCCAATCCAATGTTGCTAGAATGCAACACACACACACACACACACATATATATATATATATATATATATATATATTTACGTCGGAAGTCCTTTTCCCACTACAGCCAAAAAGGTTTATAACATATAAAACCATTTCATTTTATCTTTATAAGTCAAATTACCATGCATTTTCAATATATATAGAAATTATATTTTTTATTATAGAATATAGTATATTCTATTTTAAATAGGAGCAAGGGCACGCAAAACGAGTCTAACAAGTCTTAAAAGTTTATTTTCTCCGATAAGAACAGTAATGCCAATGTGAAATTCCTATGATTGACAAGAAAATAACCTTTAATGCAACTATTGAGCAACTGGGCCATTAGTGTGGATTACTACGGTATATATTTGACCCACGTAACATAGATTTTTGGTCCATCGTTGATAGTTCGTGAAAGCAGATGGGGAATAGTAGAGTTCGAAATAGTATCGTTGGGAAATGGTTGGCAAATGGTGGTTACAGAGGACCCTCTAATTAGAACCGCATTCCTGGAGGAATTTGAGTAGTTAAACAGTGTGACCACTGCTGTGTCTTTGCTTACAAATGGTAAAATGCCAATCATACGGCAATATGGACATTTCTTACAGTGGTACAACAATTAAGCAACGTAGGTACAACAACCTTTGGTTACCTGGGAAAGCATGCTGGCCTGAAAGAAGCTCGTGGGTTCAAATGAATCAAAGTTCACGATTAAGTTGGAATAGTCATTCCCATGTTAATAGACAAAAGAGAAAATTAAAGCAATAAACAAAATTTAAAATATAAAATATAAGGAAAATAATGATATAAATATCTTAAGAAACTAATATGGATGGTACATGTAAAAAACATTATATTTAGCCCTCTTTTAAATATCAGTTTTTAAAAAAGGAAAGTCATTCTCCTGTGAGTAAACAAAAGATATAATTGAAATAATAAAATAATTAAAATATAACATCTAATGACAGTTAAATATCTCACGAAGTTAAAATCGACTTAAAATATAGTCTACAGTATATAAAAAACAATCTATTTTGCGTAAATATCCGTTTTTTTTATTTATTTTTTGTTTGTTTGTTTGTTTTTTACTTGGGATAGTCCTTCTCACGTGGAACCACCAGTGGCCGAGAGGTTCTGCTCTCAAAGCTGGTAGACGGGCGGTGCTGGGTTCAATCCCGATCGCGCCCGTCGGCCTAATCGTTCGGAGTTTTCGTGGTTTTCTTCGAACCTTGGATTTCCATGCGTAAATACGGGTTTGGTTCCCTTAGAAATACCCCCACGAAGGGCACTCCCATTACGGCCTATATCCCTCGTGTTGATAATTGACCGTCATAAATCAACCAACCTTCTCATGTGAATAGAAAAAAGAGGTAAATAAAGCTATATTTTGATATTAATTTGAGATCTAAGAAAAGTATTGAAATAAGTATCTTACGAAGTTAATATGCAGTGAAAACGTAGACTACAGCATATAAAAAACAATCTATTTAGCGTCCTTTTAAATATCTGTTTTTTTTTTTTAATAGTACATTAATCCTTAGAAAAAAGAGGTAAATATAGCAATATATATATATATATATATATATATATATATATATATATATATATATATTAAGATCTAAGAACAGTACTGATATAATATCTTATAAGTTAATCAATGCAAAAAACCCTTCACGGGTTAAAAGTTTGTGACACAGCACTTCATCTTATTGCTATAAGAATTTTAAATATGGAACTTAAAAATAATGATATCAAATTTTAAGTGACGCTATGCTATTAATTAATGTATATGTATACATACATTTATATTATTTATTTCATAATTTTATTTTTGTTTTATTTATAATTGCATGTGTAAGAATTATGTTAAATTTAAAAGGATGTATAAAAATTTATTCATTGATGCTTTATCATTGACATCTTTCATGCATTCAAAATATGAGTTTTAAAAGATATGATATCAAAATTTAAGTTTAATTAATGTTTTAATTAATGTTATTAATGTAATTAATGTTAATTAATGTTTTCATTTGAGTGAAGAGCCCTCTTCATGTATTCTAAGACCTTAATACCAAATACAAAGTCACTAGCTTTGCTTCTGTATGATGTGAGAATTGCAGGAGTTGAACGCCATCTTGAAAATTGGGAATTTCCGTTTGCTAAAATTAGTAAATTTTTAGTATGTTACTCACCACATTTAATAGCACAAAAAACTGTTAAGAAACCTTTTAGTAGTAATTGTTTGAGTAATAGGTGATATATCTGCAGCCGAATAATAATTTTTATATCTATTTTAGACTGAAATAGTTTCCTTTTGTTTTAATTTTTTTATGTTATCCGCAGGATTAAATAAGGCCACTTAAGTATGAAATAGTCCAAAGTATGAAATAGTCCATCGTCCAAATAAAGAGCATGTTTTTTTTTTTTTTTTTTTTTTTATGTAGCAGTTTATATTTATAACCATCTGAAACAAAATAAGATTTTTCGATTATTTTATATAATCCTCTATCTGAAGTATTAAAGAAATTAATGATTTTGATTACGACTTTTTGTACTTAAAAAGAAAATCATTCAAAACTTCTCATCATCTACTACAGAACTTTTAAATAATGATATCATTTCTATCTTTTTTAGTTTAAACAAAATACCACATTTTCTGCAGAATTTAGCAAATTAAAGTAGATTTATAAAATCAACAAAAATTGTTTTTAGGGATCTTACAGTATTACCTTTTTCAAAGTTTAAATACAAAAGTAATTTTTATGGTTACGCACGTTTAAAATTCGTATCTTTTGAAGGATGGTGTATCAATAAGAATTTGCAATCACAATAGAAATAACTGAGTGAAATTTATGAAATTGCTACATTTTACTAGCTGTTTACTATGTAGTCACCGTGCACAGTGACACATTTCTGCAAACGGTATTTCAAAGAGGGTGGGAGGGTGTATTCCAAGAGGCCGTAAAATGAACCCAAAGGGGCCACCTTTCTAACTTTTGCCTACCCCCTTCATGTGACATATTGTTGGAAAGGATTGTGACAACTTATTCCTGTTATGCACCTCCTGACTCCCTCCCCAAATTTGCCACCCCCCCCATCTTCCCGGGGACACTTTTCTAAATTTTGCGGACACCCCTCATGACACTCGTAAACCCTCCCCCTCTTTGAAATACCGTTTGCAGAGATGTGTTACTGTGCACGTTGACTATATAGAAACGGACTAATAAAATGTAGCAATTTCATAAGTTTCATTCACTTATTTCTGTGTGAGGGCAAAGACTTATTGATAATCTATCGTATATTTAAAATGGATGTTGATATTGCTCGCTAAGATTTTCTTTAAATTTTAATGATAAATTTATAATTATAATGATTAAAGTGAAGTCAAATAAAATTTAAATGACTTTTAAAGTTGAAATATGGAGAAAATTAATTTCATATATGTTTCTAGATTTTTCTCCCCTTTTAACAATGATCAATTCATTGCTGGCTATTGGAATGAATCACTTTCATTTTAAAATGTACGTACATAACATATGACTTGGAGTTCGAAACTAACCCTCCACGTATGAAATACACTATGTTCCTTGGAGAGTTATTACTCCAGCTTTTTTATTCTCAGAAAATTATGCTTAACTATATCACCGAAGCTTTAGATTAATAATTCATTTAGGAACTCAAATATGTTTAAATACAATTTAATTTATCTAATGTACTATGTTAATCTATGTTATACTGATGTTTAACTGGTAAATAATGTAACAATTATTTTTTTAAAGCAAAACTTATATTTAAAGTAATAACTTATTTGTGAAACCGTTTCATGTTTAGAATGAACTACTGTTTTTATTCGATTATCATAAATTATTAAAATTGAATTCATGTTACATTATTAAATTACAATATACGATCACGCATTCGATCATACACAGTTGCAATATTCGATAATGTATTAAACATATTTTCATTAGAAAATAATTTTAATGAAGTAAGTTATAGTGATTTATTTATAGGATTTGTTTAAATAACGAAAATAACATAATTTTTTTTTAATGTAATAATAAGTAATTTTTAAGGTAAATATACATTTTTTGTCAATGGATTTTTTCTCGCCTTATTGCACCAATGTTATCTGCTTATTTCACCAGCTAGCAATTTTATGTGAAACTATTTTGGGATAACAGTGTTGTTTTCTGGCAACCCTTTAATATAATCCTCTTTTATTATAAAAAAAATCGTTGAAAAAATAGCTCATTTCGATGAGCTATAGATGAGATAACATTAAATTGTTTGACATTCTCCTGTTAAAAAAACTCTAGCAACAGGCGACTGTTTTTAAATTATGAAATTGTGCTGCGATATAAAAATGATAAATAAAATGAACAAATAAAAATGAGAAACATAAAAAAAATCTTCACAGTTAATAAAGATTTCGCAATAACAACTGTCCTATCTTCATTCCATTTTTATTACAATGAAAAAATCAAGTCAATATTCTAATTTGGATACGAGATCAAACAAATCAGTGATGGAACAGAGGCGCAACAGTTGGACGATCGTCAGTGCTGTAGTAGGGTGGGAACACGTGGGAACGCCGTTCTCAGAAATATTTGGTTTGTTACCGTAAAAAAAAAAAAAATTATGCGAACGAGCACAATTTTTTTTTCTTTTTTTAAAGCGAAACGGTAATTTATGCTAGTTTTAAGAAGATCCGTTTCATTTATATTGATAAGCCGCTTTAACCGAGTTATGTTTTTCTGATGGACTGATGGCTTCTATTATTATGAAGTAGCTATTATAAATGAAGTGTTAGGTGAAGAGGAAAGAGCAGTGGTAAAAAGTTAAAGCTCTGATTTTCTGGTAAGAATGGGGAAAAAAATGGCCATAACTTATTTCCCATCTAACGCTTCATTTATAATGGCTGTTTCATAATAATAGAAGCCATCAGCGTATCAGAAAAAAATGATCCATTCCAAAGGTATAAGTTCGATTGAAAAATCTATTTAATACTTTGAGTAGAAAGAAGAGGCCACACCTGCAATTTCCATGACACTAATAATATCGCATCCCCCAATTTGTACGGTTTTGTTAACTCTAAAATTGAATACAAATTTTTGTCATATTTAATCGTTGACAATTATTAGATTTCGGCGATTGAATTAGGCAAAATTTACTAGTAAGTTTTAGTAGTAAGAAAAAATCTTAATAAGAAAACTGGTAGCTATATGCAGTAGCGTAATACATGAGCATTTGACATTCAACAAACAAAAAACTATTAAGGGCTTTTTCAAATAAGCAATTTCATTCCCCGTTTTTCTTAAAAGTAACAGAAATGTACATCTTAGAAATGTTACTGGTACCATAAAAATTAATGAATTAAGTGAAAATTTATATTTCATCTCATTAGTGGGTGCTGATTTGTATAAATCCGGTTTATAAAAAATGAGCTTGGTCTATATTAACTCGGTAAAACGGGAGTCTACTGTAGTAATTATAACTGTTAATTGAACAAAGTTTGCTTTTGGCTAAATGTTTGAAATTGGATTTTGGCTTAGTAAAATCCGGTAGCATCAACATCTACTCTATGAAAAGGTGAGTTCCCACAAATATTTTTTTCCAACTACAACACTGGCGATTGTCACCACTAAATTTTTATAGAAATCTTCGGCTTTAAAAGTTTCAGAAATTCTATCCTGAAGTAAGATGAAGAATACTTTTTTAATTTATCGGAGTCGATTGATTCTTTGGTGCTACCCTGTTCCATCACCGAACAAATTTAAAAATAAATTTGTCCATTTAACAAAATATATATATATATATATATATTTTAATCACGTTAATTGTTAGTCATCAATTTTATTGGTGTTCTGAAATACGAATAAATTAATAAAAAAAATCATTAGTGGTTTTGAAACTCATTAAAAATTCAAACACACGAAAAAAGGCCTTATTCGAAAAATAAAATGAATTTTAAATTAGAGAGAATTATGGAAAAATTCTATTACGTTGGCAGTGAGAAATTGTGTAATTGCGTAAACTCAAATCCACCTTATGCTTAGCAATTTCCGTAATAAAATAAAATCAAGTAAATTAATAAACCTGAAAGCCCAAAGAACTAGAATATTATCGAAACAAATACATATTTTTATAGGTTTTGACAATATTTAGCTGTTTATATAGCTATAATGGGGTTTTGAATAAATAAATATGCAGGGTGCAAAGGAAAGTCCCTTTAACCTGAAAATACTTTCGAACGGAGAGAGCTACATTTATGCAAGTGAGGTAACGGTATATTAAAACGACTACGCCCGAACTACTGCAAACCACAACAGTGCCCCTAGTAGCGAAATTTGGAAGATACCGATTGAGAATCGTAAACGAAAAGAGATAGAGCAAAAATTCCAATTAGAAAGTTTTAGAGCGTCAATTAATCAGTACGAAACGACATTTGTTTTACATGGATAAGATGAATCTTGGCCTGTATATCAAAAAATGTCCGAAACCGATGCACTCTATTTTGTGTAAATGTTTGAATGGAATAGCCAGAAGTATGAAGGAACACGTACAATTTATGGTATAAATACGTGCTTATCTCAATACATTTTGACAACATCACACTAAAAAACAAAAAAAAAAAACACAAACTATCTCACAGTGATAAAAAGTTAATATTCAGTATGTTCGAAAAGTTCGCCATTGTTCACGATACACAATTGTATTCGTGAGAGTAAATCTACATGCACATTTCTCCGTATGGAACGGAAAAGTAAGTAAATACAGTAATAAAGAAAATGAGAAAAATGACATCTGATGTTTGTATTGATGTTTTAAGTATCTCACATAGCAAATTATTCTTCACAAAATAAGTTTTTTAAAAACCTTAACGTAGGAGAATAGTGCAAACCCGTTTCGTCACACTACAGCGTGAGTTGGTTCTTTCAAGCTCGAGCCTTATTTTTTTTACAATATATATATATATATAAAACTCTACTACTAAAATATGTGCAGGAATTTTTAGATTCAACTCTGATACATTTTTACATCATTTAATAATCCAATTACTAATATGATTATGGAATTTAAATATGTCCGATTCGTTACTTAACCCTCCATCACTCGCGCCTGTTTTTGTCACACGATCACTCGCTGGGGTGTTGTAAACACCCCAAAATTTTTATTGCAATTTTCAAGTTATAATGAATTATAATAAACTTTTAATCTACTCAGAATTAAAGTAACTTACTTTGACTTATTATAAATAAAAATAATTTGGAAATACAAGAAAAATATTTTATGCGTAATAATTTAATAATATTATTCTTTAAAACAATTTGGGCAAATGTAAGACATGTGTTTTAAGCACATAATTTTTTTGCAAGAAACACAGTAGCAGTTAGTTTTTATGTCCTTTAATCGAGGGCACATCACACAACGACCTTTCTTTGGAGGGTTGGTGTTTTCGAAACTTGTATCAGGATTTAAGCTTCTTTTCAGGCTTTTATTGATATTTGGATTTTGTGCTCTTTCATCTATGTGAGGTTGTATAAGGCTGAATCCAATTTCTTCTATGAACTTCGAACGTGGTATTTCTGTATTTGGAAACACAGAATAGTTTAATACAAAAGCATTAATTCCTGCTGTATTTAGTAGATGATATAATAATCGAAGCGGCCAACGATTACAAATTCTTGATACATCATAAGTGTTGCACATTTGATCAGCTGTATCAACTCCACATTTAGTAGAATTGTAAAATTGTACAATTTCAGGCTTCATAACTCCGGGCTTTGTTTCGATTAATGTGTCATCATTGTAATGCATTGTAGATAAAAGAATTACATTTTTCTTTTTTTTCCTTACAATAAGAAACTATAGTCATGGGCACCTTATTATGAAAGCCAAATACTGACGTACCCGTCTCTTGTTGCTGTATAAATTGTTTCGGCAACTGCTTTTTATTTTTTCTTAGTGTACTAACCAACGTTAGCTCCTTTTTCAATAATTCCTCAGCCAATGGAACACTCGTATACCAATTATCACATGTAATGTTCCTTCCTGAAACATATATACTTTCACTTAACCTCTTAACTATATCTAAGGTGGTATAGGAAGTTTTAAATGGTCCATCTGGTTGAGTACCAACATAAGGTTCAAATTTTAAAGTATAAAATGTTTTAGCATCACATAACGCAAATAACTTTAAACCGTATTTTCCTGGTTTATTTGGCATAAACTGTAAAAATGGGCAACGTCCTCTAAATTTGAGCAACTGCTCATCAATCGTCACGTATTCACTTACTGAATAATATTTGGCACTATTTTCGTTAAACTTTGAAAATATGTCTCTGATATGAGTAAATTTATCCAAAGATTTTCTTTCATCACGATCTAAAACATTATCAAAACGAATACAACGTAATAGAAACGAGAAACGATTATAAGTCATTGTTTTGTGAAATATATTAATACCAAGACGGGAAATATTCCATAAATCGCTCAATTTCCTGTGACTAGATTTACATAATCCAGCAAGAACTAATAAGCCAATGAAAGCATTTATTTCGGTTTCATTTGTCACTTTGCAGTCTCTTTCTCTGGAAAAATTTGATTGTATTTTATTTATATACACATTGGTGTGCTTAACCACAGCTTCGATTATATCATCTGATATAAGCAGTTTGAAAAATTCAATAGGTGTTTTACAAGACTTAGCAGCGCCTTTAGCACCCGGCAAGTGAATAACTATGTTCGAAGAACGCGTACGTATAGAAGTTTTACCATTTTTCTTGTACCATTTCGTGATTTTATCCTTTCCTAAGTAATACGGAGAGTCAGACTGTAGTTCGATATCTGAATCGTGTTCCGATATTTCATCAGGTTCTTGTTCTGATTCCGAGTTGTGATCAGAACATTCCTCAAAGTATTCATCATCATCCGAAAAAGTATTATCTGTACCTGCTACCTCATCATCTTCAGAATCTGATGAAACAGAAGCCAAAAGATGCCGCAAACGCTGTTGCTCCATTTCCCACGGAGATTTCGACATTTTCCAGAAAAAAATGGCAAAATATCGATGTAAAAGACTCAAAATAAATTAAAATAAAACAAAAATTATTCATAAATTTAATTATTATTATGATAAAAATAAAATAAATCTGCAATATAGCTTACCTTAATTGTGTTTTCAGTCAAAAAATATTCCTT
The DNA here is from genome assembly GCA_963932465.1 of Maratus speciosus. Lineage (NCBI taxonomy): Eukaryota > Metazoa > Arthropoda > Arachnida > Araneae > Salticidae > Maratus > Maratus speciosus. The sequence goes on from OZ010799.1 coordinate 297,563,367, forward strand.
GATTACTCGCGGGGTGTTCTCAGCACCCCGTTGGAAAATTTTCACGTCCTCACTGCTTCGGAAAAAATGGTAGAATGAACATTTGTCGTCAGTAGGCGTGGCCTCTAGGAATGTGCAGCTACTGAAAATATTTGACCTTGAGTTTGAAAAACTCTGTACTTGTGCGCATGTTTTTACTCGTGGGGTGATCAGAACACCCCACGCGAGTAATGGAGGGTTAAATCTAAGTTATCTTTCAGAATTCTTCATCAGTTTCTTTTTCTTGATTCCTCATGTGCTCACTCTTTAATAAACTTTTTGATCTCCGTGATGTTAAAATGTCGAAAATAGGCTTAAAAATGCGATAAATATGATTAGGGGACAGCCTGGCATCAGACTATATAGTTTAATTTTTTTTAATCCACCCCTTAACCAGGTTGGTGGTGAGAAGATATTTTTTTCCTTCAGAGCTCTAGGGCAACCTTTCATCATAGAAATGCATTAATGACATTACAAATTTATTTTAAAATTACTAAAATTGAAAAATGTGGAAATTATTAGTAACTATTAGTAATGTGTAAAAGAAACTACCCTTATAAAAAATGAAAAATCTCCTTTTATTAACGCTCAAAAGACACAAAATGTCAAACTCATGAAAATTGGAAAGTTATAATTCATCTCGGAAAAGCATTGACAAGACATTGGCAGAGTGTGCATTCGCCATGTGGGTGTGTGAAAGGGGAAATAAAACATTTAAATCGCGTTATTTACTTTGCTATCAAAGGAATTTTATTGTAAATATTTTTTGACCCTGAACAGTTAATAAGATCTAAAATCTTGTCATTTTATCTTTATAAATCAAATTATCATGCATTTTCAATCTATACAGAAATTCTTTTTTAGAACATAATATATATTCCATTCTAATTAAGAGCAAGAACACAAATACCGGGTATTATAAGCCTAAACGCTTATTACCCTAATCGTAACACGAATAAAAATTGGGAATTCCTGTTGTTTTCTAGAAGATAATTTTTAATACAACTTTTGAGTAACAGTAACATTTTGATTAAAAGAATGGATTACTGTGGTATATGTTTGATGCAAGAACTGTAATTGTTGGTCCACTGTTGGTAGTTTGTGGAAACCGTTAAGAAAAGTAGAGTTCGAAATGGTAGAGTTGAGAAATGGTTAGTAAATGGTAGATAAAGCGGTCCCTCCAATATGGAGGGCATCTATGGAGGATTCTGAGTAGCTAACAGTTGAAACACTATTCGGCCTTCGCTGGATAAAGATTTATTGGCCAATCGTACGGCGAAATGGAAAGCTGTTATTATGAGCCAACAAATCTAACGTTATAATGAAACACACATAGTACAATATATATTAAAACACACATACGCACATAAATAACGCCTGCATTCAACAGTTAAAGATATATATAAATATTATATAGACACATATACAATAAATACAATAAACCCAACTGGAGTGAAAAATTAGCCAGAGCCAGGAATCGAGCCCGGGAACAGAGTATACAAGACTGCTGCTCTAATCACAGAGCTACTCCGGCCGATACCTGAGTCTGCAATTTATTACTAATAAACCATGTTGGGGAAGTCACCAGCCATCTATACGACAGCCTTGGATGACCGGACAACGATGAATAGATTTTACTATTACATCGATCTACGATAATTATAATGAAACACACATACTACAATATATATTAAAACACACATACACATATAAATAATACCTGCATTCAACAGTTAAAGGTATATATAAATATTATCAGACATACATACAATAAATAGAACTGGAGTGAAAAATTAGCCAGAGCCAGGATTCGAACCCGAGACCACAGTATACAAGACTGCTGCTCTAATCACTGAGCTACTCCGGCCGATATCTGAGTCTGCAATTTCTCACTAATAAACCATGTTGGGGAAGTCACCAGCCATCTATACCACAGCCTTGGATGACCGGACAACGATGAATAGATTTTAATATTACATCGATCTACGATAATTATAATGAAACACACATACTACAATATACATTAAGACACACATACACACATAAATAACGCCTGCATTCAACAGTTAAATGTATATATAAATATTATACAGGCATACATACAATAAATACAATAAACCCAACTGAAGTAAAAAATTAGCCAGAGCCAGGAATCGATCCCGGGACCACAGTATACAAGACTTCTGCTCTAACCACTGAGCTACCCCGGTCGATACCTGAAATCTGACGTTGCCCGACAATTTCGGGTTAAGCATCCAGGACTGAAAGACTCAAAGTGGGGTTAAATCAAATCAAATTACACGATGGACATTTATCGTGGCAGAGATAAGACTTCCGCGTTTTTGCACACCAGTATTTTGTTCGAGAAGATGATATTTCATTTAATCGGAACATTTTTGCAATGTAACAGACCAACATTTTCTCTGAGAATATACTGGTGTGAAAAATCACGGAAATCTCATCCCTGTCGTAGTCGATAATTGAAAACGTAGTCCACAGAAACAATCAGTCTTTTTTTACTCTGGATGGTCATTATCATATGAATAGACGAAATAGGTAAACAAAGCAATAAAGAAAAATTAAAATGTAAGATCTAAGGACAGTATTGTTATAATATCTTAAGAAGCAAATATGGACGTAAAACGTAGTCCACAGCATATAAAAAACAATCTATGTAGCGTCCTCTTAAATCGCTGTTATTTTTTTAAATTTCGGTTGGTCATTCCAATGTAAATAGACAAAAAAAAAGTAAATTTGTGTTTGTTTGTGTGTGTGGGGGGGGGGTGAGGGGGTGAGGGATATGGCTGAATTTGGCAATCGCTGCTCTAAATGTATTCTAAGACCCTAAAACCATATGCAAAGACACTAACTTTGCTTTTGTATGATGAAAGTTCCAGGAATCATGTGTTTGGTGGCCGTCTTGCACGCCATCTTGAAAATTGGTTCTTTTCGGTAGTTAAAATTGATAAACTATTAGTATGCAATTCACTACATCTGATAATACAAAAAAACTGTTGAGAAACCTTTCTGTAGCAATTATTTTAGTGTTGGTGATTTTTTTTTTCATATCTGCAGCCGAATAATTCCATTTAATGTCTTTTTTTATTTATTTTACTCTGATTTTTTTTTCTTTTATTTAATTTTTTTTTTTTAAGTTTTATATGTCAAGATTAAATAAAGCCACTTACGTATGATAAAGAAACATCGCGCAAATAAAGAGCATATTTCTGTTTTTCTTTATGTTTTATGTTCAATTGAAGATTTATAATCTTCTGAAACAAAATAAGATTCGCCGGTTATTTTATCTAATCCTCTTTATAAGCATTAAAAAAAATAAATGATTTTAATTTCGATTTTTGTATTTAAAAAGAAAATAATTCAAAACCAGACATCATCTACTATAGGACATTTAAATTATGATACGGTTTGTACTTGATTTAGTTTAAGCAAAAGTTTAGATAGTCTTCAGAATATAACAAACATAATTCGACCTATTAAAGCGACAAAAATTGCTTTTTAGGGATTTTACAGTACTACCTATTTAAAATTACAATGATTAAAGTGAAGTCAAATAAATTTAAAGTAATTTTTTAATTTGGAATATTGAGAAAATTAAGTTGATTTATGTTTCTAGATTTTTTTCTTTTTACTTTTTTCTTTTAACAGAGCTCACATCATTGCCAGATATTGGAACGAAATGCTGTTATTTTCAAATGCACGTACATAATATGACTTGAAGTTAAAAAAAAAAAAAAACCCTACGTGTGTGAAATAAATTATATTCCTTGGAGAGTTATTAATCCAGCTTTTTATTCTCAGAAAATTATGATTAAAGTACATCTCCGAAGTTTTAGATTAATAATTCATTTAGGAAGTAAAATATTTTTAAATAAAATTTAATTTATCTAATGTATTATGTTAATCTATGTTATACTAATGTTTAACTTTTAAATAATGTACAAATTATTTTTCAAAGAAAAACTGAAATTTAAAGTAATAAATTATTTGTGAATTCGTTTTATATTTAAAATGAACTACGGATTTTATTCGAGAAGCTGTTTGTTTATATGTGTATAATGCAGTTATGTATAATTAAACATATACTATTTTCATTCTAAATATTTTATAAAAGAAAATATATAAGCCTGATTTGGTATCCCACAATTTAAAAGGAATTTTAGTTATTCCTAAAACATAAAAAAAATAGAAGCCCTGTTTTCATTAATTTATCTGCTAGTATTAAATTTATAAAAAAGAAAGAATTAATGGAGTATCAGCATCAGTTCTAAAACTCATTAACAATTTAAACATGTGCAAAAATCACTTTACTTTTCAATGACATTAGTTTTGAAAGAAAGTAAATTACGAACAAAGTTGGGAACATGATGGGAGAAATGTCTCCTAATAAAAGAAACACAGATTCGATTTTATGCTTTGCGATTTCGGGAATAAAATCAAATGACGTAAATTAAATATCAGGAAACCCTAAAGAGGTAGAAAATTCCAGAAGCAATTGCGTGTTTCTCTAGGGGCGGACAATAAAACTGTCCAGTGGCAATTTACCAATGTAAGATGAAAAAGCCTTATTTTAAAATATGGGATAGTTATTCTCAAGTGAATAGAAAAAGACGTAAATACAGTAATAAATAAAATGAGAAAAATAAAATCCGATGTTTGTATTGAAGTCTTAAGTATTTCACGTAGCAAATTAGTTTTCACAAAATAAGTAAAAAAAAAAAAAAAAAAACCTTAACCTAGGCAATAGTGCAAAACCATCTTGTACCACTAAAGAGCGAGTCGGATATTTCAGGCCCGAGGCTAAATTTCTTTTAAAAATATTCTACACTAGAATAATAATTAAAAAATCTACATATTTTTAAAAATATTTGCAAGAGTTTCCACATTCAATTCTGATAAATTTTTAGATCATTTAATAATTCCATTTCTAATAAGATAAAAATCATGAAATTTAAATATGTATGATTCATTACTTCAATCTAATTTCCTTCCAGAATTGTTCATCAACTGTTTCATATTACTGAGCGATTCTTCATCAGTTCACTTTTCAGTTAACTTTTTGACCTCTGGGTTATTAAATATTTTAAAATATGCTTAAAAACTACGATAAATGTTATTAGTGAACAATCTGAAATTGTACTATATGTATAAGGGAGAGTTGTACAAAACCGGGTAGCGCTGGTTCCTCTTTAATTTGGAATTTTATCCGTCAGCCAACACCAGGTATTGCTTGTCGAAAGTCATTACGGCATTTGTAACTGAACGAAGCGCTATTGTGTGCGGTTATTTTTGTGTGAAGTAATGCATTTGAATATTTCTTTAAAAAATATTTTGTTTGTTTCTAGGTTTTATGCATATATTAACTGCTTGCCAGAATATTAAATATTGGTAAATACTATATTTAATTATTTGCTTTCTTGCAAATATTTTCACATTGTTACTGATATTTTACTATAGGACTGATAGTAGTGACGTCATGTTTAAAAATCTGTCTCACGTTGGGGTAAAACCGGGTACTTAAGAGTCGGTCAAAACCGGGTACACCCATTTTGTCCTACACTCGTGGAATGATTTTTTTAGCATAGTTAATACTTTAGCATGTAGTTTTAAATTGCAATTTAATGCTGGAAAGTACTGTTAACCCTTTGATGTGTTATTCATAGCACCTCTAAACTTATACTACAAACAAGAGGTGAGGAAGTAGTTACTTCTAATACTGGGCAATCTGTAACAATTTACTTAGTTAGAAAATCCTTTAAAGCTGCATTTTTTAGAGCAGTAGTTATAAATACTCCAATCAGACAGTTTGAGAAAACAGGGATTTTTCCTTACAACAACGATGTTTTTCCTGGATCTACTTGCTCCTTCGGAAATGGCAGAAAACCCCATAAAAGTCAATGATAAAACAGCTAAGTCTACGCAACCATAGGTTGGCATAGCTGCAGCAACAAATATTTCTGAAATATCGCAGGATATTGAAGCTTATCTTTTCACATTTAAAAGTGTCGACATCACACATCCAGTAGTTAACAACATCCAGCCTCTTCTATCGAGATCTGATATTGTGTAGCCAGCTATCTGCATTTCCAATTTCAATTAAAATGTTTTACTCCTCCCTAGGAAGGCTTTAAGATTGAGAAAAGGGCTAGCAAAAGAAGTGGAAACTGTTATTTTAACTACTTCACCCTATAAATTAGAGCTCGAAACAGATATTAAAGAGAAAGAAGCCAAACAGTCTGCAAAACGAAAAAGGAACATTCTTAAAAAGAAAATAAGAATCAACAGGAAAAGAGACCAAAAAAGGTTGATGAGGCATCCTCAGAAGATGAAGAAGATAATGAAACATGAATGTTTTGTAATAAATTTACTCCAATTCTAAATCCAAAGACAGTTGGATACAATGTGTGAAATGTCACAGATGGGCACACGAAGCATGTAGTATGAAGGAGAATGTGATAATAAATTTGTTTGTGATTTTTTGCAGTTACAATAACTCTAAGACTTCCAGCGTAAAATAAGTAGGCATATACAATGTAGATAATTTGCTACAGATTTATTTTTGACGCATGGAAGAACACATCTGCAATTTCGTTTTATAACAAAAATGTATTTTTGTACTATATTAAACAAGATTTAAAAAAAGAAAATGAGCTTTCCACGAGTTTTAAAAGGGTACCCGGTTTTACCCAACCAGTGGGGTAAAACCGGATTTTTGCATATGTCTGGAAAAAGCTATTTTTTATATAATGAATTACATTTTTCACTGAAAAGAGTATGTTTTAATATAGCCAAAGATTCATTTAAAATGAAAAACGGTGTTTAGAGTTTGTTTTCCCATTTGATTGCATTTAATAACAACGAACATTTATGGTACTCAATTTTGCCCCACCTCCCCTATATATATATATATATATATATATTATCCACACTTTAACAAGGGGAGTGGGGAGAATTTTTTTTTTCCATCAGAGCTCTGGGGTTTCATTTTATTACCCAAGCAATGACATTACAAATTTATTTTAAAACTACTATAATTGTAAAATTTAAACTATGAGTAATTATTAGTATTGTCCAAGAGGATATATATTACTTCTTATTTAAAAAAGAAAAATCTCCCTTTATTAACGCGCGAAAAACACAAAATATGAAACTCAGGAAAATTGGAAAGTTTTATTTCATCTCGAAAAAACAACTAGGCATTATCATGTGAATAGAGGAAACAGGTAAATAAAACAATAAATAAAAATTTAAATATAAGGTATAAGGACAGTATTGATGCAAATATCTTAAGAAGCTAATATGTATTGGATGGAAAACGTAGTCCACTGCATTGGGAAAACGTAGTCCACTGCTTTGGAAAAACAATCTCTTTAGCGTCTTTTAAATAGCAATTTTTTAAAACATAGGATAGTCATTCCCATGTGAATAGACAAAAGAGGTAAATAAGAAATAAAGAAAATTTAAAATATAAGATATAAGAAATATATTGATATAAATATCTTTAAAAGCTAATATGGACCGTAAACGCTGTCCACAGCATATCAAAACGAGCTAGGTATTTAGCGTCCTTTTAAGTACACTTTTTTTTTAAACATGGGATAGTCATTTATGTGGGTAGACAAATAGGTAAATGGCCGTTTTTAAGAAATAATAGCATATTTATTAGAATTATAATAATTTATGTCACTGTTTAAAGATTTGAAAAGTTTAAACAGACCCTTGGCTTTCTTGTGAACAATGTGGATTTGTAGATTTTTTATAAGAAGTTTAATGATGACAGTTGCTTTATATCTACACTGAAGAGCCAAAACCTTTTGACACCTATAAAATAACGTGTTGGCCCACTTTTGGCCAGCAAAACAGCTGCAACCTGTCTTCGAATAGATATCACCAAATCCTTGGAAGATGGCAGGAGATAGATTGTACCAGATGTTTAAGCAGCGGTCACGCAAATCTCGGATAATCCAACATGGTGGTTTTTGAGCTATGAGCTGCCGTTCCATGACACAACAAATGTGCTTATAAGATTAAAATCGGGTGAGGTAGGTGGCCAGGACATTAAGTGGAATTCAGCATTGTGTTCCTGAACCCACTTGAGAACAAATCGAGCCTTGTGACATGGAGCTTTGTCCTACTGGAAGTCTTCATTGCCAGTTGGGAAGACCGACTCCATGTAAAGGTGCAACTGGTTCGCAATGATGTTTAGATTGTCCGCTGCTTTCGTGGTATATGGTACCATAACCACGGTTTCCAAAGTCATCCATGCGAACATCGTCCAAATCTGAAACCCGCCACCACGGGCCTTTGACCTGCTGTACACTGGAGGAGAAACTGTCGTCCGAAATACGGATTACCCTGTCACGACCATCGACGTGATGAATGATGAATTGTGATTCATCAGACCATTAATTTTTCGGGGACCAGTGTAGGCGTAGATTGCGATGACGCTTAGTCAACAGAGGCACATGAGTGTGACGACTGCTGCATAGTCATATATCCAACAGTATCCGCTGAACTGTTTGCTCAGAAACAATTATATTTGGACATGTATTGTAATGGGTTGTCAGGTGAGCTACTGTCTAATGTTGATTTTGCTTCACCAAGCGGGACTGTCTTCGATGACCTTTTTCTTTGATCACGCCTGGACGCCCAATGCCATAGTATCTATTGCTGGTTTCATTTCCATTCATCCACTTTGCATAAGCACTAACAACAGTAGGTCGCGAACAATTCTGTAGTGCAATTCCGTAGATACTAGTTTCGAGCCTTTGGCACATTCCAATATGCCCTCTATCAAAGTCGCTTAAATCAACAGCCTTTCGCATCACACGCACAAGTTAGTGCAAGAATGATTCCTCAGACTCCTCGGCAACTTTTAAATAGCATTCCGACCGAAATCATGTGCCCATCAATGTCATCCAGACGCGCTCATTTCAAAATGTAGGGAAGGTCATAATGTTTTAGATCTTCGGTGTATATCTGTATAAAATGTTACAAGGAATAAGAAAAATCGTAGTTATGAGCATTTCAAAAATAACTTTCTTCCTGACTAGTGTGTTCTTAGAAGAAGAATCACAGACGCTTGCATATCTATGTAAAATGTTTTTATGTGGAAAGGATTTAAATTGAAATAATACTTTTTTTTTATTATTTGGCAATGATACTTTCGAAAGAAATAACAAGAAATTCTTCTGTAATAAGCACCTAAAGAAAATCATAGACTTTTAGTTATCTACGTAATGAAATTCTTTTTAAATTTACCTTAGATATGGACCATTATACATAAATGATATAAACTTGAAATTATGTTTATTTTTTCTTTTACATTTTCCACTGAAGATTTCACATGTAACTCTTAGCTAAATTTGACGACGCTTTGTGAGAGTGTTTTTAACCAGTTGGAAAAATGGTTATTGTCCTCGGTCAAGGTAGGCAATCAAAAGCATATATGAAGCTTTTTATTAGTTGAATCCGCATTTTATTCTTTTTCTGATTAGTCTATACTGTAATCGGTATTTTCCCTTTACTTTCAACAGAGATGATACTTCTGTTGCCACTATGGCAAAAAAGTAATAAAAACTACAAAAAAAAATTTAATAACTCAAAAACAAATTGAGATACAGCTTTCAAACAAATTGCATTTAAAAATACATTTTTTTTCTCTGTACGACGGTGTAAAAAGTAATATTGTGGGATGTTTAGCAGTTTAAGAATGAAATTTCTTTTAAAATTGGTCCAGAAATATTAACCTTTAACTGATGTCACGCAATCTCACAGACCCTGCGACTCCCAGCTGTAAACACTTCCACCCCTTAAAAGTGGAAATATTACTTGCCTATACCAGCACCTTCTTCTACCAGCTTGCCAAGGTCACACACAAGGCGATAATTCTGTTAGTTGATTTTAAACGTGTTATTCGTTACGCTGGGATCTGCCAGACCGCATCACATCAGTTGTGTGATTATTTGAAACTGTAGTACAATACACGTGATTAGTTGTACTGTATTTTTTTTTTTCATTTCTTTGGTGTCTTTTTTTGTGATATGATGTCGTCGAAACCTCTAAAACGTTCTACTTTCCCCAGCCAGAAGGAAATATAAGATATTATGAACAACTGGTCAGATCAAAAATTTTCCGATATTGAAAGTTCTGACAAAGCAGATTTTACTGACGGAAGATATCACGATACGAATTCTGAATATTCCAATGTTGAAAATGTAAATATTCCTGATGGCGTTAAACATAATTTTTATTACCGAAAGGATAGTTTAGAGAAAAACATCTTATAAGTGGTTTTTATGCCAAAAGTCAGTATACATTGAATGTACATGAAAAATATGGATTGACTGATAATGATGTACTTTGACTCTTGCATATTCTTAGGGTAAATATTATTTTTTTTAAATAAACACTGCATTTTAATTTTCATACTTTGTTGCAACGATAATTTGTAAAGAAATTGTACATAATTAATTTTTGTATTTAATTAGCAAAATATACAAACTACCGTTTATTTTTTTTAAGTATTTTTCTCTGTACTGAAGTTAATAATATGAATAAAATCATTTTTTCTTGCAATTTAATTCACATGCTCCTAAGAGAAGTACAACGATATTGTTAGGATAAAATTTAAGTAAATTCAACCATTTAAGTTATTTTTTTTATGTTATTCGAGCGGTCTGAGAGACTGCATCACATCAGTTGTGTGACAAATTTTAGTCACATCAGTTAAAGGTTAATGTTTAAACCATGGCTTACGTAATGTATGACCAGCTCCGTAGAAGTTTAAAAATTTACAGTACCGAAAAATGCCATCCATGGCGTACGTAATGTATGATCAACTCCGTGCGATTATTTATGTCTTGAATTTTAGTCTTTGAAAAAATCATTTTCCAAACGGTCGTTGTAATTAATTACAACGACCATTACAACAAATATTAATTAGTTTAGATGATAATTATTTCCATCCGCGAAAATGAATTTAATGATGAGGAAAACCCCCCAACTCTTTCCATAAATATACATTTTAATTAAAGCAACACAAAGTTTTAATTTGCCTCTTAATATAATCCTTTGTTTGTTTTCATCTAAGGTAAGGAAAAAATTGCCTTAGTTAATATAATTAAAACTGCAGTGTGATGCATCTTACTTAAGTAACATTCTTTTTAAAATTAAAAACCGTTATAACGTTTCAACATCTGCAAATAAAAAAGTAATTATTCTATTTTTACAACGATAAGAGCGGCATCACGGAATTAGATGTTATAGTATAATAAAAAATATAAAATTCGAATTTTTTATATTAATAACTACAAGGAAAAATTTTCACATCTAATAGGTCGAGACAAACTTTCCCGCTTTTCTGCTATTTTGAATACGTTTTTATCTTTTCAGTCATAGTATGGTACTACTATCTGACGAAAATTCTACAAAATAAACTTTTCCCAAATGAAATCCTTGTTTTTTAAACAGATAAATGCTATTTATTATTTTTTACGATTTTTTTTTAAAGTCCCCATTTAGGGCCGCAGGGACCGAAGAGGTTAAAAAAATAGCAAGAGTTCATGCTATTTAGGTGCAAAAATAAGATTCAGGTCAGTAAATATGACATCATTACTGACATAGTTATAGTAAACTATTTTATATTCATGAATGAATATACATCTTTCGTTTTCCGAATGACGTCATTTTCTTCAACGGAAACATTTTGCTTTACATGTTACTTACTAAAATAAATTATTTATAGTTATTTTATTTACACGGATTATTTATATTATTTCTCAATGAATCTGCGTTCTTCTCTTCCGCGATTATTGCATAATTAAACGCAATCATTTTATATGTTTATATTTCATCAAAATCCTTGAAATTTTTCTTTTAAACAGGATGTATGTTTCAGAAGTGAAATCATGCTTCAGATTGGTGGAATGTAATAAGGCAATTTAATTTTAATGATTGATGTCAACCAGCAAGTTACAAATTCAGTCTTATTTTAGCACTACATAAAAGAAATATATATATAGATATTAAGATTTATTGTCAGTTTATATTTGCATATTATATTGTTAAAAGAATGTGCTAGTAATTAATTCTTCACTATTGCATTGCGTATTGGTAAATTTTCGCTGATTATACAATTAATGGATATTTCTTTTTCATTTATAGAACTAGTATTAAAAAATGCTCTGACGAGCACCAAAAAAGGCTAATATGTTTTTAAGTATGAAAAAGGGTTTGACAAGTGCATGAGTGCAATTGACCATGAAAAAGGACAAGGGGTCACTTCTTGGCTGCAGGTCACTGTCAATGCCAACTTTGAAAAAAATCATTTTTGCGCTTATTCCATATAAAATAAATTCGCAGTACTTTAGTAAAACTTTCCGCCGTGCTTTACATCTTAACTCTACTGTCCTACTATTGTACTGCGCATGCGTCTGCAATGCAATTTTGTACAGTGCACTGTGTACCATTATTTCTCTACAAATTATACTACACTGTACATTTCTATTATGCTTTTGAACATCAGCGCACACTCACACTGTGCTTTTGTACTTCCGTTATTAAAGGTGTATGCGTCTAATGATCGTTTATAATTTACATATGCACTGTTGTACTGCATAGTACATCTTACAGCCACAGCCACTTGGATATAATTTCAACAATCAATGAATGCATTATACTGTTATGCGTGCACATGTAGAATTGTTCCTGTGCAGAGTGCTGCAACAGTACTGCACTACAAATCAGTTTTCTGTACAGTTCTACACTGCGGGTGTGCTTGGTGGCACTGCATGAGTGTGATACGCTGCAGGAACTAAGATTTTTAGTACTAAGTCGCCTTACGTTCATATTTAATCAGGCTGCGTCTTTACTGGCTGTGTCTTTACACTACACATTTTTATCGTAACTGTGGCTGATTTTTTTTACATTGAAAAAGCGCAAATATGATTTTTTCAAAGTTGGCATTGACAGTGAGCTGCAGCCAAGAAGGGACCCCTTGTCCTTTTTCATGCTCAATTGCACTCATGCACTTGTCAAACCCTTTTTCATACTTAAAAACATATTAGCCTTTTTTGGTGCTCGTCAGAGCATTTTTTAATACTAGTCATTTAAATTTTTTGATAATTATATATTGAATATAAATAAACCTGAGTTGCTTTTAAATATTCCCAATACTTTTTTCTTATTTCGCACTATTAATGCACTATTTAACCAAGTAATGCACACTGTTTTAAGAGGGTCAGAGTTCTTTAATCAAATTCACGTTATTTTTATTCATAATTTAATTTACTTGGGCTCCGTTAAATATAATTAATATAATTCCTTAAACTGATATTATTTTTTGTTGCATTAAAATATCTCAATTTGTTGATTCTCTCTAAACAAGTAAACCCTGTTGGTTTACAATGGAAGTCTACAGGCATTTGGCGATATATCACCAAGTTGGCGACAAACTTGACGGTGTTTGGCGATAGAACAGGGTCCAGCCTATGGTAACCCCAACCCCCTTATAAGTATGGAGATGCATTAAATGCTGTTCTATAAATAATGAGACGCGTTTCATTCGAGCGTTGCCATTAAACAATTAACAAATAATCGCGATTTCTGTGACGTCTACGATAGCGTAATATATATATAGATTATCGTGGAAATCGAAGGCTGAGTCCACATCGTATCGTTTAGCTAGACCGGTTATACTAACATCGTTCTCATGTTTTGCTACAATTTCTTTTATTGAACAGTAATTCGCTTAAGCTTCTATTACTGCTATCACTAAGCACTTTTTCATTCTTAGAAGCCATAATGAGAGCTAATATTAGCAAACCTGAGTAAAAGTAAAACAAAAAGTTAATTTTTTTACAGTAATAAAGGTACACAAAGCTCTCTGATATGCACACCTTACTCCAAACTTGACTAATAACAACAGTTATGTGAGGGTTGCCAACTGAACTATTCGGCAGCCATGGTCGTGAACCCAGATATTGCACGCCCACCGAGTCAAATTTTGATCATCGAAGTTGGACATAAACCGAACTGGTCATAAACAGAGGTGGTTGTGAACCGAGGTTGCCCTTATATTTTGACCTATAAGTTTGCAAATATGGCATTATTTATATATTCGATGGCGATGATCATTAAGCTTCTTGGCGATTTTGGCGATGAAACTCACCGATTTCAAAGTAACGTTCCGAAGTGTACTTGAATCGCCACAGACGTCATATGAACATCACCTTGACGCGATTTTTTTCTGACGCCAATGTCATATACGCACAGTGGTACTTACTATCGCCAAAGTTTTATTATTTTGCTTGATATGGTAACCCGAATGTTGTTGTTTATTTATTAATAAATTGTTTATTTACTTTTATTTTCTTTTTTAAATTTATGTAAATTGTTTTGTTCTATTGTTATTAATTAAACATTTTAAATTTATTGTTAATTCCTTTTTAAAAATATATATGTAACTGGTATTCGAAAACGAGGTTTTCGCCAAATTGGCGTCAGAAAAAATATCGCGCGAACGTGGTGCGTATATGACATCTGTACCATACTTGTTACAATTTGATTATCCTGTCGACCAAAAAACTATCGCCAAACTATAAGATTAAATGACAATAATGGATCATAGCAAATGTCACATTCACTTGACATTAAACACGATACACGTGTTTGTTACGTCATCAAGTGATTTTTAATTCAAGTTTTGGCACAGATATCATATACACCCCATATTGGCGCGATTTTTTTGACGCCGCCAATGTCATATACGCACTAGGTACTTAACTGGCGCCAAAGTGTCGTTATTTTACTTAATATGGTAACCCGGATATAGATGATATATGAACGATGTTTTCGCCAAATTGGCGTCGGAAAAAATCGTGCCAACATGGAGGGTATATGACATCTGTGCCCAAGTTTTTATTAGTATTTTTATTAATGTTTTACTAATTTGTTTATTCTTCCGTTATTTAAAATAAAAATTACGTCAGTTTGTATCATTTGACGAATAATTTGGCGAAACTTGTCGACGGGATAATCAAGTAGTACCGTATCTTTTTGCTGTACATTTTCGACAATATCTCAAGCAAAAGTACCTAAAGTTAAACGAAACCCTAATTATTTAAGGCACAGATGTCATATACACAACGGGTTTGGCGCGGGGTTTTTTTCTGACGCCAATTTAACGAAAACCTCGTTTTCGAATAGCAGTTAAAGATATATTTTTAAATTTCTTTCTATTTTATTTAAAAAGAAATAACTATAAATAATGAAAAGTTTAATTAATAACTATAGAACCAAACAATTTATATACTTTTAATAAATAAAATAAAAGTAAATAAAAAATAATTCATAAATAAACAACAATAGCTCAGTTACCGTATCAGGCAAAATAATGCATTATCGCGCCAGTTATGTACTCTGGTGCGTATATGACATCTCTTCCTTATTTAAAATAGATGGAATGGTATTTTTTAAGGTATGCTTAGTATGTGAAATATTTATATTGCTGCATACCTATCGCTTGTGTAAGTCAGGATGTTATGATGATAATTAAAAAAAAAACTTACATTTAGCTTCTGAACAGAAGCTTGGGATTTACCCTGTTTTTTTTCCCTATCAACTCGTTTGTGCTCCATTGTGTCTATTACTCCAGTTCAAAATATTAATCAAGAAAGTTTATATATATATTTATGAAAATTATGCATTATCCGCTTAGGTTGAGGTCGGTTTCAAAAATATAAATATCTGTCAGTTGAATTTCAATTTTTATTGACTTATGAAAACAAAAGTACACGTGCTATCCTTTTTTTTTAATTATTGTACTGCTTTTTAGGGAGTGGCAACACGAAATAAGTTATTGAATTAGAAAATTAGAAAATGAAAAGGAGAGATTTCTATAATTTTATGGAGACATTATAAAAGACAAATTCGATTTTCTCAGCGACCGTCAAACATACAAAGATGAAAAAAAAACCTATTCTAAGTTTTAACAAGAGGATCAAAATAAAACAAAAACGAAGTTAATCCATCCACTGGAACGTTAGCTACACTTTGTTGAATTTTGTGTCTTCATTTTTTCGTTTAAGGTTAAATAAAAAACTACTAAAAGCTGCAGTAATTTTTTAAATGCTATCAGTTTATTCGTCTCGTCGAGTTCTATCTTTCAAAAGAAAAATCATTGTCGTACGTCTACTGGTTCGCCAGAAATTTAAGAAAGTCGTTTGCATTTTCTATTTCTTAATCATATTATAGCTTAACGCTACCGCGTTTGCTATGATATATGTAATATTATCTATTTATATAAAATCCAAGTCTCTGTGTGTCCCTCACGATTCCGGTAGGACCGCCTCATTGAAATGAGTAATTGTTGAAAAAAACTAATGCAGGGTTACCAATGTAGCGCCAAATGTTAGCCAACTTAGTGATAGCTGGCTAATTTGGCGAAATTCCTATTTAAAACCATTAATCTTTCATAAAGGAGGTCACCGAAATTTAATTTAAACTCCGCTCTTTTAAGATATTTTTCAAAATCTATGAGTGAGAATTTAAAGTACATCTTTACATCTTCCTCCCGATGCTACTAATAAAATAACCGCCAATAGACGACGCTGTACTGTGTGAGCTCCTAACTGCGCGATTTTAATGTGCTTTAGGTACTTTTCCAGTATAGGTGCCTTGGCGAAAAAGGAAATTTGGCAACATATTTCCCGGGAACCTATCCACTGTTTCATTTTATATACACACGCATTATTTTCGATATTTATACGATTTATTTAATATAAAAAAGCCGTTTCACTAATTTTATAAAGAAACAGATGTGATTTGTACATAAAAACATCAATAATATACATATAAAATAAACATATAAAACAAACAAAAACGCTCATCAAGTTTGTTTTCATAGCTTTTTATATGATTTCACAACAAATCTCGATATTTTTCCGTTATACGGACACCATGCCAAAATGTATGCTAATGCGCCAATTATTTCAAAATGCTAAAAAATATTTTTAATTTTATGCCAGCAGTTTAATATGAGTTTTATTTTATTGCTTTATTTTATAGCAGTTATTTGTTCACTTATTTTAAGTATATAATTGTGATTTAATGAAATAGTTCGTAAAAGTCTGGAATTTTCAAATGTTATATTTTTTAAATGCTCACTTTAGTATCCACAATGTTTTTTCTTTTATTTTTCAAATGCTTCAATTCACGTGATTTTCATTTTGAGCCATCTATTACGCCTGGTGACAAAGGTATCCGTATAACGGAAACAAACCCAAATCTTACTTTCTGATGCCCAAATTACACCAAGCTTTCTTTTTAAAAAACGCTAAAGCTCCTACAGTGGAAAAGTGCCAAACTGTCTATTATTTTGCGCTATCTGTGTTATAGTTTGTACTATATGTAAGGGGTGTGGAGCGAAGAGTTTAAAAATTAAATATTAAAGTTTCGGCACAGATGTCATATACGCCCCATATTGGCGCGATTTTTTTCTGACGCCAATGTCATGTACTCAACGGGTATTTAACCCTCTAAGTGTTTGGGGCGTATTATTCTGTTCACTAAGCTTCAGGTTTCACAGCAATACAAGCAATATTTAAGATAATATAATTCTATGTATTTAATGAATTTTAAATACATTGAAGAATGATTAATACTCTCAAGGATTATATTCGTATTTGCAATTGAGTTTTTTTTATAATGTTGAAAGAATCATATTTTTTTAGCATTTAAAACAAAATGCAAAGAAAACAACATTACAATTTTACCCTTTTGCAAGACGCTCAGAGGGTTAACTGGCGGCAAAGTGTCGTTATTTTGCTTGATATGGTAACCCGGATGTTGTTGTTTATGCTGTTTGATGTTTTCGCCAAATTGGTGTATATGACAACTGTGCCAACGTTTCTATAAAGCAGTATAAGACTAAAAAATTAAGAATAAAATAAATTCAAAATAAGACTAAAGAAGAAAGAAAATTCATGCGTTAAGCATATAATATGAAACACTTTCCAACACATCCTGAATGCTTTAACAAAACTTCGTTATTTGGGAAAATAAGATAACTAAGTAAACATTTTAGAATACGCATAAAAGATTTTAAAAATTGATTTTAGCAGTTACCGTCCATAGCCAATAGTATCGTTATTACATGCCACAATTTAGTAAAAATTTAATTTAAACTACTCTTAAAACTACTGAAACCACATTTCCAGATATTATCATCCATAGACGGTTATGTATCCTATTCTTTGCGTGACCCTGTATATCATTTTATCTATATTCTTCAAATATTTCTTAATAAACTAAATGCAGTTCAGCGTAAAAACGCATAACTCCTTTAAAAACCACATTTAAGCAATTTATTCTCATACTCAGTAACCCTTACGAATTCTTTTGTGTAGCCCTGTATATGAACTGTAGCATTTATACACACAGTATAGTATGCATAAATGTAGTGAAACATAAAAGCGCATATCATAATTAAAAATGCAATTCTAGCAATCATTGCTTATGTACAATACTTCGGAGAAAAGTTGCTTGGCGAGAAAGAAGTTAGCCAACGTATTTTCTGACAACCTATTTACTGCTCAACAAACAACAACTATTCAACTATTTACTCACAAGCAATTTTTTCCATATGTACGCAATTTATTTAGGTAGTTGTTAGCTATCCCGTCGACCAGTTTCACCAAATTATATAAATCGGTAAACCACTCGCCAAATTATACAAATTGACATAATTTTTATTTTAAACAACGAAAGATCAATTAAATTAGCAAAACGTTAATAAAAATACAAATATAACGTCGAATTAAAAATCACTTGATGACGTAAGAAACACATGATCATGTTTAATGCCAACCATTATTGGCATTTAATCTTACAATTTGGCGACAGTAATTTGGTCGACGGGTTTAACTAACAAGTACCTTTATTTAATGTAAAAAAAAGCTATTTACCCATTTTTTAATTATTTTTTTACCCATTTTTTAACAGAAGTAATTTTGGCACAGATGTCATATTCGCCCCATATTGGCGCGATTTTTTTCCGACGGCAATTTGGAGAAAACTTCAACAGCATAAACAACAACATCCGGGTTACCATATCAAGCAAAATAACGACACTTTGGCGAGAGTTAAGTACCCGGTGTGTATATGACATTGGCGTCAGAAAAAAAATCGTGCCAATATGGGGCGAATATGACATCTGTGCCGTAATTTTTGCACAGATGTCATATACGCATCGGGGTTGGCGTAATTTTTCTCTGACGCCAATTTGGCAGAAATCTCGCTTTCGAATACCAGTTACTTATATATTTTTAAATTATTTGCTATCATTTTGAAAAGGAAATAACAATAAATAAATAAAAGTTTGAATAATAGCTATAGAACAAAACTGTTTATATAATTAAAAACAGAAAATAAAAGTAAATAAACAATTTATTAATAAATAAAAAACAATAGTCGGGTTACCATAGCAGGCAAAATAACACCATTTTGGCGCCAGTTAGGTATCCCGGTTCATATCTGAAATCTGTGCCGTAATTTGTATTTAAAAAAAATATTATATATATTTAGAAACGATTTTTTTATGTATATAAGTGCATATATAAACAAAAATAAAAGTTCATTAGATTTGTTTTCATAGCTGTTTAAATATTTTGGCAACATATCTCACTTTCTGATGCCCGAATTGCGCCAAGCTTTTTTAAAAAATGCGCTATAATGGAAAAATACCTAAATAAATAATTAACAGAAATAAACAATTATACAAACTAAAACTTTTTATTTCGAGATCAAAGCATTGTTTTTGATTTCAATTAAAAATACATATATCCTTGGATAGTTTTAGTTGAAATTAGGTTCACAGCTTAATATCTCATTCCATAAACCTAAACAAACACAAGTGATTCATTCATCGTGAAACTTAAAAAAATTTTAAATCATTGAGGTAATCATTCACAAAGTAAGTTCTCCAACAATCAATGGACAATATTCTAATGACATCATAGTAGATAAAATTGTGGCGGTGTCGTTTGTTTATGGTTTGAAATCACAAAGATTTAATTTTGCAATGTCTCTTAGTTACATTTTTTTATTGTCATATTTATGAGCTCAGAACAAAAGCATATTTTTTCGTTATTTAGTTATTAAAGACGGAAAAAAAATTTTAAAGCATGATTTGAAAAAATTTAAATAATTTTCTTTCTTAATAGTAAAAAATAACATCGGGAAGTAACGCCGGGTTTAATTTAAATAAGTTTAACTGTTTAATTCTGTTGTAATATTCAAAATAACTGTATTTATTAGGTTTCAGTAACCAACATCAGGGCCCGATTAAACTTTGAAGTTAGAGGAATTACAATGTCATTTCAGGACCTTTCTTTTGGAGAAGCTTTTCTAAATTTCTTATATACATGAAAACTCTTCAGTGTTAGAAATATTATTCTTAGGACTGACATAACATGAGAAATTTTACACAAGTTTTTGAAAACTACTTTATATCAGAAATTTTCCTAAAAACTGGTTACTTTTTTGTTTTAGCGGCCCACACTATTAGGATTAGGACAAGTTGCAGCCAATTTCGCCAACGTCGTAACCAAGATCGTGAAGCACACACATATAATACCATATAACACCATTTCATGAAATCGTATACGATAATTTAATAGTTTTTACCTTACTTCAAGTGTAAAATTTATTTATTTTTAAGGCTTAACAATCTAAATTGTCCAATATATGAATTTAAAAAAATGTAAACAAAGATTGAACAGACATGACCGCAAAAAGCCTCAAATCTGCATAACACTTGGAACCAAACTGTGCAGATTAGTGGTCTTCTACTGTACACAGTTTTTCATAAATGTGTTTCGTTCTTTAAATGTGTTATTTTCATCTATCACTGTGGAACAAGCGAGAAAACTCATATTCTTGCACATGATTTGTATATATCTTTATATCTAAATTTCCGTCATTTTTGACGGGCTACCTTTCTAGTTTTTTTATAAATTGTTAGAAGCTAATAAAATGGAAAACTTTATAAAACATCAGTAAGTTAATTAATTGAAATACCGTTATTAAACATTGTATTTCAATATTAACAAAAAACATTACTCATGATATTCATAATATGGTAGATAATATTATTTTCCTATTATTCATTTTATGTTGTTGGAAATGAAAAGCAGCATTTTGCATTTCTGATTCAAAAGAGTATACACAATCTGCTTCGTTCCTGAATTTTAAAAGTTGAATAATTTTAAATCGTCATATTTTATGTGTCGTTATGATGAATGCATATCTCTCTAACCTCAAAAACTCGGAAACTACAGGGCGCAGGGCTACGAAATTTAGCACATGGGTTGTTGGTAGAAGGCCACTGTTTTTTGGCCCTTTTCCTAGAAGTATTTATAATATCAAACGAAACTGATTTGATATGTTATTTAATAAAGAAATTGTTGTTTTTTTTCCTGTTTTCACAAACCCCCTCCATATTTACACCCCTTGGTCCGATTTTGCCCATTAACGAACTTGACCGAGATTTTCTGCCCCTTTATTTTGTGTGTTAGTTTGGAAAAGATTTGTACAGAATAACGGAAATTACCGTATCCGTAAAACAGTGATATATATAGATAGATATCCAGACAGATATATAGATGTATAGATAGTTATATACATATATAAAGTTTTGAACTGGGGGTTGGTTTTGGGTTCTAGGGATCACGATCGGCGTAGATCCGAAAAACATTTTCAGAAATTCCATCATAGAGGAGAATGTAATAGGTAGTATTTCTTACGAAATCTACTTAAAAAACCGAAGCAGATCTACGTTTATTTTCCCTTAATCGAATGGCTTTAAAATGAAAGAACAATATTATCTTTTTCAAAAATAATCGTTTCTGGATGTCACTTTCGTGAATCCCGTGTTTTCGTCAAATCAAAAATATTTCTGGCTATTATCACAGACTAGTACGAGATAAGAGATAAATATATTTGTGTAAAAATTAACGCTTTCCATTTATTTGAGTTTCGGAATATTCACTTTAACCTGCTTAAAATTCAAAAGATTATCGTAAATATCACTGTATAATCCATAGATAAACAATAAATTTTTAATCAGAAATTAATTTTACTTAATAACAGAAAAGACTTCAGTTAGTAAATAAAATTGAGTAAATAAAATTCTTGTCTCAAAATATGTGTATCTCTTCCCTCAATTATACATGAAAAATTATGGTATGCGATTTTTTCAAATTATAAGAAATAATTTATTTAGCTGTTACAATATCTAATTTTAAAACATGCTTTTATTAAAATGCAAACATTCTGACAAAGTACGCTGTCAAAAAAATTAGGGGAGCAAGCAAAAAAGTGAAGAGAACAGTGCAAGACAGCCATGTAAGGGCAAAAAATGGAAGTACATGTGTATCAATGCGCAATACAGAAAACAAGACGCAAAAAAGGCCCGTACGTCTACCTATGGTGATTCCAGCCCATAGCATAAATCCACCTCACCTATAATGTGATCTTTCAGGAAAAAATGAGGAATTAGTTTCAGTGGCTCTTTCTCTCCATGCTAAAAAACATCAGATGATACATACAGA
The DNA here is from genome assembly GCA_963932465.1 of Maratus speciosus. NCBI lineage: Eukaryota > Metazoa > Arthropoda > Arachnida > Araneae > Salticidae > Maratus > Maratus speciosus. Next base: position 297,586,013 of record OZ010799.1, read on the forward strand.
CTGAATCGGGACTCGTCTGTAAATAGAATTTAACTCCAAGAACGTTGCATCCAAACTCGATGTTCAGTTGCCCTCCTTCTTTGAGCCGCACAGTTGCTTGAGATCAAAGGAATACAGACCAGTGGCTTACATGCATAGAGACCACCCTGATGAAGCCCAATTCGAACTGTTTGGTAGGAAACTCTTCGTCATGTGGCCAAGAACAACTGTGTTTGCAGAAGAGTAGCACTGCCCGTTCCGTCTCAATGAGCTGTTAACAGGATATATCTGTCATCAGTTTCTGTGGTAGGACATGGCAAACCTTGCCCTTGTCAATGTCTACCATTCCATGTGTCTTGGAATCGATTCCACAGCCTTGCATTGACACTTCTTGCGACCCCAACAGCGTCCGCAACACTTCGTTAAGTTTCCCCAGATTCAACTGTTCCGATAACACGCCAAGCCATGGATTCCATTAAATCACATTGTTGTGACATTTTCAAGTCACCTTTTCTCAAAACACAAGCTGGGGAATTGAATTTTACAACCTAGACCGAAACAGAAGTTTCTGCAAAATCCTATTTTTGCGCTTATCTCTTTTTTCTAGTTTTTGATGTCATAAACTTTAATTTGTATGTGTAGTTTTATGTTTATTAGTATAAACAGAAAATTATATAGTTCTCGTAAATATTGCAATCTTATAGCACAAAATTGTAAAGTAGGCAAACTTACCTACATAAGAAATCTATTTTGTGACATCTCTAGCTTTTTTAAATTTACTAAATTTACAAAGTTCATTTTATCAGTAACAATGCGAAACTGCTCAAATGATAAATAAAACTTGGGCATGAAAAAATAACACGGTATGGCCGTCCGTTGAGAATTCTATAAACATTTTATATTAACTGCTGTGTTGAAAGATAGCAGCAATAAATGTTCTATGATAAGTTTAAAATAGAATACTTTACTAATATCTGAATTTTATTGGAAATTTTAACAAACGTTCCCCATCAATTTTCGTAGTTCAGATTATTCTGGGAAATGTATGTAGCTGTGAATTTCTAAATTTTTTGAAATAAAATGCAATGTTAATTAAATGTTTTGCTATTTTTGTGTGTGTGCTTGTTTTTTATAAAGTTTATAGTTAAAATTCTGTTAGCAGGGTATATTTTTTATATATATAAAAGGGAAAAAATACCTCCAGTGCATAATTTTTAAGTAATGTTAAACAAACTGCAGCAAAAGATAAACATTTGAATTTAACTTTCAGTTTTTACATAATAAATTATGAAAATCATTAAAAATATTTTATTTCAAAACTTTAACTTATTAAATAGAAACCTGAAGATTTCGAATCTTAACGTCTCTAAATTATAATTAAACTTAGAAGTAAAATAATAATAAGGGAATAAATAATGCTTTTTTCTATGATGTATTGCACATTAAAAGTACTTGATTGCATTTGAAAGATCACAATTTAAAGTTCTACATTTATTCTTGCTTGGAATTTGCTATTTGTCAATTAAATTTCTCGAAATGTAACTGTTGTTTAAATAACGATATATTCGCTGTTTATTTTCCTTTATTTTTTTAAATTTACATTTGTTTACAAATAAAATATATTGTTCTTTAACTTGAACGTTATAACGTTGAGAAGCTTAACGTCTAAACGTCTAAAGTTTTAGCTTAATAAAATTATTACTGTTATATATATTATATATATATTTAGAAAATGTATGGATAAGAGATGCAAGACATGTCCCAATGCTCTACAATCACAAATTGTTTCGGATCCATGTTTATCTTCATTTTGCAAAGCATTTAATGTGATATAATATAAAGTGTAATATATGTAATATGCAGTATATTGGACAAACATCTGGTCCACTTCATAAACGGATTAACCAACATCGCTCAGATTCGATTAAAAATAAATCTAAGAATAAACAATCTACTGCAGAAATTCACCATTTCCACAAACAGAATTTTAAAAATACAACATCAATATTAAAAGTTCAAAAAAACATATCAGAACGTTTATTTCTAGAGTCTTCATACATGCAATTTTATAACACAGTTTATCCATTTGGGCTCAATACGGAAGTATTCAATAGGAATATTAAAGTTTTTTCATCTAATAATATAACTGATAATAATCCAATTTACCCTACACTGAATCATAATTTAAATAGCAGAACAACACGTAACAAACGTGGTGGACGTTCTTCATCAATTAATATTTCAAAAAAGGATATTATTAAACAGTTAAATAAACTTCATAATAATTTAATTGATTACAGATGGATTTTAGTTCGTAAATATATCTTTGCAATAAAAAAGAAAAAACTTTCACAATATTTAAATATATTTCTCAGTAAAACTTTCTCACTTCATTTTTCAGATATATTTTTTGATCTTATTATGACTGGAATCAATCAATTTAACATTAATTTACAAAAAAAAAAAAAAAAAAAAAAAAAAAAAAAAAAAAAAAAAAACCCTAAACTTAAAAATACAAATACACAAATGCTAATTACTTATACAAATCGAATATACAATAAAAATAATATTAATTCTATCATAAATAACAAATACTGTACATTTCCTATTAAAAATATTCAAATATCTAGAACATTTAAATATCCAATTCCTTTAGGAAGAAAGATTTTTAATTATAACTCTTTTTCAAAAATACATCTGCTACAAGTACTTTCCCTTGTAAATGTAACGACCCCTCACTAAAGCAATACATTAATAATGATCATGGTAATATTATTACGGGTAATCTTAAAATTGTAAAATATTTTACTTTAAGAAAATTGATGGGGTATTGTACTAAATTTAGAATTCCATCCAAACTTAATTTAAATTCAATTCTAAAGCAATTTACATACGATATTGATTTATTTATATATAAAATTTCTGTTTATCACAATAAACCTATTGCTTATTTTAATCAGTGGAAAATACTGGTAATTGAAAAGTTAACTGATGCTAATGCTAAAGTTAACAAATGCATCAAATCTTGTTAAAGTCAATACCAACGCTTTTTCCAACAGGTTAAATATATTCAAAAAGATTTTGTAATCACATATATTGATAAATCCCCTAATAATTATGCAATTATATGCAAATCATATTATCACCATCTTCTCAAATCTAGTATTTCATCAAATAAATCTTTCCAAAAAACTAATGATGATATTATTGTTAACAGTCATAAGATTAGTGCTTTTTATAAACTACTAAATTTTACTCCTACTAACTTTAACTATCCATATTTAGTACTCTTTCCTAAATTTCATAAAACACCACTTAAATTCAGAACAGTTACAATTGGATGTAATACACATAATAATTATGCAAACAATATATTATTAAAAATTCTCAGTCAAATTTATAATCTAACAACAAAAATTGATAATAAACATTGTATAAAAAAACAGTTATCGATTAATAAATGTACTTAAAGACATTAAATATGTTAAAAATATTCGTACATATGATTTCAAAGATCTTTTTAATAATATAAATCTTAAAGACTTGCATAATTTAATTAATACACTATTTAAAACATATAAAAATAAATTAACTCTTCCTCCATATATGGATTTAAAATATTTTCGAACTCTTACTAATTTTGTAATTTATAATAACTATATCTTACAAGATAATATTATTTATCTACAAGTAGATGGAATTCCACAAGGCGGATCAACATCCAGTTTAATATCTGATTTATATTTATATCAATATGAACGTAATTTCAGTGATGATAATGTACTACTATATCGATATATTGATGACATATTTATGATTGACACTAAACAATCAAATATTACTCAATTTCCAGTGGATTGTCCAACGAATTTAGAATTGACAGAAAACCTATTAACAAATAATACAATTAACTTTTTTGATCTAAAAATAATAATCGCACAAAACAAAACTATTACTGATCTTTATGACAAACGTAAAGACTTTCGATTCAAAGTTAACACATTTACTCATTTTAAATCCTGTCTACATATTTCAGTTTACCGTAATATTTTAATAAATCATTTATATAGAATCAAAAGTTTATGTTCATCACATTTTATAAATAAAAACATTAAACAATTAATTTATGATGCATTAAATCATGGTTTTCCTAAGAAATTCATATATTCATTAATCTACAATTAATTAATGATCTAATCATTGTTTAGTGGGGCGGTTTCTTGTATGTTAATATTAACATTATGCGTATTAAAAAATATTTATAAATATATATATATATAAATAAAAATAAACAAAAAAAATTAAAATACAAAATATATAAAAAAAAATTAAATAGGATGGCTGGGTGGGTAGATGTTAGACTATGGAGGAGGAAGCTGTTGTCTGGATAATTTATACGCAAATGTTGATTTAATGTATATATATACAAATTACGGGAATGGTTCGTTAATTTGTTGAATTGTGTGTTTATGATGGTCATCGTGAGCTTTGTTGACCTTGACACTGTATTGTGATATTTATATTACATTGATATGGAATTAAGTTACTTTTAGTGATTTACTTTAGAATAAATTTATTATAATGTACGCTATTATAGTTTGTTAATTGTAACTAAGAGTATGATGGAATGTTGTAATATGTTTTTAACCCCCCCCCCCCTCCTATTTCGTAATGCACATTTGGAATTTAAAACATTAATTTTAGTATGTGCATAATAAACATACTATTTTATAATATTGTGGCTTGAGTGATATTGATCTTAATTAACTTACTATTTAATATTTAATAAATAAAAATAATTATAAACATTCTTATTGATGATAAGTTATTATTAACGGTATTTAAATATGAATTATTAAATTGTTCTTTTTGAGTTTTAAGATTAGATGAAATAATTATTCTGTTGCATTAGGAATTACATTTTCACAACAGATGGCAGCACTATAAAAAAATTTCAAGTTGTATGTGTTCTTTAAATTGTTACGCCTGATGGCAGCACTAAATAATTATTTATTTAAGTTTAAATAAGTTTGTTGCCATTTCTTTTATTATATATAATGTTTCTCTATGTAATTATACGTTTAAATTTAAATAATCTTTTTCTATGTATTTTTGGTAATAACTTATTATAGAATAGTTTTATGCATCTAATAATTTTTATATAATAATGACGATATGTCATTTTATTTTTATTTGCCGTTGTGTAATTTTTCGGAACACTATGTAGTTTCGCTACCGTAAAAAAACGTTTTTAACTGTAAAAATAAATCGGCGGGACAATTGCTGTGATTAATTTGCTACTTGTTCATGGCTTAATGTGGTCTTTGAAATTCTACTTCTTGGTATGTCTTCGAATTTAACTCTTTCTTTAATTTAAAATTGTTTATTATTAACGATCTTGTTATAATTAAATTTTTATATTATTTAATTTACACGTCATGGGATTTTTATGCCTTTTTTATGGTGTGTGGTCGATTGGGTGCATCAAGAATCAATTTTTAGCTTATGCTGGATTCTTCTACAGAAATCGACTATGCTTTTAGCTGATATTGGCGTTTCATGTACCCCTGATGAAGTGAAATGCTATATGTGCTTTCGGCTCCATCTTTCCTTCCACTTTATCTATTCTCTGTTTACGGTATGTCTTTTATGTGTTTCATAAGTCTTTAATATTTTTTTCCAGAAATATTTCGGTGGTTTTTCATTTGTAAATATGGATTAATCGTATGCAATGTGCTCGCTAATTTGTGGATTTTGCTTAATTAATGTTACATGTATAGGGTTCCATCTGCATTTAGTATAATGTTACAGTTATAATTTGCTGCTAAATTTATTAAATTAATTATTGTAATAGGATTAGATGATGTTTTGTAATTATATTATGGCTATATATATATATATATATATATATATATGTGTGTGTGTGTGTGTAGGGTTCCATCTGCATTTAGTATAATGTTACAGTTATAATTTGCTGCTAAATTTATTAAATTAATTATTGTAATAGGATTAGATGATGTTTTGTAATTATATTATGGCTATATATATATATATATATATATATGTGTGTGTGTGTGTGTCTGTGTGTGTGTGTATAACCATTAATTAAACATTACTGACTACCATCAATAATTGTGACAGTATGAATGAATTTACAACAATACAGTGTCCCCAAACACACTGAATGGATACCAAAAACTTAATAAACAAGCTGCTATGTATAAAATAAAGTCCCTTGTACGATATAACAAGAAGTAATAATGAAGATAAAAAGAAGAATATGGATTTCGATAAAAATAATTGAAAAGCTTATATATTAAATTACGTTATCAAGAATACAGAATTCAATTATATAAGCAAAATCAGTCGTTTTCTGTGAGAAAAAAAAGCTAAAAGCTGAAAAAAAAATTCTTCTGTACTCTAACGACCAATATAACCAAGAGAATGGTTTCAAGATGAAAACAGAATAAAATTAAATGCTATGAAATGGAAAAAGCAATACAACCTTTTAAATAATTAATTTATAGCAAGGAAAAATAGTAATATTACACAAAATACCAAATAAAATCCCAGTTATTTTATCCAAATACACATCAGCACATGGTATCCAAAAGCTAGATAAGTTTAAGGTTATTTTTACAGTTAAGTTAACACAGATTTTAAAACCTAATGTATACAGTTAATCTATTTTGAAATACCGTGATAAATGCAATTAAAATAATATAAATAGAAAATAACTACATAATAATTAAATTACCTCTTAACACTTTAATTTTTCTTTTCTTAACTAAAGTAAAAAATTCCAACACTATAAGTTTACGAAATCGCAAATAGCCAACATTAAGCTCCACCATGTGTTGAAAATTGATATTATTACTCTATTCGAAGCATCAGGCAGAATCCAATTTAAATTTTAGTGTTGCCATCTATGATATTATCTTGAAACTAATTTGAACTAATTCTCATAAGATTATGCTATTATAAGTTAATTCATTCATAATATACCAACTGCTATATCCCAACAAATCCTAATATAAAAATACCATATTATATTTCATTATTCATATAAATATTAAATAAATACAAATGTTAATAGAATGATTACAATATATTGTACTACCATACCCAATTAATCTATACGGAAAATTTAAATAATTTCAAAACAATAATAATATAATATACCAAGTTTTATAATATAATATAAGTTTCAATATAATATAAGTTTCAATAGCAATATAATATAAGTTTCATTAAGTTTTTGGAATTGAATTCTGTATGTGCTGTATGTTTTCATTAAAAACAACATTGTAAAATACGACTTTAAATTAGTGTGATACTTATAAATTATCATCTTAAAAATATCGTCTTAATGGAATCTACGTTGGTAAATAAATGAGTAAAACAAATATTTTGATGCGTACATTTGATTTTAAAAAGTATTTCATTTACGTTTATAGAATTGAATGCTGTTGGTTCGGTAATTTTGTTTTTACGAATCGCATCATTAAATACGGTATTAAAGCTACTATAATAATTAAAAAATAACATCTAAGTATGATTGATTTTTTGTTTTTATTGTTTGATCAACGTTATAAAAACTTAAAAAAAATTAATGCAAAAGTTACAACTTCTGTCTGTTTTCACAGAAAGATTCGTTTCGTCATGAGTTATGCAAATCGTTTTATAACGACCATGGCGAACTGTGAGATAAAACTAATGTCATATTTAATCAAGTACTGAACAAAAATTCAGAAGTGAAGTACATGTTACTTTATCTTGAACACGGCTGTAATATTATATATGTCTGATATGTCAAGTGAGTTAGTATAACATTACATCATGGTTCATATCAACAGTCTCCTTTGAAAAGTAAGTACAAACATTTCTGAGTTACTTTACATTTTTATGTTTCTTGTGTTTTATTTATATTTCAAATCGCTTAAAATATAATTTTCTTCATTCAAAACTTTTTCATGAAAAATAAAAATCTTCTTAAAAAGTATACAAAGTCTAAAATTAAAAAGGCTTGATAATTACATTATATTGTTACTTATTATTATTCTATATTTAACTTCGTGTGCAATAAGCGTTTTTGTTTTATTGCAGCATTAGATTCCAGTTAAATATTTCAGTTTAAGATAGTTATAATATTATGCCTCAGATCATTTAGTCCGTTTTAAATTGATAAATATGATCCATGATAAATAGGTCCAACAATCGCTCACTAGATAATAATTCCAAACTTCAAATCTTCCTGTTTCAATTTATGATAAAATAATACATATACTTATTAAGGGGACTGGTCACCCAGCTTCCGATTTCCCCTTACTAATGTAAAGTCTATGGGTAATTGATGCATTCGTATATTTAAAATATCTCCTCGGGAAATTAATATTTTTAACTTCTGATTTCAATGTTCTCATCTTAAAGAATGTCTCTTTTTTTTTCTTAGTTTTCAAAATATTTCTAAAGTATAGACTAGTTCGCCCGCTTTTAACACATAAAATGTTAAATTCGGCATAGATTTTCGAAATATTTTGAATAATAAGAAAAAGGAGACAACCTTTAAAAGTAGTACACAAAAAAAAATATGTTAAAAATATGAATTTCCCGAAAAGATATTTTAAATATACGAATGCATCAAAAGTCCATAGATTTAACATTACGGAGGAGAATTCCGAAGCTGAGTGACCTATCCCTTAAGGCAAAATTACTAATTATTATAATTTGTACAACGTACAATGATTTTAATCTATACTCATAATAATAATACGCTGACAATTTGGAGAGTATTTTAAAATGCAAGGTATTTTGTGGAATTATTGAGTGCATGCTTTAATTGTATGGTTTCAAATAGTATAGGAAAGAAGACATTCTCTAAATTTTGTTTCTTCAGCATAAAATTCAGATGTCATATATCTCTTTTCATCTCTATGCACTGCCAATCGCATTACTCTTTTATTCTTAGTAAGAATTTTGAAACAATTTTATATGTGTTTTTTGCAAAAACTTTTATATTATATCATGAAAGATGGGAAGTAAATCATTTTAAAAATTTGTTCGTTATTCTTCAATTCGGTTTTTTTTTTTTTTTTTTTTTTTTTTTTTTTTTTAAATTGTGGAAATACGTAGAAAGCAAAAGAACTTTGCCACTGTCACATTTTTTTATTCATTTTAAACATAAATTTATTTTATCTAACTTTAAATACAAATCATTTTCGAAATTTGATCTTATTTTTTGCTGTAGTTAAATTCTGAAAGATAAAATAACAACCCATAAAATAAAATGAACGATTGTGTTTAATGCGTTTTTACATACATAAATTCCAGAATTCACCATGTAAGCTAAAATAGAGGTAAAGTAAATCACAGAAAAGATATCTATTGATTTTGGGATGATAGCAATAAATACTTAATGATCGTTCGATGATATATATGTAGCAATTACATTTCCAAAAAAATAAATGAGTTTGAATAGCAACATAGGTTCTTTTTTATTTATAAGATTAACTTACACATAAAATTTTTAAAATGCTTCAAGTCGAAAGCATGCAAACCGAAAGAAAAAAAAAAGCAATTGTTTTTTGAGCGCTGAAGAACAACAATTGCATGGTTTTAGAGTTATATGCAACAAAATTTTCCACTCAGAAATAATCATGAAATATTTCACCGATTACACGGAATGATTTTCAGAGATAGTCCCAGAGATGAGAGATAAAAAAGGACTAAATTGGAATATGGGAAGCAGTACAATATGCCAGAAAATATTTTACCCTTGAATGGAAAAACAAAATGTAAGTTATTTTCCACATTTTAGCGCAAGCCTGTAATTAATTTAGACAATGCTTTCTGCATTTATTTATTTCTATGTCATAGGAAAACAAAAATATTTGCTACGTTGTATTAAATAATAACGAACATTTTAATATTGAACGGCAAAATTAATAGCGTAAAACTAATTTTGACACGAGCGTGAAGTTTAATCTCAATATTTTTGCATCATATTTTTTTCTTTAAACTTTTTATTACGCTGTGTTTTCTATTATACCTAAAAAACGAACTGGAAGTTCAAAGCTCGATATTTTAGCGTCGTCATTTTTTCTTTTTACTTTTTATTATGCTCTCTTTTCAATTATACCTGAAAAAACAAACAAGCATTTGTATAAATATTAGTGAAATAAAACAGAAAAGGAATTTTATGAATGAATAATTTAAACTGAATAAAACATTTTTTGGGGGGGGAGGGAGACGCGTGAGGGAATTAAAGAAAATTTTAAGAAATATACATATGTTTTTGGGTTATCTAAAACTCATGTGCATTTTTTCTATGTGCAATCGTAATGTCTTATCAAAAATTTGAAAAAGCAAATGGAAAAAATAGAGTTAAATAGAAGATGCATTTAATAAAAGAAAGCAAGTTAAATAAATGGGACCAAAAGGGACATGTAAATAATACAGTAGTATTTTTTAAATGATTTTTTTACGAAAGTTCATATACATATAGTGTAGAAAATTATGAAACAAAATTTCGTGACAAACTGAGTTATAAAGCTGTAATTTAAGTACTACAGTTAAGATAATGCAGTTTAATTGTTGTAAATAAAGTAACAGAACAATATGATACATAAAACAACTACACTATGACGCAAAAGTTTAGACAATGACCTCATTCAGCTTTAAAATGTAGAATTATGACGTCAGAATTACAAAAACCTGTAAATATATTCAAAAACTGATTTAAAATGCTATGTACAAAAGACAGTCGTTTTATTTGCTATAATACTAATTTTTTTCATAAAAATTCAAATGTGCTTGTCGCAAAAGCTTAGACACTATTCTAAATTTCTTTGAATATTCGCTGGCATATGCAAATTTAGAATCGATGATGTCACAAATTTGGAGTACTTAAGTTCTGCAAACGATTGCGCTTCATAGTCGACATGCCGAGAGCTAAAGAAATTCAAGTGAATGAGGTTTCAAGGATTTGGCAGTTGAAAGGTGAAGGGAAGAGCGTTTCTGAAATTTCTGCTATTATTAATAGGTCAAAAAAATCTATTTATCGAGTGGTTCCGAATATAAAGCAAAATGTCGGTCTGGGAGGCCACGTGTGACAAATGTACGAGAGGATCGCCTGATACAAAGACTAGTGAGTACTCAACAAATGAGCGTACGTGGAGTTCAAAGCTCATCGGGACTCTCTGTATCAAAGGATACGATTCGTAGACGAATTTTGGAAAAAGGAACAATCGTTTATAGCAAAATGCAGAAGAAACCAGCTCTGAAACCACATCATAAGTTACAAAGACTTATGTGGGCTCGAAAGCATATGTCATATGGAGAGAAATGGCAGTCAGTCATATTTAGCGATGAAAAAAAGTGGAATCTGGATGGTCCAGATGGTTGTTTATCGTATTGGCATGACTTGCGGAAGGAACCTCGACGTTTTTTTAGTCGCAGACAAGGAGGGGGCTCGGTAATGGTTTGGGCAGCCTTTTGCTATAATGGACAAGTATCTCTGACCTTCACCAGTGGTCGTCAAACTTCACAGCATTATACACAGACATTAGAAGAAAACCTACTGCCATTTGCTGAGCTTCTAGGGGGTCCTCAGTGGGAATTTCAGCAAGACAATGCTTCAATTCACACTGCAAAACATTCAAAATCTTGGTTTAATTCCCATAATATAAGAGTTCTCGACTGGCCAGCATGTAGCCCAGATCTTAACCCTATAGAAAACCTTTGGAGCATCATGTGTCGCAAAGTTTATAGCAACGCTAGACAATACTCTTCTGAAAAGGAACTTAAGACATCTATTGAGAATGCATGGTACGATATCGATCCACAAACTATGCAAGATTTAGTTTCTTCCATGCAATCTCGTGTATATGACGTAATACATAAGCATGGATGCGCAACCAGGTTTTAAAAATTGTTTATTTCGATTTTATTTAATTTGTGTCTAAACTTTTGAGACAGCAGTTTACTTTTGTTACCAGTTAATTTATTGCAATATGCACAATTCCACTTTTCTTTGTTATAAATATTGTTTATATGTACAGCACATTAATTTCAAGCAGTGATTTGAAAATTGAATAAATATTTTTCAAAGTATGTAAGAATTTCTTCATTGTCTAAACTTTTGCGTCATAGTGTATTTGTTTTAATTAATATTTAGAGTGACATTACGTTATTGCAATATAACAGCGGAAATTAAAAGAAATTAAAAAAACGAAGAAAGATAAATACACAGAAGGTGAGTTTTAAAAATTAAATGAATTTTTTTTTCAATGACCCCCCCCCCCCCCTCCCTCCCCAGAAAACTGAAAGTAAGTACTAAAAACTAAGTATGAATAGGTGATAAAACAGAAATATATCGCCTATATTAATTATTCGTATATTTTCATGTATTTACAATTGGGAAATTCAAGATGATTGAAAAAAAGTACGATTCTTTATTTTATTAAATGGAATGGCCATGCTTTCTTTTACAATAACTTCTTTCAAAAGAGATTTTAAAAATTTAAATAAACGAATTGAAACGTAAGATGCCTTTTATAAAATAAATAATCAAATTATTCGTAGAAAAAAGATGATAAAAAGAAGTAAATCAAAGGAATGAATTATGAATAAACAATGAAAAGACTTTATTAATTTACCACTTAAATGGAAAGCTGGACAAAAAAGCAAAAAGGGCATTTACTCAATGAATATTTATGTAAATTTTGTCTTAATGTAGTAAATTTTGTGCAAACAGTTTTATGTAAAATTTGAAACATGTTTAAATTTGCATTAAAAAATAATAATTTTTATCAAAACAGAAAATGATAATTGTAAGCTATTTTTTCAAAATGAAACAGGAAGTTTAGTTAAAAAAAATGTAAAAGAAATTCAGTGTAATAAATGCATGGAAATAAAATCTAATATATATTTTTAAATACATGAAAAAATTAAATATATGTATGTGTAACTTTTGTTTTTAATAGTTTATTGTACAAAAATTTGGTGGTATTTCATATATTTTATATGGATTAATCGTCCGCAATGTACTAGTGAATTAGTGGTATTGTGCTTGATTTTGTATTAAAAGTTAAAGGTTCCATCTTTAATTTGTAATAATGTCAGTGTTATGTTTTGATGCTAAATTTATTAAATTCATAAATTTAGCATCAATTAATTTTAGTAATCGGAAATAGATGATGAATTGTAATTATATAATGGTTATATATATATGTAGCATTTCGCTATCGACTTTCAGATATTTCGGCGACACTAGTACATCTCGAAATAAAACGTAGTAGAGCATTCAAGGCCAACCATCCGTTATCATGAAAATATCGGATTGCAGTCAGGGTGGCGAGTAAGACAGGCTTAATAAACATTGAGAATTTCCCATCACATAATGAATAGAGTCATCGTAACTTTAAACTGGTTTATTTAACAAAAACATGTCGAACATTCTCAGTAGCTGTTTCATCAACTCTCAATAATCGATTATTCACTTCATAAAACTTTAGATGTTACAAGATTAGGATCTACACATTAGAACGTTCACTCCAAGCGACGCAGCTTAATTAAACAACCGTAAAAAACGTAAATTCTCTCGCTCCTCGCCGATGTAACGATATATGTACTACAAGCAACAGAACGCAGACGGAAACAGAAAAATGGAAAACCAATTCCAGCACAGAGATGGGGAGGAATGGGACAAAAAACAAGCTACGATTCGATGGGAAGGGATGACGTCGATAATGAACTCTTTATACGGCGTCAGAATTAAAGCGCCATTAAATGTTGGCGGGCGCATGGAATTGTGAGTTTAGAACACCAAAGAACAAATGATATAAAAAAACATTCGAAAGAAAAGGAATTTAGTTTTAGAAGAAAAGGTAAAAGTAATTTAATGGGTTTTATAAGATTAGACGATTGGATTAAGGTTTTTAGAACAATAAAAAAATACGCAAATTTAAATGCATGAAATAAAAGACTAAAGATATTAAGATATTATTAAAGTTAGGTAAAAAAGGAAAAATATTAAGAATTTGGAATAGTTTTACTAAGAAAAAGGGGCGAAAATTTTTATTATATATACTAGGAGATCGAACCCGAGCTCCTCGGGTTACAGAGTATAGGTAAAAACAATTCTTTTTTTTTCTTTTTTTTTTAACTCTAATTATTATTTTTTTACATGTAATATATACTTTAGATTGTCCACTAAATTAAAACAATGCTTTGATGTTGAAATTAAATAGTTTATGGTATTATTTATTCTTTTTCTTTTTTAAAGATTTTCTTTTTAAGTGAAAGTCGTGAATTTTAGACGTTTCAGTTTTAAATTAAAGCTATCCATTTTAAATAAAATGAGTGAAAGGATTATATTTTAATCATGAAACATGAAAAACGGGTACAATGTTTGGCGATTTATCAGCTGTGCCCCACTAACATAAAAATACCGAGTTCTTGATTTCTCTATCAGAATCTTCCTCTTTGGCGAAGGATCGAGCAAGTAAATTAAATTATGAATAAATGTAACATGATACAATGGGATTACATGACATTATACCTAGGATACATTTAAGGGAGACCAAACTGGTCGCCACGGGCGAATAGTTATTTTAAATACCATAATAACTCAGTCAATTAAGATACAATTTTCAAACAAATTGCATTTGAAAGTAGGTTTTTTTCTCTAGTTGACGGCGTAAAAATTGAAAATGCGCGATATTTAGAAATTTAAAAAATCGCTGACATAGCAAGCAATTTAATTTTTTTTTCAGGTTTTATGGGAAAATGACAACATAATATACAGTATCTCCTATTTTCGACTATTTTCCGTTTACTTTCAATGACTTTCAATAGAAATGAGGTTCTTTTGTTGCCACGATTAGAAAAATTATATTAAAAACTACAAAAAAATTAATATCTCAAAAATAAATTGAGATACAGCTTTCAAACAAATTGCATTTAAAAGAGCATTTTTTTCCTCATACAACGGTGTAAAAATTTAAAATGTGCGACGGTTAGAAGTTTATAAATTTGCAGTAAAGAAAATTGCTAAACCAAAATTTTATTTTAAATTTCAAAGTGTTGCCATTCGCAAAATGACGTATGCGTTACGCACAGATATGTTTGTCCTTTATAATATATATATATATATATATATATATATATATATATATATATATATATTATACACACATATATATAAATATATGTATAACAAGTATAATATATATTTATGTACGTGGTGGCGATAAAAAGGTTATGTCTGTTTTGGCAACGAATGGCTTGTAACAATAAACATTTTGGTACTTTTTACGAAATGGCTAAAATTAAGAAAACTAATCAAAAATATCGATTTGAAAATTTCAGAGCAATTGAACAAAATCGTTTGACATCCGAATATCCATTTTTTAACATCAGTAGTTTTCCTTACATTTTTTTTTTCAAAAAACTGATGGGGGCAGTACAAAAATTGGAGAAAGAAACCAGATAGGGATGAACATTCATTTTCAAATAGTTGACAATAATACAAGGAGCATGAATATGAGTAAATAAAAGCCATATGAATATGAAGTAAATAAAAAATGAAGTATAACGGACATTTTCGAAAGTTTGACAATAATACAAAGATACAAGAAATCATATGAGTGAGTAAAGCAAGCAATTAAATATCACGCGATATTTAAAACGAATATATGGTTAATGGCATTTACAAGAGAAAGGGATGTCAGGAATGACTTTTCATTTATAAAACGAGAATTTTAATTTTTCTTTCCTTTTTAACCACTTGGAAAAATGGTTATTGTTCTCGTCAGGATGGAAAATCAAAAACATATCTGAAGGTTTTTATTGGTTTAATCCGCATATTATTCGTTTCCTGATTGGTCTATACAGAAATATGTATTTCCCTTTACTTTCAACGAAGATGGATACCTTCTGTTGCCACTATGACAAAAACGTAATAAAAACTACAAAAAAGATAATAACTCAGAAACAAATTGAGATACAGCTTTCAAGCAAATTGCATTTAAAAGTAAATTTTTTTTCTCTATACGACGGTGTAAAAAGTAATACCGTGGGATGTTTAGAAGTTTAAGAATAAATTTTCAGATTTCTTGGATCGTCAGATTTCTTGGAAATCTGACGATGGAAAAGCCTTTTCCCGAACAGCCAATGAAATGCTTGGATAATACATGTTTCAGGAGGATAATACGTACGAGTTGCAGGCGATTTTTCTCGCTTGGAATTTTTACGTGTAATAACACTATTAATGTTTCATTCATGGCGTACGTTATGTATGATCAACTCCGTGCGATTTTTTTATGTCTTGAATTTTAGTCTTCGAAAAAATCATTTTCCAAATGGTCGTTGTAATTTGATAAAGGAAGTGGCTATTCGTCCGACCAATCGGACTTTTAGCTATTTAGGCAAAAAGTCCGACCATCGTTTGCGCATGCGTGCAGGTTTGTTTACAGCTTTTCCAGCTGAAATATTTCAAGTTAGCGGAGCGCTGATAGTAGCGATTGCATGCTTAATTAACAATTGTATTTATGTATTAATAAAGCTCTTTTGGTTTGTCTGAGTAAACATGAAAGAAACCTTTTTTATAATAGGTTTTTAAATAAATTATTGCTGTATTTTTATGAGGCAAATTTCACTGAATAATTCAAGAAAAATTTCTCTTTATTTTTATGCGTATAGGTTATGCATCATTATTTATTTGACCTTCGTTTTCTCTATCCATTTTAAAAAAATTCTTATTTTTTATTCTTTTACTTAATATTTTAATAATTTACTTTACATTACTTTAATTTGCTTTACATTCATTATAATTTCGAGTGCAGTATTACATTCAAATTAGTGTTTAAAAAAGTAAACAAAACAGTGACTTGAAATTTTCAAAATTCCAAAATCTGCATAATTTCTGGCCCCATGATATGCCGATTTAATGGAGTCTACTGTACTTTTAAAGTTTCCATTCCCAGTTGTCTTTTGTTACAACATTTGGCTTTTAGAATGTTTCGTTTATGAAAAAACTACTATTCCTTTTCATTTGAATAAATTATTGAATAATTTAATACAAAACAGTTATTTTAAATTTTAAACTAAGTTTTTTAAAAAATAACTTTAATATAATAATAAATAAGTTTTGAACATTGAAAAAAACTTATCACTTTATTATTTTGTTAAATTACTTTATTAAAAATTTATTTCACAAAAAAAATT
Organism: Maratus speciosus; assembly: GCA_963932465.1. Lineage (NCBI taxonomy): Eukaryota > Metazoa > Arthropoda > Arachnida > Araneae > Salticidae > Maratus > Maratus speciosus. Next base: position 297,603,218 of record OZ010799.1, read on the forward strand.
CTTAATCTCAAAAGTTTATTTTCATTTATTTAATTTTATCTATTCAATGTATTTTAAGTTAAATCTGCATGTCTTGTTAGCGACGGAGTGATTATTTTCATTTATTGAAGAATTATTGATGCCAAAATAACAGGAGATTCTCCATTTGAAATATATATTTATAAAATTTTATTTAAATTATTATTTAGGTGCATTTCTTTTACAAGTATAGCTATAGATTTATCTTACTGCATAGGTCATCAGTTTAAACGTATTAAATTAAAAATGTTACTTTTTTTTTTTTTCAAAAGCATTTACTTATTATTCTTATTATTTTTGGAAATAGAATTCATTATCAAAAAATAAAATGCGTTCTGTGGAAGGTTCTTTGATTTCAGTCTATATGTTTGAGTGTATAATAAAACTTTAGACGAATCATGAATTCAATAATTTCAGTTGTCAAAATAGCATGTTAGAAGTAATGATAAACTATATGAATTTAAATTTCAGTGAGTGATTATAAAAGCCCAAAATTCTGTAAATTTGTGTTTAATCATCAGTTTTATTATTTTAAGGTACTTTTCGGTTAGCCGGGCGCTATATATATATACATATATATACAATACACACATATATATGTATACATAACACTGGTGCCTGGCTAACCGAAAAGTACATTTTTTAAAAGTAAAACAAAAAATAATTACTCATTGGGTAAAATTAATTTGTACAATTTGAAAAAAAAAAAAAGAAAAAAGACTACGTAAATTAAGTTTGCTCATTTTCATGGAATATGAAATGAAGCCATCTCCCCCCCACCCCCCTCTACCCGATTTTCTAAATCTTGGAAAATAATAAGATATAAATTGAAATATTGAGAGATATAGACATCGACAGAAAGAAATCAAAGGAGGGGCACGATTTTGGAACATGTTTGCCTATGACCCAACCTCCCCTGCTATTTATTAAAAATGCAAAATATCAACATGAAATAATCTAAACTACAATTTATTTTGTCAGACTTCCTCATGCTAGACAGTTTTTAAATTTATTAAATATATATATATATAAATTTAACAATTAAGAAATATTAAATATTCAAGCGTTTATATAAAATAAACTAATTGTGTAATATAAAAAAATTACAAACTATTTATAATTGTTAATATTTTAATATTAGATAATAAATAATAATTATTAAATTAACAATAAAAAATTAATAATAATAAATTATTAAATTAATTATAATATAATAAATTATTAAATTAATAATAATATATTAAATAATTAATAAATAACGTTAATAATAAAATAATTGTTGGCAAAAAAGCCACCTCTACTTTGCGCAGTTACACGCGCGCAAATTATTAAATTAATAATAATATATTACAATATAATTAATAAATAACATTAATAATATAAATATAGAAACAAATATTTAGTACACTTAATTGCTTAACGAAATATAACGTTTAAAAAAATAAATAATTGAAGACAAATATTACTAAATTAATATTTATAAATATAAATAACTTTCTTCTAAAAAGAAAATGACCTAATTTGCATAAATGCACTTAATGTGTATTGAAAATAAATAAACAATCATATTTTAAAAGGCGGAGTTATGAAAAAGCCATTTCATCTGAACATTTGCTGGCGCGCATGCGCATACGATGGTCGGACGTTTTGCCAAAATTACTAAAATACCGATTGGTCGGACGAATAGCCACTTCCTTTGATAAATTGCTTTTTTTTTTTCTTTTCTTTTTTTTTTTTTTTTTTTTTTTTCAAGAATCAAGATTATACTTATTTAGGCTAAGGACACATTTTTTTTTTAAATACTCGCATAAAAGTGTAAATTTTATTCGCTTTCAATAAATAATAATAAAAAAAGAACAGCATATATGCGAAAGAATCATGTACTAAAGGAAAAATAAACGAATGTTGACAAGTATTACTCCGTACGGAGTTTGATTTTGAAATTGATTTATCTAAACAAACATTCCTAAAATCTCGGGCAACGTTTTGTATTTCAGCAAGTTATCTGGAAATAGCAATTATATTTTTGACTACCACTTTTCTAAACAGGTTTTTTTTGTCATTGTTTATGTTGCAAACTAGCAGAACTACTCGGCTTCGCCAGTGTCAATTATAAGGAGCCTTCCAGGTAAAATAAATTAAAACGAAATAATACGGCAATCACAATAACTGAAACTTGCATTCATTCCCATCCACAAAACGTTAAAAAGGCAATCAGAAAACATGACGTTATTGTGTCGCAACCATAGTAAAATCCCTGAGCTTTAATAACAGAATGCGCGTTATCTTTGCCGGATGTAAAATAAAAATGTGTGATTTTCCTCACAATACGAAAAAAAAAAATCCTCCAAATCGCGCAGCATTTAGTGAAATTCTTGTTTGCATGGTATATATATAAAGTACACTATGTCACTATGTCAGTGCCCATAAATTGTAACTCATAAATTGCGCCTTTACTGCAATTTTTCTAACTTCTAAACATCACACAATTTCATTTTTTACAATGTCGAATAGAAAAAAAGTTCTTTCAAATGAAATTTGTTTCAAAATTGTATCTCAATTTTCTGATTTTAATGGATTTTAAACTAATTTTCAAGCATGGATATTTTTAAAGGTACGTGCAACGCGACTACGAAAAATGAACCCGTTTATTCTTAATGCAATAGTATAAAGAAAAGATATGTCTATGAGTAGCCTGGTATCATATTTTCTGTGTCAACAATCTATCACAATAATTAATTTCCCTTTTAATGCAATTTAACCTCTAAACCTCGCACATTCGATTGTTTCAACGTCTTAGAGAAAACAAAAGTACTTTCAATAAGTTTTTTTGTAATGTTTATCTCAATTTACAGATTGTTTAATGTATTTTAAAGTAATTTTCAAGCATGCATATTTTTTAAATATGCTTGCAATCCAATTACAAAATATTAACTCAATTGTTCAAAAACATTGTAATTAATTTAGAATTTTTTGTTTTCGTGTAATATTCAATAACTAAATTGGCAAACAAAATTAAAACGCCAAAAATAACATAAAATAAAACACGAACTTAACAGATTATGGCTGTAGTATACAAACGAAGAAGTAAAACAAAATATAGGAGCCATTTATTTACGGTGAGTTGACTACACGTTGAAAAGATTTGATGGAATGTGAGGTCATATCTAGCCTATTTTTTCTTGTTCCTAAATTGTTTTCATGAAATTTGACTGTTGGTCATTAAAGTAGATATTTTAATTTAAAAAAAAACAATTAAACTAAGGTGCTACGTCATTTTACCGCTCTTATAGTTGAAGTTTTTATTTTATATATATAGATGTGCGTTTTCTGTTTAGAATGACGTCAATTTCAAAAATGCAAAAATATAGCAACGCGTTATCGTTACTTTTTTCACATTATTGTGTCATTTTTTAGAGTTTGGCAACAGGAAAGAAACGTTTGAATTATAAAAGATTTAAAAAGAGATATTTCTATAATGTTAAATTATGGAAGTGGTAGAAAAAAGGGATAAATAGTGGTCTGATAATTTTTTAAAGTAGACAGTGATCTTTTCCAAGTTCTAAAACGTATGTACATGAAGTTTCGTGCAAGTCGGTCAAAAATTGAAGATTTGTATAAAGGACATACACACAGAGCTTTTATATATATAGATATCCTAGAAATAATATGATAAAGTTTTTTTTAACTAAAGGCTGTAAGTATAATTCTGAAATAGTATCTATCTATAATATAAAGGACAAACATATATGTGCGTAACGCATACGTCATTTTGCGAATGGCAACATTTGAAATTTGAAATAAAATTTTGGTTTCGCAATTTTCTCTTCTGCAAATTTTTAAACTTCTAAACATCGCACATTTTAAATTTTTACACCATCGTATAAGGAAAAAAATGCTATTTTAAATGCAATTTCTCTGAAAGCTGTATCTCAATTTATTTTTGAGATATTAATTTTTTTGTAGTTTTTAATATCATTTTTCTTATTGTGGCAACAAAAGTACCTCATTTCTATTGAAAGTCATTGAACGTAAATGGAAAATAGTCGAAAATAGGAGGTACTATATCTTTTTGTTGCCATTTTCTCATAACGCCTGAAAAAAAAAAGTTGAAATTAAAATAGGGTCTATGCCAAGAATATTGTCTGATATTCCGTGATAATGACGTCATATGCATACTTTTCTATAGACGACTGGATTGTAAAAGTGGATTGCTTTAGCGGATATGACGTCATTTTATAAAAACCGTGTATTTTAATTCTTAAATCTGAATTATGTTTTGTAGAAGTGCGTCATTTTTACAGCCAGGCTGCTTTGAAATTCTTCACAAGTGAAAATGCTTCACTTTTGAAAATAATGTAATCGAAATCAGTCACTGATAAAACGCAATGTTTTCCAAAATTTAGAGTGTCTTTATAAAAGAGAGGTGACATGCAAACAATAGCGATTTATATTACAGAAATTGATAATTCTCGCCTTTATGGATTTCCTTCGCCGAGTTAGACAAGCAAACAAATAATTCGTGGTTTTAAATAATATGTTCATGAATTTTTGTCCAAAATTCTCTCGAATAATAAAATTGTAATGCTATTCTTTAGGACATTCTACTATAATTTTATCAAAATAATATAATTTGTTTAATTTAATTTTTCTTATATATTTAAAAAACAAGTATGTTTTTTAGTCATCTGCCCTGATCTTTCTACTGAACCAATTTTACATTTTTTTTTAACTGAAAGTTCTCCATTTGTAGATGTGATCGCATTATCTGAATTTTTTTTTTTTTTTTTTTTTTTTTTTTTTTTTTTATATATATATATCCCCATTTCTATATTTTAATTTTAAAAGTACTTTATGAAATTTCTTCAAAATGGTGAAAATCAGATAGTTTTCATTATTGCAGACAAGAGAGAAATAATGAGGTATTTCTATTTTTATTCACGCTATTTTCTGTTAAAAATTCAAAATTCTTGATAGAAATTGTTGTATGTGTTTAGTGTCGCGAAATCCCATTAGGAGCAGAATATTATATTAGGGGCATAATAAAGGAAAATGACATACTGCTTTTGAACATTTTTCCTCATAAGTTTTTTATATTGTTTTTCCCTTTGCATGTGTACTGATACTAAGTTTCAGTCACCAGGGAAATGCTTATTTAAGTAAAAATGAAGTCATATTTAAAAGAAAATGATCATTTTCTTAGATAAAACTAAACATTTTAACACAAACGCGTCTAAAAAACATAAATTATGGAAATTTTTACTCTCCGAAATTGAGATTAGAATCTCAAGTAAAGAATACGTCTGTTCATATAAAAGATGTTGCTGACAATCGTGACTTCAATTTTTGTGTTAAAATGATTTTTAAATGATCAAACAAAATACTATTTTTTTTTTTTTTTAATGATGAATATGGATATGAGAAGTGCGTATGCAAATTTTGAGAAGGTGAAAATTGCTGTTTTTCATTCCGGAATGCCAAGCATAAGAGCCTAAATTGATAACCACATCCTAATTACTGATCTTTATTATGTTTTACTGATTAAGTATCTATATTATAAAGAACAAACGTATCTGTGCGTAACGCTGACTTCAATTTGCGAATGGTAACACTTCACGATCAAATTTCGGTCTTGAAATTTTCCCTGCTGCAATTTTTTTCAATTTTCGTGGCTTAGGGGAAAAAAATTACTTTGAATTGCAATTTGTTTAAAAACTGTATCTTAATTGATTGATGTATTATATTTTCTAAACTAATTTTTAAGCATGATTTTTTTAAGTTCATCTTATCACGTGCTGGTTTCAATACATAATAACAGACATTTTGCATATAAAGCAACAAACATTTTTCAGCATTTGTTTCTGACTATTTTTGCATAACGAAATTAATACTTCCTTTATAAACAAATAAAAGAATAATGTTAAAAAAAAAAAAAAAAAAAAAAAAAAAAAAAAAAAAAACCACCAATCTAACATATTTGTGAAAGACGAATTAACGAAATTAATACTTCTTTTATTGTTTATAAATAAAAGAATAATATTGAAAAAACACAAATCTAACATATTTTTAATCGTACAATTTAAATTTTTAGATCACCAAATAGAATTTTTTTTTTTCAAATGGAATTTGTTTGCAAAGTTCATCTCAGTTTACTGATTGCCTATTGTTTTAAAAACAATTTTAAAGCATGAAATATTTTTTAATTTATCTACATCGCACCGAGCTCGATTACTAAAGATTAATCCGTTTGCCCTTAAAACAAAATAAAGAGTTCATCATTTTCTTACGGCTAATATCCATTAAAAAAAAGCTTTCTTATGAATAAATAAACTAGAAAACATGAATTCTGCTTTTTCAGAATTTAGTGTCGCCCCCGATGAAAAAAATATATATGTATATATAAATAGTACAAAACATATTTCAATTTTAAGACTTGCAGCACACGCTTTTAATTTATGTAAAATCACGTCATTCGCAACCGCTTCAGAATTCCACATTGACGATCCACTCTTAAACATCTACAGTAAAGTATGCATAGAACCTCACTATCGCGAAATAATATACAAGTGCAGCAAAAAGATGCCGTCATTAAAGAAATTCGACAAAAAAAAGGCTGTCTAATGATTCTTAGGCCTTTATTTTTTTGTAACATTAATATAGATACTGAAAATTAAATATAGTTTGTAATAGCTCTCTGTTTTAACAGAAATCATTCGTTTATATATTTTTTAAACAGCACGTATTTTAATTCATTTTCTTTCAGTTGTTATGAAAAAAAGGGCAACAAAAATATATATTTAATATTTTACAACTATTTATCCTTTACTTTCTACAGAAATGGGGTACTTCCGATGCCAATATTAAGCAAATGGCTCCAAAAACTACAAAAATATTAATATTTCAAAAATAAATGGAGATGCCGTTTTCAAACAAATTGCATTTAAAAGTACTTTTTTTTTTCCAGATACGACGGTATAAAAATTGAAAATGTGCAATGCTTAGAAGTTTAAAAAAATTGCTATAGATTATTTAATCGTACTGCTTTGTTTTACGGCTGGCTTCTGTAAGGTAACGTTATTTTTTGGAGACGACACAAAATAAGCTGGGAGAAAGAAATAGCATACCGTACCAGGGGCTAATAAAATAATATAAATAAAACACAAATTTAACAGACATGTATAAGCTCTGAAATTATCATAATATAAAAGGATGTCATAAGTAGCTAAATCTCGGTCAAATAACTCTTAGCATGCGGCTAATAAGAAAATATCGCTTTTGATAAATTTCAAAAATTTATTTGATTGTATCATTCGTATTTTCCATATAAAAAATGCTTTTTTAATGTAAGTGGGCAATCTAAAAAATTTATTGCATATAAAAAATTATTAGTTTTCAATTTTAAAAAAAATGTTTTCACCTATATACTTTAACCCGGGAAGCCCGGGTACGATCCCCTAGTTATATTAACCCGTTAATAGTCGCGCGTTGGTCTTTTCCCCGCCCGAAATTCGTTATCTTCCTGTAACTCATTTCCCATTAAAGTTACGATAGCCAAACTCCGTATAGCTGACCTTGAGTGTTCACACTCTTGTGTAGTAAAATTGCAAGTCATTCCTGCTATTTCTTAGCATTTTATTGCATTCTTAAGTTTCAATGGGTCTAAATGACCGCGTTGCGACCACTTGCGTTAGTTGAATTTTTCCCCCTCGTGTTCATCCTTTCCCATTTCCGCGAAATCTGTGGGGGAAAGTTTCTTCGAAGTCCGGACTCCTTGCCTGTTGTTATTTCGTCTTTCTATCTGCTATTTTACCCGTTCATAGAATACTTTTTTTACTTTTAGAATGTCACTTAAAATTGTTTTATTATATTAGTTGTGAAGTCAGTTCGCACAAAAAACTGATGGATGGTCACTTACATTTTTTTTTTTTTTTTCATTGTCAAATATTGCGGGAATAAATTCTCAAATTGACAATCGTTTAAATATGAAAAAAAAGGGAAATTCATCATCATTATTTCAAAGAACTTGCTTTCCATTTATTACCGAAACAGGTAAATGAAAGAAAACAGACAATAACACTGCCAAACCATTAAAAAAGAGAGAAGAGAATTTTGTGGGAATCAGTAAAAAAATTGCCGTATCTCCAAAATCCGAAAAGTATCGTTTTTGTACAATAAAACAAATTCGAAAGATAAAACAATTTTCTCAGAAATGTAGTATGTATATCTGTGAAGAACATACATATAATTTATTTGTACAATAAGAAAAATAATGAGAATTTTATAATGTAGGTTAGAAATTACGAAATAAAAATCTCTTTTGGATAATTCAGTGAATGTTTATACTATGATTTAAAAAAATATTTTAAGTATTTTTCTAAAATTTATCTATTTTTAAATTTTCATACTGTAAGTAAAAACACATTTTTTTTTTAAACAATGCCTCAGAAAATGTTTGTATTACTATTATTATTATTGAAATCCAATAGAGGCTTGGGGGCGGTATCTAACAAATTTAAATTTGTTGTCCTTCATCAATTGCTCAAACTATTTTTCAGAATAATGTTTTCCAGAATATGAGAGAAAATTCATTTAAATTAAATTATTGCTGCATATTTATAACTTCGGAGAAAATTTTCTTATTGTTTTTATTATTTTAATGAATGTTATTATAAAACAATAAATTATAATATTAATACCTTATTATGTATTGTACAATTGAATATTTATTTTAATTAAATAGTTGCTGTAAAATACATCCCTATTAAGATGAACCTTTCAATGATTCTATTAATTAAAATAATTTATCCATCTTGGGATTTAAATCTACAATTGCAAATGTATTTAAATTAAATATATAATTTCAATAACTTATTTATTATTTACTTTATATAAGCGAAGTTCGTATCCAGCGTTTTTATTCAAGGGCGCTGCTCCCACCCTGAAATAAGTAGAAAAACTACAAATCGTGCATTTTCATTTGAAAAATGGATTTAATCACAAATTCTCGAGAGCCTCCCCCCCTCCTCCATACACAGACACCCCACAAAATAAATAAATAAAACGTAGTTACAACATTTACATTTATAATTTCGAAGTTAAGCATTTTTTACCTTTTTCTTTATTATATATATATATATAATATGCTGGTAAATTAGTGGTATTGTATTTGGTTTTTGTGTTGCATGTCATAGGTTCCATTTTTATTTTCAGTTTAATTGTTCAATTTAATGTCAGTGTAATATATTGATGCTAAATTTATTAATTTTATTTTATTAAATGGATATAGAGTGCCGGAGTATCATAAAAATCTACCTGACTCTGATTATGTCCTTCCAAAAAAATAAAAAAATAAATAAATAAATAAATATACCCTATCACGAATTTAGATTCATATTCGTAAATGTTTTCCTACTAATTATTGATTCATAGTAACATCAGAAATTCAATCAAATCATTTACTATTTACTTTTAAGTATTTATGCAAAACGAAGAAAGAGTTATTAAAAACACTTATGTAGATGCCAACTGAATATATACTTAAGCGAAATAAATAATTGCTGTAAAAGGTTGTGAAACAAATAATTGCTGTAAAATGTTGTAAAATGAATAATTGCTGTAATCTTTTAAAATTCGGTCAATATTTTCACCCTACGTTTTCCGTTTTCGATCATCTGATAACACCGGCAAGTTTCCCCTTCGTTTTCGGCCTGCTGGTAACGGCGGCAAATGGACCGAACGCGACTACTAACGTTCTAAAAAATGTCGCGACTACTCTCGGGCTAAAAGCTGACGGTACGTTTGTATTTCTGAACTCTTCCTCCTAGAAAGTGAATTGCAAAGCAATAATATTAATACCAATTATCCGCATTGATCCGAGGATATCACATAAGATCTATGGATTTTAAAATTTGAATTAGTTTTCGAGATATTATTATTATTTACTTCTAACGATGTTTGCCTAAAGATGGCGCCTAATGTATTTCATTTTTGTAAAAAAAAAAAAAAAAAGGAAAGAAAGGTTAAATACTGGGATATTTTGTGCTGTATTCAATGTTTGATTAGAATATCTGCATTAACGTTTACACATTTTTCACAGTAATAACTTCTGACATATTGTACATCTATAATTATTAAAAAAATATCTAGTACTAAATTTCAAAGTTTTCATACTTATGAAAAATGTATTATATCCAGACACATTTTTATGTTCATTAAATTGTTTTTGAAATTTAAAGCGTCTTTAGAATTATTTGATAGTATTCAAAACTATAGCTAATACAAAAAATAATAGTATTCGAAGAAAAAAGTATACACTTCCTACAAAGCGATCCCTATTGAATTCCTCTTTTATATGCGTATTATAGCTACACGCTTTGTTAAAGTTTTTAACTTTTTGATTTTGGTGTTGGGACACCGTATATCCCAGGGACTGTATTTTTATCCTACTCGTACTATTTTTTAAAAAATAATTTCTGCGATACACGTATTCTAAGATCTTTACAAGAGATATCGCCCACAAATAAATTTTTGTTGTGGTACGATACAAGTCGCCAGACCTGGCCCGTGGTTAAAAAGTTAAATTGTTTATGCCAATTTTAAAGCGTTTTCAGAATTTTGTCAATCTCTACAAAATTATACGTAATACAAAAATAATAATATCCGCAAAGAAACTTATACAAATGCTACAAGATCGTTTCTATAGAATTCTTCCCTTGCATAGGAAACTATATGTCATACGAAAATATAGAGTTAAACTTTGAGAATATTTACTTTTAATTCAACTTTAAGCTCGAAGTTCTAAATTTCGTTTAATCTTTAACTGTGTATCACTTTTGTAACATAAGATTAACCCTTAAATGCCGGGTGTTGCTTTTCGGCAACATACGCAATTTAGGTTCGAAAATACTATTGGAATAATATTGAAGCTATAATGCCTAATGTTGCCAATAAAATACATTCTGAAAATATTATTAAATCGATTTTCAACGTGTAGATGGCAACACTTGTACTATTTAAGAATAAAGATAGATTTATTTTTTTTTTCAATTGTTGCTACTTTTTCTTTTTGTTTTGTTTGGAAGCTTGCGAAATACCCTATTTTGTTCTGCAGTGAGCTAGTAAAATTTATTTCTTATTATAGTTCCTAAAATTCTTCTGTGTATTACAGAATTTTGTCAAGGAAAATTATTTTTTCAATTAAAGCCCAGTATTGCCGATTAGTAACAAACATTTTTTTAGCCGTAAACAATACTTAAAACAAAATATGACTTTTTAAAGTATTTTTCCCATGATTTATTTTAAAAATGAAAGCCGAAAAACATTATTACAATGATTTTTGAAAAATCAGGCATTTAAGTGTTAATCATTTTATTTCCTCCAACAGCTTTTACATAGAGTATCCTTTAAACTGCAGATTGATAGAGTAATTACAGAACGTAGATAAGTTTTTATGTTAAAGTCATTCAGTTTGAAACATAAAGAAAATACGCATATTAAAAGTTGTAGCAAGGTATTTTATTTAAAGCAATTAGGAAATCATTAGTTCAAATCAACATTCTAAAAATGGTAAATGCTCAGCATAAGAATAAAGATCGCTTCATCTAATCTAAATAAATTTATGAGTTCTTTGAACATATCTACTTATACACAGCTTTATCTTATTTTTTAACATTTTATATGAAATTATAAGCTTAATCTTCATCTTTATGCCTGAACCAAAAGAAAGTTGTTTGGATGTAAGAAACATGTTGTTCGTAAAAATCCTTTAGAAAAAATGTTAAAACTATCTATAAGTGTATATTTTTTATTATTAGTCAAGAACTAAAAACATTAATAGTTATAAAATGCAAGCAATTTACTTTAGAGATTTAAAAAATGAATTTTATTCGAGAAGAATTTTTATCACAGAGAAATATGTATTGCCTAGTCACTTGTTTTAAACATTTGGGAGTTTATGTTTTTTTTTTCGAATTGGAATATAACATCAATATTTCTTTTTTTCAACTTTTAAAAGATGTCATTTAAATACCAAAGAAAAAAATCAGCTTTCAATAATATTTATAAGGTAAAAGAATGCTCGTATAAGAAAGGTTAAAAAAAGAGAGATCAGGATATTTTTTACAGAATATAAATGATAAATTAAAATGTTTTTAATGGCAAGCAGTTTAGTTTTAAAGTTAAAATAAATTCATAGCTATGGATGTATTAGCTATTGGCTTTTTATAGCATCCAGAATTTTTTTTATTGTTTATTCTAAAGTACAAGATTAAATATTATTTTTCTTTGGTACTTATGACGGGATTAATATTAAAAAATTATATCTTTTTTACTTTTACGACTATGCATGAAGATATTTTGTTAAAAATTAATGGAACGGTAAAAATGTTGAGCAAGCAAACAAAAAGGCTTTCTTTTATTTTATATTATTTTATTTTTTGTATTTTTCACAAACAAGTATTCCAAAAATAGTTAGTGTAATTTACATGATGCTTAAAATTTAAATCACATTGCTCTTGCTATTGTACTTCGCGTGATGTAACTTCTCTAAATATGATTATTCACTTTACTATGTATATGTTAATCATTTCAGAGACAATAAATAGTAAAATAGTTTGTGTGGTTTTATAAGACTTTAAAAAAAAGATACTTTCCACAGGCATTAGCAGTACATACTGTCTTATTCTTTTCAAATGAAATAATCCACCTCATTATGGGCATTTGATCCATAGATTTCTTTCGTGAGATATAAATTTTATCTTTTATTTATTTATGTGTTGCTTCTAGTTTCACAAACAGTCATTCCCAAAATAGTTACTGAAATTTACATAATGCTTAAAATTTAAATTGCATTCCACATTATAGTTTGCGTAATGTAACTTTTCTAAATATAATTATTCACTTTATTATGAGTATTTCAAAAATTTCACAGACAAGCAATCATAAAAAAGTTAGTGTTGTTTCGTAACAGTCGATATAAAATTTACATTACACATGCGTTAGCAGTGCATGTAATCTTATTGTTTTCAAAATGGGATTATCCACATCATTATGAGCATTTGAACGATAGATTTTCTTCATAAATTTTATCTTTAATTTATTTATTTATTGCTTCAAGTTTTCACAAACAGTCATTCCCAAAATAGTTACTGAAATTTACATAATGCTTAAAATTTAAATTGCATTTCACATGGTAGTTTGCGTAATGTAACTTTTCTAAATATAATTATTCACTTTATTATGAGTATTTCAAAAATTTCACAGACAAGCAATCATAAAAAAAGTTGGTGTTGTTTCGTAACAGTCGATATAAAATTTACATTACGCATGCGTTAGCAGTGCATGTAATCTTATGGTTTTCAAAATGGGATTATCCACATCATTATGAGCATTTGAACGATAGATTTTCTTCATAAATTTTAGCTTTATTTATAAATTTTATTGTTGTTGTTGTTACTTCTATTCTTCAAAAACAATCATTCCCAAATTAGTTATTGCAATTTATATGCTGCTTAAAATTTAAATTGCATTGTACACACGCCATGGTACTTCACATAATGTAAATTTCCTAAATATAATTATTCATTTTATTATGATCCTTTCATCATATCACAAACAATCAATCAAAAGATAGTTATCGTAGTTTCATAGCGTTAAAAAAATGCAATGTACTTGCATTAGCACTAAATGTAATCTTAATATTTTCTCAGCGGAATTGTTCATTTCATTATGAGCATTTCAGCCATAGATTTTCTTCGACAGCTATAGTATTTATGAATCTCTAAAACAAAAGTTTATATTAAAATAAACTTATATTTTTGTTAAAAAAATTAAATTAATATTCTAATCACACTAAAAAAATTTTATACGTATAAAAGCTATATCAATACTATGAAAAAAAAATCTTTCTAAATTTTACATTCAGAGAAGTTTTGTTAAACGAATATTCGCTGATTTTAAGACTACAACTATTTGTTAAATCTTTTTTCTCCTCGGAGTATACTGTAATGACGTTTCGTTCCTTAAAGGTCTTTTCAGATCGCATAGAATAAATGATAAAGTAACCAAACATAAAAAAAAACCCTCCAATGATTATTAGTAAGATAGTACTTTTGATTAAGTTCTGGAAAGCAGGGGGAGAGGTACAAGAAGGGAAGCACAAGACACTTCTTAGTGCCTCATTCAGTGACCAGCGTCAGAGCAGGAGTGAGTGGAATACGCAGTTACAATTCACTTGCTTGGCGGAGTACAATATCGCCAATCTAAAAGTATTTGCGCCATGCACAAGGGACATTTAAAAACATTGGCTGGTACGATTTCGCCAAATACATGCGGTGAACTATCAGATATTTGAATCGTGTAAGGAAAGTCTATATTGACGTCACCAGATTCCTGTGGTCTGGGAAAGGAATAGCTATACTGTACTTTGATAGAAATGCGGTTAAGTTAAAACGGACAGTGTTTCTGGAATAAAGACCAAGGGTGGAAAAAGTGATTGAGTTGTTAGGCGAAAAAGCCATGAGAATGTATTTACTAAAACAGATGCTAGGGCAGGGCAAAGTTTAGCAGCGTGCATTGCTAGAAAAATGTAGCATTCCCATACGAATGAATATAACGGTCGGAATGTTAAAGTGCAGTGCGAAAATAAATCTAATGAATAGATTACATGTTAAGTGATTTTAAATGATGAGTTATATTCATGACCAAAATAGGAAGTGACCGAAGATAAAATGCTTTTGTTAATAACAGACAGCAGTAACGTTTATCTACAAGGTTAAATTTCGCGTGAGAAAATCTTAAAGTACAATTGAAGACTGAATCACTGATTTTATTTTATTAAAGAAATTAGTAACTACAATAATTTAATTTAAATGTGAAGGGCTATTAATACAATCTATATAGTTTTTAAATGTTAAATTTAATTTAGGGGCTGCACTGTGTGACTATAGTGCACTAAAATAAATAAAGTATTAAACAGAATTTTAATTGAAACTACGGGGGGGGGGGGGGGATATAACGCAAACATATATAACGGGATAGTCGTTATATATACACTAGCACATTTTCTCTATTTTTAACATTTCATATTTCCGGCTTCTAATTTTAATCAAAAATTTATCATCTACTTCAACTTTCAAGATTTCAATTATAAGTTCTACTTTTCCCCTTTCTTGAAAAGCATTGCAAATATTGTGGTTTGATTGTTATACTATGTCAATATCTTCTCTCAAGTAAGCTATACGGCAAAAATGTATTTGTAGTTATTTTTTTGAGAGACGTATATACATGCTATACACAATCTGCCGTTCTATTTTAAATTTTGAAAACTTAATCTCAGATACATTTGAACTGAAGTTAGAGACAGCATATAAATTATTTTCAGAATAATAGTTTTTCTGTTCAAATATAACAAAGAACAATGATTACAAATTTATATTAATATTCGCATCACACTAAACCATACCATTATACATTTAGAAAAGATAAAAATACGATGAAAAAAATTCTTTTAATTTTCTTTAATTACACACTTTTTTCAGTAATAAAAGAAATATTCACTGATTTTAAAACTACAACTTTTTATTAAGTGTTTTTTTCTCCCTCTAATTATTCATTTGGCGCAATATGTCTAAAAAGGGACATTGTGCCATAAAACCCATTCAGCCAGTCTAATTATTTATTAGCACATTTTCTTTAATTTTAAAGTTTCATATTTTCTTCTTTCATCTTTAATAATACATTTTGTCTCTTCAACTTTCAAGATTTCAATTATTACAAAAAAAGGGCGACATTCTTTTTTTATTTGCTTTCGGGAAAATCATTGCAAACCTTTTGTATTAATTGTTATACTTTGTCAATATCGTCTTTCATGTAAGCTATACGACAAAAATATTTTTGGAGTTACTTTTGGGCGAGACATATGTATGTTTCATACACAATCTGCCATTCTACTTTAAATTTTGAAAAGGTAAGCTCGGATGCATTTGCACGGAAGTTCGAGACAGTATATAAATTATTTTCAGAATAATAGGTTTTCTGTTCAAATACTGCAAAGAACAATGATTACAAATTTATATTAATATTCGCATCACACTAAACCATACCATTATACATTTAGAAAAGATAAAAATACGATGAAAAAAATTCTTTTAATTTTCTTTAATTACACACTTTTTTCAGTAATAAAAGAAATATTCACTGATTTTAAAACTACAACTTTTTATTAAGTGTTTTTTTCTCCCTCTAATTATTCATTTGGCGCAATATGTCTAAAAAGGGACATTGTGCCATAAAACCCATTCAGCCAGTCTAATTATTTATTAGCACATTTTCTTTAATTTTAAAGTTTCATATTTTCTTCTTTCATCTTTAATAATACATTTTGTCTCTTCAACTTTCAAGATTTCAATTATTACAAAAAAAGGGCGACATTCTTTTTTTATTTGCTTTCGGGAAAATCATTGCAAACCTTTTGTATTAATTGTTATACTTTGTCAATATCGTCTTTCATGTAAGCTATACGACAAAAATATTTTTGGAGTTACTTTTGGGCGAGACATATGTATGTTTCATACACAATCTGCCATTCTACTTTAAATTTTGAAAAGGTAAGCTCGGATGCATTTGCACGGAAGTTCGAGACAGTATATAAATTATTTTCAGAATAATAGGTTTTCTGTTCAAATACTGCAAAGAACAATGACTACGAAATTATACTAATATCCCCATCACACTAAAACATATATTTATACATTTAGAAAATGTATGAATACGATGAAAAAAAATTCGTTTAAATTTTATCATCATAGTTTTGTTTCATTAAAAAAATAACTATTCACTGATTTTAAACTGACAACATTTCATTATGTTTCTTTTCTTCCTCTAATTATTCATTAGAACATTCTCTCTATTTTAAGCATTTCATATTTTTCGGCTTTCATTTTAAATAAATAAATAAAAAAAATCAGCTTCAATTGTCAAGTTTTCAATTATTACAAAGCTTTTGAGACATTCTTCTTTTTTTCATTTTCACAAAAAGTAACTCTTTTGTGCTGACAGATATATTCTGTCAATATCTTCTTTCAAGGTAAACTATACGACAAAATATTTTTGAAGTTATTTTTGGGAGAAACGTACCTATACATTTCACTCACAATCAGCAATTCTACTTGAAATTTTGAAAAGGTAAACTGAAATACATTTGCACTGAAGTTTGAGAAAGCATATAATTATTTTCAGAACGGTCCAACTATAGCAAAGAACAATCACTCGCATATTTAAAAAGAAAAATGAATTATTAGTTCTTGACATTCTGAAATCTAAGCTTATTTTTTTTGTTTCATTGTAACAATTTCATAGTTTTGGGAAACATGGAAATTTCTAAATATTAACTTTTTAATGAAAATGTTTTTTTTTTTTTTTTTTTTTTTTTTTTTTGTGTGTGTGTGTGTGTGTGTGTGTGTGTGTCAGATACTGTCCAAATATTTTGTATAGGGAAAACTTTTAAATGTAATAATATTTAAAATAGTTATTTTTTAGAGAAATCTTAGTATGTCATTTCTTAAACAATATTAAGATTCCTTTTTATTATATACATTTTTGTATTGACGCACCCATAATTATAATGTATCATGATCAAATATCATTCGCACAGTATGTAACAAATTCAGAAAAATACTAACATAAAGTTTATATTTTGTCTACCTTTGAATACCTGCAATCAAAATTTCTCATCTGCTTCAATTTTCAATATTTTAATTATTAAAATATTGTTGCATCATTTGTTTCGCTTTCGTGTAAAGCATAGTAATTCTTTTGTGTTGACGGCTATATTCTGTCAGTATCTTCTTGCAAGTAATCTATACGACAAAAATATTTTTGGAATTATTTTTGGGATAGTCATATAAGTTCCATTCACAATCTGCCATTCTACTTGAAATTTTGAAAAGGTAAAAGATAAATTTGCACTGAAGAAATGAAGCTCGAGACAGCATATAAATTATTTTCAGAAAAATTGTCTTTCTGTTTAAATGTAACAAAGAGCAATGACTCACATATTTAAAAAGTAGAATGAGTTATTATTTATTGACATTTTCAAAAGCATTTTCATAGCATCAGTTTCATTGGAAAAATAAAAACTTCTAAAATTTAAATTCTTAATGAATATATCCGTATTTGTTTTAGATACTGTAACAAAGGTTATACCAGTGAAAATTCAAAATTCAAGTAATATTTAAAATACATACGAAAAATTTCATTATTTATTGCATGACATTTAATTATTAAACCTCTAAGTGTTTGGGGCGTAATATTCCGTTCACTAAGCTCCAGGTTTCACAGCAATACGAGCAATATTTAAGGTAATATAATTCTATAGATTTAATGAATTTTATATACATTGAAGAATCATTAATACTCTCAAGGATTACATTCATATTTGTAATTGAGTTTTTTTTTTTTTTTTTTTTTTTTTATATATAATATTGAAAGAATCACATTTTCATAGCATTTAAAACAAAATGCAAAGAAATCAACATTACAATTTTACCCTTTTGCAAGACGCTCGGAGGGTTTTAATATCAATTTACAGGCTTTTATTGATGTATCAATGTTTTTAATGAATTAATGGCAAATAGAATTTTCACAGTATGTCTCTATGTTATGAAAAATATTAATATAGGTACTATATTTTTCAAGCAGTATTTCGAACTAATAATCTTCTATTTTTGTAATAACAGAATCTGCGATTAAAATAATGTTAAGTCTACTGTTTGGAAATATTGGTATCCAAAATTTTGCTTAACTTACGGTCGTGTTAAGAAGAGATATGTAGTATGCTTCATTGTAAAGGTTTCATATTTGTTTGGAAAAATGATAATTTCTAAAAGTTGAGCTTTTAACAATATATGTGGTTATTTGTTTTAGATAATGTCACAAATTGCTGTATGAAGTAAAAATTTAAATGCAAATGATATTTTAAATATATGCTTTATCAGAGTAATCTTATTAAGTCATTTATTAATAAACGTTATTTTTTCTGTTTTGCATATGCAATTTTTTTTTTTTTTTTTTGTCGTATATATGCTTTTAATGGATTAAGATGAAATAGCATTGTCATTTTATCTACACTTTGAGTCTATACTTCGCATGCCAGTATTTCCAAATTAGAATCTTTTCTTTATTTGGAGAGGGAATTTTCGATTAAAAAATGAAAAGATTACTGTTTGTAAATACTGGTAATCAAAATGCAGTTTAATTGGGGGTCCTTTAAATATAAAAAAAAACATTATAAATTAATCCCCTATTGGTAAATTTTATTTACGCTCTAGGGTATGTAATATTATTAGAATTTATTTAGATTTGTAAATTAATTCGTGTTAAATACTTCATTTATTTACATTCAATCATTCGTGACGTACCGGTTGTCCCAAAAATGACTGATGGATTTTATAATTCAATAACTTGCAAACGGTGACATATATTTAAAAAAATTCTTGCACGAGTGTTATGTAACATGTCAGGGGTTTTTATGCTGCGATTCTCAGTTTTAGTTACAAATAGTATCGATAGGTGGCGTTGCAAGCAATAACCGCTAAATCCAGGCTTGATTTTTTGGCCTCTCTCTTCCTCCATGCGAAAAAAGGAGATTAAATTGTATTGAATGAATCTCGAAGTACTAAAAATTGGATCTGGACTGAGCACCTATTGCTTTCAGCGCCATCTATTGCTTGAAATTCAAACTAAACTCAAGAATCACAGTAAAAAAACTCCTGACATCATACATAACCCTCCTGCGAGAATTTTTTTAATATCTGTCACCGTTTGCAAGTTATTGAATTTTAAAATCCATCAGTGATTTTTGGGACACCCGGTATGTTCTTACGTAAATACATCCTATGCATATACTATACATTTACATTCATCTTATAACGTCATTATGTAATATTATACAACAACTCACTACACATACAATAGATAAAACAACTCTATGTGTATCAATTCCAAGAACTTTTGACATTTGAATAATTGTTAAAGAAAAAAAAAAAAAAAAAAACTGAACCTTTGTCGCAGCAAAGAGTGACTTTCTATCTGTCCGTGCTGTAACTCGGGTAAATATACTCGGACTGTCATGTTATTCATGAATGTTATTGAACTTTACTAAGGCAACTTCAGTGTTGAAATTGAAGTGTTACATTAGGTAAACTCGTTTGTAGTGTATTTTAATAATGTTATACTTTTTAAAACTTATTGAAATTGATATACATTACTGATGCGCATAACAATATGCTTACTATAGAATATGATGTGCATACCATTTATCGTTCATTTGCAGGGATTCACATAAGAATTCGGTTAAGGTACGGTCAATTAGAAATAATTGTTAGATGTGCATTTTGAACTCTGGTATGGGTTTTTGAAACTTAACTATTTTTTAATACTGGTAGTCAAAATTTAATTTAACTGAAGGCCGTGTTAGGGAGAAAAAGGCAATATGCTTCATTGTAAAGGTTTCATATTGGTTTGGAAAAATTATAATATCTAAAAGTTGAGTTTTTAATACTATATGTCGTTATTTGTTTCAGATAATGTCATAAATTGTTGTAAATAGAAAAAAATTGAATGCAAATGATATTTAAAATATATGTTTTGTCAGAGAAATATTATTTAGTCATTTATTAATACATGTTAAAGTTCTTTTTCGCCTACGAAGTTTTTTTTTGTCGTATATATAATTTTAATGGATTAAGTTCAAATAGCATTCTCATTTTATCTACACTTTGAGTCTATACTTTGCATGCCAGTAGATCCAAATTGGAATCTTCTGTTTAATTACAAACAGAAATTTCGATTAAAAAATGAGAATATTACTGTTTGGAAATACCGGTAACTAAAATACAGTTTAATTGAGTGTCCTCTAAATGTGAAAGTGCAGAATAGCTTAATCCCCTATTGAAACATTTGATTTACGCTCTAGGGTATGTAATATTATTAAAAATGTTTTCGACTTTAAAATTAATTCATTTTGAATACTTCATTTATTTACATTCATTCATTCTTCATGTATGTTCTTACGTAAATACATCCTATGCATTTTATGCATTTACATGCATTTTATAACATCATTATCTAATATTATACGACAATTTTCTACAAATACAATAGATGTAACAACCGTATGTGTATCAATTCCAAGAAATATTGACAGTCGAGAAATTGTCAAAAAAAACTAAACCTTTCTCGCAGCAAATAGAAAAACGGAAGTTTATTTGAATGATCACTAAACTTTTTAATACTGAACTTTTAACACTTTCCAACATAGTTGAAAAGAGTATAAAAGTTCTGTTTGACTGTCCATCTGCCCGTATTGTAA
Source organism: Maratus speciosus (assembly GCA_963932465.1). NCBI lineage: Eukaryota > Metazoa > Arthropoda > Arachnida > Araneae > Salticidae > Maratus > Maratus speciosus. Next base: position 297,624,603 of record OZ010799.1, read on the forward strand.
CTCGGGTAAATATACCCGGACTGCCATGTTATTCATGAATGTTGTTGAACTTTACCATGGCAACTTCAGTATTGAAAATGAAGTGTTACATTAGGTAAACTCGTTTGTAGTGTATTTTAATAATGTTTCACTGTTTTAAACTTATTGAAATTGATATACATTACTGAGGCACATAACAAGATGCTTACTATAGAATATGATGTGCATACCATTTATCGTTCATTTACAGGGATACACATAAGAATTCGGTTAAGGTACTGTCAATGAGAAATAATTATTAATAATTGCTAGATATGCATTTTGAACTTTGGTATGAATATTTAAACTTAACTATTTTTTCCCACATTTATTGATTTGTATAAATTTCACAGATTATATACAGGGTTTCACAAAAAAATCTGAGAACAGCTCCGCTTACTGCACTGTTAAAATTTTTTCAGCATTCTGGCAGGTCATTCGACCGTTTTTTTGAAAAAACGGCTTCATAAACATAATTTTACTATATTCTGACCATAAAATGGCCAATAATATGGTCAGAATAGAGTTAAAATTACGGCTGTGTAACCGTTTTCGGAAAAAAAACGCTCAAATGACCTGCCAGAATGCTGCAAATTTTTAACAGTGTGGGGTAAGAAGAATTTTCAACTGTGTTTTGCATTTCCTAACTGAATTGAACTATTGCTTACAATACCGTGTATATAAAAATTTATATTAGATCATATACAGGGCTAAACAAAACGATTCGGATATTTTTCAAACTATCGATATTAATTTCTGAAAATGGGTTTTCAAATATATTATACGTTACTTAGGCATTATGTGTCACCTGATTAAACGGCGAAGATTTGTTTCAATAATCTGATTGTGTTGGAAAGTGCTTCATAATCCATACTCGATGTTTGATTTTGTCTATTTTTGCATGGATTATACGTTGTTTCTTATGAGAATAAACACGTTAAACGACTCTATGATTGAATAGAATAAAAATGAGTTAATAGAAGATCATATTAATAATTTATTGTATCAGGGTCTTATTTCATTAGTTGATTAAATGGAAAATTTACCGAAAATGTTTAAACAGATATTGTGTCATATGTATACCTAAAACACAAAATCATTTACTAATCAAGTTACATATAATTTTCTTTTTATAAATATAATTTCTATTTAAGAAAAAAAAAAAAATCTCCGCTTACGAAAAATTTTCGTACGCAGATTGTAACACATTTTTTTTTCTTTTCTTTTCTTTTCTTTTTCTTTTCTTTTCTTTTCTTTTTCTTTTCTTTTCTTTTTTTTTTTTTTTACAACTATCTGCTTTAAGATAAAACACTTCATAATTTCTTTTTTTTTAATTTTCAACGCAACGAAGGCTGAATATATTGAGTAATGTTTACGCGATGTATATAAATTGTTATCGCCTGGAGATATTTCCTCTGTTGACATCAACTTTAAGTAAATATAATATTTGGATGTGCAGAAAAATAAGAGAAAGACTATGGGGATTACTAGTTTGTTTATTTTGAAAAACAAGTAATTTAACTGTTTGTTAACATAACCTAACCAAATAATGAAAGATTGATGCTTTTAGGTCGAAGTAAAAAAAGAACATTTATTGCGTTCGTTCTAATTCAAATTAACAGTAAGAGAAACTCTACAGATATTGAAAAGATAATTAGTGTTTTACATTTTCAGTTGTTTACTATAAAGTAAAAGATATATATACTATATATTGTAGATGTAAAACTTTATTTATCACAGGAATACACTGTCAAGTTCTGAAGAGCAGATACTATTTCGAATTACTGTGTATGATATTATCTTTTTTTCTTATGTGTTGTATTCATGTCACTGTCTATGTACAGTGTAAACAAAGTACGACGAGTTTTCCTGTAGGAATCGGAAAAATAGTTGCCCTTATCGTACCGGAAAATTTTCGGACCCAGCTTGGAATAAAATCCGTAAAATACCGTTTTATTGATTATTTCCCTTTTTATTACGGATTTTATTCCGAGTTAGGTCGGAAAATTTTCCGGTACGATAAGAGCAACTATTTATCCGATTCCTACAGGAAAACTGGTCGGATTTTTTTTTTTTTTTTTTACAATGTACTGAGAGTCTTAAATTTGCATTTATTCCTTCTCTTGAAGTCTTTTGTGTCAATGAATAGCAGTTCTCCTGCCTATTCAAATGTATACCGGAGATAAGGTAGACAAAAGGGTTTCCCCTTATATCGAAATAATAGACGTCACGGGAATGTGACAGGGACTAAGACTAATTTCATTAATACAAGCACAGTGTCTTGTTCTGATTTCAGGGGCTTATAGAAAATACTCAACAGCAGCTTTATGCGTATTAACGGGTATCCCACTGCTAGCTCTACAGCTTGAAAGAATAGCCACTTCAGCAAGAATTCTGAGCCTTTGAATGCCTGACCACAATCCCTTCAACTATCAACCAAAAATAAGTTCAATGTACACAATTCCCTTTCAAAATATATATACATATTTTTAAAACATATATATATAAATATATACATTTTTTTTCAAAATATATATACATATTTTTAAACGAAAATACTTCCAAACGAGCTTCGTATGGGAGGCCATGCAAAATTTATACCGAATATTGCATTTTAAAGTAAATTATGTGCTTTTTAAAGGATGTTCTATATTTTTCCGTAATAAAAAAAAAATAAATAGCGGATTTGAAATTTTAAAATGCGCGGAATTTTTTTTCTCATCAGCTATTTAATATTAAAAAAAAAATAGTTCTTATTGTCCAACTTTGAAATTTTTATGTCATAAATATAATGGTTTCAAAGCCTGTACACAAGATTCGTGGAAAAGTATTTATATTTAGTGGTAAGACGCTTTTAAGGAGATTTTTTTCCCTATAGTCCAAACTGTTTGAAATTGTTATCATCTATAAACACATATTATAGTTTTGAAGCATGTGTAAAAAATTCTTGAAAATATATTAATATTTAGTTCTGAGAGGGTTACCAGTTTTATAAATAAATAACAAATAACATATCTTAACGTAATTACCAGCGCCTTCTTTAAATTAAATATTAAATCATTTAAAATTGAATAAATACTGCAAAACCTGTGTAAATGGAACCTTCCTAATAAAAAAATCCTGTCGTACATGAGAGCGTTTCATGGTCCCGTTGCAAAGAATTGCTTACAACACGAGATGAATTCAGGGGGTAACCAAGGAGAAGGGTTCTCCTCCGAGCATAGAAATGTCAGTCCCGGAAGCTTCGTAATTTTATGCTTATTAATGATGTAGAAGTGCAATTCCCTCAATAAAAGTTCCATACTGTATACCACTCCGGAAGCATCAGTAATCCCTCCCAGAGAAAAGTGCCAAAATTCAACACTGCAATTATACCTGCTAAGATGGGAACTTGTCTAAACAGGTTTTTTTTCAATCCATTGCGATTCCATTTTTATAGGTTTTACTATAAATGAATTTCTTTTAATATTGTGTTATCTGTTTATTATTAATAAAACATAAAAATGCAAGTGTCCAGATTTTTCTGTGGACAACGGGGAGAAGTCCACAACTGGTTTGTGACACTGTTGTAGCAATCCTCAACAACATGTAAAATTTTCCTGGCAATCCATATTTACAAAAATAGCTTATGGATAGACAGCGAGATGGCAGAATATCACTTTTCAATTACATTGGGAAGAGCTATAAACTTATAAAGAATATATATATATATATATATATATATAAAAGTAATTTTGCCCCTCTTGGAAAAACATTTGCCCGACCTAGAAGCATCGTCTAACTACGTGCTTGTCTATATGACGTATGATTTATAACCGGAATTACACGTTTTGGCGATTATAAACAAATTCGTTATTGTATTTTTTAATCATGGGGGGGGGGGGGGGATTGGCCGGGCCAGGAAAGCCAGGCTTCCGAAGCTGCCATGGCAGAGATTGGCAGTTCATGTCAAGAGATCCCTGGTTCGGCCCTTTCATTTTTCGCTAGTTGGAAATTTACAACTCATATGATTAGTTACCAATGAGAATAATCGAGTTATATGTTAATCTAAGGTTGTTTTTAAATCAAAAGTAAATTATAAATCGAAGCATTCTGGCGCTTCTATAAAATCTGTTACTAAAGATTCTTTTCAATTCTTGATATGATTTTTTTATTATATAATATTTTATGTAATCGTGATGGGGAAATTAAAGGTTTTCTTGGAAATTTATCGCGAAATACCATACACAGTTAAAAATTTGCAGCATTCTGGCAGGTCATTTGACCGTTTATTCCGAAAACGGTTACACAACCGTAATTTTAACACTATTCTGACCATATTATTGGTCATTTTATGGTCAGAATATAGTTAAATTATGGTTATGAAACCGTTTTTTCAAAAAACGGTCGAATGACCTGCCAGAATGCTGCAAAATTTTTAACAGTGTAGTAAAGAAAAAAAATACATACTTTCATTTTTATCATGTTATTCTATCACTAATCGCAAGTTATACAATTAACGAAAAAATATTTATTTTAATAAACGTTTTTACATAGTACTATATGCTCTGTTGCACAATATAATTTAAATATAAAAAGAAATATTTAATCGATTTTCTCTAATAATTTTAAAAGGGAAGTAGGAACTTTTCCAGAAAATAATAAAAAAATATCTCAGAAATGCAACAATTTCTAAAGTAACTTTAATTCTAAGAAAATAAGCGTTAGTTAAAAGTTCTTGAAGTGTCGCATGGTAAAGAGGATAGTGAGTAAAGTAATTAGGGAAATCCTCTGTGGCAAAATTAAAGCGTTATCAAATCGGAGAGGAATAGTCATTGTGTCCCAAGATGTGCTTTAATAAATAATTTTCGGCTAAAGAAGTTTTCTACTTAAATTCACATTGTTTAAGGAGATTAGAACGTTATTAATGTTTGTAATTAAATGTGATTAATATTGCTTCTTGGTCGAATTATAAAAGAAGGTATCCGGGCAATGTTTTAAGCTTTATAAGATTTATAGACAGGCATGAAAGCAGTAAATGATAAAAAGGTGGAGAATGTTTCACTTTATACAATGATGTCAAACCCTTATAATTTTAGACAAATTTTAATTTTTGTTTATAGAACAGAATGAAATATAACTGTACACGTATGATTTTTATTTTATTTTCGTAGCTTAGAAAATATTAAAAACAAAAAACAAACTTAAATTTTTAAATCAAGAGGAGAAAAGATTCTATTAAAAAAGAACCTTATGAAAACTTCGTTTAACATGTCTAACAAAATTTTCACTCTGAAAAAATACCTTAAACAACTTCATTTACAAGTCTTTCATATGCTTATAATATAATCGCTCTTCTGATTTAATAACTTTTTCGCACAGCAATTCAGAAACGAACTCCAAGTTTTTAAGTAGACAAAATATATGACTATTAAATTTTCGAGACGTCCAATCCCTCCTTATGTGCTTCCAATATTTTTTTTTTTTTTTTTTTTTTTTTTTTTTTGCATTTTTGCCTCAATCCAGGGAATGACCAAATATTTGTTAAAAAAGTGGAATTCCGGCTTTAGGCGGAACCGCTGCAGAATTTGCGGAACGTGGCATTCCGTGTGTCACTATCTACGTTCCATTAACCCACACTCTCTTTCGGAAGCCAGGTTGCAAATGAAAAAAAAAATTGAAACGGGACAAATTTAAAATGAAAATTCGTCATATTAAAGACATCGAAAAGAGAACAGGGTTGAATTCGGAACCCAGAAGCTATTGAAAAACCCGCAATGGCTTCGAATTTAACCCGACTTCGCTCGCGCTGGTTATGTCAGCTGGTTATGCCAGTGTTGATTTTTTGCTGTTTTTCTCCCTAAACTTTCTTCAGAAATGGATGAGTCTTTCCGTAGCTGCCTCGAAGGTCATAATCTAAAAGAAGGGAAAGCGATTAAATAATTCGAAATATAGATCTATCGTAATCGCCACATATGTTTATCTCACACCCTGCGCAAGCATTTCTGTAACAGTTCTGAGTACAGATAGGCGGTACAGAGATGTAAATAACATTTTTAATATATCTTTAAAACTATAGTATCCCTTCCTATTTCGTAGGTTTTATGTTTCATGTAGATTTTAAGGTAAAAATATTGGAAGAAACCGCCATCGATATGATTTACCCAGAGCGAGTAAAACCGGCCGTTTTTCTCGCTCGTGCATTCAATATAGATAGACGCAGCGAATGTACAAATCAAATCTAATTAACATGTTTAATATTAGTTTAAAACTGTATTAACCCTTCTTTTTTCCTAGTGTTTTATCTTTTACATTGATTTTATGGTAAAAAATTTAAAGAAACCGCCATGGATATGAGATACCGAGCGCGAGTAATCCCGTTCGTTGTTCTCGCCCGTGTAATGCCAGGTTAATGTTCGATGCCTGTATATAATAAGTTACAGATCTAAGGTTATAGATATTAAGGTTTTAATCACTTTTTCTAATAAAAAGAAGGATGTATCTTAAAACTAAAAGAGTCTATAACTATCTAATGTATCATTTGTTACCAGAATTACATATTTTTGCGATTAGGTATCGATTCACTACCACATTTTTTATTTTAAAACGTTACCTATAAATTAATCTTAGGTAGATATGTAGGTAAAGTATTAATTGCAGAGTATTCAGCATTAATTGATTATACATTAAAAGGTATTTATTAATCGAAACTCTCTGGTTCTTAAATAAAATGTGTTATGTTCTCTATTTTCTTATGATTGATTTCTTTTAAAAATAATGCACAAGGAACAAATATTTCATATAATCATGATAGAACTATTTTGCTACTTTTCATACAACTTTAACGCGGTTTATCATAGTAATACAAAGTACAGCATTGTACTTCCATTTTCGACACGTTATACTTTCGCTTGAGGTGTGTTATACATTAAAAAAATATATTATTCATATTAATAGATTCTAGTAGCTTAGTTAACAGCGTACCACAAAACCACACTACAAGTCTATAGTTCGATCTGGTGCTGTCTTACTAGGGCTGACCAGGTCATACGTGTATAAGACCTCATATAGTGAATGTCATATATAACCTCATATAAGACATATAGTGAAGAAAACAAGCTGGGTATTGTTGGTCATGATCGCTAAGAATTATAGCGCCAAAGAGTTCAGTTAGCCTAAAACATACATGTTATATTCTGATTATTCGTACGCAAAAAAAAAAAAAAAAAAAAAAAAAAAAAAAAAAAAGCAATTTAACAAAACAAATTACAAAGACCATTTGAAAAATGATTTTTTCGAAGACTAAAATTTAAGACATAAAAAAAATCGCACGGAGTTCATCATTACGTACGCCATGAATTAAACATTAATAGTGTTATTACACGTAAAAATTGCACGCAACAAAAATCGCCTGCGACCCGTCAGATTTCTTAAAACTTACGTATTATCAACCTGAAACTTACGCATTATCCAAGCATTTCATTGGCTGTTCCGGAAAAGGCTTTTCCATCGAAATCTGACGATCCATTTTAAATGAAATTTCATTCTTACACTTCTAAACATGCCACACTATTACTTTTTAGATCGTCGTATAGAGAAAAAAATGTACTTTTAAATGCAATTTGTTTGAAAGCTGTATCTCAATTTGTTTCCGAGTTATTATTATTATTTTTTTTTTTGTAGTTTTTATTACTTTTTTGTCATAGTGGCAACAGAAGTATCCATCTTTGATGAAAGTAAAGGGAAATACAGATTACTGTATAGACCAATCAGAAAACGAATAAAATGCGGATTAAACCAATAAAAATCTTCAGATATGCTTTTGATTTCCTACCCTGACGAGGACAATAACCATTTTTCCAAATGGTTAATAATGTTTAATTGTTAGTGCTTTAATATATCGAGTAATCTAAAGGTAAGACAAAAAGTAAAATATATATTATAAAGCAAAAATATACCCGTGAGAATCGCTGACGTCATATTGACGGTGGCAACGAAATTACCCTTAATAAATTGCAGCGACACAAGTTTAGTTTTTTTTTTAATATTCGTTTTAATAAATATAATTTTAAATGAGAGCATAATCTCTGTTTGCATAATATAAATGTAAATATAGTATGTACTTAATCTATTTCCCTTAAATCTTTGCTAAATTCATCAAATTTTTAAAATGAGTATCATAATTTTTTTTATTCTCATAAGAAAAATAATAAAAAAACTTTTTAGAAATGGGGAAATGGACAAAAGTAACCACAAATTTATGAAACGAGCATTCTTTAAAAATCACACGATAAAGATTATTTTCACGAAAGTAATTAGGAGTAATTCTTGTTGGAAAATTATGGAGTAGTAATATGAGAGAGGAATATTAATTTTGGTTTATTTATTAACTGAGGTTGTGCTTTGATAAATCATTTTCAGACTAATGAAGATTTCTGCTTGAATATAACTTGTTCGAAAGAGTTTAGAGGATAATTAACTTTTATAACTTAATGTGATTAATATTGTTCGTTAGTCGGACTATATAAGAAGTTACTAAGGAAATATTTTGAGCTTAAGTCGATTTATGTAATATATTTTATATGTATAAAACGTTTTTACCACTATTTGTAATTTAAAAAAATACTAATTTACTAATTAGGTTGTAATTTATAAAAAGGTGCTAAATTTGATTCTGAAATGCACTAATTTCTTTATAGTAATTTGGATAATTTTCAGACGGGGTAATTTTCAGACAAAGACAAAACTATGCAATTACTCAGGAATCAATGACGATTTCTTTTAACTTTTTCTTGGTAAAATCATCGCATTCCTGGTGAGTACTTTGAAGTATTTTCAGATAATTTGCATTAATAGAAGAAATAAAATTATTAAAATCCTATCTGAAAATTACCCCGTGGTTTTGGGTAATTTCCAGACTCCTAAGGTATATTTTCAAGACAGCTACTTGTTAGGTTATTTAAGGGTCAGATTTGAACACCAACTACGGTAATTAATAGACACTATTGTAAAATGTTATGACACAAGATTAAGTATTTTTTTAGACCATTCTGAATGCTGAAAAAAGCCATGAAAACGCAATTTTAACTGTACATCAGAAATCCATCAGAAATATATTTTATATGTACATTTTACACATATATTTATATATGTACATCAGAAATATATTTTCGCGAATAAAAGTAAGTTATATGGTACTTTTTCACAAATAGCTACTGCAGCTAAATCTGTTTTATATAAATTTATGTAAATCAGTAAAAAGTTTCGTACTTTTTAAGCAGTTCTGATGGTTGAATAAAAATGAACATTAAATAAGAACATAAAATCGACACCAATTTAGTTTAAAAAATAAAATAAAAATAAAAATGAAAAATAAATAAATATTTTAGTAGCCTAACCTGCTTTTTCGTACTACAATGAAATTCTTACACACCACTAATTTCGGAAGGCCTAACCATTTTAGTTTCCTTTGACAGTAAAGTTATAACTGTAAAATTGTATACATTATTTTACAATTCTTTTACATATTCAATAGTTTTAACATGGAAATGATCAACAGGTTTAGTCTTAATAGGTCCAAAAAACAAAAAGGACTTAGCAACAATTTGAACTTGATCTTCTTTTGGCCACCAATGTCGATCATCCCCAGGCCAGTTTAAAATTTTCATTTGAAGTTCCAACAGATGTTTTGAATAGTCATTTTTGTGGAAAAACTTGTCCCAGATAGAATGTTTGGGCATAATATACAGCATATATTATATATTTTATTCTGAAATGGCATATCTCACTTTCTTCATAAATCTCTATCTTTCATCATAAATCTCCCCTTTTAGCTTAAATTCCAACCAGTATTTTCATTTTTAACTTACAGATCGCCTTTGGAAGTTATATTTTAATGTACAACCTATTTTAAATCACTCGAAAACAATTTATTTACACTTAATTTACCATGTAGGATCAATGAAAACACATTTTGTAACACATATTAGTGTCTGGAAATTACTCCGAAGGCTGTCTGATAATTACCCTGGTGTTTCTTAAAAGCTATATTTTTTTTAATTAAATTTTTCAAAGACGGGCATACAAATAACGTTATTCCGTTGTTTTCGAAAAGATAACATACTCTAGTATCCAAAATCGACGTAACATTTGTGCTAGAGTTGCCACGCCCGAGAAATTGAAATTTGAAATCAATGAAGCAAAATGATAAACAGTTATTATTTTTTTAGCATTTAGGTAACCAATTTTCTACAAGACAGAGTAAGCTGCTAATTACTAAGAAAATACTAATTTAAATAGAAAAATAGTTGTTTTAATTAAAATGAAAACAGTTTTGGCCAGATTCCTATTAGTGTGCGAGTATTACTGCTGTCTTTTAATCACCCCATATTCCTCTGTCTAAAAATTATCCCATGCTATCCTAATAAAGATACATGATTTTATATTTTATATCACGTATGCTTTTTACCTTGAATTAAAAGAATTTACGATTAAAAATGAATTCGTTAACGCATTCTTAAACGTTATCTTAATCAATAATCTCCTTTATTTATTTATGCGTAAAGATAAAGTGTATGTTTTTATGAAGATAGGTAATGCATCAATTACAGCGTGCTCACAATGAAGGTAGTTTTTAAATTAAAAGGTATTTGCTAATTAAAGCACTTTAGAACGTATTTAAAATCTGTTATTCAGTCGCTTTCCATATTCATTTATATATATATATATATTTAAATATTACACAACGACCAAATAATTTTAAATAAGAATGATAGTACATATGATATTAAAAGTTTGATAAAGAACTGAATTGATGAAAGAATGATATGATATTAAAAGTTTGCATACTATTTCATTGCGATTTATTATAGTAATATAAATTAAATCACTTGCATACTCTCATTTTCTACTTGTTAATCAATTGTTTAAGGTAAATGTACAATTATAGCAGAGTATGTTTATTTCAATAAATATAATTTTAACTACAGGCATATACTCTGTTGAATACTGTAAATATAAAAATAAATACATAATGCATTCTCTGTAAACCTTTGCGAAATCCTTCTAGTTTTTATAAAGAGGAACAGAAACTTCTAATGCTCTTAAAGAAAAATCTCTTAGAAATGCAACAAGATACGAAAATAATTATAATTCTTGACAATAACCGTTATTTAAAAGTTCTAGAAAAGGTACACAGTAAATATGGTGTTCAGAAAAGTAATTTGGGGAAATCCTCTTCGGAAAAATTAAGACGCAATAAAATTAGAGAGGAAGAATCATTTTGTACCTCAAGGTTGTGTTTTAATGAATAATTTTTAGGTTAAAAAAGTTTTCTTCTCGAATTCAAATACTCACTGAAGTTGGAACGTAAGTAACGTTTTATTAGAATGTGATTATTATTGTTGGTTTGTTGAATTATAAAATAAGTTCCCCGAAAACATTTTTGATCTTAAGCAGATTTATGTAAGAGGTTATATTATATATATATATATAGTATATACAGCGTGTTGCCGATTTTGACCGACAAATTCAGAGGGGTGAAAGTAGGTGTAAAGATGAATAATTATTGCACTGGAATATGATGTCGCGAACCACTTATATTTATTCAAAAAATACACGGTGTATTACACTAACTCAACTTGGGTTTCTTATACGTGCCAGTACTATGCACGCGAAGCTCTACATTTTGGACTGCGATTACTAGTTCATATCGTATCATCGATTGGTTGAGCGCCCTGTTTATCCCGAACTTTTCGTGGTGTTATACTATTCCACACAAAACAAGGTACATATCGTTGCATTTTCATTGCAATGTTTTAATTTTATTCAAAATTATTAAAGTCAATCAACGTTAGTTTAGGATGAAACACCATGTATTTCTGACAAAATAAGCTGTTTCCGACCTCGTGTTGCATGGCAATTTTTCATCCTCTTGATGCCTACTATCAACCCTCTGAATTTGTCGGTTGAATTCGTCAACACCCTATATATGTGTACATACACACACACACACACATATATATATATAGCCATAATAAAATTACAATTCATCATCTATTCCAATTACAGTAATTAATTCTCTCTCTCTCCATATATATATAAAATGTCCAAAAAAATTAGGGGAGCAAGCAAAAAAGTGAAGTAAACAGTGCAAAACAGCAATGTATGGGCATAAAATGGATAGTACACGGGTAGCAATGCGCAATACATAAAAAAAGACGTAAAAAATGGTAAAGGAGCTTTTAATTTTTGAAAAGATGAAAAGAACATGAAAAGTTGCTTTAAGGCAATAATTTGGTTTCATGTAAATCATAAATAAAAAGCATTATTTTGAAAGGATGCAAAATTTTTAATATGGCATGTGGTCTCCTCGAACAGCTAAGACTACTGCACGCCGGTTTTCCATGGATATGATGAGGTTATCGATAAGACTTGGGGAATGCTAATACAATGCTCAAGAATTGCAATCTCCATGTCCCGGATAGTAAAAGGAGGCCTCGGTCTCACAGCAATGCGTCGTCTAAATATGTCCCAAGCATGCACGACCGGATTTAGGTCAGGAGAGCATGCTGGTCATTCTATACGCTTTATTGTTTTAGCTTCAAGCATGTTTTCCACAAGACGAACTGTATAAAGTCTGGCATTATCATGCATGGAAACAAAGAAATCAGTATTTACTACAACATAAAATACGACGTGAGGTCTCGGTATCTCGTCCGTATTTCTCCGGACCGTCAAAGTGCCATTCCGAATAACATGCAGGCCCGTACGTCTACCTATGCTGATTCCAGCCAAGAGCATCAACCCACCTCGTCTGTAATGTGATCTTTCACGAACGAATGTGGGATTATTTTGAGTGCCTCTATCTCCATGCCAAAATACATCAGATGGCACATCCATACTCAATCGGAACTCACCTGTAAACAGAATTTGACTCCAACAACGTTGCCTTCAAACTCGATGTTCAGTACCCCATCTTCTTTGAGCCGCACAGTGACCTGAGGTCAACGGAATACAATCCATTGACTTACGTGCATAGAGACTACCCTGATGAAGCCTATTTCGGACTGTTTGGCTTGACACTCTTCGTCCTTTGGCCAAGAACAACTGTGTTTGCAGCTGAGTAGCATTGCCCGTACCGTCTCGACGGGCTGTTAACAGGATATATCGGTCATCAGTTTCTGTGTTAGCACATTTTCGACCTTGCACTTGTCGATGACTACCATTCCATGTGTCTTGGAATCGATTCCACAGCCTTTCATGGACACTTCTTTCGACTTCAACAGCGTCCACTACACTTCGTTGTGTTTCCCCAAATTCAACTGTCCCGATAACACGCCAAGCCATGGATTACGGTAAATCAAATTGTAGTGACATTTTTAAGCGTTTCTCAACAAACAAGCTGAGCAATTGAATTTTACAACTGAGGCAGTGAAACAGACGTTTCTGCAAAATCCCGATTTCTGCACTTATCACCTTTTTCCAGTTTTTGACGTCATAAACTTTAATTTACGTGTGAAGTTTTCTTTATCTATTTTCTACAGCACTTTAAATTATGGATGTTTTATTTTACGTTACTTATCGGTGTAAATATTTGCTTAATTTCGTTAAAACTATGTGCTCCCCTAATTGTTTTGAGCAGTGTATATATATATAAACGGAAGGACATTTTTAATTTTTTGTAGTTTCGGTAGATGGCAGTATTAAATAATTATTTATGAAGTTTTAATATAATTATGTTGCCATAATTTATTACATTATTTATCTTACTTATCACCTGTTTATTTTAAACATCTACTTCTTTTTGTACTTTTTAGTAATAATTTAATCCAGGATGCTTCATCTAGCATATAAAATAATTTTTAATAGTTAGACTATTCAAGTTAATTATAACTATTACATTTATAATAATGTTAATATTTTCTGCAAGGTATGATGATTTGGAACCGTATGGATTCGCTTTTAACTGTGACCATTAAATTGGGCTCGATTTTCGCTGTGTTGAAAGGTGTACATGTTTGCGATTTTGATATGGTCGTAGAAATTCTCTTGCTGGGTAAGTTTTTGTTTACATGTTCCAATTTTGATCATGTTGTTCCTTATTAGGGATCTTGCATTGATTAATTATTTGTTTCATTCAATTTATATGGCATGGTAAATTTATACTTTTTGGATTATAGTCGATCGGGTACATCAGGGAATCCACTTTTTAGCTTATAGCTGGATTCTTTTACAGAAATCGACTATGTATTACTTATATTTGTATTTCATGTACTCCTGATGAAGTGAAATGATACATAAGCTTCCTGATACATCCTTCCAATTGACCTTATATTTGTTTATGGTACGTCTTTTAACGGTTCAGCATTATTTCGCTGGTCACTTGTATCTTTAGTCATTACTTGGTTATTGTATCAAACTTTGGTGGTTTTTAATATGTTTTAAATATATTAATCGTCCACAATGTGCTAGTGACTTAGTGGTATTGTACTTGACTTTGTGTTACAACTCATAGATTCCATTTTTATTTTGTATAATGTCAGTGTTATGAATTGAAGGTAAATTTATTAATTTAATTTTAGTAATTTGAAATAGTTGAGGAATTGTAATTATATGATGGTTATATAAATATATATATATATATATATATATATACGGTATTATGAATGACTTTATTTTGCTAGTCAATTTTTCATTTGTAAAAATAGTTTATTGTTGTGATTTATTTAAAAAATAATAGATAAAGAACAAATATTTACATAAAGATTATAGTACTTCATTAAAAATTTTCAAATCAATAAAACCTCTTCATACTTTCGAATTCTACATAGTATTTTATCATTTAAGGTAAATAAAAAAAAAAGTTACTTTTAATAAATATAATTTTAATAGTATGTGGCATAATATAATAAAATACTAATACTTCATCTATTTTCCATAACCTTTCCCTAAATGCATCTAATTTTTAAAAAGAGAAACAGAAACTTTTAATAATCACAAAGACAGTAATAGAAAAATCTCTTAGGAGTGCAACAATATGAAAAACTAACCACAATTCTGACAAACAAGCGGTATTTAAAAGTTCTGGAAAAGTAACACGGTAAAGATGATATTGAGGAAAGTAATTACGTAAAATTCACTTCTGAAAAATTAAGGAGTAATAAAATCAGAGAGAATTTATTCATTATGTACCTCGGTGTTCTGTTTTAATAAATAATGTTCGTCTGAAGAAGCTTTCTCCTTAAATTGAATTATTCAATGGGATTAGAACATAATTAACGTTTCTTATTAAATGTTTTTAATATTGTTAGTTCCCTGAATTATAAAATAAGTTACTCCGAAAAAGTTTTAAGTTTAGGTATTGATTTTTTTTACTTTTACTTCTACTTACTAAGTCACAAGATTTTAAAATATTTTGTTGTAAGATTTTTTGCACCTGAATTAGAGTTTTCTGAGATCACATTTATTCCTGTATTTTCTTAAACATACAACATTTAATAAATGCTCGTTTTTTAATATTATTATTGTTTTCACTAAAAATGTATTGAACGAAATGATTAAAAAATAAATTTCGATAGAAATTTCACCAATGCAAAAATTAAAATTTAGTTACTAAATAAAACTTTGTTGCGAATAATTATATATTGACAAAGAAAAATTTTTTTTTCATCCGAAATTATATATTTTCCTTAGATGGCCAGTTATGAAATTCATAAAAAATAAAGTAATACTAATTAAATGTTGCATTTAATTTATGTCATTTTTATTTGTACAGTTTCAGTATTATTAACAAATTATTGCAACAACGCTACTAAAATTAAATTCCGTAACTTTTTTTTGACCTACTGTAGCATAAACTGATTTTGTAGAATTTCTAATAATACGCATGCAGAAATAAAAAGTATCCAATATACAGGTGTCCCAAAAAGGAGTACCTATTTTTAAAAATAAATAATTAACAAACGAATAGAGTTATTAAAAATTATTGTGGGAAACGGATGTGTGATGTCTGGAATTTTGTTTAGAACACTTTACTGAAATAGTTCAAAATCTGACCGACAGACAGTGCTACAGCCCATTTTGATGGCTATATGCCCAATGATTACACCATTTTGAAGAATTTACGCAACGACAACTACTGTTTCCCTTGAAATGGTTACTACTGAAATTTAACTGACCACGTGTACTTTTGTCTGGTCTTCACGCCTGCTCCGTTTGTTCATATAGCCACCAAAATATGCTTTAGCGTCATCTGTCGGTCAGATTTTAAACTATTATAATAAAGTGGTCTAAACAAAATTCCAGAGTTCACACATCCGTTTCCTGCAAGAATTTTTTTAATAACTCTATTCGTTTATTAATTATTCATTTTTAAAAATATGTACTCCTATTTGGGACACCCTGTACATATATGTATCCGTATATGCAAGTTCATTTTAACTAATGAAGTATTGGTATATATGCAGAATATATACAAGTATTACATAAGAATACATACACAATTCGTATTTGTTTCTATCATACATTGTAAAAATATTCAAGAAGTGTCAGAGAAATAATCCGCAATTGCAATAAAACAATTTACTAGAAATTTCTGGTTTTCCATTCTAAAACACAATCAATTTTTGAAACTACAGTATGGGAATTGAACGAGCTTCCCAAAAAAATTCCTATTTTTTTAAGAAAGAAAACTTAAACATTTTGGACAGTTACCCACCCATTATTTCCCCGGACGTCGCTGGATTTCTTTTTCTACATTGCAAGATAGAACATTCTGAATTATTTAAGTATAAGCTAAAATGAAAGCATCATCTATTTATCCCTCAAAACTTTCAAAAAATCCGCGTCTACAATTTTTTTTTCTTCGAGTATATTTTCGATTTTCTCTAAATGTGTACTAAATATAAATATAAATACCAAAATGATACTTTTAAAGAAAAGTTAAAATATCATATAAAATAAATATAAAATAACATTTCATATAAAAATGGGAGATTTATCCATAGTAGAAATACAGCAACTACTTCCAGAGCTCCCAACACATTTTAGTCTCCTAAAAGGGGGATAGAGGAACATTTTTATTTTTAAATGGGACTTTGGGGGGCTATTTATATTAAAAAGGGGGGCTTTGGGGGACCATGTCTAAAAATACTGCACCGAGTTTTCCTAAATATGCAAGAAAATTTTTAAAAATTACCACCAAAAATATGTTAATTGATTATCTTTATAAAGATGGGTCACTAAAAAGTACACTCAGCTAGATATTCCATTGGAAGAAGATAGGAAGTATTCCAACATTCAGTACTAACATTGATAATTCTCCTTAAAGCAGCTTTTAATTTAAATTGATGCTTTGTTAAGGGAAGACCAGACTGAGTGCAGTCCTATGGGAAATATGCGAGCTTTAAGACCTGTTTTCTCGAAAACTACCTGACTGATTTTGATGAAATTTAGAATCCATATTCACTGGATTATGCTCAAGACTTATGGCAGACAGTTTTGTTCTGCGACATTTTTTTTTTATTTTAGAGCAATGGCAAATTTTCAGAAATCTTATTATTATTATTTTTTAAACAGTCTGCCACATATGTATGCTGTAATCTTATATTTATACTCTACCACAAAAAAAAAAAAAAAAAAAAAAAAAAAATATATATATATATATATATATATATATATATATATATATATATCAAAATCGCTCGAGTACTTTATGAGATAATAGGATTTTTACCTGAAAAATATGATTTTTCAGGAGATCAAAAAAATATAAATATTCACAATTCTCGCTCTTTGCGAATGACAAATTGAGTTTTCTGATTACGTATCGACAGAACATATTTTGGGATTGTCGATAGTCGACCAAATGTTTGCACACCTTTTTAAAACCTCCTTATTGTTCAATCAAAATATGCCAACTTTTTGGGTTGTGTTGAACTGCGACTTGCATTTTTTTAAACTTTCACTTTGTGTTACAAAATGACTGAAAAGGGTTTTTGAGGGAAGACAAGAATAGGTGCAATCATAGGGAGGAAAAGCGAACTTTAAGACCTGTTTCCTCAGAAACTATCGGACCGATTTTGATGAAATTCTGAATCCCTATTCACTGTATAATGCTCAAGACTTATGGCAGACAGTTTTTTTTCTGCCACTAAAACTCAACTAAAACTTCGCCACTAAAACTCAACTAAAACTTCTTATTTTAGAGCAATCGCAATTTTTCAGATATTTCTATTTTCAGAAGTGTTTTTTTCTGAAACTAATTGAAATATTTTAAAACTGTCTACCACGTATGATCTTATATTTGTACTCTACCAACAATTTTTTTATCGAAATCACTCAAGTACTTTAGGAATTAATAGGGTTTGTAGATGAAAAGTACAATTTTACGAAAAGCTAAAAAACTTAGACACTTCTAATTTGTGTGAAGTTCTTGCAATGTTTAAACAACCACTTGAATTAAAGAACATATAAACACTTGGATGAAGTTTAGTTACATATAATAAATGAGTATAAAATGCTAGACTAAAATTAATGTGAGTGGGCGTGGCGTCCCAGTCGCGTCTTTTCTTTGTTTGAGTAGGTGTAGTGTCCCAGTCTTGTCTTCCCTTGAATTTTTACAATTATTTCTAATGGTCAGAAAAAAAAATTGGGCATAGCAATGGATTCAGGAAGATTTAAAAAAAAATTTAAGCCAATAAAAAAAATATTTTTTTCAAAGAATTTTACTGATGTCTTTCCTTAATATATATAACAGAAAAAAAAATGATTAGCAATAAAATATAAACACTAAAAATTAATGCATCTAAGAAAATATCAAATCAATTGTTAACAGAGTAGCACACTAGCAATTACAAAGTATAGAGCATTTCTTCGAGTTTAATACGGAGTAACAGTGATCAATGAATAAATAAAAAGAAATGTGCCCAGTTAAACTGATGGCATTAAGCTTATAGGCTATTCACACTAATTGTAAAGTACACTCTTATTTCAAAGAATAATGCCCCTCAAAAGATAAATTAAGGGGGGGGGGGTATTAGTTCCCCCACTGTTTCACATCTTTATACTCAACTAATTAGTCTCCAAATCTCATCAGAATAAACCTCTATACCAAATTTGAATCAAATCGGATAGAAAAATCCATTTATCTAAATTAGGGCGGGTATTGGCCTCCCGTGCCCCCTTTAGACTTAAACAATGAACCTTTAAATCTAATCAGGGAAGTTCGTAATCAGAATTAACCGGTACACCAAAATCTGAAGAAAATCTAATAATTCTGGAAAAAAAAAAAAAAAAAAACATTTACCAAAGTTAAGGGGGAAGGGATTAGCACCCCGTTCCCCTTTTATACTTAACCAATGAACCCCTAAAACTTTTCAGGCAAGCGCCTTATCAGAATGAACGTAGAAAAAAAATTGTAGTAAATGGGATATTTCTATCAAGAATTATCGCGTTACGTACATAACCGGCATACATACAGAACCGGCGGCAAATTCACAAACACTCAACGTCCCAGCACCCTAACGCCAACCTCTGCAGCCAAGCACTTTGGCAAGAAAATGAACTTCGATGCGCATGCGTGTCTTCTCATACAAATAAATTTGCAAAAATCAGAAGCTACTTTGACATTTTGTCCATTCAACTGCCTATTTCTTGTTTGTGGATACTAGAAAGAATACGAGTGCGAAATACTAGATTATTATGTTATCTTCTGAATAATTGTAATATATATGTATGCATATATATATATTGTGAACAAGTCAAATATTTAATTTTATAGATGAGCTTGCTCTTTAACTTTCTCCTTTTTTCCCTTTTCAAGCTAAAGTATTTATTTATGTTGTTGCACGTAGCTTGTGCTGCCATCTAGTATCAACGTAAGTACTAAATACATTACAATAATAAGTCCTTATTTCATCCTATGAATAAATATGATATGTATATGTATATGCATATAAATATGTATATTGTGAATAAATGAAATATTTAATTTTATAGACATGCTATATAAGTAATATAAATAATATATAATCCGCTCTTTTTAAATGGTCACCATAAACAAATGGAAATTTACTATAATGATCTTAGTTACTTGTTGAGGCTATGCTCAAATTTAAGTGGTTTGTTGCTGATTGATATTATAATTTAAAAATAGCTAGCAGGAAGTGATCCAGACAAAATTTGAGGCCTATTTTGTGCACCTTCGAAAAAATCAATTTAATAAAACAGTCCCTTTCACGAAATTATTTTTAATGAAATTGGCTCCTTCACAAAATTCTTCTTAATAAAATAGGCCCCTTCACAACGTTCATTTCATAAAAAGTATTCTTCATTAATTAATTTTTATATTATTAAATTGTAAAATATGCATTTTGTAAACAAAACAAATTCATTAGGAAAGCAAAACTTTAGCAGGATGACTTAAAGACGTTATTATTAATTAATACTTGGTTCAAATTTGAGTAACTGGATTTCGTTATAAAATTTATTTTTTAGAAATATATATATATAAAATCCTGCATAGACGCCTGGCCAATAAGGGACCCCCCCCCCCTTCCACACGCACACACACTCAAAGTTTTTGATTCATAAATAAATAGCAAATAATAATTTAGTTTTTATTTTATTTGCAAACTTTTCCATACATGCTTCATAATCAAACCACTTAGGAAGCAGAAAATTTACATTTTTTTTTCTTACTAATGGAAAACTTTGAATTTAATATACTAACGGCCATTTACAAATTTGCATTTATTTCAATGATTTTAGGATATTTTATCCATTTCTGCTTTTTATTATTTTTTTTTCCATATTTATTCATTAATGGAACGCTCAATTAATTAGTTTTCTTCTCTGAGCGACTATCAAATTTATTTAAAACAAATAAAAAATTTTACTTAATTAGGATGAATTTCAAAAAGTAAAAACCTAAACATGCTCATTACTTTATTATTGAATTCGTGGGATTATTGCAGTGCTGTATTATTAATTTAGAATGTGCATCCTTACTTTGTAGCGATAATCTTATTATGACAGCATCAATATTCGACTTAGTATAATCAATAATACAACTTGCGTAGACTGAATTAATCTGCGAAAGAAAAAAAAAATCTCTTTGAACTTTGTAAGCGTATCTAAAATATTCATATAAAGCAGATATCAATATTCGCACATGCAAACTTCGAACTACGATACTAAAAACAGACTGCAGCGTGCATGCATACACGTTAAAGTTCATTTTCTCGCCAAAGCGCTTGGCTGCAGGCATTGGCGTTAAGGGCGCTGGGACGTTGAGTGTTTGTGAATTTGCGAACCGGCGGGCACATTAGCTCTCAGGCTTTGATAGCCTGTGAGCTAAAAAAGCACAGCATAACAGCACGTCCTGTTCAGTATTAAAATTAGATTAACTATTGATTAGATATTGTTAATTATTAATCTCAAACATAAAATTAATTCCTTTGTAATTGTTATTGTTTGCGAGCATAAACATAAATTAAAAGTCCATAGCTTTAAACTTTAATATAGTGGACTGATTTATTCAAATTATGAATGCGTGCTCTTAGAGCTGCGACTGCCTTGATGGCGTACAAAACTACTACTGAAGGAATTATGAAGCATCTGTGGGAGAGTAAATACTGTGACGTCATAACAACAAACAGTGGCGCCAACATACCGCCCCACGTTGAAATAACATTTCAATATTCAATATATAATATCTAAATTTACAATGAATAACATACAATACAATAAAATGCAGAATAGAATAATAATGAATATAACAATGAATAATTAAATATGCTTCAAACATTTGTTTACATAAAGTTTACAATTGAATGGTTATCCAGTGTCAAATTTAATGATAATATGTCAGTTTATTGACAAGGCAGCAAGCATAATTTCGATATGCCTCTCTTGAAAATACCATGAGGCGTTTTCACAAGAACCACTTTAACCTTACCATCTAGTCCTTTAACTACTTCCTGAACTCTACCCATTGTCCATCTGCAGGGTGGAAGATTATCCTCTTTTAAAAGGACCATTGAATTTGGAATAATATTATGCTTCCCAAATTGCCATCTATGTCTGGCTTGTAAGTTGTGAAGATAGTCTAATTTCCACTTTCGCAAATAAATCGGACCATTTTATTTACTCTTTGCCATTGGGACAAATAATTATCACTTTCGCCAGCCAGGTCCGGTTCAGACACACTGCTCAGAGGTCTGCCTATGAGAAAATGGCCTGGAGTTAGAATTTCAAAATCATTGGGGTCAGAAGACATGGGTGTGAGAGGCCGACTGTTTAAAATGTCTTCAATTTGCGTGGCAACTGTTAAAAATTGCTCAAGAGTTAATTGCGAATTTCCTACAGTTCTTTATAGGTGATACTTAAACGACTTCACCCCAGCTTCCCACAAACCACCGAAATTGGGTGACCTGGGGGGAATGAAATTCCAGGCGATTTCCTCACTTGTTAAATAATGAGCCAAAACATCTGGTGGGTTTCTAATAATGTTTGCCAAACGTTTTAACTCTGCACTGGCTCCAACAAAATTTTTGGCATTGTCAGTACAAATAGAAAAACTTTTACCTCTCCTACTGAAAAATCTTTTTAAGATTGTTATCTTTGCTTCTGAAGTTAAGTCAGTGACCACTTCTAAATGAATCGCTTTTGTTACGAAACAAATAAAAATGGCAACATAACATTTATGGTGAATACCCTTCCTTTGACCCTTATATTTTATATAAAACGGGCCACAAAAATCAATCCCTACATTAGTGAATGGCGAACTAGGAGTAATTCTCGCAGAAGGAAGATTTCCCATAATCTGTTTAGTGCATTTAGGCTTGTTTTTGAAACAAACTATGCAACCATGAACAATTTTTCTAGCAGTATTTGTACCGCCCAATGGCCAAAATTCTTGCCTTACAAGATAAAGTAAAGTTTGGGCTCCAACGTGTAAGTATTTAAGATGAAAATATGTCATTATCAATAAAGTCAATTTGTGATCTTTAGGGAGCAATATTGGGAATTTCTTATCAAAAGATAAATCAGCGTTATTTAATCTACCGCCTACCCTTAACAAATTCTGTTTATCAAGAAAGAGATGTAAACAACTCACCTGTCCCTTTTTGGGAATTTCTCCCTGTTCAAGGGTTTTTATCTCATAATCGAATGCTTTTACCTGTACCATTTTGACTAGAAAAGTCTTTGCGATTCGAAGTTCCTCTGTTGTAATTGGGACACGACGCCGAATGGCATTTTTGGCATTAAATAGGAATCTGAAAATAAAACATAGAATACGTATTAATTTTAAATAATTGTTACTTAAATTAAGAAAATCATTCACAAAGGAATTTTCAGAAGTGGAAATTAAATTGATATTGTCCATTTTTTTAAGTTCTTGCGCATAAAGTTCGTGCGATAAAATGTCAGTATTGTCACTAGATTCATCAGAAAATTTACGAAAGTTCAGGGGGCCATCCCACCAAAGATTCATTTTGGAAAGTTCTTGAGGACCTAATCCACGTGATATAATATCTGCTGGATTTAAATGCAATGGGACATGCTTCCAATGATAGTTCTCAGTCAAAGTTTGTATCTTGGATACTCTGTTGGCAATAAAGATTTTTAGTTTGTTTGGCGATGTATTGATCCAAGCAATTGCTATTTTTGAATCGGTGTGCAAATAGATATTACTCACTATCATTTTTAGAGATAGACGAACCTTTTCTATAAGTTGAGAGAGAAGAAGGCAAGCTGACAGTTCGAGGCGGGGAATGGAAATTGTCTTTAAAGGAGCTACACGCGATTTACTAGCAATCAGTTTAGTTGATACAGTACTTGTTTCACTTGTGCAATACATATAAACTACAGCTCCATAAGCTAATTCCGAAGCGTCTGCAAATCCTAGCAACACTAATTCCTAAAAAGAATCGGTTAGAATGTATCTGTCGATTCTGATCTCTTCGATTTGTTTCAGGGACGACACAAAATTTATCCATTCACTTCTAACTGGATTTGGGATTTCCTCTCCCCAATCTAAATTCATGAGCCACAATTTCTCAAGAAATATCTTTGCTCGTGTAATAATTGGTCCTAGAAGACCTAAAGGGTCATATAGCCTTGCAATGGTGCTTAGCACATCTCGTTTCGTGTATGATGATTTCTCCGTTATTGAAATCCTGAACATAAACTGATCTTCAACGGGTTTCCAGATAACTCCTATAGTTTTACTTGTTGATTCTTCATTTATGGAAAAGTTATAATCTTGAACTTCCAATGGCTTACTGTTCATTAATTCCCTTGAATTGGAATTCCATTTATGGAGGGACATACCGCATGTTTCTAACATGTTGCATAACTGATGTTGGAGTTCTATAGCTGTATCTAGATCATGTGCGCATGTCACTATGTCGTCCATGTATACATCTTCTTTTATTACTTCAGCAGCTAAAGGTAATCGCGATGCTTCATCTATGGCTAACTGTTTCAGAGTCCTTATTGCGAGAAATGGTGCGCTTGATGTACCATATGTGACAGTATTCAATCTGTAAGTAACAGTTTCTTCATTCTCGTCGGTCTTCCACACAATTCTCAGAAGATCGCATTGAGGTGGATCTATTAAAATTTGCCTGAACATTTTTTGAACGTCCGTCGTAAAGGCATACCTGTAAACACGAAATCTTATCATAATTTCAAATATGTCTTCTTTTACTTCTCCTTTCAGCAGACAATCATTGAGACTGAAGCCAGATGTAGTGGCAGCTGATGCATTGAGCACCACACGTAAATTAGTTGTGGTTTTGTCTGGCCTGAGAACACCATGATGCGGCAAATGAGTGATTTTTTTGGGTGTTCGGAATGAGGGTCTGCAACCTTCTCCATGTGACCTAATTCTAAGTATTCTTGCATGAACTGCTGATACAATGCTTTCATAGTTTTATCCTTAGCTAATCTTTTCCATAACTGATTCAGACGTTTTTTCGCAAAATCTTTCGAATCACCTAAATTTTTCAAATCCTTGGTTGGCATCTGTACGATGTATCAACCTGCGTCATTTCGTTTATACGTAGTTTTGTAAGTTTCTTCACAGTATTCTTCTTCTTTACTAAGGATTTTTGAAGTTTCATCAATGGTTTCTAACTTCCAAAACTTTTCTAAACATTCATCAATGCTTTGCGACTGCGAAACAAAACCACAATATTGCATTTGGCTGACAGATTCTATGCTTCCTGTTGCGTTGTATCCGAATACTGAATTGCGAAACACTAAATTACTGTTTGGAATGCGAATTTCTCCATCTTTTATTATATGAAAGAAGGATTCAGCGCCGAGCAGCATATCAATTTTGCCAGGAACGCTAAATTTCGATCTGCCAACTGATGAGGAATTTTTAAGTTATCAATGTTTAAGTTTGTAACTGGGAGTGAGTCCGTTATTTTTGAGACAACAAGAAAATCCAATGACGTTTCAAAAGATCCATTTCCGTTTAGAATTTTAGCACGAATTTTGTATTTAACGTTCATTTCCTTTCCACCTAACCCTGAGATGGCGATGTTCAATCTCTTTAGTGGAATTCCCAATAGATTAGCGAATTCTGAAGCCACAATATTGGACATACTTCCAGAGTCCATTACTACACGTGCTTGAAAATAACTTCCAGAACAAGGATTAAAGACCCAAACTAAAGCAGTGGAGAGAATGACAGATTTATTTCTGTTATTAACGCAAGATAAAGAAGATGATACAGGTGATTTAGTTTCTGTTTGTCCGTAAAACTCATCTGCGTTTGGATTCAATTTATGACCTTGCGCGGTGGGGTTAACTTCATCAACTTTGCTCGGAAAAGAATTGTTTATATTTCTATGAAGTAATGTGTTGTGTCTTGCCTGACAAATGTTGCAGGAACTTTTAGACTTGCAATTAGCAATCGCGTGTTGACTACTTAAGCAGTTGAAACAAAGCTTATTTTTCATTGCTACATCTTTTCTCTGAAAAGCATTTAATTTCAAAAAGGCGTCACATTTATAAATTTCATGATTTTGCTTACACATTACACAGAAATTAATGGAATTGGTTGACTTAACAAAGAGAGATTTTTGTTTAAAATTACGATCTTGATTTGATTTGGGTTTTACTGCAATGGTTTTACTTATGTTTTCCAAAATTTGAGAACGTTTTTCTAAAAATAAAATTAAATCATCTAACTTTGGAACTTCATTTGAACTTATTGTCATTTCCTAATTTTTCCGTGTATCTTTATCCAACTTTTGCAGAATGATATTTAAAATTAAAACGTCGGAGAGATTGTTTCTGTTGTAATCCAAAACCTTTAATGCGCGAATGCTTTTCTTAACGCTGTCTACTAGATTTCTTAGATTCTTTGCGGAAGGCTGTGTATTTTTATCTTCATCTAAAAGTGAGTTTATGTGTATTTGTACTATAACTCTTTCATTTGCGTACCTGTCTTTTAACGCTTGAAATAACGAAGAAAAAGTATCTCTTGTTGTTTGCAAAGCTCTTGCGTCATTTACTAATGCAGATGATAAATAATGTAGTTTTTGAGCTTCTGACAACTGCTCGTTTGATGTTATAATATTATCAAACTGTAATTTAAATGTGCTCCATTCTTCAGGTTTTCCGGAAAATTTAGGAAGCGGTATTTCCAGTAACTTAATGTTTAGCGCATTGTTTGTAAGAGTAGGTTTTAATTGATTTTCATTGAGAACCTTAGACACTTCTAAATGCTTAATTTGTTTCTTTATTTTGAATTTAGTTTTTATAATATTTTCACTGTATTCTTCACTAGTGTTAATATCATTTTCATAATCCTTAAGAATGCTTTTGGCAGCTTCTATTTCGCTATTTAAGTTTTTTAGCAAGTCTTCTTTATCATTTAATTGTTCCAGAACTTCTAAATAGTCATCGGTTTCTTTATTGTCATCATTTATTAACATTTCAAATTTAGCTATCAATTTAGTAACGGATGTTCTTAAATATGCACGTTTCTTTTTTAATTTCTCAAGCGGTTTCATTTTATAAAAAAAACTTATCATGCAATAATAAAAAAAGAATAAACAAATATTTCCTACCTTGTTTCATGCAGACGATTTCGTTTTGGCTTTAATCCATTATGGAAGCTTGCGCAATCACTCTTCTAAAACTGCAAGTATAAAACTCGATGTCGAAACTTCAAAATGAAAGAAAGGGAAACTTTCCTTTCAACTGCGATGTTCTTTCACTATTTTAGACTAAATTCTTTTTTTTTTAAAATAAATACCTCCGGCTCGACGGACCAAATGTTATTGTTTGCGAGCATAAACATAAATTAAAAGTCGATAGCTTTAAACTTTAATATAGTGGACTGTTTTATTCAAATTATGAATGCGTGCTCTTAGAGCTGCGACTGCCTTGATGGCGTACAAAACTACTACTGAAGGAATTATGAAACATCTGTGGAAGGGTAAATACTGTGACGTCATAACAACAAACAGTGGCGCCAACAGTACTACCCAATAAAAGCTGAAATAAGTTATAATGTTCATCAGAAAAAGCATAGTATGGCAACATTAGGGTTAGCTGGGTGAATTAGTCCTCCAGATTCGCCCGGGATGGCTCAGTAGCTAAAGCATTGGTGGCTCCAGCCAAGACATCCCTGGTTCGAATCCTGGCCTGGACACCCCCACCCCCCATTTGGAAATTTACAACTGATATGATTTATTTACCAATTGAATAATTGTATTAAAAATTAATCTAATAAAGATAGAGGTTTGTCTATGTGTCTTTGTGCTGACGAGATTGCTGTGCATAGAGCTATAAGATTTGGCAACAAGGTAGCTGTATGTCCAAAGTTATGCAGATAGAAGTAAATTTTTGGCCTTTTTGGAGTAGTAAAAAAACTACTGTAAATGTAATTTTTAGCCTTTTTTCGTGTTTTATGGAAATTTTTCCAAAATCGTAAAATGAATCTGGTTTAAATATTTTAGCAGAATGTAGTAAATTTTGTCCTCTTTACAATAAAGTTTATTTGGAATTTATACAGTAAAATTTTCCCAATTATTTCATTGGTTTTTGGCATTTTGCAGTGATTTTTTGACATTTATAAAAGAAATTCGGTTTCAAACTTTTAACCGTACTTTAGTCAACTTTGTCTTTCCACGATATCATCCTCTGGTTTAAATTATTGGCAATTAAAAAAAATTACATCCCGCAAAGATTTTTTCCTCCATTTGTGAAAAAATTCCCCGCTACAATGCTTTAGCCCTACTATAGTACATTTTGACATCTCTGATTTTCTGAATATTTAACGATTTTTATGCAGTGACTTTTTCACACTAGCTAATGAGATACAGATTAAACTTTTTAGCCCAATTCAGTAAATGTTGTTCTCTTTTCAATAAAGCTTATTACAGCAATTTTTTTAGATTTTTCGACATTCATAAAAGGATTCCAGTTTCAATCTTTTCGCAGAACTTATTAAATGTTGTCCTCTTTTCAATAAAATTGAATTCCTATAGCTATTTTTGAATTTTTTTCTTTCTTTTTTTTTTTACATTTTATGGCGAATTTTTGAAATTCGGTTTATAACTTCTAGCTTCAAATACACTGGTTATCAAAAATTAAGGAAAAGGCACAAAATGCTAATTTTCAAAT
This sequence comes from Maratus speciosus, assembly GCA_963932465.1. NCBI lineage: Eukaryota > Metazoa > Arthropoda > Arachnida > Araneae > Salticidae > Maratus > Maratus speciosus. The sequence continues at coordinate 297,653,253 of OZ010799.1, forward strand.
ACGCGAACACTCAAAAGGAAATAATATAATTCGAGTAATTACTATCGCTACAACATAGCTAGTCCATATAACATCTCATTTATGTCACACATGGTCACAAGTCTCACAGTAACACAGTGAAGCAAAAAAATAGGAAATTCCATACATCTCACTATGAGTCTCAAATGATCACTATATGTGACTCCACTGAGACGTAACTGTGGCTGCTGCTTTCTGACGAGTCATCATGTGACTTTACAATGTAGTTACATTGTGACTCTAATGTGACTGTCATTTGTAGACTCAATTTCAAAGTCATCGTGAACGCTGCATTGCGATAAGTTACCAAATAATGTCACATGAAAGTCACATGATGACTTTCAGGTGACAGAGAGACTACTGTGAAGTCACCATTGTGCTCTTTTGGGAAAAGTCTCCATGTGACTATAATATGATATTATTTGGTGACTTAGCATAATGCAACGTTCATGATGACTATGAAATTGAGTCTCAAAATGACAGTCACATGAGAGTCACAATTTAACTACATTGTAAAGTCACCTGGTAATTCGTCACAAAGCAGCAGTCACATTAACTTCTCAGTGGAGTCACATATAGTGATCATTTGAGACTCATAATGAGATGTATGGAATTTCCTATTTTTTTGCTTCACCTTAATGACTGTGACACTTGTGACCATGTGTGAAATGAATGAGATGTTATATGGGGTAGCTGTGTTGTAGAGATATTAATTACTCGAATTATATTATTTTCTTTTGAGTGTTCGCGTATTTGAAAATTAGCATTCTGTGACTTTTACTTAATTTTTGATAACAAGTGTAGTAAAATTTTGTCGTCTAACTTGATTTTTTAGTGATTTTAAATGAGATTTTCATTGCGCATTTAAACATCTTTTTACATTGTGCGGCAATTTTTTGACAACTTTGAAAAATTTATGATTCAAATGACTTCAAATTTGGTGATTAGGCATAGTTTGAACCGAAGTTTTGAAATATCTTATTAAAAGTGGGTATTACCATTGAAAGAATTGAAGTTTGGTTTAGTTTTCATATGTAGATGGACTCCTACGTAAAGTTTATATACATAATTTAAAAGTAGACTTTATTCCCAATTGTTCGGTAATAGTAACTTTCTTCTAAGATAATTTGTTGAGGAGTTAGTTGGGGGTGTTTTTTTTTCCCCCACAACTGTACATATTTTTAGAACATTCAAAAATATAGTTTCATTTACATATACAAAATGAAGAGTATATCCGTGCAAAGACGACAGGTACTTCTTATAAATATTCATTTATCTGTATGCCACAGTTTCTTTAACCAGTTACGCACATTTTAAGGTAATAAGGAATTACCCTATCTTTCGGAGATACCATATCTTTCTACGATATTCTTTAGCCCTCCGAGCGTCTTGCAAATGGGTAAAATTGTAATGTTCTTTCCTTTGCATTTTGTTCTAAATACTAAGAAAATATGATTCTTTCAACATCATAAAAGAAAAAAAAAAACTCAATTACAAATAGGAATGTAATCCTTGAGAGTATTAATCATTCTTCAATGTATATAAAATTCATTAAATCTATAGAATTATATTACCTTAAATATTGCTTGTATTGCTGTGAAACTTGGAGCTTGGTGAACGGAATATTATGCCCCGAACACTTAGAGGGCTAGATAATAATCTACGTTACATAACTAACTATATTCTGAACATTATATAAAAAAAACTTCTAAATGTTTATTTTTTTAAGTATGTTTATCTCATGCTGCATCATTTTGAATAATGCAAGCATAAATTACAAAGCAAAATTCATTTTTTAAGTCCATATTTTCTAAAAATTTACACCTGTAAAGGATTTCCTTATTTTCTATCGGTGTTTAGATTTTATCATTAAGTATTTCCGAAAAAAGCTGTATGTTGAAAAAAAAATGATTTTTTTATACATAAAAAAAGTTTTATTTTCATAAACAAAATGAAGAATCTATTCTGACGAAGAAGACAGGTACTTTCTATAAATATTCGCTTTGCCATAACGACAGCTTTCTTTACCAGTTACGCACATTTTTAAATAAAAAATGTCATTTCATATCTTACCCAGATATATCTTTCAGAGAATCTGCATTACTAACCAGTTATCTAACCGTATCATATACTTAGTGCAACTCCTCTAGCATCACTCCGGCTAATCCCTAAGCAGAAGTGAGTCGAAGATTGAAATAAAATGCGGGTCTATTTAGAGGGGGATTTCCCGGTGGTGTGCAGCTGATAAAAGACAGTGCAGGGAGTTCTGGATGTAGAAAATCTCAAGCGCTGACTACTGCTTTGCTTTGCATTCTGTCGTTTCAAATTCTCGCGCTTATAGAAATGTGTATTTTCTTTAACACATATTCGACAATTGCACCATAAAATATAATAAATAAACACACAATCTTGCTAAATTGTGCACAAAATACGAACTTTAATAAACAAACATTTGAAATCTACTTTTCGAGCTGTTTTTACAGCCGTCTTCAGGAAAATATGACGGTAAAATGGCTCAAAGTTCAGAGACGAAAGCGTCCTGTGCAAGAGATAATAATTAGTCGAAACTTGACAATGATTTGAATACAAAAATGTAGTGTTGCTATCCAGTGAAAATAAATAATTATTAATGAACTGAGATCAAATTAATCAGAAGGTCGATTTAGAAACCACGAGTGCCGCCATCTACACATGAGAAAGAGAACTACGTTGAACTGAGTTTCATTCACGTTTTTAGAAACATAATACAAATTTAAGCTAAAATATTGTAATTAGATATAGAATTATGACTTTATGATATTATGCCATCTTTTTGGGATATTATTGGATAAATAATCGTTACAAGATTTATACTCACGTGCAATGAATTCAACTGATTCTCTAATTTTACTTTCAAAAGGGTTATTGCGCAGAATTATAATTTTTGACTCATCGAAGTTAATATATGAGACTTCGTTAGCCAAGTAGAACCTAGAAAGGGCTGTATTCTGTTTATGCTGTTTAATGGCCTTGCGATGCTCCATAATCCTTACTGAAATCTTACGTTTCGTCATGTCGATGTAGACTCTTTCAATACTGTTAGATAAAGTAATAGTGATTTCATATATACCAGCTTTTTGATACCAATTATTTTCTGTTGTAAAAAATCTTTCTAGAAATGATATTTTCAGCCGGAAACCAAGACGCGGATGACCACGTATGACGTTTGTTGAGACGGGTCGTATAATACAGAGATTCGTGTTTATATAAAATATGCCCATTCAGCAAAATAAAAATAATCTTGATGTATAGGTCTCCAAAGAAACTGTACATAGATATATTGTCCCTTTGAGGAGCAAAGTATTTATGATGGTAAAATGTTAAAATGATTGAATGACACCGCCATTTATGAACAGATTTATATGAAAGTAAGCAAAAGCTTTTCTTCGCGTACATTATACAAAGCAAAATTTAATTCCTAAATTCTGGTGACAATGTGGCATTTGGGAATTAGAATTATGTGGTATATATAATATACCGGTGTCCTTCAAGGGGTTAAAGAATATGATTACATCATACTAAAGAAAATGGTTTGCAAAACCATGTCTCAAACTACCCTACTAACAAGCAAGAATGAACTTCGCTAAAATACACATGACCTGCGTGGGACAAGTGTCTCACTGTTTTATTCAGTGATGAGAAAAAATGCAACTTAAATGGTCCTCATGGGTGGAACATGTATTGGCCTGATCTACGAAAGGAACCAAGGAGTTTTTTCGACAGGCAGAAAGGTTGTAAGCATGTTATGGTTTGTGGGGTATTCTTTTTCAACAGCCTGGCCTCCTTGGATTTTCTAAAAGGAAGACAAAATTCCCAAAAATATTAAGAGACGCTGAAGCAACATTTCCTTCCCTTCGGTGGCATTTTGGGGGATCCTGAATGGACCTTTGAAAAAGGAAATGCCTCACTCTACATATCACATACTACAAACCCGTGTCTTTCACAGATTTTTTTTTTTTTTAATTCTTGAATATCCAGCTTTAAGTCTTGGCATAAACCCGATTGAGAATGTCTATGGCATTAAAACCAGTCACGTTTACAGCAATGGAAAACAGTATGACTCTCTTGAAGAATTGAAAGAGGCCATAAAGAAAGCATGGTACTCTTTGCCATCAGAAATCCAACAAAAACTAATGATTTCTATGGGCAGGCGTTTATTTGAACTAAACCAAAATCACGGAAAAATAATTTGTAAGCAACAGTTTTGTAAAAATGATAAATGTAGTTGTAATTGCAATTGTGCATAAACTTTTGAGACAGTTTTGTTTGAAAATATTTTTAATTATATTTGTTACAATTATTTAATTTAATTTTTTCTACTTTTGATACCAATTATTAAATGAAGTTGAGAAATCCGCAAATAAAAAAATGCTATTTAATTAATCTACCTTTTTATTTTTCTTTAAAAATCGACATTTTATGCTTGTGCTTAAACTATTAAGACAGACTATATTTCATTATCGTTAAATTTACTACCCAATAAGAGCTGAGTAATATTTTCTGGAAATGATTATATTCTGGTTCTGATTATTCAATTCCTACTATTAGTTCACACTCTCCCTATATTTATTTATTTATTTATGTATCTTGTTCAAATTTTGAACCGTTAATAAAATACTTATTATTCATCCTATCAAGTTGAAACGAATTTTTTTAAACTTGTACTGGATCACAATTGATGTTAATACAGATTTTTCAAATATTAATTCATTAATTAAATTTTAATTAATTAATTTTGGTTTTATATGGGAGACAAAATGGCGGCCATTGGCTATTGAACAACACTTAATGCATCTTCATATCTATAAGTGGGGTTACCATAGGGGGACCCTGTTATGTCGCCAAATACCGCCAAATTTGGCGACCAAAATGAGTCGCCAAAAGTGACGCCAACTTGGCGATATCTCTAACATTTTACCAAATTCCCATAGACTTCCATTGTAAACCTACTTGCTTATAGAAAATCAACAAATTGAGATATTTTAATGCAACAAAAACTAATATTAGCTTAAGGGATTATATTAAATTTTTCTTTGATGACCTAAGTAGGAATTGACTTAAAAAAAATTATATTACTTCTTTTTTATTTTAGTTATATTTATTTTTTTACGAAAATCATATATATTTTTTTTATGTACACCTCGGCGATTTCAGACAGTATTCAAATTGCTTAAGTTTTGAAGACGAACGTTAAAAAAAGAATAGTTGATTTGAATAATTTGCTAACGCATGAAAGTTATGTATATATATATATATATATATATATATATTGTAACGCATTAAAAAAATTCGGTTTGAAAAGAAATATTTTTTGCCATTTGTTTTGCACGTTTGCTTCCAGTTTATTCCGTAGATTATAGGTAGATTTTCTTTTACTGCTATAAAATGAGTTAAATAAAATAAATACTGAACACTACAGAGTATAACGCGCACTTTGGATACAGGAAAATTGATCGAAAATTACAGATGTGCATTATACGAGCACAATAAAAACGAGAGAATAGTCATAATAGGAACTAAGATTTCTTATTTATTAAACACGCTATTAATTACAAAATGTAATTTTTTGCTATCATATTACATGAAAAGAATTAGTTATTATACGTAATCTGTTATTTATGTTTTGTTATTTAAATGGTGAAGGTTTCTTAGCAAAGGAGAGGGTGCCTTTACACCACCTAAAAATACAAAAAAAAAGTCTGAAAGTTTAGCTATGCGTTATACTGCGTAGTGCAATATACGCCGAAATATAGGGTTAATAATTGCATGTTTATTGGTGTTCATTTTAATAATAACTTATTTCACATATTTTAGTCCAAAAGATCATCAGAAAGCTTTAGTTTCTCAATTTAACTGCCTTGGTTTTCATTTTCTATTCAGGCATGGAAGTAGTGTAAATGCTGATAATTAAGGACGGTTGGTAATTTGGGGCCTTGTGTTTTATTTATTTTTTGTTTTTCTTTTTCCTATAACTCTATCCTTTGGTTTCATAACAAGTATAAAAAATGGAAGTGATGGATAATGAGTGTGACTGTACTTTATTTGTGACTATATCTGTATTTGTCACGAAAAAAAAAAATTCTAAAAAAAAGTAACTTACGCTGTCACCGCCGCCGGCGCCGGTTTTGAATTTTTTGTTACCGGAGGTCTTTCTCCGTTAATAGTAACAAAAATACTGCATACAAAAATATGAAATTCGGCGGTATTATAGAGAAATGTTTGATAAACACGCTGAAGGAGACAATTTTTAAATCGAATAATTATTTTAAGAGATATTTACTGCTAAAGTTGGACAACATCGTTCCATTAAAAAAGTTTTATAGGAGCAAAAACTATACATGAGAATTAATTCATTTTTATATCATTTTATACGTTAGAAATTCCCTGTGTGCAGACTTCATTCACTTTTTTAGTGGACTCATTTTTTGAGGTTTTATTTCTATTTTAAATTCAAAATTTCAGCATTGCGAGAGATATTTTTTACTTATTTCAAAAAATGATATTAATTTAAACTGTTGCTAACTGTATAAATAGCGCAAATAATAATGTTTGCTTCAAATTAAAAATTTATTTACACGTGACTATTATTAACAGAAAAAAAATCTTTCAAACTAGAATTAAATAATTACGTATGAAAAGCCGGAACTTATTGAAAATTACTTCATAAAAACTATATTTACACGTGAATTTTAAGAGAAAGTATACTGTAAAATAATAAATTCATTAACATGCGTTAGAAGTCTTATATAGGAGAAATTACGTCACATTACACTTATTATGTAAAATGAACAAAAAGTAATATTGCAAAACAGTTTAAATTTAAAAATTGCACGAGACATTAATTTGATATTTTGAGATTATATTAATAAGATTAATATTAATTTTATTGAACGCGTTTAGACTGCTTTCGAGCGACTATTTAGTAATTTAATAAAAATAAAAAAGATTACAAGCTGAAAAGGAAGTGTCATCAATAAAAAATATGATTTGAAAGAGAAAAATCTGTGAAGCAGAAAATAAAGAAATTGCTTAAATGGTTTAGTTAAGATTCGTTAAACTTCTGTGTCGTTTCCGTCAAATGAGGGCATTGGTATTTGTAAAATATATTTGCATTTTGATGCATATTTGCTTATTAAATTAGCTTATTTTCAAATGTTTAATTGATTTTATTTAATAAAAGACGAAAACAGCCATTGTACCTTTTAACAGCAGCTGATTTTTCCTTAAAATTCCCCAATTGAAGAGAAATAAATAGAAACCAGTTTATAGGGGGATCGCCACTGTTTTTTAAATTATAATTCAATCTTTCAAAATCTTTTTAAAGCCGATCAAATTAGCGTTCTTTTAGAGGCTGCGGTGTCTGAACGAGGGTTGGCAGTCGTAGCTCGTAGGGTGCTGAGCCCCCTAGTATATAAAAAATAAATTACGCGCCTCCATTTTTACCTGTGTTCTCTGTTTTTTTAAAGATCATATTGAGAAATTCGTTTTTTTTTTTTTTTTTTTTTCTTTTGTAGATTTGTGGATCTGCATGTTTTACTGCTGTTAAAAATATTGATAACCTCGAACCTCATTTTTAGAAAATAGTTATACATGCTTTTTAATGTTTTACTGTGAACAAAAATCATAAAAGCAGTCATTGATGCAAATACAAAAATTTCCGAAGTTCACAGTTAAATTCTATAAGAATGCTTTACATATGTGTTTAAATATAAAAATAATTTACAACAATAGCTGTCAACTTTTACGGATTCTAGCTACCACTAAAACTTAATAGAAATTTCAGGATTAACGAAAATCATAAAAGCAATCATTGATGCTCATACGAAAGTGACCGAAATTAACAGTTAAATTCTGTACTAATGGATTAAAGATTTATTTAAATATAAAAATTTTATAGTTCTTACAACATAAGACACATTTTTTCTTTAAAGGAAGTAATTTCAACGTCATTCTAGCATAGTAGGGGGAATTTGGGATACTTGACCCATAGGGATACTTGACCCAAGGCCCTTTTCTCAGAATTGGGAAAGTTTTGTAAGTTGGAAGTGGCAACACTTTCTTTCTTTCAGTCAGCTGGCCACATGTTGAAAATAATTTCTGAATCATTCAGTAAGTTTTTAAACTATCAGACAAAATACATTTTCATGCTCAAAAAGTAATTTTTTTGTTCTGTAAACTCTGATGAAATATTTTTTTCTGTTTAAAGGTAAAACTTTTTTAATTGGTCATTTGTTTTGTACATGTTTTTAGCTACAGTAACATGTATAATAATATTAATCTCCTCATTAGCAAACGGCAGCATTTTAGGGTTATGTAGTAAACGTGCAACTAGGGATATTTGACCCAAGTCACCTAGGGATACTTGACCCAAGATTGGGATTAGTACTATTCAAATACATTTAGCATGGTTTATTTATTAATTAAAAACATTATAATATTAAATATTATAAACATATAAGTACAAGTATTATAAGTAAATAATATAAATATTATAAGTAAATGACTGAGTTCTTGTCAAATATTGCGGGAAGCGGAATACAATAAGATTTGTTGGAAATGTTCTTGAAATCAATTCTAACAGGCTTACAAGAAGTAGTTACAGGCAGTTAGCAAGAAGAATGGATAGTACGCGATTTAAATGGCTTGAAATGAATGATATATCATAAGTCGACCTTGGCCTAATAGAAGCTATTCTTCATCCACCTAAATTTTCAACATAAATGATAGAATTATAAGTTTTGTGTTTAACCCTTACCGGCGCGGAGTAAATCTGTTTATAAACTGATAAAATAATGGACTGACACCGCAATTTATAAACGAATTTATTAGAAAATACGAACTTGCTTATTTTCATGTACATAATGATAAGAAAATTTTAGTTAAATAATCTTGGTGCCGTTTGTCAGTTTTTAAATTAAAATTAGGTATCCTGTTTTAAGGACACCGCGCCGGTAAGGATTAAATATGACTTTACATTTGGAGTTGAATAAATTGTTATTTTGTTATTCTGGAACTTGTTTAGGCACAGAATGAACTTCCATACTGCTAATATTTTGAACTTTCTGAAATAAAAATTAAAATTGGGTATATTAATGTTAGGCTTATATACTAAAAATTAAAAGTATTATTGTTATTTGACAAAAATAAAAAATTATTAACCTTAATATTAATTTTGTTCTTATGTAAAAGTGTTTTGTTTATTATTTTTAATCATACTCCCAAATATATGACTTGGGTCAAGTATCCCTAATGGGTGGGTCAAGTATCCCTATACATTGGGATACTTGACCCAAATTGAAAGTTCTGAATATTTATATTTTTCTACCTTTTATAATTAATACTTCGGAATAATAATAATAAATATTGTGTAATACTTCATTAAGTATATATAGACTGCATTTACGCACCCATAAGTAACGTAAAAAAATAATAAACAATCCAAAACTAACAATTGGGTCAAGTATCCCTTCCCCTATTATTTTACATTTCCGCAGTTATAAATAGGCTTAATTTTGTAAAAGTTCCGTCATATAAAAAATTGTCATGACAGTTCTTTAAAAATTTTAATTGGAGTAAAGTCATTAACATTTCATACCATTCACTATTAGTTCTAAATTAATATTTTGTGCTGAATGTGCTAAATATTTTTTTTTCTTTTATTGACCCAAGAAGACAACCCTTTGTTTTTTTGTTTTGTTTACTAAACTTTCATTCGAAATTTCATACTTGACTTTACATGTGTTTCGCAGACTTTTCTTTTTGGCTTATTGAAGGTTTTTATATATGGTTTAATTTTATTATTGTACTAATGTTTCCCACAGATTAAAAAAAAAAAAAGATAAATAATAAGTTTTTGGGAAGTCTTTTAGGTTCCTGTGTGTCAAAATCATTTAACAACTATTATCCATAATTCAAAAGATGTCTCATGCACTAATATTAATTTGAACATATTTTTTTATGAAAATGCTTTACTTTTAACAATGATGAATATTCTTCTTTAACTCATTTTAAAAACTAGTGTTCTTGTGTAAACTATGTTCTCTTCCAGTTTTAGATTTCTGAATTTATAGATGTGTTTAAAATTTTATCTATTAAGTTTATATATAAATATAAATGTGTCATATAATTAAATTTGAAATAGATTATATTGAATTTGTGCTCTTTAAATAATGTTTCTATCACAAATATTAGGCAATATTATATGAAAAGAAACTTCGATGTTTAATTTTCAGGCCGTACCATTGTCCTGTATAAAGTTGATGAACACGATTTTACACGGCCCGCGGTTTTGGTCGGATCGGGTTTTCGGGTTCAAAATTAAAAAAAAAAAAAAGGCATCTTGCATATTTAAATATATATATATATATACTTTTCAATATTAATGAGTTCATTTTCATGATATTAATGTTCATGAATATTATTAATATATTAAATACACATTTTAAAAACTATTAATGTATTAATTTTGAAACAAAAATGATGAAATTCATATTAGAGATATAATTGTATCCTATTGATCCATGAGTGTCGTTAATGATGACTTAATTTTATTACGCTTTGTGTTCGGATGTTATGCCTAGTTCGGATCTGAGTTTCGGGTTGACGAATTTCTTTTGTCGGGTTCGGGTAGGGTTTCAGGTTGACGATTTTTTTTGCGAGTTCGGGTTAACTTTAAGCAGAAATATCGAGTTACAACCCAACCTCCGCAGCAATCTAGTCCATGCATGAATATAGAACAGTTACATATTGTATAAGTTTTAAAATTTGCATTAGAAAGGAATATTCCATTATAAATCTACGTAACGCTATTCACTCTCTGTTTTAGGAAACAACTGCATTCTGCCTCATTACGTAATTCTAAATACGTCACGCCTACCACCTCATATTCTATACATAGTTTTGAAACATTTAAAAAAAGTACATCTCCCCTGGGAAGAAATAAAAATGTAAATAACATTCTCTTCCAGACAAACTATGTGAATCTTTCACGCATTCCATTTCTAAGCATTGAAAAAAAAAAAAAAAAAAAAAAAAAACGAAGATCAACACGAAGATCATAACACACGGAGATCATATTCACGAAGATCATAACACACGGAGATCATATTCACGAAGATCATAACAATCCGTAAATATTCTTTTTTTTTTACGATTGTGTGTTTACTTTGGCCAATGTATCTCCTTCAAGGTAAGGAATATGGGCTGGTTTCCCCAAGGAACATCTTTTACAACCGCTAGTGCATAAATATTTGCTGAATTTAGCTTCCGTTTCAAGAGCTGGAACTAAAAAACACAGATGGGATGGAAACAAAAGGATCCTTCAAAAACTTTTCTGCAAATTTGGTAGAAATCTTCTTTGAAGTAAAAGGGACCATTGTTTAAATCACCATGTTGACTTTGAGAACATTAGACTTGATTTCGGCGCTTCAAGGTATCAAACAATCTTCGAAAAGAAAATTCAAATCATTTAAAGAAGAAAATATACGAAGCAATTGTAACTCATTTGAAGGTTGTTTTTTTTTTTCTTTTGAGGAAATTATGCTTGATGAAGTGTAAATATGCTTCAGTTATTCTAACAAACAACGGTTTAATCATTTATAAAAATCTTTTCTACCGATAAGATGAATAGAATTAGGCATTAGAACTTTAATCTGTTGATGAATAGAAAAACAGTTTTTTAGGTGCTCATCAAACTATAAATCTAAAACAGTTTTAATTATATGCGCATAAATTTTTATTATTATAAATAATATTAGTAATACATTAATAGCAATTTATTTATCCATATAGGAAATTTATTTATGATTAGAATGGGTTATCCAGTAATTATAAGGTTTCACTTCAGTTTTATTTTAAAGTTATTTTAAAGTTTTTAATCATTGCATCGTTTTTGAACTAGACATAATTACATTCAGTAATTAATCGGTGTATCATTATCTAAGTGGGTATTTGAATGTTTTATACTCATATGAATGCAAACTGTTTTGTATTTGAAAGAAAGAAACTCTAATGCCAAATAACTGATTTGCGATATTTATTTAATCTAAAACCAAATCATTTTTACATGTATGCTGTTAAATCTTCTGGTAATAGTCTATATTAATCAGTCGTCTTTTTTAATTGAAAAGATTATTTTTAAGGAAGCTTTTCTTGAATGTACAAGTAAATCTTTTCAAATTTATATTCTTAAACCTTATGGTTACATCCTATATAAATCAGCTGTTTTACTTTCAAATTAGCTTTAATATCTTAGCTCTTATTCAAATTAATTTTGATAAAATTATTTGAAAGGAATGTTTTTTAATAACAGTGAAATGATTTTCAAATTTATACTGTTAAATCAGCAAGCAATTAAATATACAAAGCTTTAGTCTTTCTATCAAGTCAGCTTTAACGCTTTAACTTTCATTGAAATAAATTTTAAAACACTAAAGTCAGCGTAATCTTGGTGTATTTTTTTTAAACTGTATAATTTTTCATTCTTAAACACACATAAAAAAAATAAATTTTCTGTGTGAAAATGAGGCCTATAAAAGACATGAACTTTTTTTTTATTCCACTTTAAACAAGTGCTTTCTTTTTTATATATTTTTAATTATCAAAGCTGCCAAATGTCCTTTTTTTTTTTTTGCCTCATAAGTCACCGTGTCTGTCGTAGCTACAAATAAAAAAGACCTGAGGAAAAAAAATCATTTGAACTTTGGCTTCATTCATTTTCTATCTAGAAAGTTGTTACATTTTTGTTACACTGAAATTAATAATGCTGGACTAGCTCCAGATTTGGCTTAGTATCTCCCTGAGCGATTCAACAAAAAATAAAAGAAATATCCAAGTGGTGTATAATTAATGATTAGAGATGATAAATGATAGAAATGTACAAATTAAATATGATTTTTCTGCTTCTGTAATACAAGATAGTGTGATTAGGCGGAATATTTTTGGTGAAATATTATCTCGTTGTGTCATTAATCTTGTACATTTTTCTTTATCAGTTTTTAAAAAAGGATTTTAAATTCCGGAGTTATTATAAATGATTCTAAAGATTTCATATAATCTAGAGTATTTTATTCGAAACATTATGTTGTTCGTTCCATATTTTACATATTTATTATTTTTTCTAATTATCTTTTAAATAGAGTCATCATATTATATGTTCTAATAATTTTAAATAGTCAATCAAATATGTACATAATACAAACATTTATTCTTTTTATATTTATACTAGGAGGGTCTGCGCAGCAAGCTACGCTCGTCAACCCACGTTCAGACACCGCAGAATCTAAAATCACGCTAATTTGATCGGTTTTTAAAAGATTAGAGAAGATTGAATTATAATGAAAAAACCAATAGCGATTTCCCTGTAAACGGGTTTCCATTCAATTCCCTTTGATTGCGAAAATTTAAGGCCGAATCAGTTGCTGTTACGACATACAATGGTCGTTTTCGTGTTTGATTAAAGAAGATCCCTTAAACATTTGAAAAGGAGCTAAAATATAATGAATTAAGTAAACAGTATCTTTGCCGACCGGTATTTTTTAACAGCGTTATAAAACGATAGATATAATACAATTTACTACAATTACTGCAATTTACTGCTTTAACCCCATCAAGGGTGGTGGTTCATTTTTGGACAACTTAATTTTAATTCTTAAATGCCACATTGGCACCAGAATATTAGAATGGAAATTTTTCTTTTATTAAGTAAATGAACAAAAGCATTTTCGTATTTCGAAATTTCTTAGTAAATTCCAGTGCCATTCAATTAATTTTAATTCTTAAATGCCACATTGGCACCAGAATATTAGAATGAAAATTTTTCTTTTATTAAGTAAGTGAACAAGCAATTTCGTATTTCGAAATTTATTTGTAAATTCCGGTGCCTTCACTGATTCAACATTTTACGAATAGAAGTACCTTGCGCCTGAAAGGGTTAAACGCATATTAATGTATTTATTATTTTAAAGTTTCCTTTCTCTTTTAATATTCACGTGTAAATACAATTTTCAAGACATAATTTTCAATATTTTCATGGTTTTAACGCGTACTCATTTAATAGTAATTTTAAAGTATTTTTTTTTCTGTTTTTAATAGCCATGTGTAAATAAATTTGTAATCGTTAGGAAATATTATTCTTTGCGCTGTTTTTAGAATTGAAAACAATTTCTATAATAATAGCCTAAGTCATGGGACTATCATCAACAGTTCCTTCGCTTTTCATAAGAAAGGTTTCCATTTTGATTAAAGAATCAAAGTTATTTTTTCGAATAAAACTATCTAAAAGTTGACATGATCGCAAAGAATTCTTGGTACTTTTATGTTAGCCGGGTTCAAATGTCGGCAGTAGCTTTTTTGGTACTTTTCCGTTATACGAACACCATGCCAAAATGTATGCTAATGCATCAATTATTTCAACCCTGATCGTGAAAAGGATTTTTGGTAGTTATCCCGTCGACCAAAAATCTATCTCCAAATTATAAGATTAAATGCCAATAATGGTTGATCGTAAATGTCTCATTCACCTGACTTTGAGCAAGTTACATGTGTTTACGTCATCAAGTGATTTTTATTTCGACGATTTATTTGTATTTTTATTAATGTTATAAAAATTTATTTGTTCTTTCGTTATTTAAATATATATTATGTCAATTTTTTAATTTGTCGAGTGGTTTGGCGATTTATATAATTTGGCGAAATTGGTCGACGGGATAACTAATTAGCAACGAATTTTTATTGTAAACCATGCGAAACGTTGTGATTTGCTATTATTTACTATACTTTATTGTATAACAGTTTTTAGTTCACTTATTTTAAGTATATATTTGTGATTTAGTAAAATAGTTCGTAAAAGTCTGTAGTTTCCAAATGTCATATTTTTAAAAGGCTCACTTTAATCAGTGTTTTTTCTTTTATTTTTCAAATGTTTCAATTCACGTGATTTTCATTTTGCGCCAAATATTGCGCTTGGCGACAATGGTGTCCGGATAACTCGTAAGTTAGCATTTTTTTTATTTTTCGAGTGGTAAATTAAAACGGTACTACTTGTTTATCCCATTGACCAAAAATCTATCGCCAGACTATAAGATTAAATGCCAATAATGGTTGATCATAAATGTCACATTCACTTGACTGTAAGGAAGTTACATGTGTTTCCGCCAACAAGTGATTTTTATTCCGACGCTTTATTTGTATTTGTATTTTTATACTAATTTATTTGTTCTTTCGTTATTTAAAATAAAAATTACGTCAACTTGTATAATTTGGCAAGTGGTTTGGCGATTTACATAATTTGGCGATATTGGCCATTTGCTATGAATTTGAAATTAAATGTCATGATTTCTTGCATTACTTAATATTTAACACAAATGTCATATAAGCACCGGGTTTGGCGTGATGTTTTTTACGACAATTTGGCGAAAACCTCATTTTCGAATACCAGTTACATTATTTATTTTAAATTATTTTCTATTATTTTAAAAATGAAATAACTATAAATAAAAAATAATAATAATTAATAATTATAGAACAAAGCAATTTGTAACTCTTTTTTTTTAAATAAAAAGAAAATAAATGTAAATAAACATTAATTAATGAATAAGCAACAATAGCCGGTTTACCATGTCAGGCAAAATAACGCCATTTTGGCGCAAATTAGGTACCCCGGTGCGTATATAACATCTGAGCCTAATATTTTTTTTCGCTTTGCCCCCCCCCCCCCCCGAAAAAAAAAGAAAGAAGTGAAAGCCATTAATTTTAAATGTTTTAGTTTTAAAGGAATGTTTTGTATTAAATAAAATGATAACAAAATACAAAAAAAGCATTTTTCTAAGGAGATTTAAGGGCGGTCAAACTGAATTTAAGGGAGGCTGGTCTCCAAAACTGGTCTCCAAACAAACTGGTCTCCAAATTAATTTAAAATTATAACATTTTCTGAAATTAAAAAAAAAATATTTGTTATGATTGAAATTTGAGTTACCATTATTAGAAAAAAGTATTTAAACTTAGAAAAAAATTAATATTTCGAAAACTAATTCGAATTTAAAAATCATAATTCCAGTTTTGAGATCTGTGGATCAATACGGATTTTTGGTATTAATTTCATCGCAAAGTATTCCATATTTCAGGAGAAATCGCCGTGAAACATAATTAGTTGTTTAATCAGTCGTTTCATAGAATCGTTACATAAATTCGTTTCAATTCAGTCGTTTCATTAGGATTTTATATACATAGGGTAGATGGTACTATGATTTCACGTTGGTATAATAAAGATTATTTTTCCATATAGTATTTAGTGATTTAATGTACCTTAACTTTTAAAAATGGAAAAAAAAAACTTTTAAAATATTGTTTAAAGGATTTCTAAATTTTTTGTATTTCAAACGTTGATTAATTTGTATTAAAAAAATGCGCGGTTTTTTAAAAACCAAATGTGAAATGCTCTAAAACATTGTTCTTATTTGAATAATTTAAAACAATTTTTGTTGTAGTTTGTTACAAATAACTTTTAATAGGATTCTTATAAAATAAATTTCTAAACTCCTCATATATTTTTACTATATATATATAAAATATATCACACATATATACATATAAGCATGTGGTATATTTTCTAGTTTTATATGCAACAATATAACTGTCATAATCTAAGGGGTTTTATATACTTTTATTAATGTACGGAAATATAAGAAAAACCGTTCACCCGGGTAAAAACAGCTATATCAGTTTTGACTCAATTTCAGCAACACCCCTCTAGCTGCCAATCATTTAAATATTTAGCTCTCGGCAAGAAGAAGAAGCCAAGCATTATGGTTTCTCCCACTCGATATAAGTATTTTCTGTGACTTCCAATACATTACTTACTATTTTAATAAACTGTACTATTAAACTCCTCATATATATTTACTAGCCATATAAAATATATCATATATAAAATATATCACATATAAAATATATCACATACAGAAAATATCACATATAAAATATATCACCATATCACGTAATGCCAAAGTTTTATTTCACAAGCCTACGATGGTTGTGTTATTTAACTTTTAATAATTTGATTTTTATGTATTTTTTAATGCTGAATCAGAAAATGTCCTTCATTTTTAACAATCACCTCAGGATTTTTCGCAAATCTTAAATTTCAAAGGTAAAATATCAAACATTATTGAAAATCTGATACTAAAAAATACAGTAGATGACTGTGTTTTTTAACTTTCGTTAATTTATTTTTATGTACTTTTAACGCTGAATCCGAAAATAACCACAATTTTTAAACATCATGTCAGTACTTTTTGCAAATCACAAATTTATAAGTTAAAAAATAGCTAAAATTTATTACTAAAAAATGGAAGAGATGGTTGGGTTATTTAAATTTTGATAATTGATTTTTATCTATTTTTTAGCGCAGAATCCGAAAATGACCTTCATGTTTAAGCATCACGTCAGAATTTTTCACAACTCGTAAATTTCAAACGTGAAAAATAGCAAAAAACTCATACCATAAAATTCTTTATAAAATGCTTCATTCAAAAAAAACTTTTAGGCTTATTTTTGAAATTACAAAACATGGATTTATGCACCCCCAGAAGAATCTATCCCAATAGAACAAAAGTTTCATAAATATTTCATTTAAATAAATTTAAAACTACATTCGTTAATGCACTAGATTTTTATTTAACTTTCCGTTACCTCCAAATACTTAATGCATCTCCTATTAAATAGATTGTTTAATAATTCGCAAGTATCAACTAATTGCTCTCAACTATCGAAATGCAAACTAAATGTATGCGCCAAACGGATAAGAGAGGTGTTTCTCCAGGCACCTGTCAACGAACTGGAACGTAATTGCCGTAAATTGTGTGGATGCTTGACAAATAATTATTGTTAAATGCAATGGGGGTAACATAATGAATAGAAATGAGTTTAGTATGATGAAAGAAACGTTTAAAATTTTTAAAAATCTATAAATTTATTCAAATAAATGATGTATTTTGATGGTAGATTTCTGATGGTTGCAAAATATATTTGCATACAATTGTAGCATACAATTAATATTAAGGTTAATTAAATTTATTGATTTTGCTGTTTCTTAAATAAATAGATCTTATCTTGTATATATTAAAAATGCATATGCTCTGCTCCGTGGTACTAACAGAGTATTACATTAAAAGAATTATAACGTAGTTTTAGCAGTTAGGAATCATAGGATAATTATAAGGTATTTTTGGCAATTACAACGTGTGTCACAATTTCTCCAAATGGAATAGGAATGAAAGTAGCTATGCATTTTAGTGGGCATCTGTTCAAATCAAATATTGGGTAACTTCAATCCCACTGAAAATATCGAAATGAAAGTCAATCACACTACAAGTTTTTTTTTTTTTTTTTTAGTATCTGAGTAGTAATGCTGAAACTGCAGTTCTGCATAGCAATCTTTATCCACTATCTTGAAATCTCTTTAATACTTGGAGGAGAGATGAAATAAATGCTTCTGCTTCATATAAGACCGCAGGAAAAAACAATCACACGTGTTAGGCACAGAGAATAAGTTTCACAATAAAATAATTTCTGGTTAACTTCATTCCCGCGATATACCCATAGCTACGGTGAATTGTTGTTCAAAACCGAGCAGAAACTTCTCTGTAAAAATACGGATGTGCAATATTCTGAAATTCCAACGTTTATGCAGATGCATCTTTAAAATGTTGAGCACTGGGTTATTAGTGATATTCAAAGCAATGTAGTGGATTCCCAGAAGCATGCAACTGCAGAATGATCAGCACTGAACGTGTAAAGTTATTGAATGGTGGTAATCTGATCCAGTCCAATTCTGCCAGATCTTATCTAATTAAAGTAAAAATTGAGATTTTTTTCTAAATCTAAGTGGCAAGGCAGTTATGGTTCTTATACATTTCACTCTGTACTGTAAAAAAAAAAAAAACTCCCTTGAATACCAAATCGTTTTCTGTTTTTTTTAAACAGATATATGTATATTTTCTTATACAATTATTTCGTGAAAGTGTCGAAACTAGCGTAAGCAGACCTTTGACTAATAATAAGCTCGACGCAGCAGAGGCCGTTCAGTAGCTTCAGGCCCCCTAGCCTTCCCTTCCCTCTTTTCGGTGTCTTTAATTTTTCTGTAAATTCCCTTTTAAATTTGTCCGGTTTTAATTTTTGATTTTTTATTTCAATCTGGCTCTCCTAGAGTGTCTTATACTCGGGACGTGGCTGTGAACCTATTAATCTGGCTTCCGCAAAAGCTAAAAATCTAGTTACTTTGTCATGTTCTTAACGGTTTTGTGATTTTTTATATTTTTATATTGTAAAATAATTTTTCGTATTTTGCTTCGTATGAACTAAAGGGTATAAATGCTGTTAAATACTTCAAATTCTCTCTACTATAGAAAAGACGAAATATAATGTTATATGTGTGAAATAGGATACATATAATACATATTAAATAACAGATATATCAAATAATATAGTTATAGTTCATTAAGACTATACTTTTAACATATTTATTTTCTGCATAAAAATCTGCATATATATCTTCATGTAAGATTTTTTTCAGAATAAAAGAGACTGTAGAAAAAGTATTTGTCTAACGGAAATACTAGAGCGACAAGACAAAGCAGAAGTTATAGAATCATATGTCCTTATCTAGTTATTTTGATGCCACTATTTTTAAACTATAATCTTCCTACTACGAAAATTTTATTTTGAAAATTGCGGTAGAAAATGTACAAAAAATATAGGACGTTGTGATCCCTAGACTTAAGCACACATTTTTACCCGAAGAAAAATGTAATATCGTAAATATTTATTTATCGTTTTGGTCGTAAGTTTTAGTTTTAAGCACTTTCTCCCTAAAAATATAATTTAGTGTAAGCAATTGTTCTTCGAAAGAATGATACATACCTGTACTTTTCTAAAGGACCATGTTGTAAACAAATATTTTCTTAAGAGGGGAGTATGGGAAGAAGATGATTTAATCATTTAACTGGTTACTTAATTCTTGGGAACAGTTTTACTCGAAAGATAAAATGTTATTTATAGATAACATATTTGAACACGGAAATAAAAAATAATCTTCTTATTTTTTAGTCCTATTTCTTCTCAGAAAAAAAAACAACTTGAGGTAACATTTTTCTCGAGAAAACACCTTCCATTTTAAATATTCATTCTTCGCATTTATCGTAAATATTTATTTTAAACCACTACTTGGCGGAAAAATGTGTAATACAAGTATTTATTATTGTGCATTCGCAAATATCTATTCTTTTTGTAAATATTGCATTGTAAATGTTTCTTCTTTGTGCTAATATTTTATGAAAAGTGTAGCTTTTAAAGAATGTAGAAAGTCTTCTCACAAATTACTCAATCCAGAAAATATATAAAATCGCTGCCTAAATAAAATGTTCTATAACTGTTTG
Organism: Maratus speciosus; assembly: GCA_963932465.1. Taxonomy (NCBI): domain Eukaryota; kingdom Metazoa; phylum Arthropoda; class Arachnida; order Araneae; family Salticidae; genus Maratus; species Maratus speciosus. The sequence goes on from OZ010799.1 coordinate 297,673,742, forward strand.
CTTTTATTATAGTAGATGCTTTTAGAATTAAAGCATTTGGGATATCAGAGCGAATGACTGTGTACTTTATTAATTCCAATCACAACTGAGAATACTTTAAATGAACGAACAATACATTATAATGCGGTAAATTACACAGATAAGACGCAGGAAACCAATCTTTCATCACACAATGAAATGGTAAGATCTAGACTCATGGATCCTCCATCTCTAATATACAGATATTATAATTAAACTGGGATATTAAACCATGTCGATTAAAAATACTTATAAGAACTCTAAAAAAAACTATAAGAGAAAAATACTTTACTTTTGGGAACAATTAATTATAGTACTACGATTATTCCCACAATCGCGTATCATAGCTACCAATTTTTACGAATTTTCCGTATCACTAATATTTAATAATAAACTTTACCATATTTAATCCTTTGAATCGCAGAGGGCTACTTTCTAAATCATTTAATTTTAATCAATATTTGCAGCAGACTTCTAGGAAAAATTTCACTTTAAATTCTTTGGTGAAAAAAAGCTGTGAAATTGAATGTCCTCCTTAATTCAAACAAATTTTCTAAAATTCTGATGTGAATTTAAAATTACTGAAAGTTAATTACTTAATTGAGAATGGGTTAATATCCAAAAACTGCGATTAAACAGGGCAAAAATGTCTATTATGTTTTAGTGGTAACATACATAAAAGCATAAAAGTTGGTAGCTGTGATGTACAGTAAGACACAATTATATTAACAGTCTGCGCAGATAACTTTATATATATATATATATATATATATATATATATATATATATATATATATATACATATAAAGTAAGATAAAATAATTAAAAAATTTTATTTTTAAAGTCTATTCCTACTTAGGTCATCAAAGAAAAATTTAATATAATCCCTTAAGCTAACATTGGTTTTTGTTGCATTAAAATATCTCAATTTGTTGATTTCCTATTGGTTTGCAATGGAAGTCTATGGGAATTTGGCAAAATATTAGAGATATCGCCAAGTTGGCGTTACTTTTGGAGACTCATTTTGCTCGCCAAATTTGGGGATATATCGCCAAGTTGGCGGTATTTGGCGACAGAACAAGGTTCTCTTATGGTAACCCCCCTTATAGATATGAACATGCATTAAATGCTGTTCAATAACCAGTGGCCGCCTTTTTGTCTCCCATATAAAACTAAAATTAATTAATTAAAATTTAATTAATGAATTAATATTTGAAAAAAAACTGTATTAACATCAATTGTCATCCAGTACAAGTTTAAAACAATTAATTCAACTTGATAGGATGAATAATGAGTATTTTATTACCGAATGAAAATTTGAACAAGATATATAAATATTCGGAGAGAGTGAACTAATAGTAGGAATTGAAAAAATGCAGATGAGACTAAACAGAATCAACAAAAGTAAATCCTGTCAACATAAAAGATGATATCAGATGCGAGGTGTCGGAGTTGGCTTAGGAAGAAAAAAACTCTCGAATACAGGGGAAAAAAGTTCTTGGGAATTTTTTTTTTTATTAAAACAAATAGTATTGTAGTAATTGTAGAATAAATAGAATAATATGAGCTAGAAGTAATTCCGACGGCTAGAAAGAGAAAATAAATTATTATGGCGAATTAAATAGACTCAGAATAATGAGAACAAAAAAAAAAAAAACAAAAAAAAACCTTAAAATAGATAACAATAAATTGAGAATAACTGATAGTAAAGAGTGAGATTCAAAATTATTGCTCAAAGTTCGAGAAAACTAAGATGTAAGAGAAACAAAATTTTTATTAAATTTTTCGTTCTCATATATAAATTCGAAAAAACCAAGTGCATTACGGGAGGAAGTGAGCCAATATTACTGCTAACGAAAAGACTGTCGACTTCCTTCATATAATATTCAACCAAGGATTTAATTTTTATGTTTTATAAATTTGAAACATTTGGAAGAATAGTGATATAATTTCAGCCATTTAAAATATATATTTTACCATCTTTTAAAAAATAAATACATGTATACTGTATTTAATAAATTACTGGCTTGCCTTCGTTTACAACAAATAAAAAAGCTTTATAATTTGCATGATAAATGTTATTAATATTCTGAAAATGAAGTAAACATATAGCTACGTAATAACACTTATGTGTTATCTAACAAAGTAATAAGAACTGTATAATTTTTAAAAGCATTTTTTAATTAGTTAACTGAAATATTTTAAATATCTCGTGCATATACATTTTATTCCATTAAAATCAATTTTACTTATAGCCGTAGAATGACTATAATTTGACAACTAATATTTCACCTGAACTAAATTAGTTATACGATAGTATGTATTATTAAAATATTTTATAAATAATTTATTTATTTATGAAAACAATTAACTTATTCGTAATTAGAAATCTTCTATATAAAAATTACATAAGAGCATATCAGGAATAATTATTTAACAAAAATGGATAATAGTTTTTAAAGACTCGAGGGAATTACATGGTTTCTGTATACCTGCTTAATAATATAATTTTCTAAATCTTCATCATATACTATATGGGCAAAGGTGACCGGTCACTTGCAATTTTAGACATTTTGTTAAATATCTAGAAAAATACATGAACAATAAACATAAAACTGTAGTTGTGTAAACAGTATAGTATAAGAATTATATTTTTGCGAAGATTTTTTTACCGAAACCCCATCGGTGACCGTCAACAAATTGAAAAAAAACGAATATCTTTTGGATAACCCTGTAAACACTAATGTAGCAAAAGCGTTTAAACTCGAGATTATTAATAAGTCGCTAATTGTAATATACTGTGCTGTGTCGATGTGGGATAGGATTAACTCGTTCGACACTTAAACAATCACACACAAAATATATACAATTCGCGTAAAAGCGCTATTATCTTTGAAACATACATATTTCCATGAAAAGATCTCTAGGGGAGATACATTTCGAACACACGCCGAAAACTCTACTTAAACCCGAACAATCATAATTACATACCTTCACTTCACTTCATGTTTGGCAAAATATCTCAGGATATTTTGCCGACAGTGGCAACAGCGCCATCTATATGCTATAAAAATAAGGGAAGGCAGTCATTTTGTTACAACCTCCCTCTCTGGTTCCGCGGACGTCCCGGTGAGGAACCAGTAACTCTTTTAGGTGGTCTACCGCGTTCCCTAATAGGTGCAACAGGCACAATGTCAGAGTCATTACACAGTTTCAAAGCTGAAGTATGACATGTAGCAAGAGATTCATTTGGATTGTCCATGCTTGCTATAACAAATGTGGTGGGCGATTTTTGAGTTAAAATAATGTATGGTCCGTCACGTTTAGGCATGAACTTTACAGTTTTATTGCTAGAGGCTTTACTTACTGGATGTAAGTCAACCCAAACCTTGTCTCCTGGAGCAAAACAATGTCCTGATTTTCTTTTACGGTCAGCGTATTTCTTTCTTTGATCTTGCTTGGCTTCAACTTTGTCCTTAATGTCTTTGGTGAAGTTTGCAAATTTCTTGAGGTATGGTGTAATTTCAGGTACAAAGTTGTCATTGTGAATTACAGCACGAATGTCGTGTTGAACATCGTCTGTCGTTCTTAATTCTCTCCCAAATTGTAAAAATACTGCTGTTTCTCCAGTGGTGTCACACTTAGCAGTATTCATTGCAAAACGTATTGTTGGAAGTTTCTCTTCCCATGAACAGTGGTCATTCTCTACTAATATAGCCAATCTCGGCTTGAGATCTCTATTTTTCCTCTCCACAGGGTTTGCCTGAGGATGATATATGGGAGTTGGGTTTTGTTTGATACCTAAAAGAGAACAAAGTTGTTACATCACACTACTAACAAATTGTGGTCCGTTATCACATATTATACGTCTGGGTAGACCATATCTAAGAATAACTTCTTCGAGCAACGTAGTGGCACACTGTGCGGCAGTAGCTTCTGTAAGGGCAAATAGTTCAACCCATCTTGTTGCACTAGGGCGTGTCGATTTTTTCGACTTCCTTTTTCAAAAAATGAGGGGGGTCAAAAAGTTGTGTTTTGGTTAGCTATTCACAAATATATTTACATGAACTGGAAATTACAATGGTTTGCTTGGTAAATAGCTACTTCAATTTCGTGAGATTTTCCTGTTTCAAGTAAAAATCGCAGCAAACTGTTTTCTCTCAAGAAGTGCTTTCTTATTACTATTTCTGCTTGTTACATCTTCTCTAAGGTTAAGAATATACTTATATAATGCTGTAACATCTGTAAAAAAAAATTATTCCACCCGTGAAAGTTTTTAAACTAGCAATACTCATTTGCAGTTGAATGTATTTTGATTAATTTTTATTAATATCATGCAAATAGTCAAAGAGAGAAAGTTGGATCTCTTGGACAGCATCAAATTGGATTACCAGATCTACCTGTGCACAGGAGACAAATTAAAAAACAGAAGAGGCAAGAAGATGAATTAAGAAGAATTTCTGAATATGAACAGAAAAGGAAGGAAGAGTTAACATTACAAAAAAATGAAGTTCTTTTCTTCGACGACGATGAAGAACTAACTGATTTTACAGATGAAGAACCTGAAGATCATTTACACATCCCATGTGATTATTCTGATGTACCTTCTACTTCAAGTACAAGTCTGTATAATACGTTACAATTGCGTAATGTTGCATTGCAAAGTATTAGGTATGGTGTCGGTCTCCGTGCTACAGCTGCCATTACAACAGTACCATTTTTGGATGCTGGACTAATTAATGAAAGAGACTTGTGGTTAACCACAATAAAGTAAAAAGGGCGCAAGAAAAAGTTATGAAATCACTTGATGAAGAATTCCATGTTCAATGCCGTACTGGCAATATTGAATGTATCTTTTTTGATGGATGCCAAGATCCACTAAAGTTCTGTTACAAGCAGATAACTCAAGTTATCAGTTTCCAAGTATTGTGAAAGAAGAGCATTACACTGTTTGCAGTGAGCCAGGAGGAAGGAATCTTTGCTATTTTACTCCAGACCAAGACTTAACGAAAAGGAAACCTGCTGAAATTATTGCTAACCATCTTGTGGATTTTTTAAATGAAAACAGCATTGACAAAAGTTTTCAGGCTATGGGTGGTGACTCAACGAATGTTAACACTGGTTGGGAAGGAGGAGTCATGTATTGGGTTAAGGCAAAGCTGAATCGTAAACTCATCTGGTTGGTTTGAGCTACCTTTGCGGCACATGATCACTGAGTCGGATGGAAAAACTTTGTCTAACAACAAGTGGAGTGGTAAGATTGGCAATATGCTTGATACTGCAAAAGAACTTGAAGTCAATCCCTCATTTGTCAGAATATCTTTTCCAGAATATATGGTTCCATTGAGTAACACTGTTGTCAAAGATCTCTCTACAGATCAGGCTTTTGATTACAGGATAACTCAGGCCATAAGAACAGGTGTACTTCTAACTGATCTGGGATCTGGCATTATTAGAAATTGGTCACTCTCGGTGGTTAACAACTGCAAATAGAATTTGTCGCATATGGGTTTCAAAACATGGCCTTAAAGGCAACAACATGAAGAAATTACAACTGCTTGTGGAATACATTGTTGGTGTTTACGATCCCTGCTGGTTTACAATCAAATCAAAATTCTCTTAGGTGGGAAAACCTCGCCACATTCTTTCTCCCAAAATATCAGAAGAAGGCAGTAACAGATATTGTTTTGCCAACAATCCAACGTTCATCGTGGTTTGCATTTAGTGAAATGGTGCTTCAGACACTTTTATGCTCGGAAGACCAAGAAGAAAGAAAAGCTAGGGTTCAGAAGATAATCGAATTAAGGAATGAAGATGATAATACACCAGGTGACTTATCTGTTCGGCCTAGGAAAACACCTGCAGTAAGTCCAAATGCAACATCCCTTTTGGAACTGATAGACTGGTTGGAAAAAGTATATGAACCTCCACTTACTTGTAAACTTAAAATATCTGAAAAAAGAAGTTTGTTGAAGAGCCAATGCAAGTTTCAAAGTGGCCATGTCATGGACAGTCCATAGAGAGGTGTGTAAAACAAGTAACAGAGGCATCTGGCAAAGTATATACTCATGAGAAACGAGAAGGATTCATTAGAGGCCAGAAAGAAAGCAGAAGAATCATGTTTAGGAATGAATCGAAGCAAGATTTGATGAATATTGTTGGTTGAAGCTTTTAACTTTTTTGACAATTTGTTTTCAGTGTTTCATAATAAAGGCAAAATATAAATAAAATTGTTTGAGTTCATTAAACCATTTTTGGGGCAAATTTTGTTGCCTTTCATATTAAGTTATCCCTTTTTTTCGGAAATTTCAATACAGATTATAATCAAGCGCAAATTTACCAAGCTAAATCTTTATGAACAAGAAAAAATCTTTTAAATTAGGATATTACGCATCAAAAGGCAAACTTTTGGACCCCCTCCCCTCATTCACAAAAATCGCGAATTTTTATTTTTGCTCTCCAAATTGACACGCCCTATTGTTGCACAGTCTTCTACTATGAATATCCATCTTTTACCATTCATACTTTTTGGTAAAGGGCCAAAAAGATCAATTGATAGAACTTCAAATCGTTGTGAATACACTGGTGTTTGTAACAAACCGGATGGTTTTTGATTAGAAGGTTTATACCTATTACATTCAGCACAATGTTTGACGTAATCTGCAATGTATGAACGCATTCCAGTCCAATAATATCTTTTGGATATTCTATTAAATGTACCTACAGCACCGAATATGTGCATAGTTTTTGAACATTTCTTCCGGCTCTCTTGCTATAAGTTTAGCAATGTCATTCGGAAGTACGGCGACTAATTGTGAGACCCAAAAATCTTTGGAGACATTTAACATTTTCATTTGACGTTCAAACATTGTCAAGAACAACGACATATCATCTTTTTCCGGATTAAATGGTGGTAGGATGTTTTTAATATCTATACGCATCTGGTCCATTTGATTATGAGGAACAGTTGTCGCGGTATGGTTTTGAGCTTGCAGCTTAAGTTTTTCTAACTCATAAGCTCTTTCCTCTGCGATACGTTTGTCCTCAACCCTTTGTTCTTCTATGCTCTCTTGTTTTTTTCTATCTTCCACGATAGCAATCAATGCCTCTTTTACAAATTGTTCATCGTCTTTAGAAAGGGTGCACTTCATAATTTTTTCACGCAAGACTACTATTTCATCATCTGCATCTACCTGAAGTTCTAATTCGGTAGCCAAATTATATAAATCGATTTTTTTTCCTTTAGAAAGAAACGCCATTTTTCCTCAAATCAGTTAAATTTATGCTTAAATTACAAAATCATATGCAATACTTTACCCATTAAATAATTAAGTACCAAAACAACTACCTTCCCCTTACAGGTAAATATAAACAGATAAATATGCATAAACTTTATAAACAATTGATGAAACATACAAAAAATAATTTAATACCATACTAAAATCTATCTCTAATTAAACATGAGCTCATGTAAATATTAATGCAAAAATATTGTAATCAGTTAATATGCATTTTTTTTAGCAATATAAATTACCGTATAAAACTGTCATAAATGTTTAAATCATAACATTTAAAGTATATCAAATACCATGGATAATTTGATGTGAAAACGAAATTTTCATTCACAAATAAAAAGCAACAAAAATATCAAAATAAAGTACTTACTTACTTCTTTAAAATAAACATTCTAAATAATTATTGACGATTACTGAAATCACTTTTCTTTTCTAATATACTACGCTGTGCACAGTTAAAAGAAATAATCATAAAATTCACTTACTCAAATAATATTGCATTGAGAAAGAAAAAAAAAATTACCAAAAGAAATTATATAAATATCTTTTTCAGAAAATTAATCTTTCATAATACTCAAAAGAACAACAAAAAAAAAACACATACATAAAACAGCATTTAAAAATAAATAAACCACCAGCTGGCCAGCAATAAACAGAAAAAAATTCAACTTTTTACCGGTAATAAAACAAAATTTATCTTTAGATAATCATTCTTTGGTGGTCACGTGACAGTTTCAGATTTCTTTTAAACACACAGAATATCGGCGATAGCTGAACACTGAAAGTTATTCCGAAAACATTTTAGAATTGCGTAACGAATATTCGATGATCACAAAAAGCAATTATGAAACAAACTCAAAGATTTTTTTTCACTTTTAACAGCACACTTTCGCCTTGAGAACTTTGAAGCTTGAAGCATACCCCACAAATAATTATTCCATAAGATGATTTCACAGAATTACGAATCTAGCTGATTCTAGCATACCTCACACAGAATTATTCCAGGAGAATGGCACTAATACGCAAGGAGACAACATTTTAAACCGGGTAGGGCGGTTACTTTTTTTTCACTTTATTTATTGTGATTCTTTTTATTCATTTGCCAGGGCGGCAATACACTATAGAAGGAAAACGCTTTTCTTGAAATTAGGCTTTCACATTCACAGAACTGAGAATGGTTTCTCAAACTTTAGAATTTGGAGATTCTTTTTAATCACTTACTTTGTCAGGATGACAAATACACAATTATCCACTGTCATTATTGTCCGGATGACAATATTTTGAACCTGGTATAGCGGTTCCTTTTTATTTCGTTTTTGAAGAAGGAGATTTTTTCACGTTGGGCGTCATTTTGTGTCGGTGTGGGATAGGATTAACTCGTTCGACACTTAAACAATCACACACAAAATATATACAATTCGCGTAAAAGCGCTATTATCTTTGAAACATACATATTTCCATGAAAAGATCTCTAGGGGAGATACATTTCGAACACACGCCGAAAACTCTACTTAAACCCGAACAATCATAATTACATACCTTCACTTCACTTCATGTTTGGCAAAATATCTCAGGATATTTTACCGACAGTGGCAACAGCGCCATCTATATGCTATAAAAATAAGGGAAGGCAGTCATTTTGTTACAGTGTTCGTTTTTATGAGGATAGCATGTATTGTCGTAGAGAAATTAAGGTTTTTATAAAAAAGAGTCCCAAATTTCTCCAAGTTTTTTGCTTATAATTTGCAGAGTTCTTAATATAAAAAAAAAGTTCTATTTTGAAATTATGACAAACAGCATTGTACAGAATACCCTGAAATCGGAATGAAAAAATAAAAAAAATTATATGCAAAATGAGCAGGTTTACTAAATAATGATTCACTGCGGATGCTCGAACGTAATCAAAATATAATTGCATAATGTGTTAGCGAAATGTATAGAGAAACTTTTGTGAAAATGTCAAAAACATAGTTTGAAAAGATAATAATCGTTTATAGAATATGCTCAAAACCCATTATTCCAAAAAGGAAGCAAAAAAGATGAGGGGCTGTATCCAAATACTGTATGTGCAATATTGTGTATGCTATATTGACACTAATCAATGGATATATGGATACAACCCCTCATCTTTTTGGGAACAACGATTTTGAGCTTATTCTATAAACGATTATTATCAGACCTTTTCAAACTATTTTTTGAGACTTTTACAAAAGCTGCTCTATACATTTAGCTAACACATTATGCAAATGATATTTTGATTGCATTCGCGCATGCGCAGTGAAACAATTTTTAGTAAAGCAGCTCATTTTTCATCAAGCTTTTATTGTTTTTAGGGTTCCGTACTTAAAAGGTAAAAACGGAACCATTATAAGATCACTCCTGTTTCTGTCTGTCTGTCTGTCACAGCGCTTTTACTCGTCAACTATGCAACGTGGAAAGTTCAAATTGGGGGAAGTAATAAAGACAATTGACCCACATATTTACAGATAAATAAATATTAATAAATATATTAAGGAAAATGTAGAGGGGATAATTAAGTTACTTGAAAAAAAATCTTTTCTTTGTATATCGTGTGGGGTATCGTGTGAAAGCTTCCGTAACGCTGAAAACAAAAATATACTTAATTTAATTTTAAGCATTATATTTCCAAAGTTTTGGTGGAAAATGTAATGAAAAAATATGTCCCCACCCCGTCTAATTCCGAATCTATTGAAACTAAAATTATGAAAAAATTAGAGGTAGTAGACATTAATTTAAACCTTGCAGGAAAATTATAGCGATTACCCCAGGTCATATAATTTTTGAAAAGTTACATTTTTCCATTACACTAAAGTTTCGATTTACGTGCTTCACAAAAAGTGTTGAACAGAGCTGGAGGTACCTATCGTAGCAGAAGTATAAAAGCATTGTTGATCATGAATTTTGGAAAAAAATCGTCGCTAATTAGCCGAGATATTAACCCTTAAAGACACCGACGGTATGGACATATATAATGATAGGGACGGCATACTCTGTGCTCCATCGGCTTTTAAAGCCTAGATAACACATTTTTAAGGATATATTTATGTAATGCAATGTCCAGTAGCAGTATAAAAGCAATAAACGTCAAATTGTTAAAAACAGATTAATTTAATGACAATTAATCCAGACATACTATGGGATCCGTGACTAGTTTCCATTGAGTGGCTCTCTCAATACACCTACTATGTCTTTAAAGGTTAAATAAAAACTTATATGGAATAACAAACATACAGAATAGCTATATTTGCTATTATTTAGGTCCCATATATCTTTGAACTTTCATGGTATATCTATTTACACTATTCTACCTGAAAATACTTGTGAATGGAGAGAGCTACATATATGCAAGTGAGGTAACGGTATAGTGAAATGACTACGCCAGATTTAATGAAAACGACAGCAGCGCCCCCTAGTGGCGAAATTTGGAAGATAGCCACTGCAAATCTAAAACGAAAAGAGATAGAGCAAAATGTCCAGTTAGAAAGTTTTAGAGCATCAATTAATCAGTAGAATACGACATTTGGTTTACATGGATAAGATAAATCTTATCCATGTTTACCCAAAAATGTCTGAAATCGATGCACTCCATTTTGTGTAAACGTTTGAATGGAATAGTCAGAAGTATGAAGAAATACGCACAACTTATGCTATAAATACGCACTTCTCTCAATACATTTTGATAACATCACACACACACACAATTAAAAAGACAAACTGTCTCACAGTTATAAAAAGTTAATTTTCAGTATGTTCGAAAAGTTCGCCATTGCTCACGATACACGTTTGTATTCGTGAAAGTAATTCTCAATGCACATTTCTCAGCATGGAACGTCTATTGCAAGCCTCTTCAGTACGACGACATGAATTTAACCCTATCAAGGGCGGTGGCTAGACGGTCTTGTCACCTAATTTTAATTCCTAAACTGACAAATGGCACCAAGAATATTTTAATAAGATTTAGCTTTCGTAATGAAAGTGCAAATTAGCGGGGTTTTGTTTTCTGTGAAATTCGTTTGAATATTTCAATAATTTCATCAGTTTACGAACAGAATTCTTCTGTCCCTGAAAGTGTTATTCTAAAATTTTAAATGCATTGGAAATTAAATATTTACAGACATTACAGCACAGAATAGGCAAAGTAGAATGGTTGCTTATGGAATTCGGACATTTTTTCGGTATGCAGGCGACGATTTATCTTATCCGTGTGAACCAAATGTCGTTTAGTACTAATTAATCGATGCTCTAAAACTTTCTAATTGGAAAATTTGCTCTACCTCTTTTCGTTTTCCATTTCCAATGGCTATCTTCCAAATTTCGTCAAAGGGTGCTGTTGTCGTTTGCATTTTGTCGGGCATAGACGCTTTACTGTACCGTTACCTCACTTGTACAGCTGCTCCGTTCGCAAATATTTTCAAGTTAAAGTAACTTTCTTTTGCACACTGTATACTATACAGTTATACCCAACCCTACGCTGTATAGTTTTTACAAAGTCTTAGTATTCTTTTAGCAACGGTAATTTCTTAATAATACACTTACTAATTTATATATTATTGTACGGAACCCTCTGTGCGCGAGTAATACTCGCACTTGACCGTTTATTTAATTCTGATTGCAAAGTATTGTGTACAGTGTTGTTGTACTGTTGTAAAAACCAAGCTTTAAATATTAAAGGGATTTAAGGGGTTTAAATACCAGACATTTTCGAAAAGTAATGATCGGAAAATTTAAACAAATATATTTTTTTCATTATATAAGGCAAATATTAGTTTACGAAAATTCTGATATTCTTTCCCTGAGGCATACAAACCATGAATAAATGTTGTATAATTAATTATACTTTTATTCATACTTAATATTGTATAAAATCTATGATTATTTACCCTTTGAGTCTTTTTTTTTATTTTGCCAGTAGTGCTTCGCCAGTAGTGTTTTGCCAGTAGTTTCATATTTTTCAATATGCGTATCACATTCCTAAATCATTTTTCTTTATTTTTATAAATTTGAATTTTTTTCTATTTGTTTCAAATTTATTTTAATTTTTTTATATCTATTCAAATTTATTTGAAATGAAATTATATTTAACTTACAATGATTTATCTGAAATGGAATTATTTAGCATATAAAATGTAGATCATGTGTGAAATAAACCTAGACAATGAAAATGTGACTCTAAAAAGCAGTAAATGTGATATCTTTGATTCCATATTACTTTAAAAATAGCTATATAAGATTTAAAGAAAGAAAAAAGATTTTGCTACATTAATATTAGAATATGGCGCCATACAAAATTAATTTAAAAATATATTTTGGAAAAAAAATTTCCTGAATTCTATTTCCAACATTTTGCTCACTTTCGCTCTTTAATCTTGTTCGGCGGAATTCGATGTAGAACTTCGAGTGAATTAACTAATTTTTTTAATGAATAAATATAAGAAAACTATAATTTCAATCAAGATATTTATAATATCAATTAAGCCTTTGGATTTAGGCTTGTTTGTTTTGTTCTAACGGAAGCTATGAGATTTTAATTTATGAGTTCGGTAGATCATTAGATTATTTTTTTTCTAATGAAATAAATAAAAAAAATATATCAGATTCTTTCACCAATTATTACTATGGAAATCTTCTTCAGTAAGCGATGTCGCTCAGATCGAATTCGCGTGATATTAAACGTGAACGCGTGCAATAATACTGCATCATTTGAACATGAAATTAGAAGCACCGAACAATGATGCAGCAACCTTAGTATAATTCTGCAATATGTATCTTTAAATATCTGATTCAAGTTATGTTTTCATGTATGTAATTTATTTGTAGTATGTTCCATTCTTCTATGAATAGCTGTTCTTGCTTATGTTTTGCGTTATGCAATTTATATGTAGCATGTAATGTTTCCCTCTGAGTGACTCCTCATACTTATGTTTGTAAATGAATTCATAGCATTTTTACCGAGATAAAATCGGACATAATTTCTTTTTCTATTACACACAAATTGCAGAAATTAGTAGTAAAGATTACACTGGCTTCAAAAAAAGTGTATATTTGCCCAGTATGTTTTACAAGCGAAACAGTAGAAAACTGCTGTGATAGTACTTTTGAAAATAACCAGTGCTTTTTTTGAAAATTCAGATTTCTTTCTATCGCTATCTTTAATTTTTTCACGTATACTCACAATTACAATTATATAAAAGTTTTTAGAAAAAGCATTCTGCAAAAGCAAACATTTTAATTTAATATTAAATTTTTAGTTTATGATACTATCTTTAAAATTAATTTAAGTTGAATTTGATATCTATAAGTATAAATATTCAACATACATAACAATGTTTGGTTTATTTACCTTTTTAATTCTTAAATTTTATATCTAAAATGACAATATTTTAGTTTTTTTCTGTTTTGAATGCAGGACAGACGTGTGTTTAGAAACTCGCAAGTTTTTAACAATGGGTATGGAGTTGGGTGTGTCTGCCCACCCACTGACTAAGAACAGGCAGTCTTTTAGCTGTGTTTTTAAAGTAATCCTATTAACCCTCTTGCTGCGTAATTGTTTTATCAAAATAGCTTCAAAAAATGCGTATTTAACTCCTTCGCGACGAGCGTCTTTTAAGAATTTTTATTCTTTTGCCACCAGTTTTTCAAAAAAAAAAAATTTCGTCTGATTCAATCGGGAAATTTCTCCGATTAGATAAGGCAAAATTTAGAATAAAAAAAATAACTGGTGGGAATGATCAAGGAGAGTTAATTGAGGGACAAATACATCCCCGATGAAATCTTGGGTTGCGCAAATTTTGCTACTTTTACGTTGCCCGAGGAACTCTCGGGTTGTGCAGCGAGAGGGTTAAGTAATTTTGAGTAATTCTATTAAAATGTCATAAAGAATAAATCGTATGAGAAAGTGTTTACATAATAGATTTAGTACATCGATGAAAATATTATGTGTTCTGTATCCTTTTAAATATCTAACTGTAAGCGAAGAAGTTCATATCTCATTTGAAAATATATTTAAAAAAATTAGACTATCTTAGCCCTGCTCTAAACATCATAAAATATACATAGTGTGTTTAATAATTGTATCATCCAAAAAGGTAAACAAAACAAACATTGCGTATCAAAAACGAAGTTAAATTATGTGTTTACAGATAAATATTTGTCATCATCCGTCTAACCTAATTCAATATTGATGAATTATAAAAGTTTAACTTCAGAAATCATGTACTTTGAAAGAATTTTAAGATATTACCCGATATTGCTTAAATAAACTTACAAAATTTAGCATGATTATTTAAATTTGTAATGCTTAAAATATGAAAATTCTTTAAATAAAATTATAATTAATATTTTACCTCTAAATGCATTCTTCATTAGAATTCATAAAATTCAATATTTTTATTACTCTATTACACTTTTATTACTTTTAAATCTTCTATAAAATACAGCAGTAATGCATCATTTAACTATCAATATAAATGTACCCCGTTCTTATTGTTTTTTATCTAATTCTGGTTAAAATAAACATTTAGATTAAATCTAAAGACGAATAATTTTATCTAAACTTCGACAGTTGTTACATATTTATCTGCAAACAAACAAGCTTACATAAACTGCATAAAAGAATTAAATTTGAAAATTTGAACTTATTTAAACTTTCTATAAGCATTTTATCCAATAACATAAATACTGTCAAATTCAGCATTTAAATATAAATATTTATGATGATGCATTTAATACAGTTCAACAAAAGTTATGCGTGAATTACGAAATTGAAAACTTGGATACGAAACAGCAAAAACTACTTTGACTCCTATACATTTAGCTTATCCGATAATAAGTAATTTCTCCGCTGGAACATGAAATAGCAAAATATTTGAATGAACATCTTCTTTGAACTTCGTTCAAAGGATAAGAATTTCAAAGGCATTTCAAAAGTATCGAATATTTGAATATTCATCTTAGAGGGAATTAGTTTATTTGGATAAATTCTAAGAAATCACCATTCAGTGTACTTCCGTCTGTTTAATACCATGAAGCATACATTAACGCAATTCCTGTTTAGTTTAGTAGCATAAAATTTTTTTATGCTTAAGTAGAGAAAAAAACATGCAAAGAAAAACTTTTCGATAAACCTTGTGAGTTGCGTTTAGAAGCAATTCTCTGGTTTTTTTTTTTTTTTTCGTTAATTATATAGATGATTTTAAATTAAAGAAAGACGATAATGAAAGTACAAAATTGCATAGTATTTGGGATTTTTCTTATTTATTGAAGATATTTTCAAATGTTTGCTTTAATCAATTAAACAATGCAAGCAATATGTCAAAATGTATACATTTGAATGGAAAATAAATATGAAATACAGCCCATATATATATAGTTCTAAAGTGCCCCTTCAACCGCATAAGTTGTTTTATCTGCTTTTTCCTATTGTTCATATATTAAATTATAAAATGTATGTGGAAATAGTCCTTGTTGGGTTCTTTTTAAGCAAATTTAGTCTTTTATAGGGTTAAAAGTTTATTTTATGCAATATTGCACATGATTTGAATATTGAGTTTTATTTTCTGATTACTGTACTTGCTGGAGATATTCAGTTAAACTGCATTAAAAATAACTCTTAAATGGAATATATGATTGAGGTTTATAGGGTCAATTACGTAAATTATGAACATGCGGTAATTCAGAACATGTGCAAGAACTCTCGTATGAGAGTAGTTGATACTAAAATGGAATAAAAAGGGTTACATCTTCATTGAGCGAATACGAGAGTCCTTGCCCATTTTTATTAGCTGTTGACATCCTTGCTTTCACTTATCAAATTCCTTTATCGTTCAAAGGGACAAACAGTTTTCTAGTCCAGTGAAAATTCTTCGTGTCTATCAGATAAAATCAAGGCCAGTCGGATGTCCTTAAACGGTAATCGTTACGTTATAATTATTCTAATCAATAATTTTTTTGCTCCAAGTCATTTTCAAGAGCCTACAGAACATTGTTTATAATTACCCCGGCGTTTTTGTGATATGGTGTAGTTATAAAAAAAATTTCTGAGTATTCTGTACCATATTAAACCGTATTAAGTCTTATATGAAGTCGTAACAGATTGCACAGTTGAAATTTTAGTTTTTCTCTGGAACTTTTGATGAGAATTGAAAGTTTAGTATACCTAAATCTCAGAAATGAAATAATCAATCACAACTGAACCCCTTAGTTTGTTTAGATATTTTTTTTATTTAAGACAATGGGGACCCTTACTCTCAATTGGCACATGGTTGGTATTGGTATTGAGAACAATAAAAGAAATAGTTTTTAATTCTTTACCAGAAGCAGGCCACATTCGTTTTCTAATTTGCATAAAAAAATTTACTTAAATATTATAATTAATCAATTAATTCGTTTCAATAAAATATGTGGCAGTAAATTTAATTTTTATAAAAAAAGAAAAAAAAAGTTTGTAGCTAATCATTTCTGCAATATCAATTACCCTATGAAGTTTCTGAAATATTATTTAAAGATTGTTTTGAAAGATAAATGGAAACACTGTAGTTTTGCGGGATGACCAATTTATGTTAGCATGCATCCTGAATATTCTATATGATGTGCTGGCCCTAAAGTCATATAAAAAGAATGGGTTTGGGTGGAAGCATACAGACTTGGCTTTGAAAATTTTTGAATTTCGATACTGATAAAAAAAAAATAGTTTTTTTTTTTTTTTTTTTTTTTTATCGCCAGGTGAAGGACATTGTGCAGTTATTTCTGTTTATGTTCTTGTGGTTTTTTCTTGCAGGTTTGAGTGGGCGCACTTCATTCTGAATTCATACAAATTACAATATTTTAAATATAAAAGTAGCTATGTTAAAAATTTTATTATGAATTGAGATATCAAACACAGCCATATCATTTAAATTAGTTTAATTGTAAATTGGCATTTTCTGATCTATTCCGATGAAAATACCATATAAAATGTTAAGTGTAATATTCAATTTCTGATATTTTGAACAACGTGCTTTACAACAAAACGTTATCACAAAATAATAAATATAATAGTTTATTATGGTGAATAATAGTTTATTATAGTTACTAACTGTTATGATACTAGAAAATTTATAAAGTAGCATTGCAAATAAATTACGTGGTAAGACATAATAAAATAACAATTAAAAGAAAACAATAGTTTAATGTAATACAGGAAGGATATTTCATTAAATGTAGCATTCAAGAAAAACATTCTTAAATGAAAGATAGATGACGTAAAATACAGTGCTAATAGAAGTAGATATAGGAAAAAATATATTTTACCAAAAAGTTAGTGATTGATTGCCGTGGAAAATGCTGTGATGTGATTTATGGGTGTACAGATTTAAATTATTTCCTGAAATTTTGTTTTTTAATAAGTGCAATATTACATTTTTGCTATACAGAACAACGTAGATTATAACAATATACTATCGCAAAAACTTCAAAGTAAATTAAATTAAATAGCATATTATGGTGAGTAATAGTTTTTTTTATGTATATAGTTATTAACTGTTATGATACTAGAAATTTATAAAGTGACATTACAAATCAATTAAGGGGTAAAAATAACAGAATAAAATAAAAATAAAACATTACTTTAATGTACCATAGAAGAATATTACTTTAAATGTAGTATTCAACGAAAACTTCCTTTAACACGTTGAATGCCAAGTCTATTGTGTCTGTCATTCCGTTTAGGCCACGAAATAAGACTTCCGCAACAGAATCTATATGTGTCAGTCACTGATGACTGACGCGGCCTAATCGGAACAATCATTGTCAGTCACCGGTGACTGTCGTGGCATTCAACGTGTTAACTTAAGATCGATGACGGAAAATGCAATGTTGATAGAGCTAAAGAAATCACAGTTGGTGTTTCGCCGAAAAGGTTGTGATTGATTGTTGTGGGAAGTGCCAAAATGGGATTTATGGGATGAAAGAATTAGATACTTTACTGCACTCCTTTTTTATGATGATTTACAAAACTTTTAAATAACTGGATATAAAATAAATAAATGGATAATCTCTCAAAATTTCGTAAAACTAAAGTTTCTATATAGTAACTCAAATTTACTCAAAAAAGATCCCTGTGTGTTAATGCATTTTTCAATAATAGAAAAAAAAAGTCGTTAATGCAACATTTTACAGAAATACATTACTTAAAATGTAGCAGCAAAATATCATTGTTCAAGAATTCGCTGACTGAAGTATTTCGATGAAAAATCTAATGATAAAAAATGATTTAATAAAAGGGTTCTTCTGCTGTTTGAGAAATATTTTAATTTTTTTTTCAACTCAAGAAATATTTCAAATTATTGTACATATTAATCAAACAATGTCAACGTAAAGTTTCTAAAACATAAATATTGAATAGTCTAAGTTTATTCAAACAAGAATTATGTATTTTATTGCATGTTTTTCTAAAGAAATGGAGGAAAAGGCATGTTGGTGTAGTATGTGATACAGGAATGAAACAAACGGCACTTATATCGTTCCTGAATTTAAGAAAAATATTTTAAATTAAAAAAAATGTATTTCAAATTATTGTTCATATTAGTCCAAAAATGTCAAAGTTTCTACAATTGAAATAGTCTAAATTCCATCAGAAAAGGATCATGTATGTTAGTGTGTTTTTCTAAAAAAACAGAGGGAAAGGCGTCTTGGTAATATTATATAGAAATGAAAAAAAAAAGCCACTTCTACTGTTTGTGATTTTTTTTAAATTTTTTAAATAAAAAAATACGTTTCAAAATATTGTACATATTAACATATTATTAAAAAAGTGCTAAATAAAGTTCCTACAATTTGAATACTCTAAATTCATTCAAATAAGAATCATGCATGCTAAAGTATTTTTCTAAAGAAATGAAGGAAAAACCTTTTAAATGTAAAGTGCGTTACAAAAGTGCATTACATTTACTAAGGTTTATAAAAAAGTATTTTCGCGATCTGAAGAACGATGAGAGAAGATACAATGTACATGGATCAAAGGAAAATCCACTGAGGAAATCAAATACAGTATTAGATTGAAAGGCTTATGATTGATCATGATGAAAACTATAATTTCATGAATGAGAGATTTAAATTCTTCTCTCAGATCCTGTCTGAAACCCAGAGAATTCGTTAGAAACATTCCGAAAAATAAAAAATAAAAAAATTGATGGGTAATTGTTTTAAATAAATACTTTAGAAGTATTTATTTATAAAATAATTAATTATTAAACAATTTCTTATAATGATAATAAAATGATTTAACTTGAAAGTTAACAGTGCAGTTTCATCTAAAACAAGATTCTACATAATGGCCGCTGACTTTTTAAACTTATACTATATTTCTAAAGCTCTATCTTTTTCTTAATTTATCGAATGTATAAATGTATAATTAATACCTATTTAAGTATAAGTGGAGGGTAAAAAAGGTTCAATTAAATTAAAATGGAAATACACACACACTCACATAAATGCATAGAGAATATTTACATTTTCATCGCGATATTTTCAGCAAAAAATTATAAAAATAATACTCCAACAGCCATCTAAAACTATACGTGTATACGAGATATTTTAAGCTTGAATTATAGAATAATACATTTTTTTTAAACATTAAAAGATGCAGTTTTTAAGCATGATATTTTAAGAATTAATTATGAAATAATACAACTCTACCAAGCATACAAAAATAAAAGTTATACTCGTGAATCATAGAACTTCATCTATGAAAAAGCTACCATTTTCTCTTTGATGAATGGTCTATTGAAAATGCTTATCTCTAGTAACTCAACCGTACCCTCTATAAAATTACAGACAATCCTAAACTAATTAACATAGCACAACATCGGCCCGACATCTAGATAAAAGAAATAATAACAGATAACCAAGCAAAATTTCTCAAACTGTCAATGTCTAACTGTTTAAGCGTATGAAATGCATTTTGATCACTAAACTACACTGAACCATCTGAAAACGTCCGGTTTTTACTTATTATTATTTTTTTCTAGTGAAGATTTATTATTTGTTGGCTTTGTTTGTTTCTGAACTACTATATTTACTAAAAACGAAATTATAAGAAAATAAAACGAATCAAAAAGACTGCTCATAAACGTTTTGCAGTGATATACTGTTACAGTACGCCAGATGATTTAATTTAGCCAGAGTGGTATGGCAGAGTTTTTTTTTTTTCTATGATAACCCTCTGCTGTTGTTCACATTAATTTTTAATGTCATTGTTGCCAATATCATTCACTTTGACATGTCGCTCATGTCATTGTGGTAAAATTTTTTACTTGACTCTGCAAAAATCTACTGTCTATAAGGACGACTATTTTAAAAAATTGTAGCAGTACTGTATACATTAACAACATATTCAAATTTTCCGATGATTGTTTAAATTTTACTTAAGTCAGAGAACAAAAAAGAACAATGTAAGGCAAGCAAAATTACAATTTTTGGACACTCCTGAAATCAATACAAGTTCACAAAACACAGTTAATACCACCTTTATCACCACCACCAACAACAACACTAACAACAAATACAGTCAAATAGTATAACCTCCGTTGCTCGCAGTAGGTTAAAAATCTAACAACAGCAGCATCAGCAACAATAGCAACAACAAGAAGAACAACAACAATAACAACAACACAACGATAGCAACAACAAAAACACCAACAAAATACAAAGGAATTGTATAAATCCTTTGTTGGTGATACATAAAAGGTGATCTTTTTCTCGGTAGATGAAAAGTTCAAAGCAGCTTTTGAATCTCAACAGAAGTACATATGAAGTTATATAAGAGTGATGTTCGTGATATATGACAAAAAGTGATATAAGACAAATATGATATATATCGAAATGCGTTCTTTAATAACGAAGGTGTTTTGTAAATAAATTTTTAACAATTGATGATCTTAAAATTTTATCTAAGACTATTCTATCAGTGTTTTATTCGATTTTTAAGTAAAAAATATTAAACTAAGTGCCCCTTTGTAATACAAAGTTTATCATGTTGTAAAACATACACTAATAGAATAAAAACAATAAAATTGTCTAAAATTCATTTAAAGTATGAATTGTAAATAAAATATGTTTCAAAAAATTCCTAAATAATATAATGTTCGCAAACTGTTGTAACTTTAAAATATTTGAGCAAATATTTTTGAAAAAAATGTTTAATAGAATATATTGTAATTGTCTTGATGTTAAGGGTTTTACTGACATTTTGTTATTTTTCCACGATCCCACATTTTAATATAATTAACAAAGTTACTATTATTTTCTTTTAGCATTTGTTTCCATTTAAATAAATGAAACCCTAATTCTCACAATGTTAAGAAGCAAATTATATATATATATATAAAGAAAAAAAACCTGAAGCTGATGTAATTCGAAACTTGAAGGTCTGAAGAATTAAAAGCCGTGTTTTATCTTTTTCTGGAAAAGCAGATTTCATTTAAGATAAACATCCCCAAAGTAGAATGTTGGAGATAAATTTGATATACATATCCTGCTTCTTTCAATAAAAAGGTGTCTATTCTAAGAGCGCATTCGGGATTTAATTAGAAATTTAACCGTCTTAGTGTAAAAGAAGTAATCCAACAAAAAGAAAGCTAGAGGTGGAATTTTTGTTATTTTCAAAAGTTAACTGGAAACACAAATTGCTAATTAAGTAATTCAAAGACGGTTGCATTTGCTTCTGAAAAATGTATTTATTTCTTAAGAAATGATTGAAAGTATTAATTAGATGATAAAATTTTTGAAGATAATACGATAGGCAGTATTTGAAAATGAACAAATTAATGAAATGAGAAATCTAATGATAAATTTAGAAAAAAAATGTCATCATAAACAATTTATTAAAGAAAATCTGATATACCTTTAAACAAGATGTCGCTAATTTAAGACAAGTAAATGAATATAATTGAAAAGATAACAGTTTTAGAAATTAATTGGAAATAATTTTTAACATTAAATAATTGAAAAGTAAAAAAAAAAAACAAAATCGAAAATTCTTATAATGAAATTTGCATTGAATTCTATTTTTTCAGAACAGATTCTTGTAACTTTTAATTATAATATTTTAATTCCTTGACGTAATATTAAAAACTTTTAGTCATTATATTAATTTATTTTTTAAATTTTGTATTTGTAGATTTTGTATTTTAATAAGATATAAAAAAGAAATACGAATATTATAAATAATCTTTTGAAAATAACTTAAAATAGTTAAACACCGAAAATAGAAATGATGGAAATTTATTATTCATGAAATAAATTTCACATACAAACATAACTGAAGAATGAATATAATATTTTTATTATAATTATATATATATTCATTCAAATTACTCAAAATTTCTTCTGTCCAACAATGAAGAAGTTTCTGCTATGAAAGTGTGCAATTTCGTATGAAATTCTGGTGCTTTCGGGAGCGTTTTAAATCGCATTGATTTTATATATTTCATCGTAATGCATCGTAATTTTAATAGTAATTATTAAATTTAGTTTTCGTGATCACAACCATAAGTAAGACTATGTTCATAAGAAATTTATATTTATTTTTTGAAAAAAATATAAAATTAGTGCAAAGTTTCGTTATTTCCTAAACTTCGAAAACTGTTTTAAAAATCACTGTAAAAATACAGGTTGTCTACAAAGTCTCTTTGCATTTTCAAGCTTTTATTACAAACCCAAATGAACATATATATAGGGCAATTCCACAGAAAATCAACATTTTTTGGGGGGAGGGGATCAAATTTATTGTATGTTTAATTTAACGGTATGATTGGAAAACTTGATATTTTTATATTCTATAGAAAAATCCTAATAAAAAGGCATTGTAAATTACTGTTTACAAACTAAGTTAAGTACCATTATAGTCTTTGTAAAGTCATAATGTTACATCAGTTGCACAATAAAAGTTACGTCAGTTACACGTGTAAATGCCATTTTTTTTCTTTTTTATTATTCAGAAATTAATTAAACAAGTTACTGTTATAATTTCGCCTTACGTAGTGTTCTTGAGAACATTAAATTATTATTATTTTTTTTTTAAACTGGATAGTTTTGATAATTTTTACACTTCAATGAAGGCAGAAAAAATGTTTGTATATTTTATGTTACGTCAGTTACAGAATTTTGAATTGCAATTTTTAGGGCTCAAAGAGAGATTGAAATAATCTACAGGTATTTGTGTATTAAGAACTTAGTAAGACATATTTTAAATTGTGAAAATTTGTTCTAGCTTTATTAGTAAATTGTCTACATAGATTTGAAAACAAAATTTGACGATAAAATGTTACGTCAGTTACGATGGAATTGCCCTATATGTGTGCGAAGGTAGTACAATAATAAGAGTATATGTTTAAGTTTTTTGTGTCAATTAATAAATCTCTGTATGTGCACCATTTGTTGCACGAAGCATGTAAAGACAGAAAATCATCAAAATTTTCTACAAAGCACTTTTTGTTCCGCTTCCTGCTGTATTCAATACTGAGCCGGTCTCCCTGAAATTCTTGTGCCTGCGTCGATCAATTCCTGAACGGCACAAAAAAATGGAGACCGGCTTAGCATTGGATAAAGAAAGAAGTGGAGGAAAATGTACATTAGAGAAAAAAATTGATATTTTTAGTCTTTTACATGCTTCGTGCAACCAATGGTGCACCTATAGAGATTTATTCATTTATGCCAAAAAAAAAAAAAAAAAAAAAAAAAAAACTTAAATCAATACTATTAATATTGTACTGCTTAAATGCATATATTTGTTCATTAGTTCTTGTAATAAAAGCTTAAAATTGTAAATAGACATTGTGGACACACTGTATATCCAAAATCATAAACGTCTACGTATTATCAGTGATATATTTAGAATGAAATTATGCGATTTCTAGTCTTTGATCTTGTGGAGAAAATTTAAAATGTCAATGTAAAGGAAAATAATGGAATTTATTAATCTTTTCTGTCATAAATGTTACCAGAACATAAAGAGAAACTTTCCTTCGTGACTGATGCTATAACGATGGATGTGTGTTAAAATCACTTTTATAAAATAACATGAAATATTAGAATCATTATTTTTAGATTTCCCTTGAGATAAAGTCATTATTTGATTGAAAAAGTTTGTCTCTCAACTACGCACGGCTAATAAATGTCTTAAAATTTGTTGCATGTATTATATAATTAGGTGGTTATAAATTTGTCTTCCACCAGTAAAAAATAAAAATAAATAAAATTTTTTGCCTTATTCATGACAGTAATTTTTCATCAATACGGCGTTTACATAATAAAATTTCTATTCGTTATTACTAGTGGAATTTTGCCCTTTTGTTAATTCGCTCCATTTGTAATCGGATGTTTCATACTTAATGATCTAATAGTTATATCCAGTGTTACTAAATTTGGTGTTTTTTTTAATTTAGAAATAAGGAATTCTAAACCAGAAAGAGGGAATGAATATTTTTGTTTTTTATGATGACAGACATTTCGTAAATAAATGGAAATAAAATTTCTATGAAACGTTTTCTTTTGTAAATTTTGAATTTTTGAGTGAAAAATCTGCCAGATTTTTCTACACTGATAAATATTTTTAACCCATTGTAGCTCGGGATGTCATTCATGTCGATAAATATAGTCCACAAAGTAAACAAATATCATTCACTTTCATGAATATTTATAAGATACTACACATGTGAGAAAATTAAGGACGAAATGTTTTTTCGAATATAACGTCGTGCACATGTTTTCGACGCCGATCGAAATCATACCATAACATCTCTAAGATGTGGAAATATGGGACAAATAATCAAAACATCTAAATAATGCGTTCTGTTGCCTTGTTCGACTTTTATTCTAATTTATCTGCTTCCTCAATTTTTGCACACTAGTGTATAAGTAATAGAAAACAAATATGTTATTTTGTATGTTTTCGCGAAACAGATCATTTTTTTTCTTTAAATAAGTATTTCGGATCATGCTCAAATACATCATGTATTCGAAAGTTATTAAATTTGTAATTTGAATAAAGAAATTTTGCAAATTACTTAAATTAAATATCTAAAAATATTCTAATATTTAATATCTTAATATGTTACCAAATTAAATAACCAAATATTATTTACTTTCATGAGTATATATAAGAAGTTTTATTGCAAGAACTTATAAAAAAAATATATATATACATTGTATATTTTCGTGAAGCACATCTATTTTTTCTTCGATTAATAGTTTTGGATTATGCTTAAAGATATCCTGTATTTTAATAAATTTTAAAATGAAATGCAGAAATTTTGTAAACTGATTAAATCTAGTATTTAAAAATATTATAATATCTAATATTTCAATATATTTCCAAATTAAGTAACTAAATATCATTTAATTCTATGAATATCTGTACGACGTTTCAGTGTAAGTAATAGAAAACAAATGTGTTATCTTGTATATTTGTTTGAAACACATGTATTTTTTCTTTAAAATAAGATTTTTGTATAATGATTAAAGATATCATGTATTTCGAAATTAGTAAATTTATAAATGAAACAGAGATAATTTTATAATTTAATTAAATATAATATCTAAAAATATTATAATATGTAATGTATAAATATATCATACATAATATATAATATAAAATATCGAATGAATCTAAATGATATTGCTTTTTAATTCATCTGGTACTTAGCCAATGATAAGTTGAAAATGATACAGGCACTGTCTTGAAAAGGTTCTAGACATCTATGATGTCTACTCTGTTCTTTCGCCAGGGATAAGTAATCTTCAGTGTTGGTGGCGTCGAAATCTGTCAAAAATGATTCATATTGATAAATGATTGGATTAAGAGTTAACTAAACAATCATAACCTGTGGCACGCTCATCCGTCCACAAATTATTTTTTTTTAAGTGTAAATTCTAGCACTTTCTTTCAACACTAAAATAGACGTTTATTATAAAGTATTTGTAATTACCCTGTTGAAAAAATATTACTCAAAAATGTGTATCGGAAACTACTCGATTTTTTAGGAACAAATGTATCGAGAAAATGGCCCACAATATTACCGTTCTTAAAAAATCACTATTTGACAATACAAATCCCTCATTTATTTTAATGTAGCATTTCTTTAATTAATTAAGAGAATATATGTATTTGAAAATAGCCGCGTATAAAAAAAAAAGGAAAGTGGGCATGTTATGCGTGTGCATTAATTGCTCAAATAATTGCAATCACACGCATTTAAAAATATTTTTTTTCAGTAATTATAAATAGTGTTTCAATATTATTCAATTTTACATATTATAAATTACAAGAGAAATCGCTTAAGAATGTGCGATAAAAAAAAAAAAAAAAATTGTTCTTTTAGTTTAAAGAGTAACGGCCCACTTCAGATTAAGTGACACATATCACTTCAGGTTGATGGATTGAATTCGTGGAATGCTATATGTGTGTCTCATTACATTATTATTATTTCTAATAAAAATTGATTATGGATAGATTAAAAAAAGGAGAGTTTAGAAAAGTGTAACTTGGAAACATTCTCCAAAGAATAGACTGGTGTTTTTTGAGATTTAAAGATTCAGATCTACTACAAGTCGAGAATTTTTTTTAAGTGATTACGTTTTAGTTATTTCTAAATGCCCTCTTTCAAGCAGTGTAGTAACAGTAACGTTAGGTCGTAATCGCCACAAATACATACAGTCACAACTGTGGCTAAGCAGTCAATTTGATACGCAACATTCTGACTGTATGATTGTGAAGTGGCCGTAACTTCTTGACTCTACTTTGAAGTCACCTATTATTTCACCTATTTCACCTAGATTGTGAGTTATATCCACCTCGTCACTAAAATAGACATGCCAACTTGATGGTGATGATCGCAAAATGTAGACATCACTCAACTGTTTTACTAAAGAAATATTAAAAATTATATTGAAATGCGGACGAGAAATTTGAAAAGATCGTTGCGAGAAGGTTTATCATTACCTTTCGAGTATTTTTGCGTGATTGTTATGATATTTAACGATACACTTAAGATATTTTATCACAGTCTTAAGAATATTCTCTAACAAAAAGAAAGTACCGTCTCTCTTATTAATTTCTTTTGTAAATACTTTCAGTTTCGGAACCGTTTCCGAATTCGAACCTCAGAAATAAAAACCTGCAATCAATATTGAAAAAATAACAAAAAACACCCATACTAGACTTCGATCGCAAATGTGTTATGCATAAAAGTCATTTAAAAAATACTGAAATGCCAATGAGATTGTTCTAAAGAAAGCTGCCTTTCGCATAACGGCTTGCGAGTATATTCTGTCTTAAACAAAAGCCAAAGAAATGGTTTCTATTAGTTCTTATTATCTTCAAATAAAACTTAACTAGGACTTCCCTCAGAGGGATTAGTCTGAGCGATATTACTGAGAACATAGATTTAATAATAACATGTGGAAGCAAAGAAAATGACATGTTATATTTAATTGTCCATATACTGCGATAAACTGAAATGATGAAAATAAACGAATCGTAGAATTACAAAATCTTATATATAAATTTGTATACAGTGTTTAAAAAAAGGGGAAATCAAACCATTCAAGACAGCCATGCATGGATATAAAATTGAAAGTACGCAATATATTAAAAGTAAAATAGAAAATGAAACACTAAATTACTTATATCGGAATTTTAACTGTATTAAATGATGTCAAAAGCATAATCAGACGCTCCGCCCCAATTTGAGTAACTTTAAATGACAAATATATGATGTTTAAAAAGAATGGACTATACTTTATATGGTGTGTGCTCCCCCGGAATAGTTAATATTGTACAATATCTGTTTTCCACGGATGCAATAAGGTTGTCGATAACATTTAAGGAATTCTCTCCTCAAAATCTAATATAGTATCAAAGTATCGAATACATCAACAGTGGCATGTAATGCTTCGTTAGAGTGTGTTTTAGATATGCTCGATCGGATTTAAATGATGAGTGTATGCTGGCCACTACATACGCTGTATTGTTTTGTTTTCAAACATATTCTCCATAAGTTGAGCTGTATTTAGCATGTATTAAATAAAAGAAATCGGCAATGATTACAACATAAAGTATGACACAAGATCTGAATATATCGTCTGCATAACTTTTGAGCTGTCAAAGTGTCATTTGAACTAATTTACAAATCCATACATATTTATTCAGGAAATCATACAAGCTAACATACGCCAATATGAGCCCGATTATAAAATTTCACCAGAATAAGTTAATATATAAAAAAGCTACTAATGATAATTGAGAATATGACCTTATGATAAAATGTCTAGAAAAATGAATCGGATAAAAAATTCATATCACATTTAAAACGGCACTTCCCTCTGTTAGTGGCCTTGGCGAGAGAGAGAAAAGCCTAGAGAAGGAACAATTTAACAAGTACTTTCGGGCAACCTACTCACTGTTTCATACAGGTCTTTATTCAATATTTACACAATTTATTTAATGCTAGGTGGGTATCTATCCGTTTTGTTGCATTTAAATCGCATGTTTTGCAGAGGAAATGCAGCATTATGAAATATTTAAAGTTGCTGTACCTAATAATTCCAAATTAATGGTAATTGAGATCGCTTTCCGTTAATTTCATCTTTTTAAATTTTAAATTTTTTAGAAACCATTCATAGAGACAATTGTGTATTTTAAAACTAACCCGAAGCAAAATTTCAAGATTTTGGGCTCAGCAGTAACACAGAAATAAAAAATTTTTGAAAGTTTCTTGTTTTTGCACTGTTTTATATAGCGACATTTTTAAAAATTGTTCTATTGAGAGAATTTACGTCATGATAAATACAGCCATGTCAATTTTTATGTTTATATTCCTAACAATTCCATGTACTTCGTTACTTAGATCATCTTTAGATCTTTTTCCACTTTGTATAGTCTTTTGATTTTTTAGAATTCATTCTACAACGAGCATTTACATCTTATAAATTACTACCATGCCAAAGTTCTAGTTTCTAACCCCAACAGTATCCCAAAAATTTCAGTATTCCAAATAAATCATAGTTTAGAACCTTTCTAGAAATTTTTACGTTTATCCGTCAAATTGAACCTTTTA
Source organism: Maratus speciosus (assembly GCA_963932465.1). Lineage (NCBI taxonomy): Eukaryota > Metazoa > Arthropoda > Arachnida > Araneae > Salticidae > Maratus > Maratus speciosus. Next base: position 297,703,167 of record OZ010799.1, read on the forward strand.
GAGAGCGTTTATTACGAGTATTTACATCTTAAAAGTAACTACCACACCAAATTTAAAGTTTCTAACCCAATTAATATCACAGAAATCGCAATTTTAGAACTTTTTTGCTCCTGCAGCGATGTAGGTTCTTGCACTGACATAAAATAGTCTTTTTTTCGGAGCAGAGATGGCCACCAACATTTTTTTAAGTTGACTATGTAGTTTCAGAGATAACACCTCACAAACGTACAAGCATTAATAATATTATATACTTTATAATATTATAACGCTTTATAATATTAGCATTAGATGTACAGATAAAAAAGCCATTTATCTGTTACAAAATAAAGTGCCGGCGTTGCCCAGAATTTGAAGGATGTTTGTTCTGAAAAATCAATTTTAAAATTTAACGTACAACACAAAACAAACATTACAAAAAGCAGTCGAAATGTTGTATGAATGAATCCTATGAAAACGCTATATAAAAATGTATAAATGTATATAACAGACGCAAAATAATACAGCTATAAATGAACTTATTTCAATTTATAATTGGAGCAATAATGTTAAAATAGGCCAATATTTCCCTAATCGGGTTTTTATCATGCTTCAATACATTTTCACACTCATATGACGTTATACTATATCCACCACGTCCTTTATATTTCCAATATGACGTAATATTTTCCTCTTTCACGTGGAAACCTTGAAATAGAAAAGTTATGAAGTTATATTCACTTTCATTTAAATTCGTCAATCCATTTATTTCATTTTCATATTTCACGTGAATATCTTGCAATAGAAAAGTTATGACGTAATATTCACCTTTTTTAAAAATTCGTCAAACTATTTATTTCATTTTCATTTTTCACGTGGAAATCTTGCAGTAGAAAATTAATTGTTGTAGTAATAATTTTATTGTGTTTTTTAATTGTTGGCAACTGCTATAACGAAAAATGTTTAAATTTGATAAGAAATTGCTGTTAAATTGGTGGTTTTTTATTAATTAAAACTTAACTATAAATTATTTCGATTCCGGATTACTTTAGTTGCCTCGGCCATGTTTTAATACACATGTACGTATCTTTTCACAATTTTGGCTTCCAAATCGTGGATTTTTATAGAATTACAAACAGACAGATAGACAAGTTTTCATTTTTATATATCTCTCTATTCTAAAAAAAGTAACTAACGCTGTCACCGCCGCCGCCGCCGGTTTTGAATTTTTTGTGACCGGAGGTTTTTCTTCGTTAATATTAAGAAAACTATTGCATACAAAAATATGAAAATCGGTGGTATTATAGCGAAATGTTTGATCAACACGCTAATGCATACAGTTTTCAAATCGAAGAATTATTTTAAGAGATATTTAATGCTAAAGTTGGACAAAATCGTCCCATTAAAAAAAATTTATAGGAGCAAAAAATATTTCACGGGAATTTAATCATTTTTAGATCATTTTATTCAATAGAAAATCCCGGTGTGTAGATTTCATTAATTTTTTTTAATTTGACTCATTTTTTGCGGTATTATTTCTATTTTAAATTCAAATATTCAGCATCTTGACTGATATTTTTTACATATTTTAGAAAATGGTATTAATTTAAACTGTTGCCAATTGTATAAACAGCGCAAACAGTAATGTTTGCTTCAAATAAAAAAAATATTTACACGTTACTATTATAAACAGAAAAAAACCTTCAAATTAGAATTAAATACTTAGGTATAAAAAACAGGCACTTATTGGAATTTACGCCATTAAAACTATATTTACATGTGAATTTTGAAAGAGAAAGGATATTGTAAAATAAATTCATTAACATGCATTAGAAGTCTGAAATAGAAGAAATTGCGTCACATTACACTTATTATGCAAAATGAACAAAAAATAGTATTGCAAAACAGTTTAAATTTAAAAATTGCGCGAGACAAAATATTAGAGGTTAAATATTAGATTTTTTCAAAATTTTATTATTTGTCGTTTGATGTGAGGTGTTCAGCTATAAGTATGCAAATTTTCATGTCTCCAACATAATTAGGGGCTGAGTTAGAAAAATTGCTTAAAATACACAAGTTAGATCCCACAGGGTTAAGTATTAGACTTTTTCAAAATTTTATTATTTGCCGTTTGATGTGAGTTGTTTAGCTATAAGTATGCAAAATTTCATGTCTCCAACTTAATTAAGGGCTGAGTTAGAAAAATTGCTTGACATACACAAGTTAGAGCCCAGAGGGTTAAATATGACTTTTTCAAAATTTTATGATTTATCGTGTTATCGCAAGTGTTCAGCTATAAGTATGCAAACTTTCAAATCTGCAACTTAATTAGTGGCTGAGTTAGAAAAATTGCTTAAAATACACAAGTTAGAGCCCAGAGGGTTAAATATTAGACCTTTTTCAAAATTTTATTATTTGCAGTTTGATGTGAGGATTTCAGCTATAAGTAGGCAAAATTTCATGTCTCCAATTTAATTAGGGGCTGAGTTGGAAAAATTGTTTAAAATACATAAGTTAGAGCCCAGAGGGTTAAATATTAGACTTTTTCAAAATTTTATTATTTGTCGTTTGATGTGATGTGTTCAGCTATAAGTATGCAAAATGTCATGCCTCCAACTTAATTAGGGGTTGAGTTAGAAAAATTGCTTAAAATACAGAAGTTAGAGCCCAGAGGGTTAAATAAGACTTTTTCAAAATTTTATGATTTATCGTGTTATCGCAAGTGTTCAGCTATAAGTATGCAAACTTTCATGTCTCCAACTTAATTAGGGGCTGAGTTAGAAAAATTGCTTTAAATACACAAGTTAGAGCCCAGAGGGTTAAATATTAAACCTTTTTCAAAATTTTATTATTTGTCGTTTGATGTGAGATGTTCAGCTATAAGTATGCAAATTTTCAAGTCTTCGACATATATAGTTTCTGAGAACGGGCTCTGTGACAGACGGACAGACAGACAGATAAAGGAGTGAGGCAGGTAGGGTTTCGTTAGATGAACGAAACTCTAAAAACATGCTGCGGATGACTGTAACAACATCCTAAAATTACATTACCATCAGCGATCTACCAATCCCAATTTAGTTTATATTCGTTTCATATATTCTTATTCTTTTGTGTGGCTCTGTAAAATAACTATCAATATTATATACAGTAAAACCTCTGAATAGTGGACACCCCGAGAATGCAGAATTTGTCCTCTATTTAGAGGTGACCGCTACTGAGAGTAAAACATGTACAGTTATTTAAGTGTTGGTAATCAAAAATAGTCCGCTAATCGGGTGTGTCCGCTATGGAGGTTTTATCAGTAAAACCTCTGAATAGCGAACACCTCGGGAGGGCAGAATTTGTCCTCTATTTGGAGGTGTCCGCTACTGAGAGTAAAAAATGTACAGTTATTTACGGGTTGGTAATCGAAAAAATGCCCACTAAATAGAGGTGTCCACTAATCGTGTGTGTCCGTTATGGAGGTTTTACTGCATAATAATATCATACTTTACAAGAAAATTGCATGCTGTATGATAGACAGACAGACATCCAGAGAAAGATAACCTGCCGGAGCAATAAACACTCATGTCTTTTGTTTTAATCATCCACATTCTATGTCATAGAACAGGCCAGATTTTATACAACAGGCTAAAAACGGTAACCGTGGTACGGAGTACTGTATTATTATTTGTTTGCCCACCAAAACTGGTTGCCACGGGTTGTTGCAAGGTTTGTGATCACGTGGTTGAAACTGATCTATTCAATATTAATGCGTGCGTATTTTTTTTTTTTATTATTTGCTCCATGTGTTCAAACCAGTTGTCTACGAAAACATCAACCGGTGAAAGTGACGCACACCAAATTTCTGTGACGTATGCAGATAAATTGTGCTTTTTTTATCAGTTTTTTCTGTATAATTTTTAAACGGTTTGGAACTTATTTTTCACAGTAGGTGCATTCAGTAGGCGACCCTCATAGGTACCTTCTGGTGCAATCAGAAACGAAATCCGACAAATATTTTTTGAGTTATGCTTGACGAAAGGTTTTTATTAGGCTTTTTTTTTAGTAGGACATGGCGTTAATATCCATCGTAGTAGTAATGTGTCCGGACAGTAATATTTCGCTGAGTATTAGCCTTCGCTTCGCTCAGACAATTATGTCCATTTCTAAAATCACACCTGTTTGTCTAGTAGTTACGCTGCTGGCTTATAGATAAAAGTGCGGGATCGAATCCCGATTACGACTACGGCATGCATATTTTAAGTGAGTTCGAATCCAATTTAAACGGAGTTTTCGGTTTGTTTCACTCGTGTGCAAAAGTAGAGCGTGAAACAAACCACCCATCTCATAAATATCCAAAGATATTTTTCAAGCACGCGCAAGGAATGTTAATATAATGTCATATACCACATTTTTCGAATAGCGTAATATGTTCAAAAAGTAGCTTTTTATTTTATTATTATACATTGAAGAAATGAAAACGATTAAGTTAAAATCCAATTTTATTTGCGAAACAAAAAAGTTTTGAAATTATTTTATTCTTTCGCATTTTTTAAAACAAATATATGAAAATTCGAACAATGTTTTACAACCATAAACACATTATATATTTTTTCAACAAACCAATTTATAAACAAACCATAATATATTTTCAAATGCACATTTTTTAAGCGTATTCTCATTGAATTATTGCTAAGAGAAAATAATTAATATATTTCCACTTATTTGGAAAAAACTTCTTTATCTGTGATCAAAGAAGCGCAAATTGAATCTTTGAATTGAAATTTCATTATTTCGAATTTAATTATCTATAACTCCCAACTTCCTTTTCTGGTATAATTCAGTAAATTTGTTTTTATTTCTATATCTGTTTCTGATACTAATTTTAATGACAAAAAAATGTGAGATTTTGTATTTCAAGATGAAAGGAATTGTTGTGCTATGTTTTAATAGAATATACATATATTTAATATAACTAAAAAAATCAGGATGTATTTCTAGTTTATTTATTTGAAAATCTTTACGTGAAGCAAGTTTTTAAAAAATTTCAATATCAATATTCCTGCACCCATAAAATTAAGGAGGCTGGTCACTCAGTTTTGGAATTCTCGTCCGTAATGTTAAGTTTATGGACTTTTGATGCATTCGTATATTTAAAATATCTTCTCGGCAAATTCATATTTTTAACCTCTTTTTTTCTGTTTACTTTTCTTACAGGATGTCTCTTTTTTGCTTAGTTTACAAAATACTTTTAAAATCCATGCTGAATTTAATAGTCTATCTGTTAAAAGCGGACGAACTGTGAGTAAGATTTTAACACTTCATCTAAAATGAAGTCTATACTTTAGAAATATTTTGAGAACTAAAAAAAAAGAGACATCTTCTAGGAAGTGCACACAAAAAATAGAAGTTAAATATTAATTTACCGAGGAAATATTTTAAATGTACGAATGCATCAAATGCACATAGACTTTACATTAGTGAGGGAAAATCGAAAGCTGAGTGACCAGCCTCCTTAATATAAAAAAAAAATGTGTGTACAGATAAATAATTTGCTCCAAATATGTGGACCACACTCTTTAATACGTCTCGTTAATTTTCCAGTTAAAATACCCGTCAATATGCAAAGCTTGTGTCACCAAAATTTGTGCCCGATTGCAGGTGTCACAGTAAAAGTATGCATGAAATGGAATTTATGGAGTATGGATAGTTTTGTAAATTTATTTTTGCTCCATAATAGACGAGCATTCAATATTATACTACGTTTTTTTATTCATAGTATTTCAACAAACATTTATCAAAACTAAAAAAATAAAATGGTTCTAATATTTTTAAAATACGCCAAATTAATCGCCAAGCGGAATCTCGACAAACAGTTTTTTTTCCTCATGCTCAGTACGAAAACTGAATCCAAGACAAAGAGTTTCAGCTGACAGGAAATTCTTCACATTTAACGAGAGACTACTTTGTCTTGCTGAGAAATTGCTACGGCAATCGTGCAATCATTACAGCCCTACCGAATCATTTTGGGATTGACTTACTCAGGTATGTAGTGGAGGGTATACGGGCATATACGCCGGATACCCTCTGGAATTTTTTAAGGAACACCGTATATCCTCTGTTTCCGTGGTGTAGTCGTAAAAAAACAGAGTGTATGCGTTCTAAGCAGAGGGTATACGCTCAAGGCAAAGGGTATATCGTAGTATATATATACTACACCTTTCTTGAGAAACAGAGGGTATACGGTGTTCCTTATACCCCCGTATACCGCCACTACATCTCTGCTCTGTTTCTTAAGAAAGCAATGGTATATGTACACTGGGGTATACCCTCACTGTAAAAAAACTGTCAAATTGACAGGGAAAAACTATCAAATTTGGCGTCAGTAAAAAACAGTTTAATTTACGGAAAAAGCTGTAATTTTTCATTAAAACAGATTTTTTTTTTCTGTAAAAAATACAGATTTGTTCTTCAAAAATCACAAAATTCAGTTTCTTTTACAGAAAAAAACGTTTTTCTTCAAAACAGTTTTTTTTCTGTAAAAAATACAATTATTTTCTGTAAAAATTACAGACATTTTTTACAGTGCTCTTCCTTGAGCGTATACCCTCTGCTTAGAACGTATACTCTTTGTTTTTTTTTTTTTTACGACTACACCACTGGACTTATTTGCCCCACTACAGCTGAGGTGTATCGCTAATCAACATATTATTTTGGATCTCTGTTTTAAAGTTTACGCAGAAGGACCAAAAGACGCACAATAGCCCATATCACAAGTGTCACCATATCATAAGTGCGATATGGTCTGTTCCAGTAAATAACTTTAGCAAATTATCATGATTATTACCTTCGTTTTGAATTCTTTTCAAATAGCAAGCTGTACGGGAATTCAATTTTTATTGTCTTTTATTCTGATGTATTGTATGTATCTCAATATGTGAAATAAAAATAAATTTCGGCTGAAGAGTTATTAAATAATATAATTTTTCATTATCAAAATCCTGTGAAGTACAAAATTTGTAAATGCATCTATTGATATTCTCACTCTCCATTTCTAAATTATTTGTTACATTATTCCCAATAAAAAATTTTGAAAATGAGATAAAGAATACCTTTGAAGTTGTTTATATAAGGAACTTTAAGAATTACTTTATATTTAAAATTGTACACACACACACATATAGTCATATATATAGATATATGTGTGAGTGTGCGGATAGATAATAGAAAGAGAATACTAATTCCCTCCTCACAATAACTTTAATAAAATAAACAAATACGACATGATAAATTGACTCAATTTTAATATATGCTTATGAAATTGTTATAATACAAGAGCAATATATTGCAAACTTGTTGCTCTTTCACACAAGATTTAGGAATCTAGCTACGTAAAAGGTTTATTGAAAAAAGTATAAAATGCACGACATTTTCTATGGAAATTTTTATAAAGCAAACAGATGAAATAAACTAATCTGTGGAATATTACAAAACTCGCCATAAATCATTGAATCAATAATACCGTCTGTGACAAAGACACTTTATTTCTGAAACAGGGTTCCATTGTTAATTTGATGCATAAAATATTTTATATGAAAATTAATAACAATAATATTTTCAAGAGAAGATATTTTGTATATTAAGAATTGAAGATATTTTTCTATGTTAGAGGAGATACAATCTGGAATGCTAGTTATTAAATTAGGAGAACCAAAAATTATTAGAATGAACACATTACGATATAATTCTTTAATAATCTAAAAATCTAAATTATCTTGACAACATAACAAAAAGTCTGGAAAGACTTTTATTTATGGGTTATTTTCCCGAAACAATTTAATCAAAAATCCATACGAGCATCTTTGATGAACCGAAAAAAAAAGTACTATCATTTGATAAAAGTATTTCGTTGTGCCTCATTTTAAACAATCGATACAAGATGTTTAAACAAAAAAATTGAAGGGTAAGAGGGAAAAAAATGATAAAAAATTTCTCCTTCCATTACAACTTTTAAAGATAATATCTCATCGGAAAGGGGGAAAGGCATTTATAAACGCAAAGGAGAAAAAAATAATAAACTCAGAACCATAAGAGGATTAGCAGTCACCAAAAGGGAGGTAAAAAAAGGGATTTTTTTACCTCTCAAAAGGCAAAAATTATAGTCGTGCTTGTTCTAAATGCATAAAAGAGATGCTAAATGCTAAAATGCTTTATAAAAGCAGAAGGAAATATAATTTAGCAAATATGTACATACATCCCTTGAGGTGTTAATGTAATTTTATGTTTTTACAACAAATTTTATGTTTAAAAACACTTTTATTCCTGTTTTAACCCAGAGGCATTAGATGATCGATTTAAAAATAAAAGAACAAAGTTGAAATTAATTACGAATGCAAAAAAAAAAAAAAATTTACAAATAACCCGTGCACTGTAAGAATAAATTGACTAAGTTATTTCTTTCATATTGACATACGAATAGTTTAGTGCTGAAATCTTCAAAAGCAGCTCTTCCTTAGAGTTATTGTATATAATGTCATATTTCCTGCATTTCAGGATCTAGGTAAGAAAATACTGGAAATAGTATTTATTTAGAAAAAAAAATAACCTTCTGATAGTAATATTTGTTGTAGTCATTTGTAAACAGCAGATAAAATAAATTTAGATAAAACCCAAATAGAAAAACAATAGCGGTTATATAGGTAATTTTGAAGTCTAATATGGCATTGAACAGAAATACATCAAATAAAATACCAATATTAGCTGATTATTAGTTTAACATTAAAATATTTTCTTGTTAATAATAGTTATTATAAAAATATTTGCAAAGCATTATAATTAATTTCCATGGAACGCCAATATTTTAGAAATAATGGAATTACTTTTGGGGATAATGAAAATGAATTAGAGATGTATTTTTCGAGAATATTGCAATATTGTTAAAATGCCAGAATTTAAATGTCCCAATATTAGGTCAATAATTCACTCCTATATTGTTAATCGGGCCAAGATATACCAATTTTTCACAAGATGTAGTAAATACAAAAACGTCCACTTAATTACATTTAACTGACAGGAAGGTTTAACTCATAGATATATATATATATACTAGCTAACTTGCCCGGGTACCTAAAAAAACAGCACGAATTGCGAAAAACCTCTGAAAATCACAATAAGATATCGCGAAAAAATTTTAAATCGCTGCACAAATTTCGAAAAGAGAAAAAAAAAATTATATATTGTGCTCGAAGATTGAAAGTTGATTCAACTTCTATCAACGTCTTTCACTAATGTGGAAAATACTACCCACCCGCAATAGATGGGCCGACGAAGATGTTACGATGTTGGGTTGGGCTCGGGGCGATGAAGCTACCGAATGACTCCTAGCTACTTCTAGCTTATTATTACTCTCGGCGGTGGTTGGGGGAGGGCGGGTGGGTCGAACGCCGCGGCGAGCGGCCCATCTTCGTCCGCAACCCTTTATTCTTCTACTCTACTCCGATCTTTTGCGGAAGCAAGATTCCCAGGTACTCAGCCACGTCCCGAATGAAAGACTCTCTAGCGAAAGCCAGATTGAAAAAAAAAATCAAAAATTGAAACCGGACAAATTTAAAAGGGAAATTACACAAATTAAAGACACCGAAATGCGGGAAGGGTTGGGCTCGGGGCGATGAAGCTACCGAACGACTCCGAGCTACTTCTAGCTTATTATTAGTAATATTCTGACATTTGTCTACGTGTATATTTTGTTAAAATATCGTAATTTATAAACTTTTATAAATATTTTCAGAGTTGTGTAAATAATAATAAAAAAAAAAAAAAATTCTCTGCCAGATGCACTGTAAAAAAAATCACTGTAGATTTTACAGAACAAACTCGCTCACAGTTAATGTGCTGTATCTTTCTTTGGCTTCCTGACTATATTAACATGGAAAATACAGTAGTTGCGTAAAATTAACAGCACAATGTGCTGGCAATTTGGACGCATTTTTTTTTACAGCCCAAACTGCTGGCGTCCAAATCGCCAACACATTGTGCTGTTAATTTTACGCAACTACTGTATTTTCCATGTTAATATAGTCAGGAAACCAAAGAAATATACAGCACATTCACTGTGATCGAGTTTGTGCGCGAGATGAACAGTACATTGTACTGTAAAAATGTCGTTTTTTTTTTTACAGTGTGGCTGTAAACAATGGGTCAGGCATCCATTTTGGAGTTCTCTATGCAGTATGTTATGTTATTAAAAAAAATACGCAAGGAACAAATAAAAGCCCTATTGTGAACAGATAAATGAATTTCAACGAAAAAACATGAGTGTCTTCTAGAAGTTCTGCCCCTTTTCAAGAGGAAAAAATTACAGTATCATACCAGTTTTATATGTAAAATTATGAAAAATATACGATAATGGATTTATGTCATTGATTTCTTTTTAGGATTGGCTATATTTCAAAGTGCATTTGTTCCGTATACTCTTGACGAATATTCTTGAGAAAAACATGTAAACTTAAATAATGTAAAACTGGAATATGTAAACAATTAAATTTTCAAAAATTCATACGGTTTCTTACGACTGTAGAATTAAGCTTTACAATTACGGTCTTTTTTACAATTGTGCCAAAAAGTGAAAATTATCCACTGAAAATTACGCACTGTATTTTTTTTTTCAAAAGAGAACACATACTGCCAACTTAAACGTTGAATAAATATTTCACAATTAAATAATTCTTCAAAAATTGATAATAAAGAGGGAAAATTTTAGATTAACCATTTTCCAACGAATACCTCAGATTAAACAAAGAGTTTAATTTTGTGTCATAGAAATTTAACCCTTAAATGCCGGATTTTTCAAAAATCATTGTAATAATGTTTTTCGGCTTTTATTTTTTAAATAAATCATGGGAAAAATACTTTAAAAAATCATATTTTGTTTTCAGTAGGATTTACGGCTAAAAAACTATTTGTTTCTATTCGGCAATACTGGTCTTTAATTGAAAAAATAATTTCCATTGATAAAATTCTATAATGTTAAACACACAAGAATTTCAGGAACTAAAATAAAAAATAAATTTTACTTGCTCACTACAGAACACAATAGGGTGTTTCGCAAGCTTCCAAACAAAACAAAAAGAACATGTAGCAACAATATGAAAAAGAAATATATCTTTATTCTTAAACAGCACAAGTGTTGCCATCTACATGTTGAAAATCGATTTAGTAATATTTTCAGAATGTATTTTATTTGCGACATTAGGCATTATAGCTTCAGTATTATTCTAACAGTATTTTAAACCCTAATTTGCGTATGTTGCCGAAAAGCAACACTCGGCATTTAAGGTTTAAGAGACTAAGATTCGTTTAATTAAGAAAAATATCAGAAAAAGAAAATATAGTATTAAACATTATTTTTCATGAAATACATTTAAAAGAAATATTTTGAGTTAGTCAGAAAAATAATTTATAAGGTTTATGAAGTACAAGAGTCCTACTTGTAAAAATATCTTGATTTTGACGCTTTAACTTTACCGAAAGCTTCAAATGTCTATTCTGATATTTAAAAAATATATTTTTTTATAAGATTTGAGAAAAGTTTTTGTTTTATTAATTGATTTTACTCGTTTTTATTAAAGCTGTTTGATGAAGTGTTTGTTTAAAAGACTACCAAAGTTGTATATCCTGATTGAAAATATTCAAACATTATTTTAAAAAATTCACTTGTCATTTGAAGTTGTGATTCAAAAAACTCATTTGCCATATCTCATCTAAAAGTCAGAAACAAATACATAAATATTTATTGAATAATTTAATACATACATAAAATACATTTTTATAAAGAAATTTTTAATGTTATCTTTTAAAAATACAACAGGTTCTTCAATAAATTTCAAAAAACACATTTTATTTAATTAAAGATTAATATTTTAAATCATTTTTGTAAATTATTACTGAAAGATACGTTTTGGCTAGTAGAAATAAGAGGAATATAAAATAATGTACTGAAAATTAAATTATTAATCACCCTTCCTGACATTCTAAACGCTATATATATTTTAAAAATTGTGAAAATCCGCAATTTCAACTTAACCCTTAAAAGTATGCAAATACATTTTTTAAATATATTTCACCAGAAGAAATGCTTCTTTATTTTAAAATGATGTATTACAATAAAGATATATTATTTATATAAATACATAGCTATGTTGATTTATCTATCTAAATAAAAAATCCTGTTAGGTGCATGATAAAGGAATTTCTAAATAATATATTATGGGAATATTCTTGAGATTTCAGCCATACTTTTAATTGTTAAAAAGCTAAAATTAACTTTTATGAGCTATTCACAATTAGATTTTATTATAAAATAAACTATCTATCATAATTCAGAAGTCACTGTTAATTAACACTCTGGCGCTATTATGTTTTTAGCTTGTAAAAAGTTGTTTAACAAGCGCACTCTACACTAATACTATTTGGGATTTCGTAAAATAAACTCTGTATAACGTTTTTGGCAATATAGTGATAAAAAAATTAAACACAAGCTTTCTCTGCAAAACTAAATGAGAAATCAAGCTGTAATATTTATTTTTATCAAAACTTTCATTTCGTTAACGATAAATAAAATTACCGAAAAGCATGCTTTCAAAAAACACGGACATTTGAAATTTTGTTATGTGCGTAATAGCTTTAGTGTGGAGTTATCGAATTAATATAATTTTTTTACCACTTTAAAAAATGTTCCTTATTTCATCTTTTACATTATGTTTTAGCCATCCATTCTTTTTATTTTCTCCTGTATTTAAAGGAGGAAAGTATTAGATTCCTGAAAAAATGTTACTTCCTGTTTTAGACTGGTTATAATAGACTCATAAAGTATTAATAGTAAAATAGAATACCAACGCGAGATAACGGGTTTTTAAAAATATTAAAAATTTCAGGTAGTTTAAAAATGATACTTATTTCCGAAATGTTGTCACACTAAATTCTGAAATGAACAAAACAATGTATTATAGAAAGACCATATTAACAAAACACGCAGTTATTTTAAATATTATTTGTTGGTTTCTGTTTCAAAGTGAAAATTTTTGTGAAGTCCTTTAAAAGATCCAAATCATCTATAAACAAGCCTATTACCTAGCTGTTATCTGTAGATATAAAATAAACAGGAATTTCATATTACTCTACAAAGTATAATTACTCATATACGCAATGTATCAAAAAGTATCCTAGACTTTCAAATTTTGAAGAAAAAAAAATCAAATTTATCTAACTTTCAAAAACTATATAAAGTTGACGGATGCTATCATAAAACTTCAACAACAATAAAAAAGATTGTCAGATAGCACTTTTTCTGAGTCACATCTCACTATATTCACCTAAAATAAACTTTAACATGCAATTTCTTTCATGATTTTCCCTAGACTTTTCAGTAATATCTTAAAACCAATAACCTATATTTCTTTCAAGTATGAACGCTAGATAAAATGTATCCATATATTGGATTTCAGTAAAACATTCAGTATGTCTAAAAGCTTCCAAGTGTTTTTATAGCCTCTTCTGATTTTAGTGGCGCACCCTAATGCACGTGCAAAGTAAAACTTTAAAATTTTAGATATGTAGTATATATTATTAATACTTTATTTATAAGAAAATGAAATCTTCCTTGAAAGTCATGTATCCCGTTCTAGAAATCATGTTCTGTAAAATTTTTAAAAAGTATGGAAACTATTTTTAACAGTGTCATTCAAGAAAATTAATTCCCAGTAAATATTTGGCACTAATACAAACATAGGGTAACTCTAGGATAGATGGCCATAGTTTTTTTTAAAGATTGAAATAAAAATTCATAGAATGCAAATAAAAGAAATATTAATGCATATTTAAAATTTCAATACATATACTCATCATATTTTTGGCAAAAATTAATTAAATATTGAGAACCAAAAGCGGGAAACAAAATTGAAATTAAAATGGCAGATGGCCATCTCTCCTTCAAGCCGAGGAGAGATGGCCATCCAATACGAGAAAGAAAAAATGAAGTTAAATAGCCAAAAAATAACACATTTCATATAGTTAATCATTAAAAACACATAGCAATTTGTAAAGAGCAGTTCTATGATGGAATATAAGTAAGTAAAAGTCGATTAAACAAAATTTGAAGGATAATTTCAATACTTCACTTTTCGTAAAATCTTACCACATAAAAATGTGGTGAGGTCTTGATAATTTGTACACGTTTCATGGAATCACATCAGGTACCTAATGCATTGTATGCAGACATCCTTTTTGATTGTGATATTATACTGTTCTGCACAACCAACACAGTGATCCTAATTCAATTCTATTGACTCGGAATCAGTAGAATCTGATAATTTTAAATGTATTTCATTTGATTCGCTGCTGGAAATGTCGCTTTTTTTCTCGCGTTAATTTTAGGTTTATTGTGTTAATTTAATTTTTTTAAATCAATTTTATGAGTTTCTGGGATGAAAGTCTGGCATATTTTAAAATTCAATTTAAAAATCAAGTAGTGGCCGTACAGGTGTGCGATTTGACTAAAATGCTTCTCATGATGAAAAGTTTATTTAAGCGATTGAAAATCGATCATAGCTGTCGCCACTTCTCCGTATGTTTTTTTCAAACATTCGTTTTTTTTTTCTGATTTTCAGATTATTTTTGATGCAGTGACGCAGAAATGACGACTCCAATTTCTATTCCTTTTCTCAGTCGTCTTTTCGCTGCCACAGTGTTAAAACTAATCTGAAAATCAGAAAAAAAACATGTTTAAAACCAAACATATGGACAAGAGGTGACACCTATGATCAATTTTTGGAATTAATTATCTCCATCCGCTTGAGGAAAACTTTTCATCGTGAGAAGTATTTCAGACAAACCTCCTGATCCACAATTACTTCATTTTATATTGAATTTCAAAATGCGTCAGGATCTTTCGGGACATAATGTATTACAAATCATAAAAAAAGAAAGATAAAAGTTAAGCCTGTTATGATATATTGTCAAAAATGAAAATAATTAAATCCTTGAGCAGTTAGAGGTATAATAGGCTGAAAATGTGCAAAATTTGGGTTATCGCATAGAAAATACCACTAAAAATGAGCGAAAAAATATTAAAACATGCAAAATGAGCAAAACTCCAGAACTATGAGACCAGATGAGCATGAGTGAATTGCATCCTGATTACAATATGTTGCTATACCAAATCTTCAAATCCAAGGTGATCTTAAAAATGAATAGTATTACTCATGAGGATTGATTGATACATAGTTCTAGGCAGTGAATCACAGAAAAATATTGAAAAAGGGTAAAGCTGCAGACAAAAATGTTTGAATGAGATAAATTATGATGCTGTCATCTATAAGATAAAGTATAAATAAAAAATGTGTACTCACAAACATAAATAAGATGGATCGATATATGTCCTTGAGTATAATTGAGATTTATTTTAATTTATTAATATTAAGTAAATCTACCCAGGTCGAAATGCATGCTGGTATTTGTTTGCTAGACAAGCATTAAGTGCTGTATTCCAGCAAAGTAAAATAGTATAAACTACCATAACACATATACTGGTTCCACCATTATTACCAGCAAGTCATGGTGTGTATTGGAACACTTTACTGATTGGCCAGCATACATATTCCAGCTCATGTTGCTTGAATATGTCGCTGGCCTAGCAGCAACCAAGAGCACCACTTGCTTCTAATTTCTGCTATTCTAGCAGTAATTCACAAGCAACAGATGCTTTTTTCGTTGCTATTCTATCATTACATTTCTACCATCAGTTGATTTTAATTTTTGCTTTTCTAGCACCACTTGCTTCAATTTTTGCTATGCTGGCATTACTTTTCTAGCATCACTTGCTTTTACTTTTAGCTATTCTCCCAGTTAAAAAAAAAAAAAAAAAAAAAAAAAAAAAAAAAAGACTATGGTGCCGCAATCTTTGGAGAATTTCTGAAGTACCTACATTTTTTAGAAGGGGAAACTTATGTCCGGTTTTCTTTTCCCCTGAGAAGGACAGAACTCACTACCTCCGGTTTGGGAACAGAATGCTCTACTTACTTCGCTACTGGGGTCGTGTTTGTAAGTGATTTTAAATGCGGGTAATGAATGAAGAGCTGACTCTGCTGTGTTTTGATAATTTAATAATATAGAAGGTGAATTTATCGATGCTGTTATCCTCCGGGTTTCGATTAATAAGGTTAATTAATATTATGTTTTTTTTCTATGCTTAATGGATAATTAGAATATGGCTTGATTATTATAATTCATTAGTGGAATTTTCTTTGCTTAATGAACGGTTTGAACATGGTCATAATTATTTGTTGCAGAAAAATAAAAGATTTTGAAGTGTATTTAGGATAGAATTTATCAATTTCAGGTGGGAGTTGTGATTTTAAAACTTTAGTTCTTATTGGAGGGGGTGGGGTTCAATTGTACATATTTTCACTTCGATTGTTATGAACTTATTTCTTAAATGTAACAGTCTCCTTGAATTTTGAAATTTAACTGACTAAATTCAGTTTTTGAAAAGCACGGATTTTTTTTTGTATAATTAAAATAATTTAACACTAAGAGGATAAACAGCTAAGAATTTTACGATGGGGGAGTGGAAGGGAGGCGCTTTTTCCAGAAAATCCTTCATGGAAATTAACTTTCAGGGTTTTTTCTATATTTATGAGTTAAAATTTTATCTAAACATGGGGAAGGGCGCTTTTTCCCAATAAGTCCTTTATAGAAATTAATTTTCAGTTTTTTTTCTTTTCGATTTATGTGTTTAGATTTTATCTAAAACGGGTGGACGAAGGCAGTATTGAATTTATGTTGTAGTGGTTGGAAAAGGAAATCTACCGTGTCTGGATTTTGAAATTTAACAAACTAATATATTTCTCCGATTTTAATATACACAGTAAATTTAATCTTTTCGAGAAACATAAAAGAATTAAATACTAAGAGAAAGTGCAGCTACGAATTTTCTTCGAATTCGGATGAGGGGGGGGGGGCAGTGAGATTTTCCCCTTTAAGTCTACCATGGAAATTATTTGTTAATTTTTTTAAGTTGATATGTTAAAAAAATATCTTAAACGTGTTCAAGGGGGAGTGTTTAATTCAGGTGGCGGTGACACAGCCCTCCCCTCTCCCGGCTATTGAAATTTAATAAACAAAATTTTATTTTTCTCCCCTTTTAACGATATAGAAAATTTATAATTTTCAGGTAACCTAAAGTAATTTAACAGTAAGAAGAAGATCCGTTTAAAATTTTCCGTTTGGAGGGAGGGGAGCGGTTACTCTTCTATATCCACTTTGTAAATTAAATTTTAGTTCTGTTTCTTTTGATATTATATGTTAAAAACTGATCTCAAATGGGTGGTTTAAGACAGTATCAAATTAGGAGAGGGCCAGCCCGGATTTTAGATTTTAACAAACAAAATTTTCTTTTTCTGCGTTTTTTAAAGACATACTGCATTTTTCCGAGTAAGTTAGAATATTCAAATTCTAAGAGACAGAAGAAAAAAATTCTTTGTAGGCGGGGGGGGGGGGGGCTCCCCTAGGAGGCTCTCATAGAAGTCAAATCCCTCATAGAAGTTAAATCCTTCATAGAATTAAACCACCCCCATAGAAGTTCATTAAAAAAATAGAAGCTATATTTTACATCTTGCAAAATCGCAATGTACAGTGAAATCTCCATAACGCAAACTCCTGAGTATTCCGTTAAGGGAAGAGGGCTTAGGGGATCCATTAAGACTCCCTCGAATTTCAAATTTAACTACATTTTTTTCTCCGATTTTGAAAAAACAATTCAAATTTAATCTTTTTCTCTTAGCTTAAAATAAAAGAGAAAGTAAGAATTTTCTGTTAGAGGGGGGGGGGGGGGTGAGGACAGAGGTAGAAGAGAGTTATTGCGTCTCCCCGTATTTGAAAAATTAATTTAATTTATAATTAAAATTTCCCTTTGTTCTATTTTTAAAAACATAGTCAAATTTATACTTTTCGAGTAACTAAAAAATAAAATAAAATAAAATAAAAATAAACATTTGACGATGCCAAGCATTAACAAGCGCACAATGCTTCATTTATGTACCTACCTCATAATTTCTGGGAATAGGCTTGTGTAGCAAATTATCACATCTTACTGGCACATAGTACGTCTTGCTGTTTTCTATCAAATTTGGTTGCATAGCATATTATGCTGCCAAGCATAAAAAGCATATAACAGCTAGTATGTTAAGGCACCCACTTCTCCATGCTTTGGAAGAAGCTTAAACAAGAAACAAGCATAAAATGCTAGTACACAGCTTGTCATGCTATTTCTCTCCAAGCTGGCTGCATAGCATATTATGCTGGAAAGCATAAAAAATCATATAATAACACGTTAAGGTTATTACCTACCTCTTCATGTTTTGCAAGAAGCTTAAATAGAAAACAAGCATAAAATGCTTCTCATGCTATTGATGTATGCTATATGGTAAATGACTCTGAAATAAAATTATGTCTTTGAAGGTAAAATTGCCGAAGGTAATATTTCGTTTATATTCCGAAAATGTTTAACATTTGTTTCATAGGCATGCATGTTTTCTCTGTTATAAAATGTATGTTACACGTAAATTTATTTAAATTGTACTGAAGAAAAATTACTCGAACAGTGACGAATTACAAACCTACAGATGTCAAAAATACCAACTTGTGTCATTCACGGAATTGGAAATTAATTTGTACAATATAAAGTGATCTAAATTTATAAAAGTGTACAAATTATAAATAAATAAATCAAAGTAAAAAATAAAAATAAAAATAAGATGAGATTTAGCAACACAATTGATGACAATACTAAGAACGTTGTAGAATAGTTAGACAGCTATCTGCTAAATTTCATACATATGCTAAAAAATACAAATAAATATATTTGTAAAAATATCTTTAAAAAAAATAAGTAACTTTGGTGTATTTGTGACTCATTATAATGCTTTTGACGATGTGATTTAATATTAATCAAAAATCTTTTAAGCTAGAAGTAAACTGAATTTTAATAAAATACATTTACAGAAAAACGATTTCATAGTGATTTTACTTATTAGAAAAATGCAAACATTAAAAATTTTAGAAAAAAACCTGCATATTAAAAGAGAAATTAAAGTATTTGTAACTTACTTTACATATATCTATACTCTAGTAATGTGGATCCCCAAAAATTTCTTACAGTTTATGAAAATATATTCCCTCCCAAAATATACAAGAACTTTAATTCCGTGACTTTACAAAAGGCAGTATTTAAAGGAGACAGCTTGTTTTTTCTTTCGTAATTACTAAATGCATAATAGATGAATCTCAAGAAAATTTAAATTTTCGAGATACATTTGCAATTCAAAAAAGAGTAATTTAGGAAGCTCCAACGAGACAGTTAACATCTGCTTTAAACTTATGCAAATATATTTTTCAATATTTTATGGTAATATGTAAAATTCCTATGTGCTTTTAACTGGAATGCTATCTAGGAATTTTAAATGAAGAACTAAACTTTCTTTGTTTAAAATACTTTTGAATTAAATATTTACTGTATACATACGTGGGGTGGGCAACTGTATTTGTTATTGTCATTTCAATCATAATATCACAGTTTTTGTTGGTGGTCAGTAATGTTTATTTAATGGTTATATATATATATATATATATATATATATATATATATATATATATATATTTCCCTTGAAAAGTTGGTTTATCAGATCAACATTTATGACCCTCGACCCTCAAGTTCGAATTAACTTTAAGATAAAAATTGATGATCTTAACTGAACTTTGTTTTTTTCTGATATGTGATACCCCCAGGGCTCGGCAAAGCTTTGTTTTCGACAAATCCGAATATCAATCCAAAACCATTAAGCCAAGTTAATTTAAGTTCCTCACTGACACCTTCATTCCCTGGTAGAGAAAATGAGAAGTACAAACATAAAATCAACGGACGCGCGAAAAACTTAGGCTTTTATTGTAAAACGATTTTCTAACTATCGCAATGTCACTCGGGATAACGTGCCGGACTTAAATAAAATAATCTTTTCAAAAAAAAAAAAAATATATTAACCGACTTAAAAAAAACACAAAAAAGAATTAAATAATTCTTTAAACTTCTCTAATGACGAAACGTTATCCATTAACTGCACATCGGACATCTTTTATCGGCATAAAAACGTTAAGTTTCATATATAGAATTTAATATCTACCAAACATGGATTTTCTAGAGAATATTTTTTTACAAAAGATTGATTTACATATTTATGATTTAATTTACGAATATATACATATAAAAAGTAATCAATTACTTTTTGAAGTTGGTGCTAACCTATTTTAAGTATAGTAAAATTGTGAATATATTGTAACTATTGCCATGAATAAAGTGATGATGGAAAATGTGATACAAAATTTTAAAAATGCTCTATTTCTTCAGCAAATTATTTTTTTAATCCTTATCGATTGTGAATGTTTGGCACCAACTTCAAAAAGTAATTGATTACTTTTTATATTTCTATATATTCGTAAATTAAATCATAAATATGTAAATTAATCTTTTGTAAAAAATATTCTCTAGAAAATCCATGTTTGGTAGATATTAAATTCTATATATTAAACTTAACGTTTTTATGCCTATACATGATGTCCGATGTGCAGTTAATGGATAACGTTTCGTCATTAGAGAAGTTTAAAGAATTATTTAATTCTTTTTTGTGCTTTTTTTGAAGTCGGTTAATATTTTTTTTTTTTTTTTTTTTTTTTTTTTTTTTTTTTTTTTTTAAGATTATTTTATTTCCTACTTTTTAGTTATTCATACCGTAACATATAATTATCCGGATTGCAACATCTGCTGAATAAGTAAATTATTTGTCAAATAAATTATAATTTACAAAAATTATTTATTAAACAAATCGTTTTTAATAAATTCATTATAATGTCATTAGAAGTATTGATTTTATTAGCGTTTAATACTTATGATATATTTTTAAACAAGTACATTGTATTCACAACAGTCTACATTCATTTATTTATTGATCACATACACCTGACTTGTGTTCTTGACATAAGGGACCCGCTTATAAGTCATCGTTAATATACAAGCACGAAATAGCACAAGGATTTTGAGCTTTGAAGGGAGAGGGGGAGGGGTTCTAGATAGCACAAGAAAATTTACAACACCAGAGAATTGCATCTGGGAACTCCACAAAGAGTGTGCAACAGAGCCAGCGGGAGTTGAACCCGCAGCCCAATTGTGCTTTCAAGCGATTAGTGGTGTGGTGCCTTAACTATTCAGTCACGGTCTACATTCAACAATTATTTTTTGTAGGACTCCGTTATCAAGAAGCAAAATGCAGACTATGTAGCAATATCTGTATTGACTCTTCAAGTATATTGACCAGGACACAGATATATTTTTCGCTGTTAGCGAAATGAGGTTGACCAATCAGAAGCCTGCCTTTTTGCGAACTTGTAATTTTTATAGAGTGTGTCCTTTTAAATTTCAAAAATTCTTATATCAAATAAAACAAAATTTCCTGGCATCCAAAAAGCTGTAGACTTGTCAGGTTTGAAAATGTGGTCCAGGGCCCACCGTGGCTGAGTGTTCAAGGCATCACACCGATAATCGCTTTAGCCCGAAGGGGGCTGCGGGTTCGAATCTCGCTGGCTCCGTTGCACACTCTTTGTGGGGCTCCCGGATGTAATTCTGTGGTGTTGTAAATTTCCTTGTGCTATCTCGTTTCTGTATATTGACGATGACTTATAAGCGGGCGCTTGACGCCAAGCACACAGGTCAAATATATATATTCAATAAACCAATCATGTGGTCCATAATTCTACATTATTCTTTTCCGATAATCTCCATCAATTGTTTCCTCATGTAAGGTGCCTCTATTTGAGAGTGGTGACATACAATGCTCAGACTCTGTTTATACCTACGTGTTTGCCTACACTACGGCAAAACTAAACATTTTCTATTCCAGATCTTGACGATAATCGCTTGGAGAAGTTTGATTAAACGAGTGGCGGACAATTTAACAAGCATTAGTTTGGCAATAATGGCAAGCTCTTCAACATTCATGGCGATAGCTTTTGTCCAGAATCTATCAATCAATAATTTTTTTTCGTATGTCATCATTCTCATACCAATACTCCCGATCCTTAGGCAGTAAAGACATCAGAAATTTGCGTCAATGATTATGTGTTTAGTCTGAATCGGATAACCGAAGACAGTGCTGCTACACATAAGAAGGCACTTTTATGTGTACTGTATATGGATGCACTTTGCAGTGCACCGCTAATGGAAACACTTTGCTGAACTCTGATGTATAAGGCCACTTTGCTATTGAATTATAAGCTTTTTGATACCCACTTCCGATGTCGGTTAGCATCGTTTTAGACATTTGGGTTTTTCCGAATGCGGCATCTTTTCCAAACAAGATCTCACACTTCGGAAAGATACCGCATCCAATAAACTATAAGGTCCATCGATACCTAAGGACATTGAAATTGGGTGTGGAAAAGCTGACAATCCATCAATAAAGTTTACACATCAGAGCGCGGCAAAGTGCTTTAAGAGAAACTTATGTCCAAACTACAGCAAACCTAGGCATTTTCTATTACACAACTACAGCGTCTGGAATATATAGTGTGTAAATCGGCTATACCAGTAATACTTAAAAAAGTGCTAAAATATTGGATCCCTTAAATGTCAATCGATGCTGAAATCCATTAAGTCGATCGCAGCACCATATGCAGGATATTTTTTAAAACTCCAAGACGATTTGGTTACAGCGTCTAGAATATATAGTGTGGAAATCGGTTATCCCCGTAATACTTAAAAAAGTGCTGAAATATTGGATCCCTTAAATGTCAAACGATGCTGAAATCCAATGAGTCGATGACAACGACATCTGCAGGTTATTTTCTAAAACTCCAAGACGATTTGGTGTAGACACTGTAATAATACGATGTTTACTTTGAAATCTGAAAATATATCGCAGATGTCGCTGCGATCGGCACCCTTGATTTCAGTGTCATTGCACATTTAAGGAATACAACTTTTTGGCGTGTTTGGAAAGCAGATTTCTACGCTAAGTATTCTAGACGCTGCAATTAGGTGCAGTTCTAGATGCTGTAAGCATGTTCACAATACCTACTGCACTGTTAAAAATATCGTGAAAAATTACCTCTGTTTTTAAAGACTCTCTATTTTCTGACCAATGAGAACGCTGCATAAACGCCTATGGAGCGTTCTCATTGGCCAGAAAATAGATAGCCTTTAAAAACAGAGGTAATTTTTTACAAAAGTTTTAACAGTGTCGGTTCCGATCATGAACCGTTCCCATTGGTTCCCCACATTCAGATATCTAGAACATATTGACTGACTATCGTCTAGAATACATAGTGTGGAAATCGGCTATTCAAACAGCGCTAAAGTTGTATCCCTTAAATGTGCAATGATGCTGAAATCCAGGGAGCCGATTGTAGCGACATCTGCGATATATTTTCAATGTAAACATCATCGTATTATTACAACGTCTGGACCAAATCGTCTTGGAGTTATAGAAAATATCCTTAAGATGTCGCTGTGATCGTCTCTTTGAATTTCAGCATCGTTTGACATTTAAGGGATCCAATATTTTCACTTTTTTAAGTATTACTGGGATAGCCGATTTCCATACTATACAGGGTGTTTATAAAGTCCCAGGCCCCTTTTTATGTTTAATAACTCATAAAATAATGAAGATATAAACAAATTTATTGCATTTATTGATGGAATAACTCATATATTTTCCTTTTCATGTTTGAATATCTTTACTTTTGTAAATATCGTCTGCTTATTAATTGCATTTTTCTCTCTTCTGTTTTTGGCAACTATTGCAATGTTATGTTTACTTTTGATGTGTTTGTTCTATGTTAATTTTGTATGTGATGTTTTATTCGAGCGGATATTAAGGAGAATGCATACACCACAAGAGAAAGCACAGATTTTATGGTGGTTCATAGAAACAAAATCGATAGTGCAAGCACAGAGAAATTCCAGAAGAAAATACCAAAAAGATCCTCCATCCAAAAGCAGCATCTTGCGGTGGAAAAAGAATTTTCTAGAAACTGGAAGTATCGCAGATAAGAAACGTTCCGGACGTCCCTGCACAAGTGATTTTGATGTTGAGCGTGTCAGAGGGACATTTTTACACAATCCTAGAAGATCTGTGAGATCAGCGGCAAGAGAATTGGATATGCCAATTTCGACGGTGTACAAGGTTATTAAGAAAAAATTAAGACTGCATGCATGCAAAGTTCAAATTGTTCAAGTTTTGGAACCGGACGATAGGCTTATGAGGATGGCCTTCGCAACAGATATGCTAAGGAGAATAGAAGATGATGCTGATTTTCTGAAGCGCATAATGTTCTCCGACGAAGCATCCTTTCATGTTTCTGGCATTGTTTATCGCCATAATGTGCGCATATGGGGATCTGAAAACCCCCAAGAATACCGTGTGGCAGTAAGGGATTCCCCGAAGATTAATGTGTGGTGTGGACTAATGCACGACCGAGTCATTGGGCCTTTATTTTTTACAGAAGAGACGGTCTCATCAGTCGTATACTTAGAAATGTTGGAAAACTTCGTATTTCCACAACTAGAAGAGCTTCAGCCACATGTCATTTTGCAACAAGATGGTGTACCACCTCATTGGGGTACCATTGTTCGTACTTCTTTGAATGACCATTTTCCAGGAAGATGGATTGGACGAGGAGGTCCAATTCCTTGGCCACCCAGATCACCTGGTATAACGCCGTTGGACTTTTTCCTTTGGGGATTTGTAAAGGACAATGTTTACAGGAGGAGAGTGTCGAACATTGATGACTTAAAAGCCAGAATTACAAACGCAATACCCTCTGTGGACGCCGACATGTTTGCCGCTACCTGGCGTGAAATTGACTATCGACTTGATATTTTCCGTGCGACGAAGGGGACACACGTGGAAGTTCATTGACAAGGGTCATGAAACTTTTTGAGTCTATCTGACCATTTATGTTATTAATTTTAATCTATCTTTATTATTTTATGAGTTATTAAACATCAAAATAGGTCCGGGACTTTATAAACACCCTGTATATTCTAGACTCTGTACTTAGAAAATACTAAAATATTGTATTCCTTAAATGTAAAACGATCCTGAAATTCAAAGAATCAATCGGAGCGACATCTGAGGATATTTTCTAAAACTCCAAGAACATTTGGTCTAGATGCTGTTATAATATAATGTTTAAACTGAAATTTGAAAATATAACGCAGATGTCGTTGCGATCGGTTCATTGAATTACAGCATCATTGCACATTTAAGGGATACAATTGTTTAGTGCTGTTTGGATAGCAGATTTCCACACTATTTATTCTAGGCGCTGTAGTTGTGCTCTGATACATGAGAAACTTTAACCCCTTGGGGACGAGCGGCACGTATACGTGCCGCATGAAACGCTCAGAATCCTTGTTTTTTATCACCAGTAAAATTTTTCTGTAAAATTTGCTTTGTTTAATCAGTGCATTATTTCGATTCAAGAAGACACAAATTTCTGTTTTTAAAAAACGGTGTCAAAAGATTAAAAATTTCGCAAAAGGCTCCCGTCCCGAAGTGGTTAAAGGCTGATTTTCAACTTTTCAACACCGACTTCCGATATCAGTTTGTGTCTTTGTGGGCCTTCCGGTTTTGTGGATGACAGAATGGCCGGGATCCAGATAGATTTTTCGCTGTTAGCGAAACGAGATCGACCAATCAGAAGGCTGAATTTTTGCAAACAGCGTAAAGTTCGCAAAACTGCAGTCTTCTGATTGGTCAATCTCGTTTCACTACCAGTGAGAAATCTATATGGATCTCCACCCTTGTCCAGCTAAGTTTTCGCACTTTGAAAGATCTCGTATCTCTGTAAGAGTAACAGTATGAAAGATGAGAGCTTATAAATGGGCGACTGCTTCAAAAAGCATTTGAATTTTAAAGTTTTTATTTTTAAAAAAATTTCTAATCATCAGATTTTCATGAAATTGGAATGGGACCAAATGGGTGACTTACACTCTCAAACAAAAAATAAATTATCAAAATCGGTTCATATTTAAAAAAGTTATGCGTGAACATGGGCAAAACATACATACACGTCGAATTGATAACCTCCTTCTTTTTGAAGTCGGTTAAAAAGACTACGATGTAACAAAAGGACTAGGAAAAGTGACGTCAAACTTCGTTTAATTCTTGGGTATCTACATTGCCGACAACAAAATTCTATTAATATCACTTGATGACAACTGCAAAGTAAATTATAATAATGAAGTTTCGTAAAAGAAGGTCCTAAAACATACACGTATATATGGAGATAGATAGACAGATAGACTGATAGGTATACTACATATTAATATGAGAAATTAGCACATGTAGACATTTTTTAATACGCTCACACAAACGATTAAAAAAAATCACTGAAATGAATTGTAAATGTTATATTTAGATTTTAATTATTGCTGTCGGTGAACTAATATAACTATGAATTTTTATCGATGTCAGTGTTTAAAAATTTTAAATGAAAAAATATCTGAAAACCATTATTTTAAACCTCATTGTAGCATGAATCTTTTTTAAAGAATGAAATAAAATAATTGAAATATATATTGCTTAGATCGTACAGAAAAATATTAGTCTTTCGGAATTCTATAAGACTAAATAGCCTCAATGCAGGTTTTTTTTTATGTTTCACATTATTATTTCACATTATTATTATTTTTTATGTTTCACACTAAAAATGACATTCTACTTTGAAAAAAAAATAATACTTTCTTCATATTTATAATAAAGTGTAAAATTATTAAAAAAAAATCCCAGGCGATTATATATATTCATATATATATGTTTGTGAACAACTTTTAAATTCAATAATTTGTAATCCATAAATCGGATAAAACTTTTAAAACACTGGAACATAATATTATTCATTCTCAATATTTAATGAGTAACTGTACTTTTTATCAGAAATCTTCCGAAAATTTATTAAAAGTATTTTATCAAACAAACTGAATATTTTATTCATAATAAACCAAATGCATATTACATGAGTATAATAAATGCTAATTTTTCAACTGTACTGAACTTTTTGCCTTAAAATATTCAGCTACTTATTTCTTACATTCAGAGAGTATTTTTTTTAACCAAAGTATTATCGTATAAACAATTCTAAGTTACTTTGTAACGGACATAGAATGTAAGTTTTAAAATATTTTTGAACATATATTAATCATGCAAATGAATAATAAAAGGCTTATTTCTTTTTAAATTTTTCTTTAGAATGTGAGAATTTTATCAGTTTTGTTTGATATATTTTTACGCGTTTTTTTTTTTATTTAAGTCTCAACAAATCTTTATCTGGCGTACGAGTATGGCGTACTAATTATAGTACATGTTTATTCATTGTGTATTATTTTGCAATAAGAATTAATTTTGTTTTTATGTGCATTTAATAATGGTAGCATATGCCTATGCATTTGTTACTATCACTTAATTTGTGTTTTGGCAATTAGCAATAATAATAATAATAAAAGTATAATTAATTCACTTTCCACTGTTGGCGAATCTTTTACATTGAGATTAAGGCCTTTCAATATTTGCCATAACTAACTTCCTTTTTGCCTGACATTTTTTTGAAATATCAATTTATATCCTTATATAGATCTATTTTTAATTGTGGAATGTATTTTAAACTTTGATAAGAAGTTGTCAAATTCCTTTCCTCGGTATTTTTTATTTATTCGCATTTAAACATTGTAATATCTATCACGTATCATTATATTTTTGATATTTTATTTATTTAATAAAATACTGAAGGATTTTGTTTTTTACTTACTTAAAGATTCACACTTGGCTTATAACTTCAAATAAATTTATCTATCTAAGAGTTTTCAATTGTACGCACCATTTATTACTCCTTCTAACAAATAATATGCTTAGTAGATCACAGTAATTAAATCCCACCAATAATATAATGCACATGTAAAAATTAATATTGGAATTCACCTAGAATTTTCTCTGAAAACTTTTATTTAGCATTTATCGGAACTTCAACCTTAATGTTGAGATAAAAACTAAGAAACAATCAACCTCTCTTCGTACTTTAATTTTAAATATTTCATACACGTGAAGATCGCCTCATATCTTAAGATTCCTTCACATTACACGAGTTATACTTTTTCTTTCCATATGATATCATATATCAATTAATTAAACCATTGAGTTCATTAAGTTGCATTGTTGAGGATATTTTTTATCCCACATTACTATTTTTTTTTTTTTTTAAACTGAAAGCATAAAATTGTTTATTTAGTTTTTTTTTAGCATCTGATGATGCTGCTACATTTCTGGACTCTTACAAACCCTAATTTAAATTTTATTTCAGGGTTGTTTCTAAAATACTTTGTGCATCCATTCATATAAATTACATATAAAATCCAAATTTTCAAAAATCTATTTAGAGCGTTAATAACAGCCTAATTAAGGTAATTATTGCAAGCTGAAATATATAGAAATGGAACTATAGAACAGAGGATGACAAAAAAACCTAACTGGCTAATTACTTTTGTATTGTGTTATTCTTAATGTATTTATATTTTATTAAGAAAACACTCAAATTAGTTTTATTATAATGGTATTAGGGGGCTCAGCCCCCTGCAAGCTATGCTCACCAACCCCCGTTCAGACACCGCAGAATCTAAAAACACGCTAATCTGATCGGTTTACAAAATATTATAGAAAATTGAATTATACTGAAAAAAGCTATGCAGATCTCCCTGTAAACGGGTTTCCATTCAATTTCCTTTGATTTCAAAAATTTAAGGCCGAATCAGTTGCTGTTAAGACATCCAATGGTTGTTTTCGTGTTTGATTAAAGAGGATCAGTTAAACGTTTGAAAAGAAGCTAAAAATAAAAGGAATTAAGTGTACAGAGTCTTTGTCTCCCGGTATTTTAAAACAATTTCTATAACAATAGCCTAAGTCATGTGACTATCATCTAGAGTTCCGGGCGAACCACTTCGCTTTTTATATTCCTGGTGTCATTTTGGTACTTTAATATTACCCAGTTACAGGTGATAAGTCACCAAATATTATTCTATCGCCATCATTTCATCTATATTATAATAGTCCAAGTCATGTAACTGCCATAAATAAATACGCTCTGATCCCTTCGCTTTTCATATGAAAGTTTGGCCCAGATATCATGTACGGCCCCATTTTGGCGCGATTTTTTTCCGACGCTAATTTGGGGAAAAGATCAACAGCATAAACAACAACAACCAGCTTATCAAATCAAGCAAAATAACGATACTATGGCGCCAGTTAAGTACCCGTTGCGTATATGACATTGGCGTGCCGGAAGTTTTCCATTTCGATTTTTAAAAAAATCAATTCTTTTTTTCGAATAATACTACATAAAAGCATTGTCGCAAAGAATTCTTGGTACTGTTACGCTAGCCGGGTGCAAATCTCGCCAATAACTATTTTTCAACTCGACAGTTAGCATTTCTTTTTATTTTTCGAGTGGTAAATTATAACATTGCTTTGAAGTTGGAATTAAATGTCATCGTTTGTTACCTCATTTAATATTTGGCCAGATGCCATATACGCGCCCGGTTTGGCGAGATTTTTTTTTACAAAAATTTGACGAAATCCTCGTTTTCGAATACCAGTTACATATGTATTTTTGGTACTACTTAGTTATCACGTCGACCAAAAATCTATCACAAAACTATAAGATTAAATGCCAATAATGGGTGATAAATGTCACATTCACTTGACTTTAAGCAAATTACACGTCGTTACGTCATCAAGTGATTTTTATTTCGACGTTTTATTTGTATATTTATTAATGTTATACTATTAGGTAGCTTTCATTACAAAAAGCTACCTATTGCAGCCGTTCGGAGGAAAGCGATTTCAAAAAATGTTTGTATATTTTCATTGATCATGA
This sequence comes from Maratus speciosus, assembly GCA_963932465.1. Taxonomy (NCBI): domain Eukaryota; kingdom Metazoa; phylum Arthropoda; class Arachnida; order Araneae; family Salticidae; genus Maratus; species Maratus speciosus. Next base: position 297,733,152 of record OZ010799.1, read on the forward strand.
CCCCCAGACCCCGAAACCACCCTCCGTTCAAAAGTTGATATATATATATATATATATATATATATATATATCTGACCTTTGTCATACTGTAACTCTCGAATTTATGAACCGATTTGTATGTAATTCGGTATGTACATAGTACATACCAATGTCTCGACCGAGTTCGTTGGCCAGCTTCATCCGCCATTTTGTTTCAAAATGGTGGCCATTTAAAATTTTCATAAAAATTTTAAATTTGAAATATGGTACCAAAGAATTGAATATGGAAAAATATTTTTTTCTTATGTATTTGACCTTTATACAAAGATTCCGGAGCAGTTTTTGTTTCGTGTATATCTTAAAAAATGGCTGAGTTATAGCATTTTGAATTTCTAGCGTGGCTGACATTTTGAAACGTCCTGAATTTTGTCACGCGATAAAAGGCGTATTTATGAACCGATTTGGATGTAACTTTGTTTGTACATAGTACATACCAATGACTCGACCGAGTTCGTTGGCCAGCTTCATCCGCCATCTTGTTTAAAAATGGCAGCCATTTAAATTTTTAAGAAAAATTTAAATTTGAAATGTGATACCAAAAAATTGAAAATTGAAAAAATATTTTTTCTTATGTATTAACCTTGATACAAAGATTCGGGAGCAGTTTTCGTTTCGTCTATATCTCAAAAAATGGCTGAGTTATAGCATTTTGACTTTCTAGCGTGGCTGACATTTTGAAACGTCCTGATATTTGTCACGTGATAACAGGCGTATTTATGAACCGATTTCGATGTACTTTGGTGTGTACATAGTACATACAAATATCTCGACCGAGTTCGTTGGCCAGCTTCATTCGCCATCTTGTTTAAAAATGGCGGCCATTTAAAAAAAATTAAAAAATTTAAAATTTAAAATGAGATACCAAAATATTGGAAAATGAAAAAGATTTTTTTGTATGTGTTTGACCTTAATACAAAGATCCCGGAACAGTTTTTGTTTCGTCTATATCTAAAAAAATGACTGAGTTATAGCGTTTTGAATTTCTATTGTGGCTGACATTTTAAAACGACCTGATTTTTGTCACGCGATAACAAGCGTATTTATGAACCGATTTGGATGTTACTTAGTCTTTACATAGTACATACCAATGTCTCGACCGAGTTCGTTGGCCAGCTTCATTCGCCATCTTGTTTCAAAAGGGTTGCCATTAAAAAAAATTAAATTTAAAATTTAAAATGAGGTATTAAAAAATTTGAAAATGAGAAAGATTTTTTTTATGTGTTTGACCTTGATACAAAGATTCCGGAGCAGATTTTGTTTCTGAAAATTTGTTCTTTTGTTTATATCTTAAAAAAGTCCTTCCGGCCAGTGCCGGGAGGAAGAGGTAGCTTTCATAATCCTTATTTAAAAAAAGCCAACTTATATCATGCAAACACACGAAGCTCAATTTAGTGGAAACCGAATATAGGAGATTCAATACTAATTTTTATCAATATAATGAATGATAATTTCGCGAAATTAGTCAGCTTTATCCAAGCTGCTTTTCTTTAAAGTAACTTATATTTGGCTGCCAAATTCGACAATTTCTTAAAGTGCCTGTCATTTTAAGACAACATGGTGGATGAGGCTAAGCAGTGAACTTTGTCGAGACCTTAGTAATTGCTGTACACATGCTCACTCACATCGGAATCGGTTAATATATAGGAGTGCTGTCGCATGCAAAATATCAGATTTTTCAAAATGTCACCCACAATAGAAATTGAAACTGCTATATCTGAGCCATTTTTTACGGTAAAGACAAACAAAAAATGCTCCTGAATCCTTATGTCAAGATCAAATACTTAAGAAAGAAACCTTTTTCAATTTCTAATTTTTTTGCACCTCACTTTAAATATATATATTTTTTTTAATTTAATGGCCGCCATTTTGAAACAAGATGGCTGATGAATCTGGCCAGCGAACTTGGTCGAGGTGTTGATGTATACTATCCACATGACTTCTTACATCGAAATAGGCGAATACGTGTGTTATCGCGTGACAAATACAAGATCGTTTCAAAATGTTAGCCATGCTAGAAATTCAAAGTGCTATAAATCAACCATTTTTTAAGATATCAACAAAAGAACAAATTTTCAGAAACAAAAACTGCTCCGGAATCTTTGTATCAAGGCCAAACACATAAAAAAATCTTTTTCATTTTCCAATTTTTTAATACCTCATTTTGAATTTTAAATTTAATTTTTTTAAAATGGCAACCCTTTTGAAACAAGATGGCGAATGAAGCTGGCCAACGAACTCGGTCGAGACATTGGTATGTACTATGTACAGACCAAGTTACATCCAAATAGGTTCATAAATACGACTGTTATTGCGTGACAAAAATCAGGTCGTTTTAAAATGTCAGCCACAAGAGAAATTCAAAATGCTATTACTCAGCCATTTTTTTTTTAGATATAGACGAAAGAAAAACTGTTCCGGAATCTTTGTATTAAGGTCAAACACATACAAAAAAATCTTTTTCATTTTCCAATTTTTTGTATCTCATTTAATTTTTTTTATTTTTTTATTTTTTTAAATGGCCGCCATTTTGAAACAAGATGGCGGATGAAGCTGGCCAACGAACTCGGTCGAGATATTTGTATGTACTATGTACACACCAAGGTACATCCAAGTCGGTTCATAAATACGCCTGTTATTACGTGAGAAAAATCAGGACGTTTCAAAATGTCAGCCACGCTAGAAATTCAAAATGCTATAACTCAGCCATTTCTTAAGATATAGACGAAACAAAAACTGCTCCCGAATATTTTTATCAAGGTCAAACACATAAGAAGAAAATATTTTTTCAATTTTCAATTTTTGGTACCACATTTCAAATTTAAATTTTTCTTAAAAATTTAAATGGCCGCCATTTTTAAACAAGATGGTGGGTGAAGCTGGCCAACGAACCCGGTCGAGACATTGGTATGTACTATGTATAAACGAAGTTACATCCAAATCGGTTCATAAATACGCCTTTTATCGTGTGACAAAATTCAGGACGTTTCAAAATGTCAGCCACGCTAGAAATTCAAAATGCTATAACTCAGCCCTTTTTTAAGATATAGACGAAACGAAAACTGCTCCGAAATCTTTGTATAAAGGTCAAATACATAAGAAAAAAATATTTTTCCATTTTTAATTTTTTGGTACCACATTTCAAGTTTTAAATTTTTTAAAAAAATTTAAATGGCCGCCATTTTGAAACAAAACGGCGGATGAAGCTGGCCAACGAACTCGGTCGAGACATTGGTATGTACTATGTACACACCGAATTACATCGAAATGGGTTCATAATTACGGGAGTTACAGTGTGACATAGGTCAGATATATATATATATATATATATATATATATATATATAGCAATTTTGAACGGAGGGTGGTTTCGGGGTCTGGGGGTCATGATCGATGAAAATATACCAAAATTTTTTGAAATCGCTTTCCTCCGAACGGCTGCAATAGGTAGCTTTTTTGTAAAGAAAGCTACCTAAAATGGTTGAATTATAGCACTTTGAATTTCTAGTATGACTAACATTTTGAAACGATCTTGTATTTGTCACGCGATAACACACGTATTCGCCTATTTCCATGTGAGAAAGCATGTGGATAGTATGCATCAACATCTCAACCAAATATAAGTTACTTTAAATAAAAGCAGCTTGGATAAAGCTGACTAATTTCGTGAAATTCTCATTCATAATGATTTAGTATTGATAAAAATTAGTATTGAATCTCCTATATTCGGTTTCCACTAAATTGAGCTTCGTGTGCTTGAATAATATAAGTTGGCTTTTTTAAAATAAGGTATTTGAATGCTACCTCTTCCTCCCGGCACTGGCCGGAAGGACTTTTTTCTTTGTTCTTTCGTTATTTAAAATAAAAATTATGTCAATTTGTATAATTTGGCGAGTGGTTTGGCGATTTATATAATTTGTCGAAATGGGTCGATGGCATAACTAAGTAGTACCGTATTTTTTAATTATTTTCTATTATTTTTTATTTTTAAAGGAAAATAACAAAAAAAATAAACTATAGAACAAAACAATTTATGTAATTTAAAAAAAGAAAATAAAAAATAGACACTTATTATTAAATAAACAACAATAGCCGGGTTACCATGTCAACCAAAATAATGCCATTTTTGCGACAATTAGGTACCCCAGTGCGTATATGACATCTGTGCCTAATATTTTTCTTTTCATTTCGTTTAAAAAAATAAAGAAGTGAAAGCCATTTATTTTAAATGTTTCTGCTTGTATTAAATAAAATTATAATGAAATACAAATTGAATTATGAATAAAAGTTTCATGATACATTTCTTAGCATACATTTAAGGGAGGCCAGACTTCTCGCCAAATTAGTTTAAAATAGTAACCTTTTCTAAAATCTGAAAAAAAATATCTGTTTGATTAAAATTTGAGTTGCCATCATTAGAAAAATGTATATAAAATTAGAAAAAAGTTAATATTTCGGAAACCTATTCGAATTTAAAAATTCTAATACCAGTTTTGAAATTTGCGGATCAATATTGATTTTTGGTGTTAATTTCATCGCAAAGTATTCCTTTTTATAGGAGAAATCACCGTGAAACATAATTAGTTGTTTAATCAGTCGATTCAAAGAATCGTTACATTTCAGGCGTTTTATATATTCGTTTCATATATTCGTCTCATAAATTCGTTTTATTAGGATTTTATATATATAGGGTAGAAATAATGAAATTCTCTTAAATTTTCAGGGTTTTTTTCGTGACATTGATAATATTTTTAACTTTTTAATAATGATAAAAAATTTATTTTCCAAATGTACTCATAACGTGCCTGAACAAACTTTTAAAAATAAAAAAATATATATTCTGTAGGGATGCACAACCTGTGGCCTGCGATGGGTTAAGGTGTGGCCCGCAAATTTCGTCAATTTATAACTGGAAAATTTGTAAATTTCGTCAATTCGCCACGAGAAAAATTGAAAATTTTGTCAACCAGTTAAGAATCGCGAATTTCGGTGATCGAGCGCGGAAAAATCGCGAATTTCGTTGATAGGGTGCGGCAAAATAGCAAATTTTGTCGATGAGACACGGAAAAATCGCGAATTTCATTGATCGGACAAGGAAAAATTGCGAATTTCATTGATCGGGCTCAGAAGAATTGCGAATTTCGTTTAACTGTCACGAAAAAATAGCTAAATTTCGTTTGTCGGGTTCAGAAAAATCGCGAGTTTTGTTGCTCGGGCTAGGAAAAATCGAGAATTTCATTGTTCGGGCACGGAAAAATCGCGAATTTTGTTGGTCAGACACGGAAAATTAGCAAATATCGTTGATTGGGAACGGAAAAATCGTAAATTTTGTTGATGATGCGCGAAAAATTTGCAAATTTTGTTGATCAACAAATGCGAAAATAATCGAAATTGCGAAAGTATCGTGGGTTTCGTCAGTCGCGAGAAACAATTGCGCATTTCATCAATTTACCGAGGGAAAAAATTGTAAATTTCGTCTGTCAGTTATAAACTGCAAATTTCGTCGATCGGGTGCGGAAAAATCACGAATTTTGTACATTAAGAGTGGAAAAATCGCAAATTTCGTTGATGAGCTTCAGAAATATCGTGTGTTTCGCCTGTTTATCACGAGAAAAAATTGCAAATTTCGTTGATTGGGCGCAGAAAAATAGCAAATTTCGTCGATCAGGCGCGTAATATCACAAATTACGCCGATTGGGCAAGGAAAAATTGCAAGTTTTGTAGATCGTGATCCGAAAATTGTGAATTTCGTTTGTCGGGCACGAAAAAAAAATCGCGAATTTTGTCGATGATGCACGGAAAAATTGAAAATTTAGCTGATCAGCTGCGGAAAAATCGTGAGTATCGTCCGTTTATCGCACTAAAAGATCGCGAATTTCGTTAATTTGCCGCGGAAAAAAAATTACAAATTTCGTCAGAGTCAGTCAAGAATCGTGAATTTCATTGATCGCACGCAGAAAATTCACGATTTTCGTCAAACAGAGACGGAAAAATCGCAAATTCGGTTGGTCGGGCATGAAAAATAGCGAATTTCGTCGACCTTTCGCGAAAAAATAGCGAATTTCGTCGACCTTTCGCGAAAAAATAGCGAATTTTTTCGACCGGCTTCGGAAAAATTGCATATTTTGTCGATCAGGCGCAGAAAAATCTCAAATTTCGTTGATCGGACGCAGAAATATCTCAAATTTTGTTGATCGGCTCCTCCTCCCCCATTCGTTCATAAAGTTCAATTTTTTTTCGGCACTAGCCACTTTCATGCCTATTTAACAAATTTCACTTTTAATAAAAGAAAATATACTCCCCGAATAAAATCAAGGAATATTATCACTCCTTGAAAATAATCCTTGCTATATTTCTGTTATATATACAAATGTAAACTGTTGATCTTGCAAACTCTAGTCTTTCCAATTTGGACATGTTGACTGGGTAGGGGAACCTAGAGGGGTAAAACGCCCACCCCTCTGAACCCATATTCTTTATCTGATTATAGGCCAGAGACCACCTCCCCGAAATAAAATTCTCTCCGTGTTACTGATGTGGCCCTCCACAACCCAGACATTTTTCTAAGTGGCCCTTCTCTTAAAAAGGTTGTGCACCCCTATTCTAAAGCAACCTTTGATTTGTCCCCAACTGTAAAAAAATATCGAAAAATAAAGGAACGGTTAAGCTATTGACTTTACGTTTTTGATATATGCTGAATATATTGCTATAGCTGAAATCGCGTCATCTGATATTTATATTAATCATGATTTTAAAATTTAAATAATATTTCAAAGAAAAAGAACGCACGTTCAAATAGCATATGTGAGGGTGGGACTTACGCTGAATTAGATAATGGAAATTTCAAAAGACAGATTAAACCCCTTTTTAAATGGAAGGGATTTTCTAAACGTAACTCTTCAAAAGGAGGAAAATTATGCATTTGCTGGAAATTACATGCTATAGCTTTCAGACGGGAATGAATGCAAAATGCCATAAAAAGAGATTTCTGGTCTGATTCAGTGAAATGTTTCCTTTCAATTGATTTGAGGGAGATTTTGATCTTTTACCGACTTTTCTCCGAGTAAGGTGATAACATATATTTCAATGGCCTTTTTTCTAGTAATTAGAAACATACAGTATTTAGTTTGTTATATGTAGAAGTTATCATTTATTGAAATATCTTTTTTTAATCAGAAAATTCCATTATTCTTGTAATTTTTATTTATATGTTTACTTTATATTGAGTTCCTTTTTTAGAATTTTCAAATAAAACATTTTTTAAAGTATACATGGTGAATCATCGACAATAAATGAATTCGATGCACGCCATAAGTCTAAATTCAAAATGTTATGAATGAAAATATTAAATATATCAAACCTTAAAGAATTTAAGAATCAGGTACGCTTTCAAAATTTTTCGAATGTCTTACACCGTGGTGCAAAGAAACGTAGGTAAACCACCTGTGTAAGCCTTTCTAAAATATTTTAAAATCCAATTTCTATGTTTTCTCCTAAAGAAACTGTGTTAATTAGCCGATAATACGAATTCGATAGAAAATATCTACTCAATATTGCTAAATACACAGATTAAAAAAATAGTAGACAAAAATCCAAATGCAGGAAGTAAAACCATTAAAATAATAATAATAATAATGTTCACAAAATTTAACAGAAACTATATTTTTATAATAAAACACTCATACTACAATATATATTAAAACACGCATACACACATAAATAACGCCTGCATTCAACAGTTAAAGGTACATATAAATATTATACAGACATACAAACAATAAATACAATAAACCCAACTGGACTGAAAACTGGAGTAGATCGATGTAATAGTAAAATCTATTCATCGTTGTCCGGTCATCCAAGGCTATCGTATAGATGGCTGGTGACTTCCCCAACATGGTTTATTAGTGAGAAATTGCAGACTCAGGCATCGGCCAGAGTAGCTCAGTGGTTAGAACAGCAGTCTTGTATACTGTGGTCCCAGGTTCGATTCCTGTCTCTGGCTAATTTTTCACTCCAGTTGGATTTATTGTATTTATTGTTTGTATCTCTGTATAATATTTATATATACCTTTATTTTTTATGTTTAACAATATTTTCCAATTAAAATGATATACTATGGGTACAAATTCATACTTTTGCCATAACAAGAACATAAACGACGAATTTCAGAAAAAAATACTTTTTTTTTTTTTTTTTTTTTTTTTTTTTACAGAATAATTGAATAGTTTGTAAAAATGTTCATTGAAGTATGAAATTTTTATTTTGATGCATTCACAATTAATTAAATAAGTTTCCTCAAAAATCAGAAGAGTTATTCCCGCAAAACCACCAGTCTTAATGTTTCCCTTAGTTTAAAGTTTTTTTTTTTTCAGAAAATAGAATGGGATGCAAACTATACATCTTTTAGCACAAAGTTTATTTAAAATGTTATATTATTTATCGTGAAAGCATATCCTGAATGTAATGCGAATGCCTTTATTTACATAATTTATGGGCGTTTTACAAATTGTAAAAAAAATTCCTCGAGAAATTTCGAGAAATTATGATTTTAAACGTAAATGCAAATATTGCTGTAGTTAAAATAATAAAACACGGTCCCCCAAAAGAACGCTGCTGAAATATTGAAAAAAAAAATACAAAATAATTCTAAAAACGTAATTATTTGCCAGAAACTGCATTAGTTTTTTAAATAGTCCTTGTCTACCTTCTAGATATGCATGCGGTTCAGAAACATTCGTTTCAGTATTTCATTTTACTGTATATTCATTAAAAAATCATTTCGTTATTCAATTAATCGTTGAATCGGATAATACATACACAGGGCTGCGACGGGCGACTATTTTTATATTCCGTTTGCACCACTATTTTAAAAAAAATACATTTTGTAGTATATTTCCCTTGCAAATGTTGTCAAAGCATTTCTAAAAGATTTTTGTTTTGAAAATGTGGTGCGACAGAGATTTAAAAAATAGTTGCCTGCGGTAGACCTGCATACAGTTTATTAGAGTATTCACAAGAGGGTCGTTCCACTTCTTTGAACTATTTGTTGTTAGAAAAATAGCGTAACAACACTCTTCCTTAAAAAAAAAACTTTGACGTACACAAACGTGTGCGTTTAAAGACATTATTCTGAACGGCATTTCTAACCCCACGCTGCTCCAATTTAGCAGTTAAAAGGGCTCAGGGCTTGATCGATAACGGAAAACATGTAAACAGAGCTTTCGCTTCGAGTCCGTATAAAAACAGAAGTATTCAATGTAACTAATTTAAACTTTCTGATATTTTTAAAGCATTTTTGTAGTCTTATAAAATTATAAAATGAAGTACTTCAATGTAATAAAACAAAAAATATTGCAATATTTATGTAACACAATTTTCGGAAAATTTTTTATGTGTCATATCACCATCCGTAAGATATCTTAATGTTAAATTGACATAATAACCTAATTTTTGCTTTACAATGATCATGAAACTTTACTCTGTGGAAGGAATTAAGGATATAACTATCACTCAAAGGAAACCTTATTAAAAAAAACTCTCAAATTTGAAAATTTAAAAAACCCTAAAAAATACAACTTTTTTTTCATTAAAAATACACAAAATATTAAACTATCTAAAATATATTAATTCATTCTATAGATAATGATATTATGTGCATGGAAAAAAAAAAAAAAAAAAAAAAAAAAAAAAAAAAAAAAAAAGCCATCCCATCAAATAGATTTTTTTTTTTTTTTTTTTTTTAATCTTACGGATAGTCATCAAAAATCAAGTTTTGAGAAAACGCGACTTAAAGTTGCAATTAAATGGGTACGGCTTTGTAACGATTGTTACATGAATGCTTATAACTCCGTTAAAAATGCAAATATTTTTATTTGGTTTTTTGCTATGTGTTCAGAATTAATTAAATAATAAAATAGATACTAAAAGGAAAATCGATTTTTTAAAAATTTTCAAGCTCTGAGATACACTGTAACAAAAAGACAGATCGTTATTAATGTAGAATAATATAATATAACCAGGACTGAAAATATACAATGACTGTTGCGAGTTACGGAAAATTTCGAACTGCGTTCTTCATCTTTACAAACCTCAGAAATAAATATATTTTCGAGATTTAAAGAATCATATGTTTATTTTATAAAAAGAAAAAAGGTTTATTTTGCTGCAACTAATTTTCGAGAACATTTCCGAATTGCTTTTATAGTGTAATTATCAGTTTTATGATCCCGAGACATAGGTTTTTATCAATTGTTAAGTAAACATTTTCATCTTCTACAAACTTGTTTTGCAGACAAACATGATAATTTTGCAGCATTAATATTAACAATTAAATTAGTATTATTTTATTACTCTTGCGTACATAAATTCAATTACACAGCGGAAAAAGTTCAATTGAGAATTATTAATATTACTGTTCTAATAGCCGATATTCGGGCTTTAGAAACCTGCTCGGAAATGTTTCCTAAAACCAGCGGAAGGAAAATGTAATTTGTTTGTATACAGAATTCTTTGAAACTCGAAAATACCTTAGTTTCTAGTGTTGCTAAGGATAAAAATCTTTTTTGGGAATCATGGATATATTGGAGTGATTATTGTATATATTCGTTGTATTTATTGTATATGATACATGATTCATGTTTGTATTATATTTTCTTATACTAAGGCATATTTGTCTATGTTTACAGTGTACCAGACTGCAGTGTTGAACTATTCGTTTTCAAAAGGACCTTCCATTTATTATAATACATTATGGATTATTTAAATTCCCACCTATAGCTTATTTGAGACATTCTGTACCGTTACAGTATCAATACATTTGTTATTTTCAATAAAGTAGAGAGTTTTATATCGTAACAATGCTTATAAAACACTCTGCACATTTGATTCTATATAAAAAAGTAAAAATGCGTCGTACAACCAATAAAAAATTATGATATTTTTTGCACTGTTTTATTTTACTCAACTTATATTTTATATGTAAAAATTGAATTTCGTAATCGTTTTTAAAATTTATGCACAAAGGTAAATTTTTGGTGACGATACAGCATTTTAATATTTTTAGAACTTCATTAATTTTAATAACATATTTTTAAGACATTTTTGCGTTAGTCCACTACATATGACAAAAAGCCAAATATGCATCAAATACGTTCACCAAAACAGATTAACTGACAGTGAAACTGGAATAAGGAAATATTGTAAACACTGAAATTTATAAAATTACATCAAAATAAAAAATAAAATGTGTAATAAATAAAAACACGCACTTATATCAATTAACATTTTAATTTTAAATAAAATATGGTACTACGCTCATAAAACGATTTCTAAGCGCCGAATAACTAGGTTAGATAATTCTTTTTTTCTTTCCTGTTGGAATTTCTTAAAAAAGAACCAAATTATATATTTTTAATCAATTCACTAGCTTGTGTTTTCTAACAAGCGTGAAAAAAGCAGTAAGATTTCCATGATCGGGTTTAGTGTACACACCAAATTACTGTCTTATGAGGGAATTTTTTTGGAAAATCGATGAAAATCAGTCAAAAAATTGAGCACTAAAAATGAGCATTAAATGCATACAAAAGAGTGGATCGGAGAGAGGAAATCGGAGATAACTTCATTTTAATGGACGATAACTGCAGGCCACATCGTGCAAACCTGGTGGAGGATTTCCTTTTCGAGGAAGGAATCGTTCGAATGGAATGGCCAGCGTGTTCTCCAGACAGGAATCCAATCGAGCACGTTTGGGACGCTCTAGGAAGACGAGTTTCTGGCCGCCAACAACCCCCACAAACTCTCCAAGAACTGGAAAGAGCTCTTATGGAAGAGTGGGGCAGAATACCCCAACTCGTCATTAATAGCCTCATTGAGTCCATGCCTCAAAGGTGTTCAACGTTGCTGGCCGCCCATGGAAACCATACCCCCTACTGAAAATGATTTTCTTTGAAGAAAACACCTTTTCTTATTCTTTTTTTCTCATATGCACAAATTGTGTTTTTTTCCTTTAGTACACAAATGCGCAATAAAAAGCATTTTTTTCTGCCAAACATGTGTAATTTATTCTCATATAACCTACTATGTCTGTCAACCATGTATCAATCAGCTAAACAGTTTACCAGATACAAAATCCACCTAAAACTGCAATATCCTTTAATTGTTTTGAGCAGTGTATATTTGAAGTCTTTTATTTAAACAAATATTTTTTAAATTAATTTTTATCTTAATAAATTTTACATTTGTTACAAGCAGCTCTGTAGGAAAATTTCTTGAAATACGTTTTAGCAAATTTTAATTTTTTCATTTGTAAAGAAACTTTGACATAATTCGCACAGCAAAAGTGTCAAATTACAGCCTTTATTTGCATATATAAACAAGTGATTTATTTATTATTTTAAAAATATGTTGATTTACATTTTAAGTAGTTATTTTAGATATATAAAATAAGTCGTATCAATTTTAAGTCTTTGCGTACATGCAAAGCACTTAACTCAGGCAATTTTTTTTTTACCGAATAGGTTTTTCATGTTGCAATTACAAATATTTATAACAATATACATCGTTCAAAATATTGTGATAGTTTTAATCAACATTTGATGCTGCAGTAGTGATAACCATAAAATGATAAAACCTTGTTCCAACATCTGTAGGTCCCTTTTAACAATATCTCGAAATGTTGGAACGAGATTTCAACATATTATGTTTAGAGCTACTGCAGCACCAAAAGTTGGTTCAAAACAGCACAAAAGTTTTAATAATATAATTTTGTTCAAGAGACGTAAAACAAACCATTTCCAGACAATATCTGCAAATTTTTCGATTCTTGATACATAATCTTCCTGAATGGCAAACTCTAAACTTTTTTTTTTTTAAATAACACAACACAAAGGATAGAGTTAAAGGAAATATAAAAAAGTTTATTTAAATTTATTTTTTCAAAGAGTAATACAGCGGATATTCCTTTATTAGGAGACACCCATCAAAAATACATATAATTACAATATAACGTACTTAATCCAAATCCACATGTTAAAAACTTTTTTTTTTTTTCAAAATCCTTCAATATTATTGCACTTTATATTTTTATACAAATGATGGAAAAGATTTCCGATAATTATAAAAGGATGTATAAATTCAAAATGACGCTATAGAAATAAATGCTTCTTATTTTAAAAGCACGTTTCATTTTTCGGTGGAAGATTTATATTAGTTGAACCTACCAATTTAAATACCATTATTATTAGCATCATTAAAACTACTTCGAAATGAATACAAACATTTATTTTTGTTTTAGTACGTCAAAAATGCAATTTTGATAAATAAAATGTTACTTTCAACTTTATGTACATCACAAATAATTCATTAGCAGTATATTAGAAAGGTATTTCCACTAATCTTACACATACTTATCCATTTTAGACACATTCCAGCAAACAAGAAAGAATCAAATTTCTCAAAATGAAATTGAATACCCTTCAAAGCAACACCTAAAATACATAAAATATCTTTCGCTATAACTTTCTTACTTTCAACTTAATTCAGTTTTGAAATTATAAAAATTTGTCTTTTAGAAATTGCCTACAAATGAAATATTTGAATACAGACAAAGTGTATTTGTAATTCACAACTGTTATTTAAAGTGCTCTTAAATTTAAATTTTTAACAGACAAGTTTTCTAATCTAAATGGAAAATAATGAAAAAAAAAAAAAAAACAGGTAACTACTGTTAGTTAAATGCAGCATGAATCATGTTATATGTCATACAGAAAAGTACAAGTATGCAGAATACTTTGAATTGTCAATATCGACCGTTCTACAACAGAGAGGGTTATTTTTTGTTATTCAAGATGAAACAAAAGATACGAAGAATGCAAAATACGTGTATATTACATTTAAATAAACATGTGGAGGAAGATCTGCGATAAAAATCAGCAGGAACAATCTTTAATTTCTACTCCCATTAAACCTATTTATTCATGCATAGCTTCATATCTGATCCGGTAAATGTTGGAAATGCGATCATTAGTAGAATAGAAACGGGAACAAATGAGAACCTTGAATAAATTAAAGAACATAATTCTTAGTATTTTACAGAGAATAGAAGATAAATGCCATTTTAAGTAATAGGAATTCAATGTATCTTATTATGGATTTTAAAAATTGTAATTTTCTGAAAATTTTCCGTGATTCTTTTACTCTTAATATAAATTGTTTCATCATATCTCATCTAACTTTCATATATGATCAAGTAAATGATGGAAATGAGATACATTGCTAGTGCATAGAAAGGAAAAATGATATTCGCTAAATAAATTAACCCGAGAGTAGTCGCTTCTTTTTACCAACTGAAAAGAAGGGTTATGTGTTTCACGCGTATCTGTGTATGTAGATTTTTTTATACCCTCAAAACATCCCAACGGCTGGATATATATATATATTAAAAAAAAAAAAAATCAATTCGTTTTAACGGCTCGATGGTTATATGCTAGGTTTTGTTTTTATAAATTCAAAATGTAGGCCGTAAAATACAAAAGTCCTTCCGGCCAGTGCCGGGAGGAAGAGGTAGCTTTCAAATACCTTATTTTAAAAAAGCCAACTTATATTATTCAAACACACGAAGCTCAATTTAGTGGAAACCGAATATAGGAGATTCAATACTAATTTTTATAAATACTAAATCATTATGAATGAGAATTTCACGAAATTAGTCAGCTTTATCCAAGCTGCTTTTATTTAAAGTAACTTATATTTGGCTGAGATGTTGATGTATACTATCCACATGCTTTCTCACATGGAAATAGGCGAATACGTGTGTTATCGCGTGACAAATACAAGACCGTTTCAAAATGTTAGCCATACTAGAAATTCAAAGTGCTATAATTCAACCATTTTTTAAGATATAAACAAAAGAACAAATTTTCAGAAACAAAATCTGCTCCGGAATCTTTGTATCAAGGCCAAACACATAAAAAAATCTTTTTCATTTTCCAATTTTTTAATACCTCATTTTAAATTTTAAATTTAATTTTTTTTAATGGCAACCCTTTTGAAACAATATGGCGAATAAAGCTGGCCAACGAACTCCGTCGAGACATTGGTATGTACTATGTACAGACCAAGTAACATCCAAATCGGCTCATAAATACGCTTGTTATCGCGTGACAAAAATCAGGTCGTTTTAAAATGTCAGCCACAATAGAAATTCAAAACGCTATAACTCAGCCATTTTTTTAGATATAGACGAAACAAAAACTGTTCCGGGATCTTTGTATTAAGGTCAAACACATACAAAAAAAATCTTTTTCATTTTCTAATATTTTGATATCACATTTAAAATTTTAATTTTTTTAATTTTTTTTAAATGGCCGCCATTTTGAAACAAGATGGCGGATAAAGCTGGCCAACGAACTCGGTCGAGATATTTGTATGTACTATGTACACACCAAAGTACATCCAAATCGGTTCATAAATACGCCTGTTATCACGTGACAAATATCAGGACGTTTCAAAATGTCAGCCACGCTAGAAATTCAAAATGCTATAACTCAGCCATTTTGTGAGATATAGACGAAACAAAAACTGCTCCCGAATCTTTGTATCAAGGTCAAATACATAAAAAAAAAATATTTTTTCAATTTTCAATTTTTTGGTACCACATTTCAAATTTAAATTTTTCTTAAAAATTTAAATGGCTGCCATTTTTAAACAAGATGGCGGATGAAGCTGGCCAACGAACTCGGTCGAGACATTGGTATGTACTATGTACAAACGAAGTTACATCCAAATCGGTTCATAAATACGCCTTTTATCGCGTGACAAAATTCAGGACGTTTCAAAATGTCAGCCACGCTAGAAATTCAAAATGCTATAACTCAGCCATTTTTTAAGATATAGACGAAACAAAAACTGCTCCGGAATCTTTGTATAAAGGTCAAATACATAAGAAAAAAATATTTTTCCATTTTTAATTCTTTGGTACCACATTTCAAATTTAAAATTTTTAAGAAAATTTTAAATGGCCGCCATTTTAAAACAAAATGGCGGATGAAGCTGGCCAACGAACTCGGTCGAGACATTGGTATGTACTATGTACATACCGAATTACATCCAAATCGGTTCATAAATTCGAGAGTTACAGTGTGACAAATGTCAGATATATATATATATATATGGATATATATATATATATATATATAT
This sequence comes from Maratus speciosus, assembly GCA_963932465.1. Lineage (NCBI taxonomy): Eukaryota > Metazoa > Arthropoda > Arachnida > Araneae > Salticidae > Maratus > Maratus speciosus. Next base: position 297,749,384 of record OZ010799.1, read on the forward strand.
ATATATATATATCAACTTTTGAACGGAGGGTGGTTTCGGGTTCTGGGGGTCATGATCGATGAAAATATACCAAAATTTTTTGAAATCGCTTTCCTCCGAACGGCTGCAATAGGTAGCTTTTTGTAATGAAAGCTACCTAAAATGGCGGTACAGACGAAAACAAAATTACGCACCCTATTGAGTGGTATATCATTGGATAGATCTTTCAAAATGAAGACGATGTTTCATTGACTATTTTACAGTCAGAAGCTCCGTTAAAATATTATACAACCTGGATGTTGTGTATGTAGGATCACAAGCTTTACTGGAATTCTAACCATCATAGACATCTATAGACCTCACCATAATAGTGTTTATAGATAAGAACTTAACAATTAAATACAACTTAAAAGTCATCAATACAAGTAAATAAAAAAATAGGTAAGTAATATAAACAAGTAATATAAAAAAAATTAAGTCAATTCTTACTTAGGTCAATAAGATAATTTTTTCTCTCCCATTCTTCTTAACCTTTTGAGTGGCGTTTCAAATGCCTTCATCAAGAAGAGGGCTCTCTCCATCTTAAAATACCTTGATCAAGAAGAGGGCTCTCTCGATTATTGAAAATTAATTAATTTAATTTAATTAATTAATCAATATTTGAAGAAAACTGGATTATCATCAAGTGTCATCCACTATAAGTTAAAAAAAATTATTTGAGCTTCATTGGATGAATAATAAGTATTTTATTAACGATTGAAAATTTGAACAAGATATATATAGCGATAGTGTGAGCTATTACTTGGAATTGAAAAAAATAGTTTCACATTGATGAGAACGTTTTCTTTTTATTTTTTCCAATTTAATTGTTTATTTCAGAATTTATTGGTCGGGTGCTCGGTCCCCTGCATACAGAAAAGAGTAAAATAAGAAACATTTATTACATAATATTCGAATATTACAATTCAATAAAGTTATAAATTTGCAGTTTACTTAAATTATACATTTTATTCATGAGACTTGGAATAATGGGAAATAGTAAAAATGAACTGATATTAGGGATCGTTGCTTAGACTTTTCCATCAATTTCAACTTTGATTGTAAAAATGTATCCGAAGAAAACACAGAGATATCATGTTAATTCACTATTGTGTAGTAGGAACATTTAAAGTCAGCTACATGGTAGTTCTCTATTATATTTGTAAGTGGGTATGAGTTAGGAGAAGATAACTTACACGGGCTTCAAAAAGACCGACACGTGACTACTGAAGGGTTAAATCACAGAATTCGCGGTATTTTACAGAGAATAGAAGATAAATGGCATTTTAAGTAATATGAAATCAATATGTGTTGTTATGAGTTTTAGAAATTAGTATTTTTCTGAAATTATTAAGAAATTTGTTTTTTAAATCTTAATGTAAAATGTTTCATCATATCTGATTCGAAAATGTAGGAAATGAGATTCATTAGTAATACAGAGAAGGGAACAAATGAGAATTAATAGTAGTATAGAGAAGGAGACAAATGAGACTTATTAGTAGTGCAAAGAAGGGAACAAACTAGCAACCCAAAATAAATAAAAGCACATAATTTGTGGTATTTTACGGAGAATAGAAAAATGCATGACATTTTACGTAATAGGAAATCAATGCATGTTATTATGAATTTTAAAAATTGTAATTTTCTGAAATTTTTCCAATTTTTTGCTTTTAATATTGATTCATCATATCTGATCTAAGCTTCATGTCTAATCAGGTTGGTTGTATTTATGTCGGCCAATTATCTGCACGTGGGATATAGGCCCTAAGGGGGGGAGTGCCTTCCGTGGAGGTCTTTCTAAGGGAACCTAACCCGTATTAACGCTTGGAGAACCAAGGTTCGAAGAAAACCACGAAAACTCCGAACGATTAGGCCGACGGGCGCGATTGGGATCGAATCCAGCACCTCCCGTCTACCAGATTCGAGAGCAGAACCTCTCGGCCACTGGTGGGGCTCATGTCTAATCAGATAAAGGTTTGAAATGATAGTCATTTTTACTACAGGGAAGGGAGTATATGAGATTCCTTAAATAAAAAGAAGCACAGAATTCGTGGTATTTTACAGAGAACAGCAGATGAATGGCATTTTACGAAATATGAAGTCCATGTTTTTAATTATGGATTTTAAAAATTGATATTTTCTGGAATTATTTAAGGTTTTCTTTACTATTAATATAAAATGTTTCATCAAATCTGATTTAAACCCCATATCGGAAAAAGGTTTGAAAAGAGTAACTAGTAGTACAAGGAAGGAAACAAATGAAATTTCTTAAATATTTTCGAGTACAGTATTTGTGACATTTTACGGATAATAGAAGATGAATGAAGTTCTAGTTAATATGAAATCAATGTTATTATTATGGGTTCTAAAAATTTATATTTTCTGGAATTGTCAGAGATTTATTCACTATAAATTAAATATGGTTCATCATATCCTATTTAAGTTTCATGTTTGATCGGAAAAATGTTGGAAATTAGAATCATTAGTAGTACAGGGAAGAGAACAAATGAAATTTCTTAAATATGTTACAGTAGAGAATTCGTGGCATTTTACGGAGATTTGAAGACGAGTGGAATTTTACGTAACATGAAAGTCATGCTATTATAATCGGTTTTAAAAATTGATATTTTCTGGAAATATGCAGGGATTTCTTTACTATTAATATAAATTATTTTATCATATCTCATTTAAGCTCCATAGCTGTTCGAATAAAGGTTTGAAATGAGAATCATTAGTAATACAGGGAAGATAACAATTGAAATTTCTTAAATATATAAAAGCAGATAATTCGTGGCTTTTGAAAAAAATAGAATACGAATGCCATTTTGTGTAATATGAAAGCTATGTCATTATTATAGGTTTCAAAAATTGATATTTTCTAGAATTGTTCAGGGATTTCTTTACTATTAATGTAAAATGTTTCACCATATCTGATTTGAGCTTCATATCTGATCGGTTAAAGGTTGGGAGTGTGAATCATTTGTAGTACAGGGAAGGGAACAAATAAAATTTCTGAAATATATAAAAACAGATAATTTGTGGCATTTTACGGAAACTAGATGATGAACAATATTTTATCCAATGTGAAATCAGTGTGTGTTATTATGTGTTTTAAAATTAATATTTTCTGTAATTATTCAGGGATTTCTTTACTATTATTGCAAAATGTTCCATAACATCATATATGAGCTTCACATGTGATGAGATAAAGGTTGAAATGAGAATCATTATTAGTACAGACAAGGAAGCAAATACGATTTCTTAAGATTGTTAATATACAAAATTCGTGGGATTTTAAGAATAGAAGATAAATGACATTTTATATTATATGTAATCAATGTTATTATCGTGGATATTAAAATATGCTAGTTTTGGGAATTATTCAAATACTTATATGTATATTATATATATTTCTTTATAATTAACATAAAATGTTTCACCTAACATAAGTAGATTTAATCAATAAAGTAAAACGATGCATTTATCAAACGTATTTCTCTCCTAGAAGATTATTTTACGTATTTTTCTCACCATGACGTTACTTACATGAGTTTTCTGATAACACTGCTTATGTATGTTTAACCCATTAACGCCTAGTGTCATCATTTGAGGACGGTAGACTTAATGGCAAGAAAGCGCTTCTCACACCCGTAAATATCAAGATAAATATATACTTTCTTCTACGAGACAAATTCCTTGATAAAATAGGATAAAAATCACTTTTTTTTTTTTAAAGTGATGGGAAATCCAAAATTTACATTTTAACGAAAATATTAATTTGGGCATTAATGGGTTAACTACAATACTAGCAGTGCACTTCTACAAAATATAACGTTAAGTACAATGTTCATATAAACCTACATTCATAATAAATTTTTAATTGTATTTTAATTTCAACTTTCTATTAGCAATGATTTAATTCTTAATTGTTTTCGTTCAAACTATATATATTCAATAATATTTAATTATATTTGCTATATTTCAATATTTAATACTATTTTTACAATCGTAAATCGTATCATAAACAATAAAATTCAACTTGAAATAATTAAAAATTTTGCAACTGAGAAAAGAAATTTTAGAAAAGAAAATAACATTTTATCTCTCCACTAACATACTTAAAAGAAAAGAAATGATTATGTGAGCAATGTGTGTATAAAATGTTATAAAAGTTCTCAGTAATGCGATTATACCTTATTTAACAGGAAATATTAAATCAATGTTCCATTCGAATTTTTCTAGGAGTTACTAAATGAAACTTACTAAAACTTTTGCGTTTTAAAATAGAACTGAAATAATTTAAATTATAATTGATAACAACAAAAGTAATCATAAGTTATAATTAGAATATATTTTTAAGTTAATAGGCAATTTTATAGTGCAAAATATCTTTTTATTTTCTTTTAATTTGAAAAAAAAAATGTAAAAAGACTCAAAATTGTTTTCTACAAATGACCATTATATTTACAATACTGCTTTATAATATACTACCAAACAACGCGGCTTTGCTCGCGTAATAGCTGAAAAATGCCAAGTGATAGTTGCATGACTGTTTTTTATTAGAAGAACACTTTTTGAAATAATTAAAAAAATTACAAATTAAGCCACAGTTTGACTAAACTTTATTATAAAAATGCAATAGACAGAAATGAGACTTTAATTAATAAGAAGGACTAAAGCTAATTCCAATTAAATGATAATTTAGAAAGTATTTTGAGACTTTTATGCTCATTTCATACGCTCATTTCAGTATTCATTTGAAGTTTTGATTTTTTGAGAAACCATCTTAACACACTTTGATCTTAAAATTAACCATTATGTCAAATTCCAAGCTTCTTGTCTAACAGTCTACCACCTCTCTGGTGTTAGTGGAACCAACATAAAATGCCGAAACAGAGTTGAAATAGAATGTCTCGAAAAATGTTGAAACTGAGACTGTCACCATTAATTTGCCAACATTAACCTTGAAATCGGTTGGTATATCCTAATATTCTATAGAAAACAGAATTTAGATGTTTTTAAAGGCTTTCTTGTTGTTCCTGCCAACCAGGTGGTAGTGACACCGGCAAAAATATAGCCCGTATAAAATATAGCCCGTATAGGTTCAGGGACTATCACTCTTGTTTCGCAACCAATAAACTTCTGTAATCGGGTTATTATTTCCTGAGATTCCATAGAAATCGTAATTTAGGACTTTTTTAGAATGCTTTTCACTCTTTCCTTCGCTTCACAACTTTTTAATTTAGAATTTATTTTCGACTGTTCTTAGGGGACATTTATATTTTATAAGTAACTACCGTGCTATATTTAAAGTTTCTAGCCTCTTCAGTACCGCAGAAATCGCAATTTAGAAAGTTTTTCTCTCCTGCAACCCTCGACATAAAATATAGCTTATGTTTGAGCAGGTTCTATCATCATCAATTTGCAACCATTATGTTTGAAATCGGTTTCGTATTTCATAGGATTGCATAAAAATCGTTATTTAGAACGCTTATAGAACGCTTTTCGCTCACTTCATCCCTTTATATTTGGAATTTTTTTTCGAGAATTCTTAGAAAGCATTTGCATCTTTGAAGTAATTACCATTCCAAATTTAAAATGTTACACCCCCTCAGTAACACAAAAAATGTAATTTAGAACATTTTTTGCTCATGTAACCCCCAGGTGGTATTGACTACAACGTAAAATATAGACTATGTTGGAGCGGGAATTGTTACCAACAATTTGAAACCATTACTTCTGAAATCGATTTATATTTCCTGACATTGTGTAGAAATCGCTATTTATAACGTTTTTAGAACGCTTTTCGTTCATTTTCACCCCTTTTAAATTTCAAATTTTTAGGGAACTCTTCTCAGAGAATATTTACATCTCATAAGTAATTACCATGCCAAATTTCAAGTTGCTAGCCCCTCAAGTATCACAAAAATCGCAATTTAGAACGTTTTTTAAAATGCAACCACAAGGTAGTAGTGACGCTGACAGAAAATAGATCCTATATTCCCTGTAAAAAAAAAAAAAAAAAAAAAAAAAAAACGGAGATTCTTCTGGCAATCGAGACGCCAGTAGTATTTCTGTATTTTTACGGAAAATGTCCCTCATAAATTACACAAAAAATTCCGAAAACGGAAATTTTTCTGTCATTTGTGTGGTAAATTTTCCGTAAAAATACGGAAATAGTACTGGCATCTAGATTTCCAGTAGAATCTCCGTTTTTTTTTTTTTTTACAGTGTTGGAGCAAGGGCTGTCATCATCAATTTCCAACCATTACTTTTGAAATTGGTTGGTTTCATTCTGAGATTGCGTAGAAATCTCAATTTAGAACGTTTTTTAGAACGCTTTTCTCTCATTTTCCCTCATTTTAAATTTCGATTTTTTTAGGAAATGTTCTTGGTGATCATTTGTATCCTATAAGTAACTGCCCTGCCTAATTCCATGTATCTGGGCCCTTCACTAACACAAAAATCGCCATTTAGAATGTTTTTAGAACACTTTTCGCTCATTTTCACCCCTTTAAAATTTCGAATTTTTAAAGAAATGTTCTTAGAAATCATTTATATCTAATAAGTAACTATCATGCCAAATTCCATGTTTTTGGACCCTTCAGTAACACAAAAAGCATAATTTCGACCTTTTTTTCTCTTCTGCACCCCCTTTAGGGTTAGTGGCACTGACATAAAATGTAGCCTACATTGAAACAAGGGTTGTCACCATCATTTTGGCACCATTACTTGTGAAATCGGTTTGGTACTTCTTGAGATTGCGTAGAAATCGCCATTTAGAACGTTTTTTAGAACTCTTTTCGCTCATTTTCACCCCCTTAAAATTTCGAATTTTTAAGAAATGTTCTAGATCATTTATGTCTCATTTGTAACTACCATGCCAAATTCCATGTATCTGGATTCTTCAGCAACACAAAAATCGCAATTTCAAACGTTTGTTTGCTCCTGCATCCCCTTTATGGGTAGTGGCACCGACATAAAACGTAGCCTATATTGGAGCAATGGTTGTCATCATCATTTTGACACCATTATTTGTAAAAATCGGTTTGGTACTTCTCTAGATTGCGTAGAAATCACCATTTGGAACTTTTTTTAGAACGCTTTTCGAGCATTTTCACACCTTTAAAATTTCGGATTTTTTAAGAAATGTTCTTAGAGATCATTTATATCTAATAAGTAACCTCCATGCCAAATTCCTTGTATCTGGACCCTTCAGTAACACAAGAATCGCAATTTCGAACTTTTTCTTTGCTTCTGCACCCCCTTTAGGGGTAGTGGAACCGACATAAAATGTAGCCTATATTGGAGCAAGGGTTGTTACCATCATTTTGACACCATTATTTTTTTAATCGGTTTGGTACTTTCTGAAAGTGCGTAAAAATCGTCATTTAGAACGTTTTTTAGAACGCTGCTCGCGCATTTTCACCCTTTTTTTATTTCGATTTTTTTAAAGAAATGTCCTTAGAGATCATTAATATCTTATAAGTAACTACCATCCCAAATTTCAAGTTTCTAGGCCCTTCAGAAACACAAAAATCGCATTTTTAGAACGTTTTTTGCTCCTGCACCGCCTTTTGGTCAGTGGCACGGACATAAGATATAGCCTATGTTCTAAGTTGAAGTAAGACCATCATTTTGATATCATTACTTTTGGAATCGGTTCGGTAGTTCCGGACTTACCTCCTACAAATAAATAATTTTTACCTCTTTATAATATTAGTATAGATGTAAAGCGTGTAAAATTTACGTATGATCTAAACTCGATAACGTCATTTTCAGTGACAGCTGTTTTCATTGATATGTCACTTGATACGTCTTTGCACTCACCCCAAAATTGTAGAGCCATTGATATTTAGCACAACAAAAAAGAGAAGAAGCTAAGTCAGAAGTTAAGCGTTCAGAATTATTTCTTATACGAATTTTTGACGTGGAAAAAGTTCGCGTGGGACTACAATTATTTTTATGTAACATGTCCAAAACAATATGCTGTCAGTATATAATCAAATTCAGTATTGCTAAATAGAATAAAATTAAGCAAAACCTGAGCTTTTTATATTTAAAATTGAACTTTCCAAGAAGTATTATTCGAAAGTTCATGAAAAACAAATGATAAAAGCAATGAGATTTTATGCATATAATTGCTCTTATAAACATTTAATAAAATTTAAGGCTTTACTGTTACTCAGTAAAGCAATTTATTATTCAGCTGCCATTTAGGGCGGAAAAATGGCTTCTGTACTGAGTTCTAAAATTATGCAAATACATATGATCAATCTTATGGTATAACTTATAATCACTCGTAATAATTCATCCTTCAATTGCTATTAATCGCGAGAAAATAACTTCTTATTTAATTGCAATAATATTCAAAAAAGTGTTATTTTAGTTAAAAAATGATGTATATAAAAACAATGACATGGAAATGAAAATTGAACCATGCTATTAAAACGTCTTTACTAATTTTATAATTGCATGTAGAATTTGAATTACAAAAAAATTAATAAAATATATTTCTGTTAAAAATTTCTAAAAAGAAATTCCCTGTCTTTTTACATTTATTTTGAACTGAAATGTTTTAAAAAACACAACATTAATTTATTTCCTCCTTAATTTAATGAAAATGTTCATTAAAAGAATTTTTATTATATTTTTGGTACTTATAGAATTTCTAATTTCTCGACATTTTAGATTGAACCCTCTTTTATGAATATTTCAAAATAAATCTGTATGGGGTTTTTTTTTTTGTAATAATAATAATAATAAAAATAGAATATGAAAATGAAAATGAAACATTTCTACTTACCACGTTCTATATACCCTGTTGGGTTTTAACTATAATAGTGGCAGAATACGCTTAGATGTATAAATTCGGGATATAATGATTTATTTAGAAATCAGTATTATTGTTTAATATTTGATAAAACTAGCCAGCAAAATGTCGGTTGTTTCATGATTTTTAACTTTTGATAATTGATTCGTATGTATTTTGTAGCACTGAATCCGAAAATAACCTTCATTTCTGAACATCACGTCAATTTTTTTGCAAATCGTAAATTTCAATGCTGAAATTCAAAATATAGCAAAAATCTGATACAACAAAATAGATTTTATGGTTATGTTTTTTAGCTTTTGTAGTTGATCCTTATGTATTTTGTGATGCTGAATCCGTAAATGGCCTTCATTTTACGATTCCTTTACGATTACGTCAGGTTTTTTGCAGATCGCAAATTTAAAAATTTTTAAAAAATCGAAATATTGCGAAAATCTGATATAATCTGATTTTTAAAATATATGTAAAACTTATTTCTTTCATAATAATTTATTCATCTTTTATTTTATATAATGTATTTTTACAGATAAAAGTCTTAAATATTGTGTATTTAAAACCTTTACAATTTTATTCCATGAGTGGAAGTTTCTTTGAACCGCTCGTACTTAACCTCTTGCATTCCCTTTTATATTCTCTATGGAGTTCCTTTCGGTGTCAGCTATTGTTTTGGTGGTTTTTAAAGTTGGGAATTTGTCTGACAGATTTTTGGTATTTTTATTTTTTTTTTTGTCTTTTTAAATTTTAAAATTTACGATTTGCGAAAACACCTGATATGATTGTTAAAATTAAGCTCGTTATCCAGTTTAGCGCTAAAATATACATAAAAATCAGCTATCAAAAGTTAAAAAACACAACCATCGCCTATATTTTATAGTATCAGATTTTACTATTTTTTGACATTTTACCATTGAAATGTACAATTTGCAAAAAATCCTGACGTTATGAATAAAAATGAAGGACACGTTTGGATTCATCGCTAAAATATACATAAAAATCAATTATCAAACGTTAAAAACACAACCATCGTAGACTTGTATAATTTTCTACAGCATGAATTCAAAATTGACTGAATAATTTAGGACCTAAATAGATTCTCGAATATGCGACAGAAAATTAAAATGAGAAAAAAAAAACTAACTACTGGATATCAGATTATTTAGGAAATATTGAAGACTTCTTCATTATTTACATTTAATACGTAATTATTGTACGTGATAAAAAAATATAGTTTGTGGAAATAAAGTAGAAAATAATGTTATAAATGCCTATTAGCGTTCAACGCACTAATTCAATGCGTTGTATTATACGGCAATTGTTCAAGCATCTTAAACTTTCTTTCATATGCAACTGTTTTGTCTGTTTTGGCTGATGTGACAATTGATACTTTTTTTTCCACTCCATCGTAAGAAGTGTCCATTCTAAGCAGTATTACAGAGAAGAAAAAAGAGAAAGAAAGAGAGATCTTAGTTTTTTCAATGGGAAATCTTTTCGTTGAAAGAGTTTTATTGAATAATAATAATAATATATAATATTGAATAATGATACTATTGCGTCTCCTGGAATAGATTCTCCCCGATCTTTTTGAAATAACGTTTGCAGAAATGTGTTACTGCGTATGGTGACTATATAGAAAAGGACTAATACAATATGGCAATTTCATATATTTTACTAAATCATTTTTATATGAGGGAAAAACATTGTTCCCTCCTCGTATTTCGAGGAATAATTTAATTCATAAATGAATTTTGATTGTTTGATTAATTTTTAAAACTTACATTAGGTTTCTTTTTTTTAATTATTCGCTTTATATACATATATTTTTTAATCCGTGTTAGTAACTGTAAGCGATTACTTTCAGGTGTAAAAATAACCTTAAAAACGATCGACAAAAAATTATTTTGTTTAATTCTTCTTTCTTCATTAATGAGATGATATAAATTACTGAAACGCCTTTCAAATTAAAATGTTTGCGTTGAATACTAATTAACTAAATCCCTTTGGTACAAAAGTAACCTTGATTTTTATTTTTTTTTCTGTAGGATTTCAATACATTTATTACAAAAAAGAAAAGAAAACAAAAAAAAAAATCCAAATAGTGGAAAATTTTACATGCATCATTCTTTCTTAACACGTAAGTATTCAAAAGTGGAATAAAAGTAAGGTAGTAGATACATTTTATTTTCATGCCTCACCACTCACCCCAACATTATCTTTTTAAAATGAGGTTTACTTCTTCTTTTTTTTTTTTTTTTTTTTTTTTTTTTGCTTCATGAGGTGATTTTTTTTTCGCTAAAATTTATCCGTCGTTACCGAATGTAAAATGAATGCTAATTAAAATATCCTCGCCAAAAAGTATAACGCTTGGTTGCTTTGAATGGTACTCTGAATCTACCAATTACTGACATGAGTGGGCTTTTTCAATATTATTTTTTTAAGGAAAAATAAAAGTGTAGTATATGGATGCTATATTGTTGTTTATGTTGTTAAAATGCACAGTATTTTTAAATTTCTGAACAATTTTCTGTCTTTCCCTCTTTTATCTCTTGTGTCAGTCTCTTGTTTTATTTAATTAATTACGGTTTTCTTTTCTTCTAGATTATATTGCAGTTTTGACGAGGCAAAAGAAAAAGACAGGCTACCGCGGTGGGTCCGATTCTTCTTTCTTTACAGACCGCTGGAGTCACGTGATGCTCGAATGCACCAATGAAGGTGTGCGAAAAGAGCATCACGTGACTCCAGTGGTCTGTAAAAAAAGAAGAATCGGACCCACCGCGGTAGCCTGTCTTTCTCGTTAGCCTCGAGTTTTGACCAAATGACGTGATAGTGACGTCACATCGTCTGGCTATACTAATAATCATCCCTGTTCAACACCAAAGTTTATCTCATTCATAAAAATTTTAACTATTTGGGTAAAGTGTTATTTAAAATTAGGTTTTCGCAATTAATTAAAATCTCAATATATGTACATACATACATTTAAAAAAAAATAAAAGCAAAGATAATTATCAGTTAAATAAAAAACAATATGCAAGGACAACCAGACACAGTTTTGCCAGATTGGGGAGATTTTTAATTCAGATTATTTGACTGTTACCACTTTTTAAATAGTATAATTAGCTTATTTTTCAGAATTTTTAATCTGTTTTTAAATAGAGCGAATATTTCTATTTCAAAAAAGCGGCGACACTCAACAATCTGGGGACAAAAACGTGCCATATCTGGCAACACTAACCAGACACTTCATATCACTGAATATCGATACGTATAATCTTTCAAAACACAGTTTTATATGCGTATTTGAAGTCGATATTATAGTGCTGTTGTAAAAAGTTCGGCAAAAAGATAGAAATCGGAATATTTTGCTACAATTAAAAATTATTTAAAGAGTTATTTATTATTTTAGTATTTTTTTTTTTCGATACAGACGATCGAAATGCTAATTATCTCCTTAACAAATGTAAACTTTCTTGCAGGCAGGTATTTAAATATACTGGACTTCGAAAATTTAAAATAAAGATAACTCCGAAAGATAAGATACAAACAAATACCCTTTACAGAAAAACCTTTTTAATTCCTTCAAGGTCGGTGAGATAATATATAGCTCACTTAAATGTATTCCAAAATCCAAAGAAGCAGATTTCTGACATATTTCTGAATTTATTATTGTTCGGAAATCCACGAAATTAGCGGGTGTTCTTACTCAGAATATAGGTAATAATATGGCTCTCTTCGTTTTATAGTAGAGTCAAAATGTCAAAATGGTGTTCTTTTGAACCGAATTTTTGTTGCGGCATTTTAACCCTTTATCTACTGACGGTACTCATAAGTACCATGAAAATAACTTGTTATAAAATTAATTTAATACAGCGATTAGTTTTAATACACTTTAGAATGAGTTATAGATATATTTATCTTGTTCCAAAATCATTAGTTGTTACACAAAACAAAAATGTTTTTAAAAGGACGATTTCTTTTGACTTTGCATCATTTCAGCTTTCTTTGCGTTGGGGGGGGGGGGGGGATTTTCAATTCGGAAATATTTCTATATTTTCATTGTAAGAACATTATATTGTACATTTCCTAATTCTACAAAATACTAAGAAAAATATTTAATATAAAAGATTTGAGTTGGGTTATAAATATTGCACACAATCCCTATAAATTCAAATTTAATGAATCCTTCTAAATCCTTCAATCCTTCTAAAATCCTTCCAAAATTTATTAAATGATTATGTAAATCTTCTAGTTTCAGAAATTCGCGAAAAATGCTTTAGAATATAATTTTTTATGAATTCATAATTCAGTAAATAAAGATTGAGGGAGGAAAATTGGCGTGACGTTACAAGACTGGCATATAACACGATAAGAAATTCCATTTTATTGTAAATGGTATAGTACTTTAAAACGTTATAAGAAATTTATCTTTTTATATTTTTCTATTTCCTGTTAACCTAAAACTAAATTTACAGAGTGTATATCATAAAACTGAACAAATAAGCAGCTCAGTTTACTTTAAAAAATCGAAAATATTTTGTCTTAATATCTTATTTAAAAAATAAAAATATATAGTTTTCAATATTCTCTTTATAATATAATTATAACTACTTAAAAGGTGACAAAAACATATGAAAAATATTATTTAATGCAACCCGAGATCTTTCGAACACACACGCGTTCAATTTCAAATGGAAAAAAGATGACTGACTGAATAGAAATACATTTTAAAAACAAAAACAAAAATAGTACGCATGCGCAAGCGAAGTTCAGTCCATTTCTCTGCAGAGGTGTGAAAAGATCAGTTCATGATGGAGTAGTTAGAAATAAAAAAGAACAAATCAATTGTTCTTTTTTATTTCTATTTTCTCCATCATGTGACATACAAACGAAACTAGCAGATGTAATTGTAAAAATGATGGTAATTATGATTTACATGTTATATGTTTATTTATGATTTTGAGTTCACTTTTCTCGCTAAACAATTTGATTTTAAACCAAAAAGACGTAAGCGTGACATAGGTTCAAGCGATGTTTACAATAAAGGTGATTTTGCAAGTGCAACAAACACTTTTTAGAGTATTTTTTAAAATTCAAATGTACAATATATAAATGGCAATTAATATTCTAAAAATGGTGTCAAATATTTTAATTTTATTATAAATGTCTCTCACACACGCACATACATGTTGTAAAATAATTTATATTCAGACATTTAAAAAATTTCTCACCATACTTTACTGCGAAAACATGTCTTTTTATTTTCCCCAAATTTGTGACTTTTATAACCTCGAAGCCAGATTAGCTAATATTGTCCACTTTTTTTAATAAAAAACATATCTCCAATTTCCTTTATAGAAACGTTCAATGCTTGATATGTTAAGTAGTACAGATTATTCTTAAGAAAATGTAAGCAATTATGCGTTATTACTATCACGAAAGAAAGCATTTTGCATTAAAAATTGCTTTCTGAAATCACTTTTTATTCCATTTCATTCGTCATTTTTTTTTTCAATATCCCCCCTTCTTTTAGAAATGTTATTAAAAGATACTGGATGAATCTTCCATAATCAACCACCCTACAATTGGCGAATTTACTATATAATGTTGGAAGATTCGTTTATATTTGAAAGGGACCGTCGACAGTAAATCCGATTTTAGAAGATTACGCGAAGTTTCTACTTAGCGATTAAAATTTGTTTTTGTTTTATGTATTATGGATCAAACGGAAAAAAGAATATTATTATATATTTTTCATCTGCAGTTATTTTACTATCACTAAAAAAATATCACTTTCAATGTAAAAAAAAAAAAAAAAAAAAAATCAAATGCCAATGGTGGCCATTGGAACATTATCTGTTCATTTAGCCTAGGTTTTAAAAAAAAGTACCCCAGATTCAAATAAAATTTCAATCATTATAAAGCAATTTTGGCTGATGCACAGCCCGAGCAGCTGATCGTAGTCACAAATGAACGTTTTTAGTTTTATTTAGGCAACAGACAGACGAATAGTGACATCTTGAAAATAACAAGCATGTTTATTTCTCCGTCTTATTACGCTCATTAGAGAAATGCGAAAAAAATCTCCAGTTTGCCAAAAAGATCATTACAAAAATTTTGCATAACCAACTTTATTTATCATTCGCAGAGTTTTAATAGTACAAGATCTAAAATTCAATCAACAGAAATTTGACATTATTTAATGGAATGTAGTTTGGCGCGTAATTAAATCTGTTTTGTAGCTAACTCTGGTATATTTGAAGCCATACCGTTACGAACATTTCTAACGTTTCACATCAAACTTGGTTGTGGATCCAATTACGGATGATTAGGAATATTTTATTGTATAAAAACTAGAGGTTTAATTTTCCATCTGAATCAGTTATCGAGGTTATTTTCCCAGGTTAATAGTTGCAGTTAAAATGACAATGTTTTAATTTTATTCACACAATTCACCTTTAAATATCCACTTTTACATGATTCACATTTTTTTAAATATAAAAGTTAGATACTGTTTGACTGTATTTACTCCACTGGAATTCGAAGATAAGATACTGTGGAATACCTGCCAAAAGAAGACTTATATTACCAAAGTTAGTGTAACGTGGAGAGAGATGGCATTTATGTTTTCAGATCCACACATAGCACCAAGCTGAGAAGCCCGGAGTAAAAGAACTAACAAACGAAAGTGAATAACCCGATCATTCTTTAAGTTAAATGGTCAATCTCTGCAATCTATGAAATTATCTATTTTTTAATAGTGTGGTGATGAGAGAATATTTTAATTTCTGATGATCGTAATGGACACATTTCCCTCCTAAACTCTACATGATGTACTAAAGAGTTGCTTCTGAATCGCCGGAATTTCGTCTAACGCATCAGATAATATAATAGAGCAATGGTGTCCGATACGTATTAAGAAAATGCGGAAAGACTTTCAGGTGAAGGTCCATATTAATTTAAAATACAGGGTCGAAATCTCAATTTCGTTTGATTGAAGATTTATTTGAAAAATGCACCAGCACAGCGGGCTTAGCCTGCTAGTCTATTAATATAATGACTAAAAAATAACTATTCAAACTTAATGGGACGAAGTTAGAATTTCTTAACGATAGTTTTATAAAATAAACATAAATTCGTCAAAATCCTTGTATAATATTCAAAAGATTCTTTGTGAAAAATCGAAAAGTTATATCAGACATTAAAAAAAGTATACACCCTTTTTATTATATATATATATATATATTACTTCATGTGAAAGTAAATTATGAACCGATTTGGATAAAAGTTTATGTGTACATAGTACATACCAATGTCTCGACCGAGTTCGTTGGCCAGCTTCATCTGCCATCTTGTTTCAAAATGGCGGCCATTTAAATTTTTTAAAAAAATTTAAAACTTAAAATTAGGCACAAAAAAATTAGGCATTGAAAAAGATTTTTTTCTTACGTGTTTTGGACTTGATACAAAGCTTCAGGAACATTTTTAGTTTCGTCTATATCTTAAAAAATGGCTGAGTTATAGCACTTTGAATTTCTAGCATTGCTGACATTTTGAAACTATCTGATTTTTTCACGCGATAATACAAGTATTTATGAACCGATTTGGATGTGACAAAGAATATGCATAGTACATAGCAATGTCTCGACCGAGTTCGTTGGCCAGGCTCATCCTCCATCTTGTTTCAAAATGGCGGCCATTTAAAAATTAAAAAAAAAAATTAAATTTAAAATGAGGCACAAAAAAAATTAGACATTGAAAAATATTTTTTCCTTATGTGTTTGAGCTTGATACAAAGATTCCGGAGCATTTTTTGTTTCATCTATGTCTTAAAAAATGGCTGAGTTATAGCAATTTGAATTTCTAGCATCGCTGACATTTTGAAACGATCTGATTTTTGTCACGCGATAAAACGCGTATTTAGGAACCGATTAGGATGTGACAAGGCATGTGCATAGTACATAGCAATTGTTGCGTTGTCGGTGAGACTGCAGGTTCGGTAAATCCAAATTATTCCATAATGCATCGAAGAATAAAAACGTCTTCATAACTTAGTTCTAATATATTGTAAATAAAATTCGTAACTTGAATAAGTAAACACACTCTACAGTTCAAATTAAACTTCTTTCTTAAAAAACAACTATGTACATTTTATTTACAAATATATAGGTATATTAATATTATTATTACTCTCATTTGAGAGTTCCATTATTACCGTCAGACCGGTTCAAAACAAACTTTACATCTACACTGAAAAGAAAATCGGAAAACAATAAAAAGGGGGTTGCCACAATGCCGACTAACAGAAAATGGCAAGCATCGCCACGTTGGCATTCTCAACACCCTGCCCCGGGCTGAACACTTAGTTCAGCATCTATATTAAACAATTTAATAAACATAAGAATATACTTACATACATGACAAATTTTCAGATACATACTTACATACAGCTACAGATATAAAAGCAAAAATAATAAGAATGTTGCAATCTACGAAAGAAAATAAAACACATGAATTGTATGAAAATTAAACAATAATAAGGGTAAATATGAGTAACAAAACAAATTAAATGTTCGATAATAGTTCTTATTTTTAGTGTAAGGGTTTTAGTGTCTTTTAGTCCACTAAGTCCAATTCAAGATTATATAGCAATTGCACAGGTCGTTTAATATCGCCTTTTGCAGTCTGTAATACACATGATCTGATTTTAGAGTCACGACCAAATATGAGTTCTTTAACACGACCACACTTCCACATATGTTTTGGGAGCTTTTCATCATGAATTATCACTATATCGTTAACTTTGAACTGAGGCGATGAATTTATGTTTTTCACTTGAAAAGCAGATCTAAGTTCTAACAAATATTCTTTTCTCCACCTTTTCCAAAAGTGGTCAGTAATTTGTTGCTTATATTTATATTTTCTCGTCAACAAAATCTTATTGGATTTCTCTTGCGTACAGACTGGTAGTCCATAAGAAGGTAAGGACATTAATCGTTTACCAACTAAAAAATGAGATGGCGTTAAAGGTGATGGTTCAGCATTTTCTTCGTAGAGATAACATAAGGGACGTGAATTAATCACCGCTTCAATTTCTGTAAGTATTGTTTCTAGCTCTTCATAACGGAGACAAGTTTTTCCTAGAACCCTTTTTAAAGGTGTTTTAACTGATCTGACCATCCTTTCCCAGAAGCCGCCCCACCAGGAAGCCCTGGGAATTATAAACTTCCATATTATTTTATTCTTTCTCAAGTAATCAAAAATTTCTTGCTTAGAAATTCATTCCCAAGCATCTTTTAACACCAAATCAGCCTTAGAAAATGTCTTGGCATTGTCACTGTACATTATTTTGCAGAAACCTCTCCTAGAGAAAAATCTTCGTAGTGCTAAGATAAAGGTTTCAGTACTTAGATTGGTGACTAACTCTAGATGAATCGCTCTGGTTACAGCACATGTGAATACGACAATATAAGCCTTCCCAGTGCCTTCAGAAGTTTTATAATAAATCGGACCGGCAAAATCGACACCAGAGGTTTCAAAAACTGGTGTTTTGATGATTCTATCTTTCGGTAAAGGTGCTATTTCCACCTTTCCAGGAATAGCATTAAGTTTTCGACATATCACACACGATCTTAAGACGGATTTTACAAATCTTCTTCCCTTTAATATAAAATACCTTTCACGAAGGTGAGCTAAAGTGACAGCTACACCAAAATGGTACATTCTTTCATGAGCATCCTTAATTAGTAATTTTACAAAATAAGATTTATTAGGAAGTATCCACGGATGTTTTTCCTGCTCTGTAACTTCAGAAAACTGAAGTCTTCCGGATAAAATAAGTAAGTCATTTTCATCGAATTGTGGATTAAGGTTGTACAAAGAAGAATCTTTATTAAGTGGTTTTTTTTGTTTAAGTGCTTCTATTTCAACTTTAAATGAAGTTTCCTGAGTTTGTTTTATCCAGTATTTTTCTGCTATTTCTATTTCTGAGGTAGTTAATGGTCCTAAAATTTTAGGATTTTTCGAATTGGCATTATGAATAAAACGCATTATCCAAGCAGTAATATTATACACGCGATTTAAACTACTGAACTTTGCCATATCAAATACTGGCTTAGGAATAGAGTTTGATTCGTTACACAATAATGTTAAATTTGGTTTTGCTTTCATTTCATTAAAAGCTTCGGGAACCATTTCTATAGCCCTTTTTGAAGGCCACATATCTTCTGATAGTGATAACCAAGGTGGGCCGCACCACCATACATTATTACCCATTAACTTCGATAAGTTTTCCCCTCGCGTAAGCAGATCTGCAGGGTTTTCTTTTCCGGGACAATAATTCCAGTCCTTTGGATCTGTCAATGACTGAATTTCGGTTACACGATTGGAAATATTGGGTTTCCAGTTTGTAGTAGAACCCCTAATCCAACAAATAGTTATTTCTGAGTCCGACCATAACTTTATATTTAAATTCGAAATATGTAATTTTTGTTTTAAATATTTCCACATTCTAGCGACAACTACTGCACTGATCAATTCCAGCCGTGGAATAGTTAACTTCTTGAGGGGGGCTATTCTACATTTACTCCAAACAAAACTTGTTTGAATTTCGCCAGTTAATGAAATGGAACGCAAATAAGCAACTGCTCCATACCCTTTGGAACTAGCATCACAGAATATGTGAATTTGTGAATTTTCAGAAATGTTTATCATATTAGGAAAATATTTTCGGGTTATTTCAAATGTGCGTAAATGTACAACTTCTGAACACCAAGTGTTCCACTCGCATTTCAAATCTTCAGGTAATTTATTGTCCCACTCTAAACCTCTTTGCCATGTTTCTTGCAACAAGGCTTTAATACGTATTACAAATGGATTCACAAATCCTAATGGATCATAAATTTTCAGTAACATTTTAAGAACTGTTCGCTTCGTGGGATCATCGATGCAATATTCTTCAAAGGGCTGCGCATCTAACATCAAAATATCAGATTCAGTATTCCATATCAGTCCAAGCACTTTTAAGATACTACCTGTGTTTTCCTCACTTATACCTAAGTTACCAGATTCCCACATTTCCCTAAGTTTAATAGAATTTGTTTTTAATTTCCTCAAATTCATCCCAGCTTCTTTAAGAATTTCAGAAGCTGTAACTGATAAATAATAAGCTTCGTTATCTAAATCTGATCCGGAAATTAAATCATCGACATAGAGGGAATTATCTAACATATATACAACATTTGGATGTTGATCTCGATATTTCTTTATATGATGTTTAATTGTGGCAGCCAAAATAAATGGTGAGCATGTAACGTCAAATGGTACTCGTCTAAATCTTAAAATTTTGAAAAAGTTGTTTGCGTCATTATCGAACCAAAGAAATTTAAGGTAATCTCGGTCTTCTTCAGCTACAGAAATTTGAAGAAAGGCCTTTTCAATATCTGCACAAAACGCAGTATTGAATTTTCTGAAATTAATAATAATTTCTAATAAATCGGGGTTCAAATTTGGGCCACCGTACAAACAATCATTTAATGATTTGCTATTTTCTTTTGAGGAAGCATCAAATACCATTCTAACTTTAGTTGTGGGTTTATCATCTCGCAAGACAGGTCGGTGGGGCATAAAATAACCGCTATTTACAGTTTTATTAGAACATGCTTCCACTATGTTATTTAATTCCTGTTCAATCACAATTTCTTTATATTTCTGCAATAATTCCTTATCTTTAAGCAATTTTCGATTTAAGTTAATAAATCGGTTTCTAGCATTGTTATAATTACTTCCTAAATCTCTTCTATCATATTTCCATAACAATTTAGCTTCGTATCGGTGCTCAAGAAAATGCAAATTGTTTTCGAATTTTTCGATTATCTCTTTATCTAATTCAGAAATATTTTCTTCAGTGTTCATCCCTAAAGTTTCTAACTCCCACAATGTTTTCAAATCATTTTGAATATGTTTCATAACCTGAGTGGACAAGACCCCAGCTTGCTTACTCTCACTATTTTTATTTACGTCAATTGTCCCGCAGAGGGAATGCCCAAATAAATTTTCACAGACGAACAATGATTTATTTATGGGGTATGTTTTGTCATTAATTTGATATAAATAATCAGCTCCTATTAATATATCAACATCACTATTTTCCAAATGTTCCCACGTGTCAAGACGAAATTTGGAAAGTTTTCTCTTAATTTTGATTGGAAGAGGAGGAATTTGTATCAAAGAATTAGTTATTAGCGGTGTGACTAATGCTTCAATTATTATACTACGTTTTCTATTCGTCAAGTGAATTAGCTTTAGCTTAACGACATCATAACATCGTTCTTCAGATTTTCTCGAACCGAAAGTATAGACAATTAATTTTTTCTTTCTAATGACCTCAGGTTTTAATTTTGAAACTAAATTTTCTGTAATAAAAGTTCGATGACTAGCAGAGTCAAATAAACAAAGAGCAGTTTCTGAATTTTCACCCGCTTCCACTTTTACATGAATTGTTTGCAATATTACTTCTCTACTGATATTATTTATATTGCCTTTGCAATGAGATACGGAGGAAATAATACTACCTGAATTTTTTGATTCTTCTGTTTTTTTATTAGAATTACAAAGTATAGTATGATGATATGTTTTACCACACACTTTGCAATTTTCATTCGAAATTTTACAAAAATTCGCGATGTGAAATTTACGGAAGCATTTAAAGCACCTTCCTTCCCTTTTTAATTTTTCTCGCATTTCCGGAATGGTGAAAGACTTACACTTTTCAGTATCGTGATCAGTTTGATTACAAAATATGCAGTTATTTTTAATATTTGTGGTTAAGGCAGAAGCTGATGGAATGAATTTTTTATAATTTTTCTTATAATTTTCCTGCTTCTCAGGGATTTTTTCAAAATGGTTTAATTGGACAGTGGTCTCGCGAGATTCAATTTCATCTTTAATGAAATTTATCAGCTCATTAACATCCCAGTCAGTGTTTTTAATTCGTTTTCTATTAAATTCTAGTGCAGTATCTAATGGAATAAGTTTCAGAAGAATCGGACATAACAAGTGCCCATATGAACCTGAGGCAACACCTAAAGAATTAAGATTTCTTATTTGAATTTCGCATTCATCATACAAATCTCTAAAAGCCTTAATGTTACTAGAATTTCGTACTGGTTTCAAATTTAGCAGTTTAGTCATGTGACTATTTATTACCAGGTCATTACGACCAAAACGATTTTTCAATAATTCTATAGCATGAGCATAATTTTCCTTAGTCAGCGAAAAGCCTGCTATAGTATTTGCAGCACTTCCGCCCAAAAGTGACTTTAAGTAGGAAAATTTATCAATCGGAGTTAAATGTTCATTATTGTCAATCGCATTCGAAAACTGACCCCAAAATTCGAGCCATAAACACGAATCACCATAATATTTAGATATATTAAGTTTAGGAAGTTTAATCAAATTTTGATTCAGAATTTTCTGACTTTTTAGTAGAGAACTATTGTTGCTACTACTATCACTTTCAATGTCTGAAGAATCTTGTTTAGTTTCAGGAGTAACTGTGTTATCATTTAAAATTTGGAAATTTTATATTTCCATTCAATAATATTCTCATTATAAGATTCCGATTTCTCGATTTCTTTTTCAAATTCAGTACTTGGAACCAGTGGTTCAATTTCAGAATTTAATGATTTTAAAGTTTTCATTTTGTCATTCAATTGCTGTTTCAAAAGATCCAGCTGTGATTTTCTATTCTCAAGCTCTAATTCTTGTGTATTATCTAATAAATCCCTTATTTTATCAAATATTTTCGTAGTTTGACTACGAATCGTAGCTCTTTTTTTTTTTTCAAAGTTTCGTAATCCATCATAAAATAAAGAATTCAATTTATTCGATACAGTTCAGTTAATAAATGTATTCATAATTCTATTTATTCAATATAATTTAATTTGAGGTACTTACCTCAATCGATGATGAAATCCAGACATCCTGGAGCTTTGACGCCAGAAAAAATGTTGCGTTGTCGGTGAGACTGCAGGTTCGGTAAATCCAAATTATTCCATAATGCATCGAAGAATAAAAACGTCTTCATAACTTAGTTCTAATATATTGTAAATAAAATTCGTAACTTGAATAAGTAAACACACTCTACAGTTCAAATTAAACTTCTTTCTTAAAAAACAACTATGTACATTTTATTTACAAATATATAGGTATATTAATATTATTATTACTCTCATTTGAGAGTTCCATTATTACCGTCAGACCGGTTCAAAACAAACTTTACATCTACACTGAAAAGAAAATCGGAAAACAATAAAAAGGGGGTTGCCACAATGCCGACTAACAGAAAATGGCAAGCATCGCCAAGTTGGCATTCTCAACAGCAATCTCTCGGCCGAGTTCGTTTGTAACTTTATCGGCCATCTTGTTTTAAAATGGCGGCCATTTAAAAATTAAAAAAAAATATATTTAAAATGAAGTACAAAAAAGAAATTAAAAATTGAAAAAGATTTTTTTCTTATGTGTTTCAGTTTGTTACAAAGATTCCGGATTATTTTTTGTTTTGCCTTTATCTAAAAAAAAACCCCGAGATATAGCAGTTTGAATTTCGAATGTATGTGACATTTTTAAAAATCTGATTTTTTGCCTGCAACAGCACTCGCATATATCAACCGATTTAGATATGAGTGAGCATGTGCACAGGAATTACAAAGGTCTCGACCAAGTTCATTGGTGAGCTTTGTTGCACCATTATGTTGTTTTAAAATGGCGGGCTATCACCGATAATTCGGCTTAATATAATTATTAATATAATTCGGGATATCACCGAATTTGGCGACAAATATAAATCACTTTAATAAAACCAGCTTTGATAACGCTGACTAATTTTGCGAAATTCTCATTCATATTCAATATTGACAAAAATTAGTATTTAATCTTCTATAATCGGGTTCCAATAATTTGAGCTCTGTGTGTTTGAATAATATAAGCTGGCTTTAAAAAAAATAAGGAATATGAAAGCTACCTCTTCCTCCCAGCACTGGCCGGAAGGACTTTTTTGAGATGACATCTATAGAGCGTGGAGACATTAAGAGGTCATACTTCAAAGAGGGATGCTCACAAACACAGTTACTTGCGGTATTTATATAATTTTTGCATTTAGAAAGAATATGATACTGAATGTTTATTTGGAACTAGCTGTTACTCGTGACGTCGTTCACGTAATATAAAAAGAAGAAGAAATAAATTAATTAAGCAAAGCATTTTCCTTCCGATAATTAAAAACATATATAATAAGCCAATTCTTTATCACATTTTATAGTAGACAATTTATTTATATATTACGCTATCGTACGTGGCACAGAAATCACAATTATTTGTTAATTATTCAATGGCAACGCCCAAATGAAACGCATCTCATTGGTTATTGAACGCATTGGTTATTGAACATTGGTTATTGATTATTATTGGTTATTTAATGCATCCCCATACCTATAAGGGGGTTACCATAGGGGGAACCTTATTCTGTCGCCAAATGCCGACATGTTTGTTGCCAAAAGGGACGCCAACTTGGCGATATCTCTAGTATTTCGCCAACTTCCCATAGACTTCAATTCTAAACCAATAGGGTTTACGTGAATACAGAAAATCAACAAATTGAGATATTTTAATGCAACAAAAACAAATATTAGCTTAAGGAATTATATTAATTATATTTAACCCTCTCGCTGAGTATTTATTTTTAATCGAAATAGGTTAAAAAATTACACATTTTTTATTACATATTTCAAATCTATATATATTTTAGAGTTTAAGTATGTAAACATTTTTTGTAAAAGAGTTCAGGATCTCAGATGGGATAGGATATTAGAAATTAGGCAAAATCAGGGCTGTCACTGGATACTATTTTTATAGTCTCGCACCACTATTTTAAGAAAATCAATTTTGAAGTCTATTTCTCTTGCAGATATTGTTAAAGTCTATATGGAATTTTTTACATTTAAAAAGTGGTCCGAGTTGAATTAAAAAACAGTCGCCAGTGGGAAAAAATGAATCCCCAAGGAAATTTCGGATTGCGAAAATTTTGTTACTTTTACTTTTCCCGAGGAAATCTCGGGTTGCGCAGCGAGAGGGTTAAGGGAGTCCAAGTAAATTAAATTATGAATAAAACTAACATGATACAATGCTTAGCATACTTTCCCAAACACAAATTTTAAGGGAGACCAAACTGGTCGCCAGGGGCGGCTATTTATGAGTAATTTAAGGTATTTTTTAATTATAGGGCCATTGACATAACTCAGGTTTATACGCTGAACCAGGATGTATGTTTATATCACGAAATTATAAGAAAATGGCACAGATGTCATATATGCACTGGGGTACCTACTTGTCGCCAAAATAGATTATTTTCCTTGACATGGTAACAACGGCTATTGTTGTTTATTTAATAAATTGTTTACATATCCTATATATATATAATTCTAATGAAACGAATTTATGTAATGCTTTTATGAAATGACTGATTAAATAACTGATTATGTTTCAATGCGATTTCTCCTGAAATATGGAATACTTTGCGATGAAATTAACACCAAAAATCCGTATTGATCTACAGATCTCAAAACTGGTTTTAGAATTTTTAAATTCGAATTAGTTTTCGAAATATAATTTTTTTTTTCCAATTTTAAATACTTTTTGCTAATGATGGCAACTCATATTTCAATCATAACAAATTTGTTTTTCAAATTTCAGAAAAGGTTATAATTTTAAATTAATTTGGCGACCAGTTTGGCCTCTCTTAAATCCAGTTTGGCCTAACTTAAATCTCCTTACAAAAATGCTATTTTTTGTATTTCGTTATCATTTTATTTAATACAAAACATTCCTTTAAAACTGAAACATTTAAAATTAATGGCTTTTACTTCTTTTTTTTTTCTTTTTTTTTTTGAGCGAAAAAAAAAAAAAATATTAGGCTCAGATGTCATATACGTACCGACCGGGGTACCTAATTGACGCCAAAGTGGCGTTATTATGCCTCACATGGTAACCCGGCTATTGTTGCTTATTCATTAATAAATGTTTATTTACATTTATTTTCTTTTTATTAAAAAAAAAAAAAAGTTAAAAATTGCTTTGTTCTATAGTTATTAATTAATTAATTTTATTTATTGTTATTTAATTTTAAAAATAATAGAAAATAATTTAAAACAATAGAAAATAATTTAAAATAATATAACTGGTATTCGAAAACGAGGTTTTCGCCAAATTGTCGTAAAAAATATCACGCCGAACCCGGTGCTTATATGACATCTGTGTTAAATATTAAGTAATGCAAGAGATCATGACATTTAATTTCAAATTCAAAGCAAATGACCAATATCGCCAAATTATATAAATCGCGAAACCACTCGCCAAATTATACAAGTTGGCGTAATTTCTAATTTAAATAACGAAAGAACAAATAAATTAGTATAAAAAAACAAATACAAATAAAGCGCCGAAATAAAAATCACTTGATGGCGTAAACACATGTAACTTCCCTACAGTCAAGTGAATGTGACATTTACGATCAACTATTATTGGCATTTAACCTTTGAGTCTGGCGATAGATTTTTGGTCAATGGGATAACCAAGTAGTACCGTTTTAATTTACCACTCGATAAATAGAAAAAAATGCTAACTTAGGAGTTTAAAAAAATGGTACGTTTCCGTTATATGGACACCATTGTCGACAAGCGTAATAGTTGGCGCAGAATGAAAATAACGTGAATTGAAACAGTTGAAAAATAAAAGAAAAAACACCGTCGATAGTAAAGTGAGCCTTTTAAAAATATAACATTTGGAAACTACAGACTTTTACGAACTATTACTAAATCACAAATATATACTTAAAATAAGTGAACAAATAACTGTTATACAATAAAGTATAGCAAATAATAGCAAATCACAATGTTTCGCATAGTTTACAATAAAAATCCGGTACTACTTAGTTATCCCGTCGACCAATTTCACCAAATTATATAAATCGTCAAACCACTCGCCAAATTAACAATTTTTTTTTAATAACGAAAGATCAAATAAATTAGTATAACATTAATAAAAATACAAATAAATCGTCGAAATAAAAATCCCTTGATGACGTAAACACGTGTAACTTGCTTAAAGTCAAGAGAATGTGACACTTACGATAAACCATTATTGGCATTTAATCTTATAGTTTGGCGATAGATTTTTAGTCGACGGGTAACTAAGTAGTATCAAAAATCGTTTTCATGATCAGGGTTGAAATAATTGGTGCATTAGCATACATTTTGAGATGATGTCGTATAACGGAAAAGTACCAAAAAAGCTATTGGCGAGATTTGAACCCGGATAACATAAAAGTAACAAGAATTCTTTGCGATCATGGCAACTTTTATGTAGTTTTGTTCGAAAAAATAACTTTGATTCTTTAATCAAAATGGAAACCATTCTTATGAAAAGCGAAGGAACTGTTGATGATGGTCAAATGACGTAGGCTATTATTATAGATATTGTTTTCAATTCTAAAAACAGCGCAAAGAATAATATTTCCTAACGATTACAAATTTATTTACAGATGGCTATTAAAAGCAGAAAAAAACTTTAAAATTACTATTAAATGAGTGCGTGTTAAAAGCAGGAAAATATTGAAAATTATGTCTTGAAAATTCTATTTACACTTGAATATTAAAAGAGAAAGGAGACTTTAAAATAATAAATACATTAATGTGCGTTTAATTTTTTCTGGGCAAGGTACTTCTATTCGTAAAATGTTGAAATCAGTGAATGGCACCGGAATTTACAAACAAATTTCGAAATACGAAAATGCTTTTGTTCACTTACTTAATGAAAGAAAAAATTTCATTCCAATATTCTGGTGCCAATGTGGCATTTAAGAATTAAAATTAAGTAGTCCAAAAATGAACCACCGTCCTTGAAGTTGTTAAAGCAGTAAATTGCAGGAATTGTAGTAAATTGTATTATATCAATCGTTTTATAACGCTGTAAAAAAATACCGGTCGGCAAAGACTCTGTTTAATTAATTCATTTTATTTTAGCTTCTTTTCAAATGTTTAGCTGATCTTCTTTAATCAAACACGAAAACAACCATTGGATGTCTTAACAGCAACTGATTCGGCCTTAAATTTTCGCAATTAACGGGAATTGAATGAAAACCCGTTTACAGGGAAATCGCTATAGGTTTTTACATTATAATTCAATCTTCTCTAATCTTTTTAAAATCGATCAAATTAGCGGGCAATTAGCGGGCGTGATTTTAGATTTTGCGGTGTCTGAACGGGGGTTGGCGAGCGTAGCTTGCAGTGGGCAGAGCCCCCTAGTTTATTAATAAATTGTTTATTTACTTTAATTTTCTCTTAAAATTATATAAATTGCTTTGTTCTATAGTTTTTAATGAAACTTTTTTCTTTATTTAACGTTATTTCCTTTTTTAGTAATAGAACATAATTTAAAAATATATACATGTAACTGGTAATCGAAAGCGATGTTTTCGCCAAATTAGCGTCAAAAACAGATCGCGCTAAACCAGGTGCGTATATAGCATGTGTGCCGAGAAAATTATCGGATGATACTTTTTTATGTTTTACAATCATACTTGGCATCAAAGGTGGACAAAGAAATGATCTAGAATATTATTAAATCTTTACCACACACAAAACAAACCTGTTTACAACAATGTATTTACTTTTGCTCTAAATTTCCTTCTCTAAAAAAAGCAAATTGACTACGAACCCGATATCAGAACATAACATTTCTATTCTCAGCTATGATTTACCCGTATATGAAAAAAAAATCAACTATATGAACTGCGCTTTTATGTTTATAATTTTAGAAATTTTATTACTACGAAAAAAATCCCAAGAAATGTAATTTTTTGAAATAGAATAGACAGCCAATACTGGCATCAAACCTGTGTGATAATAGCAGCAATCTGGTTTCAAACATATGAAGGTTACAATTGCACATTATTTTCATTTTGTCGAAAACCACCTTAAATTCTCTGACGTAGTTTTGTGCGATACTATCAAAACGCGTAAACAAATTTACGATATTACTTAATAGTAAAGTAAGATACAAAATAATTTTTCTAACAAAGGTTTTATAAAAAATAATATTAATAATAATGGTAATATGTCAAACTTGTACGTGCAATAATAACACAGAACGTTACAATAAATATATAGCAATAATAATATTATTAATAAGAATAATAAAAGTCAGACATGACAGAATAATATAGCAAAAGTCAAGCAGATCATTTTGTGATAACACTTATTTTGAGCCTTAAAGTTGTTTTTTAATAATTTTTCTGAAATCTGCCAAACAGATAATTATTATAAAATATCCTTCTATACTATGTTTCTTGACTTTGCATTTTCAGCAAACACATGTAGGTTGTATGCTGGTGAAACGTGGGAGCAAGCAACGTAGAGCTGGCCATGAGAAATGCAAGGTGATCCTAAATGCAAACCTAAAAAATGATCCTAAACGCAATCATATTAAACATTTATGTTCTGTGAACGAAAATGAAAATTTCTTTTCAAAATAAAGTAATTTTTATTTAAATTTCCTGAAATGAACGGCTTTAAGAATTAACACTCGCAAAAAATTGCTTTATTTAGGTAACCTAGTTAATTTTTTACTTTTTAGGAATGAAAATACATATTTCCTGCTAATCATTACATCATTTTCGACATTGATAATTTTACTGTGCATACTATTGACATTTGCTATTCATTTGCTCTTCAAAAGTTTTTTTTCTTAATTTCAAATTAAAATTAACATTTTTAAGTTAACCGTGCGCAGACGATAAATCGTAAGTATTGATAAAAATTTTCAGAATTAATACCATAACACAATCTCATTTTATTTCAATATAAAAGCATATCGGTTTTATTTTCCATCTATGAGGCCACATTTTCCTTCTTTCGGCACCTACTCAAAATTCATGCACCTTGTATTATTAAAAATACTTGAAACTTTCCGTTTTAATCTTTCAATTGGAAATTAAATTATTATTCTGGGTGTTTATTTTTTGGCAACGAAAAAAGGAAGATGGTTAAATTTTATCGGAAAATGTCAATTCATTGTGTATGAAAAATAATGAAAATTTGGATTATTAAGCAAAATATTTGAGTAAAATAAATTAAACATAGCCTATGTTCATTTCCGAGTTGTAATCCATCAATTTCCAAAAATACAAAAGCGTTAATTCATCCGTTTAGATGTTGACTTCATTCAAACATTCGGACACACATTGACATTTATAATATTATAAGGATAAGGATAAGGATGAAGATAAATGAAAAAAAATAATAATCATTTTTCTCGTAAAACTCCCCCCCCCCTTGTGTTTTTATTTATTTAAATTAAGTATGTACTCAGAATTACTATATAACCCCACCCCTCGTGTATTTGTTCTTCACGATATGTGAATTTGACACGAATAGCGTTTTCATCTGCGTATTATTTTAAAAAATGCTTTTGTAGATTTTTTAAAATAGAGTAAACGCCTAAATGCCCTGAGTTTCAATAAATAAATAGTAAAATGCTACTTGGCTCAGAATGATATAAATATCAAAGCAACGTTAAAAATGCTAGAATAAGCAAACACACAGCAGACTAGTTTCGGTAGCGTTTAGCGTACCATCCTCAGTGCAAACAATAACGGTAATTTGCTCATTTATATACAGGAGAAGCGGATTCAACTGAAAAATGCATTAACCAATGGGGAAACAGGAAAATGTGGGTACCAGCCAATGGGTTAATAGAAGGTAATGCCACCAGAAATGTGAAAAAATGGTAGTAATTAAGCAAAAGTGTATTTTATGAAATATTTCCAGCAATCTGATAAAGGGGGAATAGCGAATTCACTATTAACAAGATTATCATAATTTTTGTAGATATGAAATGCTTCAAGAAAGTTAAGTTTGCGTGTAGAAGTGTGTTTAGAGATGATTTGGGCTGAATTAAAATCAAAAGAGTGGTTCATCTCCCAGCAATGTTTAGCAATTGAAGATTTATTGGTTTCCTGATTTAACAGGAAACCTATAAACCGCTTCATACATGCCAATTTATCTGAAAATATTCTTTAACACTTAATTGTTGCGGCAGAAATTACCGCTTAGGTACTGTGAACGTTCTCCCAGTCAGCTTGATGAAAAAAATGTTTCATTAAGTCATAGGATATTGTTTCTGTACTAAACGTTATGTACAGGACAATTGTAATTAAAAATAACTTATTCCGAAGTTTCTAGCATTAGTACTAAGGCTCCAAACGGATCAAATCGTCACTAATTTTTGTAGTAAATTGGAATTTATCCAGATAATTCGTGACAATTTTCGAAGGAATTGGATTGTGAGACCGCTAACAGTAGTTATTGGTCAAACGCTTGTCGTGGAAACATCATTTAAATATCGCAAGTGAATATTAACCCGTAAACTCCACATTAGTATGATTTGGGATTCCGTAACTTAGCTGCGTATATTGTTATCGGTAATATAGTGATAATGATATATAACACAAGATTCCTATAAGAAAATTAAGAAGGAATCGGAATAGGATATTGATCTTTATCAAAAATCTTATTTTGTCAATAAAAAATACAAATTAATAAACACATGATTTAAATAACACCAACATTTCAAATTTTGATCGGAGGGAACTCACATTACTGTGGAGCTCACAGGTTAAAAGAGCGTTTTCAAAATATTTATAACATTGTCAACAAAAACATTTATTACATAAACTCGAGTTATTATAAAATACCACGTGAGAAACACATTAGATTTATAAACAGAAAAAATCGTGTAGTGTTATTAATAATTCGATTTAAGCCGATCAGATTAAGCCAAAGATGTCCAGGGTCAGATATTGTGTTACCTCCAACCCTTGCTTTTCCTTACACTTTCACAAAAAATAAGCATTTTCTATGCCTTAGAATACGTATATAGAAGCATAAATACCCATTTAGATAAACACAGTTTTCTTTTTTGATCTTATTCTAATCTAAAATTAGAAAATATTTAATATAATGAATAAAAGTTGAAAAAAGATTTAAAATATTAGATTTAATGAAAGCATAAAAAAAATTAGGATACTTCAAAACCTCAGACTTCAAACCTTCAGTATCTCAGCTGCATCATGTTTTAATCAGATGTGACTTTTAAGCTAAAGAACGTTTTAATGTTTGTAAAATTAACTTACTTAATCGCAATAAAATGATTTAATTGTTTTCTGTCTTATACAAGTTCAAAATTTCCACAATATAAAAGTATTGCGAATGCCGTAATCATGTATATATATATTCTCTGTCTCGATTATACACCGCTATTCTTACGACAATTAAAAAATATAATAATAATTTTAAAAACAATTATTTTTCTGTTTTTTCCTGATTTAACCATTTTAAACAGATATTTAAGTATCCGGTTATAGGAAGACACTATTGGAAGATCATGTTGAAATTCCTAATTTGCTAATTCAACACAATTTAATTAAACACAATTTCTGCTTTACACATTAATTTAATACAATATCTAAAAAATACCATATAAGCTTGCCTCGTTAACCACCTATGCGTACATGTAAACCAAACTCGCATAAAAATATTGGGATTTTAATTCATATGAAATGTGCATGGGGCATTTTGAAAAGTTCATCATAATGCTACAAATATTTAGGAAAGCTCCTTATTTTCTCCATTTTTTTAAATTTCCTGTTTGATAAATATATATCCTTCTTCTCTTTAAAAAATTTTAAAATCTCAATGAGAAATTATTTTTTTTTATTTACAGCATGTAAAGTATGAAGAAAATATAATATATTTTAAATGGAGACCTTTTGATAAACAACAAAAAACTGAAAACATATATCACCAAACCACTGAGATTTAAAAATTAGGAGAGAAGAAACAAAAAACGACTTTCATATTTTTTTTACAATCTCTGTGAGAAGTTATTATTTCATCTACAACATAGGGTGTATCAATAAAATATACAATATATTAAAACAAGACTCTTGAAAGACATATTTTAAAAACAACGAAAAACTTAAAGCAGATTTCTCGAAAGCACTGAGAAGAAGGATTATGAATTGAAAGAGATTTTATGTTTCGTGACTTAACTTTTCTTTTTTACGATGACATCTGTAGAGCGTAAAAATGTTAGGCGGTCAAAGTGCAGGGCGTATGTACTGATAATAACAATTATTTATGCTACGGGTATTCAACAATCTTATTTCAGAATGAATAGGAAACGGCATGTATAACAGAAACGAAGATAAATTGTAAAAGCAACTTTTCTGTTACCAAGAAAAACTGTTACATAAGATAGGAGAGTGCATAAATTTTCTTACAGGAGTCCGTTTTGCGGCGTATCTTCTTCTCAGCATTATTTATATATATTGTATATAAGAAGCTTCAATTTCTTTCACGTCATACGGTGTGTGAATAAAATGTAGACCATTCTACAACAAGTTATGAAACAAGAATGACAGATCATGCATCAGGCATAGATTAGGAACAGTTTCCAGTACTAGTAGAGTATTATTAAAAAAATTCCTTTTTTTTATACAATGAGATGGAATGCTGAAATAAGATACTTTAAAAGCGAATAGCTCGCTTGAAGAATTCTGCGCAATGAAAAATTCTGCGCAATGAAAAATTCTGCACACAATGTTGATTAAATCAAGGACCAACAGGGCCTGTGCCGTACGGACCCTGATAGTGAAGGCCCGTATTTAGTACGCAACTTTCATAAAGCGGATTTAATTATTCATAAAGCTAACTTAAAATGCATTTGATCCTCTTGTGATTAAAATAAGCGATGTATACTCTTAGAGAAGAATAAGATAAAAAATAAAACTATATCTAAATAAACATGTATTTATATTATATATGTATCCTAAAACATAGAAAGTGTATAATTTTTGGGTCATAGTTTTGGGTGTTAGTCATAAAATTCCCCGCCCCATACTCACACAGATCGAATATCATGGCTGGGTTCGATTAGGCTCTGGTCTGAAGGCATTAGTTGCGTAGGTGTTTTATGTTTTTTGCAAAGTAGTAGAATTTGGATCATAATTCCATCAAAAATCTCCACTAAAACAATTTCTATTATAATAAAATGATTAGAACAAGATCTACCTTTTGTATAGCTTTCACTCAGGAAGCTAATAAATTTTTTCCATGAAGCTGATTTATAGGATAGTTTTAAAACGATTTGATTAGCTTTTTGTTATTTAAATTAATTCGTTTAAGTGCTTTGTTAGAACACGTATTGATTTCTGTAACTTTTTAAATAAAAGTGAAAGATTTAGAAAACTAATCAGAAATGTTTATCATGCTGCCAGCGTTCTTTTCAAAATATACGGAAGTTTTAAATAATACAATAAAGAATTCTACAAACAAGGTCTGATTAAGTCATGGACCAACAGGGGCTGGGCTCTTGGATCCCTCAATAACACTTTGAATTTGGTATGCACGTTACAAAAAGCTGATTAAATTATTTCATAAATCTGATATTATCGCAAAATTTGATTTAAAAAATATTTTAATATTGTATTAATTAAAGTCAATAACTTGTACATTTAGAGTAGGATAAGATAAAACAAATAACACTAACTAGTCATGTAGTGGTACTAGTTGAAAAAAACTAAACATGTAATTTTACTAGTAAAATGCTATCTGCATTCTAAGGACTAGAAAATATTTAATTACGAAAGGCCATTCCTCGCACCCCCCTTCATACACAAAATGGATGCCACGCACCGAGTTTGATCGTGCCTTCATTTGCTAAGAGATGATTGTCTTGTGCATGCAAATATTTATGTAAAAAATAGGAAGGACAAATCTTGTATCAAGCATAGATTATGAAAATATTTCGAAAACTTCTAGGATAATGTGATGGAACTTCACCTGTTCAGTAAGGTGACGAAAGATATCTCAGTTACAGAATATAGAAAATGTTTAACAACTAAAAACGTACTTTCAGAAAGAATAATCCATAGACGTAATATATTCAGTTATTTGCGTAGCCTTGCATTTGAATTTATTTATATTCTACAGGCATAACTCAGTTGGAAAACACCTTTGAAAAATTCACTTTCATACACGGTAATGTTTACTAATTCGTTTGCATATGATCTATAGAATTTACACACATTACGTAGTTCACACACACACACACACAAAAAAAAATCTATAAACACATACCAAATCTAAAAACGCAATTGTCGTTCATAAAGAATCTTATATGCATGTTTCGTGACATATTCTGTGACATGGGAATCAATGATAACTGCTTTTGCACTCCATAGTATAGAGTATGCATGTTTTGTTTCACCTAAAAAATGGATGTATTTTTTTTTGCGTTTGAAATGGTATACTGTCATTAAAGTACACCGCAAGTGATTTCACCCTATATTCCACAATGTAGTAGGATACTGCATTTTTTTATTTATTAAACATACACGTGACGGTGTATGTGAGGTAGTGATATGCAATAAATAGTGATGTTGTAGGATGGGAATAACTGGAACGAGCAATAGTAAGACTGTAATTTTTTCTGAAAACCGCCTTTTGTGCTAACTTCTTCAGAGTTGTTTAAAAAGCTTAAATTAAAAGAAGAAAAATTAAAAGAAGAAATTAAGATTTTTCCCATAGACTATATATCTCTATAACGAAATATTTTCTGCGCCATTGTAAACGAACTACAAATACTACATATTTTTTGCATGCACAAATATTAAATTTTGAATTCTATAGCGAATAAAAATTCTATTGCGATCCAAATATATTACGAATGTTAGAGCACTGTCAAACGGCTAGTTAAATAAACCAAATTCATAAAATCTTTTCAACTATGTTTGGAAGTTTTAAAAACAGAAATTATTGAACGCAAAATTCATTTTCATAAGAAGGTGTATTTATTAAAGTTGAAAAAAGAAAAACACCAGTTTAATTAATAAATAATAAATTGTACGTTACCTTAACACAGGCTGAAATAATTATGAGTATCAGTTGTTGAAATGAAAAATTCAACATGGTTTCTTTGCTGCTTAATTAAGAAAGACTTAAGAAAAATGAATTTAAAACTTTCAGCTTCTTTAAATATATGCTTAATGAAACTCTTTTAAAAAGTTTTGCAGTATTTGATAATTTTGTTTTTTAAAGGAGATGAATAAAAAACTTTATTTTTAAAAAGGCTTTTGTATTACAATTAATAAGAAAAGGAATTTTTATTTCTTTCCCTTGAAACGAAAACATCTGCAATTACTTAAAAATTCGTGAATTAATTGCTGCTTTTTTAAGTACATTAATTAATATATTAACAGGTGAATATTTCCTAAAGTTTATGTTAGATAATAAGTTAGATAATAAGAAAAAAATAAATTTTGCTTGTTTTATTATAAAAAAATTTTATTATACAAATTTATTACAATTAATAAGAAAAGGAGCTTTTACTTCTTTCCCTTGAAATCAAAGCATCTGCAATTACTTAAAGTTTCGCGAATTAATTGTTGCTTTTATAAATACATTAATTAATATATAAACAGGTCAATATTTCGTAAAGTTTCTGTTAGATAATAACAAAAAATTAAATTTTGCTTGTTTTATATATTTAAAAATTTACATATAAAAGGAATTTTTTAAATATTGCTGAAAACTCCTAAAAACCTATTTAGCACAAATGTAAACAATCTGTTCTTACTCGAAAAAATATTTGAATTTTTTTCCCTTTTTTCCAGTACCGTCTGCAAACGGAGCGAAAATGAGCCAGAATTATGTTTGCGTCAGACAAATTTTATAAATTTTGAAGAAATGTGTAAGCTTATTTAACAATTTCCGATGTAGATCAAATGTGTTTAAGAATTTGGCATGTCTGTTGGTCTGATCCTGCGTGTAATGCCTCGCTTAAAGTTTTTCAGTATTGATGTAGTTA
Source organism: Maratus speciosus (assembly GCA_963932465.1). Classification (NCBI taxonomy): domain Eukaryota; kingdom Metazoa; phylum Arthropoda; class Arachnida; order Araneae; family Salticidae; genus Maratus; species Maratus speciosus. The sequence continues at coordinate 297,786,210 of OZ010799.1, forward strand.
ATAGATGTTACAGAGTTTTACTATTGTATTTTCGGAATTTTAGCATTTATAGTTATTTTTCAGGATACACCAATGAATTCCTTTATATTTTGTTGTATAGCGAAAAATTTTTTGCAGTGCATTTTAATGATGTATAAGTATTTCATATTGTAATTCATATGCATCACTCAGGTAAACTACAATATTGTTACTGTAGAATATGGTGTGTATAAATTTTATCGTTCATTTACTTGGACTCGCAAAATAATTCTTTTAAACTACTGTCTATGAGTACTAACTACTGGAAATACGATTTTAATTGTGGTATGTGTTTTTAAATTTAATTAATTGTTGCGCAATAATACTTGGTGTGTGTAAACTCTGTAAATCACACATGACTGCACAAAAGAAATCGAGAAAATTTTAGTTTTGGCGGAAATTTCTAAAGAGGAATTTAAACGTTATCCCTTTCTGATGTAAACAAGAATTATGCTTGCTATGTAGCACACGAATATATATAAATACATGGCTGGACAAAATATTTCGGAAAGTTCTACCTCTACAGATGGTAACCACTGAAATTAGGTAGATTTCGTATGAAATACCACCTACTGGCGTCGTTCCTAAGTTAGAATTTCTGAAAAAGTTTTGCAGATCTACATCGATCATGACCCCTAGAACCCAAAACCACCCTCAGTAAAAAAAAAAAATATCTATCTATCTATCTATCTATCTATTTATCTATATATATATATATATAACTTTCTTTTGGACACGATAACTTCCATAATTCTGCACAAATCTCTTCCAAACTGATATAAAATAGAGGGCATAAAATCTCGGTCAAGTTCGTTAATGGGCAAAATCGGACCAAGGGGATGGGAATAGGGAGGGTTTTTGTGAAAACCGAAAAACCCCATAACTTCTTAATTTTTGTACATATAAAATCAGTTTAAAGTTTTTACTACTTCTAAAAATAGGACCAAAAATTTATGTATCATAGATTTTTGAAAAAATTAAAAATGGGCTCAAGGGGCGCAAAAATAGGGTTTTGGGGAGAAAAAAATTTCTAACTTCGACAATTCTCAAGATATCAAATCCAATTAATTTTATTATACATCTCCTTAATATTATGTACAACTTTTATATTGACAAGTTTTTGATAGGACCAATTCGTGAAAAAATTAAAAGCGAAAACAAAAAAGGGGGGTGAAGAAGAAAAAAATTCCATAATCCGTCAATTCAAAAGATATAAAATCCTCATGAATTTATCCTATATCTTCTTAATATTGTCTTCAACATTTATATAAAGTTTTTGATTGGACCAATTCTTAGAGGAAAAACAAAATAAAAAAACATAGCAGTTGAAGAAAAAAATCATCTTATTAAGGGTGTATTCAAATCCACACTGCTTATTTTCTTATTCATTTTTAAATTCAGTTTTGCTCTCAAACGCATCCAATTGTTAGATTCTCTTCTTCAGAAACTATATAATATACCGTAATGATCAATTTTTTGATAGAGGCAGAATATATTTCAAAAAATGATGTCAAAGTGGGCATTTTGAACAAAATTTTCCGAAGCGATTGTGTTAGAAACGAAAAATATTGCCCTACTGAGAAAATAAATGTTTATTAATCAAGGTCTCAATTAATTGAAAGAAAAATAAAAACACATGTCGCTTATAAATCGTTTCAAAAATCGCGTCAGCAAGTTTCGTATCTTTTCTATTAAAAATAAATCTGAAAATGTGTCAGATGATTTCGAGTTGTTGAGCATGGAAAAGTGTTTTTTTTTAATACCGCCTTCACATGATTCCGATAAAACCAGCTGTTATATAAAGATGAAATAAAAACTCGTCAAAAGCGGCCAGATTAAACTGTTAAAGTGGATTTATATCTAATCATGATTTAGTTTTTGTTGATGCAATTAATATACTTAACTTCGAAATCTACCTCCGCCTGTAGGCCTGGCCGGCAGGGATTTTGTGTGTTTTCAAATGTGATATACGTTATATAAATTAATTACTTAGTTTATTCATATTTTACATTAGTATACATTGAAGTTTTATTACATTATTCTGACGAATGTATTGGATAGAGTTTCATACCAGTGACAGACATAGTGATAAGTTTTCGATTCTTCTTTAATGCTTACTCCAAAATTCGTGATAGCTTTATTTTCTGTAGACGAAAAGTTTTTGTGATGTTCGAAAATTTTCCATAGTCTATGATCATATCGTGAACCACTGAATCATCACTGAACAACATGCTTTCTTTCAAAAACGCAAAAAAATCATATGACTTTACTGTAGTCATTCAATAAATCTCAAAATTATCATTTATGTTCATAATAAACTAATACTTTAGAGTTAGTGTTATTTTTATAAAGAGGAATAAAACTGTACTCTACACAACAAATTGAAGTAAATAAAAAAAATAATTCCATGAAAGTCTAGAATCAATTTCAAAAGTGAAAAAAATAAATAATGTAAAAAGCCCTTAATGTACCTAAGATAAAAATGAGCAGAAGTCTAGAATTATCATAAACATTTTTAACTGTTTTCAAAAGAGTTGTTGAAAAGGAAACTTCAGGTTTGTTTTTGTTTTTGTTTTTTAAGAAAAAAAATATGAATAATACTTTTAAAACTTTAAACATATTTCTTTATTTCCTTAAATAAGAAGTCGTGCAGTATGTAGTCTTTCTATTACATAAACAAAATACATGTAAGAATTTAAAATTAGTTTTATTTAACAATTAATATAAAATGTAAATTTCATTCTGAAATCATTGGCACAAATATTAAATTTTAATTGCGTTAATTGTCATGTAAATATTTGACAATCTCCAAGAATTTCCTTTGGATGATGTGTAAAAACAAAATTCTTTTTTTTTAATATAATTTACTTAAAAAATTGGATGTAAATATTGGCAAATATAGTTGACAGTTTTAAAACAAAACACACATTAAAGTATTTTGCGTGATAGACAATGATTAAAATTATTTAAACGATGTCATCAGCAGTTATGTTCATTCTTCATAACTGAATGACATTACCGGTGCTTTTGTTTAATTAAACATCAAACAGCTGTTTAAACGAAATACAGTTGAAAGAATAAAGTTTAAGTATATGTATTCCAGAAGTTCTATTACAAAAGCAATTCAAATGATAAGTATTGATAGAGATGTTCAAACGCCTGAAATAAGAGAAAATAGGACCATACCATTTTGTCTTGTGCTTCATCAAAGTGAAAAGATAATCCATTGATAAATGAGACAAACAGAACTACGAAACCTTATTATATAGAGGATATGTATTAGCACATTTTCTAAAGTACCATTTGTTAGATTGTTTTCCTCAAAATAGCTCGTCACGAATGTGATAAAGAGAAACAACTTAATTTCAAAAGATGTAAGGCATTGTAAAAGCCTTACATATGGGATAAAGTTTTTAAAACGTTCAAAATTATCTTTTAATGTTTTGTAAGAGAAGGTATTTTACTACAACAATGTTCTGTGTGAACACTGGCTTAATTTTCACGTGTCACACTCTTGATAAATACACATTAAATTAAATGAAAAAAAGATTAATGTAGCTTATATTCCAGCCAAAATATTTCATACATTAATTTTTATATCGAAGTGTTTCCAAGTTCTGAAACATGAGAAAATAAATTAACATAATTTAAAATATATATTATATACATAAATTGCAGCTTATGCATTTTCAGTCTTATTTTTTAAAAAAAATAATAGTAGTAATAAATATAATCAAACGTTATTTCCAACCATCATTACTAAGATGTGTTATTGGTACATTCGTTTAATTCCACTCTATAAATATATGTTACATATGACATGAAAAGCACTCAATACCTCACAAAGCTATTTAAATGACAAATCTTAAGGGAGAATAATTTATAGAATAAACTTTAAAGCTGTGTATTTCACAGGCTCTGCTACAAAAACAATTGAAAATATAAATATTGATTTAGATTTCCAACTCCCGAAATAAGAGAAAATATGATCATAATCTTTGTGTCTTCTGCTTTATCAGTGTGGAAAGATAATGCAGTGATAAATGAGAGAAACAGAACTGGAAAACCTCATTACATGGCGGATATATACTAGCACATTTTCTGAAAATCCCACTACTTAAATGGTTTTCTCCTAAATAGTTTGTTAAGAATGTGATAAAGATAAACCATTTATGTTCAAAATATGTAAGCCATTATAAAAGCATTACATCTGAAATAATCTTTTTAAGTGATAATGTTTGTTTATTAATGTTTTGTAATATAAGGTATTTGAATTACAATGCTCTGCGTAATAATATAAAATAATAGCATTTTATTACGTATATAATGAAAGTACAACTAATTTTTTTAAAGCGTGAATTAAATGTTATTTGAAAAAGCGCATATAAAATCCCCAAACAATAAACCCGTCTTTTAAAGATTTCTAAAGAATTACATTTGAAAAAGGGAAATAATAAACAAAAATGAATGGTCCCATTGATGCAGAAATTCAACAATACTATGTTAATGTTGTCTTTCTACAGAAAATGAATATAATAACATTGTAATTAGCTAAATTTCAAGTGTGATTTTGAATCGAAACAATCAGAAGATAAAAATGGTCGTGCCTTCTTCATTGTAGAAATTAAAAGAATAATATTAATGATAAGTTAACCATAAATCTTTATTTTAATTTAAATATTTCGTATTTTTACCCTTCTTTGAGAATTCATTATTGTATTCATTATTTTATCTATTGCAAATGTGGTTTATATTAGTAATTTGTATTTCATATATAATTCGAAATTGAAAATACCACACTTTGAACACAGTATCCCTAGAAACTGTGTAATATTTTACATTTATGTCAATAATACAGTAATTCATCCTTGTCATTGAGATTAAATATAATCTTTTACAACATGGTTGTATTAACCTGTACATTTCAAGATGTAAAAAATAACACAAAGAAGAAGAAAAAAAGAAAATAGGATCGACAAAAGACCCGATATACTCTAGGGCTAAGAAAATAATTGACATAAAACCTTTCCAACAATTTTGGTATCTATTCGTACTTGACATGAAATCTCTTTTCTATTCCAATAAAACATGAATATTCGTTTGATAAAATCTGTGTTGTATTGGTAATTCATTAGTTACTTCGTGCTTTTTACATGGTCAAAATTTAAAGTGTTTAATATATGAATATTGAAGCATTCATTAGTTAATTATAATATTATCAATATCGTATATCTCAACGTTATAATTAATTTGAATTATTAGTATTTTAAGTAGTTCAGTATTAAGTTTTCGACATTCAATTTTATGTATTGCAACTCTTTATTAAATATTTCAAGAATTGACCACAATTAAATGAATATTTAAAGATGAACTAACATTCATAAAATGCATTATATCATTTAGAAACTTTGGATGTTTCATAGCATTTAATTACTATGCAGGTGACAAAGATAACCTAAATACGACAATCATTTATTGTTTTATTAGATTACAGATATTATTTCAATTTCTAAAAAAGATGTTAGTTTCTGTTTAAAAACGCGATATTTATACTTTTTTTTTCTTGCTTGATAAAATACGTATTTATTTTATAAAATTCCATATATAAACTAAATCTGACATTATTATGTGAAATCATGGCTCTTACAATCACAATAACTTCACAGTAAATGGGAAAATACACTCATTCAAAAATAAATAAATAAATAAATAGAGAAAACTCCACATATTTTAATCTTCAAATTTTCACAGAAGAAATGGAAAGATCCTTTAGATTGCAAAGTATGGCTTGTTTCAATTTATCCCAATAACTAAGCATAGGTCGTGGTATTCATTCTGAACTAGTACCGAATCATAATTGTACATAAGAAAAACTAATTCTCTCATCAAACTTGACTATTCCAGTAAATTTTACTTTAGCATATTAAACAGAAAGTCATATGACTGAGTATTTTAGGAATTATGAAGGTTTAAACATTGAAATTTAATCTTAAATTAGTCTGTAATCATTTTAAAACTTATTGCAATGCGGGACGTTTTCTAAAATCTAACTGATTAACAAGTTTGTTTACTAAGCTAAAATTTTGGAATCTTATATTTGAAACATTTAGAAATCAATAGATTTTTTTTTTAAATCACAGCTTAAACTTCATAATTTTGTTGAAACTGTATTTCGATTTTTTTACATTAATGAACTATTTTTCACTATAGACCATAATATATAGGAATTCCTTTCTGTCTCCGTGAAAACAAACTATGAATGGTGCACAATCTGTTTAAAATAGGTTGGGTTAATGTACTGTATTATCCATTTCCTGTAGTGCAAATGTGAAACTCCAATAAGATCATTCAGCCAATTCTTCAGTTTAATTTTTAAACTACCCATATTGGAATATCTCAATAAGATATAACAATTGAAGAGCTGAGTGGATGAACATGTTATGCTACACTTTCTATTTTTTTTTAATCTTTTGAATAAAAGCGTTATGAGGAATCATATCACATGGTGAAACTAAAATACTAAGATTCTATTCAGTCTTGTAGATTAAAGACATTATTCATTAATATTTAATATTTTAATGTTTAATAATGTCAATGATATTAATAATTTTTAATATTTGAAAATTAAATATGAATACGTTTATTTTCTGAGTGAGTTTAGTACCGTACCTATTAGTATTTTTACCACATGGTATCAAACAGAAAATAAACCATTAAAATTTACAGCAAAAACTTTCACCTCAAATTTCTTGAAATGTAATTTTTGAAACTTAACATGTTCTTCCACTTAGATCTTCAATTGATATAACATATACTCTGAAATTACAATTCCATTTACGCAAGTCATAAAAACTTTTTAAATATGTTGGCAAGAGTTGTAAAAACTAAAACACTTATAACACAATAGGAAATGAAACAAAATATACAGTAACATTACATTTGAGTGGGAACACTCAAATAAATGTCAGGAAAACAAACAAACAAACAAAAAAGAAATTTTAACATCTCTGATAAATTAGGATTACTAACAGCACTTTTTATTCCAGTCTATTACAATTTTGCATGCTTCCTAAACGACACCTGGCCACACTTTTCAGACAACAAAAATATACGATTCACCAGAAACAGGGAAATTAATTCAGCCAATACCGTATGCGTTTCAAAGATCATTGATGTCTGACATTCTTTAATATCTGAGTGAGGTCGCGAAATTTCAGATTTTACTTGAGACCTACAGATATTACTTTTATACAGAAAATGCCAGTAGGACCAGATGATTCTCATAGACGCTTAGGCACATCGGTTTGCAGTGTTAGATTTTAGCAGCCTGACTAGATAATGCCCAGAACCATAAAACAGTAAATCGGAAAGTTCATTATATTGTGAATATTCACGGTATCTGAAATCGCATCTTTTTAACGGTGTTTTCCTAAAGTGCTTGTTAGAAACAGGATTATCGAAATTCTTTCAGTTTTAACAGATATAGAATCATTGTAAAACATTACATATAGAATTAGACAATCATATTTATTTTCTAAAGTTTGTGATTAGAAAAAAAAAGTTTTATTATGAATATTAAGTTTCACGATACTTTTTTTCTCTCTTTATATTAATAATTAACTTTTTCTTATTTTTACGCATCCACCTAATGGAAACATCCTCTAGTCCCTTGCTTGTTCGATTTCATCCTATATATATATTACCTCTTGCATCTTTTGAACCATATACAGTCGTGCACTTGATAACGCTCAAATTTATTCGATCCTAAACAAATATTATATGTTTAATTTACTTGTTTTATGATGTTCCTGAACAATGTTCTTAAACCTTAATTAATTGGAGATCTTTTGGCTCTTATTATTTTACAATTCTGAGGACATGTGCTTCCGTTACATTTCCATTTTTTTTTTTTGGGGGGGGGGAGGGGGTATCTTAAAAGTATAGTGAAACAAGATACTAAAAAAAAACAACTTTTATCCAAATAAACAATTGTTCTATGCTCTTGCTTAACATTATATAATAAAGAGTAATTTATATTTATTTAAATTCGCCCTTAGTGATTTGTGTGAAAAAAACTTCAATCTTCGAAGTCACTATGGATATAAAATGTAAAAAGTAGTTCGCTCTTATTTTAAAAAAATAAATAAATGAATGAATAAATCGTCATTAGATAAATAACAATGATGTAGAGTATTATATAATGGTCTTTATAAATACTTGCTCTGCTATACTGCAATTATTTTATCAATAAATCGAGGTTTTTGAATTTCATGCACTTTTATTACACTAATAATTATTTCTTTTCTTTAGTTATTTACAACCTTACATGGTTTCATCGATTAATATTCTTTTGTATTTCTTTTAATATGAGTAGCTTCAAATGTTTCAAAAAAAATTTCCTAGAAATATTTAAATGAGAGAACATTATGTTTTCACTGCTTTCTTCTTTTTTATTTAAAGTATTATGTCATTACTAAAATTGAAGGGATTAAATAAAATTTATTGTTACCCACCAGAGTAATATTTGTTATATTTGGAACGCAATTATTTCGAATAAAGGTTTTGTAATGACATCCAAACATTTATATTTTCAGCACAAAATTAAAACGATAAATTTTATAAATGACCCAAGTTTATTCTGTCTTATCAAATGTAATAATATAATTACTTATATATATATATATATATGTGTATATATATATATATGTTTTTTTTCGCTGAAATTCCATACATTACGTTATTTACTCGGAAATGAGATCCCAGAAAATATACGGAAAAACGAAATAGTATTTTGTAGTTCAGAAGAATCTATTGATAATATATTTTGTACACAGCATTTATAAAAAATAAAATAAAAAATAATGAGAAGAGCTCACCAAGTCTGAATTTTTCAAATATGTACGTGGGCTTACATTAAAAGGAAATATTTTTCTTTTATGCAGATAGAGCTTTTTATAAATCCCTACTTAATTTAAAGTGTTCTGTCGGCAAATTATAACAATGTCTGTATTGATGTACTTTAACCATACATGTCATTAAAAAAAAATGGTTTAGCATTAGTAAGATTTTTTTTTGCCATCTGATTGCATATGATGTAGTGTTAAATTGTTATATTTTTTTTCTATAAGCAACAAAACTTAGCATTATACACTATATCGCCAAATGTGACCGGTCACTTGCGATTTTAGACGTTTTGTTAGATATCTAGAAACATACATGAGGAATTAACCTAAATATGCAGGTGTGAAAAGAAAATAGTAAGGTCATATATTTTGGCGAATAATTTTTCCCGAAACCCCACAGGGGACCGTCAACAAATTGAAAAGAAGAATATCTTTTGGATAACCCTGTAAAAATTAATGTAGCAAAAGAGTTCAAACTCGAGATTATTAATAAGTGGGTTATTGTAATATACTGTGTGCATTTTTATGAGGATAGCATGTATACTCGTAGAGAAATTAAGGTTTTTATAAATACAGCACCAAATTTTGCAACATTTTTTGCTTATAATTTCCAGAGATCTTAATATAAAAAAAGTTCTTTTCAGAAAATATGACAAACAAATTGTACATAATACTCTGCAATCAGAATTAAAAAATAATAAAAATCAAAAGAAAAATGAGCAGGTTTACTAAAAAATGTTTCACTGCGTATGCACGAATGCAATCAAAATATAATATGCATAATGCATTAACTAAGTATTTAGAGCAACTTTTGTGAAAGTCTCAACATCATAGCTTGAAAATTCTGAAAATTTTCGTCGATAGAATAAGCTCGAAATCCGGTGTTCCCAAAAAGAAGAAAAAAGATGAGGGGTTGTATCGAATATCTGTTGATTTGTGCCAAGATAGCGTATACAATATTGCACGTACTACTATATTTGGATACAACCCCTCATCTTTTTGCTTGCTTTTGGGAACAACGGATTTCGAGCTTTCTCTATCGACGATAATTTTCAGAATTTTCAAGCTATGATTTTGAGACTTTCACAAAAGTTGCTCTATATACTTAGATAATACATTAGGCTCATTACATTTGGATTGCATTCGCGCATGCGCAGTGAAACATTTTTCAGTAAACCTGCTCATAACCTGGTCATTTTTCACTCGATTTTTATTGTTTTTTAATTCTGATTGCAGAGTATTGTGTACAATGTTGTTTGTCATATTTTCTGAAAAGAACTTTTTTTTACATTAGGAACTCTTGAAATTATAAGTAAAAAACTTGGCGAAATTTGGGACTGATTTTATAAAAACCTTAATTTCTCTACCAGAAAACATCTACTATCCTCATAAAAATGAACAAAGTATATTACAATAAGCCACTTATTAATAATCTTGAGTTTGAACGCTTTTGCTACATTAGTTTGTACAGGGTTATCCGAAAGATATTCGCTCTTTTTCAATTTGTTGACGGTCCCCTATGTGGTTTCAGGAAAAAACTCCGTGGAAATATATGACCTTTACTATATTGTTTACACAACTGCTGTTTCAGGTTAATTCCGCATGTATTTTTCTAGATATTTAACAAAATGTCTAAAATCTCAAGTGACCGGTCACCTTTGGCCATATAGTTTATTAAAAAAGCACTTTTAAATAGTTTTAGGCGCTCTTATGACTATTTCAGTTGAAAAACGAAATTTCAGTGTTTTATAATTAAGAAAAAGGTTTATACAACAACAACAACAGAAAAATAATTTAAAGTTTTTTTGTGAAAACAAGAAAGAATTTTATAGGTAATTTTTTTATTCTTTATTCTGTAAGACAGTGGATTTGGTGAAGGCGGATTTTCTAAACAGTTTACCTAACTGGACTAAATTTTTGCAAATTGTATAGCATATGTACTTTATGATACTATATGAAACTATATGAAATACTGCATTATGAAATTGTTTAATTGTACTGCAGTTGTACTATATGAAACTTTAAAGAGACCCATTAAAATTATGACCCATTACGACGGAATCGAACACATTAAGTTTCAATAAAAGATACCAATACTGTATTTTGCTTATTTAAAAAATCGAACACGTATCGAGAACTGCCAAGGCCAATGTCATAGTTGCGTAATGTAAAATTATGTACGTTGTCAACTAGTAAGAATTCCTTTGGCGCAGTAGTCAGTACGTCTGAAGGCCACGCTACAATTTGAAAGTTCGACTCCCGGCTGGGCAAGTTTCAATCAACCTTAAATCCCTTCGTGGTCGATAACAACCCGTAAGGCATGGTGACGTCACGGCGACGTTGTTGTGAAGTCACACTGTGATTTTGTGACCGTCGATGTGACGTCACGTGACGTCGATGTGACGTCACAGTGACTAGAATGCGAGGTCGTTATGGCCGTTTTAGAGGACGTTTGTGACGTCACATTGTGACCACTCTGTGAAGTCACGGTGTGACAAATTTGTGAAAAGTGTGTCATTTGTGACTATTTTGGCATTAACTTTGTGACGAACCTGTGACGAAAGCGACAATGCTTTGAAGTCAAATTGTGACCAATTTGTGAAATATGTGTCATTTGCGACGAACTTGTCATAAACACTGTGATTTCAAATGAAAATCAAATTTCAAATTAATTGCTTAAAAGACGCAAATAGTGAAAAAGATTCCATGCTGGGACTCGAACCCGGGCCATCAGTACAGCACACTGACATTCTACCGACTAAATCACATGGTACGATACCCAGGCTGGAAAATTTCTCACTATTACATGTTGGCAAGGCTACAAACGCAGCAAAAGATGGAATATTTAGCGTGAACCACCCACATGATGCAAACACGAAACTTAATTAAATCCAGCATTGATTGAAATTATATTAATACTTGGAAATTTTTCCAGAGAGAACCATTCGCCTTGCATACAATATTTCAAATGAAAGTCAAATTTCAAATTAATTGCTTAAAAGGCAATTTTAATTTGAAATGTTGTATGCAGGGCGAATGTTTCTCCCTGTAAAAATTTCCAATTATTAATATAGTTTCAATCGATGCTGGATTTAATTAAGTTTCGTGTTTACCCCATGTCGGTGGCTCACGATAAATATTCCATCTTATGCTGCGTTTGTAGCCTTGCGAACATGTAATAGTGAAAAATTTTACGGGCTGGGCGTCGTTCCATGTGGTTTAGTCGGTAGAATGTCAGTGTGCTACACTGATGGCCCGGGTTCGAGTCCCGGCATGGAATCTTTTTCACAATGTTGGCCTTTGCGCCTTTTAAGCAATTAATTTGACATTTGATTTTCATTTGAAATATTGTATATAAGGCGAATGATTCTCTCTGGAAAAATTTCTAATTATTAATACAGCGATGAATTTTAAAATAAAATTTTGCTGTAAATATAAAATCTTATCTTTTTACCGTACTTTTTAGCAAAATATCGCTACTTTGGAGTCCTATTCTTCTAAAACATTTTACATTTTTCCACTTAAAAAACAATGCTTATCAACTGACATATTTTTTATTAAGTTCTATGCTTGATATTTAGAATGTGTAAGTTTTTTAATTTGTTTTGATTTGTCATTGCTTTATTAAATACGAACATGGAAACTAACGGATATTAATACAACTATTATTTATAGAGCGGCATGATAAGCGATATTTATTTAAATTTTTTATTCCCGTGTATATTGTACTTTGTGAATATGAGCTAAATAGATTTGGTATGTTTTATAGGAAAAGACTGATCTGGGAAATAGAAAAAAAAAAAAAAAAAAAAAAGAGTAAGAAAAATCATGCGTTAAGCATAGATTAAAATATACTTTCCAACACTTTCTGAATGCTTTAACAAGACATCGTAATTTGGGGAAATGACGTAAATAAGATAACTAAGTAAACATTTTAGAAAACGCATAAAACATTTGAAAAACTGATTTCAGCAGTTACCGTCCATAGCCAAATATGTTTTCCAATTCTTTTAAACAGCCCTTATTTGATCTGTAGGTTGATACACTGAAAAAAATGAAGTACTCAAAAATGAGCGAACCGACGTACTCATATTGAATTGAATATTTTTGGATCAAAAATGAACCTATGCTTTCTCTATTTTGAAGCATCACATGTTATCAAACCCAAACAATCAAATAGTTTTGTACCCTGTAATGGTTCATTTCATTTATGGCGGCATAAATGATGTTTATTAATGTAAATATTAAATTATGCACAGCATTTTAAAAATAATTGCTTGGAAATAATGTTCTTGTCATAAAAATATTCGATTTGAGTATCTTGTTAAGAATTTTGCTATTTTTCTTGATAAATAATCAATTAAACATTTCTTGTTAAGAACTTTGGACGGGAAGTAAATGTCAGTACATTTTTACTTTACATTTTAGGGGGTTTTTTTGTTGTTTTTTTTTTGGGGGGGGAGGGGGCAGTACATAACGATTCATATTTGATCATAGCCATGGAATAAAAAATGAGTACATGTGTTTCTCAACTTTGAGTACATTTGGATCAGAGCTATTTTGTGCATGTGACGCATTTAAAATTGAGTACTTTTTACTCAATTTTGAGTACCCATTTTTTTAAGTGTATATATACTATATAATGGGAAAATTTAGTTTAGCAAGAATACGCCTAACAGGTTGAAATTCATTTTCAGCAATTTATACTAATGTATGGAAACATACTTGAATACCTTTGTACAACCCTGTAGTTTACCTAAAATCTTTATTACACGCCACTATTTAGTTAAAATTTAATTCAAACTAAGGCACTCTTAAAACTGCTGAAATCACATTTCCAGAAATTATAATATATAGACGGCCGTGTATCCAATTCTTTACGTGACCCTCTATATCATTTTATCTATATTCTACAAATATTTCTTGGTAAATTAAATGCAGTTCAGCGAAAAAAAGCACAACTCATTTAAAAACCACCTTTAAGCAATTTGCGCCCATATCCAGTAATCCTTACGAATACTTTTGTGTAGCCTTGTATAGGAATTATAGCATTTATATACACCATACACTATGCATAAATATAGTGAATCATAAAAGTGCATATCATAATTAAAAATATATTTTCAGCAATCATCGCTAATGAACAGTACTTCGGATACAATATGGTATCTGAAAGATTTTGTGTGTCCCTGTAAATGCTATATACGTATTATTCGTATTATACATGAAATAATTTATAGTATGTAAACCTCAGCGACATACATCAATTTCATTATATATGAAATAGATTAACATAATTAAAGTATGCCGCAAACAATTCCCTCCACCTCTATATCATTATGTATTTGAATTCCTTTTTTAGTCTTGTAAATGAACAATAACTATTCTTTGCATCGCATAGTCAACAGAATGCATATTTTAGTGCACTTCATAAATTCATATAAATTTTATTCTGTTTGAAAGCGTGCGTAAAATCATAAAAAATCATTTGAAACGACTTTTTCCCATAGGCCGTAATGTAACGGAAAACTTTTGGCTGTCCCTGTAAATGAACAAAGCATGCTACAAACTTCATTACAAATAGGTACCGTGCGATGGTAAACGTCAATACCATCCAAAAATTTCAGGGCAATCCGAGTATATTTTCGAGAGTTAGAGTGCGCACAGACTACTAGACGGACAGACGGAGAGACAAACCGAAGTCATAAGCACTTTTCAACTTGTGTCCTACATTATGTATCCTGTATTATATGAACTTAAAAAATATATATACTAAAGCAGTTTAATCTATAACTTCCTATCAGGCATGAAAAATACTTTATTTCAATGCTTAAATATCATATTTTACTTTTTAGTGCCAATAATTACCCGAATCATACACGTAGAAAATTAATTTACAATAGAAGAAAATTTAATAACCCATTCAGAATGTCTATAATTAAATGTTTGATTAAAATCACAAACAGAAAAAATGCTTACATACAATTAAAAAAATAAATATACTAATTTGAAAAACACTAAAAATAATAATTAGTATTTATAATTGTACTGTTAAACAACAGCAAACTACAATAGATAAATTAAATGCATTATTAGATCTAACAATATCTCAAAAATATTTCCATATGGTATAAGGAATTCCTATTATTTTATAATTTTGGCAAATGTTAAATCTGAAAACATTGGTTTGAAGATTTAGGATTTTAAAAGATAATTTAAAATATTATTAGCACTAAAAGAAAATTCTTTCAAATGTTTCACTACTGTAATATGTTAAAAATACATTTTCCCAGTATAATGTTAATTTCTAATCTGAAACAGTTTCGTAATCTCATGATAATCGAACATCATATTTAACCCCAAAATAATAATAACTATAAATGTTAGTAATCAAAAAATAGTAAGAAGCCGATAAAATAACTCCAAATCATTGTCGTTCCATACATTTTCAATCTTAAGTAAGAGTAAATTAATGTTTATATTAATTCCAGTATGAATGTAGGCATGAATGTCTCTGCGCAGTTTTTTTTTTTTTTTCAAGCGATGGCAGATTAAAATATTTTTCTTCACAGTTATCAAATTGGAGAATATCGCTTCTGACAGTTAAAGATCAGTCTCTTACAAATATAACTATTTAACTCATAATATACAACCAGGAATAAAATATTTAAATTAAATAAAACTTACATGCACGTTCCATTAATATCCGTGTATCCTAAAATGGTCATTTCCTTATCTTAAAGTGTTGTAGACGTGTTGTTCTAAAACAAGTGAACTATTTCCCGCGTATTCTCATATTTATTTTTCTGTGGGCAGACGATTTTCGAGCAGATGGTTTGTTACAGATTGTTTGTTTTTGTATACAAGAAATATGGAATTTGAACGCGCAGAAATTTTCTGAAAGTATCATTCATTAAAATTTTGTATTTGAAGAAATGTCCAATGTAATTAATCTTTTCTTTTTATCCGTACCAAATAATTCAAGTTAAAATGTATTGTAAAGTTCCTTTTTTCTAAATAATTATAATAATAATATTCATAATTAGAGTTTATTAGATAAAACATTGTTTAAATTTTTAAAAGGTGTAAAAATAAATTTAATGTATTACACCCCCCCACCTTTTTTTTCTATTTTTTTTAAAGTAAAGTTTGTTTTCCTTTAATTTCGGAAAATGCTAATTTTATTTTAAAAGTCTGAAAGAAGTAGAATTTATGACTTGAATACAAATTATAAAAATATTCTAAAGCAAGAAATGCATAGATGACTAAAATCTGAAGACTCTTTCTACATGCTCATTAAAAGGTGCAGATTTAACTGTAATAGAAAATTTTTAGTTTGAAACCACAGAAGTGTTTCGAATAATTCTGGACGGTAAAAAAAGAAAGAAAGAGTGAAATTTCCTCCCAGCAAACTAAATATGTAAAGTATATAAATTTAATATTCGTAATTGTAAATATATTATCCAAATGCTAGATAAAATTGAAATCATAAAAAAGTATACATTCACTGTCTTAGATATCAAATTGATAAAATATAGCCTAAAAATTTAGTTTATTAATGCTTGTATCGTGCACTTTATTTATTATGCCCCCCCCCCTCCCCTTTAGTGACGGAATTTACCATTTGCTATCCACTAATATATTTTCATTCCTTATGCCGCTGTAACTCGTGGCTGTTTAAAATATTTCTCTTCATTTTCAAAGATTTTTGAAGTTCATATTTTTTGTCACACTGTGACTTACAATATGCTGGTTTTTTTGTCACATATGTGACGTGGCGTACGTTACATAGCAGTGACATAACAGAGACGTCACAATTTTTTTTAATTGCCAGAAAAATATAATTTTACAAAAAGTAACATGTTTTGAAGAATTTTCATATGTTTTTAAAGTTTTCTAAGAAGTTCACATTTCAGTCACAATGTGACATCACTGAGTGGTGGCATTTCGGTCACAGATGTGACGTGACCACAGTGACTTGCAGTGACGTCACAGTGACGTCACCGTGACCATGCATGCTATGAGGGAAGTGTACCAAGCTAAATTTATAACTAAACAACGAGGGTTCCGCGTTAGGCTGACAAACCTGACCGGGACACATGCTGTTTAGGAAGTCGTGGCCCAGGTTCAAATAAACAGGGTCTGGTGCTGTAGGCCCTGATCCTTCATAGATCATATAGCCACAGATTAAGTTTTTTTTGTCAACTAGTAAAATCTTTCTAATGATCAGCTATCTTTGTGTGAATAATGCAGGGCCTCCAAATGTCCTGATTTTTAATACAACTTTTTTAACACTAAACCGATCCTGAAAGTTATTTATATTTTAAATGCTGTTGAAACATACCACGAAACTTTTTCTTGCAAAATAATACTATTCAAAATGCGGACCATTCGAGATTACCAAATGTTGTATAATGCAAAAAGTCCTGTTCCAAGTTCATAAGACGCGAGAGTATATTTTCTAATGTGAAGTGATAATATATGTTTTTTTGTATCCCCATAATATGACTGTACGTAATGAAATTTCTTTCAAAATTAGTTGTTTATATTTTTCCAGGATCGGAGTAGTTTCGGCAATAGCTAGTAGTTACAGGAAGGATTGATACTTTAAAAAAACTATTCATGAATGTTTTTAAAATCCAGTTACTTAGTAGTTAATTTTGTGTAGATTTCCTGGTAATAATTTTTATGAGGTATTTGCTGTCACTGAAATTAAATGACAATACTCACATACGTCTGTTGCCCTTGCAATATGACTTCATTGAGTTAAGTAATGTAAGTTTTGATTCTACATAAGTGCACAAGCATACCCATTATTATTAATAAATTATGAAAAAATAACCAACCATATTACTATGATTGAAAGATTTAAAAGGAACTTCAGTGAAGAGAAATATTTTAACTTATTTCCTTGATAGTAATCATATAAACAACTAGAGAAATGAATAGTAGCAAAATATACAAAAATATCTCTATGGAAACATATAAAGCAGCAAGCAGCACTGTAACGTTGTATCAAAATTATATTGTCATCATAAACTTTTTTTTTATTTTTATTTTAGGTAGCTTTCATTACAAAAAGCTACCTGTTGCAGCCGTTCGGAGGAAAGCGATTTCAAAAAATGTTGGTCTATTTTCATCGATCATGACCCCCAGACCCCGAAACCACCCTCCGTTCAAAAGTTGATATATATATATATCCATATATATATCACAGTTAATACATTTACAAATTTTAAATCTTGTCTACATCATTCTGTATTTCGTAATATAATACTTAATCATTTATATAGAATAAAATGCTTATGTTCTTCTCCTCTAATTAACAATAATATTAAAAAACTAATTTATGATGCATTAAATCATGGTTTTCCAAAAAAATTCATATATTCATTAATATACATTTAGTACTTTTCTTACATGATCTATAAAAACAAATTAACACATGCGTAAACAAAATTACAAAAAAATTATAAAATAAAAAAATATCTATAAAAAATTAGAAATTGTAAAATAATATAAAAAAATATTATAGGTTGGTTGGGTGGGTAGATGTTAGAGTACGGAGGAGGGTGGTGTTGTCTGGATAATACGCAATGGTTAATTAATTTTAAAAAAATGGGGGCTCTTGTATTATTACTATATTATTGTTACGTATTTTATATGGATGTTGATTTGATATTTTATATGTAATTGGAGAATTTCATTAATATTATAATTAGCTTAATTATTGATTAATCTAAATTACAATTATTTGTTATTAAATTTTAATTTACTAAGGACAATATCATATTAATTACTAATAGTATGCCATTCTTATAGTGAATAATATACATATAAGTATGTTTAATATAAATATAGTTATACTGTATGCATTAAAATTGGGTAATTATTTTTATTATTATTCCTCTATTCTTTTTAATATTTATTATCTCTTTAATGTTTTTGAATGTCCCACATTCATACTTTATGGATTTTTATGGATGTCTGAAAATAATCCACATTCTATATTTGTCCTTTTTAAGTAATGGGAATTTAAGTATCATTTAACCTTCTATATACTTCCACATGTTTTTTTTTATTTCCTGTTCATTTTATAAATATCTTATATATAATTCATTAAAAAATAATTTTTATATTATTTTTAATAATTATTTATATTAATTATTACTGAATTTATTTTGTTTTATAGCATATAGCTATATGCTATATATTATCAATGTTCTAGAATTATTTAAATTCTTAGTTTAGTTTAAATAAGTTAGCTAATAGAATATATTGTATGATTTTAAATTTTATTAACAATAGTTTTTAAATACATTGTGTGGTTTATATTAGGTTTATAATTCTCTATATATAAGGATATGTTTGGTTTTGCTGTTTAAACAGTTATTTACATTCAAATGCTTACAAATATTTATCTTGCGATAGATGTTTAATATAAGTAATAATAGATGGCAGCACCAAATTTGTCTCTTTAAGATAGCTCTAGTTTTTAATTTTTCTAGCTCCATTTCAGTTATAATTTATACACCAGGGGGTATTTTTAGCTAAATTTTGACGATAATGTTAAACTGTTATTAATTAATTTAATAGTGCATTTTAAATAATGTAATTAATATCTATTTATTTTATATTAGATTAAATGTGTTTTACAAGGTATTTCAAATTTTATTTCAAAATGTATTAACTGCATCCTTTGGTATCATTTACTGTGATTTCTTAACTGTTTTATTCACCTTAATCTTTTTGATATACTGGTAGACATATGCGCATGGATTTTTGTAAAAATACTGAAATATTAATCGGTATGGTGCTTATTATTTATATTTTATATCCTATAAATATTTAAATACGTTTTATTGATTCTTCCATTTCATATTATTTGTTTCTATTCTGCTTTCATTTTTAATCAATTCACTTGATTTTAGTGGTTGTTCGGGCACAGGGGAAAATAATTTTTAGCTTTAGCTTATTTTTCCCACAGAAAACAACCATTTTTCTTATATCATTGAATTCTGTGCCCTTGATAACGTAATTCAATGTATAAGCTTTTCAATTTTTGTCGGTGTCCACTTTTTTCTTTTTTCTTCCATAATAATTCTTATAATATTTTTTTTTTTTTTTTTTTTTTTAATACTTACAGCTTTAATTCATAATAATTGACGGTGGTAGGTTATGTTCAATTAATAGTTATATATATATATATATGATCTTTGTCACACTGTAACTCTCGTATTTATGAACCGATTTGGATGTAACTCGGTGTGTACATAGTACATACCAATTTCTCGACCGAGTTCGTTGGCAAGCTTCATCCGCCATTTTGTTTCAAAATGGCAGCCATATAAAAAATTTAAAAAAATTTAAAATTTGAAATGCGGTACCAAAAATTTGAAAATAGAAAAAATATTTTTTTTATGTGTTTGACCTTTTTAGAAAGATTCCGGAGCAGTTTTTGTTTCGTCTATATCTTAAAAAATGGCTGAGTTATAGAACTTTGAATTTCTAGCGTGGCTGAGAATTTGAAAAGTCCTGATATTTGTCACGCGATAACTCTCGTATTTATGAACTGATTTGGATGTAACTCGGTGTGTACATAGTACATACCAATATCTTTACCGAGTTCGTTGGCCAGCTTAATCCGCCATTTTGTTTCAAAATGGCGGCCATTTAAAAATTTAAAAAAATTTAAAATTTGAAATAAGGTACCAAAAAATTGAAAATGGAAAAATATTTTTTACTTATGTGTTTGACCTTTATACAAAGATTCCTGAGAAGTTTTTGTTTCTTCTATATCTTAAAAAATGGCTGAGTCATAGCATTTTGAATTTCTAGCATGGCTAACATTTTGAAACGACCTGATTTCTGTCACAAGTTAACAGGTGTATTTATGAACCGATATGTATGTACCTTGGTGTGTATGTAGCACATATCAATATCTCAACCGAGTTTGTTGGGCAGCTGCATCCGCCATCTCGTTTCAAAATGGCGGCCATTTAATTTTTTTTTTAATTTAATTTAAAATGAGGTACCAAAAAATTGGAAAAGAAAAAAAAAATTTTTTTCTTATGTGTTTGACCTTAATACAAAGATTCCGGAACAGTTTTTGTTTCGTCTATATCTAAAAAACAGCTGAGTTATAGCATTTTGAATTTCTATTGTGGCTGACATTTTGAAACGACCTGATTTTTGTCACGCAATATCAGGTGTATTTATGAACCGATTTGGATGTATCTTCTGTGTACATCGTACATTACAATGTCTTTACCGAGTTCGTAGGCCAGCTTCATCTGCCATCTTGTTTCAAAGTGGTGGCCAATTGAAAAAATTAAAAAAAAAAATTAATTTAAAATGAGGCATCAAAAAATTGAAAAATGAAAAATATTTTTTTATGTGTTTGACCTTGAACAAAGATTCCGGAGCAGTTTTTGTTTCGTTTATATCGTAAAATTTGTTGTATTATAGCATTTTGAATTTCTGGCGTGGCTGACATTTTGAAACGATCTGATATTTGTCACGCTATAACACATGTATTTATTAACCTTCTTGGATGTAAGAAGGCATGTGGATAGAATGTAGCAATGTCTCAACCGAGTTCGCTGGCCAGCTTCATCCGCCATATTGTTTCAAAGTGGCGGCCATTAAATCAAAAAATATATATTTAAAGTGAGGTTCAAAAAAATTAGAAATTGAAAATGGTTTCTTTATTAAGTATTTGACCTTGATATAAGGATTCCGGAGCATTTTTTGTTTTGTCTCTATCTTAAAAAATGGCTCAGATATAGCAGTTTGAATTTCTTTATGTGGCTGACATTTTGAAAAATCTGATTTTTTGCCTGTGACAGCACTCGAATATATCAACCTATTCCGATGTGAGTGAGCATGTGCACAGGAATTACTAAGGTCTCGACCAAGTTCGCTGGTTATCCTCTTCCACCATGTTGTCTTAAAATGACAGGCACTTCAAGATATCTCCGAATCTTATTTCGCGAAATTCTCATGCATAATGATTTAGTATTGATAAAAATTAGTATTGAATCTCCTATTATCGATTTACACCAAATTAAGCTTCGTGTGTTTGAATAATATAAGCCGGTTTTTTAAAAATTAGGAGTATGAAAGCTACCTCTTCCTCCCGGTACTGGCCGGAAGGACTTTTTAATAAGAAAAATATGACTGTCTGAATCATTTCATATTTCTTATAATACGACTACGTAAATGTAGTTAAATTGAAGATTCTGTAGAATATGAATGCGGATGAGAGAGGCATTGTTGACAGAGATTACATAAAAACAATAGAAGGAAAATTAGTTTTTCCTGCCATTTTAATAGAAAGTACAAATTTTTGTTTTACAAATCATGTAAAATTCTCGAAAAGCATTCAAATGAAACTGTAGATGATTTTGGGGGATAACCTAACAATAGACATTTTAAGAAAACTTTTAACTCTTTCAATAATGCCTTGTATTTTCACTCAGAGTGTTGAGATTTTCGATTTGCTTTTGTTTTTTTTCTTTTTTTGTCACACTAACATAAACTGTTTACAGAAGTGATTTTGAAGTACTTGCAATTTTTTTATGTGTCACATTTAACTTCTCATTTATAAAGTATTAGATTCTTTGCTTATTTTATGTAGCAACCGATGTATATAAAATTTTTTGTCTGCATTGTGAAGTTAATAATGGATGTTATTCAAAAACTTCTAAAAGAACAGGACAGTTTAAGAAAGCCACTGACTATTAAGTCAGATATTGCATTTTAGCGTACTAGCGAGCATCCCCAAATGTCAGTTCTTGATTTTCGCGAGAGTGTTATCATACGAAAGTTCTTGTCAGAAAGTTTAAGAAATGTATAGGAACTATAGTCCCGAATTCAGTAGATCCCGTAATATTCGCAGTGGGAAATAGCAAAATGAAATGAAAAGAAGAAAATTATTGAAAAGTGCTTTACGAATTAGTGAGTAATAATTTCGAATTGGAAGTACATCATGATTAGAAACTGGATTTAACTCTTCGCTTGATCCTATGGGATGAAAAGAGGACATGGACTGGTCTTAGTTCGTTAGTTTCAAGAGTGGAATAAGACAGCAATTTTACTGTCAAACAATAATGCCCTTCGCTGTTTCTCCCTGGTGTTGAAAACACTTGAATGTCCTATGCTTTTACGTAGAAAAATATTATCATGATATAATCTAAGACAAAATTCTTACCACTGATAGCTTTTGAAGAAATCTGTCGCTGTTTTTCCCTTCTTTATTTATCTTATCTTACCAAAAAGAAAATAGGTCATATCTTTTGAACTATTGGATTCAGGCGTATCGTTTTTGTACATTTTTATATCCTCGTGCCAAGAGCACTCGAACGATTCCACTCTTTTGAAAATCCAGAACTGATAGTTTTGTGATGTTTTCTATTCCGAGTTTTGAGACAGTTATTTGCTTTTTTCAAACTAAGGTAAACAGTTTATTGAAATGATTTGAAAGATTTTGTAATTTATTTTTTAAACGGTGTTAGAGTTAAATTGCCATTGGTGAATTACTTGATTTTTAGATTACTTTTGTGGCAATGTATGCGTAGGATTTATTTTGTATGCAATGTTAATTTAATAAATCATGTTATTCAAAAACGTCCAAACTGACCATGATACAGTTTAAGAAAACACCAAATTTTTCAATTACGCCTCCATCATTTTAAAAGAAAGTGTTGAGAATTTCAATATTGAAGTGATTTAAAAGTTTTGTATTTTTTAAAATGGCGTTACATCTACATTGTCATTTATAACCTATTAGATTATGTGATTTTTTTTTCAATCTATGTATCTAAATTTTTATGTTCAATGCTGGAAAAAATGCGTGTTATTCAAAAACGTCTAAACTGAACAGTTGATAGTTTAAGAAAGCCACTAAATTATTCAATCACGTCTTGTATTTTAACTTAGGGTGCAGAGACTTTCAATTTATTGAAGTGAATTTAAAGTTTTCTAATCTGTATTGAAAATTGCTTTACATTTAAATTGTCATTGATAATGCATTAATTTATTAACTTATGTTTTGGCTATCTATGTATATAAATTCTTTTGTGTGCAATGCTAAGTTAATAATGTGTGTTATTTAAAAACTTCTAAACTGCACACTTGACAGCTTAAGAAAACCACTAAATCAATCAAACACATATTGTTTATATATCGCCACGCTCTTATTATTATTCTTAACTAAGGAAGAAAGCATAACTATAAGATTACTTATAGTTTTTATTTACATTATTTACAGCAGCTGCTAAACGCAGCTCTCAGAACAAATCACATCTTACAACTGCGTAGAATACTCTGGGCTACATGCAAAGCCTTCACAATTCAGACTGTGCAGTGCTGCCATCTATTAACATAGATCGCTACTATTTCGGATTCTTGGTTTTGGGATATAACACCCCTCACCTCATAGTTCAAACGAACTACAGGTAATCTTGTTCTTTGACTTCTTCGAACTGGAGCACTTTTCTTACAGTCCTCGTCATCAGTTTTAGCCAAATTGTCTTTCGCAGTTTTCTTTGTCGTAACATCATTTGTATTATTCACAACTGTACCAGCCACAATATCATGCGAAGGCTGAGATTGGCCTGGTTCTATAATATAATCATTATTAAGCTGTTCTTTTATTTTTCCATTAATTCAGAAAAACGGTTTTGGTTAACCCTTTCATACCTATCATAATTACTGTAATTTTTACCACTATGTCCCACATTTTCAACTTTGTCTGACATTGGTTTATCATTTCGATTTATCTCTACAACTCTATCTGGTATTTCATAACTTATCTCTTTATTTCGTCTCAACTGATAAACGTGACGCTTACACATTATTCCGTCACATCCATTTACTAAAACCCATCTACTCCCCAATAATTTCATAATTTTTCCATTTACCCATTTCTCCCCTTTTCCAAAATTTTTAACAAAAACTAAATCATGAAGTTTATATTTGTGTAGGTGTTGCTATATTTTAGGTTTTGATGGTAATACCAAGTGAAGAGCTGTTCGAACTGGCCTTCCAAACATTAATTCAGCAGGAGTTTTACTAGTTACCGAATGAGGAGTGGAATGATTTTCTAACAAAAATCGTGAAATTGACAATGTTATGTCACTTTTATCTAGCTTTTTAAGACAATTTTTCACAGTTTACACATATCTTTCCGCTTGTCCGTTCGAAGACGGATGATAAGGTGGAACAGGCGTATGCTTAATTCCATTATTTTTAAGAAATTCCTCAAATTCATCACTTGTGAACGCGGGACCATTATCCCTGACCAATTCAACAGGTAATCCAAATGTAGCAAAAATTCTCCTTAATACCTTAATTGTAGTTTTACTATCAGACCCGGGTACTACCTCTACCTCCAACCATTTAGTATAAGAATCGACTACTATTACAAACATTTTACCTTCGAAAGGCCCTGCATGATCTATATGGATACTTTCCCAGGGCAGTTCAGATTTCCATTTCAAGGGTTCCATTTTGGGATAATCCCTCGCAAACATCTGACATCTATTACAAGAATTTACCATTTGTTCAATTTCTTTGTCCATATTTGGCCTCCAAACTACCCCCCTAGCTTTCGCTTTCATGCTCGATATACCTTGATGAACAGAATGCAGTAATTTCAATATATATTCACGGCCTTCCTCTGGTACAATCACTCTATGTCCCCACAATAGACAATTTTCTAGACAGGAAATTTCCTCCCTTCTACGAAAATATCGTTGATATTCTTCTTGTTTAACCTTTCGCGGCCACCCATGTAACACCCGCTCTAAAATTTGTTTAGTTACAGGATTTTCAGTTGTCCACTTTGCAATCGTTTTAGAAGCAACAGGCCAATTATCATTATTTGAAACGAACATTATTTCTGCAGGATTACTCACTATATTTACAGTTTCTGGGAGAGGTAATCTACTTAATACGTCAGCATTTTTATTATTTTTACCCTCGCGATACTCAATTGCATAATCATACCCAGCTAACATTAACGACCATCTCAGCATTCTAGGTGATAATAAATCATGTACCTTTTTAACAAGATCAAATAATCTAATTAAAGTTTTATGATCTGTTATAATTTTAATTTTTTTCTAGCTAATACTGGTGAAATTTAGTGACACCAAACATTACAGATAAAGCTTCTTTATCAATCATTGCATAATTTCTTTCAGTTTTATTTAAAGTTCTCGAAGCATAAGCAATAGGTTTCTCTTTACCCTCAACAATGTGGCTTAAAACTGACCCTATGCCATATTCAGAAGCATCACAGTTTAAAACTATATCTTTGTTTACATCATATAATTCTAAAACAGGAGATGTGCATAATAATTGCTTCACTTTTTGAAACGCTTTTTCATGCTTTTCTGACTATGTCCACTTTACACTATTATATAATAATCTATGTAAGAATTCTAAAACATCTGAAATATTAGACAGGAAGTTTCTATAATAAGAAATTAAACCTAAAAATGAACGCAATTGTGACACATTATTTGGAATACGAGCATTCAAAATAGCGTTAACTTTTTTCTGGAATAGGCCTAATTCCTTCCTGAGATATTTTATGACCTAAATAAGAAACTTCCGAAACCATAAATTTTAATTTTTCCTTATTTAATCTTATACCATGCTCAGAAAAGCATTTCAGAACATTTTCAACTCTTTCAGAATGTTCTGATTCATTACTAGCTCTAATGATAACATCATCTAAAAATACACCAACATATTCAATTTTTTTTTAAATATGTTCAATTTTTCTTTGGAACATTCCAGGAGCACATTTTACCCCTAATGCTAATTGTAACACATTGAATAAACATTTATGTGTATTTATAGTCAAAATATTACTACTTTCGTTATCTACAGGTTGTTGTAAATAAGCATCTTTTAAATCAAAAACAGTAAAAAAATTACCACTTGATAATTTAGAAAATAATTCTTCCACTCTAGGAAGAGGATAATTATCATTTTCAGTATTAGCATTAACTGTTGCTCTATAATCACCACATATTCTAACAAAACCATTAGGCTTAGGAACAATTACTATAGGACTAGCCCATTCTGAATGATCAACAGGTTTCAAAACACCCTCATTAGTTAATCGTTCCAATTCTACATCCGTAGCTTTTCTTAAAGCAAAAGGAACAGGTCGAGACTTAAGAAAAACTGGTTTTGCATCTTTTTTTCAATTTTATTGACACGGCAGGACCCTTGATTGTCCCGATCCCGTCAGCAAAAACATTAGGAAAGTTTCTAATGAAATCATCTTTCGAAATGATTTTAATCATATTTACATTACGCCAAAATAATTTTGATGCTTTTAACCAAGTTTTTCAGATTAGACTCGGACCCTCCTCTTTAATTACTAACAGTTTAAAATCAGGTATACAATAATCATTAACAACAGCATTTACTTTTAATTCCCCCAAAACAGTTAAAGAGTCTTTAGTATAAGTTTGTAATTTAATATTAGATTTAATTAAAGGCAGCTTACCTAAGAACAATTTATGAGCAACACTTTTACTTACAATAGTATGAGCCGCACCACTATCAATTTCAATTTGTATATTTACACCATTTATTTTAACCATGACACCTTATTGGAGTTGTCGTCCATAAAATTTAAACAATATTCTTCCTGTACAGTTTTAATTTTTCAGTTCTTAAAAGGTTTCTCACTTTTCATTCCAAATCTTCTATTACGACAACAAATTTTTAAATGACACAGAAATGGCATTCTGCAGATTTAAAAGGGCATAATTTTGGATTATAATTTTTAGAACAGCTGTAACACGGTTTCTCAGGCGCGAATTTATCTTCTTTAGGCTTAGGTGCATGAGCGAACTTCTCCACTTTCGATTTCTCTCCTATCGAAACATACACTTGATTGACAGTCTTACTATCTCCGATGTGTAGGGATTTCACTCCAGCCTCAGCTATCTCAAATGACTCAGCTATTTCCACCACTGTTTGGAACGTTAAATCTTTAGAATCCAGTAATTTTTGTTGTATCTTTTCATCCTGAATCCCAAACACCAACTGATCACGCAGGCGATCATTAAGCGTATTTCCGAAGTTGCAATATTCGGATAACCGACGCAAATCTCGTACGAAATCGGACATATTCTCTCCTTGCTTCCTTAGTCGTTTCTGGAACTTAAATCGTTCGACAATTTCACTAGGGCGTGGTGAAAAATGATCCTTAGCTTTCTTTAAAAGATCCTCGTAACTGATTTCTTTCAGCGTATTCGGAACAATAATATCTCGTAAAATAGCAAAAGTTGTTGTTCCAACAGAGCTTAGTAAAATACTCTTCTACATTTCAACATTTTTGATGCTATTCGCAGAGAAATAAAAACCCATTTTTTCGACATAAATAGTCCAAGGAACATTTGCATTATATTCTTCCAAGCGTCCCAGAGAAGTTATATCTTTGTCAGCCATTTAGGTTCTCTTTTTCTTTTTCTCTTTCGAAAAAAAGATTTTTTTTTTTCACAATATTTCAATTTGGGTTAAATCCCATACGTCGCCACTTTTATGTATCGACACGCTCTTATTATTATTCTTAACTAAGGAAGAAAGCATAACTATAAGATTACTTATAGTTTTTATTTGCATTATTTACAGCAGCTGCTAAACGCAGCTCTCAGAACAAATCATATCTTACAAATGCGTGGAATTCTCTCGGCTACATGCAAAGCCTTCACAATTCAGACTGTGCAGTGCTGCCATCTATTAGCATAGATAGCTACTATTTCGGATTCTTGTTTTGGGATATAACAATTGTATTTTAACACAGAGTTTTGAGACTTCCCTTTTTTTTCTCTATACTAAGAGAAACAGTTTATTGAAGTAATTCCAAATTTTTTGTCATTTATTTTGAAAATGGCGCTACATTTATATTGCCATTGATAAATAATTTAGTTTTTATATTACTTTTAGTCTCAAAATATGAATATAAATTCTATTGTATTCAATGTTAATTTAGTAATGTATGTTATTGAAAAATTTCTAAACTCGTCAGAAGGTAATTTAAGAAAATAATCACTAAATTCTTTGATCGCATCCAAAGTTTTAACTCCGAGTGTTGAAATTTTCAATTTCATTTTTGTGTTTGTCACGCTAAGATAAACAATTTATTGAAGTTATTTGAAAGTTTTTGTAAAATGTTTTGAAAATGGCGTTAAAATTTGGTTTATTATTCATAAGTATTTGAAAATTTCCATAATTTTTGTGGCAATTTATGCGTGTATGTAACCTCCTGAGACCTCACATCCATTAAAATGGATGTTTTATAATGTATTTTATTTTGCTCAGGTCACAGGAGGGTAAATTATTTTATATACAATGGTGTAACAAAAAGAATTCGTTGTCCGATGCTCGTATATTGTCCCATTTTGAGGAGATATATTGTTATTTTTTATAAAGAAGATCTATCTCTATTGATGATCTCCCTTTTTATCGTCTTTTGTGAATATATTTTTAGGATGAGTTACTTCTGAATATGTTTGTCTAAATTGTTTTTACATTTAAAAAAAAAATGCCATTAGACTTTTTTCACTTTGACCTTTAAAATTAAACATAGTTTGTTTAAAATATTTTTATTACATTGACCATCAAATTATGATTTCTTTAATGTTTGAAATGGTTGTAGAATTAACGCATCTGTTCAAGATGACGATTTACTGTATTTAACTTTTCACATTTTCAAAAATGAATCATGTTTTGATGAAGTGTTTAGAAAACCCCAACAACAGCCACCTCCTTCTCCAAATAAAAACAAACAAACACTTAAAGACACGAAAGAAATCCATTAGATAAAGGAAACATGTTATCCAGAAAACAGTAATGTGGGCAGGAATCTGTTTAAGAAAACCAATAAAATCTTCAAACACGTCCCGCAATTTAACAAAAAAGTGTTGAGACTTTCGATTTACTATTTTGGTAACACGTTAAAATAAACACTTTACCAAAGTGTTTCACATGTTTTCTTTTTACTTTTGTTTGTAAAAGCATATCAAAAATATCATTTATTGGACTTTTCAACTTTGTTCATTATTTGTTATTTATCTTTTTATTATAATCTGTTGCAAAAGTTTTATCACCAGTTTAATTTACGAATACCTGAACTTATGAAGATTACTTTAAAAAATCTCTTCATAAATGGTTTATAAGATAATTAGCATTGTTTCATTAACGAGGAATATTCACAATATTTGTTACAGAAAATAATCTCCCCATACGAACTTTTGCTTGTAAATGTATATCTACACACCGTTAATGTAGTTTAAAAAAACAGCTGCAATTATTTACTTTTATGTTATCATATGTTAAAGAACTCAACCCTCCTCCGTCCTCCAGAAAGTTGCAATGCACATCTGCAAATTTATATGTATATATGTTCTCCGAGCTTTTTAACGAAGGTATTTATAATTTGAATTTGTCGTTTATAAGGATAAATTGTTCATAAAGATAATTTTGTTAAGCAAAATAAAATCTGTTGAATCTTTAAAAAGTCACTTTTGGCGAATAAATATTAAATTTAGATTTAGAAAAATATGGATTTAACGATTTATTTATTAACTGTAAATGTACTTTTTGCATATTTTATCTGTGTCTAGTATTTTTTAAGTAATTACAATACCCATTTAAGTAGATGTTGCAAATAAAAAACTATAAACTTTTCGATGAGCTAAATGCAAGAAAACTTCATAAAAATTTGGAAATTTCAAATGCTAAACTAAATAAGTTGAATAACCTAACAATAACCAGAGTTTATAAAAATAACAAACATGAAAAACATAACTCTTGGATTTTTATTTGGTTGTCGTGATAGAGATAAAATTACAAATGCTCCACACACTTCATGTAAAATTCAACAACACTTGTTGAAAACGTATCACGTTGCGTAGAACAATTACCTAAGTGGCCGACCTTATTTTGTCCTCTAATCTTTGCAATGTAATAGGCAATTTAATATTCGGAGCAACAAACACACAATCAGATACGAAAAATGATCATCATGATGGATTGAGCATGTCTGAGTTACAATGTAGTTTTTTGGTATGATGCTTAATAAATATATATATACATAAAAATTTGGAAATTTCAAATGCTAAACTAAATAAGTTGAATAACCTAGCAATAACTAGAGTTTATAAAAATAACAAACATGAAAAACATAAATCTTGGATTTTTATTTAGTTGTAGTGATAGAGATAAAATTACAAATGGTCCACACACTTCATGTAAAATTCAACAACACTTGTTGAAAACGTATCACGTTGCGTAGAACAATTACCTAAGTGGTCGACCTTATTTTGTCCTCTAATCTTTGCCATGTAATAGGCAATTTAATATTCGGAGCAACAAACACACAATCAGATACGAAAAATGATCATCATGATGGATTGAGCTTGTCTGAGTTACAATGTAGTTTTTTGGTATGATGCTTAAATATATATATATATATATATGTATATATAAGCATTCTTCTTTCTTATGTAATTGACAAAAACAGACTAAGTTAAAAAATATTCTGAAAATAGTATTTCATAAGAAATAATTTTAAGCAGTTTAAAACTTTTTGTGACGAAACAAAATTAAAAATATATGTATTATTTTAATGTAAAGTTGCTGTTTTTTAATATTATTTATCTCTCTATATATTGCCGTTCTATGCTGTTCTTGCTTGTATAAAACAATTATAACAATGAAAATTCAGATAGTTTATTATTAACATAAGATTCTCAAATGTGTGGAATAGATATTGCATATTCCTCGAAAATTGTGAATTTGCATTTATGCTGTATTAATTTCTGTATCACTACATTGTTCTTTAATTTTTTTTCATATTCATAGTTTATGCAATATTATCTGAAATTGTTTTTCTCCTTCCTCACTTTATACGAAATGTAATATTTTGTTTTCTTATTTACGTAAAACATTAATAACTTATTTTTATTATTACTTTTCTGAAGAAGTAAGAATAAGCGAGCGTTTCCAATTTTGTTAAGGTTTATGATTGCTTTCAGTCACTCTACTGATGGTGATTGATTGTAAACTTATTAATTGATTTTGTACAATAATTTTGACAGCATAAATTGTCCTTTAAAGTAAAATTACATTCTCTTATTCAAAGATAAATGATATAGATCTGCGGTTCCCAATCTATTTGTCGCGACCCACTGGTGTTTCGCGGTGGGTGGTTTTTTTTTTGGATCGAGCAACAATCGATGTTTGCCACAAAAATATATCTTTTATCTCATCTGTTTAAAAAGTATAACAAATACAATATTTTAGAACTACAATAATCTTGAAAGCTATTAGCTTAAATTAAAACTTCGTGAGAAGACAGTGTTTTGTTAAACAGTGAATCGGTATTGTCTTATGACCACGTTGTGAGATAAGACCCCCCACCCCGACACTCGAGTGGGTATGCGCACGCAAAACGACGTGACTGCAGAAGTATAACAAGGATTATATTAAATAAGTATGTTTTTGTTGTTGTTTGTGTTTTTGGTCACTGAAGTGAAGAAAATACCTCAGTGCATCATTTTCTGTAAAAATTTGTCAAAAGCAAGCATGAAGCCATCAAACATTGAAATACATTTGTCAATCATCCATCCTGATCATACAAGAAAGCCTCTTGAATTCTTTCAAAATAACAAACGACTTTATGTTTCGACCAAATGTACAATGGTAAAGTCAGTGTCAGGCTAGCAAAGCAAACAAACTACCATTGTTTCTTACCAGTTATCATTTTTAATAGCAAAACAGGCAGCCGTTCACACAGTGGGCGAGGAATTATTTTACACGCAGCATAAATTTTATCTAATATTTTGTTTGGCGAAAATATTTTTTTTTTTTTAAATTGTGAAATCCCCATATCAAACAATACTGTAAAAAGGCGAATCAACGAAATATCTGATTCGGTCGAGGAAGCAAAGATTTCAATTCTGAAGCACAGTGAATAATTTTCACTATATATTGATTAAAGAATAGGTGTTGCTGGTTAGGCAATTTTTTTAGCATTTGTACTTTAAAAGTTAAACGTATATGTTGAAGAAGTAGCGTTGTTTTGCAATTACAGAAAGGATTTTAATAGGAATAAGGAAATTACGGAAGAGGAAATTTTTAAATATGGCGA
Source organism: Maratus speciosus (assembly GCA_963932465.1). NCBI lineage: Eukaryota > Metazoa > Arthropoda > Arachnida > Araneae > Salticidae > Maratus > Maratus speciosus. The sequence continues at coordinate 297,819,315 of OZ010799.1, forward strand.
TACTTTTTTTACAGAATATGATGTTGATTGGTAAAAACGTGTAAGTTTGACAACTGAGAATGCCAGTGTTACGTCCGACTTTTATTAAGGTTTAGTTGCCAAATTTAAGTCAATGGCCCCTTCAGTGCAATGGAGCATTCACCAAGAGGCTCTGACAGTAAAAGTTTTGGACAAAAGGAAACTCTGCTGTGAAAAGCTGCTGTGATGATGCTGTGATGCTTCTGTGAATATATTTAACTTTATTAATGTACGGCCTAAAACCTCAAGATTTTTTCGTGCGGTGTGTGACGAAATAACTTTGCGAAAATAAAGTGAGCGCAAAAAGCTTTTCCTTCACTGTTAAGTACGATTGTTGCTGAGAAGTAATTTTCAGTCAAGATTATTTAAATTTCGTGACGCACTTAGAATGTTTTTATTGAAGTTTGTTATCAGAACTAGCTAAAACGCCTTGCATATTTGTCTGATATTTATTAGTGGATTCAATAAAATCAATATAATGAACTTGACAGTGGAGGGAAAGAACTTCAACAAGTTTTATGTTTAGGATTAAATCGATACAATTACTAAAAAACTTGAAGGATGGGCCTGCATAGTAGAAAATAGTTTTGATCAGTTTCCTGTTTTGCAGAACTTTATGAAATCATACGAAATAAAAGTGAACTGGAAACTGCAAAAACCATGAAGGTACACCTTGAAGTACTGGCGTCAAGCCTAAGGTATTTAAAAAAATCTGTAAATTTAATGTAATCTGTAGGTGTCATCTATTTTAAAATATTTTTTATTTCGAGTACCCGTAAGTATTTTAAATTTTTGTACTTGTTAAATAGTGATATGTTTTCTATTCGTTTACTAATAAAAATGTTTTAGAAGCTACTTTCGTAACATTGACTAGGGTTACTTGTGGATTAGAAATACATTTGAAGATTAACATTTGAAAAGATCAAAACTCTCAACATCTGAAGAAGACTCGTTAATTGCGCTTCTTGTTTGTAGACAGTTTTCAAGGAAAACCCCTGACTTCCTTCTGGATGACTCTACGAACAGAATATCCAGAAATATCTAAATCAGCTTTGAGGTCCTTTAATGTGTTCAACAAGACATACTTGTATGAAAGTACTTTTTCTACTTTGCTGTTTTTGAAAAAAAGTACAGAAAATAACAGCTTGTAGAAAGTCATTTAAGGTTAAAATTAACCAGTGTTAACCATGATATAAAGGCCGTTATCGGTTAATACTAGTGCCAGAAATTTCAAATATTGTAAAGTACTCGTTTGATAATAATATCATGGCCGGTTCTGTATTCCATGATGTCGATGAGGGTAAGAAAACTGAAGAGATTCAGTGCTCCAATTAAATACATTTAATATGTACATTAGGCGACATAGTTACAACACACTCACACGTAATATAACTTAATAATAGCTTCAGGTTTACATATTATTTTTCATCAGCTTTTCGAACACAATACGTCTAAGATTTCCTCGTCTCTCCCTCTCTCGCTGGCTTTTGCCATTCCCAGTTTTCAAAAGAGTCCTTCGACCACGGAGTATAGGCAACCTTCACAAATAATTTATCATATTTTTCCTTATATTCGTAATATATGTATTGTTTTAACTATTATTCCACTTACGCACATTGGGATTAAAAATTCTTGTTTCTGTTGATAGTGCATCCGTCGTACGATAAATTGCCTTTTTTGTAGGCTAGGATCGCCGATAGCTTAAAGAGGTCATACAAAAATTTTCACACTGATATTATATATAAGCTCATATTAGGGGGGGTCGTGAATATATATATATTTTTTTTTTACTGGCAGTTGCGGCGTGTACAAAAAAGGTTGGAAACCGCTCAATTATTGAATTCAAACATTCAGAAAATGAATGAATGAAGTACAGTCGTCGAAAAAAAGTAAACAACACCTACTAACTCCTCAACAAATTATCGTAGAAGAAAGTTACTAATATCGAACGATTGGAAATAAAGTCTACTTTTAAACGATGTATATAAAATTTGCTTAGGGGGCCATCTGCATATTAAAACGAACCCAAACTTCATTTTTTTCAATGGAAATGCCCAATTTTGACAGCATAAATGAATTCTAAACCTTTCAATTAGCGCGAAAACAAATTTGTATGCAATTCGTACCTTAAGTTTCCGGGAAATTAATTATTTTAAAACGAGCGTATTTTAAAGGCTGTATCCAAATTGAAATTCGGTACTCGATTGTTAATCGAGAGAGCTCTCTTGTTGATCAAGCCACCTTAAGCGCCACTCAAGCAGTCAATGAAGCCTGCTAGATTACAGGAGAGTAGAAGAAAATTCAAAATATCTAGTCACTTCTATCATAGACGGCCTCTTAAACCATCATTTTGCCGTTTTTAAGCATAATTTGAAAACTACTTGGAAGAAAAATGGGAAATTCTGAATTTTCATAAAGCAGGACTTAATAAATCTAATTCCATCAAAAAAAATATAGGTTGCAATTAAAAATTTTTTCGAATAGTATAACTTCATAATTCATAATCATAAAATTATAAAAATTGCAAATTCAGCGTATTTATGTTTGGCTATATCAGTATTATTGCTATACAAAATATTAGCAAATTAGGAGCATAATTTAAGGAGATATAAATAATAATATGAAAATGTAATTTAATATTAGAAGCGCTAAATTTTAAATGTTTATAATTCAAAACCTTATCATTCAAATGACTTGAAATTTGGTGTCTAGGCATGGTTTGAATCGAAGTTTTGAAATATCTCGTTAAAATTGGGTATTGCCTTTGAAAAAAATGAAGTTTGAATTCGTTTTAATATGTAGATAGCCCCTAAGCAATATTATCCATTTGCATACATTTCATTTAGTTTGGATACGATGACGAACAGAAATCATTTACATAAATTTTACTTTTGATTTTCGATAGCATGGCACAAAAGATAAATCAATTTTTTTTCATATAAATACATTGCAGTGCATTGTATAGGTTCAGTGAGAGTGATAGTTTTAACAGTGCATTGGTAAATTAAAAGTTTTGGTTACATGTGTAAATATATTTAGCCAAACCGAAAACAATTGAACTTGAATTTTAAAACATTGTTTAAAGCTACATCAAGGCGTCACTTAAATTTTGATATCATATCTTTTAAAACTCATATTTTGAATTTATGAAAGATGTGAATGATAAATCAACAATGAATACATTTTTATGCATCCTTTTAAATTTAACACAATTCTTACACATGCAATTATAAATAAAACAAAAATAAAATGATGATATAAATAATATAAATATAAGTATACATATACATTATTTAATAGCATAACATCACTTAAAATTTGATATCATTATTTTTAAGTTCCATATTTAAAATTCTTATAGCAATAAGATAAAGTTCTGCGTCACAAACTTTTAACCCGTTAAGGGTTTTTGTATTGATATCATTACTTTTTTTAGATTAGTGATAAAAAGATAAAACCACAAAAAAAATTAAAGACCAATGCAATAATTTCATAGTCGTGATTTCCATTGACCTTTACAATCCTCCATCTAAAACGAATCAAAGTGTCACAAGAATTTATGAAAACAATTTGTGTGTGCATATTCCAAGATTTCATTGACTAAAATCGAGTGAAAGAAATCTTTTAAAATTTGAACTTTTTAACACTATAGGTTACTCATAAATATGACACAAATAGAAATAATTTATCTAACTGAAACTGTTTTAGCCAACATTTCAATTATCAAGTGTAAAATAAGCGGTATTTGGAATTTTAAGCGTTCCATGTTGTTAAGATTTTACGTTTCCTTTTCACATGTTTCTATAAAAACGCAGACAGTTATTATAAAAGAATTTCATTTTTACTTTAGATTTTTAATGTTTTGAACTCTTGCACTGTAATACACCAAAAGTCTTAAAATTTTTCAACATTGTATGAAATGTGCTAAAATTGACGACAGATATATATATATATATATATATATAAATACATGTAAAATAAAACTTTTTCACATTATGATCCACCTTAGGTTTATTATACAGCTATAAATAAATAAAACGAATCAATGTGTCCAAGAATTTATGAAAACAATGTGTGTGTATTATTCCAAGATTTCATTAACTAAAATCAAGTTAAAGAAATCTTTTAAAATTTGAACTATTTGACGAGTAAAAAATCGGCTTAACACCTTACGCGCATGATTACAAAATAAGTATTGCAACTAGAATGAAAATTTTTGTGCCTACTTATACTTCATATTGTAATAATTACCCTGAACCTAAATAAATTTGTATTTAAAGCTTTTTTATATTTTTAATACAAAGTTGTATTTAGCTAATGCAAGATTAAGAAAATTTCAACAGTATAATCACCTAAAAAATATTGTTTTGAAAAATAAAAAGGAAATTTTAGGTTCAGTTTATACAGACTAACATGAAACCTATGTTTTGAAAATTTTATGAAAAAATATTCATAAGTTTTTGAGATATCCGGCGCGTTATACCCAAAAACGTCATTTAGAGAAAAACGGCTTCAAAGTTTCCGAAACAACGCTTCGGCTATTGAACGTGTATAAATGTAAAAGCCATAACTTCACTTCTAATAGGAATTTCAAGGAAACAATTATGTCACAATGTTCAGAAAAGATAGGAGTTTAACATCTAAAAAAATTAAAATTTCGAAAATTTTAAAGATCCTGAAGACGTCTAAGAGTCCTGAGACCCCTTAAACAACCATAAATAAATAAAACAAATCAAAGTGTCACAAGAATTTATGAAAACAATTTGTGTGTGCATATTCCAAGATTTCATTAACTAAAATCGAGTTAAAGAAATTTTTAAAATTTAACATTTTAAACCGTGAAAATAGAAAAATAATTTATCTAACTGAAACCGTTTTAGCCGAAATTTCAACCAGTAGGTGTAAAACAAGCGATATTTGTAAATTTAAGCGTTCCATGTTTTTAAGATTTTACGTTTCCTTTTTACATGTTTCTATGAAAAAGCACACAGTTATTATAAAGATATTTCATTTTGCTTTATATTGTTAATTGCTTGAACTCTTGCATTGCAATACACCAAAAGTCTTAAAAGTTTTCAACATTGTATGAAATATATTGAAATTGATGAGTTTTGTACCGTGCATTTGAGAACATTAATTTGAGCTAAGCATTGACGTTTGTTTGGTTATGCTTAATGCAAACCTATGCTTTGCTCAAGCACCAATGAAACTTTAACAATAACTTATTTTATCTCAATAAAGTTTTTGTTTATTTTACAATACACAGGAATATTTCCTTCAGTAAAATGATTACTAATGTATTTATACCTACTTTTGCATGCCATATGTGATTATTCCAAGACGTTATGTCTGGAATAACAAAAATCACGATCCATGTACCGCTTTCAACTGTTCAAATGGTACAAATTATCAAAAAATTTAATGATAGACAGCCAGTAAATTTTCTTGTGAAATAATTTGACATAAATCTGAGCAGTGTGTTAAAACTTAATAATTAAATATTAATTCTGAGGTAAGTCATTTGAAATCGGATTTCATTCATTAAATAAAATATCAGATTAAGTAAATTTTCTAGTATATATATATATATAAAAAAAGCAAGAATTTGGAAAGTATGGACCACATTCAATATCGCTTATAACAAATTTTGTTTTACAATACATCATAATTTGAGATTTTATTACTACAGCTTCATATCTTTAAAAAAATAATTCCAAACTCATTAAATCAGTATTGGCAATATATGTGACAGGATTAATAATTAAACTCCTTTTTAAACTTAACTAAAATGTTTAAAATGTTATATTTTTCCAACTAATTTATCAATTGAGAAAAATATTTCATTTTTTTTTTCAAATTATGATGTACTGTAAGCAAAATTTGTTATAAGCGATATTGAATCTGATCCATACTTAGCAATTTTTTGCTTTTATTTATTTATTCTTTTAGTGCTAGAAAATTTACTTAAAATCTGAGATTTTATTTAATGAATGAAATCTGATTTTAAATGGCTACCGCAGAATTAATATTTAGTTGTTAAATTTTCTCTTCAAAATATATTTAAAAGCATCGAGATCAGAACTATTAGTTACAATTAGAATGAAACATCTGTATAGTACTGGTTATTTCTGTAAATTATAGTACGGTACAAGCACTACTACTAGAAGTACTACTGTAAGTACAGTACTACTTTTGTACCTGTTATTTACTATAATTTTAAAGCTCTATGCTGTTTTGACACAAATTTTCTTTTCCAGTCTAATATTTATCATTTTCTCACTTCAAAATTGTATGATCTAAGTATATTTGAGTACAGCCGAAAGTAAATTCACATTTAATTTCTGTATAGACATTTGTGTACCCAGTAAATACAATAGAGCGGGCGGCGGCGCACAGTGGGGCAGGAAGCCACCAAAGTTGGCAATAAATAAAATTTACATTGAACAAAAAAAGCACATCATGCATTCTTTTATATATTTTACGTAGTAAAACTTAAAACTTTTACATAAGCTATAGAGTAATTTATTAACCCTTAAATGCGCGATTTTTTATTTTGTTTCGAAAAATTATATATGATTCTCTGAAAGGCTTATTACACAGGAAAAATAATGAAAAAAATTAGAGATACATTTTTCATATAATACGTCAATCTTGTCTTCTGTTGCACATCAGAAATATTGCAAATTAGTAAATATTTTATTACCTATGTCTCCAAATACGTTATTTTATATAATTATTTATTTTATAAAACTTAACATTTAACCCTTTAATTCCCATGATAGAATACGTTCTAGAAATTACGTAGTTCAGAAAATCTGACTTTACACCAGAAAAGTTTCAATGGTTAATTTCCCTTTATTTAAATACGGAATGTCTATTATTAATTAAAGCAATTATTGCTATTTTAATTTTCTGGTGTGGATTAGGTATATCTGAATAAAAAAAATCTATTAAATTCAAAACACCGTTGTTTGCATATATGCAAAGCTGCGCACTAAATGGTTAATTAATTTACAAAGCATTTTCAAATATTTTCTGTACGAAAATAAGTTATAAGCAAGAAATTAAGATAGTTTCTTGCAAATTAAGTATTTACAAATCATCCATAATATCGCCTTAAAAATGCTAAAAAAACTCGTATAACTCTTTTTTCAGATATAATTCGAAGTGGAACTGGAGACGTATTAAATGCGCCTGAATCGCTGGCTCCCGAGTCACAGAAAGATTGTTTGTATGAGCTATGCCCCGAAGACTCATCAAAACCCCACTTTGATATAAGGCACAACTCCTTTAATTAATCATTTTCAAGCTGTTCGATAACAGATTCTAGTATTTGTAACAAGCGCTCTGAAGTATGATCTAGAAGAGTCTGTAATGTAACTGATGCACTAATTTCTGTTACTGCGATGTTTTTAGGATAACATTTTTTTTTTTTTTTTTTTTTTTTTTTTTTTTTTTTTTTTTTTTTTTTTGCCTCTTGCACAATTTTGTAAGCGGGACATTTTTCTGGGGACTTCTAATGACATTAAACTGTTCGCGAGATAATTTCGCGTCTATTAATACAGTCAGAGAATCTTCTCCTGACAAAGGCTGTTGTGATTTTATAGTTTTCGTATAAGCATTTTGATATTTGATAACTCGCTTTGGACTTGCAGTTATATCTTTTAAAAAGTTTGAGTCCTAAATGTGTCCTTCAGATCTTAAACTCATACATGTCGCTTACACTAAAGAAGATGTCGAACAAGAATCGCATAATCATTTTGCTCTTAATCTTTTTGATCGTTCAGAACACCTTTCAAACGGAATATGAGGCTGGCCACGTTTGTTTTTCAATGCTGCTTCTGTATGTTTTTCAAATTGAGGAAATGAAAGCGATTTGTCTAGCCATTCCTTATTAATTCTAAAAAACTTTTCCTTTACCGACTGCATTATCCTTGTCTCGACAGGCTTTTGCCCATCGAAATTTATCTTGAAATTTAAAATATTTTAGCTTCTTTTTTAAGTCTATAGAACTACTGCGTTTGCAGTTTGTCCTATTCTGAAGGTCTTTTACCAAAAAATCATATTGCTTTTGAAAAGTTTTTCTTTCGAACGTTTCATAATATTCAGAAGTTCTCTTCTGGTAATATATAATGTATTTAAATTCGTCTCTTAAATAAAACAATTTGTAATCATGTTTATGTATGTACACTAACGAAAAATTGAGGATGATTAACTATAAAAAGGACCATACAATTAAAAAAGGGGCAAAAAGGAGAAAAATTTTCAAACATATTTACCATCCTAAAACTCAAACCTAGTAGAAAAAATTGTAGTTGACACTTAACCCGCTTTAACTCATAACTAAAACCTTCAATGTTTGTAGACACTGTTACATTTTTTTTATAAATTGCACTACTATATATTCTAAGTGTCACTTTGTCTATAAAAATCATGTTAAAAAAAAGTAAAAGTTATTGTATTTTTGTTAGATACCTGAAGTTGAAGGTTTCATAGTCAAAAAATATTATTTTAAAATTATTACAGCTTAATTAAATAACGAATGTTGAAACAAAATTATTGATTTTTTTTTCATTTATTATCATCATGCGATATGAAGTTTAACTTCGTACTTTAGTGACGACCAAGATAACTTTGCACACTTTTTAATACTAGGCAGATGTTTACTGACATCTGCTCTATTAAAGTGACGTATGTTGGAAGTTCAAACTAGAATTTCATTTTTTCGATTTTTTGCCAGATTTGAAGGCTTCTTGCCCCACTGTGCGGCGACACAAATGACTACGTCATCGAGTTACGAGATGAAATCGTGGTGTAGGAGAAGACTATTAGGAGTAGATTAAAGAATGACTGGTCTGCCTTGGCATTTCTTTGTACGATATGAGCAGCAGCGGGCGCCAATTCGTCATTTTTGTGTCACTATCACGTCATCGAGTTACGAGATGAAATTGGTGCCAAGGTAAAATAAAGTATTCACACTAATTGTATATTACACTCTTATTTTAAAGAATAATGCCCCTCGAAAAATAAAGGAAGGGATTAGCCCCCGTTTCCCCCCCTTTATGCTTAACCAAATAACCTCTAAATATAGTCAGGGAAGCTCCTTATCATAATAAACTGGTATACCAAATTTGAAGCAAATCAGATAATTCTGCATGAAAAAACTATTTCGCTGAATTAAGGGGGTATTAGCTCTCCCATTTCTCCCTTTATGCTGAACCAATGAACCTTCAAATGTAATCAGAAAAGCTCCTTATCAGAATGAACTTAGAAAAAAAAATTAAACTAAATTAGATAATTCTGCATGAAACACACACTTATCTAAATTAAGGGGAGGGAACACTTGCTCCCCTTTCCCCCTTTTATACTTAACCAATGAACCTCCAAATCAAATGAAGGAAGGAAGCCATATCGGAATAAACTGGTATATCAAATTTGAAGCAAATCGAATAATTCTGTATGAAACACACATTTATCTAAATTAAGGGGAGACAAGCCCCCGTCCCTCCTTTATACTTAACCAATAAATCTTCAAATCTAATCAAGGCAGCTCCTTAACATAATAAACCGGTATACGAAATTTGGAGCAAATCGAATAACTCTGCATGAAAAACCCATTTATCTAAATTGAGGGGGGTATAGCCCCCCTTTCCCCCCTTTATACTTAAGTAATTAGCTTCCAAATGTAATCAGGGAAGCTCCTTAACATAATTAACCGGTATACCATATTTGGAGCAAATCGAATAATTCTGCATTAAAAACCCATTTATCTAAATTTTAAAAAGGGAGGTTAGCCCCCCTTTTCCCCCTTTATACTTAAATAATGAACCTCCAAATCTACTCAAGACATCTCCTTAACATAATAAACCGGTATACCAAATTTGGAGCAAATCGAATAATCCTACATGAAAAACGCATTTATCTTAATTAAGAGGGGTAGCTTCCCTTTCCCCCCTTTATACATAATAATGATCTTCTAAATTTAATCAGGGAAGCTGCTTAACATAAGTAACCGGTGTACCAAATTTGGAGCAAATCGAATATTTCTGCATGCAAAAACCCATTTATCTAAATTAAGGGGGGAGATCGCACCCCTTTTCCCCCTTTATACTTAAGTAATGAGCTTCCAAATCTAATCAGGGACGCTCCTTCACATAATAAACCGGTATACCAAATTTGAAGCAAATCGAAGATTTCTGCATGAAAAACCCATTTATCTAAATTAACGGGGGGTAGTCCCCCTTTTCCCCCTTTATCCTTAACCAATGGACTTCAAAAACTAATCAGGGAAGCTCTGTATCTGAATGAACCTAGAAAAAAAACTGAAGCAAATCTGATATTCCTGCATGAAAAACCCATTTATCTAAATTAAGGAGAGAGGTCGCCCCCCACCCCCTTTCCCACCTTTATACTTAAGTAATGAGCTTCCAAATCTAACAGTGAAGCTCCTTAACATAATAAACCGGTATACCAAATTTGGAGCAAATCGAATATTTCTGCATGAAAAACCCATCTATCTTAATTAAGGGGGGGGGGGGTTACTACCCCCTTTTCCTCCTTTATCCTTAACCAATTAACTCCAAAAACTAATCAGGGAAGCGCCTTATCAGAATGAACCTAGAAAAAAAATTGAAGCAAATCGGATATTTCTATCAAGAGTTATCGCGTTACGTACGTACATACAGAACCGGTGGGGACATAAGCTCTCAGGCTTTGATAGCCTGTGAGCTAAAAATTAATATGTTCTCTTCTAATAAGGATATAAACATGATTTAAGCGTCATTTTAAGCAAAAAAAAAAAAGCTTAGAATGTTTTACTGCAGTAAAATATTTTTGGAAAACATGAAGATATTTGTGTCCCGGACCCCCTTATCCAGGAAAAATAAAAGTTTGTATTAAAAAAATAATGATTTTTCAAAGCCTATGTCTCAATTTGTATAAGTGCTACACTCATTGATAAATCAGTCTAATACAAGTGAGGAATGTCTAGCATACAGGACAGAACTGATGGATATCCTGCTGCCTCACACATCTTTACTCAAAGAAAAAAAAAGTATGATGCCATTAAAAACAGTTACTATGATAAATTATTATGTATTTAACATAAAATCGACTTCCTAATTTGATTGAACAACTGCACAAACCGTACTTCTACACAGTATTAGAGCACGTTCCATAACAGAAAAGTTTCACCATAACGGAAATATAGACCTTGTAAGGAAAGAATGACCAGCTTCGTAGGGATAAATTGATGACAGAGCCCAAAAGTTACAATGAAAAAAGAAAAAAAACATTAAGTAAATTTATAGTACTTACTCCCTGTAGTCTGTATTCCTTGCTGCACTTGTTTATTAGTAAAGATGATGCTGTAACAATAATTCTCTTACTAGAGAGTGAAATATATGGGGGGGGGAAGATCCGGGGGGTGGACAAAGACAACCTTCATGAGTTCTCTGTCAGGAACTGATTTAATGGAATAACTTCATAAAGTTAATATGTAAAAAGTAAAAAAAAAAAAATGGTTATAAAGCTGAAAAGTGCACCTTATGGGCGTAAATATAAGCCGAATTTAAGGCAGAATTTAAAAATAGATGGTACAGGTCTTGACCTAACAATGGGTATGTTTCAAGGTATACGATAAAAAATGAGTTAAAAGCACCCTCTACAGGCAAGAAATGAAAGTTATTTGGAAGTAAAGTATAGGAGCAAAGAATCCAGATTAAGATCTTTCAATCGAGATATTACACGATGGTATTAGAAGGAAGAATGAAAAAAAAACTTAAAAATGCCCCTGGAGGCAAAAAAATGAAGTATATTTTAGATTGCAAAATGAAGAATGGGAGCCTATGTCAAACCTATATACGATGCGTCACATGATCAACTGAGATAAAGTTTTAATTTTGCGCCCCCCCCCCCCCTCCTCGATATAGCTAGGGCAAAATGGAGAACACCATCGATGGCCCATCCCCCAAAACATCACACATACTCTGATCAGCCCTTTCTGAGCAATATTTAAGTTAAAAATGGTGACTTTAGAAAATTATTATTTGAAATAACTGGTACAGGGAGAAAAATAATTTAAAAAATGTAAATAAAACATTTATGGAGGTTAATTCAGCTACAAAGCCTATTAAAGGTTTAACTAGATGATATTTAAGAAATGGTATTTCAAAACTCCGGTATACACAAAGTTTGAAGCTATATCATTTGCATGACAATTACAACATAGAAAAACTTGTACTTTTAAAGAATTGACACACAGGGGGTTAAAATTTAAATGACGCTTGACATCAAACATTCCCAAAAGAGTTAAAATAGATGTTGAAATAGTTATCATTAAAAATTTCCGGTAATAAAATATATCCAATTTTCTTCTATCCACAGTTACCCATAGTACCCTGCTCTAAAGCCCCACCAGTGGCTGAGAGGTTCTGCTCTCGAAGCTGGTAGACGGGAGGTGCTGGGTTCGATCCCAATCGCGCCCGTCGGCCTAATCGTTCGGAGTTTTCGTGGTTTTCTTCGAACCTTGGATTTCCAAGCGTTAATACGGGTTAGGTTCCCTTAGAAAGACCCCCACGAAGGGCACTCCCCCCAGGGCCTATATCCATCGTGCAGATAATTGGCCGTCATAAATACAACCAACCAACCCTGCTCTAAAATGCTATTAGGTTATATTTTAGCAGTATCTGATACTATGCGACATCTAAGGGCATTCCAGAATGCATAGTTGCCCACAATTCATATAATAAACATCAGTTATATGTTTAAGTTTGAAAAATCAGAAGAAATTTCCCTTAAAAACCAAAACTCAATCCATTATAAAAATCTACATTTAATACTTTTTGTGTTTCCGATCATGGAAACTCCATAATGAAACTCCATTCAATGCTATGAATTTATAGATACTAAAGCACTTAATTTAATCAATATAGCAATCCTTCTTTCAAAATAAAAAAATTATAAAAAGTACACTTAAACAAGTAAACATTAATCTCTATGGAGTATCTAATCTAATATGGAGCATATAATCTCTTAACATTATTCTCTATGGAGAATACAAGTCGTGGAATGCCCAAACAGTACTTTTTAAAATTGTCATAACTGACTAATTAATGGTGATAACTTCAAGAAGCATACCTTCAAATATGCAGAAGGTGTTAATGTACACGATAATTCCATCAGTTTGTAGTCATAAGTACGAGGATTAATAGATTAAAGACGCAAAACACAGCACATTTTACAAAATGGCGCGAAGAACCACAACATCGAAAAATAACATCCGCCATTACACATACAGAAATTTCAGGTATACAGATATTCTGCGTACCTCAAGCAAATTCGCATACAATGTAGGCGTTATAATACAATATATTGTGGCCAAACAGTAAATTCGTTTTCTAATAGTGCCATTATCTTGAAATTCCTTGTATGCAGCGTTCTTTCGTATACATGAAAATTTCGTACACTGGTATTTGAAATTAAAATGCAATTAAACTGTTGATAAAGAATAAATACGTTTTATTAATAAAATAATATTGTTAAAATACCTATGACATTTTTTAATAATTTAAAATTGTTAAAAAACATGTATGATTAAAAATCACCCTGTTTATTTGCTTTTTTTTTTTTTTTACTTTGTACAATTTTTGTACTTGGCATTCTTTTTTAATCATGAAAAAAATATTTAAACAACAAAATACTCGGAATCAACTTTTTATCAAAAGCTTTTAATTTCGGTCTCAATCTAGATAACAAATTATATTTACTAAGTAAATAGGTAATCTATCGTCCGGATTAAATGAAAAAAAAGAGAGAAAATTACATAAATTAACCGGCAACCGTTGATTTTTCAAAGCAAACATTCTTAAAATTCCCTGCAACGCCGGGTTTTTTAGGTCATAATTTATAAAAAAGAGTAAAGCAACAAAGCTAAATTCTATAACTTCACATTTAAGTGCACTAAAGGTATTATTCAGTTAGATATCATACATTTATTTTCTACAGTTTCAGCAAAATAATATATGCTACGGATACTTATGTTGACATTTCCTAAAAAACTCTCTCTTAGATTCCCGCAGAAAAGTACTCTTTTTTTTATTTTTTTCCGTAAAATAAGAATGTAAATTTGCTTGAGCACTTACATGATTATGTAAAACGTGAGTAGAAAGTAAAACTTTCGAAAATCTCATTCATGTATGTTATATGCATCACCTTAGGGACCATCTTTCTTTTTTTTTTTCTTGCGTATATTTTCCAAAGAAATAACTTTGAGATTTGTCGGGAATTTTTTTTTAAGAAATTTTATTCCAATAATGTTATGTGTCTACTGAATAATATAAGTAGCATTTGATGGCTGTATCAAATATTACTTTCATCTATATAAAATGTATTCATAGTTCTTTCTTTTTTTATTTATTACACATGCATCGATTTTAGGCTGATTAATATAATATATACGCATATACTTGTAAATATTGTGGTGTATTTGAAAAATTTTCCATAACGTTTCAGTCATTTTTGCAAACAAGGATATAAAAAATGCAAAATGTCTGTTTTCTGTATATATGAATTTTAAGACTACTCTTAAGCATGCATGATATGATATAAATATGTGTTCGAAAATAAATACATCCTTTAATAGTAAAGGTTAATTCCAATACTATCAAATTTAATAGATAATCCACATTTAATATCCTAATTCCTTCATTCAATACTGTATGTTTTGGTAAAGTTTGCTTAATGTTCTCTTATTTATAAATTTTAAAAACTGCTCAAATTTTCAAGAATTGATTTTATTAAAATCGAAAAAGATCAAAATTACAACGTTCGATATTGGCCTCAGATATTCTATGCAAAAAGTAATCTTTTAAAAACATTTAAATACAAATGAAGAATTTTCAAAGAACGATTCGATTGGTAACATTAGTTTGTGAATACCTACATGTGATTCAAATAAGTCTTTTAAGATGACTTATCATATAAGTGCTAGCAAAAATTGTCGCGAAACGAATTGCCACTTTCAATGTGGTATTGAACGGCTTAACTCAAAATGGGTGATTTTGATGTCAAATACTTCTAAAAACACTTTTGAAGGTTATATGAGTGTTCAAAACGCTAATAACCAATTTTAGTTTTCCAAATCCCTTTTATTCCGATAAAAGTGTAAACCACGGTTGTTGAAGGGGTGATCCAAATACGGGCTAAAAAAATAACGAAATCTGCGACGCTATAATACATTTAGTCCAATGTCAGACGGGCGTCTTTTTGCCTGCTTTTTTGCTTACGTATTATCGATTCACATTGCTGTTTTTAGCCTGCTTTTTTGCTTACGTATTATCCATTCACATTGCTGTTTTTAGCCTGCTTTTTTGCTTACGTATTATCCATTTACATTGCTATAACTTTGTGAATGGATAATGCGTAAGCAAAAAAAAAAAAAAAAAAAAAAAGACGCCCGTCTGACATTGGCCTAAGAATCATGGACTATAACGCCTAACTTTATTTAATTCACCATGGACTTAAGGTATTATACAGCATATGTCCATGTCAGGTAGTCAGCCTAACGCTGAGCTTTCATTTTATAGTTCCCAAGCAAGCGTGGTAATCAATTTATCGAAATCAAAGGTATGAAATATTACGTGTACCTTTCCCCGTCCGCAGTCCATAATCAAACTGTCGAATTGTAGGTGATAGCACAAAGCGCCGACCAGTCAGCCCCAGGGATTCCTGAAATTTTAATATTTTATGCGTTTGAAACATAATTATAGACCGAGAGGCAGCTGCACAAACCATCACCTCATCGAGTTTGCAGGATAATTCAGAACTGGATTTGTATATTAAAGTGCAACTGGCCTGCCAAGTCATATCTTTGTGGAAACCACCTACAGACACGAGTTAAGTGGTTGCTCGGTAGGATTACCAATGTGTTTTTCGGCACCCAAAAATATGAAAACAGGGAGGACTGGGAGAAGAAAAACACAATGATAAACCTACCAGACAATTACTAAAATAGAGTTTGCAGGTGTTTTCCAGTAAGATAGGACTTGGAAGACCAGTTGCATTTTAATATGCGAATCAAGTTAACTAATCCTGGCTTTTCAGCAGTCAACTCGATGAGGTGATGGTTTGTGCAGCTCCTTCCCTCTATTAAAAAGTGAGCAGATATTTTATAAATAAACGGTCAAGTGCCGTACAGATGGTTCCGTACAATAAATATGTGAATTTGGAATTGTATTATATATAAAAAAAAGGTTGCTAAAAGAATACTAAGACTTTGTATAAAAAACTATACAACGTAGGGTTGGGTATAACTGTATGTATTAGCAAAGTATAATCGGGTATACCATAAAAGTTCAAAGAGATATGGAACCTAAATAATATCAAATATAGCTATTCGTATAACTCTTTTTTTAATATTATCCTAATCTGTTTGTGATGAACTTAATTCGGTACTGACAATAAAAGCAGTGCATAGTTAAACTTCATTTGGCATTTCATGAAACTAAATTCAGCGTAGTAATAATCTTTATTTCTACAGTGTAGCTAAAACAAAACCTTTGTTCAAAGTTTAAATTTGGCATTGTGCTAAGCGCGCTTTGAATTGAGGTCTCAAAATTGCAACGCCGACTTGGTCAGTGCCGCGTTTTTCCAGATAGTTGTTTGATTAACTTTTAAAGCCACTCGAGGCGTATTGCGAGATACTATCAATGCAAATTATCGCGAATCCCACAGTATTTATGCGATTCATTCTAATTAAATCTTTCGAGGGTGATGTCCTTAAAAAATGGACACCTAATTTTAATTCCAAAACTGACAAACGGCACCAAGAATATTTAATTAAAATTTTCCTTTTATCATGTACGTAAAAATAATCAAGTTCGCATTTTCTAATAAATTCGTTTATAAATTATGGTGTCAGTTCATTATTTCATAAGTTTATAAATAGAATTACTCCGTGCCGGAAAGGATTAAGTGGTCGCAGGACTCTTAAAGCTTCAAAATTTAAGAAATTTTAATTTTTTTAGATGTTAAACTCCTATCTTTTCTGAATATTTTGATATAATTGTTTCCTTGAAATTCCCATTAGAAAAGAAGTTTTGGCTTTTATATTTATACCCGCTCAATAGCTGAAGCGGCGTTTCCGAAACTTTAAAGTCATTATTTTCCAAATGGCGTTTTTTGGGCATAACGCGCAGGATACCTGAAAAAATTCTGAATATATTTTCATGAAATTTTCAAAACATATATTTCATGTTAGTCTGTATAAACTGACACTAAAATTTCCTTTTTATTGTTCAAAAAAATATTTTTCAGGTGATTTTACTGTTGAAATTTTCAAAATTTTGTATTAGCTAAATGCAACATTGCATTAAAAATATAAAAATGCTTTAAATACAAATTTATTTAAGTTCAGGGAAATTATTACTATCTGATGTATAAGTAAGCACCAAAATTTTCATTCTAGTTGCAATATTTATTTTGTAATCCTGCGCGTAAACTGTTATGCCAATTTTTTGTTCGACAAATGTCTAACAGTTTCGAGCCCCCTATAAATACTAATTCTGTATCTTGCAATTTTTTAAATACATGAAACGAAAGAACATACTTATATCTTTCATTCCAATTAAAATTGTGTTTTAAAATCATATACATTTTAAGACATTAAATGTTGAAAATGGTCTTTTTTTCATTTTTTCCACTTTTTAGGGTCCCAAGAACACTTAAATTAGTATGTTTTTAACAATTTGATGTTTATTGCTTTTATACTGTTACTGGACATTACATTACACATATATATCACTAACAGTTGTTAACTAGGCATAGAGTACGCCGCCCCTGTCCTTGTGTATGTCCAAACTGACCGTACCTTTAAGAGTTAATATCTGGGCTAATTACCGATGATTATTTTCGAAAATAATTATCAACAATGCTTTTATTCTTCTGCAACTATAGGTATATTCTGCGATGCTCAATAATTTTTTTGAATGCCCGTAAATCGAGATTTGTGTATAACAGAAAAATGCTAATTACTCAAAAACTATGTGACCTAGGGTAATCGCTATAATTTTCCCGCAAAGTTTATATTAACGTCTACTACCTCTATTTTTTTCATAATTTTAGTTTAAGTAGATTCGGAATTAGATGGGGGGAACATATTTTTGCGCTACATTTTCAACAATATCTTTGAAAATATAATACCTAAAATTAAAAGGAACCTATTTTTGAGTTCAGCATTACAAAAGCTTTCACAGGATACCCCACATGATATACAAAGAAAATATTTTTTTTTCAAGTAGCATAATTAGCCCCTCTACTTTTTAATTAAATATATTTATGAATATTTATTAATCTGAAAATTTGTGGGTCAATGGTCTTTATTACTTCCCCAAATTTGTACTTTCTTCGTTCCATAGTTTACGAATAAAATGCCTGTGACACACAGACAGACGGACAGACACAGGAGTGATCTTATAATGGTTCCGTTTTTACTTTTTAAGTACGAACTCTAAAAATAGTACTGCGGCGTCAGACACCTACTATAGAGCTCGAGAATACTTACATGATGGTAATTAATGTATTTTGATGATTATATTAGGTAATGCGTAATGACGTATTTAGATTTTTTATACGTTAATATAGGATTTCGAAACGGGGCACCATTTGCTGATAAGTTCTCTCAACTGGAAAACTACTTAATAACTTTTATATCGTTGATAGTAATGTTATACAATACGATAACGCCTATAACTAAATATATTAGAAAGTCAACAATTGTATTTTGAGCTATTCCTAATTCGATGAATTTAATGAATACATTTACTTTTTGAATTCAGAGATGATTTACATTTACAAAATTAGACACATGTTTCGAAATTTCAGATTCAAGTTAATTATCATGAAAATATATTCTGACTATTTAATAATATGTTTCAGTGTAGTAATTCATTTATGAAGATATACATGAAGCTCTGAAATAATTTGAGATAAAAAGTATGAGATAAAACACTGATTATTTTACAGAGTATAACAACAACTGAATCAAACTCTAATTTTCAAATTAATTAATAAATACTATCGTGGTTTGCATAGACTACAGCTACAATACTCGAGAGTTCTTCTGAATAAAATTATATAAAGCGAGATTTTAACCCATTGACAATATGTTTGAGTGCACTTATTTATCTGCATACGTTATTTTTAACAATTAAATGTATTATAGAATGAAAACAACCTAAATGTAATTAAATTGCTATCATATGCATTTTTAAATAATTCGCTTAAAATAGTTTGAATTGCGAATCCAAAGCGATTTTATTAAAACAACGGTTATACTATGTTTGTACAAAATAACTTCGTCAGTTACCTATAATTTCGAAAAGCATTCTTTATATGTAGAAACGTCAGAACCAATATATTTTCGAAATTTAAAGTGACATTTAAAACAAGTTGGAAATTGCACGTCAAATGTTTCAAAAGATGTGAGTTCGTACGATAACTAGTTTTATACATATTTTTTTGCACTGCATATTCTAATGAATGTATATTTTAGTGCACTTCATAAGTGCATATCAATTTTATTCTGTTCGAAAGGCTGTAACATCATTAAAATGCACTTGAAATATTTTTACCCATTAGCCATAATGTAACGGAAAACATTTGACTGTCCCTCTAATTAAACTATACAGTACAGCCCCGATTATCTGCGGAATTGAGTGACAAGGGCACTGCGGATAACAAAAATCGCGGATAACCCGAAAAAGACAGAAAATGGAGTGCAAATTCGAAAAAAAAAAAAGAATATTCAAATAAGATTTTTTTAAAAATAGATACATATGCACAGTACAGCCGAAACCTTTGCTTTACGTCTAAATCACGTAAATAAAGAACAGTAAACAAGAAACAATGCCATACATACTGTATAAAAAGTGTTTAGTTACACTTAAAAAAAAAAAAAAAAAAAAAAAATCAGTCATTTGTTTTTGCTTCTTGCTTTAGAAACACCCTTTCTATCTCAAAAATGAAGCTATTCTTGATATGCTCCCCTGGAATTTATCATAATATTCTTAGTTAATTGTTAAATAATTTAATTGCTGTGCTTACGTTTAGTTAATAAAATCAAGAAAAGACAAGACTTTATAACTGATATTTTAAACATGGCAACCGAATCTAGAAATATTCTTCTATTACTTTCGAATACGTGAATTTTTTTGTTTATATTAATTAGCAGGCCTTAATGTATTTTCCTTGCTTAAATTTAAAAATTTGGCTTAAATTTGCCTTAAAAAATTCCTTCGCAGATAAACCGCACAGCGGATAATCGGGGATCTACTGTACATGCGATTTTCATAAAATTTGAAATAACTCCACAAAATTATGCAGCAATTTGCATTTTAAATTTCAAATGATTCGGTTGAGTAGTTTTTGCGCTGTTATACGTGGACGGACCGACAGACGAACAGACAGTCAGAGAAATGAACAGACGGACTGAACGACGACTATAGGTGCTACGTATTTATATAATTACGAAAACATCTAAAAGCAAAGTTTTCGTTATTATTTTTTAATACAAATGTTCCAGTTGTATTTTTAAATGTTTCCGAGTATTTTTTTTCTATAATCGCGAAAATATATTGTCTTATGAAGTTACAAAGGATAGAGACCGGTTTTCCGAAATGTGGATAATTTAGAAGATGATATTATAAAGTTTCGTCTGCAGTTATAATTTATATCTCAGATATTGAAACATTTGTATATTTTACAGTGTATTTATTTGTCATATGTTTAAATATCGCAACAGTAAAATGCGATTTCCCTAAATGCATCATTTCCCTGTATACAATATGCATATGCATATGAAAAAAAAAGTTGCAGACACACTGTTGAAATTTCAAAGAATCTGGCACAACAGTATAAGATTAGAAAGCTTCTATTTATAATTTAAATAGCAGAATTTGCAATTAGCATGTTTAATAATTGAATTTGTGATATTTTATATAATTAAATAAAGCAAAATATTGTATGAAAAGATACGGTAAAACTATGCGTCCCTTGAACATCTTATAATTAGATATTAACAAAACTGTTCATTGAGTCAATAAACAAAATACCCCAAATTTCATTAACTAGTAATATTCTATAAAAGGAATTTAATACAATTATATTTATCTTTCTTATTATAACTTTCTTATTATAAATTACAAATACAAACCTTAAAACCAAAAATATTATAAACATACTAAACACAGTTCTCTGTTATTAAGTTAATATTCGGAAAAATTCTGTATCCCAAAGAAGTTTTATTAAGAACTTATTATGCCCTCAAAACATTTTATCATTTCCGAATGGAATTTATTTTATGCAAATGAGGGAGGCATTCGAATTTGAATAAATATTGTTATTAGAAAATATTTTCTTAAAAAACAAAAATAGTGCATAACTATAACAAGCAAAGCTTTTGAAAGGTCTGAAAAGTAATTAGAATAAAATCTTTATAAGGCCTTTGATTATTTTTTAAACTTTTATATATATAATTGTTTTTGTAGAAAACAAAATCGCCTATTATTATTTTTTAATATGCAAAATCTTACAAACTTATCATATTTTATATATGAACTTGAAAATTTAATTGAATCTTGACGCTCAACGTCAGGCAGACATACATGAATGCTTCTAGACGTTGTACCTAAATCTAGAAGCCTTTATATTCAATATTTTCATGTAAATTTCGTTGTTGTTTTTTTTTTTTTTTTTTTTTTTTTTTTTTTTTAATAAAACGCTTTAATTTTTGCAAAAATAAATACCGGTTTTCCCTGGAACGATAAAGCACATAATTGTCCTTGGAATTTTAATTTGTACGATGATTTCAGAAAGCGATTGATACGTTTTTTTTTTTTTTTTTTTTCAGAGTTAAGAAAAGTTCTACAAATTGAAAATGTTACTGTACACTGTTTAAACTTTTCCGCAAACTGCATAGCCATTCGACCACTTTTGTAGAAAACAGTCACATAACAGTAATTTAACTTTATTTTGTCTATAATATGGTAAGATATGCTTAATAAGATGGTCACGTAACAGTCATCTTAAAAATCCGGTCGAATGAACGAGCAGTTTATTGCGGATTTTTAACAGTGTAGCTTCCCACACCGTAACTATATAAAACCCAATCAACTGATTGGTAAATACATAATACACGTAGTTTTTTCTCCACCTGTCTGAAAATGTGTCCATGCCACGACTCCAACCCAGAACTTTTTTTATTTGTATTTTAACTGTAAATTCTCTTCCATTGAGATAGCTAAAATATATCTCAACCTATACAATATTCACCCACAACAAACATTTGGTTATGATATTTTTTTTTATTGGAAACAGCCGATGGATGCGCAATAACACTGAAATTATTTTAACACAATGAACTGACTGATAAACAAATCATACCAGTAGCAGGCCTCCCACTGGTCCGTTTTTTGAACACCAGTCAAATTAAAGAGAAAATTTCATGGTAGGTTTCGGCAACAATTGGAAGAAAAACGCCTTTCCTGGTAAGTTTCTACGAAATTTATAAAGGTGATTTTTCTTATAAAAATTGTGGTGTTCAAAAAACGGACCGAGTGGGAGCCCTGCAGTAGTAATTTTTGCAACGGATTGAAAATGTGTCCAGGTCGCTACTCGATCCTAAAACCTTTCAGGATGTAATTAAAATCGCTATTTTAATTCCCAAAACATTTTTACACAATTGTAAAAAAATACTACTTGTACGATTTCTTTACCAATCAGTTGATAGAGTTAAAATAATGACAATGTACTTTCGAATCACTAGTTTATTGCATTTCCTTTACCTGTGGCTTATTCTGTCGAGCTGTTTCAAAATACGCACAAAGTTTCCTTACCAAATGGTCGTTCTGACTGAATATTTTGTTGGTTGGGATATTGTCCAGATAGCTCATTTGAAGAGCAGTGGAAATTGAAGTCATAATATTTATGAGTTCGAGTCCCAGCTTTACCACGCAGTTGGAGAAATTACTCTTCGTACAGATGAGTCTCTTCTTGAAATTCAGTGTAATGGACTTCTAATAAAATATTAATACTTGTGTACTATTTTCGGAAAAATCTGAAGATATACATGTGACGCAAATTAATTTTATTACTATTTAATTCAACACTCTTAAACTAGGACTTTCCTCAAAGGGTCTGAGCGATATTGCTGAGAACATAGATTTAATAATAACATGTGAAAGCAAAGAAAATGAGATGTTATCTGTAATTGTCCATATACTACGATAAATTGAAATGATGAAAATAAAAGAATCGTAAAATTACAAAATCTTAAATATTAATTCGTATATACTGTTTAAAAAATGGGAAAGCAAACCATGCAAGATAACCATGCATGGATATAAAATTGAAAGTACGCAGTTTATTAAAAGAAAAATAGAAAATGAAACACTAAATTACCTTATATCGAAATTTTAACTGCTTAAAATGATGTCAAGATCATAATCAGACGCTCCGCAGCAATATGAGTAACTTTAAATGACAAATATATGTTGTATAAAAAGAATGGACTATACATTATATGGAGTGTGCTCCCCGGAATAGTTAATATTGTACAATATCTGTTTTCCACGTATGCAATGAGTTTGTCGATAAGAGATAAGGAATTCTCTCTTCAAAATCTGATATAGTATCAAAATACCGAACACATCAAAAGTGGCATGCAATGCGTCGTTAGAGTGTGTTTCAGATATGCTCGATCGGATTTAAATGAAGAGTGTGTGCTGGCCATTATATACGCTGTATTGTTTCGTTTTCAAACATATTCTGAACAAGTTGAGCTGTATTTAGCATGTATTATACAAATGAAATCGGCGATGATTGCAACATAAAGTATAACACAAGATCTGAATATATCGTCTGCATAACCTTTGAGCTGTCAAAGTGTCTTTTGAAGTAATTTACAAATCCATAAATATTTTTTCAGCAACTCATGCAAGCTAAAATACGCTATTATGAACCCGATTATGAAATTTTACCAGAATAAGTAAATCTATAAAAAATCTACTAATGACAAATGAGAATATGACATTATGATAAAATGTCTAGAAAAATGAATCAGAAAAAAAAACATATCACATTTAAAACGGCACTTCTCTCTGTTAGTGGCCTTGGCGAGAGAGAGAAAAGCCTGGAGAAGTAACACTTTAACAAGTACTTTCGGGCAACCTACTCACTGTTTCATACAGATCTTTATTCAATATTTGCACAATTTATTTAATGCTAGGTGGGAATCTCTCACTTTTGTAGCATTTAATTTGCATGTTTTGCGGAGGAAATGCAGCATTATGAAACATTTAAAGTTAGTATACCTAATAATTCCAAATTAAAGGTAATTGAGATCGCTTTCCGTTCATTTCAACTTTTTAAATTTAAATTTTTTTAGAAACCCTTCATAGAGACAATTTTATATTTTAAAACTAACCCGAAGCAAAATTTCAAGTTTATGGGCTCAGCAGTTACACAGAAATAGAAAATTTTCGAAAGTTTTTTGTTTCTGCAGTGTTTTATACAGCGACATTTTTAGGAATTGTTGTATTACGAGAACATACGTCATGATAAATGCAGCCATGTCAATTTTCATGTTTATATTCCTCACAATTCCATGTACTTCGTTACTTAGATCATCTTTAGATCTTTTTCTGCTTTGTTTAGTCTTTCGATTTTTTAGAATTCGTTCTACAACGACCATTTACATCTTATAAATTACTGCCATGCCAAAGTTCTAGTTTTTAACTCAAACAGTATCCCAGAAATTTCAGTATTCCAAATAAATCATAATTTAGAACCTTTCTAGAAAGTTTTACATTTATCTGTCAAATTGAATTTTCGAACATTTAGAGAGCGTTCATAACGAGTATTTACATCTTAAAAGTAACCACCACACCGAATTTAAACTTTCTAACCCAATCAATATCACAGAAATCGCAATTTTATAACTTTTTTGCTCCTGCAGCGATGTAGTTTATTACACTGGCATAAAATAGTCTTTTTTTTGGAGCAGAGATGGCCACCAACATTTTTTTTTTTTTTTTTTTAAGTTGGCTATGAAGGTTCAGAGATAACACCTCACAAACATACAAACATTAATAATATTGTACACTTTATAATATTATAGCGCTTTATAATATTAGCCTTAGATATACAGATACAAAAGCCATTTATCTGTTACAAGCTAAAGTGACCGGCGTTGGCCAGAATTTGAAGGATGTTTGTTCTGAAAAATTAATTTCAAAATTTAACATACAAAAAACAAATATTTAAAAAAGCAGTCGAAGTATTGTAGGCAAGAATCAAATGAAAACACAATATTACAATGTACAAATATATATAACAGTCGAGAAAGAATACAGGTATAAATGAGCTTATTTCAATTTATAATTGGAGCAATAAAGATAAAATACACCAATATTTGCATAACCGAATTTTATCATGCTTCAATACGTTATTCACACTCATATGACGTTATTCTATATTCACCCCGTCCTTTATATTTCCAATATGACGTAATATTTTCCTCTTTTGCGTGGAAACCTTGAAATAGAAAAGTTATGAAGTTATATCCACTTTCATTTAAATTCGTCAAACTATTTATTTCATTTTCATTTTTCATGTGAATATCTTGCAATAGAAACGTTATGATGTAATATTCACCTTTTTTTAAATTCGGCAAACTATTGATTTCATTTTCATTTTGACGTGGAAATCTTGCAGCAGAAAATTAATTGTTTTAGTAAGAATTTTATTGTGTATTTTAATTGTTGGCAACTGCTATAACGAAAACTGTTTAAATTTGATAATAAATTTCTGTTAAATTGGTGGTTTTTTTATTAATTAATAATTAACTATAAATTATTTCTATTCCGGATTACTTTCGTTGCCCCGGCCGTGTTTCAGTACACATGTACGTATCTTTTCACAATTTTGGCTTCCAAACTATCGATTTATATAGAATTACAAACAGACTGATAGACAAATTTTCATTTTTATATATTAGATTATATATAAACATAAATAACTTATCTAATACGCGTTAGCAGATGCATTTTTTAATATATATATATATAAACACGAATAATACTTATTCAGTTTTATTTTGATAGTCATTTGGCAAAAAAAATCTCACTTTCTTAACCCCGAATTGCGTGCTTTTTACAAAAGCGACAAAGTCCATATAACAGCGAAGTACCATGAAAAGCATTAAATGTATGGTAATAAGGTACTTAGAACGCGACATTTACGATCAACTATTATTAGCATTCAATCTTATAGTTTGACGATATATTTTTATCGACGGGATAACTAAGTAGTACCAAATACTGCACTGTAATTTAACTTTAATTTAACTTAATCTTCTCTATTCTACTATTTTAAGATTTTTAACTTCTAAACATCACACATTTTCAATTTTTATACCGTCGTATTGCGGAGAAATGGTACTTTTAAGTCCAATTTGTTTGAAAACTGCATCTCAATTTATTTTTGAAACATTAATTTTTTTGTAGTTTTAGTAGGGGGAAACAGTTGGAAATAAGAAATTATACCTTTTTGTTGCCTTTTTCCCTTAACAACTTTAAAAAATGTAATTAAAATACGTGCTATTTTGAAAAAAATATAAATGAATGATTTCATTTTCAAAATTTAATTTTAAGTATCACAAACAAGTATTACAAACAAATGAGGGCATATGAATCATGAGACAGCCTTTTTTTTGTAGAGTTTCTTAAATGACGACATCTTTTTTTTTTTTTTTTTTTTTTTTTTTTTTTTTTAAGTTCTTTAAGACTTTATCGTAAATGAAGAATTGTTCTGCAGATGCGGTTGACGTCATTCTGTACAAAATAAAAGCATGTGTTTTAAGTCTTAAAACTGAAATGTGTTTTGTACTATCCATATTTATATATTTTATTTTCATCGAGGAAGACACTAAATTCTGAAAAAAACAGACTTCCCGTTTTCTAGTTGCTTTTTTTGCCAATCTTTGTGCAGTTTCGCCTCAAAAAGTGAGATTTGTTGCAAAAAGATATAAATAACTATGAAAACAAACCTGATGAACGTTTATGCCTATTTTTACAAGTAAATATGGCACAGATGTCATATACGCACCGAGGTAACTAATTGGTGCCAAAGTGGCGTTACTTTGCCTGACACGGTAACCTGTGGTGGTTCGTGACATATTTTGGGGCACTAAATGCATGGCGGACATTATTATTCTTTTCTTACCATTATTTTTTTAAACAAAAAGATTACCTTGTTTAATGGTCAAATATACTGCCAACAAATATGGCAAATATTTCTTTTAAAGCAATAGTGGTAAAAGAAGAATAAATTTGGAAGCTATGGATTTAGAGCTCCCTGAAATGCCAATCACGGGCTACCACTGATGTAACCATATATAACGCTATTATAAATTGTTTTATTCTATAATTATATCATTTATTGATTGTTATTTCCTTTTAATTCCTTGAGGGGCAAGCAAAAATGTCTCTAAATATTGAATTTTCACCGGAATAATCGAAAAAAATTATTTTTCATTAAGGAAAAGCAATTTCTAAACGATTTTCCGCCAAAGTTAAAAATATAAAATTTAGTTAAAATTTTCTGGTGAAAATCTTGTTTCAATTAGGTGGGATATATTTTATCCCAGAGGGTGAAAAATAATGTTTTGTTTATCACTGTATTTTGTTCTTCTATTGAAATTAAATTAACATACCATTATAGCACGTTATATGTCACTGGTATTCGAAAACGACGTTTTCGCCAAATTAGCATAAAAAAACACGCGAAACCCGTTGCGTTTATGTCATCTGTTGTGAAATAAATATAAGCATTTTATTTATATGTATAATATCATTGCTTTTTATATACAATTTACTTTTGTTTGTATATAAAAATAGGTAAGTGGCTTGTTAACACAAAATAAATCGCATAAATCATTAAAAAATTACTTGAGTATATGAAACAATGAATAAGTTGCACGAAAACACGCATAAAAAGCTTACTTGTCTCGCCAAACCTATTTTCTCTATCTCGCCAAGGACCTTATACAGGAAAAGTACCAATTTCATTTTTAAAGACTAAAAAGAAATTAATATAAATGGAAATTGTTTTATTTTTTTTTAAATCATGCTTTCATTAAAATTCACAAAAATTTAGGAAATATATATGTTATTTAAATGCACTAAATATTAGAAAAGTCTTGAAAAAAAACCTTAAATGCGCAGAGTTTAAATTTAATTCGGTGAGTTCAATTATGGAAGATAAATGGAGTTATATGGGAATTTTGCCAAGTTAGCCAGCTATCTCCAAATTGGCTTCATATATAGAAACTTATTTGTCGCCAAATTTGGAGATACTTCGCCACGTTGGCCAAAATTTGGCGATATCGTGGTAACCCTGTCATTAGTACTTTTCAACAAATATTCATTGTTGAAGCTAATGCTGATTTCTCTATAGAAAATCAAACGTAACCATTAAGTAATTCACCCACCACCCCACCCCTTAGGGATCGAATTAAAAAAAAATCAATGTTCAATTCATATATTGCTCTCAGGAATACATATATATTGATATATTGCAAATTTCAAAACTCTATGTCAACAGGAAGTGGGTGAAAAATGAATCACAAGATCTGAGTGCCACAGACAAATGTAATTGAAAGTTAAAAAAAGCATGTAAAAAAAATAAAGAAAATAAGAAGAAATGATGCTATAAAGCAAAATATTTTATTAAACATAATATAATTATTTCAAATTTTCACACGGGAAATATAAAATATGCTTTTGGCGATTAAAAAATGCTATTCAGAAATTATTGCAAAATCTCAAATCAAAGTTTTTATGCTTTTTTTTCTTTTAAATGGAAAAACAAACAGATTTATTTTCCTTTTTGATTAAATTTAAATATGTTTTATGGCACTTCAATATTACTGCGTGCGTATTTTTTTTTTATTATTATTTGCTCCATGTGTTCAAACTAGTTGTCTACGAAAACATCAACCACTGAAAGTGACGCACACCAAATTTCTGAGACGTATGCAGATAAATTGTGCTTTTTTATCAGTTTTTTCTATATAATTTTAAACGGTTCCGAACTTATTTTTCATAGTAGGAGCTTAGTAGGTGTTTCAGTAGGCGATCTTCATAGGTACCTTCTGGTGCAATCAGAAAAGAAATCCGACAAATTGTTTTTGAGTTATGCTTGACGAAATTTTTTTTTATTAGGCTTTTTATTTAGTAGGACATGGCGTTAATATCCATCGTAGCTGTACGTGTCGCTGAGTATTAGCCTTCGCTTCGTTCACGCAATTAGATGGAACCTGCAGAAGAACGTGACATTTTTTTAATTTCCGTTTTAGTTTCAATTTATTTTCTTTAAGAAATAAGCTTCG
The DNA here is from genome assembly GCA_963932465.1 of Maratus speciosus. Taxonomy (NCBI): domain Eukaryota; kingdom Metazoa; phylum Arthropoda; class Arachnida; order Araneae; family Salticidae; genus Maratus; species Maratus speciosus. The sequence goes on from OZ010799.1 coordinate 297,848,776, forward strand.
AAACAATATTTATTAAGAATTATTTATTTATATAAAGTTTGTGAAAGTAAGAAAACAGAAAAGTAACTTAGAATACTAATTCAACATAATTTAGATGTCTATATATAATTCTAAAATAGTGTTGTTCAATTATGAAAGTAAAAGTTATTGTGTTTTATGGCACATAATTTAGCATCAACTTCAAAACATCTGCATGCGATTTAGTGTTTTATATCGCCGCTCTCTTATTATAACTAATTACTCTTAACTAAGGAAGAAGGCTTAACTATAATATTACTTATAGTTTTTATTTACATATGTACAGCAGCTGCTAAACGCAGCTCTCAGAACAAGTCACACTTTACAACTTCGCAGAATATTCTCTGCTACGTGCAAAGCCTTACAATTCCAGATTGTGTAGTGCTGCCATCTATTAACATAGATCGCTACTATTTCGGAATCTTGGTTAAGGATATAACACCCCTCCCCTCATAGTTCAAACGAACTACAGGCAATTTTGTTCTTTGTCTTCTTCGAACTGGAGCACAGTCCTCGTCATTGTTTTTAGTCAAATTGTCTTTTACAGTTTTATCTGTCGTAACATCGTTTTTATTACTCATAACTGTACCTGTTACAACATCATGTGAAGGTTGAGATTGGCTTGGTTCTATAGTATTATCATTATTAAGCTGTTCTTTTATTTTTCCATTAATTCCTGAAAAACGGTTTTGGTTAACCCTTTCATACCTATCATAATCACTGTAATTTTTACCACAATGTCCCATATTTTCACCTTTGTTGCCATTAGTTTATCATTTCGATTTATCTGTACAACTCTCTCTGGTATTTCATAACTTATCTCTTTATTACGTCTCAACTGATCAACATGACGCTTACACATTATTCCGTCACATCTATTTACTAAAACCCATCTTCTCCCCAATAATTTCATAATTTTTCCTTTTACCCATTTCTCCCTTTTTCCAAAATTTTTAACAAGAACTAAATCATGAAGCTTATATTTGTGAAGGGGTTGCTGTATTTTAGGTTTTGATGGTAATACCAAGTGAAGGGCTGTTCGAACTGGCCTTCCAAACATTAATTCAGCAGGAGTTTTACCAGTCACTGAATGAGGAGTGGAATGATTTTCTAAAAAAATCGTGAAATTGACAATGTTATGTCACTTTTATCTAGCTTTCTAAGACAATTTTTCACAGTTTGCACATAACTTTCCACTTGTCCATTCGAAGACGGATGATAAGGTGAAATAGGCGTATGCTTAATTCCATTATTTTTAAGAAATTCCTCAAATTCATCACTTGTGAACGCGGGACCATTATCACTGACCAATTCAACAGGTAATCCAAATGTGGCAAAAATTCTCCTTAATACCTTATTTGTAGTTTTACTATCAGACCTGGGTACTACTTCTACCTCCAACAATTTACTATAAGAATCGACTACTATTAAAAACATTTTACCATCAAAAGGACCTGCATGATCTATATGGATCCTTTCCCAGGGCGGTTCAGATTTCCATTTCAAGGGTTCCATTTTGGGACAATCCGTCGCAAACTTCTGACATCTATTACAAGAATTTACCATCTGTTCAATTTCTTTATCCATATTTGGCCACCAAACTACACCCCCCTAGCTGTCGCTTTCATGCTCGATATACCCTGATGAACGGAATGGAGTAATTTTAATATATATTCACGGCATTCCTCTGGTACGATCACTCTGTCCCCACAATAGACAATTTTCTAGACAGGAAATTTCTTCCCTTCTACGAAAATATGGTTGATATTCTCCTGGTTTAATCTTTCGCGGACACCCATGTAACACCTATTCTAAAATTTGTTTAGTTACAGAATTTTCAGTTGTCCACTTTGCAATCGTTTTAGAAGTAATAGGCCAATTATCATTATTTGAAACAAACATTATTTCCGCAGGATTACTCGCTATATTTACAGTTTCTGTGAGAGGTAATCTACTTAATGCGTCAGCATTTTTATTATTTTTACCTTCGCGATACTCAATTGTATAATCATACCCAGCTAACATTAATGACCATCTCAGCATTCGAGGTGATAATGTATCAGGTACCTTTTTAACAGGATAAAACAATGGAATTAAAGGTATATGATCTGTTATAATTTTAAATTTTTTTCCAGCTAAATATTGGTGAAATTTAGTGACACCAAACATTACAGATAAAGCTTCTTTATCAATCATGGCATAGTTGCTTTCTGTTTTATTTAAATTTCTTGAAGCATAAGCAATAGGTTTCTCTTTACCCTCAACAATGTGGCTTAAAACTGCCCCTATGCCATATTCAGAAGCATCACAGTTTAAAACTATATCTTTGTTTACATCATATAATTCTAAAACAGGAGATGTACATAATAATTGCTTCACTTTTTGAAACGCTTTTTCATGCTTTTCTGACTATGTCCACTTTACATTATTATCTAATAATCTATGTAAGGGTTCTAAGATATCTGAAATATTAGGCAGGAAGTTTCTATAATAAGAAATTAAGCCTAAAAATGAACGCAATTGTGACACATCATTTGGAATAGGAGCATTCAAAATAGCATTAACTTTTTTCTGGAATAGGTCAAATTCCTTCCTGAGATATTTTATGACCTAAATAAGAAACTTCCGAAACCATAAATTTTAATTTTTCCTTATTTAATCTTATACCATGCTCAGAAAAGCATTTCAGAACACTTTCAATTCTTTCAGAATGTTCTGATTCATTACTAGCACTAATCAAAACATCATCTAAAAATACACCAACATATTCAAATTTTTATTTAAATATGTTCAATTTTTCTTTGGAACATTCCAGAAGCACATTTTACCCCAAATGCTAATCGTAATACATTAAACAAACCTTTATGAGTATTTATAGTCAAAATTTTACTACTTTCGATATCTACAGGTTGGTAAATAAGCATCTTTTAAATCAAAAACAGTAAAAAATTTACCACCTGATAATTTAGAAAATAATTGTTCCATTCTAGGAAGAGGATAGTTATCATTTTCAGTGTTTGCATTTACTGTTGCTCTATAATCACCACATATTCTAACAGAAACATTAAGCTTAGGAACAATTACTATAGGACTAGCCCATTCTGAATGATCAATTCAACATCAGTAGCTTTCCTTAAAGCAAAAGGAACAGGTCGAGACTTAAGAAAAACTGGTTTTGCATCTTTTTTTCAATTTTATTGACACCGCAGGACCCTTGATTGTCCCGATCTCGTCAGCAAAAACATTAGGAAAATTTCTAATTAAATCATCTTTCGAAATGCTTTTAATCATATTTACATTAGGCCAAAATAACTTTGATGCTTTTAACCAAGTTTTTCTAATTAGACTCGGACCCTCCACTTTAATTACTAACATTTTTAAATCAGGTATAGAATATTCATCAACAACAGCATTTACTTTTAATTCCCCCAAAACTGTTAAAGAGTCTTTAGTATAAGTTTGTAATTTAATATTAGATTTAATTAAAGGCAGCTTACCTGAGAACAATTTATGAGCAACACTTTTACTTACGATAGTATGAGCCGCACAACTATCGATTTCAAATTGTATATTTACACCATTTATTTTAACCGATTTAATCCATGACACCTTATTGGAGTTGTCGTCCATAAAATTTAAACAATATTCTTCCTGAACAGTTTTAACTTTTCTGTTCTTAAAAGGTTTTTCACTTTTCATTCCAAATTATCTGTTACGACAACAAATTTTTAAATGCCCCAATCGATGGCAGAAATGACATTCTGCAGATTTAAAAGGGTAAAACTTGGGATTATGATTTTTAGAACATCTATAACACGGTTTCTCAGGCGCGAATTTATCTTCTTTAGGCTTAGGTGCATGAATATACTTCTCAACTTTCGATTTCTCTCCTTTCAAAACACACACTTGATTGACAGTCGTAGTATCTCCGATATGTAGGGATTTCACTCCAGCCTCAGCTATCTCAAATGGCTCAGCTATTTCTATTGCTGTTTGGAACGTTAAATCTCTAGAATCCAGTAATTTCTGCTGTATCTTTTCATCTTGGATGACAAACACCAACCGATCACGCAGGCGGTCATTAAGCGTATTTTGGAAGTTGCAATGTTCGGATAAACGACGTAACTCTCTTATAAAATCGGCTATATTCTCTCCTTGCTTCCTTAATCGTTTCTGGAACTTAAATCGTTCTACAATTTCACTAGGGCGTGGTGAAAAATGATCCTTAGCTTTCTTTAAAAGATCCTCGTAACTGATTTCTTTCAGCGTATTCGGAACAATAATATCTCGTAAAATAGCAAAAGTTGTTGTTCCCACAGAACTTAATAAAATATTCTTCTTCATATCATCATTTTTGGTGCTATTCGCTGAGAAATAAAAATCAATTTTCTCGACGTAAATAGTCCAAGGAACATTTGCATTATATTCTTCCAAGCGCCCCAGAGAAATTATTTCTTTATCTGCCATTTTCCGTGCCACTTTTTTTTTTCTCTTTCAAAACAAAACAAAAAAAAAATTCACTGCATTTTAATTTGGGTTAAATCCCATATTATTCGCCACTTTTATATCGCCGCTCTCTTATTATAACTAATTACTCTTAACTAAGGAAGAAAGCATAACTATAATATTACTTATAGTTTTTATTTACATATGTACAGCAGCTGCTAAACGCAGCTCTCAGAAGAAGTCACATTTTACAACTGCGCAGAATATTCTCGGCTACGTGCATAGCCTTATAATTCCAGATTGTGTAGTGCTGCCATCTAGTAACATAGATCGCTACTATTTCGGATTCTTGGTTAAGGATATACCATAGTGTACACAGATATTTAAAAAAATAACAACATTTCTTGTGTTTTTGTTTCCTTAAATCAGACTAAAATAAAATGTTATTTTTTTATCATCTCTTACAAAAAATATTAACTTACATGCGCTGCATCATAGGAAGCTTTCTTTTAATCTTTAAACAAAATAATAATAAAAAAATCCCCTTTAGTTTCTTCATGAAATTTAGTGTATTGGGCTTTTTAATAAAATATGAAGGAGAGTATTATTGCCGAATAAGTCTGAAAGTTTAGTTAATCCCCCACATGACTTATGAATATGGCATGATTAGAAAACTGACTTTATAAAATCTTCGAACCACATGTCACAAGGATTAATTTAAATTAATATTTAATTAAACGCTATTAGATTACTTAGAAGCTGGAGACAAATGTACCATTCTACAATTTTTCCGTTTCGTTTCACTTTAATTTATTTTTAAATTATTTTCGAAAAGTCATATATTTTTTCTGATAACACATTTAACGTAGTTGATATGTATTAGTATATATAATTCTAAAATAGAGACTTTAAATTATGAAATTAAGGATATTACGTTTTATGGATATTTGAATTTACGTTAATATATTTGGACTATTTTTCACACATTTGCAAGTTATTTAGTGTAAAAATGGTGGCAATTTTACCATCACGTTTTATGTTTTTTCATTTTCATTTTTTTCTCTTAAATACGTCCCCCCCCCTCCCCTCTCACCCCCGCACACCAAAATTGTTTCTTTATCACATGTTAGAGAAAATTATTAATTTACATGCGTTGCATAATGGAAAACTTTTAGAAACTTTAAGCAAAAATCTAAAAAAAAAAAAAAAAAATCTGTCACTCCAGGATACTTTACTTTGTAATAAAATGTTCCCACAAATGCACTCTTGTAGTATCAAATAGAAAGTTTACTTAATCACATACATGTCTTCGGGATATGAAGTGACTGCAAAACAAACTTTATAAAAGCTTCGTATCGTGTAAAAAAAGAATCAACCTTATTAATGTTTTATTAAATCCTCTTAGTTTAGATCGAAGAAGAAGAAGTATCTGACATTCTTTTCTTTTTTATTTGTTCATTTTCTTTTTTGGGTTCTTGAAAATCATATGAAACTACGAATTTTCAAATTTTATATTTATATAAAATACTTTTATATACAGGATGTACGTTCTCATGGTTCACAATAGCTTATTTATAAACTGTTAATTTTAAAAGTAGAGTTACAATTGCAAAAATGTTTCAAATGTTCTTTGTTATCTGAAAATCCTTACTCTTTAAAAATATGCAAAAGTTACGTTTTTATATGGCCCCAGATCGTATAAGTTATGTTTAGAAAAACGTTCTGAATGCTCTGCTTTCTTCTTGGAATTCAATGTACTTCGCTTACTAAAAAAGTATGATAACGAGTGCTCTATTGTCATTTGAAAGTGGGTGTTTAGTTACTGGCTTACATGAATTTGGAATATGACTCGACTAGAAAACAGATCTCATTAAAGTTTCGTCTCAGGTGTAATAAGGATTAATTGTATTAATGTATAATTAATTCCTATTAGACTAGATAAAGTAAAATGTGGTATATTTAAATCTTCTTTCCCAATAAGTAATGTATTAAAAGTTTCTAGACCAAAATTTACCGAGTTATACTACTTTGAATTTTATAAATGTCAATACTTTTCTGGCACTAAAAACGTGTTTTTACGCTTTTATGATCTGAAAACGTTGAAAATTGAAGATGATCGTGCAAGGAAACATCCCCCAATAAAAAAAAAGTATTTTTTAAATAAAAGAAAGATGCAGAATGAACAAGTGAAGATTATATAAAAAAATATTATACCAATCATTTAAATATACGAATGATAGATTTTCTATATATAATTCTTTTAGAGATATCTATATTTCAAGAGATTGGACTTTAAGATTGTATTTAAATGTGTATCTACAAATTTTAACTACTAAATGTTTCTGCTAAGTCAATTAGCATTCAAATACGTATTACCCGTGGTGAAATGTTACACATGCGCAATCCATACTAGTGCGATTTTGCATTACTTAACTTCCTCTACGTATAACTTAGCTGGAATTGTAGTGATAACGATATGATTTCTATATGAAATTTAATAAGGAATCAATTTTAGATATTTATTTTTATTAAAAAAATGCTTTTTGTCAATAACAAATTCAAATTAATGTAAGTATGTTGTCAAAATATGCTGACATTCGAAATTATGGCCGGTGCAAATTCGAATTAATGTAGTGTTAAATAAATAAAAATCCTTCCAGATAATATTTGACAAATGTAGTTAGAAAAATAAATATTAACTTAAATAAATCATTTGAAATGTTAAATTTCGTTTGAGAAATACTGAATATTTCTGCGTGACAAATATAAATACTCCTGAAATGCTCTCTAAGTTTTCACATTACCAATGAAATCTCCCGAATATTAAGTAAAACATTTTTATTCTCCCCACGGGCTAGTAGAACTTCCCCACTGGAACATATTTTTAGAGTGCAAGATTTCCGTTTACTTTCCGAAAGTCGAGGAAGAAAACAGAAAATAAGAAACGTTAAACTTAATAGAATCTAGAAGAATTTGAATCTGTAATAAAATAAGAATAGATTCTTAAAAAAAAAAAAATAGAATTGATTCCCATATTTATTTACTTTAGTTTGACGGTGAAAAAATAATATATTGTATTATTCTTTAGACAATACTGTTATAAATTCTACTTACATATAATACAAAACACAAAATTACGATAAAAATTACATAATAAACTAAACTGTGATACTAAAGTATGTGTATTAGAAAAAAAAAAAAAAAAAAAAAAAAAGATGTATTTTAGTTTAAATGTCCTGATAATGAGAAAAAAAGTGTTATTGATTCAAAACAACGGTAATAATACGCTTTATGTTATTTAAACTTTAGTAAAATTTATTTAAATTTCTAAAATCATGTCAAATTTGCCTGAAAAAAAATGTTCTTCAGCTTAAATATTTCGATAATGTGAAACAAGCCGGAAATTTTACGTCAAACGTGGCAAATGAGGTGCATTCGTAATATAACTTGTTTTATAAATATTCGGACCTTGGCGCAATAGCTGTTGCACTCTTATACAAAAATGCATCGATACAAAATGTACTACGATTGTACGTATTAAATTCAGTAATAGAGAAATAATAGGACTCACTCTTAAATTTGACGTAATCCCCATGGCTACCTAGAATCATTACCTGTCATGGGATACCATTCCATTAATTACGCATGATAGGATTTAATAGAATGAAGAAAACTTTTATTAATATATTTTAAAGTTTTGATTAGATTTTTATAAAATTTTAAGTGACTCGAAAAAATTCTGCAACGATTATATGTATTAAGTTTCAAACCATTCGGTTGGGTAGTTTATGCACTGTTATATATAGACAGACGGACAGACAGACGTACGAACCAGGCGATGATTATATGTGCAACCTATTCATATAATTAAAAACCCGCCTAAAAAGGGATTTTCACTGAAAAGAAACCCATATATAATACGTTTTATAAGTGTATTATACAAAATTTATTACTTTCTGTTTACATTTTTTAAATGATGGCAAATAAACTAATAATAATAATAATAATAATAATAATAATAATAATAATAATAATACAACATCCAGATTTTTAAAATTTTACTTGACGTTCAAAAAATAACGAAACTACATTCTTCTTTAGACTATATAAAAGTTCGAAATTTGATACAAAATCGTAAACATATCCTAAACAAAACAAATATAAAGGTATATATAAATATTATACAGACATACAAACAATAAATACATTAAACCCAACTGGAGTGAAAAATTAGCCAGAGCCGGGAATCGAACCTGGGTTCGGTGGTTGTAGTACTATCGTGTAATACCTTTGTTACACGCCACTATATAGCTTGAGTTTAATTCAAAGTAAAAAACTCTTAAAACTATTGAAGTCACGTTTCCAGAAATTATCATTTATAGACAGCCATGAATCCAATTCTTTGCGTGACCCTGTATATCCTGTTATGTATGTTCTACAAACATTTCTTAGTGTAGACTATTCTATAGTTTATTTCTATATGTTTATATATATGTATGTTTTCATTATTTTTTATGATGTTCTTGCAACACTGTAAATGGATTCGTCTGTAGTGTGCATTTCTATAAATAAATAAATAAATAAATAAACTAATACAGTTCTGTGTAAAAATATATAACTCATTTAAAAACCACCTTTAAGCAATTTGCAATCATGCCCAGTAACCATTACGAATTATTTTGTGTAGCCCTGTTTATGAATTACAACATTTATACACACCATATACTTTGCATAAATATAGTGAAACGTAAAATCACATAACATACATAAAAATGCATTCCCAGCAATCATCGCAATTGTAACAGTACTTCGGACACAATATAGTATCTGAAATCTTTTGTGTGTCCCTGTAAATGCTATGCACTTCGTATTATAGATGAAATAAGTTATAGTAAACCTCAGCGATGTATATCAATTTCATTATACATGAAATAATTTAACATAATTAAAATACGCGGTAAACAATTCCCTCCACCCCTATATCGTTCTGTATCGGAATTATTTTGTGTGGCCTGTAAATGAATAATAACTATTCTTTGCATCGTATATTCTACGCAATGCATATTTTAGTTCATTTGATAAATGCATATGAATTTTATTATGTTTGAAAGCATGTAACATCATTAAAAAACGGTTTTTTCCCATAGGCCGTAATATAACTGAGAACTTTAGGCTGTCCCTGTAAATGAACCAAACATGCTAGAAATTTATTTGAAATAGGGATCGTGCTATGGTAGAGGGTACTAACATTCAAAAATTTCAGAACGATCCGACTATATTTACAAGAGTTAGAGCGCGGACAGACGGCCAGACAAACCGAAGTCATAAACACTTTTCAACTTTGTTGGAAAGTGTTAAAAAAGTTTATTATTGAAGAAATACTCGTTAATAATACGGTACTCAGCATACTGAAATATTAAATGAAAAAAACTATTAAGGTAAAAAAAAAGTTTTGTTTAAATGCGAGAATAATCTCCAAATAACAGATTATATCGTACTTTTTCTAACTTATAAATTAATTTATTTTGTATGAAAAGTGAAAGCAATATTTAGCAATATTTATGCTAATTAAGTACTTAGAAAATAGAAAATAAACGTTTATTCCGTTTTGTTACAATTGCCATTTAGACATATGCGAAACAAATAGCTTTATGACGAAAATCTGAAAATAAAATCGTTAATACTAAAAGAAAAGTTTTCTTTAAATTTTTCGGAAATATTTATTTTTTCATTTATGAGACTGAGAATGGAAATGTAATAGAAGTTAATCTGTAATAGTTAAAGGGATCATACGTTATCAAGAGAAAGAACATGGTATTAACTTCGATGTATAATTAAATAAAGCTAGAATTAAAGAGAAAATAATTCTTTTTACTTTCTTCTATCTTTACAAGAAGAAAGTATTGGATTCATGAAAATTTTCGAATTCCAGTTTTCGAAGGATTTACATGTTTTATGGGTCAGAGATCCGCAAAATCATGTTTATAAAATTGTTTGTCTGCGAGTCTGTCTGTCCGTTTGCCTGTCTGTTTGTGTGTCTGTGTGTGGCACAATTTTTGTGGGCGCTCTATCTCAAGAACTGATGATCGGAGTTTAATAAAACTTTAGATTCAGTTAGTCCGTGATATAAATTTGTGCTCATTACATTTTGGTGTAAATGCCCTTCAGGTGGCCCTGCTATGCTGCCTTATTCATGAGTTCCACAATAGCTATATCTCAAAAACTACAGCACATATTTTCAGAAAACTTCATACTCTGTTTTTACTTCATATAATTAAGTGCTGATAACTTTTTGGTGTACATCGCCCTATAGGTGGCGCTGCTACACTGCATTATTCATGATTATTGCAATAGCTCTATCTCAAGAACTAATGCACGGATTTTCATCAAACTTCAGATTCAGTTAGTCTTTGATATAAATTAGTGTTGTTTAGCGTTTGGTGTAAATCACCCAACAGGTGGCGCTGCTATACTGCATTATTCATGATTTCCGCAATAGCTGTATCTCAAGAACTAATACATGAATTTTCGTCAAACTTTAGATTCAGTTAGTCCTGATATAAAATGATCCTGATAAGTTTTTGGTGTAAATTACCCAACAGGTGCTACTGCTATGTAGAAATTTTCACGATTTCCGTGATAGCTCTATCTCTTTTTCTTGATAGCTCCATCTCAAAAACTAATGCACGGATTTTAATTGAACTTCAAATTCAATTAGAAGTTGACGTAAGTTGTTGCTGATTAGATTTTGGTGTAAATCATCTAACCGGTGGCGCTGCCATGCTGCATTTTTCAGGAAGTATTGACATGTATGAGATAGAAGACAGTTTTGGGATTACCACAACCAACAAAGGACTAGTTCAAGAGATCATTCCGTTATCAAGAGAAATAAGATGCTGTGAACTTAGATGTATAATTAAATCAAGCTAGAATTAAAGAGAAAATAATTCTTTTTTTAAAGATGTATAAAATATTTATACAAAATTTGAATAGAGCAAAAATATTACTAGTTCTATTTATAAATAAAAGATACTATATAAACAGTAAGATTAAATAATGAAACGAAACCTTAAAGAATTCTGTAAGCTTGTCTAAATATGAAATAATTTACGCGGTGAGAGAATCATCAGGAGGAAAATACTGCTGTGAGCTTCGACATGTATTTAAATAAAGCTAGTATTTAAGAATATGAATCATATATGAAAAATGATTAAAAAGTTAAATTAAATTATTATTAATTATGTTTATAAAGAAATTAAACTATACAAACAGTAAAATCAAAGGATAAAAGAAAATGACACACTGTTCTATGAAAGCAAAGATATTCATATATGTACATTTCATGTTTTAAATAATTTAAATTTGTGCATGTTTCTACACTTGTAAACTAAGAATATAAGCCTACATACACATTACACACACATACAAGTATAAGTGCGTGTGTGCGTATGCGTAGCATTTTTCTCATTTCATCTAATGCTAATATATTTACATTCTAAAAAAAATTTGCTTTGCCAACAATATTTTAGGGGTAATGTTTGTAATAAATAGGGGTAATTGTTGTAATAATTATATAATTATTACAACATTTTTCTAAAAGTTCAAATAAGTTAAAAGACTCAGCGTGTGCAATTTCGACTTTTATCACTTAATAAGGAAAATCATCTATACATTTCCAAGCAGATACTAAAAAGAAGATTTCATTTATTTTCACTATAAGTAAAAAAAAATGACTTTGTAAAGAAGTAATATTTCTCATATTTTTTTCTTTTATATTCATATTCCCGTCACATGTTTTCTACATTTCAAATATATTGACAGAAACTTTCCTTTATCTGTCTTTTCACACCAGTAGCTGTCAGAAATGCATACCTCTACGGAGTCAAGAAATATTTATTTTTCGAGAATACTTTTTTTTTCTTTTAAAATTCATTTAAGATAAGTAAACGAACACGTTTTTGAACATTGTATACATATATATATATATTCATACGTAACAATTAATACAAGTGGGATGAATATCATTTTTTTCTGAAAATTATACACTTAGTTTTGCATTATTTAATTTTTACAAAGTTCTAGAAGCGGTATGTTTATTTTCAATTCAAGTGCAAATTTTAATAAAATTGATAGAATAATTTTAACTGAAGCATTCAGAATGTATTTCTGAGAGTTTAAAACTACAGAAAATAAAGCACATAGCCGTACACACAAATACGAGTATGTGGAAGCCTAGAATTTCCGAATATTCATGGATTATTAATATTGTTCACATTCATTAAAAGACTGATTTTTTTTTCAACAAAGTTTTAATAAAATTACTATTTCAGTTTTTTAAAAATCCATTTAAAATTAAAGAGACAGCGAGAGAAATTATAACTTTCATGATTTATAAGCATATCACCTATATAATAGGCAACAGTTATTAACGTGAAAGATGAAAAGAAGCTTTCATTTATTTTCGCTATACATATAAAAATGGCTGTGTTATAAAGAAGTAATATTTATTATAAATTTTCTTTTATGTCCATAGTGCTGTCACACGATTTTCTTTTACTTTTCAACAGTGATAGCAACTTTCTTTCATCTGTCTTTTTATACAAGTAACTGCCCTAAATACATACCTCCAAGAAATCCACGACATATTTATAACTGGGGTTAACTGTTTTATACTTTAAAATCCATTAAAAATTTAACACGTTATCTAATCAAGGTGTTTCAATATTGTACATATATTCGTGCATAACTGTTAATATACTCGTGTCGATTTTTTTTTTTTTTTTTTTTTTTTTTTTTTTTTTTTTTTTTGCTTGTAATCGTGCACTTATCGTTAGTAGTATTTAATTTGTTTAAAGTTATAGAAATGATTTATTTGGTTTCAATTTTCAATTCACGAGCTAATTTTAATTAAATTGATTCATGTAGTTGTAGTGAAATTCGCATATTTTTTCAGAAGGTATTTCAACACATGTAAAACCACAGTAAATAAGTGGGCATAGCCAGCCATACACATACATACAACCGTGTGTGAGCATATCATCTTTCCGCGTTCATGGAGCATTAATATACTCATATTCATTAAAAGAATTTTTCAACAAAATGTTAATACAGTTACCATTTCCTTTTTCTAAAAATTAAAAGAAGATGATAGAGATTGTGAATGCAATTGCGATTTTCAACATTTATAAGAAAAATCATTAGCAACGTTTTTACTTACGTGAAACATCAAAAGAAGCTTTTCTCTATTTTCACTATACACATAAAAATGGCTGCATAGTCTTTGTAAAGAAAAAATATTTCTCATAGCACCTTAATTTTATATTCATATATATGTTTTACCGTGTTTTTTTTTTTTTTTTTTTTTTTTTTTTTTTTTTTTTTTTTTTTTTTTTTGGGGGGGGGGGGGGATTTTAAATCAGTGTAGGACAATTCAACTTTTCATTAAATAGTTTAAGTGGGGTATCGTTTGCTATGTGTTTCTCAATTCTGAATCGAATTACATCGTCCGCAAGTAGTTAGGATCATTTGTTGCAAAGTTACAGCAGTATTTTATCAATACAAAGTCGTAAATTATACTTTATAAGAGTTCACAATTTTATTGCCCATAAACATAGTAAAACAACTTTATTTTTTGGGGTCTCACCGGATCTTTATTTCTAGTACCAAAACGAAGTCCTCCGCAAATTTTATGGTATGGCCATGTGTTGTTGCTGTAAAATAAATTTACCTGCACAAAGTATAATTTTCTACTTTGTATTCATAAAATGGGCCATAACTTTGTAACAAATGACCGTTGGGACTTGCGGATTGTGTCATTCGATTTAGAATTAAGTAATACATAATAAATAATACCCCACTTGATATAGTTAAAAAAAAAGTTGAGTTTTCACAAATGAGTTGAAATGCCCTATTTTGCACTCCACCCTCCTCAAAACACGGTAGAAAAACTTATATTTGTGATATTTATCGGATCTTTAGTCCAGGGGAAATGTACCAAAAAAAGGGGGTTACCTTGCAAAAGGTCGGGTATAAGATTTTATTTTTCTGAATTGTCTATAATGATGCCAACATGGAAAAACCAAGTTTTCTAACAAAATTTCTTAAGGCTAAATGTTTTGTGGCCGAAAAATAACAAAATTTTCGGACTTTTTTTGATTTTTTCAAAATATCTCAAGATCCATTGTAGTAGCATATTATTTGTCAATTACAATATTAAAGAAGATAAAATTCTCTACCACCTTTCATATTTACAACTTTTTTATACACCCAATAGCAAGTGCATTACGCCATTTCAAAATAGAACAATTTTTTCAATTTTCTTAAAAATCGTGAAAAACGTATTGCTGGCCCGATTACTCAAATGTTTCCCACAGAGTTAATCTTGTATGTCAACTTGTATGTATTGGTAGCTGTAAATTGCGTGTTTCAAGGCCAAAACTAGCTTTTTTCGCACCCGTGGAAAACAAGGATTTTTGCGTAACCCCCCCCCCCTCCTAAAAAGGAAAATTTACCACGAGAATTTTAATAAATCTCTAATAGCCGGGTTTTGAAAACTTTAAGTGTGTAATCATTAAATACGTAACGCTGAACTACGTAATCAGCTTTGTAAAATATTGATTCATTAAAACCTTGAAAATCGAACCGAAAAAAATCGAAATTTATTCCGCTTTTAACGGAATAAAATAGGTTTCGATCTTAGCAGGTATAATTGTTCATATTCTTCCTCTTGAAAAAAATTTTTTTTTTCCTTTAAAGACCGCATTCCGTATATAGAGGTATCATTTCCATAGATTTTACGGTAGTTGTTGTATTGAGGCGTTTAAAGTCACAGTTATATGAGTTATGAGACTGAATTAGCCACACGAAGACATTCGCAAGGTAATATTAAACCTATGGAAGCGTTCTTGACAAATATTTCGCTTCCATTTTATTAATTTTTTTTTTTCGTGGATACCTGAGATTAATATCTAATGTTGTGCTTTTGTACTTTTTCGTGTTTGGTTGTATCCTTTTTTAATGTTCGGACACTGTTTGGAACCCGTTCTTAAATTTAAAGAATCTTCATTAAAAAAATGCAACCAAATTCGAAAAATTAAAAACGCACAACGTTATATATCGACCTCGGGTATCATATGAAAAAAAATAAATACTGAAATTCAAGCAAGAATTCTGAAAAGAACGCTCCCATAGGTTTAACATTAGCGTGCAAATGTTTTCGCGTGGGACTACACTTAGTCACGCGAAGAAAGTGCAGGGAAATGCTGATGAATGGGAAGTATTAGGCTTTATACCTCTAGATGATCCAAATATCTGTTTTATTCATGATAAGGATATTCCTTTGAAACGGGATGCTAATAATCCTACAACAGTGTCATTAAAGAGAAAAAAAAATATTGTTAAATAGCCTCCAGAAATTATTATTATTAAAATATATATATTTTTTTTCATTTAGCTTATGCAGTCCTATTGCATACAATAATTTGTGTACGGAAAGGGGAGTTGAATGAATCAGGGGATCAATGCGAAAACAAATATGTTGTTTATATGGCCTACAATCATAAATAAATTGGTATTTCATTTGATAAATGGTAGCACTAAGATCATTAAACAGATATAGTTTCAAAAGAGTACATAATACAGAAGATTAGAATATTCCACAAAGCATATTTTTCAACAATCAAAGTAAGTTTTTCTGTTTGAGCTTTAAAGCAATTAACAGATAATCTTAAAGTTTTGTATATCTGTGCATGCTACAATAATATAATCTCTTGTTATATTTATTGTTATAAGTGGGGGGAAAAAATTGACAA
The DNA here is from genome assembly GCA_963932465.1 of Maratus speciosus. Taxonomy (NCBI): domain Eukaryota; kingdom Metazoa; phylum Arthropoda; class Arachnida; order Araneae; family Salticidae; genus Maratus; species Maratus speciosus. Next base: position 297,865,050 of record OZ010799.1, read on the forward strand.
TATTTTTTTAAAACTAATCTTTTAAATATTTTTATGAAACTAGTGATCTCAAATATTTTATTGAAAGAATTTTTAAATTTTACAATAGATAAATACATAACATTAGTTAATGAAATAATCTGTTATCATTTTTATTGTAGCTATAAGGAAAAAGTACTTCTTACATAAAAGATAATTCTTTTTTGTGTCCCCCATTTTATATGGAACTACAATCCAATGTTTACTGTCTTTAAGACAGTAAAATATTAAAACATATATATTATCAATAATTGGTAAATAAAATATACCATTGTAGTGTGAAATAAAATATGTTTTTCACAACTTTTTCTACCTATCCATTAATCCCTGGAAAAATATATATGCATTATAAAAGTTATTACGATTATAAAATTATTAAAATTATTAAAATTAAACAAAAATTCTTTCTTATTTGAAACTATCGTGCCAATAATTTACTAAATATTGAAGTATTCTTTTAAACAATGCTTTGAAGTTAACATTGTATACAGTTAAAGTTACTGTCTAAATATGAAAATTGTCTCATTCATCTACACTCTGCCCTACTTTTAAAATTATATAAATTTATTGAATATAAAATGTCTATTGAGATGAAAATAAAGACGTGAGTGTGCAAATAATAGATAATTTACTGCTACCAATTTTTAGAAGTCGACATACACGATTAAATCCGCGGGGAGTATTTGAATAATCAGGGCAAAACTACATTTTTCGCGGTTTTTAAGAAATTGAAAAAAAAAAAAAAAAGCCTTATTTTTGAAATGGCGTACTGCGCTTGCTATTGAGTGTATAAAAAAGTTGTACGTATGAAAGTTGTAGAGAATTTTATCCTCTTTAATGTTGTAATTGACAAATAATATACTACTGCAAGGGATTTTGAGACATTTAGAAAAAATAAAAAAAAAGTCCCAAACTTTTGTTGTTTTTTAGCCACAAAAAATTTAGCCTTATGAAATTTTGTTAGAAAACTTGGTTTTTCCATGTTGGCATCATTATAAATAACTCAGAAAAATAAAATCTTCTACTCGACCTTTTGCAAGGTAAAATGTACATTTCCCTGGGCTACTTCATTTCTAGTGTTAAAGCGACGTTTTTCCCATTTTTTTGTGAGTGGCCGCCAGTAGTATATCTTTTTTTTTGTCTGCTTTATCTGTACAAATCGTTTTCACTCATACTTACACTCGCACATAGAAGCACGTAATGATTACAATATTTACAACATGTGTTTGAAAGTAACAAGGATACGTTTGAACAAGAATAATTTTTGTTTAACGCATCGTTCTTTTAATAATTATTGCTTCAGTCTGACGAGACGTACAGGACATTATATAAAATAAATGTTCGTATTAATATAATTGGCGTTAAAGGATAAAACCAACAGCGAATAAGGAGCTCGACGCAGCAGCGTCGTTCAGTAGCTTCAGGGCCCGGAGCCCTCTCTTTCCGCTCTTCGGTGCCTTTAATTTGTGTAATTCCCCTTTTAAATTTGTCCTATTTCAATTTTCGATTTTTTCAATTCCTACTATTAGTTCACACTCTCCCTATATTTATTTATTTATTTATTTATTTATTTATTTATATAGTGCAAATTTTCATTTGTTAATAAAATACTTATTATTCATCCTATCAAGTTGAAATAAATTTTTTAAAACTTGTACTTGATGACAATTTATGTTAATACAGTTTTTTCAAATATTAATTCATTAATTAAATTTTAATCAATTAATTTTAGTTTTACATGGGAGAGAAAATGACGGCCATCGGTTATTGAAGCATTTAATGCATCTTCATATCTATAAGAGGGTTTACCGTAGGGGGACCCTGTTCTGTCGCCAAATACCGCCAAGTTTGTCGCCAACTTGGCGATATATCGCCAAATTCCCATAGACTTCCATTGTAAACCTACTTGCTTGTAGAAAATCAACAAATTGAGATATTTTAATGCAACAAAAACTAATATTAGCTTAAGGGATTATATTAAATTTTTCTTTGATGACCTAAGTAGGAATTAACTTTAAAAACAAAATTTTTATATTACTTGTTTTCTTTTTAACCTGGCTTCCGAAAGAGTCTCGACTAAAGGGACGCAGGCAGGGACGTTGGACGGACACGCGGAACGCCGCGCTATGCGAATTCTGTGGCGGTATTTAAGCCGTTCGTTAAAATACTTGATTTTCCTATAAGACACTTTTTGAGAATTAACGAGCTGTTATATTAGTTTATTTTTTTAAATACAAACAACCCAATTTTCAAGGATGTCTAAAATACGTATCTGAGTAGTTAAATGAGAAGACAATCTTGTTAAATAAAGTGAAAAAGTCTCTTAACAGTATTAAAAATATAAAGAATAATACGTCCAATCAAATAGTTTAACCATTGAGGCTAGCTTATTAAAATTGTATACCATAATGAAAATCTTAAAATAAACTGTTTCAGTGAGCTAATTTGCCAACAAGGATAATTTTTGTTTCGCTAATCGTTCCTTTAAAAATTATTGTTCAGTCTGATAGTGTGGGCCTTACATAAAATAAATATCCGTATTAGGATCATTTTTATCTTAAAGCACGTTAGACAGAGTATATTAAAATTAATTTTATGAAGCTGCTTTTCTGTGGCATATTTTCTAATTTGTAAAGGATACCCCTTAAAATTTTGTTCAGAAGCATATTTAATAAAGATTATCACTTCATGGTGAACATTAACCGTGTTTGGATTACGAAGCACGTTAAACAGCATTTTACATGTACGGTGAAAGAGACCCTCACTTAAGATTTTAATATTGCTCATGATTATATTTTATTCATAACAGCATTAAATATTGACTGATATTTTCCATATAAATTTCTATTTTCCCATTCATTCCGACTACTTTAAGTTTTTATCAGCAGTTATCTGCGTCTAAATATCCATATTTAATAGACAGTCTTTTTTATATTAAGAATTACGGTTATGATTCTAGATATCTAACAATACACATGTTAGTTATTGATAATCAATTAAATGTTCCGAATAAAAATGATAAAATTTAAGAATTTAAAATTAAGATATCAGAAAGACATGATAAGATTACATGATAAGATAAACTTTCGCATCATAATTCAACATTTAACATGCATGATTTTAAAACTTTGTGATTGATTGAATATGCAAAGAGAATTAATGCGAGTGATTTAAATAATGCATGCTTGGAAAAAAGTTAATCCTTATAAAATTCCAAACGAGTCAAAACATTTTTAAAAAGTTTTCCACAGGTTTTTGTAAAAAGCTTAATGAATGTTTAAATAGTATGCATATATGATCAGCAGACAACACACAAGAGTATGAATAAGTGAATAATTATACCTGTCAATAAATACACCTTTTGCAATGTCAGCTTTTGAAAAAATCACTATTTTTCAGAAATAAAACTCTCCCTTTAACGATTCAGTAATCCTTGAACGGTATTTCGTTGTTTTTGATGATCAATTCCTATCAACATCACGTGACTTTTAACAAAACGTAAACTCTGCAATATTTGACGAAAGTTTTGCCTCAATCACGGTTAGACTTAATGCATTTTAAGGAAACAGTTGATGTGCGTCCTCAAATTCTGCGATTTTACCAAGCAAATATTGCTTGTTTACGTTAGTCCTTTAATAATTTATTTTAAAACAGCACTATTTAGTACTTTTCAGAAAATACTGAAATATAGGTAGTTATTGTCTCTTCATTAGTTATTTTTTAAGCTGTTAAAATTTTTAGGAATGCTTGTTATTATTTTTATTTATTTATTTATATGTTGTTGTTCGTTATGTTTTAATTCGAAAAGAATAAATTTCTTGTGTTCTTCAAAACCATTCAAAAAGAAAATTTGGCCAATAAAATTTCAAACATCCAGGATATCTTTTTTTTTTAAATTCATTTAAGAAGTATATTCTATTTTCAATCAAATTAAAATAAGCATAATTGACCTCTCTTCCCTTTATAAGCAGTAAAGTGTTAAAATCTTATCCACCTACTCAAAGTGATAAAATCTCACGCAATATGCACTTCACAATTCGTCATTTGTGAGCAACAAATTAACCATACCATATCCTAATCATTCATTGTGCAAAGAAAATTTCACTAATAAATTATTTAATCAAGCCATATTATAATTATGCATTGGCCATGAGAAAACCATAATAATAAATTAGCATTATTTAAATCTTTGAGAAATTATAGCAGCACCGATGAAATTACAATCTACCTTATAAAAATATAAACACGCAGCAGAGTTCATTATATCAAGCTAAAAGCACATCTAAACAAATCCCCAATAGCGAGGTCGGAAGAACAACGGTCTCCCACGCCAAAGGCCGCGAGTTCGAATCACCTCGAGGAAAACGAGAAGTGAATTTTTTCTTCCCCTTGTCAATAAATACAGGAGCTTCCAAACTGTTCGATAGATGGCACCACCAGAACACTTTTGACGACATTTATATCGTCAAGCAAGTGACGAAAGTAATTTCATCAATTTGACGAAATATTCGCTCGGAGTATTTGCCAGGAAGGGGTTTCGTCAAAAACAAAGGAAATTTCGTGAAATCTGGGTATTCATTTCTCATTGAGCTCCTGTCAATTAAAATGTATTACTTCTTAAACAAAAGAAATCACCTTATTTGCATAAAATAGAGACACCTTAAGAATGTACAAAATAATCAGATCATTCAACATTGTATTTCTGTACAGCAGGAATACATATAAGTAATAATGAAATATAATTAAATGTTAAATGATAGATTTATAAATTAGATGGCAACCAACATTTTTAAAAATCTATCTATTACATAGGATAATATGACACAGGTTAAACTTCTCTCAGCCAATAATTTTTCTTCCGTGTAAGCTAAGCTCCTCCCATTTCTCCCTGCATCATTAAATACTCCGCTCCAGAGCGTTTTTTTTTTTGCCTTAGAACTGTCCGCAACGCATCCCGCTTCCTTCGTAACATACATTAAATAATTTAACATAATTAAAATCCGCCGGAAGAAATTTCCTCCTCCTCTATATCATTATGTAACGGAATTCTTTTGTGTGGCTCTATAAATTAATAATAACTCTTCTTAGCACCACATATTCTACAGAATGCATATTTTAGTGCACGTGATAAACGCATATCAATTTTATTATATTTGAAAGCATGTAACATCATTAAAAATCATTTTAAGCGATTTTTCCCCATAGGCCGTAATGTAACGGAAAACTTTTGACTGTCTCTGTAAAAGAACTAAGCATGCTACAAACATCATTTGAAATAGGGAACGTGCTATGGTAGAGGTCACTAACATTCAAAAATTTCGGAACGATCCGAGTATATTTACGGGAGTTAGAGGGCCGACAGACGGACAGACGGCCAGACAAACCGAAGTCATAAACACTTTTCAACTTTGTTGGAGAGTGTTAAAAAGGAATTAGATCGTCCTAAGAGTCTTGCATTGACTCTTAACAATAACTTGTTTTTTTGTTCCCCCGAAGAATACTGATCTCCAATTATTAACTATAACCGCCGGGCATATTTAGAAGCCCGTATTAAAACCAAATATGTTATATATGTCTATAGAGAAGGACATAATTAGTTTCGTTGTGGCACTAGATTTTACTTTTTGTATTCATGAAATATTGCTGTATGATATTATTTTAATATTAGCATACAGTTGTATTAATTATTTCTATTGCAATTATCTGCAATGAAACAAACTATAGCTATTAATCTCATATCAATCATTTTTTCTATTAATCTTCAGATTCTGAAATGTTATTTGAACTGCAAATGCTGTAATAAAATATTAAATTTAAAAATTCAAAAAACCCGACTGCGTAAAAAGCGAACTAATTAATTTTTTCTCATAAATATTAAACTAATTTTTTATTATTTACCTATTATTTTATTTACTTGTATTGATGACTTTTAAGTTGTGTTTAATTGTTAGTTCCTATCTATAAACACTGTCTTGATGAGGCCTATAGATGTCTATGAAGGTTAGAGTTGCAGTAAAGCTAGAGATCCTACCTACACAACTTCCAGGTTGTGTAATATAAACGGAGTATCTGACTGTGAAATAGTCAATGAAACATCGTCTTCATTTTGAAGGACCTATCCAATGATATGCCGCCCAATATGGCATGTAAAAAAACTTTTTCGTGTCTACCGCCCTTTTGTATTTTACGGCCGCCATTTCGAACTTATAAAAACAAAACCAAGCCTATAACCATCGGACGGTTAAGAAGAATCGATAGAGACCTCATTTATTAAAATCCATTCAGCCGTTGGGATGTTTCCAGGGTATAATGAAATCCACATGCCCAGATACGTGTGAAACATATAGTCCTTCTTGGCAGTCGGATAAAAAAAAAAGGCAAATGTGTCTTAATGTAGAAAATATAATCTAACCACAAGTGAAAATGTACAATAATCTCTTCCGAGTTATCCATGATTTCGAAAAGTGTTGTTTAGCTTTGTAAAACTCAGAAACAAATATATTTCCGGGATTTAAAGATGCATTTATAAAAGAAAATTTCTTTTATTTCCGCCTGTTTTTGGAAACTTTTCGGAGTAGTTTTTATAATGTATTACTGTGCTTTCAAAAACAGGCGTATATTCTCTTTCGGATACTATCACTTCTGAATTAAACATTTTCATGTGCAACAAGCATGTTTAACAGACAAACATGAATAATTAACAGCATGGACATTAATATTAAAAGTAATATTATTTTGCTACTCCTAAATGTATAAAATAAGTTACGCAGCTGAAAATGATATAGGGGAAGGTGGTCTAAAATGATCCTAGAGGGCAAAATGATCCACATAGGTTTTCTTCCAGACAGATCGTGCTATCTACAGGGTAACACATAAACTAGTTGAGCCGAGTGAAGAAAGAGCAATGGCGGGATTCAAGCGATTGCAGTATTGCGCGTCTGAATAGAATTCTTTGAAAAGGCGTTTTTATAACATCTGTTATAATATAAGCACTAACTTTCATAGTTATTTAGATATACAGTCTTCCATGTATAGAAATATGACTTGGTTTACTTAATGGAGAAGGTTTTTAGATGTGAATTACACTTGCTAAGTTTATTATGTTTCTCGGCGTCATCCAGTTATATGACCTAAAATGGATGGCCATGTTGCCGGGTAAAATAATCCATTATGCGGATCGTTTTACTACCATTTCGTTGGCGAAAGAAAATCCGGTACCGCGTCCTAGCCATCATGGGAACCAAATCTGCGACTGCCCCAAAACTTTCTCTTTGAGTCCACATGTACTGATGATATTTTTCAAATATTCAATTTTATTCTTTTTTCAAAAATATTTGCGACACTTTTTTCTTTTAAAATTTACATTATGTAATTACATGTACATTATTTAAAATAAATTATGTATGCTATTTGACTAAAAAACTTATTTTATTTCATTATATATTGTCATAATTACTTTTATAGCCTTTATTTTGCCGATATAAAACAATTTGCAATTATTTTTTAAATGAAGGATCATTCTGCCCTTGGGTGAAATTAAAATGATCCTTTGGACACTTTTTCAAAAAAGTTATTTTTTTTTCATTACTCAATTTGGGTTAAAAATATTATTCACATATGTTTTACAGTATATTTTGCATTATAAACATATTAGCATAGGGCCAAAATTTCATTTAAATAATTATGTTTTTTACACACGTTTTTCTCTTAAGGAGATCTTTTTAGGCCACCTTCCCCTACGAAAATTGACAGTATCATAAAAACCTACATTCCGGTTTCAAACGCGAATTAATACATTATAGAAAAAAAACTCGAAAATATTTCCGAAAATCAGTGGTAGCAAAATAAAATTTGTTTTTACAAAATTCTTCTTTAAATATCGAAAATTTATCTGTGTTTCATATTCCTAAAGGAAAAGAATGCTCTCGGGAAACGCGAGAATCTCAAAAGAAGTTATTGATATTTTCGTGTGTTTGTCTTTTGTACAATTTAATTGAATGCATTAGCAAAGAAGTACACTTAACTTTTTTTCAGATTTATTTCAAACAATTACCTCTTTCTCCAAGAATAGGAATACATTTAGTAAAAGCCCCATATTACCATTTATTCATTTATTTTATTTTATCCATTTTTTTATATGCTCCATCGATGATCTGTAGCCGCGGGACATCTTCGGTAACAAGTATTGAAAGTGAAGATGTAATAGAACTGTTCAAGTACCATTTAAGTCGAACACCATGATTAGTTTCCTTGTGGCCATTAATATTACTTTTCTTTCTTCTAACTTTGAAGGATGCATAGACAGTTTTATTATACCTCACAAATGTAGGAACAGCATTTGAGTTAATTAAGTCTTTTATAAATAACCAGCATTTAAATTGGGTAACTAATTGATCAGAGAAAAATCAAAAAATCAACTATTCATTCTAACTTTTTATATTACTTAGTGCTTTCAATATATTTTAAAATTTGAAGCATGTACAATTTACACTTTAATTATTTTTTAACACAATCAACTAATTAATAAATAAATTATACGATTAGTAATTGTTCCAGCTGAGTGAAAATCTGTGCGGGGCGGGATTCTAATCTAGAAATTTTGGCTTAAAAAACCAATGCTCTTGAGTGAATGTTTTGTTGTCTGGAAAGTAGTCTTCTTAGTTCAATTGAAGGAGCATTGGTAATAAAAGCCAAAGGTTCTCGGTTCGAATCTCCTCCTGGAAGCATTTTCACTCAGTTGAAAAATTACTACACAAATGCATTTATGTTCATTCATGGTAATCATCGCCTCATACTATATCTATTATACACCGGAGCCACAATAATATAAGAATATTATAACTTCCCTAACAATATTATAATTTTAGTAATATCGAATTTAATTATTACGTTTTCTATAGGGGTAATTTACAAAAACGAATTCTGCTGTAGAAGTTTCTCTTCCTTTAAAAATAACAAAAAACGAAAGGCTCTATGAGATAAAATCATAATATAGTACCCTCATAAATCGTTTATTTATAAGTATAAGATACATAGTTTATATATATAATAATAGGATAATTTTTATTTTATATATGATTGTAGAATAAATTATTAATTTATAAGTGTAAGATAAATTGTTAATTTACATATTGTAATAGAACTGCTTTAAGTATCATTTAAGTCGAACACCATGTTTAGTTACCTTGTGGCATTTAAAGTTACTTTTCTTTCTTCTAATTTTGAAGAATGCATAGACTGTTTTAGAATACCCCGCAAGCAGGGCTTAATTTCTAACAAAAAAAAGTTATTATGTTCTGCAGTAAGTAGAGCCATGTGTAACCCGTCCACACTGGGTCCCTTCCACTCACATTTTTATATCTCATACAATTTTTATATCTCATACAATTTTTATATCTCATACATTTGCAAAATGTAAAGCAATTTCGTCTTTACCAAAAAAGAATTTTTAATATATTTTCACTATATCTGTATGAATTATTATATTACAATAAAATATAACGAATATATAGGAAAAAAACGATAAAATCAAAAGTAGGTGATTTTCAGAAAATCCTACTAGCCGAGGTTTTTTTTTTTTTTTTTTTTTTTTTTTTTTTTTTTTTTTTTCAAAAGCCAGCAAAGCAAACATAGCGATGTTTGGTCGTCTTCGATGTGTTGTATTTATAATCTCCGATGGACTTCGACTGATGTTTAAATATTTACTAAAAATAACTTGCACCAGAGCTGCACTCTTGTAAGTCACGGGACAAAATATGTCCTGCCTACATAGAAATGTATGGACCGAAATGTTAAAACCAAACTGTTCTCTGTGTGTGCAAACGCTACATCATAATGTAAGCATTTTTATAAGAAATAACGCAAATGATTGGAGGTGGGAGGAAAAGGAAAATATAATTTAGGCTTCGGTCCTTAGGAAGCGCTGTTCTGCTTGGTTCTGGATGGCAGTATTTATGAGCTCCGGTGAATCTCGTCGAATATTTAAATATTAACTGAAACGAATGAAGTACCGAAAATGATCTCTTGTGAGGTCCCGCGCAAATTAAGAACTGCCCATAAGTCTAAGGAGAGCAGTTGAGTTAATTATGGGAACATCCACTGTTACTCTTGTGACCATTCGTGCGGTTTTTTACAAATACTTGCAATTATTTTACTGTAAAATATAATTAAGATAAAAAGTGATATAACCAGTAAAATAATATTGTGCTCCACGGAATATATATATATATATATATATCTAATTTGTAACCAAAAGCATTTCAGTTGTCTATATAATCAATCAAAATTCTGTTACTCTTGTGACCAGAGTGTCACAAGAGTCATCTATTTATTATATATATATAATTCAAACGGAAATTTCGTTCCGAACGCCTAGATTTCGAGTTCTACCGCATGGATTTTTACGGATACCGTTATTATACCGTTATATTTCACTTATACCATTAGATAAGTATCATTTCAGGGAAGGTTTTAAGCTATAACACATCATTCTATCTAGATTAGTCATAGAATTATGACGGAAAGTTCTGTTATTTTGGACGATAAGGTTTACCATTTTATTTCTTGGCAAAATTAATCGTTGATAAAAAAAAAAAAAAATTTAAACGGCTATTACACTTTGAAAAATAAAAGAAAAAACTGTTACTAATTTTAATTAAAAGAAAAAAAAAGAAGAAAAAGAGAAAATGAAAACAGTTTTGACGAGTGGTAATATTATAAAACGAAAATATTTAATTTAAACAAGAAAGGGAATATTCGTAATGCGTAAAAATGTATTTTAAAAAAAGATTGCAGTTTTAAACAACATTTGGCGATTTATCTATTGCGTCAGGTTAAGAAAAATGCGCCAGAAAATTTGATAAGACAATATTAGACTGATAATTTTGTTTTTGTTTTGGATTTTTTTTTATTTTTTTTTAATTTTTATCAAACGCATCCATCATTAGACTTAAAATAATGGTACTTGTGAGTTAGATGTTGTATGTTTATTTACGATATTGATTTTATCGCCAAATAATATGATTTTAAGCCAAAAAGGCATAAGCGTAGCATTGGTTATAGCGACGTTTACAATATTGGTGATTTTTCAAGCGAACGGTATCCTTTTTGGAGTAATCTAATTCTACTACACACACGTACAAACACACATATATATGTATATATATAATGCAAATGGAATTATATATATATATATATATGCATATAATACAGATGGAAATTTCGCTACGGTTGCTTATAACTCAAGTTCTGCTAAACTTGCACTGCTAAATAAATAATTTTTTTTTTTAAGATTTTAGTATATAACATATCATTACGTTGTCTACGTTGCTTAGGTATTGAATTCTGGTTTAAAGTTCTATAATGAGATGAACCAGATTATGAAAAAATAATCTTTTGAAAAGATTCTGCCGAATGATTTTCGATAGAACTTGCACTTTTAATCAGATAATTTTTGCAGGGAGGGTTTAAGTATCTAACTTATCCTTCTACCTTGCTCAGCTATACAGCTACGGGGAGAATTGTGTAATCTGGTGACCCCAATTATCAAAAATTTACCTTTTTAAAATGTTCTAATATACTGTTTTTTCTAGGTTTGCATTGTTAGTTTGGTAATTTTTCAAAGACAATTTTAGCATATAATATATTGTTCTACATTGCTTAGTTATATATCAATGGGGGAAATTTTGGTAATTTTCTAATATCCTTGGCGATCCTTGGCAATCCCTTGGCGAGATGCAGAAAATGGGCTTGGCGGAAGAAGTACAGTTTCAATGAGTATTTTTTTGTTCAATAATTATAGAATTTATTTACTATAAAGAAGCCATTTATCTCTTTTTATTTAAAAACAGAATTAAATTGAATATTAATAACAATAGTAATAATATATTTCATTGAAAAGTTTATTTTATGAATACATAAGTAACTAGTATGTTGTGGCCATCACAAAACTTTCTTCTATATAAATCACATCAATTAAATCATTTAAATAGTACAAGAAATAACAACGATTTAGCACCAATTCATATCAAAGTATATCTGAATTTGAAGTTGGATGAAAATTCGTGCATTAGTTCTTGAGATAGAGCTATAGCGGAAATTCTGAAAAAAAATGTAGCATAACAGCGCCACCTGTTGAGCGATTTACACCAAAAGTAAACAGCACTAAACGATATCAAGGTATACCTGAATCTGAAGTTTGTTGAAAATCCAAGCATTAGTTCTTGAGATAAAGCTATTGCGGAAATCGCAAAAATACAGCATAGCAGCGCCACCTGTTGAGCGATTTACACCAAAAATTAAATAGCACTAATTTATACATCAATTCATGTCAAGGACTAACTAAATCTGAAGTTTGATGAAAATCCGTGCAATAGTTCTTGAGATACACCTCTTGTGGAAATCGTGAAAAATGCAGCACAGCAGCGTCACCTGTTGAGCGATTTACACCAAAAATTAAACAGCACTAATTTATACATCAATTCATGTCAAGGACTAACTAAATCTGAAGTTTGATGAAAATCCGTGCAATAGTTCTTGAGATACACCTCTTGTGGAAATCGTGAAAAATGCAGCACAGCAGCGCCACCTGTTAGGCGATTTGCACCAAAATTTAAGCAGCAATAATTTATATCAGGGACTAACTGAATCAGAAGTTTGATGAAAATTCGTGCATTTTTTCTTGAGTTAGAGCTATTGCGATAATCATGAACAATGCAGTATACCAGCGCCACCTGTTGGGCGATTTTCACAAAAACGTAATCAGCACCAAACTATATCCTGGACTAACTGAATCTGAAGTTTTATGAATATCTGTGCAGTAGTTCTTGAGATACAGCTATTGCAGAAATCATTAAAAATGCCGCATAGCAGCGCCACCTTTTGGTCGATTTTCACCAAAAACTAATCAGTTCCAGTTTATATCAAGGTCTAACTAAATATGAAGTTTTGTTAAATTTCGTGCATTAGTTCTTGAGATAGAGCGCCCACAAAATTTGTGCCACATACAGACAGACAGACGGACAGACAGACAGACGGACAGACAGACAGACAGACAGACAGACAGACTCACAGACAGACATTTTGTAAAAACATGTTTTTTGGAATCCCTGACTCATAAAACGTGTAAATCCGTCGAAAACTGGAATTCGAAAATTTTCATGAAACCAATACTTTCTTCTTGTAAAGATAGAAGAAAGTAAAAAAGCATAAAAGTTCATCATAATTATTTTTATAGCTGTTCATATCATTTGTCCACAAATCTCACTTTTTGAAGTCCAAATTGCGCCATGCTTAAAAAAAAAAAAAAAAAAAAAAAAAAAGACAAGGCTCCTACACTGGAAAAGTATAGAAAATTATGTAATCAGATGAGCCCGTTTATGACAGATCTGAAATGACAGCATTACTATTTGGCTAACCATCGTCGATTTGGGGAGAAATATTCGTTAAATTGGTTCAATCAAACAATTCCTGACTGATATTTGACATCAAACTTGATTGTTCACTAATATAGGCGTCAGAGTGGTCTCTGTTTTGACTAACACAATTTCCTTACAAAATTTTTCGTTTTAGATTTCACTTACAAATTTCGTAGAAACCAGCTACGCGAGAGTGTTTTTTACGGTCTTTTAAGTTAGCCGGGCACAAATCTCGCCAATATCATTTTTTTTTCAGTGCAGTAGCATATTTTATTTTTCATAAGTGTAAATTAGAAACAATACATTGATGATGAAGTAGAATATTTTTGTTTAAGCATTATTTGTTATTTTTATCCTTTTGAATTTTTTATGAAATTTGTGAAAAGCAACTATTTTAAATGTGTGTAATATGCATATTTAACATAATGTGTATTTTAAATTGAAAGAGTGAAAGCTTTATATTTTAAATGAAAGGCAATGGGAACAATACTTTGTTGTTTATCAAATGTGGCCGGCTACCATAAAAGTACTGTTTTTCCTTGAGATTTTTGAGACAACCTGTCACAGAAATAATTTAAACTAGTTGGATGTGCCAATCCCAAAACTTTCTTCTATCTTATACATCTTAATATTTCAAAACCTAGTTACACATGTTAATACTTCAATATTATTAGTTCAATACTATACCAACTTTGATTTTCATCTTAAATTTCTGATCAAGTCAATTAAACGGACTAAAAACGAGTTAATCTATATCATGATATTTGTTAAAATTATTAATTTTTCCTTATTCTGTCGTTATCAGCTGTTTGCGAATAGCCGGCATAGCAGGAAGCGAGTTCCCGCCGCTGCATGAGCCGCCGATGCACAATAGAACTACGAAAAATCAAGAAAAGTATACAAAAATCGCTAGCACGGAGCCCCTTTACCGCGCAATATTTCCAAATTCAAGGAAAACCTGTTGGCCAAAGCCAAAAACAAGCACAAACATTTTGGTTCAATTGTATGCATAGTTTTATACGCTGTTCGATGGTACAATAATGAAAATGGCACAGAGATCGGAATTATAGCGCAACCTTCTTTCGGAATTTTTTCAAGTTCAGGGAGGACTTGTTTTCCATAGCCAGAAACATGCACAAAAAAAATGGTACAATTATATGGATAACTTCATACACGTTTCGATGGTACAATAATGAAAATGGTACAGACATCGCAATTATAGTGCCCCCTTCCGGCAGAATTTTTCCAAATTCAGGGAGGACCTTCGTGACATGACCAAAAATAAACACATACAATTTGGTTCAATTCTATGCATAACTTCATACACTTTTCGGCGGTACAATATTCAAAATGGCACAAAAATTGTACAAAAATCGCTATTACAGCGCTCTCTACGAGCGATTTTTTTACAAATTAAGGGAGGACCTCCTTGCCATAGCCAAGAACTTAAATTTTTTTTTGGTTCAATTCTATGCATAACTTCATACACTTTTCGATGGTACAATATTCAAAATCGCACAAAAATCGCTATTACAGCGCCCCCTACCGGCGAATTTTTTCCAAATTCAGGGAGGACCTGCTTGCCATAGCCAAAAACTTAAAATAAAAATTTTATTTAATTCTATGCATAACTTCATACACTTTTGGACGGTACAATATTCAAAATCGCACAAAAATCGCTATTAAAGCGCCCCCTACCGACGAATGTTTTCCAAATTCAGGGTGGACCTGCTTGCCATAGCCAAAAACTTAAAATAAAAATTTGGTTCAATTCTATGCATAACTTCATACACTTTTCGATGGTACAATATTCAAAATCGCCCAAAAAACGCATTTACAGCGCCCCCTACCGGCGAATGTTTTCCAAATTCAGGGAGGACCTGCTTGCCATATCCAAAAACTTAAACTAAAAATTTGGTTCAATTCTATGCATAACTCCATACACTTTTGGATGGTACAATATTCAAAATCGCACAAAAATTGTTATATCAGCGCCCCCTACCTGCGAATTTTTTCCATATTCCGGGAAGACCTGCTTGCCATAGCCAAAAACTTATAATAAAATTTTGGTTTAATTCTATACATAACTTCATACACTTTTTGATGGTACAATGGCGACAGACAGACGGGCAGACGGACAGACGGACGGACGGACAGACGGACACACAGACAGACAGACATTTTCTATAAACATGTTTTTTGGAATCTCTGACCCCTAAAACATGCAAATCCGTCGAAAATCGGAAGTCGAAAAAAATTTCGATTACAATACTTTCTTCTATTGAAGATAGAAGAAAGTAAAAAATGATTGGTGACCAAAAAAAAGACCACTTCTATGACTGTTAATACTATCAGAAATAGTGCTAATATTGAATATTATAATAATATTTCGCAGATCAAACTAAAATACCGTGACAGTGGCAAACATATATACATCTAACTGTAACCATTGATAAAAAAAAAAAAAAAATCAGGAAAATTGGAAAGTAGGCTTAGTTTGTAAAGTATGCATTAATCAAGGAAATAAATTACATAATCGAGTCTACAGACAATTGAAATACTTGGTACAAATAAATTACATAATCCAGTCTACAAACAAATGACACATGTTATCGGTCATGGTTTGTTGATAATTAGCTTAATAAAATAAGTTAAATTGATTCTTTGTTTTTAAAGCGGACCTATTCCATAATCGAGTTTTAAAGAGAATTGGAGTAATTTGGGACAATTTTTTGGAGACATTTTGCAACATTTACATTACACCAAGACTAAACCAAAATGTTTGCTATTGTGTCATTTATTTCAAACCTGAACATGCAAAGATTTTTTGGTACTTTTTCAATATCGGTACCTTGGCGAAATAGGAAAAACAGCCTTGGTGGAAAAGGAAATTTGGCAATATATTTTGTGACAACCTATTCGCTGTTTCATTTCATATACACAAGCATTTTTTTTTAAACATTTTATTTAACGTAATAACGCAATTATATAATTTTATATCGAAACCCATTTAATATGTATGAAAAAACATTAATAATATACATACATTTAAAATAAATATATTAAAGCAAAATAGTCCATCAAGTTTGTTTTCATAACTGATTATACCATTTGGCAACAAATCTCACTTTCTGATGCCCTAATTGCGCCAAACGTTGTAACTTGCTATTTATTGAACGTGAATCACTTTTGGCTTCAATTATTATTTAGTCGTAACCATGCATTTTTTCATTTACTATTTTTCCAGTCGAAAATATTTTTTGTTATTAAGTAAAAATAAGTTATAATTTCATTTTTTGCTGATTCAAAAATGGAAATGTTTATAGCATTGCTAAGAGACACAATTTCATTGTTTAGTTTAAATTGCTATTTAAAATAAAATATTTTATTGCATAATATTTATTTGTGTTTTTATTTCATTTAATAAAATAGTTGTCGAAACCCTGTAATTTTGAAATGATATATTTTTTAAATGATAACTTTCGCGCCAACAATGTTATTATTATTTTTTTTTTTTGAATGCTTCGTTTGGTGCCAAAAATTGCGCTTGGCAACAATGGTGTTGAAATACCAGAAAAGTACTAAGCATTTAGATTGTACATTGCAGCATGGATGCTATAATATATAACATGGGACAATACACAATAAATAAACTGGATTATAGCTTCAGGTTGGCACTGAGACATTAAAATACATTTTCTTTAAATAATTAAAAAATATAGATGAGGAAAGTTCTGTGATCGGAATTCTCACCATATTGGCTCTATTTAACGAGAATGCTCTGATTCAAAATGAAATATTGTACTATAATTCTTTAGCAAATCCTACTGTGAGGGATAATATAAAAGAGTTAGACCGTAACAGCTGAAATTTTGTCTGCACATTAGAAAATATAATAGCATAATGGCGTTCATATCGATTCAGCACTGCGGAAGGACATTCAGTTAAAGGTCTTGTTTCTTTAAATCACAAGATCAAACACATCATTTCGTTCGATTCAAGGTTCGCTTGGAAAAATGGACCAGCGCAGCGGGCATAGCCTGCTAGTCTTCTATTATCTATATTATAAAGGACAAACATATCTGTGCGTAACGCATACGTCATTTTGCGAATGGCAACACTTTGAAATTTGAAATAAAATTTTGTTTCTCAATTTTCGCTACTGCAAATTTTTAAACTTCTAAACATCGCACATTTTAAATTTTTACCCCGTCGTATAAAGAAAAAAATGTACTTTTAAATGTAATTTGTTTGAAAGCTGTATCTCAATTTATTTTTGAGATATTAATTTTTTTGTAGTTTTTAATACCATTTTTCTTATTGTGGCAACAAAAGTACCCCATTTCTATTGAAAGTCATTGAAAGTAAACGGAAAATAGTCAAAAATAGGAGATATTGTATCTTTTTGTTGCCATTTATTCATAAAAACTGAAAAAAAAAGTCGAAATTAAAATATGGGCTATGTTAAGAATAGTGTCTGTTATTCCATGATAATGACGTCATATGCATAGTTTTCTGTAGACGAAGTTTAATTCTGGATTGAAAAAGTGGTTTGCTTTAGCGGATGCAAATGACGTCATTTTATAAAAAAGCATGTATCTTAATTCTTAAACCTGAATTATGTTTTGTAGAAGTGCGTCATTTTCACACCCCAGCTGCTTTGAAATTCTTCACAGGTGAAAATGCTTCGCTTTTGAAAATAATTTAACCGAAATCACACACTGATAAAACGCAATGTTTTACATTGCAGACAAGAGAGAAATAATGTGGTATTTTTATCTTTATTCATATTATTTTCTAATAAAAATGCAAAATTGTTGATAAAAAATTTTTGTATAGGGTTTAGTGTCACAAAATTACTTTAGGAGCAGAATATTATATTAGGGGCATAATAACGGAAAATGACATACTGCTTTTGAAAACACGAATTTTTCCTCTTAAATTTTCTGTATTGTTTTTCCTTCTGCATGTGTACTGATACTAAGTTTCAGACACTAGGCGAAATGCTTATTTAAGTGAAAATGAAATCATATTTAAAAGAAAACGACCATTTTCTTAGATAAAACTAAAGATGTGACACAAATGCGTCTAAAAAACATAAATTACGGAAATTTTTACTCTCCGGAATTCAGATTAGAATATCAAGTAAAGAGTGCGTCTGTTCGCATAAAAGATGTTGCTGACAATCGTGACTTCAAGTTTTGAGTTAAAATGATTTTTAAATGATCAAACAAAATAAAAAAAAATTCAAATGATGAATATGGATCTGAGAAGTTCGTATGCAAATTTTGAGAAGGTGAAAATTGCTGTTTATCATTCAGGAATACCGAGAATAAGAGCCTCAATTGATAACCACATCCTAATAACTGATCTTTATTATATTTTACTGATTAAGTATCTATATTATAAAGAAAAAACGTATCTGTGCGTAACGCTGACGTCATTTTGCGAATGGCAACACTTCACGATCAAATTTCGGTCTTGAAATTTTTGCTACTGCAATTTTTTAATCTTCTGACTATCGTACAATTTTAATTTTCGTCGCATAGAGAAAAAATTTACTTTCAAATGCAATTTGTTTAAAAACTGTATCTTAATTGACTGATGTATTATATTTTCTAAAAAATTTTTAAGCATGGTTTTTTTTTTTAAGTTTATCTTATCAAGTGCCGGTTTCAATACATAATAATAATAAACATTTTGCGCATAAAGCAACAAACATTTTTCAGCATTTGTTTCTGACTATTTTTGCATAACGAAATTAATACTTCCTTTATAAACAAAAAAAGAATAATATTAAACAAACCACCAATCTAACATATTTGTGAAAGACAAATTGACGAAATTAATGCTTCTTTTATAAACAAATAAAAGAATAATATTGTAAAAACACAAATCTAACATATTTGGAATCGTACAATTAAAACTTTTATATCACCAAATAGGATTTTTTTTCTCAAATGGAATTTGTTTGCAAAGTTCATCTCAGTTTATTGATTGTCTATGGTTTTAAAATCAATTTTAAAGCATGAAATATTTTTTAATTTATCTTATCGCGCGGAGCTCGATTACGAAAGATTAATCCGAAAGATTGCCCTTAAAACAAAATAAAGAGTTCATCATTTTCTTACAGCTGATATCCATTTAAAAAAAAAACTTCCCTATGAATAAATAAAATAATATAAATAAAGCACAAATTTAACAGACATGTATAAGCTCTGAAATTATCAGAATATAAAAGGATGCCATAAGTAGCAAAATCTTGTTCAAATAACTCTTAGCATTCGGCTAATAAGAAAATATCGCTTTTGATAAATTTCAAAAATTTATTTGATTGTATAATTCGTATTTTCCATATCAAAAATGTTTTTTTAATGTACGTGGGCAATCTAAAAAATTTATTGCATATAAAAAAATTATTATTTTTCAATAAAAAAAATGTTTTAACCTATATTCTTTAACCCGGGAAGCCCGGGTACAAACCCCTAGTATATATAAAATCCAAATGGAAATTTCGTTCCGAACGCCTAGATTTCGAGTTCTACCGCATGGATTTTGACAGAACTTATACCGTTAGATAGGTATCGTTTCAGGGAAGGTTTTAAGCTATAACACATCATTCTACCTAGATTAGTTATAGAATTATTACGGAAAATTCTGTTATTTTGGACTTTGTTACTTCATATTTCCTTAAATATCTGGGCTCCTATTGGTCGTAGAGCTTAGATCTCGCTCCAAAAGTAGCTCCAACGCACCCAAGCAAACTTTTCCCCGCGATTATTTTGCCGTCTTCCGATTTCCTCTAACTCTATTAGGGGCCCGCGTAGGGCCCCTTTAAAATATTTTTCGTAGTAATTACAGAAATTATCTTAAATTATTGGTTAAGACCGCCACCCTCCCGATTCATGTATCTACGGAAAGGTTGCATGAAGGAGTTTCGTTCAGATACGCTTTCGTTAAGAATAGAGTGCGCTCCCTGGTGGTGGAATGTGGAACTAACATAACGCGATATTGTTAAAATTAGGAAATCTAACAATGCAATCTGTTTTAAACTTTGAGATAGTTCATAACACATAATCTATTATCTATTCTATTATATATATATAATCTATTATCTATTATATATATAAAATCTATTATCTATTCTATTATCGATTATATATATAAAATCCAAACGGAAATTTCGTTCCGAACGCCGAGATTTCGAGTTCTGCTGCATGGATTTTGACGGAACTTATACCGTTAGATAGGTATTGTTTCAGGGAAGGTGTTAAGTTATAACACATCATTCTACCTAGAATAGTTATAGAATTATGACGGAAAGTTGTGTTATTTTGGGCGAAAGGGTTACTGTTATTTTATTGGCGATAAATTTCGGTGATATGGTATTCGTATTGAAATGGCTGTACATATCGGAAGAAAACTTTTATTAATTTTGTTTAAAAGAAAAAAAAAAGAGAAAAGAAAAATAGTTTTGACGAGTGGCAATATTATAAAACGACACTATCGAATTCTGTTTATTTACGATTTCATTTTATCGCCAAATAATTTAATTTTAAGCCAAAAATGCACAATCGTGGCTTCGGTTTGATCGCATTTTCAATATTGGTTATTTTTCAAGTAGACGACTGCATTTTTTGAAAAATCTAATTCTACTTATATATATATATATGTGTGTGTGTGTGTGTGTGTGTGTGTGTGTGTGTAATTCAAATGGAAATTTCATTCCGGCTGCTTAGAACTTGGGTTTTGCTGAACCTACACAGTTAGGTAATTTTTCGGGGAAGGTTTTAGTACGTAACACGTCGTTCTACGTTGCTTGGAATCGCATTATGGTTTAAAGTTCTTTTATGAGATGAACCTGATAATGAAAAATTAGCCTTTATAAAAGATTCTGCCGAATGTGTTTCGATGGAACTTGGACTGTAATTAGATAATTTTCAAGGAAAGATTTCAGTATAAACCATGTCCTTCTACGTTGCTTAGTCATACAGATTTGGGGGAAATTCTGTAATCTGTTGAACTCAATTATCACAATTTAGCCTTTAAAAAAAGTTATAATAAACGGTTTTTGATAGAATTTGCATTGTTAGTTTGGCATTTTTTCAGAGATAGTTTTAGTATATAATGTATTGTTCGACACTGTTTAGTCATAGTGCAAGAGGGTAAATTCTGTAATTTTCAAATTTTTCCTTTGCGAAGTGGAAGAAATGCGTTTGGAGAGAAAAGGAAAGTTTTAATGCATATTTTCTGTTCAATAATTATAGAATTTATTTGCTATGAAGAAGACACTTATCTCTTTTTATATAAAAACAGAAGTAAATTGTATATAAATAACAAAAATATTAATATTCATAAATAAAAGGTTTATATATAGGAATACATATTTTAAAAAGCTTAAAGTTCATTTTATTTTTTTTCATAGCTGTTCATATCATTTGGCCACAAATCTCACTTTCTGAAGCCCGAATTGCGCCAAGCTTTTTAACATCTAACAGTACCCACTGGCCTTAAAATCAGGAAAATTGGAAAGTAGATGTAGTTTTTAAAGTATGCCTTAATTAAGGAGATAAATTACGTAATCGAGCCCAGAGACAATTGGCATATTAGGTACAGATAAGTTACATAATTGAGCCTACAGGCAAATGGCGTATGTTACCGGGCGTGGTTCGACGCACAATTAACTTAGGGAAAGGTTAAAATTGATTATGTGTTTTTAAAGCGAACCAATTCTGTAACCGAATTTACAGAGAATTGGCGAAATTTGAGAAATAGTTTTTTGGAGACATTTTGCTACATTTACGATATACCAACACCATACCAAAATGTACGCTATTGCGCCATTTATTTCAATCCTAAACGTGCAAACATATTTTGGTACTTTTCCAGTACAGGGATCTTGGCGAAATAGAGAAAATAGCACTTGGCGGGGAAGGAAATTTGGCAACATATTTTCTGTCAACCAATTCGCTGTTTCATTTCATATACACAAGCATTTTTTTCTATGTTTATATAATTTATTTAACATAAAGATGCTATTTATCTAATTTTATATAGAAACAGCAGTAATTTGGGTACTACTTAGTTATCCTGTTGAACAATTTCGCTAAATTATATAAATCGCCAAATTATACAAATTGACATAATTTTTATTTTAAATAACGAAAGAACAAATAAATTAGTATAAAATTAATAAAAATACAACTATAACGTCGAAATAAAAATCCCTTGATGTCGTAAATACGTGTAACTTGCTTAAAGTCAAGTGTATGTGACATTTATGATCAACCATTATCGGCATTTAATCTTATAGTTTGGCGATAGATTTTTGATCGACGGGATAACTAAGTAGTAGTACCGTAATTTGTATGTAAAAAACATTAATAATATACACATATAAACAAACAAAAATTTCATCAAGTTGGTTTTCTTAACTGTTTATATCAATTAGCAATAAATCTCTCTTTCTGATGTCCGAAATGCGCCAAGCTATTTAAAAATCGCAAAGGCGCCTATAGTGGAAAAGTACCAAATTTAATTGCAAACTGTGCCAAACATTGTGGCTTGCTATTTATTGAATGCGAATTTCTTTTGGCTTTAATCATTATTCAATCGTAACACTGCAAAAAAATTTAATTAACTGTTTTTTTTAAATTAAAAGTATTTTTTATTATTAAATAAAATTAAGTTATAACTTCATTTTTCACTGATTAAAAAGCGAAACGTTTACTGCAGTGCTAAGAGACACTTAGAATTTCATGTGCGTAGTTTAATTGGCGATTTTGAAAAAAAAAAACATTTCATAATATCGGAACCCACACCAAATATGCTCATTTTACCGAGAATATTTCGGCTCAAAATGAAATACAATTGTTGCAGACATAATTGTAAATCTCAATACTCGACGACTGAAAAGTCTTTAAAATTATTCAGCAGAGACAACGAGGAATAACTTAGTTTCATAAATTTTAAGATTCAATATTCTTATCGATCTATTTACTTCTGCTTCTACTATATATACGAAAGTAAAATGCAAATGGGAAATTCGTCCCGGCTGCATATAACTTGGGCTCACCTGACTTGATTTTGATGAGAATCGAAATGATAGTTATATACTTTTCCAGGGAAGATTTTGGCATATAACATATCCTTGTATGTTGCTTATACATATAATTATGTTTAAAAGTTAGATAATCATACGAACCCGATTATGAAAGATTAGACTTTTTAAAAGATTCAGCAGAATGGATTTCGATTGACTTGATTTGCACTGTTAGTTAGATAATGTTTCAGGCAGGGTTTTAGTATATACTATACCCTTCTGCATTTCTTAACAATAGAGATGTGGTGGAAAGTCCTATAATCAGTTGAACCAGATTATGAAAGTTTAGCATTTTTAAAAAGTTCTACAGAACGGATTTTGATAGGAATTCCATTGTTAGTTCCATACCTATTCAGATATGGTTTTAGTATTTTGCATATTGTGCTACGTTGCTTAGTCATAAAATAAAGGCGGAAAGTTCCATAATCATGTGAAACCGATTATGAAAGTTTAGACTTTTCAAAAAGTTCTAAATGGCGGATATTGATAATACTTGCTTTGTTGATTAGACAATGTTTGGGAGGTTTTAGTTTATTGCGTATCATTCTACTTTCCTTAGTTATAGAATTATGGGGAGAAAGTTCTATAAACAGATGGACCCCAATATGAAAGATCAGCCTTTAAAAAAAGTTTTACTGGATGGATTTTGTCAGTTTGTTTGTTTGCTGTATTAGTTAAATAATTTTTCAGGTTTTGTTTTATTACATTGCATATTGTAATATCATTCTTTACCAAATCCTACTGTGATTGATCAATTAAAAAGGTTGAGATCTTAATAGCGGAAAATCTGTCTGCACATTAGAAAATATAATACACATTGGCGTTCATGTCGTTTTCTGCAGTACAAAAGGACATTTCAATAAGGTTCCAGATTGCTTTAAATCACAATGTCAAACTCACTGATACATTTAGTTTGATTCAAGATTCGTTTGGATAAACAGACCAGCGTAGCGGGCATAGCCTGCTAGTCTATTATTATATATATAAAATCCAAACGGAAATTTCGTTCCGAACGCCTAGATTTCGAGTTCTACTGCATGATTTTTACGGAACTTATACCGTTAGATAGGTATCGTTTCAGGGAAGGTTTTAAGCTATAACACATCATTCTACCTAGATTAGTTATAGAATTATTACGGAAAATTCTGTTATTTTGGACATTGTTGCTTCATATTTCCTTAAATATCTGGGCTCCTATTGGTCGTAGAGCTTAGATCTCGCGCCAAAAATAGCCCCACAGCACCCAAGCAAACTTTTCCCCGCGATTATTTTGCCGTCTTCCGATTTCTTCTAAATCTATTAGGGGCCCGCGTGGGGCCCCTTTAAAATATTTTTCATAGTAATTTCAGCAATTATCTTAAATTATTGGTTAAGACCGCCACCCTCCCGATTCATGTATCTACGGAAAGGTTGCATGAAGGAGTTTCGTTCAGATACGCTTTTGTTAAGAATAGAGTGCGTTTCCTGGTGGTGGAATGTGGAACTAACATAACGCGATATTGTTAAAATTAGGAAATCTAACAATGCGATCTGTTTTAAACTTTGAGATAGTTCATAACACATAATCTATTATCTATTCTATCTATCTATTATCTATTATATATATAAAATCCAAACGGAAATTTCGTTCCGAACGCCGAGATTTCGAGTTCTACCGCATGGATTTTTACGGAACTTATACCGTTAGATAGGTATCGTTCCAGGGAAGGTTTTAAGCTATAACACATCATTCTACCTAGATTAGTTATAGAATTATTAAGGAAAATTCTATTATTTTGGACTTTGTTACTTCATATTTCCTTAAATATCTGGGCTCCTATTGGTCGCAGAGCTTAGATCTCGCGCCAAAAGTAGCTCCAAAGCAACCAAGCAAACTTTTCCCCGCGATTATTTTGCCGTCTTCCGATTACCTCTAACTCTATTAGGGGCCCGCGTAGGGCCCCTTTAAAATATTTTTCGTAGTAATTTCAGCAATTATCTTAAATTATTGGTTAAGACCGCCACCCTCCCGATTCATGTATCTACGGAAAGGTTGCATGAAGGAGTTTCGTTCAGATACGCTTTCGTTAATAATAGAGTGCGCTCCCTGGTGGTGGAATGTGGAACTAACATAACGCGATATTGTTAAAATTAGGAAATCTAACAATGCGATCTGTTTTAAACTTTGAGATAGTTCATAACACATAATCTATTATCTATTCTATTATCTATTATCTATTATATATATAAAATCCAAACGGAAATTTCGTTCCGAACGCCTAGATTTCGAGTTCTACCGCATAGATTTTGACGGAACTTATATTGTTAGATAGGTATCGTTCCAGGTAAGGTTTTAAGCTATAACACATCGTTCTACGTAGATTAGTTATAGAATTATGACGAAAAGTTCTGTTATTTTGGACGATAAGGTTACCATTTTATTTCTTGGCGAAGTTTTTTGTTGTTGAAAAAATTGAAACGGCTATTACACCTAGAAAAATAAAAGACAAAAAACTGTTACTAATTTTATTTGAAATCTTTAAAAAAGAAAAAAGAAATCCATTTTAATGAGTGATAATATTAAAAAACGAAAATATTTAATTTAAACATGAAAGAGAATGTTCGTAATACTTAAAAAATTATTCAGTTGAAATATTGCAATTCAAATAATATTTGGCGATTCATCTTTTGCATCAGGTTAAGAAAAATGCATCTGAAAAATTGATAAAATGATATCAAGGAAGTTCCCCATAAGCGCATGCTCAGAAATATTTGAAAAAAAAAATTATAAAATATTCTTCTCATAGGTATATATACCCATAAAAAAAATCGGCAGAACCTCTATTTAGCATTCCTAAAAAAATAATGAAAATTTCATTTTTTGCGATTTAGCGCTGGTTGGCGACACGATAAAATTTTGAATAATACTATGATAAATATTCTTTAAGAAAAACTTTTTCAACTCTCGATACGAAGTTAGTTTAAGTAAGTTTAACTTCAATAAATACATATTTATAACTGCAGTTTTGTCATATACATTTATATATGAAATAATGAAATTTAACGATCGTATTTATGCCGTTTACAACGAAATTTAAATGGATTAAAAGTGTTTCAAACTCAAATTAAGGTCCGATTCTGAGCATTGGCAATTTGACTTCGATATTGTTAGTGTCAGAGACAACAAGAGAGTTTTATTGCCATGGAAACAGCAACTTAATATCGAAATGTTTAATGATAGCATTCTTAATTAAAATACCCTTAAAACTTATCCAGCCGGTGACACCGTATAAAATTAAATAGCTCAATACAAATAACACGCAATTTGCATATATTATATACGCTTACAGCAAAAATAGTAAACTAATCCACAGTTTAAGTTTAAATTCATTGAGCATTAGACATTTAATTACTTATTTAACAAGGAATTTATAGATGCATTTCAATCTCTTGCATTTGGCGAGAACACGTATTGGTTCGCCAAAGAGCGTGGAGCGTTCGTCTTTTCACGCCAAATACTCGAAAAAATATTTTTTTCCAGATTTTCTACTGGGATTCTACCGCAATATTTTTACGGATCTTTTTTACATACATGAGTCATTTTATTAGCATTTCCTTTTTCAAAATATTTTGAGTAAGCGTTTCAAGGAGACCTTTCTTGTGAGTAACAATTTTTATTATTATTATTATTATTATTATGTATCTCTAGCAGATGTAATTATAAAAATGACGATATTATATAAATAGCAGTTAATATTATAAAAGTGGAGTCAAATATTTAAATTTTAATGCAAACGTCCCCCCCCCCCCCCACACACACACATATTATAAATAATTTAATTTCAGATATTTAAAATATTTTTCGCGTACTTTACTACGGAAACATGCTATTTTGTTTTTCCCCAAACTTATGACTTTTATAACCTCGAACTCAGATCAACGAATATTGTCCACTCTTTTTTTTTTTTTTTTTTTTTTTTTTTTTTTTTTTTTTTTTTTTTTTACATATATCTCCAATTTCCCTTTTAGAAAAGTCTGCTGTTTCAAATGTTAAGTACTGAAGATTATTCTTAAGAAAATGTATGCAATTTTGCGGTATTAATACCACAAAAGAAAATATTTTACAATAAAAATTGCTTACTGAAATAAATTTTCGATTATCTTTTTAATTCGTCATCCCTTTTTCCGTTTTTTTTTTAAGGTTTTTGATATTGGATTAATCTTCCGTAATCAGATTACCCGCTAATTAGTGTATTTACTGAACTATTTGGATGTTTCTTTTATATTTGAAAGAGTCTCTGGACAGTGATCGCGATTGCAGAAGATTACATGAAATTTGTACTTAGCGATTAGTAAATTTATGTTTTTTCATTATGAAGCAAACGGAGAACAGAAGATTTAGTATTATATATTTTTTATGTGTAGTTATTTTACTATCACTAAAAAATAAATACTTGGAAAAAAATTTGAAATTTCAATGGTGGCTGGTGGAACAGTATTTGTTGATTTATCATTTTAGCCTAGAAAAAAAGCACCTGAAATGCAGATAAAATTGAAAATAGAAATCATTATAAAGTAAGTTCTGACGCACAATCCTATTCGCTAAACTGAGGAAAAAATTAACGATTTTAGGTTTATTTAGGCAGCAGACTGAAGAATAATGTAATTTTGAAAATAAAAAGTGTATTTATTTCTCCGTGTTATTGTACTCTTTAGAGAAATGAAAAAAGGTCTTCGGTGCATCAAAATGATTATTTCGTTATATTATAGCGTGTTAGGTTATTAAGTTTTGTATATTTGACTTTATTTGTCATTTACAAAGAGTACTTTTGGCGAAAGATCTATAATTCAGCCGACAGCAATTTGACTTTATTTAATGGAATGTAGTTTGGCGCATAATTACGTATGTTTTACGTGTGTTAACTCTGGTAAATTTGTAACCATACAGTTTGCAAACCCTTCTAATGTTTGCCGTAAAACTTAGCTGTGCACCCGATTATGGAAGATTGGGAAGATTTTGATTGGATTAAAACAAGAGGTTTATTTTTCTATCATAATCGGTTATCGACGGGTTTTTTTTCAGGTTAACAGTTACATAAATGCAAGTGGTATACAATATACATATAAAAAGGAAATGGTAATGAAAATGACATTATTTCAATTTTATTCAAACACTTTATTTTTAAAAATCCACTTTTATGTGATTCACATTTCTTTTAATGAAAGTTAAAGACTTTTTGTGTGCAAACAATTTATTACTTTATTTTTTTTTTTTTTTTTTTTTTTTTTTTTTTTTTTTTACCGTATTTACTCTGCTGTAATCCGAAGATAGAAAACTGCAGTAGACCTGCTAGAAGACGTATATTACAAAATATAATGCAACGTAGAGAGAAATGGTATTTAAGCTACCAGAACCACACATAGCACCAAGCTGAGAAGCCCGGAGTTCAAGAACTATCAAACGAAAGTTAATAATCCGAACATAGTTAATGTTCAGTGGTCACTCTCTGCAATCATTGTAATTATCTCTCATTTTAGTAGTGTGGTGACTACAGAACATTTTAACATTTCTGATTATCATAACGGCCGAATTGTCTTCCCAACCTCTACTTTAAATATATACTGTAAAAAGAGTTTCTTCTGAATAGCCCGAATTTTGCGTAACCCATAAGATAATATAATAGCTAAATAGCGTTCGCATAGTATTCAACAAATGCGGAAAGATTTTCCCGGTGAATGTCCATATTAATTTAAAATACAAGGTCAAATTCATAATTTTGTTTGATCAAGGATCATTTGTAAAATGGACCAGCGAAGCGGGTGTAGCTTGCTAGTCTATTATATATATATAATCCAAACGGAAATTTCGTTCCGAACGCCGAGATTTCAAGTTCTACCGCATGGATTTTTACGGAACTTATACCGTTAGATAGGTAACGTTGCAGGGAAGGTTTTAAGCTATAACACATCATTCTACCTAGATTAGTTATAGAAGTATGACGGAAAGCTCTGTTATTTTGGACTTTGTTACTTCATATTTCCTTAAATATCTGGGCTCCTATTGGTCGTAGAGCTTAGATCTGGCGCCAAAAGTAGCTCCAAAGCACCCAAGCAAACTTTTCCCCGCGATTATTTTGCCGTCTTCCGATTTCCTCTAACTCTATTAGGGGCCCGCGTAGAGCCCCTTTAAAATATTTTTCGTAGTAATTTCAGCAATTATCTTAAATTATTGGTTAAGACCGCCACCCTCCCGATTCATGTATCTACGGAAAGGTTGCATGAAGGAGTTTCGTTCAGATACGCTTTCGTTAAGAATAGAGTGCGCTCCCTGGTGGTGGAATGTGGAACTAACATAACGCGATATTGTTAAAATTAGGAAATCTAACAATGCGATCTGTTTTAAACTTTGAGATAGTTCATAACACATAATCTATTATCTATTCTATTATATATATATAAAATCTATTATCTATTATATATATAAAATCCAAACGGAAATTTCGTTCCTAACGCCTAGATTTCGAGTTCTTCTGCATGGATTTTTACGGAACCTATACCGTTAGATAGGTATTGTTTCAGGGAAGGTTTTAAGCTATAACACATTATTCTATCTATATTAGTTTTAGAATTATGACGGAAAATTCTGTTATTTTGGGCGATAAAGTTACCATTTTATTTCTTGGCGAAATTCATCGTTGATAAAGAAAATTGAAACGGCTATTAAACCTCGAAAAATAAAAGAAAAACTGTTACTAATTTTATTTAAATGAAAAAAAAAAAGAAAAAAAGAAGAAGAAAATCCGTTTTAATGAGTGATAATATTAAAAAACGGAAACATTTAATCAAAACCTGAAAGAAATATTTGTAATGCTTAAAAATTAATTTAATAAGAAATATTACACTTGATACGCAATATTTGGCTATTTATCGCTTGCGTTAGATATGAAAACGAATCTGAAAATTTGATTAGATGAAATTTTAAGGACATTTTCTTTCTGTTCTTTTCTTTTCTTTTCTTTTTTTTTTATATCTAATTGTCCCATCACGTGACTTATAGAAGAAACAAGCAGATGTAATTGTGAGTCACATGTGTAATTACTATTTGTTTCTTTACAATTTTTTATTTTTCTTTTGTCGACAAACAATGTGATTTTAAGTTAAAAATGCATAAGCGTGACATTAGCTTGAGGATGTTCTCACAAATGGTGTTTTTTTAGGTGAAAGAGATCATTTTTTGAGTACATTTTCATATTCAATTGTAACTTATATAGATATCAGTTAATATTTTAAAAATGGAATCGAATACTTAAATTTCAGTGTGAATTTCTGCCACACATACATATTGTAAAATAATTTCATACTTTTTAAAATGTTTTTTGCCGTAATTCCGAAAGCATGTGATATTTATAAACTCGAACTCAGATCAACGAATATTACCCATTTTATTTAAGCAAATATTATCTATTTTCTCAAGTCATATCGCCAATTTTATTTATATTAAAATTCACAGATTCGAAATCTAGGAAATAAAGATAATTTTTAAGGAAATTTATGTTTTAATACGTTACTACTATGGAAAAATTCAACATTTTGAAAAAAAAAAAATTACAAGTCTTTTGTAATTCGTCATTTCTTCTTCGTACTTTCTCCTCTGTTATGTAATATTTCAAATGATATTGGACAATTTTCGATCATCGATTCACCGCAAAATCGCATATCTAATATAGTATATAAAATAAAGTCTGGATTAGGGGACTAATTAACGCACAGCGCAAACTACTGAACCTAAAATCTTGAAAATCGTGGTAAAAATACTTCTTATGACATAAACTTCTGCTAAGAAAGGATTTTCTAAAGTGTCACCCCTAATGGTTTTTGCACGGGGAGGGGAAAATTATGCGTCAAATGATAGCATATTTTAATGTAGTTTTGTATGCTGAATCGAATGCTACCAAATAAATTTTTATAAGTCCAACAGTTCATGACACATTTCATATTTTTCTAATTTGGCGGTGTCTTTGGCATCTAAACCTCAAAATATCTATCATTACATCCGTTACTCTAGCAACGGAAAAAATTCAAATCAACCCTTTTGGCTAAAAAATAAAAACGGCTCTATGAGTTTGAAATAAAAATGCAAGCATCTTAATTTTTTTTTAAAAATAGTGATTTTATGTAAAATAAAAGGGAAAAAATTACTGAGAATTTAGCGTTATAAAACAAAAATGGAAAAGGTACTACTTAGATATTCCGTCGACCAAAAATCTATCGTCAAACTATAAGATTAAATGCCAATAATGGTTGATCGTAAATATCAAATTCACTTGAATTTAAACAAACAACACGTGTTTACGTCATCAAGTGATTTTAATTTCGACGTTTTATTTGTATTTTTATTAATGTTATTCTAATTTATTTGTTATTTCGTTATTTAAAATAAAGATTATGTCAATTTATATAATTTGGCGAATGGTTTGACGATTTATATAATTTGGCGAAATTGGTCGACGGGATAACAAGTAGTACCAATGGAAATATTTAAGTATGAAAGCAATGTTTGTAACGACTTAAAAATTATTTTCATATATATTAACTCGGTTTATGGCGTCAGATGCCGTCATCCGAAGAATCTACAAGAGTCTTTTTCCATTTTTTCCGGTCATATTTTCCTCAATGAAAGAAATTGGAATTGGAATAATATTGTGCGATTTATAAATTGCTCCTGGATAAGAAGAAAAAATGGGTACATTTATAACAACCGTGCGCACATCTCGCTGATAGCATTTTTAAAATTCCCAGTAGCAGTAGTTACATTTTGCGTATGTAAATTAAAAATATTTTTTTTGCTTTTAATTATGGCATTATTTCCTGTTATTGTTTATCTTTTCAGTTTTTTAAATGAAATTAGTATAAGGGATACATTTTAAATTAAATGAGTGAAAGGTTTGTGTTTTAAATGAAAATAATAAAATAAGAATATGCTATGAAAACAATCTTTATTATTTATTACCTGCGCCCGGCTGACATAAAAGTATCACAAAAGCCACATATTCACTTTTCTTTGAGTAGTTGCTCATGAGAATTCAAGTTAACCTTCCGTAATCGGATACTTCACATATTGGTGTATTAGCTTTAATGTTGAAAACATCGTTTTTGTTTGAAGCGAAAACTTTACTATGAATTCTGTTACACAAAATCGCATCATCATCATCTACTATATATTTACAACGGAAATTTGTATTTCATTCCGATTGTTTATAATACTTTCGTAGGATATACCACAATTAGTTAGGTAATAATTTTGGAAAGGTTTTAGTGTATACATATTGTTCAAGTATACTTACTTATAGAGCAACAGTAAAAGTTCAAAAATTAAGTGAACCTGATTAGGAAAGTTTAGCCTTTTTAAAAAAATCTACAGAACATATTTTGTTACAAGTGGCCCTGTTGCATGACTTTTAGGAATGGTGTTAGTATATACGATTTCTTTATATGTTGATTAGTTACAGAGGTATTAATTCCTGTTGTCATAACGGTCTCATTACCCGACCATAAGTGCGCTGTTTATAATCAA
Source organism: Maratus speciosus (assembly GCA_963932465.1). Lineage (NCBI taxonomy): Eukaryota > Metazoa > Arthropoda > Arachnida > Araneae > Salticidae > Maratus > Maratus speciosus. The sequence continues at coordinate 297,898,138 of OZ010799.1, forward strand.
CTAAAACAATTACTTCTTAATTGCTAAATTTTGTCCAACGCTTAAGATAACATTATATCGCAATGGCGTTCGCATCGTTTTCAGTAATGTGCAAGGTCAAGCTGAAGATCCATATTGTTTAAAATACAAGTTCAAATTCACCATTTAGTTTAATCCAAGGTTCATTTGGAAATACTGACCAGCGCAGCGGGCATAGCCTGCTAGTATATATATAAAATCCAAACGGAAATTTCGTTCCGAATGCCTAGATTTCGAGTTCTACTGCATGGATTTTTGCGTAACTTATACAGTTAGATAGGTATCGTATCAGGGAAGGTTTTAAGCTGTAACACATTGTTCTATGTAGAATAGTTATAGAATTATGATGAAAAGTTCTGTTATTTTGGACAAAAAGGTTGCCATTGGCGTATGATTTTCATCTTGGCATTATTAAGCTATCTTTTTGTTAAAGAATTGAAACGTTCAAAAAAGGTTAATCAATTAGAAATTAAAATATACAAACAGCCCCCCCAAAAAACTGTTACTGATTTTATTAAGAATACAGAGAAATAATAATATAAAAAGAAAATATTTAATTTAAATATAAAATAAATTTGTTTCTATGGCTTAAAAGGAGATTCATTTTCTAATTCGTTCCATTGAAACAATAATTGGCGATTTATCATCTTTCTGGTTCATATTTCGCACCTGGATAATAAAATATTTATTGAACTTTTATTTAAATAAAGTAGCGGGGTTTTTCTTTTTTGTAACGTTTGTCAGCGTTGATTTCAAAAGTACAGGATGCATTTTGTTTATCATTTACACCATTGGATAAGTTTTCGGAATCATTTGTATGCATGATTTACCTATATAACTATTATTAATATTATTTAATCAAAATTTTGTGCTTCTCTTTTTTTTTCGGGCGCAAAGGTTGCTGTTGGTCATTGTTTCTCATCTTGGCGACGATATTTTATGCTTTTATTGAGGAATTAAAACGGCTATATTATTTAGCAAAAAAAAAAAAAAAAAATATGAACAGCATGGGAAAACTGTAATTTTGGTAGTTCTTAGTTATCCCGTCGACCAATTTCGCCAAATTATATAAATCGCCAAAGTACTCGCCAAATATACAAACTGACATAATTTTTATTTTAAATAACGAAAGAACAAATAAATTGGTATAACGTTAATAAAAATAGAAATAAAACGACGAAATAAAAATCACTGGATGGCGTAAACAAGTGTATTTTGCTTAAAGTCAAGTGAATGTGAAATTTCCGATCAACCATTATTAGCATTTTATCTTATAGTTTGGCGATAGATTTTTGGTCGACGGGATAACTAAGTAGTACCGTAATTTTATTTAATATATAATTTTAAAAAAATAAAACGAAAGGGAACTTAGAATTATTCTTAAGTGATTTGTGTAATTACGCATTATTAAAAAATTTTTCATAGTGAAATAAATTTTTATTTTTATTATTTTTTTTTAACTTCATTACTTTTTAGAATAACAGCGTATACATCCCCATTTTCCTGATAGGTGACTACAGGATTTTTGAAAAGTCTTCCGTAATTGAGTACCCCCATACAATTGGCGTATAAATTATGTTATTGGAAGAATCTTTCATGTTTGAAGAGTATTCTTCAGGATGAATCCTCTTACAAAAGATGAACGAATTTCACAATTAGTGATTAATTAGAAATTTAATGTTTTTTACTTAATCAGTTTTCACATTGGCACACTCAATGCAGTAATGAACAATCTGGCTCAGAGTGAAAAATTGAGAAGCTTAGGCCGTTATTCGTGGGTTTGAATATATATAATTATGATTTTACGTAATAAAATTTGCTTTTTTTTTCTCTTATGCGGCAGCAAATGTTTCCAAAAATGAATTTCTTTCATCATGGCTACAACATATGTCAATATTCTTGGTTAAAAATTTTAAACTTCTAAACCAGTTAGATAAATATAGGGAACAGTTCCATATACTGTTCCCGTTTTTATGGCGAGCTTATTTTGGCGATGAATTTTTCGATGTCGTTGTTGCCATCTTCAACATTTGGGATTGCTTTTTTTATTACTTGAATGTTACTGGTGAATAAGTAACAATTTTGAATACTTTTTTATAATTAATTTTATTCTTAATATTTATATTTTTTAATTTATAATTTTCCAGAGATATTTTAAACGATATTTTTCTGTATATGGAATATTATGTAAATATACATAAAACTAATACATATATATATTATTTTCGATTTAAAAATAAATAATTATAAATATTTAAAAAACATATTTTTCCACCATCTTGGAAATTTTGGTAAGATGCCAAATCGGCCTATTGGTGCCATTTTGGATTCCTTCGCCAATCGCGCCAACCGGGACAAGATACGAAACTCTCCTCAAAATATAAAATTTCATGCCCTTTATTTTGCTTTTTCTTTTCTTTAAATTTTTTTTTAGTTTTATATGTTAGTATTAACATCTCAGTAATTCGGAATTCAAGATTATTCTTACGGATATTTATGCAATTATGTATTAATATCATTTTCATAAATATTGCTATTTTGGAAAAGAAAAAATATGCTTCCTTCAGAAAACTTAGATCATCTGTTTATTAGGTACTACTTGATTATCCCGCCGACCAATTTCGCCAAATTATACAAATCGCCAAACTATTTAGCCAAATTATACAAATGAAAGTATAGAATGATTCTAAAATTTTGCTTATTATTTATTTATTACTATTATTATTTGCGAATTAATTTTTTTTTAATTAATGAATTTAAATTAAAAAATGTACTAAAGAATAGGGTTACTTTAATAAAGACGTTCACTTATGGCATAGCAACATACCAAATATAAAACTTGATTTATTTAGATGATTTCCAACAAAAGAATACTATTAGTTTACGTATTTAAATGCATAATTATTGAATTAAACCGCATACAAAGCGATAATTTTAAGATATTGTATTTGTCAATAAAATTTAAGTACTTAAATGTAACAATCGAATTTATTAAAAACCGCAATAAATATCTATGATACGGAAAATTGTAACGAATCTAATGCTCTTCATTTAGTCGTTGCTAAAACATGCATGTAAACATTAGATATAGAATTGAAGAAAAAAATGCAAATTTGCAGCAATTTTAAATAACGAAAGAACAAATAAATTGGTAAAAACATTAATAAAAATGCAAATAAAACGTCGAATTAAAAAGACTTGTTGTAACAAACACGTGTATCGTGTTTAATGTCAAGTGAATGTGGCATTTACGATCATCCATTATTGGCATTTAATCTTACAGTTTGGCGACAGTTTTTGGTCGACGGGATAATCAAGTATAGTACCGTTCATAGCATTTCGGGCTAATATTTCGTAGATGGATATCTCGCAAATTGACGTATTAAATATGATTTTGAAAGCATCGTTTTTGTTTGAAGCAAAACCTCCATGACGTATTCCATTACAGAAAATTATATCATCTTTTACCATATTTCATTTGCATTTCAACTGAACGGTTTATATTATGTTGATAGAAATTACAATCTTAGTTTTTGGGGTTAGGTATACAATACATTGTACTAGAACGTTTAGTTATAGAATTACGGGAAAAATTTTTAATTCTGTGAACTCGATTATTAAAGATTACGTTTTTTAAGAATTTCATGAATTAAAAGAAGTTTTTTTTCTTTTTGAGAGAGCTTTTCGTGACAGATTAAAAAGAGTGCTGCATTTTAACTGATGATGGAAGATACAGTATTATTTACTGTTATTAAACTTTTAACTGCATTTTTTTCTGCTAAAATGCAAATATGAAAAACTGTGGCAGATTGTATTTTACTAACTATAACAGAACATTGGGCGATATAGCATTTAAACTACCAGAATCACACATGACGCACGACCGAAAAGTTCGGAATTTAAAAGATAACAACAGAGAATGAATCGCTTGAACTTTATTTCGATGCGACGGACAATCTCTGCTATCATTATAATGCACTTCATTTCAGTACTGTAGCTATTAAAGGACATTTTGATTTCTGTTGCCATAACGGCTTCATTTTCCTGCTAAATCAAACTGCAATTGATCAACTAAAATAGTAGTGGGTGCTTAATAACTCAGATTTTGTCCCAACACATTAGTAAATACAATATTGCCATTATACATCGTTTACATCATTTCTCTAAATCAGGAAATACATTCCACAGATATATTTTCTTTGATTCAAGTTGGAAAAATAGGACCAGCGTAGCGGGCGTAGCCTGCTAGTCTATTATATATATAAAATCCAAACGGAAATTTCGTTCCGAACGCCGAGATTTCGAGTTCTACCGCATGGATTTTTACGGAACCTATACCGTTAGATAGGTATCGTTCCAGGGAAGGTTTTAAGCTATAACACACCATTCTACCTAGATTAGTTATAGAATTATTACGGAAAATTCTATTAATTTGGATTTTGTTACTTCATATTTCCTTAAATATCTGGGCTCCTATTGGTCGTAGAGCTTAGATCTCGCGCCAAAAGTAGCTCCAAAGCACCCAAGCAAACTTTTCCCCGCGATTATTTTGCCGTCTTCCGATTTCCTCTAACTCTATTAGGGGCCCGCGTAGAGCCCCTTTAAAATATTTTTCGTAGTAATTTCAGCAATTATCTTAAATTATTGGTTAAGACCGCCACCCTCCCGATTCATGTATCTACGGAAAGGTTGCATGAAGTAGTTTCGTTCAGATACGCTTTCGTTAAGAATAGAGTGCGCTCCCTGGTGGTGGAATGTGGAACTACCATAACGCGATATTGTTAAAATTAGGAAATCTAACAATGCGATCTGTTTTAAACTTTGAGATAGTTCATAACACATAATCTATTATCTATTCTATTATATATATATATAAAATGTATTCTATTATCTATTATATATATAAAATCCAAACGGAAATTTCGTTCCGAACGCCTAGATTTCGAGTTCTACTGCATGGATTTTTACGGAACCTATACCGTTAGATAGGTATTGTTTCAGGGAAGGTTTTAATCTATAACACATTATTCTACCTATATTAGTTTTAGAATTATGACCGAAAATTCTGTTATTTTGGGCGATAAGGTTACCATTTTATTTCTTGGCGAAATTCATCGTTGATAAAAAAAAAAAAAATTGAAACGGCTATTAAACCTCGAAAAATAAAAGAAAAACTGTTACTAATTTTATTTAAATGAAAAAAAAAGAAAAATAAACTTTTTTACTAAAAATAAAACCGACTTCAAAAACTACTACAAAGTAAAAAATAATTTTTTTTTACATAATATAGTTAATAAGAAATTAAATTAAGAGCATTGTATTTACCATGCGTATTATTATATTTATGTGCCTTAATTTGATTTTTTGGAGTCGGTGCCAGCCAAACGAAGTTAAGTATAATTATCCAACAGACACACATTCAAATATCTACGAGTTTTTTTACGATTTGTTATTTAGTTAAAAAATTTGAATTTTACCATTTTTGAAACATTTCATCTGATTTTATAAAGGTGTATTTTCAAGTGATATTAGTTGTAATTATGTGTGCTAAATTAAGGATTATTGTAAAATTAATGCGTTTATACAGGCTATTATGTAAAAAAATCGTAGCCAAGCAAATTTTCAAATGCAGGATGGTGTCAGAGTTGATTGAGAATGGAATTTTTTTCCTAAACGGTTTTGTTGAATATTGTAACGATTTGTATTGGATAAGCAATTTTAATTTTGAACTTTGCTTGGCTGGCACCGACTCCAAAAAATCAAATTAAGGCACATAAATATAATAATACGCATGGTAAATACAATGCTCTTAATTTAATTTCTTATTAACTATATTATGTAAAAAAAAATTATTTTTTACTTTGTAGTAGTTTTTGAAGTCGGTTTTATTTTTAGTAAAAAAGTTTATTTTTCACTTTTTAGTTTTTTTGAGTTACAATTTTTGCATAATTCTTTTGGAGGAAATTACGGACTTTTAAAGAAACTTTTAAAGATGTTATTTTGATAAGTAAATACTTTTGTCCAGATTTGTGTATACATTAATCATACAGGTTTTTTTCTGAAAATTCTTTATATATTACATTTATTCTTCTTCAGATTTAATAGCTTTATTTTTTAATTAAATATTTTTGTTTCTCTATTTGGACATGGGTAGAACGACAAGAGATGCTGCTCGCATGAAAAAATATCGAACTTTGGAAACTGACAGTAAAAAGTTCTTCGGCTTACTAAAAATGCTCTATGAAATAGAGAAGAGAGACCCAATGACTTATTTTTCATACTTTCTAACCGATGATCAGGCCTTTATCTTCCGGGTTGCCCTAGATGAAAGGGTTTGATACCGGGCATCGGCGTATGAGACCACCTAATCGCCACGTAGCGGCAATAAACCTGATGAACGCCTAGATCGTTTTACTATCGGCAGTGCCTATTTCTTAATTATGAACTTTTTTATGCCAGTTACTTAACATTTATATCTTGTTGTTGAACACCTTTCATTGCTACTCACGTTGATCTCGTAATTTAGAAGCTTAATCAGATAACGAGACCTTCATCTGGCAAGGCACCTCAGAGGTATAATTCATAGGTAAATTCGATGTTTTCGTAACTATCGACGGAGTTTACATGCACCAGGAGCCATTAGGGTACATGACAACCGAATAACTTATCAGAAAATGATCGTGAAAAGACTACAGGGCGAAAGTCTTAAATGGCGTTCCCTCAAATGGCTGGTCATAGATGAAATTTCTATGGTGTCAAAAGAGAATTTATATATAATTCATTTGAGGTTTCAAGAATTTAAAAACAATTTATTTTTTGGTGGTATTAATGTTTTCTTATATGGAGATATTATGCAAGTGCCAATATGTAATGTATAATGTATACGTAATGCCAATGTGCTTAAATGCATGCTAAGAATTTCAGCAGAGTACTTTTATTCATAATTTAAATTATTTGCTTAATCTTTCGCCAAATCTAAAGATTCTGATAGAGAAATTGAGAACTCATTGCATCATGACGGCATTTTGTTTACTTTTGTTTGTAATCTTTCTTGGCAAAATCAGCTTAACTCACTTAGGCATTTATGCTTCTTATTGCATCATCATTTGCAATACGTTGGGCAGTGGAGATTTTAAAACTATTAAGTAATCTACCGTTATTGCGTCCACTGCCAATTGTTGTTTCTGAGCTAATATGATTTGGTGCATTGAAGCGTTTTGCAAATTAAATATTTTATGATAACCACATTTACATTAATCCAATTGCTGCTGCTATTTTTTTTTTTTTGTTTTGTTTTGTTTTGTTTTACGCTAGCCTTAACTGTGGGCTCGATTACGGAAGATTAGAAATTCATCGTCATGCTCATTTAATAGTCTTGGTCAAAGTGTCATTGCTCTGCATAGTTAACTGACGTATTTTAGTGAGTATAGTACTGCAAAACATATAGAACATATAGGACTTTCGGAAGCAACTTATGATGTTCGCCTTTCCTTTAAACTATGTTTGCTGTTAGTATCGCACACTTTTTGCTTTTATCGGGCAATCTGATTCAAATTTACTTGCTCTCATTTCTTGATACAATTCAAATGTTTTCATGACTGCGTAACTCACTGACTTGCTTTCGCCATTATGCTTATGCCTATTGATGTTTAAGTTATGTGCCATGTAAATACACCGCACCATAACAATGCTGCCTGTAATACTAATTAGAGTAACTCCTTTTATTTCTTTCTATGTTGTTTATCTTGTACTTTAACAGCATAGGGATTTTGGCTCAACTTTTGTTTGTGTATAAAAGTAGACAAATGGTTGTTTACAATAAATTAATTTATAAATATTGAAAAACTTGCTTGTGTACATGAGACAGGGGTACTACTTAGTTATCCCGTCGACCAAAAATCTATCGCCAAACTATAACATTAAATGCCAATAATGGTTGATCGTAAATGTTACATTACTTGACTTTAAGCAAGATACATGTGTTTACGTCATCAAGTGATTTTTATTTCGACGTTTTATTAGTATTTTTATTAATGTTATACTAATTTATTTGTTCTTTTATTATTTAAAATAAAAATTATGTCAATTTGTATAATTTGGCGAGTGGTTTGGCGATTTATATAATCTGGCGAAATTAGTCGATGGGATAACTAAGTAGTACCGAGACAGTTAATAGGTTGTCAGGAAATATGAGTGAAATTTTCATTTTCTCTCCAAGGCCCCTATACAGGAAAGTTATCATTAATGTTGTTTAGTGGAAATATTAAAGACAATCAAAAAGCATTCATACATATAACTGTTTAATATAATATAATATAGGTATGTATATAATATTATGGTACTTCTTAGTTATCCCGTCGACCAATTTCGCCAAATTATATAAATCGCCAAACCACTCGCCAAATTATACAAATTGACATAATTTTTATTTTAAATAACGAAAGAACAAATAAATTAGTAAAACATTAATAAAAATACAAATAAAACGTCGAATTAATGGTTTTATTGGCTATTATTGGCATTTAATCTTACAATTAATTAATTAATGGCAAACCATTATTGGCATTTAATCTTACAATATGGCGACAGTAATTTGGTCGACGGGATAACTAAGAAGTACCTATTATATATATATTATGTGCTGCCAGTCTGATGTTATGTGTTTAATTAAACTAAACTATTGTATACAAAATTATTGTTTTGTATTAAGTTAGTTTGCTTCTGTATTATTTAGCATTTGAAATAATGGTGCATCTTTAATTAATGTATATAAAATTACTATTTTGATTGCGATTGCCAATTGAGAATTTTAAATATGACTGTCGATTAGAAAATGCGAAGAAACAGATTGGGGAAGATCCATTACTGAATTTGAATGGGAATATCGCCAAATTAGTCAGTTACAGCCAAGTTGGCTTCATTTATGGCGACTTATTTTGGTCGCCAAATTTGGCGATAATTCACGTACCTGCGCCAAGTTTTGCAACAACTTGGCGCTAACGTATATGAATACATAGTTTTATGCTTATGATTGAGAAACCGGTTACAACAATGCAAGATAATTTGGGTGAAATCCTTCATTTTATTGGTTTTTGTTGAACTACTAAAAAACTACTCAACCAATTTCGATTAAACGGAAGTGGTACCAATTCGAGAGTATCCTCTTTCAATTAAAACAAAAATCACATAAATCGGACAAAAAGTTCCGGAGCAATCGGTGAACATACATAAAAAAAAAAAAACATACATACGCGTCGAATTGATAACCTCCTCCTTTTTGAAGTCGGTAAAAAGAAGAAGAAAATCCGTTTTAATGAGTGATAATATTAAAAAACGGAAACATTTAATCAAAACCTGAAAGAAATATTTGTAATGCTTAAAAATTAATTTAATAAGAAATACTACACTTGATACGCAATATTTGGCTCTTTATCGCTTGTGTTAGTTATGGAAACGAATCTGATAATTTGATTAGATGAAATTTTAACGACATTTTCTTTCTGTTCTGTTCTTTTCCTTTTTTTTATATCTAATTGTCCCATCACGTGACTTATAGAAGAAACAAGCAGATGTAATTGTGAGTCACATGTGTAATTACTATTTGTTTGTTTACAATTTTTATTTTTCTTTTGTCGCCAAACAATGTGATTTTAAGCCAAAAATGCATACGCGTGACATTAACTTGAGGATGTTCTCACAAATGGTGTTTTTTTAGGTGAAAGAGATCATTTTTTGAGTACATTTTCATATTCAATTGTAACTTATATAGATATCAGTTAATATTTTAAAAATGGAATCGAATACTTAAATTTCAGTGTGAATTTCTGCCACACGTACATATTGTAAAATAATTTCATACTTTTTAAAATGTTTTTCGCCGTAATTCCGAAAGCATGTGATATTTATAAACTCGAACTCAGATCAACGAATATTACCCATTTTATTTAAGCAAATATTATCTATTTTCTCAAGTCATATCGCCAATTTCATTTATAGGAAAATTCACAGATTCGAAATCTAGGAAATAAAGATAATTTTTAAGGAAATTTATGTTTTAATACGTTATTACTATGGAAAAATTCAACATTTTGAAAAAAAAAATTACAAGTCTTTTGTAATTCGTCATTTCTTCTTCGTCTTTCTTCGTACCTCTGTTATGTAATATTTCAAATGATATTGGACTAATTTTCGATCATCGATTCACAGCAAAATCGCATATCTAATATAGTATATAAAATAAAGTCTGGATTAGGGGACTAATTAACGCACAGCGCAAACTACTGAACCTAAAATCTTGAAAATCGTGGTAAAAATACTTCTTATGACATAAACTTCTGCTAAGAAAGGATTTTCTAAAGTGTCACCCCTAATGGTTTTTGCACGGGGAGGGGAAAATTATGCGTCAAATGATAGCATATTTTAATGTAGTTTTGTATGCTGAATCGAATGCTACCAAATAAATTTTTATAAGTCCAACAGTTCATGACACATTTCATATTTTTCTAATTTGGCGGTGTCTTTGGCATCTAAACCTCAAAATATCATTACATCCGTTACTCTAGCAACGGAAATAATTCAAATCAACCCTTTTGGCTAAAAAATAAAAACGGCTCCATGAGTTTGAAATAAAAATGCAAGCATCTTAATTAAAAAAAAAAAATAGTGATTTTATGTAAAATAAAAGGGAAAAAATTACTGAGAATTTAACGTTATAAAACAAAAATGGAAAAGGTACTACTTAGATATTCCGTCGACCAAAAATCTATCGTCAAACTATAAGATTAAATGCCAATAATGGTTGATCGTAAATATCAAATTCACTTGAATTTAAACAAACTACACGTGTTTACGTCATCAAGTGATTTTAATTTCGACGTTTTATTTGTATTTTTATTAATGTTATACTAATTTATTTGTTATTTCGTTATTTAAAATAAAGATTATGTCAATTTATATAATTTGGCGAATGGTTTGGCGATTTATATAATTTGGCGAAATTGGTCGACGGGATAACAAGTAGTACCAATGAAAATATTTACGTATGAAAGCAATGTTTGTAACGACTTAAAAATTATTTTCATATGTATAAACTCGGTTTATGGCGTCAGATGCCGTCATCCGAAGAATCTACAAAAGTCTTTTTCCATTTTTTCCGGTCATAGGTTCCTCAATGAAAGAAATTGGAATTGGAATAATATTGTGCGATTTATAAATTGCTCCTCGATAAGAAGAAAAAATGGGTACATTTATAACAACCGTGCGCACATCTCGCTTATAGCATTTTTAAAATTCCCAGTAGCAGTAGTTACATTTTGCGTATGTAAATTAAAAATATTTTTTTGCTTTTAATTATGGCATTATTTCCTGTTATTGTTTATCTTTTCAGTTTTTTAAATGAAATTAAATTCATTTTAAAATTGATTATTATTATTTAACAATTATTAGCAAAATTGCTTAATTGCTAAATTTTGTCCAACGTTTAAGATAACATTATATCGCAATGGCGTTCGCATCGTTTTCAGTAATGTTCAAGGTCAAGCTGAAGATCCATATTTTTTAAAATACAAGTTCAAATTCACCATTTAGTTTAATCCAAGGTTCATTTGGAAATATTGACCAGCGCAGCGGGCATAGCCTGCTAGTATATATATAAAATCCAAACGGAAATTTCGTTCCGAACGCCTAGATTTCGAGTTCTACCGCACAAATTTTTACGGACTTATACCGTTAGATAGGTATCGTTTCAGGGAAGGTTTTAAGCTATAACACATCATTCTACCTAGATTAGTTACAGAATTATGACGGAAAGTTGTGCTATTTTGGACGAGAAGGTTTACCATTTTATTTCTTGGCGAAATATATCGTTGATAAAAAAAAATTGAAACAGCTATTACACCTCAAATCATAAAAGAAAAAACTGTTACTAATTTTAATTTAAAAAAAGAAGGAAAAAAAAAAGAAAAACAATCCATTTTAATGAGTGATAATATAAAAAAAAACGAAAATATTTAATTTAAACATGAAAGGGTATGTTCGTAATTCTTAAAAAAACTACTCAGTTAAAATATTGCAATTGAAATAAGATTTGGCTCTTTATCTTTTGCGTCAGGTTAAGAAAAATGCATCTGAAAAATTTATAGGATGATATCAAGGAAGTTTTAATAAGTGCAAATATTTGAAAAAATATCTTCTCATGAGGAATATATAGAAGATTCTTCTCGTGACATATAATATGTTTAAAGAAAATCCGCAGAACCTCGATTTAGCGTTTGTAATAAAATAATGAAAATTTAATTTTTTTGGCAATTTAATGCTGGTTGGCGGCAGAATAAAATTTTGAATGATGCTTTTTTTATCATAAATAATTTTTAAGTAAAACCTTTTTCTACTCTTCATACGGAATATAGTTAGATTAAGTAACTTAAATAAATACATTTTTATTACTACAGTTTTGTCATATACCTTTTTATGTGTATATATTAAAATTTTATTATCGTAATTGTACGGTTTAAAACAAGATTTCAGTTTATTAAATTTTTTCCAAATTCAAAATTAATGTCCGATTCGGAACATTGGCATTTTGACTTCGATATTGTTATTATCAGAAACAAGAAATGAAGGTTATTGTTGCCATGGAAACAAGTATTTAATATAAAATGTTTAATGGTAGCATTTTTAATTAGCCAGCTACTTTTAAAACAAACTTAAAACGGTACTACTTGATTATCCCGTCGACAAAATAACTATCACCAAACTATAACATTAAATGCCAATAATAGCTAATCGTAAATTTTACATTCACTTGACATTAAACACGGTACACGTGTTTGTTGCATCATCAAATGATTTTTAATTTCACTTTTATTTGTAATTTGATTAATGTTTAAAAATGTATTTATTCTTTGGTTGTTTAAAATAAAAATTTTGTCAATTTGTATAATTTTGCGAGTAGTTTGGCAGTTTATATAATTTGGCGAAATTGGTTGAATGAATAATCAAATAGTAGCCTTAAAACATTTCCAGCCGGTGAAGCCATGTAAAATTAAATAACTACTGCAACACGCTATTTTTTTTAATTATATACGCTTAAAGATAAAAAAAAATAATACACTAATCCTTCGTTTAAGTTTAAATTCATTGAGTTTTATGCATTTAAACTCTTATTTAACAAGCAATTTTCAAATGCATTTAAATATCTTGCATTTGGGATGGAAATCTGTTGGCTAGCCAAATAGCGTGAAACGTTCGTCTTTTTTGCGCCAAATACTCGAATATATATAGATTTTTTTCAGATTTTTACTGAGATTCCGCCGCCAAATTTGACTGATGTTTTTCTACATACATGAGTAGTTTTAAAAGCATTTTTCTTTTCAAAATAATTTGAGTATGATCTTTAAGGAGACCTTCCTTGTGGTAATAATTTTGTTTTTTGATTTGTTCTTTTTTATTTCTAACTCTTCCATCATATGACTCACAGACGAAACTAGCAGATGTAATTGTAAAAATAGTCGTACTTATGATTTACATGTTATATGTTTATTTGTGATTTTTGAGTTCACTTTTGTCGCCAAAAAATTTGATTTTAAGCCAAAAAGACGTAACCGTGAATTGGGTTCAAACGATGTTTACAATAAAGGTGATTGTGCAATGTGCAAGTGTACGAAAGCATTTTTTGAGTATTTTGTAAAATTCAAATGTACAATATATAAATTGCAATTAATATTTTAAAAATGGAGTCAGACATTTTAATTTTAGTATAATGTCTCCCACACACGCACACACATATTGTAAAATAATTTAATTTTAGACATTTAAAAAATTTTTCATCATACTTTACTGCGAAAGCATGTCGGTTTGTTTTCCTCAAATTTGTGACTTTTATAACCTCGAAGCCAGATTAGCTAAATATTGTCCATTCTTTTTTTTTAATAAAAAATATATCGCCAATTTCCCTTATACAAACTTTCAATGTTTGCAATGTTTGCAATGTTATTCTGAAGAAAATATAAGCAATTATGCGTTATTTCTATCACGAAAAAAGACATTTTGCAATAAAAATTGCGTTCTGAAATCACTTTTCAATATTCCATTCCATTCGTCATTTCTTTTTTTTTCCATATCTTCCCTTCTTTTATAAATGTTATAAAAAGATATTGGATGAATCTTCCATAATCAGCTAGCTTACAATTGGCGAATTTACTATATAGTGTTGGAAGATTCGTTTATATTTGAAAGGAACCGTGGACGGTAAATCCGATTTCAGAAGATTACGCGAAATTTGTACTTTTAGTAATTAGCGATCAGTAAATTTATGGTTTTTTTTTATTATGGAGCAAACGGACAAAGAAGATTTACTAATAGATATCTTTCATGTGCAGTTATTTTACTATCACTAAAAAAGCATTAATTTGAATGTACAAAAAAAATTTTCAAATGCCAAAGGTAGCCAATGGAACAATATTTGTTCATTTAGCTTAGGTTTTTTAAAAAAAAGTACCTGAAATTCAATAAAAATTTCAATCATAAAATTTTGGTTGATGCACAGCCCGAGCAGCTGATCGTAGTGGCAAATTTTAGGTTTATTATTAAAAAAGCATTACTTTGAATGTAAAAAAAATAAAAAAATAAATTCAAATGCCAAAGGATGCAAATGGAACAATATTTGTTCATTTATCCTAGTTTTTTTTTAAAAGTACCTCAGATTCAAATAAAATTTCAATCATTATAAAGAAATTTTGGCTGATGCACAGCCCGAGCATCTGATCATAGGCACAAATTAATGTTTTTAGTTTTATTTAGGCAACAAACTGATGAATAATGACGTCTTGAAAATAAAAGCATGTTTATTTCTCCGTCTTATTACGCTCATTAGAGAAATGCGAAAAAAATCTTCGGTTTGACAAAAAAGATCACAACTAAAAATTTTGCATAACTAACTTTATTTATCATTTGCAAAGAGTTTTGATAGTGAAAGATCTAAAATTCAATCAACAGCAATTTGACGTTATTTAATGGAATGTAGTTTGGAACGTAATTAACTCTGTTTTGTAGCTAACTCTGGTACATTTTTAGCTATACCGTTACGAACCTTTCTAACGTTGCACATCAAACTTGGTTGTGGATCCGATTACGGATGATTGGGAAGATTTTATTGAATGAAAACTAGATGTTTAGTTTTTTATTTGAATTACTTATCGAGGTTATTTTCCTAGGTTAATAGTTGCATGATTAAAACTGGTATGGAAAAAGAAACGGCAGTTAAAATGACATTATTTAAATTTTATTCACACAATTCCGCTTTAAATATCCCCTTTTACATGATTCACATATTTTAAAATATAAAATTTAATACTGTTTTGATTGTATTTACTCTACTGGAAATCGAACATAAGAAACTGTAGAGAAAACCTGGCAAAAAAAGATGTATAATACCAAATATAATGTAACGTAGAGACAGATTGTATTTATGTTATCAGATCCGCACAAAGTACCAAGCTGAGAAGCCCGGAGTAAAAGAACTAACAAACGAATGTGAGTAACCCGAACATTCTTTAAGTTAAATGGTCAATCTCTGCAGTCATTGTAATTCTCTCTTTTTTAGTAGTGTGGTGATATGATCGTAGTGGTCGCATTTCCCTCCCAAACTCTACATGTGTACTAAAGAGTTGCTTCTGAATTGCCCGTATTTCGTCTAACGCATCAAATATTATAATAGCGCAATTGCGTCCGATGAGTATTCAGAAAATGCGGAAGGACCTTCCATGTGAAGGTCCATATTAATTTAAAATACATGGTCGGATTTTCCATTTCGTTTGATTGAAGGTTTACTTGAAAAATGGTCCAGCTCAGCGGTCTCAGCCTGCTAGTTTAATATATACATAAGTAATTGTTTTTTGTTATAAATTAAATATATGTTTGTGTGCACAGTGGTATTTAGCTGGTTATATCAATTTTTGCCTTACTTATATTTTGTAATAAAATAATTGGAATTATATATGAAAATTTGCTATAATTATCACAAGAGTAACGAATGGACGTTCCCTTATGTCTTTCATAAGTGACCAACATAATGGATAATAAATTGACATAGAAAAATCAATTATCTCTATTGACTTTTGTTGTTATTTTGCGTTTTCCGTATGTTTTAATTTTTTTTAAATCTATGTAAATCAGTTCAATTTTGATAAGCTGTACCTCGTATTGTTTCTCATATACATTAGAGTCGCACATTATAAGAAAAAAAGTTTTTCTAAAAACGAAGTTATTTTCTTTTGTGTCAGTAATTTAGAAAACGTACTGTGATGTATTACTTTCGATTTCCTTAAAATGAAAACCAGAGCGAAAGCGTATGACTCTAGGGAAAGAAATCACAGTAAAATACAATTATAAATTGTTAATTAATGTATAGACTGGAATTAGGATATTTTTATAGATGGAATTCAATAGAAAATTATTAAAAATTCTGATAGAAATCATTGTCTTCAAAAATGAATATAACAAAATATTAAAATTGTTGCAAGAAGCATTTTATGTGAAAAAAATTAAAAAAAAATATTTTTAAACAGTTTCTTAAAATAGCAAAATTATTTAGTTATCAGAACTTTTGTGTTGCTTATAATCAGTTTTGCCTGATTTAGACAGTTTTTGTCTTGATTCCCGGTAACTCTACATTGCACGGTTTTTCTTTTTAAAGTGGGAGGACTTTTATGCTCATATTTAGGGTTAAATTCCAGAAAATTAAAAAAAAAAATTAATCGCAAAACGTACTAGCATATTTCTGTAATTTCAAATGGTGAATATTTTTATTTTAATATAGGTGATTGCTTTGAAATGAATTTATTTATAAAATGTTCAACTTTAATTTATTCATGCATGTACAATTGTAAATTTGGATTTATCTATTGTACAAGGTACTTTAAGTAAGATCTGTTAACGAAAAACTGTTTAAGGGGGTCCGAGACACAAAAATCTTCAAATTTTGCAAAACATTTTATTTCATTAAAAATTTCTCTGTTTTTTCCTGCTTAAAAGGATATTTAAGTTATGTTTCTATCTGAATTAAAACACTCAAATATCCACTGGATAAGTCATTCAAAATGAAGACGATGTTTCGTTGACTATTTTACAGTCAGAAGCTCCGTTTAAATATTACACAACCTGGAAGTCGTGTAGATAGGCTCTCTAGCTTTACTGAAACTATAACCATCATAGGCATCTATAGGCCTCATCAAAACATTGCTTATAAGTAGGAACTAACAAATAAACACAACTTAAAAGTCATCAATTCAAATAAATAAAAAAATAGGCGAGTAATATTAAAATAGTTTAACATTGGTGAGAAATAATTATTTAGTTTGCTTTTTACGCAGTCGGGTTTTTTGATTTTTTTAATTTAATTCTTATGTAATTTAGACAAAAATTATGTATACTGTGAAAAAAAGGCAACTGTTTTTTAATCTACAAAATTATAACATGAACACGAACGAAAATGTAAAATATCACTTCCGAGTTTTCCCTAATTCCGAAAAGGATTCTACATCTTTGACACCACAGAAACGATTCTATTTTCAAAACGTAAATGAACATTTTGTAAAACAAAGTTCATTTCTGCTGGTTACATTCGTAAACTTTTCAGATTTTTTTTATTGTTTATTAATCAGTGCTCTCAAAATTCATTTTTAATTTGCATTCTTCAAAATGCATTCAAAGTAGCTGCAAAACCACGACTAAGGGTAGTCAATTTTTTTCGACTACCTGAGCACATCAGAGATTTGAAAAGAGACAGAAATAATTAAATTCATATAAACAGTAGAAATACCTGAACAAGAATTACTTCCATGTGTATATAATTTATAAGTATTTAAAATACATCAAAATATCTTAAAATGCATTAGAAAAAACTCAGAAAGTTTTCAGCCTTCACAAGGCCGCCGTCACTGGGATTTAAATATTATTATTTTCTTTGCAATTATTCGGGAATTGTCTAGAAGAAATTTATTTCAATTTAAAAGTTGTACGTCAGGTGAGATGCCACATAAAGTGATTCAAATTTTCAACAATACAAGCTTTCATTTATTATGCAGCAAATTTCTCCATACTAAATGAGCATATTATTTAAAGCTCGTTTTGTTGAAAAGTTGACTAATTTTATCTGGCATCTTACCTGACGTACAACTTTTAAATTGAAATAAATTTCTTCTAGACAATCCTCGAATAAGCGTAAAGAAAATAATAATATTTAAATCCCACTGACGATGGCCTTATGAAGATTGAGAACTTTCTGATGTTTTTGTTATTCTAATGCATTTTAAGATATTTTGATGTATTTTAAATACTTATAAATTATATATATGCACCTGATAGTAATTCTTGAACAGGTATTTGTACTGTTTATATGAATTTAATTAACACTTATGGTGAGCCTTTATGGACTTCTAACAACAAAATTTGGTAGGCAACGGCCCATTTTCGCAAGACACGAACGCACATTTTAGCTCTTAATGTTTCCATTAGTATGGCTTACTCTAACATAGACAATGCTGGGCTCATTGCTTACGGTTATAGAAGCCAGTTTATAGTAAATCGCGATGTCTTCAATCCCTGGATGACCGACATTATTGATTCCAAAGTTGAAGAACTAATTTCTAAACACTGCACATAATAACACTCTTAACACCGCATCCCCATGTGAGGTTGAGACTTATATTTGTAATCTAAAAAAGACCAAAGCTCCCGTCCTTGACAGTATCTCTACCAACATGTTAATGCATCTTCCATTAAATTTAAACTTTTTTGAATTATTCTTATCAACACCATGCTTAACCTCCGCATGTTTCCTGACTGCTGGAAGAAGGCATTGTAAAGGCGCTTTGTGTACCCATGGTTCGCAAACACACAAAAAACTCCAACAAAGAATTTAGAGGACTTACTTTTATTATAAAACTTGTAAGGTAGCCGATGCACTGTAAAAAAAACCACTGTAGATTTGCCAGAGCAAACTCGATCACAGTGAATGTGCTGTATCTTTTTTTGGTTTCCTGACTATATTAACATGGAAAATACAGTAGTTGCGTAAAATTAACAGCGCAATGTGCTGGCAATTTGGACGCATTTTTTTACAGCACAAACTGCTGGCGTCCAAATTGCCAGCACATTGTGCTGTTAATTTTACGCAACTACTGTATTTTCCATGTTAATATAGTCAGGAAACCAAAGAAAGATACAGCACATTCACTGTGATCGAGTTTGTTCTGGCAAATCTACAGTGGTTTTTTTTACAGTGTAATTTATAATTCTATCATTTGACATTTAAATATATTTCCTTATTATTTATATGTCTACCTGCTGTACAAAAAGACAATGTTGACTTATTTGATTCTTTTGTGTATTCTTAGGGTGTCTCTGTTTTATGCAAATAAGGAGATTTCTTTTGTTTAAGAAGTAATACATTTTAATTGACAGGAGCACACTGAGAAATGAATACCCAGATTTCACGATTTTTCTTTTTGTTTTTGACGAAACCCCTTCCTGGGAAGTACTCCGAGCGAATATTTCGTCAAATTGATGAAATTACTTTCGTCACTTGCTTGACGATATAAATTTCGTCAACAGAGTGCTGGTGGTGCCATCTATCGAACAGTTTGGAAGCTGCTGTATTTACTGGCAGGGGGAAGAAAAAATTCACTTCTCGTTTTCCTCAGGGAGATTCGAACCCGCGGCCTTTGGTGTGGGAGATCGTTGCTTTTCCGACTTCGCTATTCCGGACTTGTACAGATGTGCTTTTAGATTGATGTAACGAACTCTGCTGCGTATTTATATTTTTATGAGGTAGATTGTACAAAGAAAGATACAGCACATTCACTGTGATCGAGTTTGTGCGCGAGATGAATTGAACAGTACTTTGTACTGTAAAAATGTCGTTTTCTTACAGTGTGGATCATACAGTGATCAGGGAGAAGTTTGCATGCTGCCGCTGCCTGGAGGCAGGGCCCCACAGAGGGGGTTAATTGACGTGTACAGAGCTCAAAGTCATTAGCGATAATAGTTAAAACTTTTTTACACCAACACCCACGCATTGGCAAGTACCAGATAAGCACAATCCAGATATTGACGATGCAGCACATTTGAGTAGACAAAGTACTGGAAAAAGGAGAAGGTTCCCATGAATTAAGTTGTACGCCATGGCGGATTTATAGGGTTATATGATAATAAATTACTGAGGTTATAGCGGGGATGAGAAATAGCTATTCTCATAATTTTCCATGGACATTGGAAATTTGATGACAAAGGCCTGCATTAGTCAGCAGGGCATGTGGTTGATGTCTGAGAAAATAAAGAGAGAATAGATAGCAATGCAAGCAAAAAGTATGAGAGAGAAATTAAGGCACAGTTCTGTGTTACTCATAAAATATCCATTACTTATTACCGGCTGGGAATCAAAGGGAATTCATTTCAATTTTATTCTTTGACAGAAATGGTGCACGCAGTTTAATCGAACTTTTAAAGTATTAATTTAATTTACATAAGAGTGAGTGGGGGAGTGAATGAATACAGAGGCATGATACTAAGTGTAAAATGTAAAATTAAATCAACTATTTTATTTTAGGGGGGGGGGGGGATAATGAAAAATACAAAAATGAAGAAGTAAAGTTAAATGTTGATTTTTCAAGGGGGGGGGGCGGCGTTAAATGAATATATAACGGGAAAACCGTTATAGGCATTAATTGTATCAATTCCAAAATCTGGACAGGACATCCATAACCCTTCCAGCTTCAGGTCTGTCTCTCCTGTCTGTCGAAAATCTATGAATATATACTCACACGCCATCTGAAGAAGTTTGTAACCGCGACTTCGATAATTATGCCCGAACAGTTTGGATTCCAAAACTCTCGACACAACACCAGTTTTAGCGGACTACTGAACTTATTCGCGAGGGCTTCCTTAGAAGAAAAAAAACTGGAGTTGTATTCATAGACATTGCTAAGGCATTCGACAGAGTCTGGCATTAAGCTTTCATCTATAAAATAAACTTATTAAATGCTATGGATATAGGAAATCAATATTTCTGTGGTATACATTTTTCAAATTGAAGAATTTAAAAACAATGCTTTGCCCGCTTTTACCAGTATAATCACCACTATCTTAAAAACCATTGAAACCATTCTCTAATGAAAAAAAATAGAATTGAAAAAAATTTGACAAAGTCTTGACTGAATCAAATGTAGAAAAAAAAGGATTAACATTAGTAAATACATATAACAAGATTATCTAAACAGAGAAGAAAAGGACAGTTCACATTTAAGCATAAAAGCATATTAACAACATATATCTTTAAACATTCATCATGAAAAACTTCCAATAATTTAAATAACATTGTATTAGGAAATTGGAAAGTTGTGAAATACATTAGAAAACAATCTATTTCCGAATGCTTTAGTCAATGAATTATAAACGCTGATAAGGAATTATTTATAATCAAATATTTGATTAAAATACAGAAATGGGAATTTTTATTTGGTGCTAGAAAGAGGTGATTTTGATGATGTGGAATTTTCTCAAATAATTAAAATGTTGATAATGTTATCTACATTATTGTACTATTATAATATATATATTATTATACTATTGTAATTTATCTTACGATAAATGACACACTTAGAGAGCATCGGTCGTTATAAATTTGATAAATAAAACGCATCGGCTATAATAAAAAATTTAATTCAGACACATCAAATGATGTAACCTTTAAGAATAAATTTCAGCTGTTGCATCTTCTTTATGAAATATTTTCAACAAGTATTAAGCATTGGCCATTTAAATCAATATAATACTAATTTTATTCCATTCCATGTTGTAAAATGTTTATAGAGAGAGCCTAAAAATAAGGCATTGTTGTCATGTTAAAAATGCCATTACATTCGTTTTATATCGATCCATTGTACTGAGAAGATGTGTAATCTAAAGACTACATTAAAAAATCATACTTTCAAAAAAAGATTCTTTAGAAATAAAATGAAAAGTTCAAAAACCTCATTTTGATATCCATTATACCCAACTATTCCCTGAACAACATTCCATTGTTTCTGACCGAACGTAGAAAAAATATATTCCTCAAAATAGTTACATCATATTGTGGGTTCGGTATAAAATAAAAAAAAAAGTTCAAAAGTTTTTATGTTATTTATTACGTTTTAAGTGATTCGATTTCTAAACATGTCGAAATAACTATTTACATAAGTATCACATTTTACGAATTAATTAGCAAATTTTTAACTATGTACTACTTATATATATATATATATATATTTATTTACATAAATATTTTTCTTTCGAAGCTAATTTTGCAAGAAAATAATTGCTTATTGATCTTCGTATAAAAAGTTACAAATTTATATTTAAATCTATTGGGAAATATCAAAAGTAAATACTGTATTTTCAAAACAACCAATTCTAAATTATGTGTATATTACTTTTCGATTGTTACCAATGAAAGCCCCAAGGTAATATAATGCGTATAAATTTATTATAGCTTTGTTTTAAATTTTATTGGATTTTTTATGCTGCAGTTATTAAAAAGTATTAACTTGAAAAATAATTTTTAAATATTTTTTTTCTATTTATTTAATCGATTATTATTAAAAATATCGAGATCATATTTCCCATTTTTAAATATAAAAAATATATTTTTCGTTAATTATCTTCAGATAAAAATAAAATGTTTATATATTTTTAATGCAATACTTTGAATTAAATTCAACTATTTGTCTAATTTTTTTATGAGAGAAAACTCGATAGAGTTTTATAATCATATGCAGAGAATTTATACGTAAAAATTAGTAATATATATACAGTGTGTTCACGTATAACCTGACCGACCTTTATTTTCGCAACCGTTGGTCCTAGATGCATACTTCCAATTACAAAAATGGTTTAAATAAGGTAATTAATTATTTTTAAGCAATTTGGACCAAGAAAAACATTTATTAAAAAATTAAAAAATTTAAATTTTTATACGGTCTTTGAAAGAAATCGTACAAGTATTACGATTGAGTTAAATTTTATTAGTTAAGTTTCAGATTAGTTAAAATAATTGTATTTTAACATATGTTTTATTTTGTAAGGATTTGATGTTACGATTTCTTTGAACAAAAATTATATTATCTTCATAAGGTTTTATTGGACTTGCAACGATCGTCTTTCCAATTTAAAATTTGCACTCGAACTTTAACCCACTTTCAAATGTCCGATCGATGTTAAATTTTACATACTGACTTAAATCCGATGGCAATGTAATATTATTATTATTTTCGACGCTTACTATCTTATACATACTTATAATACAGGATAACACAAAAAAAATCGGATGGATTACTGTCAACATGTTTAAGAAAGAGTTTTAGATCAGATAACATAAACCTGCGATGGCTGTGTTTTTTAACTTTTATAATTACGTTTTATGTATTTTTTAACGCTGAATGAAAAAATTACCCTCACTTTTAACCGTGATGTCAGGATTTTTCGCAAATCCTAAATTTCAAGGTTATAAAATAGCGAAAAATCTCATACTATAAAATATATGTACGACTTTTTAATTCAGTTTAATTAATTTAATTCAATAATTTATTCAATTTGTTAGCTTTTACTGGATTTCTTACAGCTAAACAGCTCAGGGGTCAGATGAGGTTTGGAGAGTAGAGGGGAACAATTTTAACTTTGAGCTTTTTAACTTTGAAATTTGCGATTTGGGAAAAATCCTGACTTGATGGTTTATAATGAAGGTCATTTTCGGATTCTGCGCTAAAAAATACATAAGAATCAATTTTTAAAAGCTAAAAAACATGGTACAAGCCAAAATTTGAAAGACAGTGTTATCTACAGCATTTTAAAATATGTATCATCTGTAAAGATTTGAGGTTGTTCTTTTTCATCCTTTTACTTAACAAAAATTCTGTTATTTTTATCCTCTTATATGTTCAGTACAAATTGTATATTTTGCAGTAATATGCCAGAATGATTAAAGATTTCAAATTTATATTGCAATGCTAATTTTACTCTCAAACATTTTTTTTAATATATCTGACGAAATGACATTTCTACTAAATTTGTGAATGACCCCTAATTTGCAGAAAAATTATGCTCCAACTTTAAACAGCAATTACTCGGTCAATTTTAATCGTAGAATAACGGGACTTTTTTTGCCATTATTGTCAGTGTAACATGAAAATTTTACTAAATATAACTTATAGGACTGGGGGACCGTATAAAAAATTAGATTCTGTAATTCTTCACTGAATTGTTTTTTTGCTTCAAACTTTTTTTATCATAACTCTACACCTAATGTTTACCACTTTTGTAATTGGAAGTATGCATCTAGGACCAAAAGTTGAGAAAATAAAGGTCGGTCAGGTTATACGTGGACACACTGTATTTATATATATGTATATATAGTAAAAAAAATTCCATTCAAAAGGGAAAAAAAAATATTGTATAAAAATATTATAGACTATGATGAATTAGTTTTCGTAACTTTTTTTCGAAGTTCTGTTTTCTTTTAAATTAATAATATGTCACAGAAGGGAATTCATGAAGAAAGAAAATATATATATAAACTTTATATACGTATATATGTAAAATAGATTTTTGGAAATACGCTGTCATTTCACTTTCCATATTATTTATATCGGGTTTTGTATGTTATTGCGTATTATAAAATTATTTATAAAACTTCATTATTTACTTTTTAATGTAAATTTTACAAAATAAAGCTTATTAAAGAAACAAAATTACAGTAGTCACTACTTTTTCCAGTCGTTTATAGTGTAGCGAGCTACACTTTCAACATTGTAGTAAGTAACATGGTACAAAAAGTGAGTAATTTTTAGCTACCATTGATGATCCTTCAAGGACAGTTCATGTGTGTTATTTGCTATAGTACAAACCACGTGACTTCACGAATAATGGAAGTTTTTATTCGCTACTTTTTAAAACAAGTAGTTATAGTTAACTGCATTTTCGAAAAAGTGTGTATAGTTGCAGTTCGCTACAATAAAAAAGAATTTTTTTTCATTGTATTAATTAATTCCCTTCCCCCTCAAATATACTGAAATTGTACTGACAAATGTGTTACCAGAATAGTTATCTTCAGCCTACGGAGGTTGTGTTATTAGCTGTATTTTGAATATTGTAGAAAAGTCCCAATGAAAGCATTATTTTTGGAAGTCTGGATTTAAGAATAAAGTTCGTTACTCAGTGTCTTTTTTGGCACAATGTCAAATGAAGAGGCTGATAAACCCTGAAAAGTAATGAAAAAAAAACATTCACTAGCACCATGACATTTTAGCTTTAGCAAAGCAATTTGATCGTGGCTTTATAATGAAAATAACTGTCTTAATATGTTAAGAAAAAAACGAAAGAAAATGACTTCTGATTGTTTCAAACTTGTATTCTATGGTAATTATGTAATTATCAAATATATTTATATTTAACGCAAATTCAAAGATATTGTTGTAAATATATGTAAATTTTAAAAATTCATTAGTTTTCTTCGAATAATCGATTTTCTTTGTCTAAATACAAAACATATGAAAATGTAAAATAATTTTTCGGATATAAAGTCCTCAGTTATTCCATATAAAAACGATCTATCTTTCTATATTGAAAGAAATTTTCGAAGAAACTCTGATATGTTTGAACAAAAAGAAAGCAAAGAACAAAATATGGCATTTACCAAATGTACTTGTGCTCATTCACCGATAAAAACCGGAAACGTGCATTAATTTTGTCGGCATATTTACATTTCACTTAATTTCAAACCTGTTTAAATGTATTTGTCTATCACTAATGAATCTAGTCATAGAATGCTGTATACGCGAAGATAGCATACGGAAATCTATTCAGATTTCCAGCCTGATTGGTCTGCTTTGACTATCATAATGGAGAGCTTAACTGCACATTAGTGCATTTCTATTTATGTGACCGACTAGTCTTAGGTTACATAACTATCAATTCTTGTGATTATGCTATGCTCATTCTTAACTACTCTTTGTCATTGTGAGTATCCTTGGATCGAATTATAACGTACTTACAAAGGAAATATATGATAAATCGGAGTAATCGTTCACATGTAAAAGAAATTATCAGTTTTCTCTTATAAAAATGATCGATATTTTCATATTTAATGACGTTTTAAAAAAACATTCAGATTTTTGAAGTAAAAAGAGAAAATAATAACGAGTTTTCATTATTACCAGACTGAAAAGAAGGGTTATGTGTTTCACGCGTATCTGTGTATGTGGATTATTTTATACCCTCGAAACATCCCAAAGGCTGGATGGATTTTAATGAAAGAGGTCTCTATCAATTCGTCTTAACGACCCGATGGTTATAAGCTAGTTTTTGTTTTTATAAATTCAAAATGGCGGCCGTAAAATACAAAATGGCGGTAGAGACGAAAAAAAAATTACGCACCCTATTGAGTGGCATATCATTGGATAGGTCTTTCAAAATGAAGACGATTTTTCATTGACTATTTTACAGTCAGAAGCTCCGTTAAAATATTATACATCCTGGACGTTGTGTAGGTAGGATTTCTAGCTTTACTGCAACTCTAACCATCATAGACATCTATAGACCTCATCAAAACAGTGTTTATAGATAGGAACTAACAATTAAACACAACTTAAAAGTCATGAATACAAGTAAATAAATAAAAAAATAGGTAAGTAATATTAACAAGTAATATAAAAAAATATTTTATGTTAATTCCTACTTAGGTCAATAAGATAATTTTTTTAATCTCCCATTCTTTTTTCCTTTTTAGTGGCGCTTAAAATGCTTTGATTAAGAAGAGGGCTCTCTTGGTCTTAAAATACCTTGATCAAGAAGAGGGCTCTCTCGATTATTGAAAATTAATTAATTTAATTTAATCAATGAATTAATATTAAAAAAAACTGGATTAACATCAAGTGACATCCACTACAAGTATAATAAAAATTATTTGAGCTTGATTGGATGAATAATAAGTATTTTATTAACGATTTAAAATTTGAACAAGGTATATATAGCGAGAGTGTGAGTCAATAGTAGGATTTGAAAAAAAATAGGTTCACATTGATGAGAAATAATTAATTAGTTCAGTCGGGTTTTTTAATTTTTTAATTTAATTGCTTATTTTAAACTTATAAAATATGGAAATTATTACAACTATTTTTTAATCTTTCACGGATATAATTATTAAATTTTGTTAGTTTTGTGGACATATTTGCCTTTCCCTTAATGTCAAAGATATTAAAATATCGTTACTTTATACGCGCCTAATTTCAGAATAACAGAACGATGTGTATGCGAAGACATCAGAATGTATTTCCAGGATTATTTGTCGGTTCTGAATCTCGGAATATAGGAATTAACTGCCCTATAAAAGCATTATAACATTATATTGATGTGACCGATCAGTTTTAGGCTCGCATAGTTAGAAATTCAGGTGATTATGCTATTAGTCCAGTCAAATTGTCAAAAACCGATGCAGAAATTCTGCTAGAAGATTTTATGTTTTTAAAGTGTTTATGCACGGAGAAAACTGTTTTGTTGAAACAACAAAATTTTGGTTAATATAGCTCCAACCAAATATTTTGGTTGTAATGATCAAATTTTGGTTAGATTAGCCAAATGATTTTGTTAATTCAACAAATCATTTGGTTAGCCCAACCAAAATTTGGACATTTTAACCAAAATATTTTGTTGGAGCTATATTAACCAAAATTTATTTGTTTCAACGAAGCAGTTTTTTCCGTGTGGGGATGCTAATAACAGGAATAAATTGTTTTCCAACAAAATATCTCGAGGCTAAACTTTTTGGAGCCAAAAAACCGTGAAATTTTCGGACTTTTTTCAGTTTTTTGCCTATAACTTGAAAATTATAAAATTTTTGTGCACCATACTTAACCACAAAAAGAAAGAGCATTAAATTCTCTACAGATTTGGTAATAAAAACGTTTTTCTAAACTCATTACTAAGCGCGCTACGGCTTTCTGAAAAATACACTTTTTTTCTAACTTTGTGGAAAATCTCAAAAACCAACATTTGACATCATTTTTTATTCATTTTATCCTCTTTAATGGAACTTGTTTATATTACAGGTTTTTGCATGATAGCAATAACGGTTAATTACAACGATAACATTGTAAAAAAAAATTTACTACATTGTAATTTTTTTTTTTTTTTTCATTTAGAACTTAAGTGGAGAACATTAATAGTAGGTATTTACATGAATGTAAGTAAGAGTTACGGTAATATTTTTATTGTATTTATTTAGTAACTTCTGTATATAGTGCTTGCAGGTTCATGGGTTTGGTTCGTCAACCTCAGTTTGAGGATAAAACGAGCAGTTTGCTTTTTTTCAACAGCTTTGATCTTCTTTGAGCTTGTTAAGACATCATCAACCTGGTTGTCAAAGTCATCGTTGTTGCTAGTTTGGTCGATGGTTTCCGAGACATCAGCTTCTTCATCCTCTTCTTCTGGGTAAATAATGTCGTCCACATTTTCGTAGTTGACTCTGTTACAGTTTTTGCAAATTGCTGAATATTTGAGTCCTGATTTTTGGCAAGAACATGCCTTGCTGCATCCTTTTATACAGGTACATGAGACAACATGCATCAAGGATTCAGGTGCTGGGTTTTGGCACATTTAAACTGGCTGAAAGAGACCGTCAGACCTGCGAACTCAACCCCATTTTTCAGGGAATGTTCTTTTTTAGCCAAGCTTGTATCTGATAATAACATCGGTGGAAATGATGCTGCTCAGAATCTTGCGTTGGTGGTAGCCATGCAAGCTGAAGTTTGCTTTTAGTGGCAGATTTAGCAAATTACGGGAACATCAAGGTGTTCAATGCCTGTTTGGTGTCTATGCATCCGCTGTATAGTGCAGTATTGAATTTTACTCCAGCCTTGATGATTTCTTGACGGGTTGACCCTGGTTTATTGAACACACAGGCTATTTCCTTAAACTGATCATGCTTTTTCAAAATGTAACAAGACTTTGAATTTCTTTGCCCCAAAACAGCATATGTTGTATCGCATCCTCTGATTGCATGAGTGAAAAGAATATTGTTGTAATTGTATTTGTATGACATGGTTGAAAACGTCTTTTGGTTTCGATGGTACCTCTGCCTGAATTTTGGAAAAGCATATTTTTGTGTTGATATCTCAAGCTCGTCATGATCACGAGAAAAACAATTTCTTCTCCGACAATACTACACTTTCAAAGGCTCCGGCTCTTGAACTGGCTCAGGTAACAATCATGACATCAGCGTCTTCTTCTGCCAGGTCAGCTTGAGTTCTGTTATTTTGAAACTCTGTATTAAGAACTGAAGTGAAGCGATTCCTGTTTCTTGCTTTGGCAGGAAATTTGTCGTGACGGAAGATTTTGATTGACAATAGTTTTTGTTTTATTGTGCTATCATCCTTTTTCGTGCTATGCTAAACTATGTTGAATATGTCAGTAATGTTTTCAGTAACGAATTTTTTTTAATGTGGTTACTATTAATTAATCGATTTAATCATTATTATCCAACTATATCTGTATTACATTATTCTGTTAACATTTTTTAACTAATTTTGCAGTCATATCCCATTATTAATGAAAAATTAATTGAATTGTAAAAATAAAGATAAATCAGACCATCCTACAATTCAATGATGATCATGAAAATTTTAGCAATGGACACACTACAAAAATAAATATTTTTATTTAACCTTGTGATCGTCGCGCCCGAAACATTTACAGAGAAATTGTACTGGTCTCGACGATTAGGGGTTAAGCATAAAGGGTGACAATACATTAAAAAAATATCTATACTTAAGATACAGTTATACTAAATTAAGAATTTTATAATGTGCATATTTACAATCTATAATAAGGTCAAGTTCTCATGATCTAATGCTACAACAAATGCGCCGTTAATATTACACAAATTTCCCAAGATATTTGTATTACCGATCTGAAACAAGCCGTTTTTACATTTGATGCGCATGTGTATAACTTATTTTTGGCAAAACGTGAAATTTTAAAGCAAACTAGAAAAGATTTCTTTTTAAACTATCAAAAGTAAGATGTGGTAGAAAAACGGAAGAAATCGTCATACGGACACATTTAAACGTACACTTAATACCTAAAAAGCGCTATAGACAAAAATCGTACAACTTACGAGAAAACGTACAATTTGGGAACCCTACCTTCTACCCCCCCCCCCCCTTCTTGAAAATTTCCCTCCTTAATTATCTTGTCACTCCTTACTCGTCAATAGGTGCATTTCATTTCCACAGTTAGTGATGAAAAGGAATTTTTTGGGGATGAGAGGCGAAAAATAAGTCACTTTCTGTGAAGTTGAAAAAAAAAAGGTTGCTTTCAAAAAGCCGTAGCGCACTTAATATCGGGTATAGAAAAACATTTTTATTAAGGAATTTGTAGAAAATTTAACGATCTTTCTTTTTGTAACTAAGTATAGTACACAAACATTTTATAATTTTCGAGTTATAGGCCAAAAACTGAAAAACATCCAATAATTTCGTGGTTTTTTGGCTCTGCAAAGTTTAACCTCGAGATATTTTGTTGGAAAGCAATTAATTCCTATTATTAGCATCCCCATAAACACTTTAAAAGCATAAAATCTTCTAGCAGAATTTTTGCATCTATCGGCCCTATTTTCTGACAATTTGACTGGACTATATTCTTCTGAACTACTGCTTGTCATGTCAGACTATTTGTTTCTATATATATTATCCATTTACAAAAGAAATGTATCGTGTACAGGGATTGTCTTTCGCATTTAAAATAATTTCTTACTCATTTGTTATAAAAACTGTCTATATTTACATAGTGAAAAAGTTTTTAAAGAAATTCTGATTGTTTAAACAAAAGAAATATAATAATGTATTTTTATTGTTCCAAGCAAGCAAAAAACAATATATATATATATATTATAAGGAAATTATCAAACACATTTTGTAATCATTCTGCTATAGGCATTTTAAAAATATATTTGTTTTCTGGAATATATTTGACCATCTCTTACGTGGGTCGGGGACACAAAAATCTTAAAATTTTCTTAAAAGTTTTTATTACATTAAAAATTTCTCTGTTTTTTCTTCTTAAAATGAAGTTTAAATCTTGTTTCTATCTTAGTTGGAACAGGAAATATTCATTTTTAAGTTTTGATTTGTTTTCAAAATCTAGCTTTCAGGCAATGTTTCGCATGAAAATGACTTTTTGCAAAAATGTGTTTTTCTTAATGATGTTTTTTTCACCATATCTCGTACTTAAATTCTTATAAGTCAAGAACCATTAAAGATAAATGGTTCAAATTTTAAAACATGTATTTTTCAATTGTTTTACTTTAGTTTTGATTCAGCAAATCTGAAAAAAAAATATTTTATTTTGAAAATATGATTTTTTTTTTTTTTTTTTTTAGTTACATCAATTTTTTTCAAATTTTTATATAAATATTTTTTATTTTCATTTAAATTAATACTTTTTTAAATGGTGAATCTAAGTTAAAACTTTGAAAAAAAAATATTTGCTAAAATATGAGCTTTTTAAGAAAAAGTTGCACCACTTTTTAAAAATTTTTCGTTAAATATTTTTAATTTTTTTATAAATTAATATTTTTAAAAATGCTGAATGAAAATTAAAACTTATATATTTCTGTTTATTTAAATGCGAAAAAAATTGAAATTCTACAAATAATATTTCGAGTTATAACGATTTTAAACTACCCCACTTTTTAAATAAAATCTTAAATTTAAAATTAAAAAAAAAAAAAAACATGAGAAGTTTTATCATGTGATTTTATTTACAAATGATATGGTTAACTAACACATAAAATTTCGAAATTTTAACTCAATAAATAAAAAATATTTGTAAATGTGTTCCGGACCACTTTAATGTCAAAATATTTAATTTATCCATAGTGATTGTAATCGCAGAAAGCGATTATTTGCGAAGGCAGCACAATAATTTCCAGGTGTATTTGTCGGCTCTCAACATTCGAATACTTTAATTAACTGCCTGTTTATATTTTAACATTCTATTTATGTGACCGATCAGTCTTAGGCTCATATAACTAGCAGTTCATGAGATTATTCTATGCTAATTAATTCTTAATTGATCTTCGCTAGTATCCTTCTATCGACATATAAAACAATTTTCAACGAAAATGTGTCGTATATGAGAATAAAATTTCGCCAAAAAACATTCTGAGCTTTTCCTCATAAAAACCGTCTATATTTTTACAACCAAAAATGTTTTAAAACAAACATAAGGAGCTTATTTTGCTTTAAAAAAAAATTAATAGATCTATAGAGCTTATGTAAAGTTGGTGAGGTCTAAAAGGTCTAAAATAGGCTAAAAAATACAAGATATAAGAAAAGGAAAATGGAATCCATAGAAATCTTAAAGAGGTGAATTGGGAGGGCTTGTAAAGATAATGCGTCATATAATATTCCGAAAATTTGGTTCTATTTGTTGAAGATACACTAGAGGGCCATTAATGACCGGCAACTTTCAATTTTAGACATTTTGTCGAATATTGAGAAATATACTTGTCAGATTCTTCTGGAATTTCAGGATTAAAAAGAACACATATGACCTCATATTTATCAATGTCGATTTGAGAAGAGGGACAATTAGGGGGCCAACAAAGAATCAAAGAAAAAAAAATACTTGGGATCACCCTGTAAAATAAAATGCACGAAATGATCTAGCGCTACAGAATACAAATAAACAGACATTGTGCAATATGTGTATTCATTTGTGTATGAATAGCACGTATATTAATATAAATATATTAAATATTTTAGGAAATATGAGCAGTTGTATAAAATAATTTTTATCTACGTATGCGCGAACGATAATAAGGATCGTTTTACATAATTTAACAGACAACTCTACGGTGAAACTTATTAAAAAAATGCAGTCAAATATCGTAAAAATTCAGAAAGGTATCGGCGTTAAAGTGAGCTAATTTTTAGTTGCTCGCAGAAACTAACTGAATGATAAGGGATTGTCCACCAGTTGTCAATTTTAATTTTAAATTCTTTTTAATTTTCATTTTTTATTGATGCTTTAGTTCTTCTTGGATAACAACGAGCCTATTCCATGATAAAAATAAATGTCAAAATCGAAGCATTTTTTCCAAATCTACTCGTTGATTGTCACTAAATACTAACTTTTTTCAGAAAGTCAGTTTAAAAAAAAATGATAATTTGTGTAAAATCTTTTATCATTCAGTGGCTTTTAGAGAACAACTAAAAATTTGCTCACTCTAACGCCGATATCTTTCTAAATTTTTACGATATTTGAGTAGAATTTTTTAATAAGTTGCTCCATAGAATTGAATATTAAATTATGTAAAATGGTCCTTGTTATTGTTCGAGCATGCGCATATAAAAATTATTTCATACAACTGCTCATATTTCCTAAAATATTTAATATATTTATATTCCAATTGCACTATATCGTTTCTACTATATTTTGTCAATTTTTTTGAAGCCGGCGTTAAATTTGGTTGAAAACCCTGCATGTTATAAGCAAAAAAACATGCAAGATTTTTTTAATTTTTTTAAATAAATTGCCATATTTCTATTAATGTACGTTCTATTGTTACACAAATGAATACACTTATTACAAAATATCTGTTTATTTATAATCGGCAGCGATAGATCATTTCATGCATTTGATTTTACAGGGTGATCCCAAATGTTATTTTTTTTCTTTGATTTTTTGTTGACCCCGTAATTGTCCCTTTTATCAAATCGACATTTCTAAATATGAAGTCATACCTGTTCTTTTTAATCCTGAAATTCCAGAAGAATCTGTCAAGTATATTTCTAAATATTCGACAAAATGACTAAAATTGAAAGTTGATGGTGATTAATGGCCATATAGTGTACAAGTCATGTTTTTCCAATTGATGAAGAAATGAAAGCGATTTTTTTTCATTTCAAGATTTTTTTAGTTTTAAGACAGTTATTTACTCATTTTGTTTTTCATAATTATTCAATCCCATTTGGAACTTAGTAAAAATTAAGACTAATAAATGGCGTTAGCTCTTGGTTAAATCGTTCAATAATGTCGATACTGATTGGTGAAGCTTTGTGTCTTGAATTCTCAACCATAAGGATTTCCGAATTTGCGGTCGGAATCTTGCAAATCAAATGAAGCTTGCAAGGCAGAGGGATAAAATAGTTTGTGTTTTCTATGTTAGTAGACATTCTCATTTACTATTACCAAAATTTATACTTATGTAGTTAAGGTATGCTTATCTAATGCCAGGCATGACATCTGTATGTATATTATAACAACGTCCAATATCACTAAATTATTGTTCAGATAATGAAACACACTATTGTTTTCCCTTATTGAATATATGGAGATAAAAATAAATACATTTTGGCAGCAAAAAAAAAAAAAAAAAAAAAAAAAAAAAGAATATTAATTCCTTTTACAAAATATGCAACTTATAATTTTGATTCAATACGCTTACACTTTACATATAATAATGCAGTAAATATTGTTGTGCTGCAAAATAATATTACCCAAATGACATCTAATACGCTTTAGAAGCAATTTTAATAAGCAGGAAGAATGGAAATAGATTTTAAAGAGAAAATATTAACTGCACTTAACGGCCTTCCATTTCTCTTTAAATGTAATTATTATCAATACAAATAAATTGCTTTTAAAGTAAATGCTTTCAAAGTCAATGAATAACTACTCACAGTTTGGCTATTTTATGTGTCAGGTAAAAAACTTAAAGTAATTGAAATAGTGTTCGAATAACATATTTCGGAGATTTTGTAGTTTCTATTAATTACATTTATACAGTAGAACTACGCAAAATTAAAAAGATTCAATTATGACTGGTGGATTTTAAATGAAAAATACTTTAGAATTATTAGAAAATTAATTTACGTTAACATTTTAAAACAAACGTTTATAAGGTACTTAATTTGTTTAGACAGTTATTTTCTACGCATAATGAATAAAAAAAACTTATATTATGAAATGTTTACCATTAAGATGTATGAGTTTGCACAGGGATTTTTATTGCGTATTTAAGAAAAATTCAGAAGAGGTTACGTCGAATTTGTTGAGTTTGTAAAAATACTGATATATATATAACAAGAAATATTGCTAACTTTTAATAGCAGAGATGACTATGAAAAATATATATGTGGGGCATTCTGACAATGTTTTGACTTTTTTTTTTGGGGGGGGGGGGGGAATCTGGCGAAATTAAACTTGCTAAAATAACATTTTAATCTGATAGACGAATGCCTTAATGATTCAAAATAAAGAAAAAAATAGTCAGCAATGATTTTTTTTTTTTTTTTTTTTTTTTTTTTTTTTTTTTTTAACTGAGGTTTATGCTAAAATTATGTTATGAAAAATTAAACTTTGAGAGTTTAATTTTCCTTACGATTTTACCACTAAAACTTTTTTATTTTCTTCGAAATTTTTACTTATAATGAATTTGCATAGTACCCACAGAACATTTAAATAAGAAATAATAACAATGTCGTATATTTAGCGAGAAATTTTGGTGTAACATTGTCTTAAAGGGGTATTAAAGAACGGACGGTAAGGTAAAAAAAAAAGGGTGACGGTATAGGAAAAAAGAGACGAAATGGGAAAAAAAGGGATGGTAAAGATGGAAAGGTAAAGAAAATTATCACCTATTTTAGGCAAAGTGATACCACAATGTTCATTGATTTTTAGAAACAGTTGTTAACATTGGATTAAATTAATATTATCTTTAATTTACCTCGAAAAGTGCAGGAATAAACCTTGGGGACAAATAAAGCCACGACTTGAAATTGATATTCAAATGATGATTTAAATTCTGCACTAAACTTCCTGTTAAAGAATTTTAGACATTCTTTCTCTAGCGCACTTCTGCATGAGAAAAAACTTGCTGCATCTGGAGTGATTTTCTGTATAAGGTTAGCAAAAAGGACGGTAAGGATGAAAAACCCAGGGACAAAGTTCAAAAAATAATGTCAACCGTAAAAATGTGTGCAGGTTAATTTTTTGCGACATATTCATATAAAACAATTGTCCCAGTTTCGGAAAAAAATTACATCGAATTACTTTTATTGAAGAAATTTTATTCAGACAGCTCCAAGCTTAAAAATTAGCATTAGGGACACGGGACAGTATAGGAGTGTTTCTGGTATTTGGACCCCAACATTGTTCAAAATTTATTTATCTCGTTAATATTGTTATGCAATCATGTAATGGGATGTTCCCCAGTATATGAAATAAAAAAAAACACAAAAAAGTGAATTAAAATAAAAATTATTATTCAGGGTCATGAAAGTCAAAAGATTGTGAGAATGCCCCATATATGTAGGTACATTTTTGTTTAAATTTCAAAGCAATACGTTTATTTCTATATTTATGAATTACACAGTTTTAATTAAATATGAATGCGGATTTTTTTTCAAATTATTATTAACTTTTAAAGTAAGTATAATTCTGAGTATAAAAAACTGAATGCTTTACGAAAAATTAATTACTTGAGAAATACAAAATTGAAACTCAACAATAAAAAATTAACCTCATAAATTATTTACACCGCTAATTGAAGAAATACAGGGTGATCTTTTTTAAAGTGACAGTGTTTAGAGCGCCCTGTAGCGCGATCTAATTGCTGAAATGGCACCAAACTTGGTATTTAGACTAATCAAGACATGGGAAAAAGATTCCGTGAAAAGAAAATTTCGTTCCAAAAATCACCTCTAGGGCATTTTGTGGCACTTTGCAATGTATAAAATGTGAGAAAAGAAAAATACTAACTCATACAATCGTACAGTTAAATTATTAATGTTTATTTACTACATTAACTTCCCCGGTGAGGAATTAGACCACCTTCAATGTGAGCACCATTCTCAGACATAACACCGTGCATTCTGTGCACAACGTTCTCCACAGCCGTATGTAACATAACACGAGGAATATTCCGCATTGTCTTTGTTATGTTGTCCTTTAGAATAGACAAATTTGATACTCCACCAACATAAACATGAGATTTCAAATAACCCCAGAGCCAAAAATCGCATGGCGTAAGGTCAGGGGAACGAGGCGGCCATGCAACTGGAAAACTCAGACTTATGACTCTATCATCAGTGAAGTTTTGGCGCAACAGCTGCTTTACCTTACTACTAATGTGTGGCGGAGCACCATCCTGCATAAATATTGTCTGTTGGAAACGGTTTCTTTGCTGAAGTTGTGGAATAACAAACGTTGGCTGCATTTCGTGGTACATTTCTGCATTTATGGTGCACGTTTCGGGTCCTGTCGGAGTGATGGTCTCAAAAAAGAATGGCCCAATTACGAATTCGGCTGTGAAACCACACAGAACAGTGACTTTTGGGAAATTTCATGGGATTTCATGCACGGTGTGGCTCTGCTCAGAAGCCGAAATTCGGCTATTTTATGTGTGCTATTTTACCCGTCGAGATAAAAATGGCACTCATCTCCCCCACTGAATGTGCCATGGGAAAGCATCATCAATTTCTACCCTTGCAAGAAACGATAGAGGGAATGTCACTCGCTTATCATAATCACTTGGTATCAGTTCGTGCAAGCGGCTGATTTTGAAGGGATAAAATCCAATAACGCACCGCAAATCTCTCCTTACCGTGGAATAATTCATGTCCAATTGTCTAGCTACACCCTGGGCGCTGCTAGTACCAGCAATGGTTCCCTGCGATCCATCGACAATTTCAGTTGCCACATCAGTTATTACATCTTATGATACTTGTTTACGTCTCTTCCAGCGCGAATGGTCAGTGACCCCGTTTCTTCGAACTTCTTAATCATTTTCTTAAGACCAGTCAGCGATAAAGGCCCCTTTCGTATTTTTTTCTTGTTCGAAATTCCCGAAGAGCTGCGGATGCATTACATTGATTCATATCATTCAGCTTCACCAGTAACGCACGTTCCGGTAACGTGAGAGGCATGTCGACTGGAGCTCGTTTACTTCAGCTGAGATTATTTGTCGGAGATGTTACTACTTGCTTTTATAGCCCCTATTACTGGTGCCGTTATCGTACAGCGTTTGCATTTTTCTTTGATACCCGTGTTTTATGCTAATTCTCGTAATTGTAAGCTACATCAGCGCCACAAAATGCCCTAGCGGCGATTTATGGAACTTTTTTTTTTTTTTTTTTTTTTTTTTACGGAATCCTTTTTACCATGTCTTGATTAATCTAAATACCAAGTTTGGTGGCATTTCGGTTATTAGATCGCTGTACAGGGCGCGCCAAACACTGTCACTTAAAAAAAAAAAGATCACCCTGTATTCTTTTTAAATTTGGTTGATTCCCCCCGCCCCCCCCCCCACACACACACAAAAAAAAAGAGTACATTTTTAATAATATTTGTTTATATATAATAATTTTTCAAGCAAAGTTATTTTATGCTGTCTTTCTAAATAGACTAAAATTAAGAATTCATTAGCCAATATCATAAACAAAATGAAGTTTATAGCCATATAATTTTTTATCTTCTTAGACCGTTGCTTTTAATTTTCTGAATGCATGCATATTTAATAGAGAAATAAATTAATTTGGCAAATATGGTATTTCAAGTCATTTCATTACAAAGCGGATTAAATAGAAATGTTTTTTAAAAGATTCTTGCACCTAATTAATTGATTTTGACAGAATTTGTTTAATAGCAATAATTGTTACATCCCTTTGATTGCCTCTATATCTTTCTTAAAAAAAGAAAAAGTCTTTCGATAATGCAAATGTATAAAATAAATTTTGATTAACCTTCTAAAATAGGCAATGTAATTCTGTTAAAGATTATGTTCAGGGGTCTGTCCACACTTTTCTCACAGGGTCCTGTTTTTGTGAAATTGTGAAGTTTTTCTTATTTTTGTGGAAATTCTAGTCATAATTTTGTGAATTTTAAATTATCGATGTCTTCATGTTCTATCCTTCATATAAAAAAAGCTAAGTAATATGCTCTTTGGTGAGTTCAACTGTTTACTTACAGACCAGATTTTATTTTTAAATGACTAAATTTGTGAAAAATTCAATTTGAAGGTGAAAATATTCTGTGAAAGGTCTATTTAAGAGACAAATAATTTTGTGAAGGGTCCTGTTTTGGGATAAAATGTTTTGTGAAGGGTCCTGTTTGGGGATAAAAAAATTTGTGAAGGGTCCTGTTTTAAGATAAATTATTTTGTGAAGGGTCCTTTAAAGGACCTAAAATTTTCCTAAACATATCCCTGATGTTGCATCTAAATTTTGCATAAATAAAATATTGAATAAAGAGAATATATTGAAGGAAGCGATTTGAAATAGCTTTTAAAATAAGAAAACAGTTTACAAAAAAGAAAGTTAAAAAATAAACAAGATATATGGTATTCTGGTGGCTCACAAAGTTGCTGTTATAATTTAGGGATTTTAATATAAACATAAATGAACAGATACATGTAAGGGATGTAGTACGATATTAGGAGTATATGTTGAAGCATTGTTTTTCTTTTTGCATCAATGAATAAACCACTAGAAACTTGAAATCTGGCATAGTAGTTACTTTTAAGATATAACGGCTCGCTAAAAAAAAGTAGGAAATAATGGAAGAAGACTTGATGGCAGACTTAATATAGTTAATTTCACTAGTGGAAGGGTCTTTGCGGATATTCACATACGGATCAAATCTTCTTCCATTATCCTGCTAACTTTAAGAAGTCTCTTATTCCGGCTATTGCGCATTGTGCCAGGTTTTATGCTTTACCTAAGGTCCATAAACCTGACATTCCTTTTAGACCTAATGTCTCTAGTATCGGTACAGCTTCTTATAAACTTGACAAATACTTAGTTTCTGTTTTTTCCCTACTTTTGAGCAGAAACAGTTTCACTGTCAAGAATTCTTTAGATTTTGTTAAAAACTTCATAATTTTAAGCCGCATGATCACATGATGGTTTCTTTTGATGTTAAATCATTATTTACAAACGTTCCGGTTGAGGGGGCTTTAGATTTCCTCAAGAAAAGGCTTTGTGAATTCCATTTCTCTTATTTTGAAATCGAGGAACTTATCCTTCTAACTCGCACTTGCTTGTCGCAAAATACTTTTGTTTTCAATGGCAATGTCTTCCGTATGATTGACGGATCGGCTATGGGAAATCCTCTTAGTCCAATTTTATACGATATTTATATGCACTATTTTGAGGTCAAACTTTTTGAAATTTTAAAATTTCCGTTCTGTTCGTTATGTTGAGGATGTTTATGTCCTGGTTGAAATGAATTCGGATATTAATCATATTCTCTCTATTATGAATTCCATTGATCCCTGCATTCAATTTACCTCTGAAATTGTGTCCAATAACTGTCTTTCCTTCCTGGATGTCCTTGTTATTCGTTGCGAAAATGGCTTTCAGACTACCGTCTTTCGTAAACCTTTTGCTGTCAGTCTCCCACCTCACAGGTATTCTTCTCATCCCCCTAATCAGAAATTCGCTGATTTTAATACTTTTGTTTTCCGGGCTACCAATATTTGTTCCACTCCTCAGTTACTTAGTGCTGAACTTAATTACCTCAAAGCTGTTGCTGTTGATCGTGGTTATTCCTCTAATATTCTATTATTAAGATTCTATTTATAAGAAATTGACGAAATCCGTCCATTCTGAAAAGCATCCCGATTCCAACTTTAATACTTCAGTTGTGTTACCATTTTTTCTTAAAATCAGTCAGCAAGTTGCTAAAATCTTAAGAAGGTTCCATTTTAATGTTATTCTTTCTCCTGTTAATAAAATCAGTTTTTCAAATCTCAAACACCGCGTTGATCGCCTAGATAACTGGAGTATTTACCAAATCTCTTGCCAGTGTGTCCTTTCTTATATTGGCCAGACTAAACGTAATCTTAGATTTCATTTAAAAGGGCATGAAGGTTATGTTAAAAATTAGGAGCTCAAACGTTCTTCTATTTCTCAACATTCTTGGTCTTCTCAACATAGGTTCGATTTTTCCTCGCCATCATTATCCAAAAATTAACCTTGATCCTTCTAACCTTGATCTTGATTTATGGGAAGCTTACCACATCATTAAAAATTCTCGCTCTTTAGTCAATGACTTATCTAGTACTCCTGATTTTCCAAGTATTTGAAAAACATTAATTAAATTTCCCCTTTTTGGTTTCTTTTTCTCTCCTTCTCCGGTAGATGTCGCTACTTGTCCACCCAGTCGTTTCCACTGCTTTTCTCTCATTGGCTGTTTTGCCGCCTTCGCTAACCGCTTAGGGTATATAAGCCAGCGCGCCTCTGTCTATGATTTTGCTCAGCCTTGCATTTTCTAGCACGCTGTTCCTTTTTCCCTATCTTGCACTGAAGAAGAATCTCGCTAGTAGATTCGAAACAGCTGTTTGCTGCTTTTCATGTATTATTTGTGTATTTTAAACGTTGGTTTTTCTGCTTTTTAATACTTTTATATATTTTGGGAAATTAACAGAAAATATTAAAATAATTAAACGTTGTTTAATGTTTGATATAAAAAAATTAAAATTAAAAAATATATCACAATTCATAAGACATACAATTAAAAATTACAAGTAAATGATACATTAATTTAAAAATACAAGTAAAAATTACATAAATACATATACAATTAAAAATGCAAACGTTTCGGGCTACGTTTAAACCCCTCATCATTGCAATAACATTCAAATGGCCAGAAATTTATATTGCAATATTATA
Source organism: Maratus speciosus (assembly GCA_963932465.1). NCBI lineage: Eukaryota > Metazoa > Arthropoda > Arachnida > Araneae > Salticidae > Maratus > Maratus speciosus. The sequence continues at coordinate 297,939,918 of OZ010799.1, forward strand.
ATTTATGTTTACAGTTAATAATTTCTAACAGTGTTTACAAATAATAATTACCAATGATATATAGTTTTCTGGTCATTGGAATGTTATTTCACTGATGAGACGATAATACGTAGACCGAGACGTTTGCATTTTTAATTCTATATGTATTTATGTAATTTGTCTGATGAACTGTAATGTATTATTATTTTTTTTTTTAAACAGAAAATATCTTTGAATATGTGTATCAATGTGACATTCGCAACACATGAAAATCCTTTTTTCATATATAAAGCTGATTTTCATTTAAAATTTCGATCTATTTATGCTTTAGTACAAAGCTTATTTATGTGTGTACGAATTAAAAATGCCCCCATGAATATGGCAACATATATTTACATACTTAAACTACCAAAATGAGAAAAAAAATTCTCAATACAAATTGAAATATGCACCTACCGTTTTCTTAATTATCTAAGACTGACGTTTTAAATTATATTTAAATATGCATATTGATGAATTAAGGAATTCATTCAGAAAACTTGCCGTTGAAAATCATTTAGCTACACAAAAGATTTAATAAAACAAAATTTAATGTTCAGATCCAATTTAAAAATGAAAAAAAAATTTTCTTTTGTATTAAACATTTTTTTAAACATATCTAATGGGGATATTTTAATCCTTTTAATGAAATGAAAAGATTTTTTTTGTCAACAAGAATACGAAGAAACAATTCTTTGAAATTTATTTATTGACTGTTAAATACACCGATTTTTATTATTGAGCTAACTCTTGAATATCATATAATTTCTTCCAGAACAATAATAAAGCACTAAGCAAATAAAATACTTTAAAAAACTTTTAATGAGATCATGTGAAAAACATATAAATATAAATAACAGAAAAAAAATTAAAAATATTAATCATTATGAACAATTGAAATGAATATGTGTTTTAACTTAATTTTGAAGAACAAATTTTTCTTCATTTTAGAAATACATTCCTATTTCGGAATAAATGAGTGCTATTAGAAAAGGTTCAATTCAAAACTATAAGGTTGCACATAAAAGAGAAAAACTATCAGGCTAATTTACAAATATTCAAAAGAATATATTTGTTTCGTAGTATAAGTAATTGTTAAAGAGAGGGCTGATATTTTAATTATTTTAATGGAATTAAAAGATATCATTTTTTTTATAGGACAAAGGACAATTTTCTGTGAAGTTTACAATTTCGACGGGGGGAAAAAATCTGCTAAATGTTGCATATCATTTCATCGCTTTTACAATAGATGTGATTCTTTCAGATAATGTAACCAAACAATTCTTAAATCTCTTAATTTACATTATTATAGTTATTATTTGGCTATACTGCCACCCACACAACACATACGTCCAGATTATATTCAATTTTCATCTACTATTTCCGAAATACGTCTATATATGTAATTTGGACGTATACAGCCAGCTAAAATACGTTCAGAATTTGTTGAATGTTTGACATAGACGTAACTACGAAATAACTACAAAATATGGACACCAGTTTAAGAACATAAATTGGATGAAAACGCAACTAATCCAATTTTCGTCAACTCCGAAACTAAACCTTCACCTGTTTGTCCAATTTTCTGTTGTAATAACTTAAACTGGATGAAAACAGTACTAATCTAATTTTCGTTAATTCCGGGACAAAAACCTGACCTCGTCATGTACGGACATAATCTGGACAAAAACTTAACCTATCAACCGCCATCTTAAAATGGCGGCATATACAGACTTAGGCCTCATTGACCGAAACTTGTATTATTTATTTTTGTTTGTTTTATTAATTTTTATACAGCTTTCAACAAGTAAAGAATTTAATGCATTGTTTATTTTTACCAGAATATCACTTTGTGGAGTTACGCTCCGCATCAATCAATCAACGTGTGGAAGATTTGTTTATCTCATCGCGGAAATCAAAGCCATGCGGAAATAGTGAAAATGAGTGTGAATGCAGGTAAGTAAATTGACTTTGTTTTCTAGATTTATTGTGTTTGTGTGCATACTTTACATAAAACATTTCTGTCACGATTTTGTGTTTTGTTATTTATTTGATTTATCAATAGTTTTGACTTTAGTCTGGACTTTTTGGAGAGATCAGCGTTTGATTACGTAAATAAGAATACTTTGTTTACATGATTTTTCTCGGTCATAATGAAGTTTTATAAAACTAAAAAAAAACATTTTTTGGGTTGAAACGAATTTTACATTGATTTAGGGGCATATTTAAAAAAAAAAATCTTTGACAATTAATATATTATGTGTTGCAAGTACGCAATTTCTAAAAACTTCCCATTTGATAGCAACTTCTTTTTTTGACTGATTTAAATTTATGTAATATCGAGTTCTTACTAAGACACCAAACTTTTTATATTTTTAATTTTCTAGTGCTCTAATGAAAGATCATTACTCAAATGTTATTCATTCATTATCATATTGTAATGTGAACTTATTTACTTAATACTAATAATTTTAAAAGAAAGTCTGAATTATTTTGCTGAACAACATGAATTGTTATATTATTGTGTGCATGAAAAATGTATGAGGAATTTTTACTAGTATGTTCTAGATACAACTGAAGGTTCATTTCACAATTTTTAAAAAGGACAGGATGCATTTTGCCAATTTTAGAATAAGCAGGGTGCTGTGCCGTTAAATGATGTCATAAAAGAAACAGTACTACTAATGCTCGTATATATGTACCTTATATGTATCATTATATGCATATTATTTACTTCTTGGATGCCATTTATACATTTTATATCATATTTATATTATATAGGGCTGAAACTAGGGGAGTACAGAGAAGCAGAGGGGGTATGTGCCAGGGTTGCAAAAAAGGCGGCTAAAATTAAAAAAAGCCACGCCGGTGGCTTTTATTGGTTTTAACCGGCTTTTTTGGCCAAAATTGGCTTTTATACAGTGAAGCATTTTAATTATAAATGACACATTTTTATGTGTTTTTTAATTAGTTTTAAAGGCATTTAATTGAGGTAGAAATCAATATAACCCAATTTTTCAATATAATGAAGACATTAATATTGGAATAAAATGCCTTACCAATTGTTTTCTCTGGTTTACACTGACCTTAACACTGTTCCATTTTTTTAATTGTTCTCTTTATTTTATGCACACTTACATGTACTAAAATTTCCTCAAATGTTACATTCTTCCTAATTTCTCTTTCAACATTGTTCATTCTACGATTTTAATCTGTCCGTATGGACATTATATGGAATAAGTTATATAACAGCAGAAAAACTTTTTACTATATCATTTTTATAAGTTAGAATATCAATTGCTTATTACTGAGTGTTTGTTCTCAAGTATTAAGATAATTTCAGTTATTAAATACATATGTGCTATTTAGTTTTAATCAATTTTAAAAGTAAATATCAGTATGTAAGAATATATTTCTATTTTGATGTGTGATATTTTCTTATTCTTTCATATAATCTGTAAACTGTGTGGTATGTGTAGAACTATGATAAAGAATTCCAAACCAATACTTTGGAGTCTAATTTAATATATTCTTCTGAATATTTATAATTTTTTTTCTGACATAATGCCTTCACAGTTGCATTCTAGCAGTTAAAAGGACTTATTTATTTGACAAAATTTAATAGAAATTTATATTTTTTTAGTAGAAAATATTTATAAATGTATTAAAAATAAATTAATCCAAATTTTATATGAATTATCTATAGACCACCTTTTTGAAAAATAAAAGCCGGCTTTTTTTAACTAAAGCCGGCTTTTTTTAAGTGGCTAAAACCAAAAAAAAGCCGGCCGGCTTTTTTTGGCCTGGCTAAAAGCCGGCAACCCTGGTATGTGCTCCGGGTGCCAGAACGAAAGGCGAAGGGGGGGGGGCACCAAATGAAGATTTTGTTTGTCGTTTCATACAAAAATGCAGGGACCTGTTTAGGAAGAAACTGGGTCCTTTAAAGGACCCTTCACAAAATTTTTATTTCAAAACAGGACCCTTCACAAAATTTTTATTTCAAAACAGGACCCTTCACAAAATTTTTATTTCAAAACAGGACCCTTCACAAAATTTTTATTTCAAAACAGGACCCTTCACAAAATTTTTCAAATCAAAACAGGACCCTTCACAAAACTTTTCACCTTAAAAAAGGACCCTTCACAAAATTCCTTGTCTTAAAAATAGGCCTTTTACAAAATTTTTAGCTGAAAACTAAAACTTTCACAAATTTAATCATTTAACAGTGAAATCTGGCCTGTCACTTTTACATATATAAAGAAAATATATGTATTTTACATGCCTATATCTTCTTAAAAACATATAACAAAGAACCTGAATATAATGATAATTTTTAATTCACAAAATTAGGACTAGATTTTTCACAAATGTAAAAAAAACTGTTCACAATTTCACAAAAACAGGACCCTGAGAGAAAAGTCTGGACAGATCCCTGAAATGTATATATCCCCAAAGCAGAATACTTTGCAATGTTCTGCTGCAAACTTCGTCTGAACAAAAATGTTCTGTGGGAATTTAAAAAAAGAAAGTCGCAGGGATTTTTTCTTAATACATGAAGAAGTGCAATGGCATCTTTTATAGGAATGCAAAATACATTTTGTAAAACGCTGACATACTCAACCGAAAAAAACTATTGGCAAATTTTGTGATTTTACTGTGGTCAAATGATGAATTTCACTGTTTTTTCCGACAATCAATTGATTTTCGCAATATTTCAGAATTTTCCCTCTGTCAACTGGCGAATTTGATGTTTTTTTCTCGGACCCAATCATCAAATTTTGTGACTTTTTTTCCCACAACTGGTTGAAGAATTTCGAGATATTTTCTACAATTCACTGACAAATTTTGAGATTTTTAACTGCAACTGGTGGTTGAATTTTGCGATATTTTTCTTTGACCATTTGGTAAAAATCGTATTTTTTTTCACATGACTGATCCATGAATTTCATGTTTTTTACCACCAACTGATTGGCAAATGTTTCAACTTTTTCTTGCTACAGATTGGAAACAATCATTGTTTTTTTTCATGACTGATCAAAGAATTTTGTGATTTTTCTGACAATTTTTTTTTTTTTTTTACACGTGACTCATTCGAATTTCATTATATTTTCTTTTTATCGATTTGCAATTTTTTTCTCTTTTTCTTGCGACTGATTGAATCAACGAATTTCCAATTTGTTTAAAAGATCAACTAAAGGATTTTGCAATTTTTTAGTTGCGACCAATGGGCAATTTTTGAGATATTTACTTTCTACTTATTAGCAAACTTTGTCGGGTTTTTTGCGACCGATTGGCAAAAATTGTGAATTTTTTCATGACTGGTCGATGAATTTACAATTTTTGATGATTTTCACAGGCCATTTTCGCGACAGATTGGGGAATTTTGAAAAATTTTCCTTGTACCGATAAGCAAATTTCGCAGCAGCTTCTTGCAACCAATTTTAGAAAATCATACATTTTCTCTGCTACTGATCAACGAATTTTGCAGCTTTTCTGTCGAGACACTGATGAATTTCACAATAGTTTCTTTCTACTGATTAGCAATTTTTTCCGCTTTTTCTTGCAAACGATTGGTAAAAATCTCGTTTTTTTTTTTTTTTTTGTGCAACTGATTGACTAATTTTGCATTCTACCCACGACAGATCAGTGAATCCCGCAATATTTTCTTTCAGTCGATTGGAAAACTTCGTCGCTTTATTGCGACTCATCGGCCAAATCTCGAAGGGGGGGGGGTGTTGCACGACTGATCAGTGAATTTCCTATTTTTCCTGACAATCCGCTGACGATTTTATTTTTTTATTTTATTTATTTATTTTTTTTTATACCTGTGACCAATTTTTAAATTTTGCAATATTTTTCTTGAACCAATAGGCAAATTTTTGTGGCTTTTTCTTGAGACCACTTAGAGAAATTCATGAATTTTTTCCGCTACTGATCTATGAATTTCGCAGTTTCTTCCGACGATCTACTGATGAATTTCACAATTTTTTAAACCACGACAGATTTGCAAATTTCATGATTTTTTTTTTCCTTGTATCATAGGCAAATTTTGAGGCTTTTTCTTGAGATCGATTAGAGAAAATCGTGGGTTTTTTTTCGCAGTTTTCTTCCTTGGTGCACTGACAAATTTCCAGGTTTTTATCTGTAACTGATTGGCGAAAATCGTGGATTTTTTTCCCGCAACTGTTTGTTGAATTTTATGTTTTCCCACAACAGGCTGAAGAATTTCATGATTTGTTCTCCATGATAAACTGACAAATTGCATGAGATTTTCATATGACCAGTTGTCATTTCACAATCTTTTTAAATGAAGAATTTGGCGATATATTTTTTTTTCTTTTCTTTTTCAGCCATTGAGTGCAAATTTCACAATTTTTCCTAAGACTGAATGGTGAATTTTCTTGAAAATGAGGATTTGAAATGTTTTGCGATGTACATTACATTTATTGGAGTACAAATTAATTCGGTCCGTTTTCAATAGATGGCTCTGGCTGATTTGTTTACTGAATAATGATAGATGTTTTTGGCATTGTTAGAAAGGTTTGACCTTTGTCAACCATATTCAGTCAACGAAGCTTCAAGTTTTATACAACAAAATTGGTTTTCTGAGCATTCAATATGTCGAGTTTTGTGCTAAATAAACAACATTTGCGGGAAGTTTTGATTTTCTTTTTTAATTGGAAGAAAAGTGCCGCTGAAGCGCATCGATCGCTTGTGGAAGTATATGGTGAATCTGCGTCATCTGATAAATCATGTAGAGAGTGGTTTCGACGCTTCAAAAATGGTGATTTTAGTGTCGAAGACAAGGAGCGCCGGGGCCAGCCGAAAAAGTTCGAAGACGCCGAATTGGAGGAATTGCTCGATCAAGATCCGTGCCAAACGCAACAAGATCTTGCAGGATCGTTGGGAGTCACTCAGCAAGCAATTTCCGTGCGCTTAAAAAACATGGGAATGGTTCAAAAGCAAGGAAATTGGGTCCCATACGAGTTGAAACCGCGCGACGTTGAAAAGCGATTTTTCATCAGTGGACTGCTGCTCGAACGACAACAAAGGAAAGGTTTTTTGCATCGAGTTGTTACCGGAGACGAAAAGTGGATACACTACGATAACCCCAAGAAGAGAAAATACTATGCTCGGCCTGGTGAATCATTGCCATCGACGTCAACATCAACGCCAAAGTCGAATATTCATGGTCTGAAGGTAATGCTGTGCGTTTGGTGGGATCAGACTGGGATAGTGTACTATGAGCTGCTAAAACCTGGCGAAACAGTTACTGGCCAACGCTACCGACTGCAATTAATGCGTTTGAGCCGAGCAATGCTCGGCCCCATGTGGCAATTGTCGTTAAAAATTACTTGGAAACGTTGAAATGGGAGGTCCTACCCCACCCGCCGTATTCGCCAGACATTGCTCCTTCTGATTATTGGTTGTTCCGACGGATGCATCACGATTTGGCTGGACACCTCTTCACTTCTTCCGAAGAAATTCAAGAATGGCTCGATTCATGGTTTGCGTCCAGAGAAGACTCATTTTTCAGAGATGGAATCCGAAAATTGCCAGAAAGGTGGACAAAGGTTGTGGCTGCCGATGGACAATGCTTTGAATAACATGTTTTTTCATTTTGATAATAAATAAAATGTTTTTTTAACGAAAAAAAAGGACCGAATTAATTTGTACTCCCAATATAAGCATATTCTGCTTTGATGGTATATATATACATATATATGAAATACAAAGAAACTTGCAAGCTGATGTTAAACTTATGGAAGCATTGTTTTCAAATTTGTGAAAGTAACTTTATATATATATATATATATAAAATCTACAACCAAAATTGAAAAAGTAAACACTAGCCCGGTTAGAATTGAATCCTCAGCTATTCTAAGCAAGGCAAAAAATCATTTAAAACTATTAATATGCAAGTGAGAAATTTTAAAAAGAACACTCCCAGAGGTTTAACATTAGCATTCCAAACTTCTACGTGTGACTAGTGTAGGCTCTAAGTGCTCAAGTTAATGTTAATCCTATGGGAGCATTGTTTAGATACATCTTGCTAGCATTTTAATTATTATTAAATGATTTTTTTTTTTTGCATAGGTTACCTGCGGTCGATAATTTTTATTGTGCATGAAGAGGAGGGGTGAGGGAGGGGTGCCAAAATCCATGTTTGCTCTAGGCGAACCTAGGCAAAAAAAGCCTAGTTTCGGCCCTGATATTATCTGTCACATTTGACTATAACTGGGCAATATGTGTCACAAAATGTTATAGTTAAAAACATCTTAATGTTATTTTAATGTCACATTATGCTTTATAATGTCGCGATAAATCCTGGTTGATTGGTGATTCATTCTTGTAATAATGAATAATGTAATGGTGTAATAATGTAATTTTATGTTATGAAGCATTCAGGGTTCGTTGATATATATCATGATATATATCCGATTTTTTAAAATATCAAGATTTTTGATATTTTCGATATTTTCAAATTCTTTACATTTATTTTCAAAATATCAAGATGTTTGATAGTTTGTATATTGATATTTATTTTCAAAATATCACCGTGCAAGGTAATTTTGATATTTTTCACATTCAAACCAAGTGTAAATGAAATTTTCACCTGTTATTTCACCATTTGACAAATTTTGTGGGTTTTTTTATTTCCTTATGACCGATTGGTGAAATTCGCAGGTTTTTTTTTAAATTTTTGCATAAGTTTGCAGATTTTTCTTGCGATTTTCCACAAATTTCATGATTTTCTTTTACATGAACAGTTGGTGAATTTCTGAATTTTTCCCTTTGACTTACTGGCAAAACTCTCAAGGTTTTTTTTTTTTTATGCGATAAATCGATGGATGAGTATCTTGATTTTTTTTCATGCATCTGATATATTTCACGTTACTTCCCTGAAACCAAATAATTAAATTAATATTTCTTATAATCAATAGATATAAAATAATTAAAATGAGCCACTAGGTGCATAAAGGGCTGCCGACTCCTGCCAAATTGGCCTGGAGTCAACACTATCTTTACATTACTGAGTAGCTATGTTCTTTTATAGTACAATGCACATAAAACATTGGTTGTGGAAAGCACATTTATCAGGTGCTAATTTCTTTTGTGAACAAGACAATAGATCTATGCTTGATTCTCGATTAGAGAAGAAAACAAATTAATCTAATGTTGTTATTTTTTATGTGTGTGTGTATGAGTTAAAGTAATCACAATATTTGCAAAATTCATGCATTTTAAAATTGCTTTAAAATAATATTATACTGGATCCACTCATTTTTTTTCCTTCTTTTTCACCCAGTAGATACAAGCTTCTTGTCTTTGGAAAAACAACTGTTTTGTGGATACATATCATTATTGATTGAATAAAAGGTGACTCAGCAGGACTCAACTCTTTTCAAACAGGATTTAACTTTGAATAAGGTAAATTTTCAGTTAAAGTCCATAAATGCTGTTATTAAATAAATTTTCAATTTATATGTCTGTGGGTATTTGATTTTACAATTGTCAGCTTGCATAAAAAATGAATAATGTGGTACTTTTATGTTAGCCAGGCGCAAATTATGTTAACAGAATTTGTTTTTTCTTTGCCAGTAGCAACTTTTTTTTCCACATAGTAAATATTAGAAACAACGATTAGAAATTGAAATAAAATGTTTTGGTTTGTGTTATTGTTTCTTATTAAACCTTTGTACTTCAACTGTAATGATGAGTGAAAAAAAAATCTTTTGTTTTATTTTTTATTATTTACAACTCAGTTTAAATATTTTTTTTTTATATCCCTAATCTCTTTTCTTATATTCTGTTACTATATAACACCATCTGTGTGTGAATGTGTCTATCTATCTACTATAAATAATTCTAATGTGATATTATGTTTAAATTTTTTGATTGAGATACTCAGGGCTTAATTTCTAACAAAAAAAGTACCGGAGCCCTAATATTCTGCAGTACTAAAACCGTAGCGTGCCCCCCCCCAGCCGTTACTCCAATTCACATATTTATATTTCATACGTTATTTGCAAAATCTAAAGCACCTTTTTTTTCTTTAGTAAAATAAAAAATAAAAAACATCTTTATGCATATACTTAACTATCAACTGTTTCACTTTTTACTTTTTACTTTATTACTCCTTGCGAATAGAAATCTTTGCCTAATTTTAATGTTAATTAATCACAACATTCGGCAATTAAATAAGGTAATGATATGACATACCTAAATCTCCAAATATCACTAGAAAAGAAAAACACAATTTCTGTTTTGATCTGTTTTTTGATCAAAGTAGCATTAAAATAATTTGAAATAGAATACATAATTTTTTAGGCGGAAAATTTCTTTTCTTTCTATACACGAATAAATAAAATTTTGAATGTAAGACAGACAGCTTCAGCCCGCCTAAGCCCCAGGGATGTAGTGGACGGTATACGGTGGTACACGGCGTATACCTTCTGGATTTTTTTTTAAGGAACGCCGTATACCCTCGGTTTTTCAAAAAAAAAAAAAAAAAAACAACAGTATATGCACTCTAGGATATACCCTCTGCCTTGAGCGTATACCCTCTGCTTAGAGCACATACCTTCAGCGTTTTTTACAACTACACCACTACTAAGCCCAAAGACTGGTATAAAAATTGAGCCCGTTTCATCTCCATCTCCTACATGTGGGACACATTATGTCACATATAAGTGTTTTGATAGAAAAGAAAGTAAAAACTTGGAGATGGGAGGAAAAGGGAAGGATACTTTAGGCTACGTTTTTTCGGAAGCACTATTGCATTGGGCTCCGGAGCCCTGTATTTATGAGCTCCGGTGAATTCTGACCAATATTTAAATATGTACTAAAAACAGAGAAGTACCGGAGCTGAGCTCCGGTGGGCTCCGGCGCAAATTAAGCCCTGAAGATACTTAAAGAAAGAACTATTTAAATTAAAATTATTCAATTTTGTGGCGGGCAGCATTACCCGCTTACAGCACAGTGTATAATCTCAGTTTCGGAAAACATATATTTATAACTCATAAAAATTTCTGTTTGGAGAATAAACAGTATATTTTTTAAGGTTAAATTGAAATATATTGGAAGTTAGTATATAAAAAAAAATTGAAAGCATTTCCATTTTTATATAATATTTTAATGCCAATATTTTATGTAGTCCTTGGATGCATAAATTTAAAAATATAAAACAATTTTACATGCCTAGGGGTTGGGATTTCAGCAGGTGTAGCGTGCCTGAATTTTAAGGTTTAGCCCACAAACTAATAAAAATGTTGATATTAAAAATAATTGTTTAAAATTGTGAGAGTGAATAGTTAAATGTAATGCAATTATAAAAGTTCAGGGATGGCAAACCTTTTCACATTCGCATGCCAAAGGCTTCCAAAAATATATTTTATGTAACTGTAATTTGCCAACGACACCCCTCCCCCCTGCCTTATAAAAAAAATAATCAATAAACAGTAATGAATCAAAATTACTTGTAATTAGGGATGGGACAAATAGTGATGTGGCCAAATAACCGAATACTGAATATTCGGCAGCCTAATACCAAGTTTCTTTTCCAACAAAGAAAATAACTTTTGATTATATATACATACATAGTTTAAAATTTTAAAATGGAAAAAAGAATTAAAAACAAATTTATGTTCTATTAATAATCTGTTTAAATTTCTTTATTACTTGATTTAGGGTGAAACCCCCAGTAACTGACACATTAAAAATTATTCTTCAAATCACTATTACAAAATTTTAAATCCATTCTACCTTTTTTTTTTTTTTTTTTTGAATGGATGGTAGAAATACATTTAAAAATTACTGTTGACAAAATTTTGAAAAATTATATATTGTATTATTAAAAATAAATGTTTTTCATAAATATGGTGAATAACTTCAGTAACTGACATAACCCCATTTTGAAAAACCAATAACTGACTCAAAATGAGCCAGTGTTTCACACTTTACTTGCAACGAAAAAAGAAAAAAAAGAAAAATTATGCTTTAAAAATACTTTAATATTTATTATAAAAACAAATTAAGGTACTTTTCGGTTAGCCGGGCGCCAGTGTTATATATACATATTTATATACATACCTATATGTAAATATACATATATATAGATATACACGTATTGTATATATACACACATATATATATGTAAATATATATGTATATATACATACATTTATATATACATATATATGTATATATAACACTGGCGCCCGGCTAACCAAAAAGACCCAAATTAATCAAACTTTATATATGATATCAATATCATACTACAGATGCGTCTCTCTTTTCATGTTTTAAATTATTAGTAATGCAAGTATTCAATAACTGACATTTATGCACCTGTAAACTGACAAATGGTGTTAGGCTCTGATAGGACAACTTAAAATGTAATGGTGTTGATTACAAGATAAATTTATTATGTTTTTTTTGTTTTGTTTTTTAAGCAGTTCAAAAAGATTTCAACTTTCTTTAATATTACCAATAATTAACTCCTCTGTCGGAGATTGGTGAAAAGAAGTTGATTCACTCACCGGCCTTCCCAGTTCAGAGATGAAATGTTTCAATGCCGTTGTTGAATTGCCGTTCATAGTAGCATAAATAACCAGCAAACATGCAACACAATTTACTTTTGCATTCATAGAGACCACTACCAGTGGAAAATTGGATAACTAAATTTAAGTAAATTTGAATTTTTTGTTTTTATTATGGATTTTAGTTACATCACAAATTGTGATGCAATACCCTATATATCAAACCCTAATTATAACATCCTCTATTAATTTTGTAATAAGTTCCTCTGAATTGCAGTAGTTATAAAACTTGATATATTAAAAAAATCATAATTTGCAGAAAAAAAAAAAAAAAAAAAGTTTATTTCATGCATTGTATAGTCCCAAGAAGGGATAGATATTAGAATTTTTCTTCTACTGCTTCTACAGTAAATGTTAAAGTTTTGCCACAAACATGTTTAAACCAATTGAACTTAAAGAAATAAAAATAAAATTCGAACAATATGATACTTAAACTAATCTAAAAACTTACATTCCATTCAAATGAAATATAAATAAAGCTGAGACTTTTTTAAAGGTTTGCATTTTCCATGTATCTTTGTAATTTAAGTTTTTAGGATAATTTAAGTATCCTATTGTTCGAATTTTATTTATTAAAATTCATTTGGTTTAAACATATTTTTTGCAAGACATTAACTGTAGAAGCAGCTGAAGAAAAATTATAATACAGGACTCCCTCAAATCTGCAACTGCCTAAAATCCGCACATCATCGCAGATGTAAACAATGAACATTTCAGTTAAGCTGTAGAGGCAAAGTAACAGGATTTTTTAGTTTTATATAATTTCGTATGTATTTTAATATGTAATTCTCGATAATATGATGAGAATAAACTCGTTGTTTTTCATGAAGGAAATAAAAATTTATTACTGAAAAAAAAAAAGAAGGATATTGCTGATATCACTGCTAGTCAGCCTTTTAACCAAATATATATATGTATTAATTTTTTTTTATAGTTATTAACACTGGCAAACCTGAAATAAAACTTCCTTACTTTTTGATTTTGATGTGAATTAATAGGGTTACCTTTATGAGGAAAGTGTCATTGAATGATTCAAGGAAAATGTATCTCATTTTTTATTGCATATTTAATTATACATTATTAATTATTTATTTGACCTTTACCTTTAATAATTTAATAATTTTTTTTAATTATATTACTTTTTATCATTTTAGTTTATTACTTTACTTAATTATTTTAATATTTTGCTTTAATTCAAACATCCATTATACATTTGATTGCATTATTACATTCAAATTATTGTCTAAAAAATGTTAACAAACCAGAAATCCACAAAATTCTGAAATCTGCACAACCTCTGGTCTCAAGCTGCGCGGATTTGAGCGAATCTACTGTATCTAGCCCTTCTCGAGCATAAACAATGTGTAAAATATTTTTTTTTTTGTTCTGCAAATTATGTTTTTGTTTAAAGATATATATGACTGATATATGATATAAATATTTACTTATATGGCTCATATATGAGCATTTGGCTTATACATATTGTGCATGATGTTTGTATGATGTATATATAAGCTTGGTGATGATCTTTAGCAAGTTTGAAACTGCTACCTTGACATAATTGTAATTGAGGAGGCTGCTATAACAAGAAAGCACCAAATTTTATTTTATTTTTCTTTTTTTTATCCTTACTTTATATAAATATAGATCTTTAAATACTCAAAATAAAGGACACAGTTGAACATTATAAAGTACTTGACTTTTATGTATTTTGTAAACATTGCATCAGTAGTTGTTTGTTTAAAAAATAATAATAAAAATTTGACAAATAAATTAAATTAAACACTGGCTAGTAATTTTTAAAAATACATAAATGTTTTTTTTTTTTTTTAATATCATTCAAAGCTGGATGAAAAAACTTCATTTTATTATGAAATAATACAAGATGTCTGAGATATGCTACCTGTAAGCAAAAATTAAAACTAAAATGAAATTATTTTTAATTTGCATCTAACGTTATGAATTATTGATATGTGCTATTAAATACAATCCATCTTTTCATTTTAATGAATTATTATTCTTTTTATTTATAGGCTTTGAAGCTGCTGTCTGTTAAATATAATGAAAATAAGTCTGAGAAGCATTAACATAGAACAGAGTTTTCCCCAAACAGTTTCCTCAGGATCATCCTGCCTACTTTATAGTAATGAAATATAGCATCCTTTTTGCCTTTCAATGAAAAATATATTTTATATATGAATTGTAAAAAGAAAATATTGTTGTCAACAAGAGCCAGATTGGAAAATAAATAAATAAAACTTCATTTTTGAAAGTATTTCTTGCATCTTTATTGTATATTCCTTTATAACAATGATAATATATGTACTCAGTTCACTAAAGATTTTGAATAATTTTAAACTAAAAGTTTGTACATAATTTTTAACCATATTTTATGCATGAAAATATTTGATAAATTTCATTTTTAATGCTTAAGCAAAGTTTAAATAAACTTTGATTTCAAAACATTACTTAAATACACTGAATGTATTGTTTTTGTTATTTTATAATATACTACAAATAATCAGGTTAATCTGAAATACATTTGATAATTTACATATTTAATTGTACAAAATGTAAATTCATTTATAAATGATTATTCAATATTTAATTGAATATATGATATTTAATTAAGAGCACAGATTAATTTTTTAAGACTTAGTTTGGTGATAACATAAATAAAAATCAGTATTTAAATGAATAAGTTTTGGTGATATACTAAATTTTGTACTAGTACTCGTATCTTTGCTTTACAATAATATATAGTGTATAACAATATGCAATAATATTTTAAATTTACCCCCCCCCCCTCTCCCAATGGCTTTTCAAAAGAATTTTCCTTTTAGTGAGTCTTGTAAACACTAACTCCCTAACACTATTTCACAAAGTTAGCTTAAACTGATTGATATAATTAAAAATATATTTTTTGAAAACTATTTATAATGTATATGAAACCATTTTACTGATATTGTATTCTGGCATGTAACACATACGTATACTGTTGGATTTAATTTTTGTATTTTTTTATTATAATCGCCATATGTTGTGCAGATTGTTTGCAAAAACTTTCATGAGATACATAGTGAAAAATAAGATGTGAATTATTTTAAAGTACAATACTATTATTTTTCATGTACTCTAATAGCAACATTTTTAAAATATAAATCACATGTTGATTAAATCAAAAGTCTTAGTTCTTATGATCATATTTTTTATAATTTATTTTTAAAAATGATGCATAATGTGCACCTATAAATTTTGATAATTTTTCTTCTATCAAAAGTTATTGTTACATACCAGAATATACAGTATGTATTTTTACATTAATCAGTGAAAAGTCAATTACTAAAATAAATGAAATGGAACTATTTTTTTTTTTTTTAATAATCCATGCATGAGTAATGGAAGGTTAAAAGGTTAATCTTGCAGTCCAGGGATATATATGTATTTTTTTTTTTTTTTTTTTTTACATAAGGAAGCAGGTCTGCATATGAAAAACAAAGTTTACGCTCGTATTACATTTTAAATTTCTTTAATGATATTTCAAAATATTGTTTGTTATTATTATTAAAAATGTAAAATAATTTTTTTGCACACCTGGCAACAAATGCAAATTTCAGTGTGTAAAATTTTATTCACAATACATAAAAGTTGTTAGGGAATATCGGATTTTCTTCCATGAATTAGCAGCATTTGAAAAACTCAAAATTTTCAATTGCTTTGATACATTCCATTCTTAAGGGTAACCATCCTTAAAAGGAAAATTATATTCCCTGTTAGAGCTATTTTTAATTCAAGTGAAAAAAAAAAAAGTGGAGTAGTTGAATTTACAAAGAATTTAAATGATTTAATTGAATATATGATATTTAATTAAGAGCACAGATTAATTTAAAGAAAAAAAAATAAAAGAAAAAATCCATTGTTCACAAAATGTAAAACTTTGCAGTTGACGATATTGTATGCTAATGAATAATCTCTCTATTCTAAAAAAAAGTAACTCCCGCTGTCACCGCCGCCGCCGCCGCCGGTTTTGATTTTTTTGTGACCGGAGGCCTTTCTTCGTTAATATTAACAAAAATAATGCATACAAAAACATGAAAATCGGTGATTTTATACAGAAATGTTTGATAAACACGCTGATGCAGACAGTTTTCAAATCGAAGAATTATTTTAAGAGTTATTTAATGCTAAAGTTGGACAAAATCGTTCCACTAAAAAAGTTTTATAGCAGCAAAAACTATACAGGGCAGTGTAATCATTTTTAGATCATTTTATGCGTTAGAATTTGCCGGAGTGCAGATTGCATTAATTTTTTTATTTTGACTCATTTTTTCAGGTTTTATTTCTATTTTAAATTCAAATTTTCAGCATTTCTAGAGATATTTTTTACAGATTTCAGAAAATTGTACTAATTTAAAATGTTGCCATCTGTATAAAAAGCGCAAGCAATAATGTTTGCTTCAAATTAAAAATTTATTTACACGTGACTATTATAAACAGTAAAAAAACTTTCAAATTAGTATTAAATAATTACGTATAAAAAGCAGGAACTTATTAAAAATTACGTCATAAAAAGTATACACGTGAAT
The DNA here is from genome assembly GCA_963932465.1 of Maratus speciosus. Lineage (NCBI taxonomy): Eukaryota > Metazoa > Arthropoda > Arachnida > Araneae > Salticidae > Maratus > Maratus speciosus. The sequence continues at coordinate 297,957,124 of OZ010799.1, forward strand.
TTTATAGGAGAAAGGATATTGTAAAATAATAAATTCATTAACATGCGTTAGAAGTCTTAGGAGAAATTACGTCATATTTACGTCACATTATAGTTATTACATAAATGAACACAAAACAATATTGCAAAAAGTTTAAATTTAGAAATTGCGCTAGACATTTATTTGATATTTTGAAAATTAATTTAAAATGTCTCATTTAAAAGAACTTTCTTTTCGCTTTGTTAAAAAATACCAGGAGACAAAGACTCTCTTTACTTAATTCCTTTTATATTAGCTTATTTTGAAATGTTGTTACAGGTGTATACGTCATCAAGTTATTTTTATTTCGACGTTTTATTTGTGTTTTTATTAATGTTGTACGAATTTATTTGTTCTTTCGTTATTTAAAATAAAAATTATATCAATATGTATAATTTGGCGAGTGGTTTGGCGATTTATAAATTTGGCGAAATTGGTCGACAGGATAATCAAGTAGTACCGCAGCGGATTTGGCGTTAAAATTCCCCAATCAAAGAGAAATTAATAGAAATTCGTTTATAGGGAGATCGCCACTGTTTTTTAAATTATAATTCAATCTTTCGAAATATCTTTAAAACAGATCAAATTAGCGTGCATTTAGAGTCTGCGGTGTCTGGACGGGGGTTGGCGAGCGTAGCTCGTAGGGGGCCGAGCCCCCTAGTATAATAAAATTTCTAAATACAACGGCAAAAGTCTACAAGTTCTAGCCATCACTAATTTGATTTTAAAATCTTCATCTGATTTAATTACAGATATATGTTATTAAGTAAAGCGAAGATTTCCATTAAAAATTAGTGCTAGCTAAAAATTGTAGCAGTTGACAGCTATGCAAATATAGGACCTTTTTAGAAGCATTATCATCACCAATGAAAATGTAAACGAAAACCAAGATATATATATTTTTTTTTTCCAGGAGAAATAGTATATAAAATAAAAATGTGAAGAGTAAAAATAGCAGAAATGCATAGATTTCTAGAATCTAGAAATGCACAAAACATAAAAGCCAGTATGCTGGTAGGTATCTTACATTTTTCATTTCCTTATTATCCATAGAAAGTTTCTGATAATGAAAAATAAGATTGTAAACATTAAAATGTGTCATTTCCTTTTACTAAAATAAATGTTCTGAAATTAGTAAACTATTTTTATGGCATATATATATGCCATAAAAACAGTTTACTATATGAAACCGGTTTTTGTTCAAATTTAAATGCTTTCATTCGGCCCAAACAAAACAAGCACCTGGAACAGGGACCGAATTCATTAACATCACCTGTGCATTTTTTCTGTAAATGAAAGTGATCGGCTTATGTTTAAGCATTCTGAAGTAGCATTTCATTGTATTATGAATTAAAAACTGTACTACTAAAAATTTTCTTCTTTTTTCGTGAAAGAACGTAGTTGTGTTTGGGCCGAATGTAGCGGATTAAAGTATGGTATAGCCTCTGTTTTTCAAATCATGCTATAGCATATACTTTAGGAATTAATATATATTTTTTAAAGATCTTAGAAAATTAAAAGTATCATAAAAAAAAGTTTATTAGCAATATGTATAAAATATATATGCTTTTACTGATTTATATGAATGAGTCCTTGTAAGGAATTAATTTAAAATATTTAAGTATTTAATATGATTTTGGGGGAAAAAATTCTAAGTAAATTTCTATCAAAATTATTTATATTAAAAACTTTTGTTATTTCAGTTTTTTAATATAACGTCATCCTTGCCTAGGGGAGATAACAGATTCGTCTCATTTTGGTCCTAACTACGTATTTTGGATCAATAAACACATTCAGATTAAAGCTAAAAGGGGTCTATATTTCGTCCAAATGTGGGTGGTATTTTCAGATGTAATATGGACAAATTTTGGACGCCTATATTACAGCCAAAATTCGTGTGTATTTCGTCCGGATGGAAGTATTTTTTGGATGTAATATGGACAAATTTTGGCTCATCCGAATTTTGTTTATTTTATGTTCATTTTACGCTCATTTCATGGCCCAAAAGACGTACTTCTTACGTAAAGGGGGGTGACATTTGGACGTAATTTGACGAAATTTAGTTGAAGTCCGGAGGACTTTTAGACTTCAACTGGACACGTCCATTCATCCACATTACGTACTTTAGGCGAAAATTGGACGAATCTGTGTTGTGTGGGCATCTGGTAATGAAAGAAAAAAAAGAACCATGTTAAAAGCCATAAAATATTATAAGTTATTTTTGGTGCTGCCATCTATTATGTAAATTTAAAAGTATTTTGATCTATATATTTTAGCTTTAATTTTTTCTTTTACAATTTCCAATATTTAACAGAGAAAAAAAATAAACAAAAAATACATAAATTGAATAAATAAATTAATATATTTTTCCTCCCCCCCCCCCTTTTTTTTAATATTCAGCCAATTTTATAATTATTATTATTGTTCATTTAAGTGTCCAATTATTATATAATTATATTTAGTTGTAATGAAAAATTATATTATATCCCTAGTAATTAATTTTTTGATAGTATTTAAATAAAGGCAGCATAGTAACCTTATTGATGCTAAACGCACTCAAATTTTACCATCTGCTTTAGTACCAACTTATTCTAATAAATAAATATTACCAATAATATATATCATTATTTATAAAACAAATATTAAAAAAATATAAACGTTATTAGATTAACCACATTATTAATCTTAAGTTGCTATGTATCATAAAAACACAAATACACGTTAACTATAACATGTGTAATATCAAGTTATTAAAATATAAATAGCATATTAATGCAAGCATTATATTCTGCTACCCTACCCAATAAATTTATACGGATAATTTAAATATTTTTTTTAATAATTATAATAATATATAGTAATATGCTAAAACATATAAAATAAATATTAGTAACAAAAAATATTTTGTGTTATTGAATATATATATATTGGTGTGTATCTTATCATTCAGTTACACAATATGTTTAAGATCAATTTCGCTAGAAATGATGGATACTCATATTTGAGTGCTTACTGATGAAAAAATTTTTAATTTATAGATTTAAAACTATTTGAACAAAGATTGTTTATTCTGTGAGCAAAGTGTAGTAAAATATTTGATACATACTGATTTATGTAGATAAGAATATAGGAATTAATCTTAATTTTAAAACAATTGAGTAAAAAAAAATTATTATATTTAGTAAAATTTTCCTATTGCACTGTCAAGTAAGACCAAAAAAGTCCCATTCATATAACAATAAAATTGAGCGAGTTATAAAACTTTGAAAATGCATGACTTATGCCAGTTTTCTGCTCTGAAAACAAATGAGTTCGGCTTGGCTTTGCGGGGTCACATATCAAGTGCTTAAAGTATTCGAAGATCTTATTTCATGTGTATCTGCGTTTTGAAAAAAAATCGTACAAGTATTACGATTAAGTTAACATTTATTAAGTTTCAGATTGGCTAAAATAACATCTGTTTTATTTTGTCAGAATTTGAGAATATTTCTTTTATGATTTCTTTTAACAAAAATTATGTTATTTTTATCAGTTGTTATGTTACTTCAACGATCGTATGCGTTTTTCCAGTTCAAAATTTGTACTCGAATTTTAACTCATTTTCAAATATGGGATTGAGATTACATTTTGCATACTAGCGCAAATCCGATAACAATCTAATATTATTATGATTATGTGGTTACCATTTATACTTATTTTACAGGATAACACAAAAAAATTCGGATAGATTACCACCAAGAAGTTTAAGAAAAAGTTTTAGTTTTGATAATACAAGACTGCGATTGTTGGGTTTTTTAACATTTACGTATTTTTACGTAACGTTTAGCACTGAATCCGAAAATTACCTTAATTTTTAACCATCATGTCAGGATATTTCGCAAATCATAAATTGTCAAATTTAAAGAATAACAAAAATCGGATACTATAAAGTAGAGGAGATGGTTGTGTTTTTTAACATTTAATAATTGATTTTTACGTACTTTTTAGAACTGAATCTGAAAATGACCTTCATTTTTAACCATCACGTTAGAATTTTTTTGCAAATTGTAAATGTGTAAGTTAAAATATAGCGAAAGTCTCATACAATAAAACATATGTAAAACTTTATTTTATTTTATTTTATTTTATTTTATTTTATTTTATTTTATTTTATTCAATAATTTATTCGATATTTTTGCTTATCCTGGTATTCTTATAGCTACATATCTGAGTGGCTCGATGCGACGGGGAGGAGATTCAATTTTAACTTTGAAATTTGCAAAAAATCCTGAGGTGATGGTTAAAAATAAAGGTCAGTTTCGGATTCAGTGGTACAGAATACATAAGAATCAATTATCAAAAGATAAAAAACATGACATAACCCAACTTTTGCAGGCTAGTGTAATCTAATAATATTTAAAAATACATATCATTTTGTAAGGAATTGAGGCTGTTAATTTAGCATCATTTTATTTAACAAAAAATCTGTTTTTTCATTCTTCTTAAATATTTATTACAAATTGTATAATTTGCATTAATATGTCGGAATGATTAAAGATTTCAAATTTATATTGCAATGTTAATTTTACTCTCAACCATTTTTTAATATATCTGACGAAATTATAATTCGACTAAATTTGTGAATGACCCCCAATTTGCAGCAAAAAATATGCTCCAACTTTAAACACCTATTACTCGGTCAATTTTAATCGTAGAATAACGGGACTTTTTTTGTATTACATGTCAGTGTAAAAGGAAAATTTTACTAAAAGCTTATAGGACCGAGGGACCGTATAAAAATTTAAAGTTCGTATTTTTTTTTTTAAAGAAATGTTTTTATTGACCCAAATCGCTTTTAAAATATTTCTTTACCTTATTTAATATATTTTTGTATTTGGAACTATATGTCTATGACTATCGGTTTAGGAACTAGCCATTGGACACCGTTGAGATCGAACACCCTGTATATATATGGGTTTCGTAAATAAAAAAAAAGCATGCTAAAATATGAAAATTATTATATTAAGTAATAAACGTCACAAGCCGCAACAAAATTGCATCAATATGTTTGTAAACCACAGTGTTAAGGGATCTTGTACCTTTGAATCTCGTCGAAAATCAACAAAAGCACTGAAAGTTTGAATTAGTTTATATGCATTAATTTTTATGTATAAACATGAAAATTTCACTTTTGATTAAACAAATTGTACATTTAATATAATACTACTAGAAACTGGCTCGTCTTTTATAGAATGTGTGTATCTCTCTATTCTAAAAAAAAGTAACTACCGCTGTCACCGCCGCCGCCGGTTTTGAATTTTTTGTGACCGGAGATTTTTCTTCGTTAATATTAAGAAAAATAATGCATACAAAAATATGAAAATCGGTAGCATTATACAGAAATGTTTGATAAACACGCTGATGCAGACAGTTTTCAGATCGAAGAATTATTTTAAGAGATATTTAATGCTAAAGTCGGACAAAATTGTTCCACTAAAAAAGTTTTATAGGAGCAAAAACTGTTCATAGGAATTTAATCATTTTTAGATCATTTTATGCGTTTGAAGTTCCCGGTGTGCAGACTGTTTTATTTTTTTTTATTTGGCTAATTTTTTGAGGTTTTATTGCTATTTAAAATTCAAATTTTCAGGATTTCTAGAGATATTTTTTACAGATTTTAGAAAGTGATATTAATTTAAACTGTTGCCAACTGTATAAACAGCGGAAGCAATAATGTTTGCTTCAAAAAATAATATATTTATACGTGTAAATAAATGAAGGAATTATTTACACGTGACTATTATAAACAGAAAAAAACATTTGGAATTAGAATTAAATAATTATGTACAAAAAGCAGGAACTTATTAAAAATTATGTCATAAAAACTATAATTACACGTGAATTTTAAGAGAGAAAGGAATTTGTAAAGCAATAAATTTATTAACATGCGTTAGAAGTCTTAAATAGGAGAAATTACGTCATATTTACGTCACATTACAGTTATTACATAAAATGAATACAAAATAATATTGCAAAACGGTTTAAATTTAGAAATTGCGCTAGACATTTATTTGATATTTTAAGAGAATAATTTTCAACTATTTTTGTTAGGAAAGCGCAAATAATATTTAATTTCTAACACAAGTATTATCACGTGAATATTAAAAAGAGAAAGAATAGTTTGGTCAAAATTACGTCAGATTAAAAACGATTAATTTAAAATGTCTCATTTAAAAGAACTTTCTTTTCACTTTGTTAAAAAATACCAGGAGACAAAGACTCTGTTTACTTAATTCCTTTTATATTAGCTTATTTTGAAATGTTGTTACACGTGTCTACGTCATCAAGTTATTTTTATTTCGACGTTTTATTTGTATTTTTATTAATGTTGTACTAATTTATTTGTTTTTTCGTTATTTAAAATAAAAACAAGTAATATAAAAATTTTGTTTTTAAAGTCAATTCCTACTTAGGCCATCAAAAAAAAAATTAATATAATCAAGCTAATATGAGTTTTTGTTGCATTAAAATATCTCAATTTGTTGATTTTCTATAAGCAAGTAGGTTTACAATGGAACTCTATGGGAATTTGGCGAAATATTACAGATATCGCCAAGTTGGCGTCACTTTTGGCGACTCATTTTGGCCGCCAAATTTGGCGGTATTTGGCGACAGAACAGGGTCCCCCCCTATGGTAACCCTTATTGAAAATACTTTCATTAAAATTCAATAACCAATGGCGGCCATTTTGGGAACAGATGTCATATTCGCCCCATATTAGCGCGATTTTTTTCTGTCAACAATATCATATAGGCAACAGGTACTTAACTTGCGTCAAAGTGTCGTTATTTTGTTTGATGTGGTAACCCGGATTATGTTGTTTATGCTGTTGATGTTTTCGCCAAATTGGCAACCGAAAAAAAATCGCACCAATATGGGGCGAATATGACATCTGTACCCCATTTTGTTTCCCATGCAAAACTAAAATTAATTAATTAAAATTTAATTAATTAATTAATATTTGAAAAAACTTTATTAACATCAATTGTCATCCAGTACAAGTTTAAAAAAATTTATTTCAACCTGATAGGATGAATAATGAGTATTTTATTAACGATTGAAAATTTGTACAAGATAAATATATAAATATATAAATAAATATAGGGAGAGTGTGAGCTAATAGTAGGAATTTAATTATGTCAATTTGTATAATTTGGTGAGTGGTTTGGAGATTTATATAATTTGGCGAAATCGGTCGACGGGATAATCAAGTAGTACCGCAACGGATTTGGCGTTAAAATTCCCCAATCAAAGAGAAATGAATAGAAATCCGTTTATAGAGAGATCGCCACTGTTTTTTAAATTATAATTCAATCTTTCGAAATCTTTTTAAAGCCGATCAAATTAGCGTGCATTTAGAGTCTACGGTGTCTGGGCGGGGGTTGGCGAGCGTAGCTCGTAGGGGGCCGAGCCCCCTAGTTGTTGAAATTAAAACAACTCTTTTTTTTTTCATCCCGTAAATCATTGCGCGCATGATATTTTGTGAACGTAAGTATAGAATGTTATGAAACTTGATATGTATAACACGCACATGTGTATTTTATAAACGATCTATTCTTAGGCCAAAATTATTTCATTAACTATGTAAAAAAGTTTTTTTTTGCAAAAAAAAAAAAAAAAAAAAAAAGACCTTCCGGCCAGTGCCGGGAGGAAGAGGTAGCTTTCATAATCCTTATTTAAAAAAAGCCAACTTATATCATGCAAACACACGAAGCTCAATTTAGTGGAAACCGAATGTAGGAGATTCAATACTAAGTTTTATCAATATAATGAATGAGAATTTCGCGAAATTAGTCAGCTTTATCCAAGCTGCTTTTCTTTAAAGTAACTTATATTTGGCTGCCAAATTCGGCAATTTCTTAAAGTGCCTGTCATTTTAAGACAACATGGTGGATGAGGCTAATCAGTGAACTTGGTCGAGACCTTAGTAATTGCTGTGCACATGCTCACTCACATCGGAATCGGTTAATATATAGGAGTGCTGTCGCATGCAAAAAATCAGATTTTTCAAAATGTCACCCACAATAGAAATTGAAACTGCTATATCTGAGCCATTTTTTAAGGTAAAGACAAACAAAAAATGCTCCTGAATCCTTATATCAAGATCGAATACTTAAGAAAGAAACCTTTTTCAATTTCTGATTTTTTTGCACCTCACTTTAAATATATATATATTTTTTTTAATTTAATGGCCGCCATTTTGAAACAAGATGGCTGATGAATCTGGCCAGCGAACTTGGTCGAGGTGTTGATGTATACTATCATCATGCCTTCTTACATCGAAATAGGCGAATACGTGTGTTATCGCATGACAAATACAAGTTCGTTTCAAAATGTTAGCCATGCTAGAAATTCAAAGTGCTATAAATCAACCATTTTTTAAGATATCAACAAAAAAACAAATTTTCAGAAACAAAAACTGCTCCGAATCTTTGTATCAAGGCCAAACACATAAAAAAAATCTTTTTCATTTTCAAATTTTTTAATACCTCATTTTGAATTTTAAATTTAATTTTTTTTAAATGGCAACCCTTTTGAAACAAGATGGCGAATGAAGCTGGCCAACGAACTCGGTCGAGACATTGGTATGTACTATGTACAGACCAAGTTACATCCAAATAGGTTCATAAATACGCCTGTTATCGCGTGACAAATATCAGGTCGTTTTAAAATGTCAGCCACAAGAGAAATTCAAAATGCTATTACTCAGCCATTTTTTTTTTAGATATAGACGAAAGAAAAACTGTTCCGGAATCTTTGTATTAAGGTCAAACACATACAAAAAAAAATCTTTTTCATTTTCCAATTTTTTGGTATCTCATTTAATTTTTTTTTTTTTAATTTTTTTAAATGGCCGCCATTTTGAAACAAGATGGCGGATGAAGCTGGCCAACGAACTCGGTCGAGATATTTGTATGTACTATGTACACACCAAGGTACATCCAAGTCGGTTCATAAATACGCCTGTTATTACGTGAGAAAAATCAGGACATTTCAAAATGTCAGCCACGCTAGAAATTCAAAATGCTATAACTCAGCCATTTCTTAAGATATAGACGAAACAAAAACTGCTCCCGAATCTTTTTATCAAGGTCAAACACATAAGAAGAAAATACTTTTTCAATTTTCAATTTTTGGTACCACATTTCAAATTTAAATTTTTCTTAAAAATTTAAATGGCCGCCATTTTTAAACAAGATGCCGGGTGAAGCTGGCCAACAAACCCGGTCGAGACATTGGTATGAACTATGTATAAACGAAGTTACATCCAAATCGGTTCATAAATACGCCTTTTATCGCGTGACAAAATTCAGGACTTTTCAAAATGTCAGCAACGCTAGAAATTCAAAATGCTATAACTCAGCCATTTTTTAAGATATAGACGAAACAAAAACTGCTCCGAAATCTTTGTATAAAGGTCAAATACATAAGACAAAAATATTTTTTCATTTTCAATTTTTTGGTACCACATTTCAAATTTTAAATTAAAAAAAAAAAATTTAAATGGCCGCCATTTTGAAACAAAATGGCGGATGAAGTTGGCCAACGAACTCGGTCGAGAGATTGGTATGTACTATGTACACACCGAATTACATCCAAATCGGTTCATAAATACGCCTTTTATCGCGTGACAAAATTCAGGACGTTTCAAAATGTCAGCCACGCTAGATTTCAAAAGTCCTTCCGGCCAGTGCCGGGAGGAAGAGGTAGCTTTCATAATCCTTATTTAAAAAAAGCCAACTTATATCATGCAAACACACGAAGCTCAATTTAGTGGAAACCGAATATAGGAGATTCAATACTAATTTTTATCAACATAATGAATGAGAATTTCGCAAAATTAGTCAGCTTTATTCAAGCTGCTTTTCTTTAGAGTAACTTATATTTGGCTGCCAAATTCGGCAATTTCTTAAAGTGGCTGTCATTTTAAGACAACATGGTGGATGAGGCTAAGCAGTGAACTTGGTCGAGACCTTAGTAATTGCTGTGCACATGCTCACTCACATCGGAATCGGTTAATATATAGGAGTGCTGTCGCATGCAAAAAATCAGATTTTTCAAAATGTCACCCACAATAGAAATTGAAACTGCTATATCTGACCCATTTTTTAAGGTAAAGACAAACAAAAAATGCTCCTGAATCCTTATATCAAGATCAAATACTTAAGAAAGAAACCTTTTTCAATTTCTAATTTTTTTGCACCTCACTTTAAATATAATTTTTTTTTTAATTTAATGGCCGCCATTTTGAAACAAGATGGCTGATGAATCTGGCCAGCGAACTTGGTCGAGGTGTTGATGTATACTATCCACATGCCTTCTTACATCGAAATAGGCGAATACGTGTGTTATCGCGTGACAAATACAAGATCGTTTCAAAATGTTAGCCATGCTAGAAATTCAAAGTGCTATAAATCAACCATTTTTTAAGATATCAACAAAAGAACAAATTTTCAGAAACAAAAACTGCTCCGGAATCTTTTTATCAAGGCCAAACACATAAAAAAAATCTTTTTCATTTCCCAATTTTTTAATATCTCATTTTGAATTTTAAACTTAATTTTTTTCAATGGCCGCCATTTTGAAACAAGATGGCGGATGAAGCTGGCCAACGAACTCGGTCGAGACATTGGTATGTACTATGTACACACCAAGGTACATCCAAGTCGGTTCATAAATACGCCTGTTATTACGTGAGAAAAATCAGGACGTTTCAAAATGTCAGCCACGCTAGAAATTCAAATTGCTATAACTCAGCCATTTCTTAAGATATAGACGAAACAAAAACTGCTCCCGAATTTTTTTATCAAGGTCAAACACATAAGAAGAAAATATTTTTTCAATTTTCAATTTTTGGTACCACATTTCAAATTTAAATTTTTCTTAAAAATTTAAATGGCCGCCATTTTTAAACAAGATGGCGGGTGAAGCTGGTCAACGAACCCGGTCGAGACATTGGTATGTACTATGTATAAACGAAGTTACATCCAAATCGGTTCATAAATACGCCTTTTATCGCGTGACAAAATTCAGGACGTTTCAAAATGTCAGCCACGCTAGAAATTCAAAATGCTATAACTCAGCCATTTTTTAAGATATAGACGAAACAAAAACTGATCCGAAATCTTTGTATAAAGGTCAAATACATAAGAAAAAAATGTTTTTCCATTTTCAATTTTTTGTTACCACATTTCAAATTTCAAATTTTTTTAATAATTTTAAATGGCCGCCATTTTGAAACAAAATGGCGGATGTAGCTGGCCAACGAACTCGGTCGAGATATTCGTATGTACTATGTACACACCGAATTACATCCAAATCGGTTCATAAATACGCCTTTTATCACGTGACAAAATTCAGGACATTTGAAAATGTCAGCCACGCTAGAAATTCAAAATGCTATAACTCAGCCATTTTTTAAGATATAGACGAAACAAAAACTGCTCCGGAATCTTTGTATAAAGGTCAAATACATAAGAAAAAAATATTTTTCCATTTTTAATTTTTTGGTACCACATTTCAAGTTTTAAATTTTTTTAAAAATTTTAAATGGCCGCCATTTTGAAACAAAATAGCGGATGAAGCTGGCCAACGAACTCGGTCGAGACATTGGTATGTACTATGTACACACCGAATTACATCGAAATCGGTTCATAATTACGGGAGTTACAGTGTGACATAGGTCAGATATATATATATATATCAATTTTGAACGGAGGGTGGTTTCGGGGTCTGGGGGTCATGATCGATGAAAATATACCAAAATTTTTTGAAATCGCTTTCCTCCGAACGGCTGCAATAGGTAGCTTTTTTGTAAAGAAAGCTACCTAAAAAAAAAAAAAAAAAAAAAATTGAAAATTTACATTTCTTAATGAATAACAATAATTATAATTAAAAATATTACCATTGGAAATATTTAAATGTAGATCATTTTAAACACACATATTTGCTTAGTATATATACAAAATGTCATAGAAATCCATACACACGTTCTCAAGATATCATGCACGCAATGACTTTCGGAGTAAAGATAAGAGCTATTTTAATTTCAAGAATACACAAATTCCGTGAAAGTCTAAGTAGTTTCTAATAGTAGCATATTACAAAGCATAATATGTTTAATCTATATTGAATATTTCACATGTATACATAAAAAGGTTTTGAAAATAGACAAATTCAAACTTTGAATCTTTTGTCATTTTTCACCGCGTTTAAAAGGTTCAAGATCCCTTAATATATTTATCAATACATCCTCTTCTGATGAAAAATTAGAATTATAATCTGCTGGCGAATATCTGCCCTTTATACAATCGTCTGAATCCAGGCCTTTTTTGCTTTCACAGATATTTTACTCTATTTTAAATACTATTCGTTTACACCACATCTTTTGCTTGTTGGCCATTTAGGATTTTATGTGGCTTGAACACGTAAATTTATTGACTGAAAATAAACTAAACATTTCATTTGGGGAACGACAACTTTGATGCATAATGGTGCAATCTTTCGATATTAGTAATATTTGTAAAGCGACAAGAACCATCTCTGGAGATGTTCTCATGAAAATATCTAGTTTTTGAAAATGTGGCTTATGTACCTTGTTCCAACAAACGCTGCAAATTTCTACTATGATACATCATTCAAATATAATTAAGAAAATTCGATCGAATCCAGTCGAAACTCTACTGTTCGTGTCTTAAAACTAAAACCAAAAAAAGGTATATGTTGGATTCAAACACATGACCATTTTTTTTAAATGGTGGCGTTACCTCTGCGTTACGGATGTTTGATTACATCGCCAAAATATCTGTCATTTTAGTTTGCCACGTTTCCGTTTTGATTATTTTTTCAATCGAATTGTTTGTAAAATTGTTTAAAATGGTTTAAAATAGTATTCAACACATATTTCTCCGACCGATTTGTTGGAAGATATTTACAGGACTAGAGACAGTTATTTATACTATATTTGTCAAATGAGAACTCAACCAGAAGTATAATTTTTGAACTATCGTGTTCACTCACACGCATACACAAATCTTGTTTACAAATTTTTCCTTACATTATGTGTACGAAAAATAAAAATGTTAATTGTTATACACATAGATATCCCGGTATACATTTAAGTACGGCAAAGAGAGAAGTGATAAAATGATAAATTCTTGAAAACATTTTCATGAACAGGTATATAAATACGTCTGTTACGTCTAACTCTTTATGCGTAGACATGATTATTATTTTTGTGCTGTTTAACAAAATTATGTACTATAATAATTTTACACAGTGAATGTTCTGCATGTATAAAGGAAACAATTAGGTATTCTCGGCATACTCTTGACACTGTGGATTTCGGTATGTTGAATTCCGTAACGATTTCCGAAATGGAATGTACCATTGGTATAGCTCTCACTAGCATACCGCGTTCGAAATTCGTTAATTTTCGTCGTGTGGCCATAATCACATAATCATCCTTCTCACACGAAGCATTTGAACACAAACGAAAGTCCTACCCAGGCACTGACCATTTATACAATTTATAAGCGACACTACTGGCATCTATATATTTACATATTGCTATCCCATGAATTTTGTCACCTCAGTTTAAATCTACTCAAAACCAATCAATATTAAATCTGCGTGAGATTCAATTTCTTTCACTCAGAGTAAATGTTGTTTTGTCATTTTTAAATATATTCAAAATATTGATAAAAATATTTTATATTTAAAAACAAAAATAGAAAACAATCTAGTTAAACAATAAAGGGAATTTTAAATTCCTAAAGAAAACATTAAAATAATTAATATCTCTGTGAAAAATAAGGGATTTTAATATTAATGAAATATTAACTAACAGGAAGTGTCACTCTTGTAAGAATTTAATTTTTTAAGATACTGTACGAAGGCAGTATGAATTTACGTATGCATACCGAATAACAATGCATTTAATGATGAACAACTATGATTGAAACCTCGATCTCACATAATATACATCATTGTGAATTTGAGAGCTTTATTTATAGAAAAATATCATAGTCCGAAAGCTGTTACACATTTTAGGGAAGGCATTTGAGGCACCTGAAAATTTGTGCAACACTTCTTTAGTAACACCTGAATAGAAATCGAATGTCTGGCTGAAAGATAATGGCACATAGCCCACCCGTGAATTTTTAAACTTTCAAAAATTTCGTTGCAAAAAAAATAACCTTGAGGCATTTTGGAATTTTAATACTTTTAATTTAGTATTAATGAAATAAAAAAATATAAAAGCCAGACCTTTTAGTCGGCCCTAAAACAGTGCCAGTCACGTGTAAAGTGCCATTTTATGACTACCCTAAAAAGGTATTTCAGGCACGCTGAGATTGAGGTTGGTTGTGTTTATGACGGCTAATTATCAGCACGAGCGATATAGGCCCTAATGGGGAGAGCACCCTCTGTGGGGGACTTTCTGAGGGAACGTAATCTGTATTTACGCTTGGAAAACCAAGGTTCGAAGAAACCACGAAAACTCTGGACGATTAGGCCGACGGGCGCGATTGGGATCGAACCCAGCACCTCCTGTCTACCAGCTTCGAGAGCAGAACCTCTCGGCCAATGGTGGGGCCACTGAGATTGAGACAGAATAATATTTATGCTTAGAAAAAAATATTTCGAAAATGACAGACACTTTTGTTGGCACTTTCTACTTACCAGTCAACATAGAGTGTTCAACGCGAGTGCCAGTAAAGCTGGACTTGCGGTGCCTCGCTGAAGATCCATTTACTGGCTTACAATACAAACAAAGCGCAAACCGCGTTGCATTTTAAGATGAATTTCAACTGGATGCGTGCGCAATCACAACAAACCTAACCGTTATAGGTTCTCGCATTACCACATGACTCATAGCAAGCATGCAGTTGTTCTGAAAATTTTGGAGTAGTAATCATGGAAAGTAAAAAAAAATAAATAAATAAAATAAAATAAAGTGTTATTTGCGCAAAAAGCGATGAAAAAAAAATCACCGTTTTTGTGAAAAAACGCTAAAAAAATGTTGTGAAGTACTTTTATAACTATGATTTGTCAATATACATTTATATGTACATGTAATGAAATTTAACGATCGTTTAATGACGGTTAGTACAAAATTTAAACTGATTAAAATTGATTCAAACTCAAAGTTAAGGGCCGATTCTGAGCACTGTCAATCTGACTTCGACAGGGTTAGTGTCTTAGACAATATGAGAAAAGTATCGTTGTCACAGAAACAACGACTTATTTAATGTCGAAATGTATAATGAAATAGTTCCTAATCGGAGAGTTACTTTTAAAATGCACTTAAATTTATCCAGCCGGTTGAACCGTCCGAAAATTAAATAACTTCAGCAACACGCGTTACATAAGCTTATAGAAAAATAACAAATGTTTCATTGTTTAAGTATAAATTCATTAAGTACCGCGCATTCGAAAAATCAATTAACAAGCAATTTTGAGATGCATTAAAATATTCGCGTTTGGTGAGGAAAAGTTTTGCCCGCCAAATTACGTGTGCATTTATCTTTTAGCGCCAAATAATCGAAAATATTTTATTTTTTTAAGGCTTTCTACTGAAATTCTGCTGCTAAATTTTACTGATACTTTAAAACATACGTATGTATAATAAGCATTTAATAAGCATATAAGTTTAATGCGCATTTTTATCACTTTCCAACAAAGTTAAAAAGTGTTTGCGAATTTGGTTTGCCAGTCTGTCTCTCGGTGCTCTATCTCTAGTAAATATAGTCCGATTGCACGAAATTCATAGATGTGATTGGGTAACACTATGGAATGTTCGGTATAGAAAATGAAGTGTGTAGCATATATAGTTCATTTACAGAGACAGTCAAAAAACATCGTTACATTACGGCCTATGGAGAAAAATCGTTTCCGATGTAATTTAGTGATATTACACTATATTAAACATACAGAAATTTATATATAGTACTGAGGTATACTTCACGGAACATATTGAATAATATGGCATACATAAAATTTATCGTTCCTTTACAGGGATACACAAAATACTTTTACTACAGAAGAAATTGAACAATTAAAACTTATAAGCAATAATTACTGAAAGTGCACTTTCAGTTGTGGACGCGTTTTTAAATTGAACTATATTTTAAAATATTCTTTGGTGTATATAAATTCTATAAATAATATACAGGTCTGCCAAAATGTCTCAAGTACATTTTCGTCTATTCTCTGAAATTCTCTGTTATATCGCGTATCAATAGATATACATCATATCTTTATCATTTAATTATAAATATATGAAAATTCTAAAAAAACGTATGTATACTGTAATTAATAATTTTTTTACTACTCCAAAATTTTTCGAACAACCGCATGCTTGCTATGGGTCACGTGGTTTTGCGAGAGCCTATCGCAGTTAGATGTGTTGTGATTGCGTACGCAACCAGTTGAAATTCATCTTAAGATGCAACGAGGTTTATGCTTCGTTTGTATGGTAAGTCAGTAAATGGATCTTCAGCAAGGCACCGCAAGTGCAGCTTTACTGGCACTCGCGTTTAACATTCTATGTTTTCTGGCAAGTATAAAGTGGCAACAAAAGTGGGGCGAGGGGGCGATCGCCCCCCCCCCCCCTTGTGCAAATAAAGGGTTTTCAAAATGGCATTAGGCATCCTCACGGGAAATGACTTGGGGCGAAGCTCAATCCCAGCGCGACCCGACCCGGGTCGCGCCAGTTTATGTACACGAGACTCGGCCTGGAGGTCTGGGTAAAGTTTTCTCCCTTTTAGAGCCGGGCCGTGCCCTGATTTTAAATTTTTCTGAAAATTCGGGTCGGGCCAGACTTCTTTTTCTTCCAGTCTGGACTTCATTCTTCCTAGAGGTCTGCACTGGCCAAAATTTCCATGTCGGGTCTCGTCCTGGAATAAAAGCTAAACATACGGTCCGTGTCAGCCCGTATGATAAGCAGCATTGGCTCGTTCACGACCCGTGTAATTCTCTAAATTCTTCTCTCCGAGCCCAGGTTTGTCTGACATCTTACTTATTTGTTATTCGTAAAAATTACATTTATGTTGTACATTTGTTTAGCGAAATCTTTAAGAAATGTGATTTGACAAGTTTCAGAGATGCATTTTTAAAAATCTCCTTTTTTTCTTTCTGGAGTTTTAAAATTGTGATTTTCTTTTATCATCTGTTTCTTTCATTCTAAACTGATATTACTACTGGATTTTCATTTGAATGTATTTGTCTAAGTAATTTTTACGTTGTGTTTATGTACATAATTGCCTAAATAGTCATTAATATTAATGTTTTCCTGTATTCATGAATTTCGAACATAATCTAAAATAAAATATGAGCTTAAGTAAGTGTGCTTTATGAATAATTTTAATTGCATAATGCAGGCTGGGGCTGGAGTCGATTTTTTAGCTTTTATACTTGGCCGGGTCAATAATTTTTTTTATGCGAGTTGGACCTGGAAATTTCAAATATCGAAGTCAGCTTTAATTTTTTTAATGCTTCTTTCAGCCATCATCCCATAACTATTGAATATACTAGGTGTCCTAAAAAGGATTGACTGATTTTAAATACAATTCAATAACTAGCAAATGGCGACAGCTATTTAAAAAGAAATACTTGAAGAAGCGTTATGTAATATTTCAGGAATAGGGGTGATTTTGTTCCTAATTTTCCGAAACTTTAACCCTCTCGCTGCGCATTCCACGATTTTCACAGCCAATGTAAAAGTGACAAAATTTCCGCAACCCGTAATATTAGCAACAGCAATTCTTTTTTTTTATGATCTAATTCTAGTTTTAAAAGAAAAGAAAGAAACTCTTTCACAAAGATTTTGGACATATTTGAACTCTAAAATATATGCAGATTTGAAATATGTAATAAAATGAAGGCGCAATTTTTGAACCTATTTTCAATATGTATATATATACGCAGCGAGGTCTTTAAGGCATATAAAATTTAAAAAATTCAACAATCCGAAAATTCGAACGTAAAAATAATCTCGAATTTTGACAAATGGTCGCCATAAAAAATCTATTTCGTCAATCGTTCCCAGAAAATAGTTTCAATTTCGCTAAAGAATCGCAGAAAAAACGCGAATTTGGTCGAAGGGCTGCGGAAAAAAACGCGAATTTGGTCAAACGGCCAGGGAAATAATGCGAAATTCTTCAAATGATCACGGAAAACGCGAATTTCGTCAAAAGATCACGGAGAAAAAGCGAATTTTGTCAAATAACAGCGAAAAAAAGGCAAATTTTAAAAAAATAATCGTAAAAAAAACGCAAATTGCATCAAAGGGTCGCGAAAGAAACCTTAATTTCGTCAAAGGGTCGTGAAAAAACTCAAATTCGTCAAAGGATCGCGGAAAAACCGCAAATTTCTTCAAAGAATCGCGGAAAAAAGTGAATTTATTCAAAGAATCGCGGAAAAAGCGAATTTCATCTAAGAATTGCTTAAAAACTCGAATTTCGTCAAGAGTTCGCTGAAAAAATGCTATTTTCGTCGAAAGATCGCGGATAAAACATGAATTATGTCTAAGGGCTGCAAAATTAAACAAATTTTGTCAAAGGGTTTCCGAAGAAATGTAAATTTCGTCAAAGGGTCAAGGAAGAAATGCGAATTTCATCAAACGGCTATGGAAAAACGCAAATTTTATCAAAGGGCTGAAAAAACGTGAGTATTTCGTCGAGGGAGTTTCGGAAAAAACGCGAATTTCCTCAAAGAGTCGTGGAAGAAATGCGAATTTTATCAAAGAGTCGTGGAAAAAATACGCTGGTCTCTTTAGAAAACAGCGCACATACATACACCTATGTTTATTATTATAGGTATAGTTTTTAATCTGAAATAATATACTGAACTAACTTTTGAAGAAAACGGGTTAACCCAAGCCCAGCTTAGAGGAATCTACACTCAGCCTGAAATTGACCCGAATCGAAAACAGCTAATCCGACCTGCAACAAAAATAATTAGTGCCAGGAAGGAACCCCCCCCCCCCCCCTCTGCTGTAACATTTCAGAAAATTTTCTTTGAATTTCAGAATTATTTTTTTTTACTGAGAATCACCCCTGATCAGGAGTTTTTTTACTGCGATTTTTAATTTTAGTTTAACATAGAAACGATGGATGCTGCTGCAAGCAATAGGCGCTAAATCGGTGACTATACTATATATAACAACTATTATTTGCAGCGCCATCTATGGCTGCTATCGTAAAGTAAAATCAAGAATTGCAGTAAAAAAATCTCCTGAGATCTTATATAACCCTTTTGCAAGATTTTTTTTATTGCTGTCACCGTGTCACCATTTGCAAGTTACTGAATTTTAAAATCAGTGACATTTTACTGAATTTTAAGCAGTTATGACAGTTACTGAATTTTAAAATCATTTTCGGACACCCGGTACGTTTTTAAGTAAGTTTCAAAGGATTCTTTACTGAATTACAACTCATCTTAGATATAAAGAGACAAGCAGTCATATACCAAATTAGTATTTTTTACATAATGCTGAAGATTAAAAAGTATTATTAAATAATTGTTTGGGCGTGCCCGTTATGGAGTTTTTACTGTATGTAGTTTTTAGCTTTAAAAATATTTAGACTTTCTTTTCGAAATTCGGGTCGGCCCGAACCCTTCTTTCAAGAGTGAAAACCCATTCCGAAACTGACCTAAACCCGGAATAATGTACGTCAATCTGCCACAACCCAACGCGCTAGAGCGCAGCTAAGAAGTAGAAGTCAACCGGACCCAAATCCGACCTGCAGCAAAAAAGTAATGTTAACCCGACTCGCAGCAAAAAGTAGAAGTCAACCGGACCCAAAACGCGACTCACAGCAAAAAGTATAGCCAACCGAATTCAAACCCAACCCACAGCAAAAAGTAGACGTAACACGACCCGCAGTGAAAAAAACTAGCCCCGACCCGCTCATCAGATTGGAATGTCCAAATTTTTAACCCCCCCCCCCCTTCTTGAGGACTCTCCAGATCCGCTCTTGACTTGACGCACAGTTCTGGCACAGTTTTTGAGCCGACTAAAGTGTCTGGCTTTTATATTTTTATTTCATTAAATACTAAATTTGAAGGTATTAAAATTTCAAAATGCCTCAAGGATATATTTTTTTTTTTTTTTGCAATAAAAATTTTGGAAATTTAAAAATTCATGGATGGGCTAAGTGCAACGATCCTCCAGCCAGACATTCGATTTTGGATTCAGACATTGCAAAAGAAGTGTTACACAAATTTTTATGGTGCCTCAAATAACTACCCTAAAATGTTCAATAGCTCTCCTGCTATCAATGCATTGTAGTCAGCATCTTAGTATTCAATCTAACACTATTTAAAATCAATTAATGTTAAATACACATGGGATTAGTTTTTTAATTCATATTGAACTGTTTTTTTAATTTTCTATTCTAATAACCTCAAATTAAACTACCTCTACGTGCATATATATAATTAAACTGATTGCAATATATAATTAAAGAGATTTAGCATGACATTCTAATTATCTAACGTTTATCATAATTATAATGTTTAACCCTACAAAGTCAATACGATTCCTAATTTTTAAGTTTATATATGTTACAGTCAATTTGATAGATTCAGTAATTCTTAATAATAACCGCGTCTTTCGGTAAATATGGTAAATATTGCATGTTAATCATATTTACTGGTTATTTTTAATAATTATTAATAAAGTTCGGTCAATATGATTAATTTAGCTTAGTAATGAATATGTGTTTTACTGAAACGTGCTATTATAATTGTGAATCTAACATCAAAAATAATTGTTAAGAGATAACAATGCTCATTGTAAAATCGGGTTCTATTAATTGGATGCCAATTCATTAGGGGTTAAAGATAATTATCTTTATAACTACTGAATAAATTAGATAAAGTTTTTAAAGACTAAAATAATCAACAAATAAATAATTTAGTTTTAAAGTGCATAATTTTAGCAATGAACATTAAGAAAAATGTATCATAAGTAGAAAGATTTAAATTTAGACTAAAATTAATTTTAACACATAGCAAGTACATTAAGAGAAGTTACTGTCAGAATGAAACAATTCTTGCACTAATAAAATAGAAGAGAAAAAAAAAAGAAAAAGACCTCGAAGAGCCGAGGAAAAATATCTTGTAAACACGAAAGATGGATTGAGTTTTCCGAAAACGTTATTATTATTTTTATAAAAAATAGTAAATTGCAATTTAAATTAAAAATTCAATATTAGTGCATTTATAACAAATTATTATTTTTGTTTGGCAGAAAGGGATATTGTGGCGTTCAAAATCGCAAAAGGTTTTTATTTTTCATTACAGTTTTAATAAATTATTGTTTTCGGCACGAAAAGCTATCAGGACAGTTGGAGTTTTTGAGTTTTTACATTTGCAGGAACTTGAGAGTTACAATTGTCTTTATAATTGTAATATTGAAATTCTTTACAACCTAGGTTGAAATGTTTTACGTGCATATGTTTATTTCATCCACTAGAACTTCATTAATTAAATTAAAGCTTTCTTGAAGACAGTATTATCTTTCATTGTGTACAGTTGATTTAAAATGCCATATTTTGTAATGAGTTTATGTAAGTTTTCATTTTCCTTAGAATCAACAGCTATATTATTTTGGCTGTCAGCTTCACCCATATCTACCTCTGGTATTCTTATTTGAATGATTTCTCCTACATTTGCACTTGGAAACTTTATCTTCGAAAGCAGTAATTTTTTTTTTTTTTTTTTTTTTTTTTTTTTTTTTTTTTTGGCTTGCTTATTTAATGACTGTTTAGCAGAGTGTCGAGCTTCTTGAATATTTTTTTCATGTGAAAGAAAAGAATCTTCCTTTTTTTCTTGAAAATCTTCCATTTCAACATAATTGATTTTTATTTTTATATTTGCTATGTCAGAATTTTGTTTTTCCCCCTTTATTTGGCGAACATTCTTATTACCATTTTTGACTGAACATAGAAAATTTACAGCAAATCTTCGATCGAATTATCCAGTTGGATGTCCATTTTATCATAAATCATTGCGTCTATATCCTCATTCTCAGTTGATATTGCTGTCAGAAGTTGAATATCATTACTAGACTGCTTTCTTATACAACAACATCTTCGTTACTAGTAATTCTTGTGAAAGTACAGATGTGTAAACAATTATTAAACCTACATTCGCTTCATAGCCACATAAAGTTGCATACGGACTGCGATCTATTCCCGAGTAATGTTTTCTATTTTTCATAAACTGAATGAATTTTATTCCATTTCTTCATTTTGTTATATTGTCAGTTTGAAGCTAAGAGTGTAACGTCTTTTCAAAATCTTGGTTTGCTCTTTAAACTAAGGCTTGCGATTGACTGTTTCTTAGTCTTCCAAGAAAAAAATGTGTGTAAAATCTACACTCCACAAACTTCTTCAATAACTTTAATTGCAAATTCTCGACCAGTGTCACTTTTCAAGATTTACGGTGCACCAAATACTGTGACTATATCTATTAGCTGATAAATAACTTCCTCGGTTCGTCTTGCTTTTAACGTACTTCATTGAACAAATTACGAACTCTCAACAAACATAACACTAAATTGACACAACTTAGCATGTAAAACATTCGAAACTAACAGAAAACAAATATTAGTGAACGTCCCGAAAGATTCAGCTACCTGCAAGTATAATAAGCTATCAAATGATATCGTCAAGTTGTTGCCAAAAATAAAAACAAACTTGCGCGCTCGCAAAATCTGTTATACGATTGCACAATAGTGAGGCTCTGACAATGAGTAAATATACACATACGTAATGAAAATATCAAGCTAAAATTGAAATTTATTATGCTGAACAACCATGATTTGTAATTATTAATAATGAAACCGGTTAATTTGAGAAATTCTCTAAAATTAATCATATTGACCGGTTTGTTTGGATATTTTTTGGTAATTAATAATAATAACCTGTTACTATTAATCATAACCGATTGATCAAATCGACAGCAACATATATATACATTATAATTAATATTATAAATATTTTTTAAATAAATGACTCAATTAAATTTATCATTTCGAAAAACTTGGAAGATAATTAATATAAAATAGAATTGCAACAGAATGGTTTATTTTGACGGCCGATTATCTACACTAGGGATATAGGCCCGAGGGGAGAGTGCCCTTCGTGGGGGTCTTTCTAAGGGAACCTAACCCGTATTTACGCATGGAAATCCATGGCTCGAAGAAAACCACGAAAACTCCGAACGATTAGGCCTACAGGCGCGATTGGGACCGAACCCGGCACTTCCCGTCTACCAGCTTCGAGAGCAGAACCTCTCAGCCACTGGTGGGGCTGCAACAGAAGGAGTTACAAAGCAACAAGTTATAAATAAGTTTGTATTTTTAAATTTCTAAAAGGAAAATAATATATATATATATATATTTTTTTAAATTTCTATGTCGTCAGTAAATGTTAGGAACTGCAATATATCGAAAGTGTAAAATTCGTTACTCTTAAGTAACACACATTTCAATTTATTAGTTGTTAATGGTTTTGAGTTACATAAAATTTTAATTAAAATTGCATTAAAATACAACAAACCGCATTTTCAGATTTTAAAATGTTATTTCCGTATTACGATATCCCGATTTTTAGTACATTTTCCGTGCGATGTTCTAAAACGATTAATTTTGTAGCACTGATTATCGTGTAAATTTAAATTTCACTGAAAAATATAGAACAAAAAATGGGAGTAATTAAACTTTCATTATTAGTGTAATGAAATAGCAGAAACTTAATGACTTCAGCTATTAATATTTCAATTCATTGCCTCAAAGACAAAATGCCAAATATAATTAGTTTTTTAATGATACATTAATATTTTATGAATAAATGGAGTTTTAAAAAACGCAGACTATTTTCTACTTATTACTTCATATAGTTTCATAAAAACAACTAATTATTTTTAGTAAAAACTATTATTTTTTCTTTATTAAAAGTATTATATGTATTATATTTTTTTATGAATTAGTAATTTATTTCCGTAGACGCATTTTTACTAATTATAATGAACATTATTTCCTTCTATGTCTTTTCATATCAACATCTAAGAATATTAATTTGCAAATTCTTGTCTTAATGTAAAATTTAATTAGACATTGGATCCATACAAGAAAGCATACAAAGACAAAAGATAGAAATAAACGCTAATTGAAGATAATATCTGGTTCACTGTAAATAAAAGATATATGTTTCCGGAACTAGAAAAGCTTTACAAATATGTAACGTAAACCTATTCGAGTTATCAATGATTTTGAAAAGCATTTCTTTATCTTCAGAAACTAATTAAAGACGTAGGAGATTTAAAGAAGTTGATTTTTGACTCGTTTAAAAAAAGTAAAAAACGAAACGTTTCTGAGTAGTTTTTATACGGTATGAATGAGTTTTCACAAGGTGAAATTGACTTTTAAGATGCTATCAATTCTCAAATGAGTATTTTCAACTGAGTAGTAGAATTTATGCATGCAAAAGTAACAAAATACTAAAACTTTTAATAGTAGTGTTAATTCTGTCAATTTTGCAACTTTGTTTGTCGAACTATGACAACTTGTTAAACATTGATTACTTGAGAGTTAATAGCAGCCAAAAAACCGATATTTGTTATTGAAAAAACTAATTAATCCTTTGTAATAACTGCTTGGAAACGTTCCCTTTTTATTTATTTATCTATTTATTTTTTAAGTGTGTGGGAAAAGAAACTGTTGTAACTCAAATGCTTCTTTAAATGCCGGAAATCGAATGTTTTTTTGAAATCATGGATAACTAGTTAGATTGTTGTATAATATTTTCGTAGAGTTGTGATAAATTCAGAAACATTATATATATATGCTGTAGTATATATATAGTATATATATTGTATAAGTAGTATATATATTAATGCTGTAGACCACAGCTTAAAACGAAATCCTACTAATTACAAAGTTTCACACTATTTATCCGGATTTAAATTTATAATCTTTTGAATAATAGACAACATCAAACATGTAAGGGGAGGGGGGCTTATTGCAGAGAAATTAGAAATATTACGTTAATTAAAATACAATATGAAAAGTAAAGAAAAAGATGATCCTTATTGAAATATCACTTTTTTGAAATGTTTTGGGGAAACAACTGATTGATCTAACGCCACCAAATTTCGGGATATGTGTATTTCAAACTATGGTCTAATACGGCTTTAAAATTATTATTTAATAATAATTAATTTATCTTTGTGCATAATCTGCACTAACAACTGCACTGTTAGTGCATTCATCTTAAATGTATAAGTTATTAGAAATAATTAAGAATTTTTTTTCTAATAATATAATTCAAGCAATAACATTCTAGCTATTAGAATATATTTTTAATTTCGCTCTATACTTAAAATTTATTTGTATTCTCCTAAAATTAAAAAAAAAAATTACAAGTATACAATGCCAATTTTAAAGAAGAAATATACATTAAAATATTGAACAAACTCCTGTGATAGAATAAAGGCAAAATAATTCTAATCCTCCCATAAAATTAATAAATGTGCTAGGGCTTTCGAAAGAACTTTTTTTTACCCCTCCAGGCACAATAAAGACATGCTAGCGCTTTGAACACAGGAATAGTTCTCAAAGATTCATGTCTTGCTCCCGCTTGTCGCATTTCTTGATTTCATGGTGCTATTAAGAAATTTTTTTTTGCCTTTATTTAAAATTTGAAGTTTCACTATTATGAAAAAGTTTTAAGCTGCCGGAGTACGATTTTTTCCTTTTTAATTTGTCTAAAAATACTTAGTCTTTCCTAATACGAAACAATATCGATTGTATTGTTTATATAGGAGCCAAATATTTCATCAACATTACGTTCATAAGATACATTTATAATGAAACACCAATATTGGTTAAATATTGGAATTATATTGGAAATACAGGGTTAGCAAGAAATAAGTTTCTCACTTCAGAGGGCTCTAGAATCCGTTCTATTTTTGCAAATGAGATAAAATTGGAACTACAGATAATTCAAATGATACGCTTGTCATTCATTAAATACGAAAATAGTACAAACATCAGCAGATAGGGGGCGCTAATGTACACATACAAATATTTAAAATGCTTTATAGATATTAAATAATATATGTTAGGCTGAAATGAAGGCGGCATGTTGAGCAGCTTTAATGCTACGTTTTATATTATTTAACATTTTTTAAGCATATTAAATGCTTTTGTGTGTATTTAAACGCCACATATCAACTGATTTTTGTATTTTTTTTTTTAATTTAATAAATGTCAAGCGCATCATTTAAAATATTTGTAGTTAAAATGTTATCTGATTTGGACCAATAGAACGCATTTCAGAACTCTCGGAAGTGGGAAACTTATTTCTTGTTAACCTTGTACTTGCAGTGGAAGATGAAAGCTACTACAGAAAATCTTAGTGCCAAAAAGGAAGCGGTTGAGAATACTTCAAATTATATACTTTACATTCGAATATTTGGGAAAATGGTGAGATGTTTCTTGAAATATCAATGCAATATTGTAAACTTCCCATTGTTGCGGCAGTATTTTGTGCCATTTTTGGTAATATTGCTCGGGATAGCCACAATTTAAATATTATTGTTTCAACGTTGCTCTAAAACGTGGGTACATTTAAACTAGACATACGAAGGAAAAAGAAAAACGTCTTTCTAATTTTAGGTACAATTTACGCTTTACTTTGCAAACCCAATCGATTTTTCTTCTCCTGAACAATTCTTATACATGTAATTGTTATTTTTGGTTTATCTCCATTTAATTCACCATTAAATGTCGATATCTTGACAGACATACATCGCAAAAGTAAGTTTCTTTATACGGATTAAATATTAATTGCTTTTAATGAGATATCAACTCTTATCATGTAAACATATGCTTTAATTTCTCAAATCGCATGCCTATTAATGACTAAATTAACTCATTTAACTAATCTTTAAGCTTCAATAAACTTTTAGTCACGCTAAAAATTTAATTAATACATGTATGAATATTTCTGAAGAAATCATTGAAGCAATCATTGAAATTGTGGAAAGAAGCCTTTTTTTCTTTTGAATAATTGTTTAATGGGATGCAATTATTTATATCTTCATCTGAAGAATAATTTTCTTCTTATTAAAATAAGATTAAAAATTGTATGTGTATGATGTTGTATTAATTATATGTTTAAAAAACCTGCTGCTAATATTTGAATATTAATAAAGCAAAAGAATATGTTATAAATAGCGAAAAAAGCATTGAATTGTCTTTTAATTACGGAAGTATTTCTTGATAAATTTTTTAAACAATTTGGAAAACAGTTGCACTCATGTTGAGAATTACAAAAGATTTTTTAAACAAAAGCTATAAAGAAACTAACTCTTGCAATGCCATGATAAAAATATACCTTATCTAAAATATGCTAAAATAATGAATGAATGTATACATTGGTGCTAAATTTTATTAATATCTCTAACATTCAGTATAATTATTGTCTTTATATAATTGAGGATTTTGCTTCCGAATGCTACCACTTAAGAATTTTCTCTAACAGCTACCATCATATTATGTGCTGGGATGTGCGACAACGACCTCGAGTAAACCGTAATCGAAACTGTACATTTAGTAATAGTCCAGGCAATAGGGAATTTTACCTAGCAAAATTAATGGTAGTTCTGGAAATTAGCTTACTTTATGTTTTTGGGGTCGCTGAATCCGAATTTGTAACTTCCCACAAAAAAATTCCCCCGGCAATCCCCTCCCCCCAAATTTTGGTAAAAAGCCCCCCAAAAAAGTTTTTATTAAAAAATCAATTTTTTTTATTGTTTTAGGGGAAAAGTATCTAGAAATTCAGAAAGTAGACAAAATTTGCAACAAATTAGATATATCACATTATGACTTAGGATGAAGGGGAAGTTGGATCTGCCTCGGAACATGCGCGCGGTGCTGCATGGACTAAGTTGCCCAGTTCCACTTAACAACTCACACGTTTACATTCGCCCTCCCATCTTCCCTCCGAACTTTCCTTATAAGGTTTACTTTAAGTTTTTTGGGTTGCTGAATCCGAATTTTTAATTTACCCCCAAAATATTCTCCTCCCTGAAAACCCCCAAAATAGTTGTTATTAACTTAAATTTCTTATTGTTTTAGGGGAAAAGCATTACAAAATTCAGAAACTAGACAAAATTTGCAACAAATAGGATATATGACATTATGACGTAGGATAAACGGGGAGAGAGGGGGCTTCCTCGGAACATTCCCCGCGCGCTTTTCTCAAAAACTAAATTTTTTGGGGGGTTGCCGGGTTAAATTTTGGCGGGAAGTTACAAATTCGGATTCAGCGACCCCCGCAAAAAAATAAAGTGAGTCGAAATCCAGAATTAGTATTAATTTTTCCAGGTAAAATCACCTATTGCCTGGACTTCATATCTTAGTGCACGTAGCGCCGCAGTGCATGTTCAGAGGCAGCCCTCCCCCTCCCCGTTCAACCTACGTCATAATGTCATATATCCTATTTGTTGCAAATGTTGTCTAGTTTCTGAATTTTGTAATGCTTTTCACCTAAAACAATAAGAAATTTAAGTTAAAACAACTATTTGGGGGGTTTCGGGGAGGGAGGAATTTTGGGGGGAAAGTTAAAATTTCGGATTCAGCGACCCAAATAACTTAAAGCAAACCTTATAGAGAAAGTTCGGAGGGGAGATGGGAGGGCGAATGTAAACGTGTGGATGGTTAAGTGCAATGGCGCAACTTAGTTTACGCAGCACCACGCGCATGTTCCGAGGCAGATCCCCCCTTCCCCTTCATCCTATGTCATAATGTCATATATCTAATTTGTTGCAAATTTTGTCTACTTTCTGAATTTCTAGATACTTCTTCCCTAAAACAATAACAAAATGAATTTTTTAATAAAAACCTTTTTTGGGGGGGGGTGGGGCATTTTACAAAAATTTGGGGAGGTTGCCGGGGGAAATTTTGGTGGGAAGTTATTAATTCGGATTTAGTGACCCAAAAAACATAGAGTAATCCGTTTTCCAGAGCTACCATGAATTTTGCTACGTAGAGCCCCCATAGGGTCTCTATTGCCTGGACTATAAGGCAAATTTGATAAAAGTATGAACTTATGAGTATGTGGGGCATTCTCACTATCTTTTGACTTTCATCTACCTGAATAATAATTTTTACTTTAATACAATTTTTTGTGTTTTTGTTATTTCATATACCGGGGAACATCCCATTGCATGATTGCACAACAATATTAACGAAATAAATAAGTTGTGGACGATGTTGGGGGTCCAAACACCTGGAAAACGCCTACACCGTCGCATGTCCCTGATGCTGATTTTTAAGTTTTGAGCTGTCTGGATAAAAATGTTTCAATAAAAAATAATTCGATGTATTTTTTTCTGAAATTGGAACTATTGTTTTATTTAAATATGTAGCTAAAAATTAACCTGCACACATTTTTAGGGTTGTTATTATTTTTTAAACTCTGTCCCTGGGTTTTAGATTCCTCATCATTCCTCTTCTAAAATTATACAGAAAATCATTTCAGATGCAGCCACAGAATTTTTTTCAAGTTTTTTCTCATGCAGAAGTATGCTAGAGAAATACTGTCTAAAATTCTTTGGCAAGAAATTTACTGTAGAATTTAAATCAGCATTTAAATATCAATTTTTTGCATCGTGGCCTTATTGGTAGTCTCACCGTCCCCAAGGTTTATTCCTGCCCTTTTCGAGGTAAATAAAAAAAAATTAATTTATTCCAATTTTAACAACTGTTTCTAAAATTCAATGAACATTGTGGCTATCAGTTTTTCTTAACATGATTTTCCTAAATATAGGTGGTAATTTTCCTTACCGTTCCATCCATGCCGTCCTTTTTTTTTTACCATTTTGTCCCTTTTTTCCAATACCATCCTCTTTTTTTTCAATACCATCCCCTTTTTTTACCTTATCGTCCCTTCTTTAACACCCCTTTAAGACAATGTTATACAAAAATTGTGGATTAAAATTACTATATTGTTATTATTTATTTGAATGTCCTGTGGGTACTATGCAAATTCATTATACGTAAAAATTTAGAAGAAAATAAAAAGTTATAGGGTAAAATGGTAACGAAAATTAAACTCGCAAGTTTAACTTAAACCTCAGTTAAATAAAAACATTTTCGCTGCTGACCATTTTTTCTTTATTCTGAATCATTAAGGCATTCGACTATCAGATTAAAATGTTGTTTTAGCATGTTTAATTTTGTCAGATTTTTTTCTCCCAAAAGTCAAAAGATTGTGAGAACGCCCCATGTGTTCATATTATTATGTATAAAGTATTAAATGAAACAGATTCTAATAAATTTTAATAAAAATATTGTTAAGCTTAGTTATAAAATATCTCCGACTACCCCTCAAAATGCAGTATTATATAGTTAAACATATAAATGTGTTTCTGGAAGTGTAAATGAAATTAAATAACTTTATTATAATGCAATAATAATTTACCATTATTCTAGATTTCGCATTGCATGAACTCAGATGTTTATTAAGCGTGCTACCCATCTTTTTTAATGGTTCCGTTTTACCTGTTATCGTCATTTGAAAGCCATGAACATTTGAAGCATTTAAACTGCCTATATATATATATATATATATACTAATAAAAGAAAAACTCGCTCTATCTGTCTGTCTGTGTGCGATGGCTAGCGAACACTACTGCACGTAGAAGTCTGAAAATTTAGATGTGAAGAGTTCAAGACAGGTCCTGATGCACCTGAGGCTCAGATTTTTAATATTTTAAGGGCCCCTAAGCCCCTTTAAGTTTTTATACACTAAATTGTTAATAACATGCCTCTTTTCTATCCGATCTCCTTCTTTTTGGGGGTGAATTCTCCTTTCAGTTTCTTCCCCATTTCTACATTTCAGTTAAGACCCTGGTACCCTTGCAAGGGGCGCAGTACTGGGCCCCTTTAAGTTTTAGTGCACTAAATTGTTAATAATAGGCCTCTTTTCTATCCGATCTTCTTCGTTTTTGGAGTGAATTCTCCTATCAGTTTCTACCGCATTTCTACATTTCAGTTAAGACCCTGGTACCCTTGCAAGGGGTCCGCGTCCTCTTGAACTTTTAGTGCACTGAATTGTTAATAAATTGCTTCCTTTTTATCTGATCTTCATTTTGGGAATACTTTCTCCATTAGTTACTCTCCCGTTTCTACATTCCAGTTAAGACCATGGGCCCGTCTAGGGTCCCGTAGGGAACGGTCCAGGGCCCTTAATTTTTTTGTGTCATGCGTTTTTCACACCCTAATTTTCTCAACTTCTCAGTGCGTAATTTTAAAGTTGAGTTTTGAACTCTTCTCCTTAGACCAACACTCACATATTTTTATTGGGGATTTTCCCCAATTTTTTGCACATTTCTTTTAAATTATATTCTAATGATTAATTCATACCCTATGCTTAATCTCGACTAATCGAAGATCTAAAACGCTAATTATTAAAACGTTGTAACCTGTTTTCATGTTAGGGCCCTGTTCTCAACTATCAGTTGGCCCCTATTATAACTCCCTTAAAAATAGTCCGAATCATTAGCTTTTTTTTTTTTTTTTTTCTAACAGCATCTTAGGTTCTCCAGCTAAAAAAATATTTCAGACTTCAACTACCACCAATTTTCTATATAAATCGTCTTTTTGCGGCCTTTGGCGCATCTTCTTTAAAAATGGTCCAAATTCCATGTAATTTTCATTGCAATTGTTCTAGCGTCTCCTGATTACATTAAAAACTACTAAAAAATGTATTTATACCAAACTACGTGTTTCTTAAGTTCCTTCCACTTTGGGGACCGGTACAAGGCCCCTTGAAGCTTTTGCATCATAAATTATTAATAATTTGCCCCTCTTAATCCGATCTTCATTTTTGGAACCATTTTTCCATTTAGTTATTCTCCAGTTTCAATATTCTAGTTAAAAACGTGGGGCATCTTAGAGTCCTGTGGGGACCTATCCGGGGCCCCTTGAACTTTTTGTGTGTTATGCATTTTTTACACCCTAATTTTCCCGCCTTCTCATTACATAATTTTAAAATTAAGTCTTGGACTCTTCCCTCTAGACCAACACCCTCATATTTTTTATTGGCGCTCTAGGGTCCCTTTTTAAGCTTTTATCCCATTTTTGAGCATTTCTTTAAAATATTATTCTAATCATTATTTCATACCCTATGATTAGTTTTGACTAATTGAAGATTTAAAACGCTAAGTACTAAGACATTTAAACATGTTTTCATGTTTGGGTCCTGCTCTCAACTATTAGTTGGGCCCTTTTAGGCCCCCTGTTTTAGCTACCTTAAAAATGGTCCTATTCATGAACTTTTTTTTTCTAAGTACTTCTTGGGTTCTCCAGCTACTACATGAACGACAAAAAAATTTCCAGACTTCAGCTGCCACCAATTTTGAATATTAATCGTTTTCTTGGGGCCTTTGTTGCAGCTTCTTTAAAAAATATCCTAATCTATTCCAATTTTCTTTTACTTAGTTTTAGCGTCTTCCAGCTACTTTAAAACCCCTAAAACAATTTCTTATACCCAACTATATTCCTGTTAAGGCCCTGCCCCTCCAGGGCCCGGTCTTTCTTTATACCTCAGCTACCACCATTTTCGAACATTAATCTCCTTTTCAGTATCAACTTACGCCTACTCACTACAGCCGTAAAATAAAAATCGAGTTACTTTAAAGGTAACTTTAGATAAGGGATTTCATCCGTTTCTTAAATATCGTGTTAATGATAACAGTAATTCATGAAATTTAGAAGGTGAGGACGCATCTTCCACCGCTTGGTGGCGCGTTATTTCTTCTGGTTTAAGGCCCAATTTGAACGGGATTTGCTTCCTTCAACTTAGATTACAATTCAGCTACTTTCTGTATTATGAAATTTAATCTTAGACTTTAGTTACCAACATTTTCTAACATTAAATGTGGATTTTTTTTTTCGATTATGTGGGCTTGATTCCTACGAGGTTTGGCTCACTCAACTTGGTTTTCGATTGTCTCCGGCAAGTGCAGGCACTTCCGGTAAATGCTGCCATAGGTAGTGGTGATCTAGATTGCAGGTTCGTTCGGAAAGAAGTTTGATGGGAAGACATTAGAAGCTGTAGAAGGCAATGGGGCCGCCAAAATTAGGTTCATTTAAAAGAATTTCCAAAGATATAAAATCATACAAACTTAAGTTTTGTTTAAGGTTATTATTTACAAGCCCCAGGCAACGCTGGGCGGGTCTGCTAGTATGTATATATATATATACAAAATATTTATATTTTTTATATCACGTCGAACACTTTTTCTGGTGGTTGTGTTTTATTACCATGTGTTCGGCAAAAATGTTCGTATGTTGAGGTTCTTAGATTAAGAATATGACCTGTCTCTGGAAAAGGGGCCGTCTTTGATAATAACAAATAAATCGTCAAAATGTTCTTTTAAAAAATCTTTGAAATAAATAAAAAAGTATGTTCTTTTTATTATTCATTTTTCGTTGAACCGGGAAAAATATCCCTTACTTTTAACTTGCATTGAGGACGTTTTACAGGTATGTGCGCAATACAGATTAACAACAACATTTTTTAAATAAAATTTTCTAAAACATGAAAATGACGCAATGTCGTGAATTTTATTTTAATTTAATAACTTTTGTTACAATAGCGACATTATTATTTCTTACAATACATAATGCATTAAGAAATTTTAAGTGAAATAGAATCTATGGTAAAATTTAACTATCTGCACAGTTACAACATATATTTGACATATAAGTGTCGAGGGGTGTGCGAGCATATAAGTATTTTAATAAAAAATTATCAAATCTAAATGTGTTAACTAATTGAAATATATCCATAATTAAGTAAATTAAAATTACATTTTGCAGACGATCAACTTAAATAACCTTGTTCGACATTCTATGCAGAGGATCAACTTAAATATTCTTGTTGGACATTCATTGAAATGTCACTAATATTTTTTCCTGAAACAGCAGTATTGCCAAATCAGGTGGATTTTCTATTTATTAATTGCGAATTCATAC
This sequence comes from Maratus speciosus, assembly GCA_963932465.1. Classification (NCBI taxonomy): domain Eukaryota; kingdom Metazoa; phylum Arthropoda; class Arachnida; order Araneae; family Salticidae; genus Maratus; species Maratus speciosus. The sequence goes on from OZ010799.1 coordinate 297,991,241, forward strand.
CATAAATTTTCAATAGTATTTTTTTCTTTTATTAGTTTTATATATATCTATACTCCTATTATAAAGAGGAAAAAATTGTTTATTTGTCGGAGGTAAGCTCTGGAACTACCGAACCGATTCCAAAAGTAATGGTATCAAAATGATGGTGTGAGTCCAACTTAGAACATAGGCTATATCTTATGTCGGTGCCACTACCCCAAAGGGGGTGTAGGAGCAAAAAACGTTCTAAAAATGCGATTTTAGCGTTACTGAAGGGCCTAGAAATATGAAATTTTGAGTATTAGTTACTTATAAAATATAAATGATGTCTAAGAACAGTTCTTAAACAATTCGAAATTTAAAAGGGGTGAAAATGCACAAAAAGCGTTCTAAAAAACGTTCTAAATGGCGATTTTTACACAATCTCAGGAAATACCAAACCGATTTAAAAAATATTGGCGTCTTAAAGATGGTGACAACGCTTGCTCCAAGATAGGCTATGTTTTATGTCAGTGTCACTACCCCAAAGAGGGTGCAGGAGCAAAAAACGTTCTAAAAATGCAAATTATGTGTTACTGAAGGGCCTAGAAATATGAAATTTTGAGTATTAGTTACTTATAAGATATAAATGATGTCTAAGATCAGTTCTTAAACAACTCGAATTTTAAAAGGGGTGAAAAGGCACAAAAAGCGTTCTAAAAAACGTTCTAAATGGTAGTTTCCACACAATCTCAGGAAATACCAAACCGATTAAAAAAAATATTGGTGTCAAAATGATGGTGACAACGCTTGCTCCGATTAGGCAATGTTTTATGTCGGTGTCACTACACGAAAGGGGGTGCAGCAGCAAAAAACTTTCTAAAAATGCGATTTATGTGTTACTGAAGAGCTTAGAAATATGAGATTTGAAATATTAGCTACTTATTAGATATAAAGGATTTCTAAGAACAGACAATTCGAAATTTGAAAGCGGTGAAAATGCGCGAAAATCGTTCTAAAAAACGTTCTAAATGGTGGTTTCTACACAATCTCAGGAAATACCAAACCGATTTAAAAAATAATGGTGTCAAAATAAGGGTGTCAAAATGACGGTGACAACCTTTGCTCCAACATAGGCTATGTTTTATGTCGGTGCCACTATACGGAAGGGGTTGCAGGAGCAAAAAACTTTCTAAAAATGCGATTTTTGCGTTACCGAAGGGCCTAGAAATATGAAATTTGAAATATTAGCTACTTATTAGATATAAAGGATTTCTAAGAACAGTTCTTAAACAATTCGAAATTAAAAAGGGGTGAAATGCGCGAAAAGCGTTCTAAAAAACGTTCTAATGGTGGTTTCTACACAATCTCAGGAAATACCAAACCGATCTAAAAATAATGGCGCAAAATGATGGTGACAACCTTTGCTCCAACATAGGCGATGTTTTATGTCGGTGCCACTACCCCAAAGGGGGTGCAGGAGAAAAACGTTCTAAATTGCGGCTTTTGCGTTACGGAAGGGCCTTGAATCGTGAAATTTGGAATGGTAGTTAGTTATAAGATATCAATGATCTCTAAGGACATTTCCTAAAAAAATCGAAATTTAAAAGGGGATCAAAATGCGCAAAAAGCGTTGTAAAAAACTTTCTAAATTGCGATTTCTATGCAATCTCAAGAAGTACTGAACCGATTTCAAATATAATGGTGTAAAAATGATGGCGACAGATCTTGCTCCAAGATAGGCTATATTTTATTTCTGTTTCCACTACCCCAGAGGAGATGCAGGAGCAAAATGCGCGAAAAGCGTTCTAAAAACGTTCTAAATGCCGATTTGTCGGCAATATCTCAAGAAGAATGAATCTGATTTCAAACGTAATAGTAGGAAATTGATGCTGACAGCCTCTGCTCTAACATAGACACTATTTTATGTCGTTATCACTATCACCAAGACGTTGCAGGAGCAAAAAAGCGTTCTAAATTTCGATTTTTGTGATCGGTAGGGGCTAGCAACTTAAAATTAGGCAAGGTACATATTTATTAGATATAAATGATCTTTAAGAACAGTTTCGAAAAAAATGGAAATTTAAAAAGGGGTGAAAATGCGCGAAAAGAGTCCTAAAAACGTTCTAAATTGCGATTTCTACTCAATCTAAGGAAATACCAAAGCTATTTCAAAAGTTATGGTTGCAAATAAATGGTGACAGTCCCTGCTATAACATAGATTATATTTTTATGTAGCGGTCATTACCATCTGAGGCTGAGGGTTGCAAAAGCAAAACATGTTCTAATTTGTGTTTTTTGCACAACTGGGTGGTCTAAAACACTTTGATGTATGGCATGGTATTTACTTACAAGATGTAACTGCTTTCTAAGAACAGTCGAAAGAAAATTCCAAATTAAAAAAAATGAAGTCAGTGAAAAGCGTTATAAATTACAATTTTTAAGCAAACTTATAAATTACCAAACCGATTAAAAAAATAATGATGACAAATTTTTGTGACAGAATCTGCTCAAACGTAAGAGATATTTTATGTCTGTTCCACTACCACCAGAGGGTTGCAGGAGCTAAAAACTTTCTAAATTGCGATTTCTGTGATACTGAAAAGGCTAGAAACTTTAAATATGACATGGTAGTTACTTATAAAATATAAACGCCCTCGAAGGAACTTCGAAAATAAATTCGAATTAAAAAGGGGTGAAGCGATGGGGAGGTTCGAAAAGCATTCTAAAAAAGTTCTAAATTACGATTCTATGCAATTTCAGGGAATGTAAACCGATTATAAAAGTAATAGTTGCGAATCAATGGTGACAGTCTCTGATCCTACACAGGTTATATTTTATGCCGGTGATTCTACCACCTGGGGTTCACAGGAACAACAAACGTTCTAAAAAAGGGCTTTAAAAGCTTTTTAAATTACGTTTCTGTGGAATATTAGGAAATAACAAACCGATTTAAAAATTAATGTTGGCAAATTAATGGTGACAGTTCCTGTTTCAGCATAGCCCTTTATGTTGAGAGAGGTGGTAGGACTTGGAATTTGACATGATGGTTAATTTTACGATGTAAGAAGATGGTTTCTAAAAAATTCAAAACTTGAAATGAATACTGAAATGAGCGTATTAATTGAGCATAAAAGTTTCAAAATATTTTTTTAAATTATCATTTATTTAGTTTTACTTCATTTTATTAATTTAAGTCTCATTTCTGCCTAATGCAGTGTAATAATGATGTTTAATCAAACTGTGTTTTAAATAGTAATTTTTGAATTATTCCTAAAAGTAATAAGTACCTTTTAATTAAAAAAAAAACTTTTAATAAAATAAAATATGACCTTTTAATAAAATAAAAATTTAGTTAGTACCTTTTAATAAAAATTAGACATATAAATATCACTTGGCATATTTCAAATATTACGCGAGCAAAGCCACGGGGTTTGCTAGTTATTTAATAAAGTTGAAATAACTACTTAATATTTCTGATAGGAATTCGAAAATGTTGGGTAAAAAATCTGCCAGATTTTGTAACACAGAAAAGCTAGATGCCTGATAAATTTCATCAGTTAAGTAGATCAAGTGTTCTATTTGCAAACTTATAATCTCAACGGTTATAAGATATTTTTTACAAGGCTATGCTTTAATCAAATGTTTCTTTTGCTATATTTAGTATCCTTTAATCTCGTCATCAGTGCCATAAATTTTAATTATACATACATTGTAGAATTCAAACTGAATTCCCGACATCAGGCTTATAGCTGCTTCGTTGATGAAAAAAAGTTCCAGTTTAAGGGAAATACCATTGATTTAGGGATATATTATTGAAGAAATATGAAATTATTTGCTTTACAGCTTTAGGGAGAAGTACAAAGACTAATTTTGAGTGTTGCGCCAACCGAACTCTCATACTGAACATCGTTAGATAGTGTAAATTATGCATTTTAAAATTTACAAAAATAATAAAGAGAGTGATCATAAATATTTTTATAAACCGAACAAATTTATAGCTCGAATTTTAATTTTACAACTGAGTAAAAAAATGTTTAGGTCAGAATTTGAAACAGGAATCATGGATGTATATATCCATTAAAAATAATTGTGTAAAAATTAATAAAATTTATAGCTCCCCTGAAATGAACGTGCATAAGTTAAATCATCTCAGCTAATATCGTATTTAAATAGTAGTGAAATTGGTGTACTGATCCAAACAGGCTATTTTTAAATTAAATGATTAATTATATATTTTTTATTATTAAAACTACATGAATATGTTGATACTCCTGGTGAAAATGGCTATACATTTTCTCCCTCAAACTTAGACGAATGTTTATTTGGTATATTCTTACTCCGTTATGCATGTGATTTCCGTTATATATATATTTTTGATCGATAATCTACAACTATTCATAACCTTTAAAAAACACATCAAAAAGTAAAGACGTTTCCGGTATGTTTTACACATTTTACTATCTCATGAAGGTAATTTGTAGCTTTTCATACATATTTTACATAATACCAACATTTTAAAAATTATTTTCTACTTTAAACAGCATCATAAAATAGTTTCAATTTTTGATTATAAGAAACATCATACAAGTTTCTGTAATAATAGTTATTTTAGCATATATCTGTAATACAAATAGATATAAGAATTAAATTGGATCTTCATATAAGACTAACATATGTCGACGCCAATTTATTCATGAAAACTAATGCAAAAAATCAATGAGATAGCTACTCCCTAGACTCATTACACGTTATCTTAATAGAACACATCAGGTTATTTCCCTTCTCTTACATTATAGAGATTTAAAGAAAATAATATTTTTTGAACATATTTTAACATATTAGTATATTAACAATATTCATAAACATTTTTATTGCATATATTTATGTACACTCAGCTATCTATCTTATATATATAAATATCCATGCATTATTTTATTTCGTATATTTATATCCATATAGATATCTAATAGTTTTCTGAATTTCTTAAATGTATTGGGAAATATTTATAATATTTTTAGCTGTATTGCGATGATATTTTGGGATAAGGTTGGAGATGCACTCATATATTTCATACATACTTTTATTATGTATTTTTAAATTGTTTTATGAGATTCTTGAGAATTATACCAAAATATTTGTAATGTTTTTACTTTCATTTACACAGGCATTTTGGGATAAGTTTTGAAGAACAAATCAAACTGGTCTTCCAGTAGACTTCTAAGGTTTATATTATTAGTCACATGCGTAGATGAAATCGCAATTCGTATCCCTGTAAACAGGGATAGTTATGTATTATTTTGAAAACCCAACGTATCCGTATCAGACAATTTAAAATATTCTGTGAATTGTGTTATTAATTTTGAAATTTAAAAAAAATCATTGATTTAGTGTTATGAAGACCCAAATAATAGGAAAAATTTACGACAATTGATTTAATAATAAATATGACATTTTTTACTTTTGGGGTTATAATGTAGATTTTTTATAGTTTTTCTGAGAATGTGTGAAATGAATGACTATCTAAAATTATCAATTTTCAGAAAACTAGGCTAAAGATTTTCAATGAATATTTATAATCATATGATGCCTCCAAAAATAAAGATAGTTATAACAAGTATTTGTGTAACCAACAAATTAGAAGAGTTTGGTAATGTATATAATAAAACAATTATGTGTCCGTGAATAACGCTAACGTTATATTACCGATGGGAACAGTGCAAGCAATTGATATCACTTTTTCTGATGACACTTCAATTTATTAACTTCTAAACATAGCATAATTTTTAATTTTACATCATCGAATAGGGAAATATATGTACTTTAAAATTAAATTGACTGGAGAACTGTATCTCAATTTACCGATTTTTTGTAAATTTTAAAACATGTTTCATGTATGATTTCTTATCTCAATTCGTTTCTATTGCATGCAGCTTTATTACGAAAATTATAGGCACTTAAATAATCATAAATAGTTCAGCGTTTGTTTCCGCCTAACATTTCGTAAATATATAAATAAATAATAAAATATTATGAATAAAATGTAAATTTACAGATCTGTAATTGAACTACGTGTTTAAATAGAGACATAATCTGAATGAAAAATGTTGCTATAGTTAGTAAAATCTGTCTGTCTCTCCAACTATTAAATGCAGCTAATGTACAGTATTGATTTAAATAAAATTGTGTTTAAAATATAAACTAGTACATTATATGAAAAGGTATATAGTAATTATTGTTTTTAATATTGACATGTTCTTAGTGTTTTTAATGGGCAATCTCAACAGTATATTAAATATGTAAAATTTATTAGAATTTTCAATTAAAAATATTTCTCTCACCTATGTCCTGTAACAATCCTGAGTTGTATTCTCTGATTAATATTAATATAGAAATCGCTTTTATATGCATACAGGGTGTCCATAATATTTATAGTTCGTATACTTTAAAGTTGTCTACAGACAAAACTACTGCTCGTAAAGTTGTGAAATTTTGGGAAAGGCATAATAAAGGAATGGGAATTTGTTTAAGCTAAAAAAGTATATAAATAAAAATCTCGGGTTGCGCTAATTTTGCTACTTTTACGTTGCCCGAGAAACTCTCGGATTGCGCAGCGAGAGCGTTAATGCTGTACAGTGACTGCATGTTGCGTAGTGAAATGAATCTTGTGCAGCATGCTGTACAGAGCCATGGATGCTTCACATTGTTGCATACTGATTTGTACGCAGTTTTAATTTTTAAAATTAGCTAAGTGAAAAGTTTCTTTACATCTGTATTGAACTCTGATAATTTCTGAATAACCTTTAGAGCAATTTCATTTCTATATTCTATAATAAAATCCTAACAAAAAGGCATTGTAAATTACTGTTTATAAACTAAGTTAAGTACCATTATTGTCTTTATAAAGTCATAATGTTACGTCAGTTAAATAACAAAAGTTACGTCAGTTACACGTGTAAGTGTCATTTTTTTTATTATTTTAAAATTAATTAAACAAGTTACCTTTACAATTTGGCATTACTTAGTGTTGTTGTGAACATTAAATCGCTTTTTTTAACGAGACAGTTTTAATAATTTTTACATTTCAATGAAGGTATAAAAAATGTTTGTATATTTTATGTTACGTCAGTTACAGAATTTTGAAATGCCATTTCGGGGACTAAAAGAGAGATTAAGATAATCTGTAGGAATTCGGGTATTAAGTCCTAAGTAAGAAATATTTTAAATTGTAAAAATTTGTTCTAGCTTTATTAGTAATTTTTCTACATAGTTTTGAAAACAAAATTCGATGATAAATTGTTACGTCAGTTACGATGGAATCGCCTTTTACAGTCCTTCCAGTAGGCAATAACATTTAAAACTATACTTATGGTAACTGTTTATTCCGCTTTTGGAACTGCACATTTTAAGGTATTAAATTAACGCTGCAATTTTTTAATGGTTAATATGTCGTCCAGATAGTTGTCTTGAAGGAAAAGTACACACGTTGAAAAGCCAGTAAAGTTTATTTTTGAAAATCACCCCCTTTCTACTAAAACAAGGAAAATTTTATTTCTTTTCTGTTATAATAAAATATCTCCTTCCTTACAAATATTCTTTATTCTGCAATGTAATATATGAAATATATTTTTGTGGTACTAAAACATCAATACTAAAATGTACAAGAGATCCCACGATTATTTCGAAGTAATGGCTGACGAAATATTGTTTTCAAATAGAAATTTAAATCATTTTAGTGAAAGTTTAACAGGATATTTCTTCAAAAGGTTAGTATATAAAAGATAAAATGATTATGATGAGGAATGCTCTTTAGAAATTTTAAATCAGGTGAAAATCTGAATTAAAGGAATATTGAAATTTATTGGAAGCAGTTTTAAGATATTTTAAAATCACATTTTTAAAACAATTTTCCTTGAATCTGATTATTAACTGAATAACATGTAAATAAGTATAGTTATATCACAAACGTTCATATTTAAAAACATAATAATAATGACTAAATAAACATAAATATTGAATCCTTATATTCAGCAGCAACAAGAGCATAAAATTGTACTTGCACCACATAAAAATATTAGAATTTATCAAAAAATCTACAGTTCTTCTATAAGGCATAATGTAAGGAAATAAAAAGATAGCAGGTTACTTCTAACAAGCAAAGCATGTGGCGAGATCAGTGCATAATCTTACAGTAAAAAATATCAACGAAGTGTAAGATTCCAGTTTATCTCTTTCTCTAGTTAGCGTATAGGGATCGAAATTTCTTTTCTACTATTATATAATGCATCGTTTCTTGTAAATATTCTTTAGAAAATTGATAATTTTCAGTAAAATCTGAATACAGTATTCTTAAAAGGATTGGCGTAAAATCAATTGGATATTATATAGAGTATATTAAATGATAAATTCACTTGGAACTGCTCAAAACTATTGAAACTTGTCTGGAATGCATTTAAATATTCTTGGGGTTTTTAAGATATTTTATATTCCAACAGTTAAAGATATATTAGATTTCCATAAACATTTTATATTCATGCAAATCATTTATTTAGTATTTTTCAACAGAATGCAGTTATACTACGAAATGTTAGTACGAAATAACGTGAACTTAATGAAAAAGATATTATAACATTTTAATAGTTTTTATTTTGGCTTCAACAATATATACTATATTTACTCATACATAAAAAAGGAAACAACTAGTGTATAGTAAAATATTTTCAAGCGTGAGTATAAGAATTGTGCTTCTAAATGCCTTAGATTGTAGCGAAATCAATTTGTCGTCTGATAAATATAATGAAAATTGATAAAGTGTATTATAGTAACGCATTAGTTGATTTACTGTGTACATAGGTATATTTATTCTTTTTTAATTGCTGTATAGTATGTCGCTAATTATAAACATTCTTTATGGCTCCGTTTTAAATAATTTTTAAGCCCCAAAATACAGTAAATGTTTAAAGTTTGCTATAGAAAAAGAAATCTTATTTTAAATTACAGAAATTACATAGATAAATTAATCATTAAAAATTTATTGTACTTTAAAAATGGATATAAAAAGAGTTTTATAAACTTTAAAATACGAACTTTAAAAAGTTCTCTGTTTATTTAAAGTGTAACATATAATAATATTAATACAGATATTACAAGTTTAAAATATACATATTATTTCAGTTTCCTAGTACCTTTAGTCTGCAATCCTGCAACCATCGCCAGTTAATATTTTCATTAATTGCCGTTCAATTTATTAAAATACGTCACTTTGTCTGAAATGGGAGAGCTTATAATTATTATAGTAACTCGAAGTAGAAATAGAAGTATTCTGGATTTAAAAAAAATAACAGCAAATCCATTCATTTTAATACTTTACTTTGTTCGTATACGTTTTTAAATGCATAGCTGGACTGTAGAAGTAGTACTGCTTCGTAAAAAACTTGTGCAAAGCAGAACATTTAATTTCCGTTCCATTCATTTTACTACGTCACTTCGTTCACATACGTCAAATGGTTTTAAATGGGAAGTAGTAGAAGTAACTTCGAGACAGGTTTTAAAAAAAAATTTCAAAAATTGAAACCGGACAAATTTAAAAGGGAAATTATAGAAATTAAAGACACCGAAAAGCGGGAAGAGAGGGCTCGGGACTATGAAGTGGCCGAACGACTCCTGCTGCTTCTAGCCTATTATTACTCTCGGTCGGCGGTTGGCGGTGGGAGGGTGGGTTAACAGCCGCAGCGAGCGGTCTCTCTTTGCCCGCAGACTTTCATTCTTCCACTCTACCCCGACTCTTTTGCGGAAGCAAGGTTCGTACGGCCCCGGTCACGTCCCAAGTAAAAGACACTGTAGCGAAAGCCAGGTTGAGAAAAAAAAATCAAAAATTGAAACCGGACAAATTTAAAAGGGAAATTACACAAATTAAAGACACCGAAAAGCAGGAAGGGGGGCTCGGGGCGATGTAGCTACCGAACGACTCCAGCTGCCTTTGGTACTTATTTTGACGATTTCATTTAACGGTCATTTAACATGTAAAACTTTAACAAGCATAAACAAATTTATACAATCGCAGAATTCTGACAGCGATTTCATATGCATGGTTACAGTTATTTTGCAACCATTTGATTTATGACTTCAAGGGAAACTAGATTATGTGGGGTATTCAATTATGTTCGCCAAATCCTTTGTTCACTTTTCAGTCACGATTCTAATGTTTTAAATTGTCGATGAATTGTAACGCCAAGTGTTATAAACTTTTTGTGAAATCAATCTGACTTTCCTATCTGCTCGCGGAGAGGTAAGAGCAAATACTTTGGGTTGCGCCTGGGAGCACTTTTTATGCAGGGGTTTTCTCTCTCTCACCTTAAGTAACTGATAATATTTGCCCTTTTTGTGACTGGTTAAGATGTTTAAATAAAATTACTGGTTCCTGTAATTAAAGGTTAGATTTTTTTTTTTCATTTCAAACACCCATTCCACTGAACTTCTTCACATATTTGTTACCATCAATTTAAAAGATAAGAATTAACATCTTAAAATAGAAAACTGACAATAAGCAGATCAATTTTATAAAAATAAAATAAAATAACAGTTAGAAATGACAAGAATGTACAGATTATAGATTACCGACTGTTTATAGATTACCGACTGATTATAGATTACCGTCAACTAAAAGAAAGATAAATATATATATATATATATATATATATAATAAATTAACAAGCATATTTCAGTTTATAGGTAACTGGCAACTGGCAAAACTGAATTTAATAATATGTAACAGTTTTTAATAGTCCTCAAAATGTACAGATACTTGAGAGGCAAATCCTAATAAGATAATGAATAGCAGTATGTGACAGTCCTTAAAGAGTAAGAATACCTCAGAGTTCATCACTGAATGTCCCAAGTTCACCTTGATAAAAGACAAGTATTTTGAGTCCTCAATATTTATACTTTGTAAATGAGTACAGCCGATTCAGCTCATTATAATTATCTTTCAGTTTTTCATAATTATCTGGAGCAAAAAGTGTACGTCTTAAATTAGTTTTCACCGTTCTACTTTGGTCAAAGTTGAAACAATAGGGCATGAAAGGACATATGGCATATATAATGAAGCACATTCCCCCCTATCCCGCAGTCACAGTTAGGATTTGGCCGTTTTCCAATCTTTGTGTTTTCCGTTTTTCAATGTTCAAAAATTTAGTAAAATCTCCGTGGCCAGTTAGATAGTATTGAATGATTTGCTTACAACAGAGATATATAGTGTCCACTTTATTAATCATTTCATAGATATCTCGACCATTCTCACTAGTTCGCCATTCCTCTTGCCAGATATTTAAGGCTTTTTCAAGGCAAGCTCTCTTGACAATTGAAATAGAAAAGGGATGGTGTCCAGAGTGTCCACACTTTTCTCTAAAATAAACGCTTTAGATAAACAATTGGCTCTTTCATTCCCTAGATGGCCCACATAAGCCCTAATCCAGTCTATGGTGATATATTTGTTCGAAATTTTCGATAAAATGTCAAAAATTATTTGAACAATCTAGTTATTGGGAAATGCTTTCTGTAAAATCATAAATGAAGAAAGGTTTTCTATATATATTAATGCACGTTGATGATTTGATTCAGTCAGCCAGATAATAGCATGTTTTATTCCACTAAGTTCCTCCTGATAGAGTTTAAGGGAGACCCGAACCCCATTTTCGGCCAAAAATCATCAAAAGTTCAAAAAAAAATTTTATCTCAGAAAACGATAATATACATATTTGCGAATATCCATGAAAAATTTCAGAACTCGGGGACACTTGGAACAGGTAGTAAATGAGCTTTTTAAATTGTATTCACTAGAGTTTAAAGGACTAGCGACCATTTAAAAAGCTTACACATCTTTGTTTACTTTTATATTACACTATTAAACGAAGTTAGGTACAGTTAATAACATTTTAATTTTAGTATAATTAAACAAAGAAGAACTGTCTCACCCAAAATGCAAATGAGAGTCTTCATAATTTGATTTGGATGAGATGTCCAAAAACTGTATTTGTATCGAAGATGCGCATTCAAATCGCAGTGATGAATTCTGTCTGTCATTATAATATTGGAGATACAAAGATGGCAGCTTTAACTTTAAATACTGTAGGAGACAACACACGTCGCATATGCATCAGAAGGCATCAAAAACGATTAAGTGGGATTAAAAAAAGAAGCAATTCTAAATTTCAACGTATGCGCCAAAGTTTAAAAAAGGCTCGTTTGCAAAAAAAAAAAAAAAAAAAAAAAAAAAAAAAAAATTGCTGTAGAAAAGAGGGAAGGTCCCTCTTATTGTGCCGGTGCTTTTTAAAATAAAAAAAGATTTCATAACATAGTTTTTTGTTGAATAAAGCAAAATAATGCAAATCTTTATACATTTTTTGTAAAAGCGAAGAATTTTCTTCGAAAACGATATTGGTAGCAAAAATTTTTATTGTGTTTAATATAAAAAATAGTTTCAACACAAGGTAAGTTTTATTTTACTAATTTCTCTTGTATTTTGTACTTGCGTTTTCCTGTAAATGACTTTTTTTCATATTTTGCCTAAGTTCAAAGTACTGGCTCAGTGGTAAAATAATTTAGAAACAAAGTGTTTATGTTTTTAAAATCTTTAAAAAAATTTGCAGAAAATGTAGGGGAGATACATTTTTAAAATGTTTCTGAAAATTTTACATAAATTGGTAAACATGAAAATTATAACTATTTTCAGAAAATTTACCATGAATAACGTTCCTTTTTTTTTTTCAAGATCATTACAAAATAAAATTAAAATTATCTCTCCCCTGGTCTTTTCCGTATACCATAACACTATTTAAGAAATTTTAGTAATACTAAAATATTGAAAATTGAATGACGAGTAGTATTTTAAAAAAGTATATATTTTGACAGCTCGATGAATTTTTGTCGCTGAAAATCGAGGAATTTTCTTCGAAGACAAAACTGGCTACAATTTTTTTTCTATTGTGTTCAATATAAAAAGTTTTTCTTAAAAAATAGTCTTGATATATTAGAAATTAATATACAAATTGTTTCAACATGAAATAAGTTTTATTTACTACTTTCTCTTCTATTTTATACTTTAAATGTGTTTTCCTGAAAATATCTTTTTTCATATTTTGCCTAAGTTCAAAGTACTAAGGCTCAGTGGTAAAATGATTTAGAAACACAGTGTTTATGTTTTTAGAATCTTAAAAAAATTTGCAACAAAAGTAAGGAGAGATATTTTTTTAACTATTTCTGAAAATTTTACATAAATTAATAAACATGAAAATTATAACGAATTTAAGGAAACTTATCATGCGTAATTCTTTTTTTTTTAGCTGATTAAAATAGAAAATTAAAAATATCTCTCCCTAGGTCTTTTCAATATACTATAACACTATTTAAGAAATTTTAGTAATACCAAAATATTGAAAATTGAATGAGGAGTAGTAATTTTAAAAAGTGTATTTTTTGACAAAAAAAATCATAAAAATCCCCATAAAAAATATACTTTTTAATAAAAAATGAATTTTTTTGCTAATTATTCCTTACAAAAAGATTCTTAAATAGTACACCAAAATTCATTACTTTAAAATCAATAATAAAAATTTTGGAGTTTTTCTTACGGGTCTCCCTTAATGGATGTAAAGCAATTTTAAAATCTTGGATAAAATCATTACGAAGACTTACAGTATATGCTGTGCCAACGTTCTCAAGCATCTTGGAACTATCAGTATAGATGATAGAATAACTTGCTATAGTTATTAACTTAGCTCTACGAGGCAACAACTAACTCTGATTAGGAACTCATTTCAAGTCTTTCAGTCGCACTTGCAACTATTTGTGAAACAATTAGCATCTTCAAAAGGTTACAACATTCTTTTGCTACACGCTGACAGGCCTATACCGATATTGGTAGTGGCCTTTTTGAGCACTTACTGTAATTGTTATGGAATTAACCTCTAAGCACACGCATCGGGTAGTTGACCCGACTCTCCTTAACATGCTCAGATTTTTTAGGGATTTCTCAAGACTCTCACATGCCACTTCCTGTACTTTACTGAGTGATCTAGATCCTAGAAACAGAAACTTGAAACAAGAGATTTTTCTGCAGTTGCTAATGTGGATGGGCCAGTTTTACTCACTGCGTGTATTAAAGTTTTAGATTCCTTTTACATTATGAATTTGACAGAGTACGAACGGGAGAGTCAGATGCTGTGGGATCTTCTCGCAAATGTTTCTACAGATAGTGAAATTCATGGAAGTTCAGATTTGAATAAGGCCAGTGGGATTTCTGAAAGTGAACACTATGAAGAAGGTGAACAAGAAATGCATTCAGTCTCAGATTTCAGCGACTTCATCTGTTTGTGAAGAATAAGATAAATATTAATGTAAAGCCCATTCACTCATTATATGCTCAGTTTTACAAAAAAAAATGATAACAGTTATTTGGATGAATAAAAAAATATTTTGTGCATGAACAAGAAAAATATTTAAATAAAAAATGTTTTGTACATAATCAAGAAAAATGTGTAAATATACTGCTGCATTTTACTCAGTTTACTATTATTTTTCACTATTTTAGTCATTTTACTATTCGTTTTTTACTCAAAATTTTCAAATGTAAACATCACTCAAAATATTGATTATAATGCTATTTAAACACCTTTTTCAAGAAAGATTCCGTTAAAATTATGTACTAAATGTTTAAGCATTTCAAAATGATATAAAACGAATGAATGTCGAAAACAAGATACAAAATTAAAGGCAAGTATTTTTTCTTCCTTTAAAATTTTACTTTTAAAACAAATAATATTTCCTGTTACTTAAAAATCGATCTATTTATATAAAATTTAAGTCTCTGTGTGTGTCTCACATTTCCTGTTGAACCGCCTCATTGATCACACCCACGTCGGTGATAGACTTCCTATGGAGAAATCGGTACCAGCTTCAACAATGATAAATTGTTGAAAAGTACTAATTGCAGGGTTGCCACAATAGCACCAAATTTAGACAATTTTGGCAAAAATCTCCACATTTGGCGGTATTTCGCCAAATGTGGCGACAAAAGTAAGTTGTCATATATCAAGCCAACTTGGCGATAGCTGGCTAATTTGGTGAAATTCCCATTGGAAACGCGTTAATCTTTCATAATCCAGCTCATCGATATTTAATTTAAAATCCGCGCATTGAAGGTTTTTTTTTTTTTTAATTTATGGGTCAAAATTTAAAGTGTAATATACGTAAATGTACGTCTTTACATCTTCATCCCGATGCTACCAATAAAATAACCCTCACTAGACGGCGCTCTGTTATCTGAACTTCTCACTGCCCAATTTTTATATGCTGTACATAGCCGGATACAGAAATTAAATTATCGGTATTTTTCCCCAAGACTACTCCGCCATTTGGCAGAAATATTTCACTTCTTTATGGTCCTGACCAATCTTACTTCCTAGCTGTTCTGCATCTGCATTCCTGAGTCGCCTGATCCCTTTGTCGCGTTAGAGCCTTTGTCGAGCTCCTGGCAGTCCTAGCGCCCCTTGTCGTGCAGGAGCAGGTCTCCGGCGCACATACCATCTAGACGATGTGGTCCGGAATCATGATACAATCCTCAAATTTTCTTTTTTGATTTATGGACTTTTATCTCCAGGATCAACCAACCGCTGCCTGTCGCGTAGGAGCTTTGTGCTCCAGCGGGTAGTTTTTATGCATATCTATGTGTTAATGTATTTTTTTTTACCTCGTTGGCATGTGCCTTTTGTCCGAGGACTGTAACTATGTGTAGTGAATCCCCGCATGTCGGGGAACTTACCGGGTGGAGCAAATAATGTCTACACCAGATCCTAGTGATCTGGTCATCTTGCTCCACTTAGGCATAAAATAAAATAAAAAGTATAGGGACCTTGGCGAGATAGAGAAAACTGCCTTGGCTAAGAAGAAAATTTGGCAACATATTTCCACATTTTAAAATGTGCTATTTTCATCTATCACTGCGGAACAAGCGAAAAAAACTACTCATATTCTTGCATATGTGTTGTATATATCTTTATATCTCATTTTCCGTCATTTTTGACGGGCTATCTTTCTAGTGCGAATAATAATTTTGACTTTATTTTTTTATTTATAATGCCCATATTTTACCGAGAAGTTAGCAAAAATGTTAGGGTCATATGACCCCATGCGTGTGGTTACGTCATAGAAATAAGTGTGTGTACTGAAGGGTAAAAACAATTGTTTACATTTCCTACAAATGTCTTGTTTATCTCCAATATTTTTCATTTCCGCCCACACATTGCTGTACCAAAATTAGTTCTTCGGATGTACTTCACTTTCCCTTACATTTTGACCCATGATTTCTGAGACAAAAACTATTATCCAATAGACCAATAGACCTTTCCCATAAAACAATGTTTTATACTTAAAAAGTAAAATATAAATGAAAACAGTTATTTCTAAGACTCATAAACGCAATACACTAAGACATTCAAGCCTATAAAAATACGCATCTGACACTTGACTAGCTTATTTCATACATTGCTCCAAAGCACAAATTTTAAACTACATCAGTTAAAACTAAATATAAAAATAAAAAATTAATTAACAGTTCTGCAACTAAGACCTGTAATATTAGTATAAAAGACATCAAGCTATTGTTGCTTCTACAAACAACAAAGTGGTGAGATTAACCTGAGAGTAGTCGCGTCTTTTTTTCAGAACGTTATTAGTCGCGCTCGGTCTTTTTGCCGCCGGCCCCCGCATACAGGAAATGTAAAATAAGAAACATATTTCACTTAATATTCGAATATTACATTTGAGTGAAGTTATAAATTTGCAGTTTACTTAAATTATACAATTTATTAATGAGATTTGTAATAATGGGTAAATGTAAAAATGAACTGACATTATGCATCGTAGCGTAGACTTTTACACCAATTTCAACTTTACTTGCAAAACTGTACCTGAAGGAAAACAGAGAAATCCTGTTACTTCACGATGGTATTGGGAAAACATTTAAAGTCTGCTACATGGTAGTTTTACATTGTATTTGTAAGAGGGTATGAATTAGAATAAGATATGTATACGGGCGGCAAAAAGACAGACACGCGACTACTGCCGGGTTAAGCTATTGTTTTACAGATATAAAGGGAGTCTTTAATGTTTATGATTGTAAATTATTCCCCCTGTACCAAAATAAAATAAACTTTATTTCATTTCTCTTAAAATAGAATATCTCCTTTCCTATAAATATTTTTTATTCTTCAATATAATATTTGAAATAAATTTTTCTCGTACAAAAACAGAAGTTCACATGGTGAAATTCAAAGATTATTTTAAAGTAACGGCGGATGAAATTTTGTATTCAAATAGAAATATAAAGCATTTTACTGAAACTTTAACAGCATATTTTATAAATCGATAGTTTGTGAGAGATTATGTTGACGAACGCTCTTTAGAAATTCTAAATCCGATTAAAATAAAATTCAATTAAAAGATTATTCAAATTTATTGAAAGATATTTTAAGATATCTCAGAAATCAGATTTCTACAGCAATTTTTTTTCATCTGTTTGTTCCACGAGTGTCTTGTAAATAGGTATAGATTTATCTGAAAAGTACATATTTACAAAAAATAATGACTAATAATAGATGAATAAAAAGAAATTATGGATCCTTATGATTAGCTGCAACAAGAGCATAAACGTTCAGTTGCACATAAAAACATTTCAATTTAACAAGCAATAAACATTTTCTTCTTTAATATATAATGCAACGGAATAAAAATAACAGCATGTTACTTGTTTTTCTCACAAAAAAGCAGCTGGCGAGATCAATGTATCATATTATAGAAATAACAGTTATCAATAATGTGTCAGTTTTCAACACATCTCCTCCTCTAGTAAATAGAAGGAATACTATATTTCTTTTCTACTTCTATACAATGACTTGTTTCTGAGAAATTTTCTTTAGAATCTTGACAAATTTCAATGAAATCTACATTACATATCATAAAAGAATCAAAGGAAAATTCAATATATTGAATGAGAAAATCGCATAGAACTGCTCTAAATTATTTAAACTCTTTTGAAATTTATTTTTGAATATTCTTGAAAAGATTTCTTGGTATATATGTTAGTGATATATGAGATTTCCAAAAATCTGCTGCATTCATAAGTATCATTTATTAAGTATTTTTAGTAGAATATAGCAGTATGAAGGCTCCATAGCTGGTATACGAAGTACCATAAACTTAATAAAAATAAATATTATACCGTTTCTGTGATATATTAATTGTGTATTTTGCTTCATCAGTATAAATTCCCTCTAGTAACACATAATAAACGGCCAAATGCGAGTAAAACTCGCCTATAGAGTGTTCAGTACAATAAATATATTAATTACTGACTGTATTATACAAAACAATCGTTGCTAAAGAATAATAAGGCTTCGTAAAAAGTTATGCAACGTAGAGTTTGGTACAGCTGTATGTACTACAAAAGAATAAATGGATATACATGAAAAATAAGAGAGATAGGAACAGTAAATTGTATCAAATATTAATATTCTGTATAACTCTTTTTTTAATATTTTCCTAATCTGTTTATGATAAACTTAATTTTTTCCTGACAATAAAAGTAGTGCATATTTGAACTTCATTTAGCATTTCATAAACCCATATTCAGCGCAGTAGTATTTATTTTCATTTTACAGTGTACCTTAAACAAAAACCTTATTCAAAGTTAAAACTTGGCATTGTGCTAAGCGCGCTTAAAAAGGAGGTCGAAACTTCCAACGCCACCTTGGTCCGTGCCGCGTTTTCCAGATGTGTTTTTAATTAATCTTTAAAGATACGGTAGGTGTATTGAGAGAGCCACTCAATGGAAACTAGTTGCGAACCCTATAGTATTTATGTGATTAATTCTCATTAAATTAGTCTGATTTCAACAATTTGACGTTTATTGCTTTTATACTACTACTGGGAATTGCATTACACACATATATCATTAAAAGTTGTTATCTACACTAAAAGCCGATAGCGCATAGAATACTCCTCCGTATGTCCAAAACGTCCGTGTCTTTTTGGGTTAATATCTCAGCTAATTACGATATTTTTTTTTAAAATCATTATCAAGAATCCTTTTATACTTCTACATCGACAGATACATCCAACGCTTCTCAACTGTTTTTCTAAACAGTCGCAAATTAAATTATGCAACGAAAAAAGGCGATTTTCTCAAAAACTATGTGACTTAGGGTAATCGCTATAGTTTTCCTGCAAGATTTAAATTAACTACTACTAACGCTATTTTTTTCGTAATTTTAATTTCAGTACATTCCGAAATAGAAGACGGGGGACATATTTTTCAATACATTTTCGACGATATCTCTGAAAATATAATACCAAAAATTAAAAGAAATTTATTTTTGAGTTTGGCGCTAGGAAAAGGTTTACTCCACACAATATACAAAGGAAAGAATTTTTGTCTCAAGTAACTTAATTAGTCAATTTAAATTTTTCCTACATATATTTGTGAACGTTTAAAAATCTAAAAATATGTGGGTCAAGAACCTTTATTATATCTGTCAATTTGAATTTCCACATTCCATAGTTTACTAGTAAAGTGGCCGTGACAGACAGACATAGGAGTGATCTTGTACTGGTTTTTTCTTTTTAATCGCGGAACCCTAAAGCTAATGTCAGACGAATGTCTATTTGTACGATTTTTGCTACAACACGAAAAAAAAAACCCTATTAGCTTAGGTGTTTCTTTTTCATGTTGCAACAAAAAGCGTGCAAATAGACCGTTCGTCTCACATTAGCCTAAAAATAGGAAAAAAAATCGAATATAATAGATTGTTTTTATGATTTATTAATAAGTGCAAGAGCAAGTGAACTTTACTTCTAACAACAGAAACTTATGGCGAAATCTATTTACGTCTTTTAAATATATTAAGTATGGATAAAGTTTCTTATTGCAACTCATAAGTTTTTCTATTGTGTAGAAAGGGTTATTTATCCCTTTTCCATTGCTGTATAGTAACTCATTATTTCCAATTTTTTTTTTTCACGAAATTACATGTGAAATAAAATATATCACGAAAAAGCAAATTCATTATACTCTGCTAAAAATAAATGATATGCTACCCTTATTCATCAATTTCACTAAATTGTGATCTGGATATTCATTTTTTATTAAAAAGAATAACGTACATGTAAGCAAAATTTGCCGCGATTTGTATAAATATCTTTATTTTTTATCACATCTAGGAAGTATATCTACCACTCAAATCATATGACAATAAGATATTGGAATTCGTTGTGAATGTTCAAAGACTTTTAACAAATTATTGGACGTATTACCAGATTTCTGGAAGTTCTTCCCAAAACTGTAGCTCATTTATTAACCGAGAGAAGTTTTGAGGAACAGACTTATTTTTAGGGTATATAACTGTACTAATATAAATCATTAAACCAAATAAAAAAATGAATGCTCGATGCTCTCGCAGTAATTTCAGATTTTGTTTGAACAGCATAAATGTTCTTTAAAATGAAAATTAAAACCTGAAAAAAGGTACTATACAATTTCCTTTCTTTGATATCATGTGTCAATACTAAACAATAACTGATTGTTCTAATAATACAGAAAGAGAACCAATTGCCAACATTAATTTATAATTTATTATCTAAAATGAATAGCATCATTATTAAGGGGGTCCGAAGCTTAAAATACTATATTTTTATTTATATAGATTTTCTTATGAAAATTTCTTCTGAAATATCTTTTAATATAATAATATTATTGCATGGAAAAAAAAAATCTGAAAAATTTTAAATATAAAAAAAATTAAATTGTAAAAATTTAAACATATTTAATTTTTGATATAACTCTAGAAGTACTTACTCTATTTACAAAATTTTTAAACTTTTGTGTACAGAAAATGTGTTATTTTAATTTGTCTTCAGAATTTCTTAAAATATTGATTAGGAATTTTATATAAAAAAAAATTAAGTAAAAAAAAATGAAGTTTCTTTATGAGTGAGTTTTGCATTAATTAGCATGTTTTCACAATTATCACTCAAAATTAAAAAACCTTAAGACAATTTATTGGCAATATAGCATAAAATCTCTGATAAAATTTTCATACATATATCTTGTAAGGAACTTTAGATATATTCTTTTCAAGTTGACAAATCATATAAAACATTCATTCTGAGATAAATGGAGCTAACGTTCTCGTCAGCGCAGCTGATACATCGCTTCTCCGGGCAAAAGGTGTTATATCTCTTGATCTAATAAAGCTAAAAGCATGCGGTTTGCGGTATCTAACGCTAAAAACTCAGAATATTGTTTTAAAAGCTAATAAAAAAATTGAATTTTCTTGAGAATTTTTAACCCCGGACACCCTTAAAATTCATAATTTCTCCTAACTAACAATCCAAGTAACACAGATTATTGACCCGTTATTGTCAGTATGTTAAAATGTATGTACTCTAATTTGGAGTATTTCTGAGAAAGGTTCTGAACAGGCTTCTGAGCAGCTAACAAACGGACCTCAAACTGAGCTTTGTTGCCAAACGGTTCATTCACCAATGGTGTGTCAAAGTGGACATTTCTTACTGTGGGCTCACGTGGGACAACAATTTGTCAGCATTGACCAAAACATTTTGTCCTACTTGAGAATGAATTCAACTTTTCGAGTAGTTTATAATATATTCTTCTCTTTAAAATAGAATTTATTCCTCGAAATATTTTACGGAATATATTTCCAACAGAAAAATAAAACAAGACAATAAAGAAATTTCTACGAAAGTAACAACAAACAAAAAAGAATAACAAAAAGTTCAAACTGAAAATTGAATATTTTCTCTGATATTTGAATAAAATATGTTTCTCCTTATTTGAAGATGGAAACAAATAAAATTTATCATGCTAAACAAAGTTATTTGCTGAGCCTAAGCCGGTGTCCGGGCTGTGTCTGAGTATCGGTTTCTGAGTCGGGTCCTTTTTATACCAATATCATTTGTCTTGATTTTTTTTTTTAAATCAAAATTTGAAGAAAATATATAGAATTAACATTAAATAATAAACTGCGATTTTAGAAATGCTCGACTTTACAAATGTTTATTATGAAATTCGCTTATTGATAACCCTCTTTAACAATTCATATCAAAAGCTTGAAGGATATATTATATCACATCATATTAGATAGAGTCAGAAGTAATCATCAGTTCTCCTTTGAGACATTATGTATTAATACCAAACAAGAGGAAGTTATTTGTGCTTCTAACAAAAGACGTATGTGGGAAGAAGAATATATCTCTGTACATAGATAATGAAAATCGATATGTTGCATTACCTTAGCTTATTTCTTCTTCTACTTATTAGCACAGAATACTGTATTCCTTTATCATTACTATAAGTGTCCCATTTGAAACAAATATGCTTTGTTTATTGAAAATTGATATGAAGTAAATTCCTATCAGACGAGCAAGATTATATTGCAAATAGTTTTGTAATTTCCAATATAATGGCGATTTTACTGTATACTTCAAAGAAAATATTAGAAATTTTACATAATGTTTCTTTAAATTAATATATCGAAAAGAATAAAACTTTATCATGATATCAAATGTTATTTATAGGAATATCATAAACCTACGCATTTAATTTACAAATTTCACTTATATCTACAAAATTATGATTACTAATATAATAGATTTTCTAGAATATTTACAATATGTAATAACTACTAATTTAAGCATTTTAAAATGCTGTTCCATACTTATACGATAGAAATAAAAGTAAAAATGTCAATAAATATCGGGAACTGTTTAGGGTGCAGTAAAGGGATATTTAGATGAAATTAATTCTCTGCAAATTTTAAGTAAATTTAAATACAAAGGTATACGCGGAATCGATCTTGTACAAGAATGAAGGGTTATTTTGTATTACATTAAAATGGATAAAGCCAAAAATAATTAATAGTTCTTCTCTAATACACAATTCTAATATAAACTCTATGTATGAATACGAAACAAGGGAAAATTCATTTTGCTGTTAACAGAAGAAACATGCGGCAGTATTAGTTTATCATCTTATAAAAATTCTGATATCCACAAAAATGCGTAACTTTAAGTCATCAGTTTCTACATAAGTAGCATTATTAAATAACTTTCTAATGTTCATTCTTACTTAAGAAATTCATATTAATTTTTTAATAGTCTATAGCTTTTCATTCTGTTCGAATATATTGCATTCATTGAAATCAGTCAAGGAATAAATTTTCTCAAGATATATAAAATTAGATTATTATAGAATTTTATAGGGATATTTTGAAATAGAAGAAAACGATATCTTGCTTTAAAATAGAAACTTTAAGAATTTCAATAAAACTTTAATACAGTATTTCTGGAAATAGTTTACTGGTAAGAAATAAATCTGAATTATTGTAACGAATGCTGTTTGCTACGATACACAATTGATCAGATTTTTGTATTAACGAAGTACTCGATGTTTGTAGTGTTGTTTCCGATATTTAAAATATTTTGTTTTATTAAAATACATATTTACTAATTTTTAGTTGATTAATAACAAAGGATAATTCTTAACATTTGGGTATATTTTTTTTGAATTAATTGGAAATCGTTTTTTTTTTTTTTTTTTAGTATATTAATGACATAGTTTTACAATATGCTGCTTGAGGTCCAAACATACATTTCAAATATATTAAGACAAAGACAATATAAATAGAGGTAATGTGTTTGCATGGAGATATATATGAGAAACTATCGCAAACAAAATTATGCATAGATGAATATACGTATATTTAAGAACTTTAGAAAAAAATCTAAATAAGTTATACAATATAAAATACACAAGAACCTTGCAAAACAGTAATAAAATTATATTATGAGAAAACAAAAATGATTAAATAAACACGAAAATTTGAGAAGTTAGTTAAATTTAGAAGAATGCTCTATTTAAAAAATAATCAATATAAATTATCTTAACGATAATATTGTTTTATATTTTCTTTGAAGAGAACAAAGAATATCTAATTTTCGGGTGATTTTGCTCTCTTAGGTTACTTAAAAGGTAAAAAACTCTCAAAAAATGCAATTTTTTTTATTATTAAAAAAATACTGAATTTTTAGCGTTAAATACCGCAAACCGCATGCTTTTATCTTCATTAGATCCAGAGATATAACACCTTTTGCCTTGAGAAGCGATGCATCAACTGCCCGCTGACAAGAACTTTAGCTGCATTTATCTCAGAGTGAATTTTTTCACGATTTGTCAACTTTAAAAGAATATATCTAAAGTTCCTTGTAAGATATATGTATGAAATTTTTAACAGTGGTTTTATGCTATATTTCCAACAAATTGCCTTCAGATTTTTTAATTTTGAGCGATAATTGTGAAAATATGCTAATTATTGCAAAACTCACTCATAAAAAAAAAACTACATATATATATATATATTTTATATATAAAATTCGTAATCAATATTTTAAGAAATCCCGGAGACAAATTAAAGTTTGCTTATTTTCTGTACACAAAAGTGTAAAAATTTTGTGAATCGAGTAAGTACTTCCAGATATATGTATCAAAAATTAAATCCGTTTAAAATTTTACTATTTAAATATATATATTTTTTAAATATTTAAAATTTTTCAGATTTTTTTTTTTACATGCAATATTCTTATTATATTAAAAGAAATTTCAGAAAAAAAATCATAACAAAATCTCTATAAATAAAAACAAGTAATATAAAAATTTTGTTTTTAAAGTCAATTCCTACTTAAATCATCAAGGAAAAATTTAATATAATCCCCTAAACTAATATTAGTTTTTGTTGCATTAAAATATCTCAATTTGTTGATTTTCTATAAGCAAGTAGGTTTACAATGGAAGTCTATGGGAATTTGGCGAAATAATAGAGATATCGCCAAGTTGGCATTACTTTTGGCGACTGATTTTGGTCGCCAATATATATCGCCATCGGATACATCGCCAAGTTGGCGACAAACTTGGCGGTATTTGGCTACAGAACAGGGTCCCCCCCCCCCTATGGTAACTCCCCTTAAAGATATGAAGTGGCATTAAATGCTACAATAACCAATGACCGATATTTTATCTCCCATGTAAAACTAAAATTAATTAATTAAAATTTAATTAATGAATTAATATTTAAAAATAAACTGTATTAACATCAATTATCATCCAGCACAAGTTAAAAAAAATTATTTAAACTTGATAGGATGAATAATAAATATTTTATTAAAGATTGAACATTTGAACAAGATATATAAATACATAAATAAATAAATAAATATAGGGAGAATGTGAACTAATAGTAGGAATGGAAAAATAGAATTTTGAGCCCCAGACCCCGTTATGTTTGACATTCAAATCCATCTATTTTAACGATTCAGGATCGCGAAACATTGCAAATCGTTCAGCTGGATATTTTATTTTGAAGCTGTACTTTAATGTTATTCTATAAGAAATAAGTTACTATCGTTGGACAAGCAATTTATAATTCGAAATCTCTCTAAGATAATTTTAAATACAATGTTTTTAAAGCAATTTTGACATTCTTCAATTCGCATTTCTACTTGTAAATTTCAGAGCATAAGTGTCAAATAGCTTCCGTATTTAACGATTTTCGTTTTCTATTATTTTTGTCCCTTAAATTTCTACTTTTGTCCAACTAACGTCCAATATCGGATGCTAAGAGTATTCGATTCAACGTCTTTCCTTCTAAACAGCAAAAATCTGACTTATAGAAAACATTTAACGTCTTTAAAAATGCCATAAATTTCAATGACCGTATAATCACGATCACATACAAATAAGGTTTATTTTTAAATTCTCTATGAAGTATTTATCTCAACATTCCATGTTTTACACGCATTTGAATCTTTATTGCATGTACAAGGTGACCATAATTAAACTGACGGTACTCAGAGAGTTCTGTAGCGCGATCTAATTGCGAGAATGGTGCCAAATTTTGTAGGAAGATTAAACATAACGGGGGACGAAGAATTCCGCGAAAAAAATTAGTTCCAAAAATCACCGCCAGTGGAATATTTGGCACTGTGTATTCGAAAAGGTGAGTTTCAAAAAAGAACAATCAATACTGAAATAAAATTACCGTTTATTTAGCACATCTAAAAATCAGGTTCGATGTGGCCGCCGTTTTTGTGGACCACATATTGCATTATATGCACAGCATTTACAACAGCAGAGAATAATATGTCTGCAGGAATCTCCGCACAGTTCGCGATATGTTATCCTTCAACGTAGCCAGGTCCTGGACACCTCCGTGATAGACCTTAGACTTCAGGTAACCCCATAGCCAAAAGTCGTAGGGTGTAAGATCAGGGGATCGCAGTGGCCATGCTGTTAGAAAACAGCGGCTAATGACTCTTTCTGTTGAAGATTTCTGTCGTAGCAGCTGCTGTACCCGCAAAGCAATATGTGGAGGGCTCCATCTTGAATGAAAATGATTTTCTCCAGGCACTGTCTTTGCTAAAGTGCCCAAATAACAAAGTTTTTTAGCATTTGGCAATATTTGTCTCCGGTAACAGAACAAGTTACAGGTCCTGCAGGAGTAATGTTCTCATAAAAGAATGAACCTATGTTCATATCTGCTGTGAAACCACACCAAACAGTTATCTTTGGTCAGTGCAAAGGAATTTCTTTGAATGCTCTTGGTGACTTGTTATCCCAAATTCGGCAGTTCTGGGTATTTACAGTTCTATTCAGGTAAAAGTGGGCCTCGTCTCCCCATAAGATTTTCCAGGGCCAAGCATCATCCAACTTCATTCTCGCAAGAAAAGTGAGAGCAAAAGTCAATCGCTTATCAATGTCTGTTTGACGTAACTCTTGTACACGGCTGATCTTGTACGGATAGAAGTGGATAATCTTTCGTAGGAATTTCCGTACCGTACAATAAGGCATATCCAGATTCCGAGCTATCCCACGAGCGCTGGAAGTGGTAGCTATACTGTCAGGTGTTCTGTTGACAATCGCCGTTGTCACTTCTTCGATTATCCTGTGATACGGGTTTTCGTCCTCTGCCTCACTGAACATTTAGTGAACCTGTTTCCTCAAACTTCTCAATTTTGCTTTTAAACCATTAACTGACAAAGGACCGTTACCTTTACGCATTTTTTGTGGTTTCTAAAAGCACGAAGAGCAGCTGGCGCATAGCAGTGGTTGAGGCAAAAGAATTTGACTAGTAGAGCTCGCTCTACTAATGAAGGAGACATTATGAAGATAACTTTCAATGAAATTGCTTCTAACTGTAGCACAATACCTTTTAAAGCCGAACAAGCTGGTACTGGGCCAAAAGATGTAACTTGAAATTTGAATAAAGAACTTCTTCTTCTGCTGTTGCTTCCTTTGGGGCTTTGTAAGTGAAATTGCAGATAAAGAAACTTCAGC
Source organism: Maratus speciosus (assembly GCA_963932465.1). Classification (NCBI taxonomy): domain Eukaryota; kingdom Metazoa; phylum Arthropoda; class Arachnida; order Araneae; family Salticidae; genus Maratus; species Maratus speciosus. The sequence continues at coordinate 298,018,656 of OZ010799.1, forward strand.
AGTGTTTATGTAAATTTTTTGCTTTTTATAAACTGTTACAATTTTTAACTTGGATTAAATTGCTAAATTCGTTAAATAAACGGTAATTTTATTTCAGTATTGATTCTTCATTTTTGAAACTCTCTTTTTCGAATACACAGCGCCACATATGCCCCTGACGCCGATTTTTGGAACTATTTTTTTCGCGGAATCCTTCGTCCCTCGTCTTTTTTAATCTTCCTACAAAATTTGGCGCCATTCTCGCAATTAGATCGCGCTACAGAACAAACTGAGTATCGTCAGTTTAATTATGGCCACCTTGTATTTACACATAGAATCCTCATAACGTTCTTGCACATGTATTGTGATTGGCATTAAATTATGTCGCTATAATTTTAGAGGGCTGTGTAGTAATAACAAGTTGTATTTAGTGATACATTTTACCTCGGTTATTATGGAAATTCTTTGTAAAATTTTATCTTACAAATAACAACAACAAAATAATTGTGATGCAAAAGAACTACACACAGACTAAATTAATTCACGTGAAAATAAGATTTAATAAAAATGTGGGGCAATATTGAAAATTGAATTCATTAAATGCATTGTTCTACTTCACAAATGTTCTTTATGAAACAATCTGAATATCATGCTTCGTTTAAATTTATCTTCGAGAGAATGACGGATTATTTATCTCACATCGACATGTGTATAAATAGAAGCATGCGATCAACAATTATTTCGGATGTATAATGTATCAATACAAAATAAAAGGAAGTCAGTTGTGTTGCTAAGAAGAGAACTACCTCACGAATCCAATTTTTCGTCTTATAGAAATAACGGAGATCAATGGATTGCATCACATTACTTTCTCACTTCCTCTACTTATGTAGAAAATACTATAATTCTTTTCTATTATTGCATAGCATCTGCATTGATATAAAACTGTGTATTTCTTGTAACGAGATGAGTGATAAGGTTACGCCTGAGACATGTAAAAAAAACTTTACATTACAAATGAGTCTGAAAATTTCGGTATTATAACTATTCAAACGGAGAATTACAAATAGAATTTAAAAAGGTGTTCCTAAAAATTTAATACACAGCTTCTTTACATGGATTTGTAGAAAAGAAATTTTTTTATTGTATTAAATCATTATGTTCGGAGAAATGATAAATCTCTCAATTAAATTTATCATTTTTACTGTTCAAAGTTATTGGATTATATTTTCTAATATGGCAGAAATTCTACAATATTTAAAGCGATATATCATCTTGCCATGTTTTTAAAGCGTACGCCAGAATAATATATTTCACCTGGAACATTTACCAGAATATATATATTGATGCAACAATAAATAACTAAAGGAGTCCTATATGAAGAGTATTAAATTATAGCACCAGATTTTGATGCCCTAAACGCTCATTGAGATAAATTATATCTCATATGGAAATTAATGAAAATGGTCAGAATCGAATGGTTATTGATAAACATTATAGGTTGATTTCACAAATTTTTAAATCAACGATCTTAAGGGTTATTGTCTTTTATATTTTGTTTCAAGATGCTGATGAATATTTTGTAATAGCTTCCAAATTTCATATTTTTTTTTCTTATATTTCTGATACGATCCATCTTATTCAAACACAGAAATTCTGAGATTAAAGAAAACGAAAAGAACTATTACTAAACAGTTTTTAACAATAATTCTAAAAAATTACAGATATGTATGGGAAATGTAAATTTAGCTTTTCTTCCTTTTTTATCATTTATATCATTTATTTTATCTGCATAAATATTCTAATAATGTTTCCCCCAGATTTTAATGAAATTTTCAAATTCACACAAATAATTCAATGGGAGTAATTTCTCTTCGTAAAACACAAATACTCGTACACAGCTTTCGATCCAATATTTATTTTCATGTGGCATTTTGAAAAGAAAATAAAGAATATTAGCAAAGAATATAATAGCAAAGATATAATAGCAAAGATATAATATATTTGCAAAGAATATTTTCAATTATGCAAAGGGTAATTAAATCCTATTTGGAATTAAAGCCACATATAATTCAGTCTTTTCATTTAATTTAAGTCATAAAGAAAATCAAAATCGTAATAAAAATTGGTAAACACCTTCTGTATCCTAGGTATTTCTTCCAAGATTTTAATTTTCTTTGTCATTATTATCGATTAAATCCAAACACATATTCTTTTCTAACTCAGTGATTATTTAAGAAAAAGTTTATAGCCTAAATATTTTTCTGGGCTGTCTTGATCCAAGGAACTTTCTTTTTACTAAAAAGTGGGTGTTATTAAAAGTCAAAAATCAGGGTTTAAAAATTCATAAATTATGCACAAAAAAGCAGCAATGAGCTGTTTCAAATCCACAAGTGAGATTATTCTTCAGTGCAACAGAAAGAGAGGCACATTGTGATAGAAAAAGAAAGAGTAGGCATAACGACAGAGAGTCGGAGATTTATTATATCAGATACGGGTAGAGAAAGCACCAAAACAACCGATGAAATGAAAGCAGCATGAAACAACTGAGTGGACAAGTAGATGCATCTACTAGAGAACGAAATAAAACAAAAAAGAGAAATTAAATTTATGCTTGGAAATACTTGTAAAATCAGGATTACTAAATAAGTCACAAACTAACGACTGCGAATTTTTAATGATTGCTGACCTTCCCAAAAATGGGAAGGTTAGAAGAAAGTTTTTGGATAATGGTGGCTGAGGAAAAGTTGGACCTATGCTGAAAAGACAAACAATGTTGTGCAATAGAAGAACGTTTAAGCTCCTGATTTTTAGCAGAGCCGTCATGCTCTTTTAAGCGAAATCTAAGAGAATGTTTAGTATAATCAATATAAGAGAGACCACACTGGCAATAAATTTAGTAAATACTCCAGTAATCTATAAGATCGCCCAGGTGTTTGCGATTTGTAAAAGAGATTTTATTAGCAGGAAAAAAAATAACATTGAAATCAAACTTCTTAAAAGTTTAGCAATTTGGAGTGATTTTAGGAAAAAATGCCAAAACAACTGAAGTATTAGAGATTTCAAATATTAGAGTTTCAATTTAAATGCTTTTCAGGATGAACGGGTTTCGTCAATTTCTTATAAATAGAATCTATAAAATTAGAGGAATAACCACGATCAACAGCAATAGATTTGTGATAATTAAGTTAAGCACTAAGTAACTCAGGAGTGGTACAAATATTGGAAACCTCAAGTGCAAAAATATTGAAAGTAGCAACTTTTTGGTTTGGAGGATGAGAAGAATATTTGTGAGGTGGAAGAATGACAACGGTAGTCTGAAAGCCATCTTCACTATGAATAACAAGTGTAACCAAGAAAAAAAGCCAATTGTTGGTATTAATTTAAAAAATAAATTGAATTCAGGAATCTATGGCATTAATAACAGAGAGAATATGATTAATATCCGAAATCATTTCAACCAGGACACGAATATCATCAACATAAGAGACATAAAACCGAAATTTTAAAACTTTAATCAATTTGATCTTAAAATAGCGTATGCTATCATCCCATAAAATGGGACTAAGAGGCACACCCATAGAAAATCGTCAGTCATACGAAAGAAATTCCCATTAAAAAAGTATTTTGCGACAGCCAATGTGATATCGTTTGATATCACATACATTATTCTTTAAAGGTAATTAATATGATCCCTAGATGGTTAAAATTTAATATTAACTATCAATATAAATATCGCCATTCTATTTCTTTTTGTATATCTACGTTTTAAATTAATCTACTTCCCTTTTCACATTTCTTTAACGTTCCCAAAAAACTCTATCTGCTCTTTTATCTAATAAAATAAAATCAAAAAAAGAATATTATTCACAGCCATTTCATTTCGAAAGATAGATTCTTTTCGCGTTGCATCTGCTTATAAAATTTCTCTCTGTCAGATTTTTTAATTCGATGCTTTACTAAGAGATAGTCAAAACTTTGGTTAAACCAGCGGTTTTATAATAATATCCAGATGTACTTTAAAATTTATGTCTCCTTTCAGTTTACCGCACTAAGTCCAATGTTATTGACAGACTTTGAATTCTTTCTTACTTTCTCACGCACTAGCGTTTGGCTAATTATCGCCTATTATGCTTTTCATCTAAATTAAAACTACCCCATGTATTCCAATGTAACGGTCACCCCTTGGCATGATCTGTGTCTTACCCAATATCTATCTATCGCCAAAACTTTACGAATGAAAATGTGAACTTTATCACTCTTTGTCTGCATCTCATGATGTAAAGATTACGTTTTGATTTTGTGTGTCAGCGGGGTCACTACCGATACACCTATGTGTCTTTTCGATTCTTCATTAAACTTCTACTTACGCTACAGGTATTTGTTTTAATCTTCTGGACCTGTGTCGTTATTTGCTACACGCAATTGTACTTCATCACGGAAATACTCAACTTTATATAAATAAGTCAAAAGACATTTCCATCTACTTATTTAGTATCCGAAGTTCTTTTATAAAAGAAGAACAGACCCCGCAACAAGAAACATCTCTAGTACATACATTGGTGCCTAAGGAAGAAGATTTTTTTAACTTGTAGCTGGGAGTGACCCTCGCTTTTATTCAGCATTTTACTATAAAAAAAATTCCGAGACTTCGGATTAATTAACTGCACGGAAGGACTAGATGAAAAGACTGTAACTAAAAACATGTGATTGAGAAATTTTTTCCCCTCCGTCTCATCCGGGCTTTTGGGCCCTTTCGTTCGACCTTTAATCGCCGACGTGCTGCTGTGTGATCAACCGTCGATCAAATATCGCCGCTATCAACTTCTGAAGCCGAAAAATATGTTTGTTGTTTCCAGATATTGTTTCGTTTTCTCCTGCGCTCGCCTGATAAGGATATAAGGAAGCGGAGTTCGCTTTAGATAGGAAAGCGATGATTAAAGAATTTTCAACTCGTGTACCATATGCGCCTGATCGGCGGATTTTCAAGTGTGTTAATTTCCGAATTGTGCCTGTGCGCGCAATGTGTTTTGTGCAGCTAAGTGATCAAGATCTGTTTTTAAAGGTCTTGTAGATTGAATTTCGTAATCGTTTTCAATTACTAAATGCATATACTTACTTGATTGTGAACTATATACTTGGTGTGATTTCAGTGAAAATTCTACACGGTTGATTAGTCATCGGTATTCAAAATCGATTTGTGAAATATGTCTCAACAAGTTCGAAAATACAGTTGTCGCTCCCGTGATGTGATTTTTTTTTTAAATGTCTAGTTTTACGACATTTTTATGCATTACAGGTACATTAAGTCACATCTTTGAACTAAATTGTCAGTATTAAAAAAAAGAAAAAGAAATTATATTGAAATAAAAAAAAGGCAATAGGTCAACAGTGCCGAACAATATCCATGATATTATTTGTGAATTCAGTCCCATATAAAAAAAATTTTGACAATGTATAGATTTTCTTTAGTTGAGAAAGTTATTGAAGTTAATGTATTTTATGTTTATCTTTTATTTTACTTTTTAATGTGGTTCACAATCTTATTTTAGCTATTTGTTTATTTTACTTATGAGGGAATTATTGTATTTTAGTAATTTGTTTTCTTTTTACCCCCTGTTAGTATATCAGAAGGGAAAATTGTGAAAATTGGTTGCTCTGCTTTTTTACATACTTTTCTTTGCCTGCATGGATGTAATTTGTAACATTACCAGTAAATTTAATATATTTAGATAACAGGTAAGTTTCCATTACAAGGGCTATGTTTTTATCTATGCATGGTTACTTTTACGAAAGCGAAAAGAAAAAAAAATATTTTTAATTTCATTACTGTGTTTTTTATTCTTGTATCATCAATTATTTGGTTCTTTTACAGAATATTTTAATTGTAGAAATTGATGACTGATATCATTTCTATTAAATGTGTTTAACAGTTTTTTTTTTTATTAAAGGTAAGTCTTTTTAAATATATATAGATATTCGTTTCCCATTGCTTTAAAAAAAGGTTGAATAATTAAAGCAATCTAGAAATATTTTATGCTTTCATATTTTATCATAATTTTTATTTTATGCTTATTTATTTTATGCGTATTTCAAGTTTTTTATTTAAATGTGATGGGTTTATAATTTGTGCATTTTAAGTTTATTCAATTTCAAATGATGTGTCATATAATATTGCGGCAGTTTTAGGTACCCATATTTTTTTTTTCTTTCCGAAAATTTGACTTTTCCCCATTTCGTTTTATATTTAAATTTCACGAATGCATTGGGTAAAAGAAAGCGAAGTGTGTGACAAATAATATTTTTTGATTAATTTTGAGAATTTTTGTAGTGAGAATATTTTTTTTTCGTTGTAAAGTATTCAGAATTGTTCTAGAATCATTATTAATAGCAGTAGTCGCCCATGCATGCTAGGGTGGAACTTAAGTATAGGGTAAAAAAAAAAAAAAAAAACTTTTTTATTTTAATGTGTAATAGTGAAAACTTTTTTCCTTTTTGGATGTCTAAACTTTTGGCTGAAAAGGTTTTTTTAAATTAAGTTGTTTTCCGGTTCCTCAAGGAGGTCAAAGTTTTCAAAATTTCAGTATAAAGTAACTGAAAGTAAACAACGTAGCTGTTGGCACATATCTACTTTTATTTAGCAAATACTATCCAGAAGTCACCACGAGGAGGTGGTTAAATATCGTCTTCCACCCTCCTTACCTCCCTTTGTTATGAATTAATTAAATTGGATATTCAACCTACTGTCTTTTTAGGCAAACTTTGTCATTACATTGTGGGAATTCAACTTTCCCAAGATTAAGCCGTCTTTTGCTTAATATTTAAAGACGGTTGACGCAGCTCGCGGGACAATTTTGACACACGTTTCCACTATTTGAGTATGGCAAGGAAAATCTAAAATTCAGGTGTATCCCCTGTTTGTACTTTTTTTAAGTTCTTCAGCCGATCAGACCGTCAAGATAGGATCAATGTTTTTATTGTCTATAATTTCAATATGTTCGCATTTTTTCAAGTCGCTTTCCTACTGGTCCAGAAAATCCTTTTGTACCCGTAGTTTTTCAGCAAGATGTTGAAATAAGTATCTAAGAAAAAAGTTCATTTGCATGTATTAATCAAATTATCCATTATAAAGTTTTTAGGGTATTGCTTCCGATGTTTTAACAACTCCAGATTTGCATCCTGCATTAAAGGCGTTTCTGTTTCACCCAATAACTTTCAAACTTGAAATGTCTGTATTATTATTTTGAAAATACACCAAAATTGCAGTGGCTATATTAATATAAGAAGAAGATATCAATGAAATATGACCAATATATTATTATCCTGGTTTTTGAACTGAGACCAGATGTTCGTCTTTAATGATTCTTTATACATTTTCCCCCTGCTTCAGTTATCATAGCGTTATCCTTTCTGCCATAAAAATACTAACCTTTTAAAATTAACTCATTTCGTCTTTCCTGTTCTTTCAAATTCTTCCTTTTCTTTTCTCTTTGTCATCTTCAAGTCCTTCTTTCAGTTACCTTTTCTTTATTATCATCAGAAATACCCATATCTTATAAGGTGCCATTTGCAATAATATTTGCAGTTCTGTCTAATACTCCGGTTCTTTCACGTGTTGATTATCAAATTCAGGTTTAGAAAAATAACCGATTGAACTATTTCCTTCCGAACTGTTTTTTACACTTGACGATCATTCAATCAAAACATCATTTTTTTGTTTTAAAATAACTTTTTTCCTTGATACTTCCATTTCCCCTCTTGCTACACATTTTTTGTAGTTTTTATATCTATTGATCCTATTGTCATCACCCCATCTCTCTTTGGTCTTTGAGAAAGTGACGTTCTTGTTCTGATACACGATAATATTTAGTGCTTTTACACAAAGAAATGTTTTTTTACAGGATTACCTAACATTTTGCAATTTTATATTAGATGTGGGATTATTCTTTCTAATCTTAATATTTTTCTTCAAATTTTGACATTTCTTGCACTAGTCTCTAATCATTTTTTATGATTTGTGTATCAGAAACCGTTGGAATTGAAGGTCTCAGCAATACACTTTTAATTGTATCATCAACAGCTTTAGATATTTTAGAAATAGTGTGTACCAGATTCCAGCTGTCAGATTTTAAGCTAAATTGAACCCAAAAATAATGTTTCATAACTTCTTCATATGTTCTTCAAAGATGACAGTCTAATGTTAATTGTTTTGGTTCACGAAATACAGGACACTTCAACAATTATCTAGATTTAGGTACGTTAGCAGACTTTGTCACTTTTGACACCGAATGTTTATCGAAAAATAATTAAAGAAACTGTTAACACTCGTTAAATCGGACTAACTTGTTATGTGTCGCTGCCAAATAAATCAGAGACAATGAAAGCCGACGCCCACGTCGCTGGCTTCTACAAAAGTCAAATAAAGTGGGGCTAACTTTTCTAAGGCACTCAAACTAAATTATTCTCTTTATTACGTGACATTAACACTTAATTAATTTAATTTTGCAAAATATAAATTTAACAATAAGCTTAAAAAACTTTTCATGCAATTATTGGCTTTTTTTCGTTTTTTATGGAAAATCAGGTGCTTTGAGGAACCGGAAAATATCATTTTAAAATTAAAAGAAAAATATTTTCTTTTTATGGAGTTAAAAAGGAAAAAAATAATCACTATTAGAATATAAAATTCGAAACTTCCTTTTTTAGTTCCACCCTAATGCATGCCCGTTTAAAAAAAAAAAAAATATTACATTGTGGTTCAAATAAAATATTTACTTCTTCGGTTTACATCATTTTTGTTGAAAAGAAAACTTTAAAGAAAGAGATTTGGAATTTTTATAAAAAAAATACAATCTTCTTTTAAAATTTTTATTCTCTCGATATACACATTATTGTGAGGGACTCTAAAAAAAAAAATCACTATTTTTTTTTATTATTATTATTTCACTTTTTATGCACGTAGGTGCATCCTCTTATTGCTTCACCATATGGCATAGGTGATAATTTAATTCACATTTAACACTTAATTTTAAAGTTAAAGGTTAGTTTTTTTTTAGAAATCGGTTGTTTACTGTTTGGTATATATTTTTCTCATTCGATTGTTTACTGCAGGAATTGTCGGATGATTAAAGGATTGTATTGTTGTGTGAAAAAACACTGATGCGGGTCATCAGATTTTTTTTTTTCACATGTGAAAGAATTTTTAATCAGAAGGGTACATAGAAACACGATACACTTTCTACACCAGTTACATTTTTTTACATATTTTTAGATATTCGGAATAAAACCTTAGACACTTGTTTATATAGTTTTAGTTCAAAGGTTGAGTACATATGTTTACATTTTTTTTTTATCACACAAGAAGCATTTCCTGGTTACCCCCTTTTTCTTTTTCTTTTCTTTACTTAAAAACGCATTAGTTTTTTTTTACATATTAAGTTAGACATTCTTTTTGGAACTTGTGATACAATGTTCTTGGTTCCATGAATACATTAAGAATTTTTGTTCATAGATACCACAACTTAGTTCATTGCTTATTTTGTTCATAGAAAAACTTTACACGAGTTCATTGCGTTGCCAATTCTTGTTGTATTTCAGGGACCAATTGCAATATCATTTTGTTCTTTTGTAACGATCCATAGTTCATAGCATTTTTTTGTGTTTTCTTAGAAACATTAGTTCATAGTTTGTTTGTTTTTTTCTCGTTTGGTTTTACATATTAGTTCATCGTAGTTTTCCTTTTTTGAACACATTAGTTCATAGCATTTTTCATCTTTTACACACACTTTAGTTCATAGTATTACTTTTACACTAGTCAGTGAAATACCCCTACACATTATTTCTTTGAAATAATTTTTCACATTTGCTCATTGATATGCTTAGATTGCTCTATTCATTTAAACATACAACTAAGTCGTTGAATTTAACCTTTGTTCACTGACATTCATTGCCTCGATACTCGTATACATCGTCAATTCATTGAGATAATCTTACATTTCGGCCATGGATTTTTGTTTGTTTGTTTGTTTGTTTTTAAAACATTGCACACTCAATTGAAAAGGTTCATTTTTTTCACGTTTTCAACCTTTGCGCATTAACATTCTTTTTGTATGTTTGTTTTTATATCTCACTATACCAGGACTACTTTTAATTTTGCATGATAATTGCAACATAAATATTTATTAAACTTTACATTTTGCATACACTTAATTTTTTTGTTTTTTTTTCTTTTTCATATTTTTTTATGTTATGACATTCTCATGTCACCATCACTTTGTTCAACAACAAAGATTTCACAGTATACGGGGAAGCTTCCCATGCTATGCATTTTTTTTATGTCAGGCTTATGTTTTTTTTTTCTAGTTTTATGTTACACCAGGTTTTCAACATTAAACTTTCTCACATTTTAAAAGTTACCAGTTATTAAATTATCGTTTAATTTCTTGGTTCTAAATACCATGACACAGTAATGTCATCATCACTTTGCCTAATTGCAAATTGACATTTTTTTTACAGTTACATAATTTTGATCCTTCACTGATATTTAAGACAACTCTATACTTTTGTAGCAGTTTCTTTTCTCTTTTATGTTATGCTTTTTCTACGATCACATAATATATTTTCTTTTCTCAAATAATACTTTTAAAGTGATTTTTTTTTCGATACACACCACTTTTAAATTATACAAGCCAGACGATGTGTTAAAAAAAACACAGTTACTTTTAAATCACAAATGATGTTTAGTTGCAGTAAATTCTTTGGAATTTCCTTATCTTTATCCATCGTAGATATGCTCCCTAACACAAGGTCATCTCAACATATTAATAAGTTAAAACTTTGATAAATAAACGAGCTCACTGCATGAGGCATCTGCAGTTGCTATTTGTAGATAACGCTACTACTCACAAAAAAATAAGAAAAATTTTTAATGTTTTATTACATTTTAATATTAGGTACAGTTCTTTTGTTTTGTAATCAAATCATCTCTTTTGCTTTTCTAATCACTGCACTCAAAAATTGTGTTCAATTTAAAATTATGGTCCTATGGTCACGCACTTCATTTGTGCTAAGAGACACTCCTGAAAGGGTGCCCAATTACTTTTCAATGCCCATCTATATCGCTTATTCATATATTTTAAATATTATTTTGCTATTTGGCATAGTGTATGTTAATTAGTTATATGTTGTGTTTACATATATATTTTGTCCACCTTTTTTTTTATGATCCGAACTGGATCAAGATTTTGAGAAGAATTATATAACTTCATTTAAAGCTTCTCAATACTGGTCATGACAAGCATTTTCTAACAAATATTTGCAAATTTATTGATATGGCGCCTTACTTTTAATGTGACGTCACAAATTACAAACTGGTAAACAAAATCCTGTTCTTGAATTAATATGTGCACAATTACAGTAAAAAATACTGTATATGAAAAGAAAGTCTGCGAGACTAGTTCACGTGAACATTTAAAAACTTCTACTGAACATTTACCAAAAAAAAAGGGATATTATGAAGAATATTTAAGTCATGACATATATACTCACATATATAAATATATATTTTGCAATTTCAAGATATTGTTTTGTATTGTTTCATGTAAAGTTTTTTTTTTTTTTTTTTTTTTTTTTTTTTTTTTTTTTTTTGAGAAGACACAGATTTTTTTTCTTTTCCCTTCACCATTTCTGGGCATTCAAGGCTGGTCGGTTTTTGGGGGGAAATATGTGATATCGTTTGATATCACATATATTATTCTTTAAAGGTAATTAATATGATCCCTAGATAGTTAAAATTTAATATTAACTATCAATATAAAAAATCGCCTTTCTATTTCTTTTTGTATATCTAGGTTTCAAATTAATCTACTTCCCTTTTCACATTTCTTTAACGTTCCGAGAAAACTCTCTCTGCTCTTTTATCTAATAAAATAAAATCAAAAAAAGAATATTATTCACAGCCATTTCATTTCGAAAGATAGATTCTTTTCGCGTTGTATCTGCTTATAAAATTTCTCTCTGTCAGATTTTTAAATTCGATGCTTTACTAAGAGATAGTCAAAACTTTGGTTAAACCAGCGGTTAGATAATAATATCCAGATGTACTTTTAAAATTATGTCACCTTTCAGTTTACCGCACTCATTCCAATGCTATTGACAGACTTTGAATTCTTTCTTACTTTCTCACGTACTAGCGTTTGGCTAATTATCGCCTATTATGCTTTTCATCTAAATTAAAACTACCCCATGTATTCCAATGTAACGGTCACCCCTTGGCATGATCTGTGTCTTACCCAATATCTATCGCCAAAACTTTACGAATGAAAATGTGAACTTTATCACTCTTTGCCTGCATCTCATGATGTAAAGATTACGTTTTGATGTAAAGATTACATGTGTCAGCGGGGTCACTCCCGAGACACATATGTGTCTTTTCGATTCTTCATTAAACTGCTATTTACGCTACAAGTATTTGTTTTAATCTTCCGGACCTGTGTCGTTATTTGCTACACGCGATTGTACTTCATCACGGAAATACTCAACTTTATTTAAATAAGTCAAAAGATATTTCCATCTACTTATTTAGTATCCGAAGTTCTTTTATAAAAGAAGAACAACCCCGCAACAAGAAACATCTCTAGCACAGGCAAGATCCAGTGAGAAGGACAAGCTTCTAAATTTCAAAATAAGAGAAGTGGAACTCATAAACACTTTTCTTGAGGCAATCTAAAGCTCCCTCAACCGGAATGATAGTAAATAATGAAGTAACATCAACAGAAAACCATTCTGAAGCCCTGTGGCTTAAAACACTGAACTTTCTTAACAAATTCATGAGACTTCTTAACAGTGAAGCAATTACTATTCAAAAGTGAAAAAAAAAGAGAAACTAAATATTTGCCAAGCTTATAAGAAGCTGTACCGATACTAGAGATAATAGACCTAAAGGAATGTCACATTTATGGACTTTAGGTAAAGCGTAAAGCATGGCACAATGCTCAATAGAAGGGATGTGAGACTTCTTAAAATTAGCAGAATTAAGTGAAGAAATAACTTTTAAAGGTTTATTCCACGAATGGGTTATTTTCTTTTCAATAATATGAAGCTGAAATTAAACATAAACATTGCTCGCTGAGTTCAAAATAATAGCTTGCCTGATTTTATTGCTTAATCCTTATGTTAATGACCGGGTAAACATGTACCCTTTGTCTCCTTTCATACCGTTTTCATGGTGTTAATAGCAAAATAAACTGAAATGAATTTAGATCCCCATTATTTTTAGTATTCTCTGTCCATTAGTATAACCACTTTAAAATTTGGAAATTTTTTATGTTACAGTTTTGGAGCATTAAATATTATTATACCTTTCAACAATGACCAGAGTACCCGGGTACTCATGCGAATGTTCCGTGCAAAAATACAGAAATTGGTAGATTTTTTATATTTAGATCAATAAAACTTGAAATTACTTTCAAAATAAGAGTTAGGCATATTTTTTAAGGTAAAAGATATATCATACATTCATTCATAGTGACATTTTTGGACAAGCTGTACAATAGCAAAAGGTGTACGAATGTGCATCATATACTGGATTTTATTACACATATTTCCACACTGTATACATGATTTTCTGTTTTTTGTGCCCTTTTTGAGACTCTAACAAACAACATGTGATACCAACTGCTTTTATCCATTTTCTTTCACCTCGCTTTAAGCTCTTTCGACATGGGCAAAGATTTTTTTCCAATATACTTTTAATTAAGGATTTGTACGAAAAATATCTCTTAGCCGATTGACCTTTAATTGTTGGAAGGATGAAGATCTCATCTAATTTCTACAAAAACAGGCGACAATTGTCTGTTTTATTTATAACAATATCATTATTTGCAGTATATATAATGTAAACAGCAAGAGCTTCTGTATCCACAATATAGAAATATAATGCAAGTGTTCATGTAGTTGTACGCCTATGTGTTGTATATTTCCCAATAATTTATCCAATACATCCACTCCATATTTCACTTCATTATAAAACTATATCATTCGGGTTTCTCTTTCAGTCCCGTCATGATTTTATCATGATACATAGCAGACATTAGAATGACAGCTTTGTTCCTTTTTGGAACATACGAACAAATATTTACGTCAACAAGAAATCCAAATTCTGTGGGTAAAACTTGTGCGATTTACATGGCCACATTTCTTTGAGAATATAAGATATGTTTATTTTCAATGTTATCAAATATTGTGAGTTTCATGTACAATAAATGCTTGGCCGAAGAAAGAGAAAAAAATATCCATGGTCATGTTTCGTCTAAAATCCTTGAATGGAGGTGCCAAGTCTTTCACAACTCTTCACCTCGGTTTATTTCACGATCAATACCTGCTTTTCCCGTGCATAGTTGGCCTTTGAGAGGATAATAATTATTTGAATCACATGTCCACCTTATTTTGATCCCATATTTAGTCGGTTTAGATGGAATATAATAAGTGAATCGGGTGAATCTTCTTCATCCTCGATGCGACAATAGCTGTTCATCAACCATAAGTCTACCGACGGTTTGTATTTTTTCGTTAGGTATGATTCAGCATAGTTCATAAATCACGAAATGCTGGAGCTCTATCATTTTGAAGACGTTCTACTCGTGTATTCTGGTTGTCAAAACGAATAAATCTAAGAATATACCAGCTTCGGTCTACACTCATACTTGCTCGATATAACACAAAAGAGTTTATTTTCCACATTCCTAATGTGTGATCTTTGTTTGAATTGTTGACACCTGAAACAATTAAATTTCCTAAAAATGCGCCAAATTCCTCTTCTCTAAAGGCGGGACAGGTTACATTTTATGAATTTTGGGTGTTTTATGTCTCTCGAATGTTAAAATCGTAGCAGGTACCCGGGTAACCCGGCCATTGGACAAAAGGGCACATTTTGGTCATTGACATAAGGGTTAAATTTGCGGTTAATTTTTTCAAATTTTTTCAGAATTTTATATAATTGCACGTACAATAAATCCTTAGTTCCAACAAAGTTTTAAGTCCTTTATTGTTATTCTTAACATCATCATTCTATAACAAATGGTTTATTTCTAAAAGAAAGTTTCGATACTCAAATTAGATTTGTTCATAAGTTAATTAATTAGAAGTAAAAACATTTAATTAAAGCAACTTCTTATAAATATCTTATGATAAATATAAGTAAGTCTAGCCAACAGCATTTTTAAGACGTTTAATTTTTCTCGGAAATAACGCCGAAAACCTTTTATACAGAAAAATCCACGAGTATCTTTATTGCTGAAAACAAGTACTATTTGGAACATAAAGTATAATTTGCTTCAGCAGTATATTAAAGGCGTTTGTATTTTCTCATAAACTAGGGGGCTCGGCCCCCTACGAGCTACGCTCGCCAACCCCCGTCCAGACACCGCAAACTCTAAATGCACGCTAATTTGATTGGCTTTAAAAAGATTTCGAAAGATTGAATTATAATTTAAAAAAACAGTGGCGATCTCCCCATAAACGAATTTCTATTCATTTCTCTTTGATTGGGGAATTTTAACGCCAAATCCGCTGCGGTACTACTTGATTAACCCGTCGACCAATTTCGCCAAATTATATAAATCGCCAAACCACTCGCCAAATTATACAAATTGGTATAATTTTTATTTTAAATAACGAAAGAACAAATAAATTCGTACAACATTAATAAAAACACAAATAAAACGTCGAAATAAAAATAACTTGATGACGTAGACACGTGTAACAACATTTCAAAATAAGCTAATATAAAACGAACTAAGTAAAGAGAGTCTTTATCTCCTGGTATTTTTTAACAAAGCGAAAAGAAAGTTCTTTTAAATGAGACATTTTAAATTAATTCTGAAAATATCAAATAAATGTCTAGCGCAATTTCTAAATTTAAACATTTTTGCAATATTATTTTGTGTTCATTTTATGTAATAACTATAATGTGACGTAAATATGACGTAATTTCTCCTAAGACTTCTAACGCATGTTAATGAATTTATTATTTTACAATACCCTTTCTCTTTTAAAATTCACGTGTATAAGTATACACGTGAATTTTACGTAATTTTGACGTAATTTATGACGCAATTTTTAATAAGTTCCTGCTTTTAATACGTAATTATTTAATTCTAATTTGAAAGTTTTTTTCCTGTTTATAATAGTCACGTGTAAATAAATTTTTAATTTGAAGCAAACATTATTGCTTGCGCTTTTTATACAGTTGGCAACAGTTTAAATTAGTACAATTTTCTGAAATCTGTAAAAAATATCTCTCGAAATGCTGAAAATTTGAATTTAAAATAGATATAAAACCTCGAAAAATGAGTCAAATTAAAAAAAATAAATCAATTCTGCACACCGGGAAATTATAACGTATAAAATGAACTAAAAATTATTAAATTCCGATGTATAGTTTTTGCTACTATAAAACTTTTTTAGTGGAACGATTTCGTCCAACTTTAGCATTAAATATCTCTTAAAAAAATTCTTCGATTTGAAAACTGCCTGCATCAGCGTGTTTATCAAACATTTCTGTATAATACTACCTATTTTCATATTTTTGTATGCATTATTTTTCTTAATATTAACGAAGAAAGACCTCCGATCACAAAAAATTCAAAACCGGCGGCGGCGGCGGTGACAGCGGTAGTTACTTTTTTTTAGAATAGAGAGATAACAGAAAAAATCTTTCATTAAAAACGTAAATGAGTATATTGCTCAAAACAATTACTATTAGGTTGAGCAAAAAGTTCTGGGAAAATTTTAATATAATAGTTACCATAATTTGTATCGTGTATAGGAATACTAGTGGTATATTTATAGGAGTTCAGGAACTTTGTCTCCAAAATGCCTATTGAACAGTATGATTTGCGTGTGGTGACCGACACTGTTAGAGAAAAAGCCTAACGATTGTGAAAGCCGTTGATGAGATTAATGAGGATGAAGGTGCTGATAACGGCGACAAACTTAGCCAGTAAGTCTGGAATCTGGCAGAATGGTGGCAAAAAGTCGTGGACTATGATGGTCTCTACTTTAAAGAATAGTCCTTGTTGCTTGTGTTGTTAATTTGCGCATAACGACGCAACTTTCACAAATTTCTTAGAACATTTTGCTCAACCTAGTATTTGGAACAGAAAAAATAATTTTTTTTAACACTCGAAAGTCATTAAAAGCATTTTCACCACACAGAAAAAAGGCAAACACATCTCGATTTGTGAAACTGTGTAAGTTGTAAATCTTAAATACTAAACTTTTTTGGAGAGATATATAGACTTAAATCTTCTGTTCTAGTTAGGAAATTACAATTTAACTATTAAAAACATGTTATTAATTAAGCAACAGCATATTGCATTTCCTTTTATTTCTTTTCGCTGGAATGTTTTTTTCCCTTCTTTAAGTATTTAGTAAACTACGAATAAACAGCTTACTAGTTTGGTTTATATATCCGAATATAAATATAAATAGTTGCTGATAATTATTAGATAAATACTATTTATTATATAGCACTGATAAGAAATAAAACAGTATTATGTTAATCAATTCTATTTAGAAAATAATCGATAAATTAGATTTTTGTGTTAAAGAAGTGTTCATAATTTTGCAATGGGTTTTTCGATTTCGAAAAA
Source organism: Maratus speciosus (assembly GCA_963932465.1). Classification (NCBI taxonomy): domain Eukaryota; kingdom Metazoa; phylum Arthropoda; class Arachnida; order Araneae; family Salticidae; genus Maratus; species Maratus speciosus. The sequence goes on from OZ010799.1 coordinate 298,036,286, forward strand.
GTTTTGCTAATGTTTCACTTATATACTACTCTTTCGTTCAGTAATAACAAAGGATACATTTCAATAATTGGATACTATAAACTTTTTATTTTGTATCAAGTAATTCAATTCCTTTTAATATATTAAATACACAGTTTTACAATTATCTGCATATGAGCAAATATTAAGAAAAGGACGGCATAAATAGAGATAGTATGTTTGCTTATGAGCATAGTTTTCGAAAACAAAATTAATAATAAATGAATTTACTTATCTTTAAAAACATACCTAACATAAAAGAAATAAGTTGTGTAAAATAAGACATGATACAAGAATGTGATATATTTGAAGCAAAATTATTTCAAGCGAAAACGAAGATAAATAAATAAACGTGAAAATATGAGAAATTAGAAAAAATTAATAGACTGATCTATTTAAAGAATATTCAAAAGGAAATTATCTTAAAAATAATCTTGTTCTATATTTTCTTTTAATAGTAGGACGAATATCTACTTTTTGGACGATTTTTTTCTGACAAATTAACCCATGTTTCGTTAATTATTATATGTTTTAAAGAATCAGAATCTAGACGCATGCATAGGAAAATTTGTCGAACCATATACTTTATTTTGATCAAGGACCGCAATTTTATTTGTTGACAACTAATTTATTGTTGTCAGATGTGCTGATCATTACCCGTAACATCTTTTTTAGGGCAATTTTCACCGTGTTTGTTTAATTGTACAATGCTCCTTTCTACATGTGAATTTCAGAGGCTAAATGCCATAGAGGTTCCGCACTTTAGGATTTTTATTTTTTATAAATTATTTTTTTCTTGGCAATTCTAATTCTCCAAAATAAAGGTCGATACCAACTTTGAAAAAGATTCAATCGGATTATTTCTTCCAATTAGACAAAATCCAATTTAAAGAAGACATTTAAATTAGTGAAAAACGATTATATTCATCGTCCTTATAATCATGACAACATTAAAATTACGTTTTCGTTTGCTCTCTATAAATTATGTATCTCCAAAATTATTTATATACGAGGGTCACTCTGAAATTTTTGAGATACAACTAGGTTTTTAAAGTTATACTTACAAAATTTTAGGTGTGTTAAAAGTAGTCTGCTCTAGCATCAATGCACTTTTGTAGACGAATTTTCCACAGATTAAATACCTCAAGCCATTCCTTTCTTGGAATAGATGAAAAAATGCATTTGTAGCCACATCAATCTCTTCTTCTGAATGAAAACGATGTCCACGTAAGTTCTTTTTTAGATTAAAGAATAACCAAAAGTCACACATAGCTAGATCAGGTGAATACGGCGGATGTTCTATCACTTGAATACGTTTTTGTTTAAGAAACTCAACTGTTAATCCGGCTGTGTGTGAAGATGCATTGTCATGGTGAAGCATTAGTCCCCAAACATTCACTTCCTGTAGAATTTCTGGAAGACATTTAGTGGTATACCAGTTTGCTGTTACTGTCATCTGTCCTTCCAACTTGATGGCTTTGACCAATCCCGTACTTCTGAAGAAAACGGCATACACCACTTTTTTTCAGTGCGCGTTGTGTTTTCACCGTTGTCGGCGTGGGATCATCTTCAAAGACCCATACTTTGCTTTCTTGACGTGTTGGAACGTCAAAAAACGGTATGTACATTTCATCACCCGTTACAATTTTAGAAATGATGCGGTGCCCCCCATCATTTAGCAATTTAAGAGTTTCTTTACTGATTCTGACACGCTCCTCTTTTTGGTGCTCAGTTAGATTATGGGGAACCCAACGGCAAACTACTTTTTTCATATGCAATTCTTCATGAATAATTTTGTGTACGGCTGCGGATCCAATGTTATGTCCCTTCTGTATCATTTTATAGGTACAGCGATTATCATCCATTAACATTTTTCGTATGACAGACACATTATCCGGGATTACTGCCGACGGCGGCCTTCCTGCGTGTTCTTCATCCTGAAGAAAATTGCAACCTCTGTTAAATTCTTTAAACCATCTGAATATAGTAGCACGAGCTGGAGAATCATCACCAAATGCTAATTTCAACCGTTGAATGCATTCTTCTTGATTTAATCCTGCTTTAAAATCGTAGAAAATCATAGCGCGAAAATGTTCTCGCGTCAACTCCATTTTCTCTTCTGTTTAAAATTTATTCTACGCTAAACAAGTTGAAGTAAGTCAGTAAAAAATCGTCTGCTGTGTTAAAATACTTTGTATTTTAAAATTAAACCGTTATTTTTATTTTGTAAATTCTCGTCTGCGCGTATCTCAATAATTTCAGAGTAACCCTTGTATATATACATTTAAGGCTTTATTAAGTATTTTGTTATACATTTGTACTTCTTGCTGATTTCTCGTGATTCATTTAAAATATTATGTCATTTTAATTTTAGAAAGGAGTATAGCAATAAGTAATACATATTTATGCGTTTTATCTTGGCCTTTATGGAAATTCATTGTAAAGATTTATCTTGGAAACGAAACAAACAAATATAGATGCCGATACAAGGCAATAAAGAAATCGCTTTCAAAGTCAATTAGTTACCAGGAAAATAAAGTGTGTAATAAAAATATGGGAAAATGTTTTAAATTCAAAAACATTGTTCAACTTCATAAATGTTCATTGGAAACTATCTTAGCAATATTCTTCGTTTACATTCATATTCAAGAGATTTACGAATACTTTATCTCCTATCAAAATGTATAAAACCAGAAGTATGCAATCAACAATTCTCCTTGAGAACATAATGTATCAATCCGAAACAAAAGGAAGTCAATTGTGCTGCTAACAAGAGAACCAGTTGTTGAAACATATTTATCTTCATATAGAAATAACGGGGATCGATACAATGTATTACATTTTCTTTACTTCCTCCACTTAAGTAATAGGTAATACTATATTTATTTTCCATTACTGCGTAGCATCCGCTTTTTTACAAATATCCTTTGTTTCATGAAACCAGATATAGGATAAGATTCTGCCAGACATAGAAAACGACATTACCGACGGCTTGAAATTTGCTTGAAATTTTCAGTATTACTGAGATTCAAATCGAACATTACAAGTAGAACTTTAAAAGATATTCCTATAAATTTACTGCAGTATTTCTTTAAATGGATTTGTAGAAATCAAATAAAATTTTATTGCATTAACGCATGCTGTTAGATAAAATATTAAACGTTTAAAATCTATGTATTTATCATATTTATTTTTCAAAAGTATTGGATTGTGTTTTTCGATATATTAGAAATTGTGCATGAGTTAAAGTTATATGTCGGATAGATTGTCAAAATAGTGTCAAGATAGTGTTTATCAGATTCTTTCACCATGATGTATAGATTGATGCATTAATAACTAACTAAAGGAATTTTACATGAAAGGAAATAAATTATAGGTCGAAATTTTGATATAGTAACGATATATTTAGATAAAATCATATCTCAGCAAAATGAAATTGAACTGAAATTTAAAAAAATGCATAGAATCGACATATTATTCGTAAACTCTATAGTTTGGTTTCTAAAATTCTCAATATCATACTATATTAAGGGTAATTATCTTTTTAATTTTGTTTTATGATGTTGGCGAATATCTTCCGTACCTGCCAACTTTTACCATTTTTTGTTATCATAATTTAGGATACAAAATATGTTATAAAATCGCAGAAATTCTGAGATTAAAGATGACCGAAATTACTATTCCAAAACAATAGTACCAAAATGGATAAAATTTGGCAGCAGTGTATTTTCTATTACATCAAAATTGATATAATTCAAATAAATAAAAAACGATGGTTTCTGAGATTTTTTACCCCATTTTCTACTTAAATATCTCTAAATCCCATATGCTCCCCCATATTAGTATGATAATTAATTAATATTATTTGCAGTTTCCATTTTTATTCAAGAGGACAAAAATAAATATGACATAGGTTTACAAAGTTTTTGCCAAAGGAAAACATAAACAATGAACGAAAGGCAATAAAGTTAATTTTGCAGTACTAAAAACGCGTTCATAACAATAACACAGCGTTATAATAAAGTAAAAAAAAATGTTTCAAAACTTTATAATAGGTTACTGAAAAGCGAAAGTAAAAAATAATTTTTTTACCATGGCATTTGCAAAAAATACTTTCTTTTTTTTTAGTTTCTATATAATTTCCTAACGGTAGCTATTAACTAAGGATTTAATTTAAGAATAACGTTTGACAGTAAAATATATATGACAAAATATTATAACATGGGATGAACTTTTTAAATTATTATACATTATCTATAATCATTATTTATTTACCGTAGATTTCTCTTCTTTATTGTCATCAGCTGATCCTTATGGTTATTTTGAGTTTGATTTTTAAAACATATACTCAGAACACATACTCAAATACTATGTATCCTTCTCAACCATAAAATTTTCTGCGCTCCAGATTTATTACTTATTACCAGATTTATATTTATTACCAGATTCAAATACTATGTATCCTTCTCAACCATAAAGTTTTCTGCGCTCCAGATTTAAAATTGCTTGTTTTGAAAAAAAAACAACAAAAAAAAAACAACGCAGCATTTGATAAAGGCACGCATAGAAACACTTTATATAAACTTTAGCGTTTAAAGATAAAACTACTTTCAAAACAAAACACAGCCGTGAAGAACAAAATTTTAAATTGCATAACATTGGATAAAAATCAATATTTGTAATTTTTCATTTCACATTTAGTTTTATCAAAAGGAGTTTAAAAACCAACTTGAATGCAAGTGATGATATAGAATGCATTTCTTTTTTTTCTCGAAACCGAAATAGTTTTAAAAGAAAAATTTTATAGATAACACTGTAAATGTCACAGGGCAGTTGAATGATGGAAAATCGAAACGTCAGAAGAAAAACGAAACGTAAATATCTTGAGAAGGCAGAACATTTATGTCCTTAAAAACAGATAAGAACGTAACAAAACTTCAACAAGAGTTTCTATTTCCAAGCGCAGTCTCCAATACATATAAAAAATGGCTGTTGGGGAATGTCCAGGAGCAAGAATGTATTTTACGGATATAAATACTTGTGAAAAACCTTACTCACTTATGATAATTTTACAAAGTTTATCATGTTGTATTTGTCTTTATGCGCATTTTGTCAATAAAATCAACCATGCACAAAAGAAATCATACATGTTTTATTATTTATGATTTATTCTTTACATTTCTTATTTACTTAATAACACCACAAATTCTTGCACAATATTGATTAAATCGTATTATATCAACAATATTCTTGGATCTGTCCGGAATTTTCTTACAAGGTCCAGTTTATGTGGTTTCTTATATTTTATAAAAATTAATGACAATTTCATGAATTTGAATTTATCTTTATATATATGTTTCTGCTTCTATTTTTAAAAAGATTTCCAATTCCTACAATTACCATGTAAATGCAAATGTTCGAAAAATGCTTCACTTATTTTTTAAAAAATCTTTCATAAAATACAAATATTTTATATTGTCAAAATAACACGCTAATAATTCTGTTGCTTTGAATATTTCTTCTATTACTCTCTAAATTTTCATTATGTCTTTATCTTGTTATTTATTTAGACATGTTGATTTGATCAGCGTTTTAGAGTTTATGACCCGATTTATTGCTTACCTTCTTATAAATTTACCAGCAATGCTATATTTGCTAAATATAATAAATATAGCATTTTTTAATTTATTTCAACAGGATAAATTTCTAATTTTGTAAGTGTCAAAACTATTTAAAAAGTAATAATGTAGCTTCAGTATTTACCTAAAAAATATACGTGAATGACACTTGTTTTCTATGTGATTTCTCAACACTTGCGCCTGCTATTTTACTAATACGATATAAATTACACAAATGATGCATTAGTTAAAATATAATTAAACAATTAAAAATATGTGATAAATCCGCATACTTTTGGCTAATACCTAGCCATCATCGGGATTTAAAATTTAAACAGTTGTTACGAATGCTACCTGTCTAGAATATCTCTTTCACCGAATACATTTCTAATATATTTCTATCCAGTATTTTCCTATTGTTTTGTTTATAATAACTTTTTTTTTTCAATCATTCTGTATTTTATATGCCGATTCAGATTATCTTATATATTCTGATTTTAAAGTATTTTGATTTTATTAATTTTATACTCATTCTAGCTCATTTTTTTTTCTCAAATCTTTAGAAAAGAGTCTTTAATCAGAAAAATATAAATTTTTTTCAAGTTTGAAACCTATATTCCAATAAAAAACGTCAAAGAAATAAGACTGAATTGAAAGAGTTTTTATTTTATAGGACTTCTATATATTTTTTAAATTTTATTTTGGCAAGGTTTCAAGACAGGTCTATATGCGGACTGAAAAAAAAACTTATGATGAACTTTTCTTAATACAGCTTTTATTATTTGATTCTTAAAGTTTGCTGTATACAACAGTTTTTCGAAATATGACAAGTAAATTCCTTATTATTAAGTATCTCCATCTTTGATAAATGACCTCAGTAGTTCATGAAACTTAAATAATTTATATTATATAGCTAAAAATGTAGTTTTAACAAGAGTAAAAAAAACTGATATCCATATTTAACTTTTATTCATGTCGCCAATTTAGTATTTTTATCCACTTAGTACAACCTGTTTGGAACTTTTTATAGAATGTTAAACATGTGACGATTTTTGTTAACGTGATATCAGATTTACTCCTAGGTTAACTGAATGTTTAAGTTTGTAGAAGTTTCCTTTTTTGGTGGTTTGATTTCACGATTTAGTAAATCTTTTAAAATAATATACAAAATAGTAATAATTTCCGAATAAACAAAATAATGTTGAGATTTAAGAAGTTTTTTTAGATATATATTAACATAAAAGACTGTTTTTTTTACTTATATCATGAATTAAAGAAAATTATATTCATTATATATTTGTAATAAAACACTATTTTCAAAGACAACACAATTATAGTGAAGTAAATTAGACAATTAAAATAATATCATTTTTTCTAGCGCAGACTCTTTAGTATAGGTTTTCTATATATTTGCAAAAAATATTTTTTAAAGGTGTCAAGACTGATCTGTATGCGGATATAAAAATCTTGGGATGAACGTTTCTTCATACAGCTTTTATTATTTGATGATTACAGCTTTATCTAGACAACAATTTGTCAAAAACTGGCAAGTAAATTGCTCATTATTAAGCATCTGCCTCTTGGATAAATAATCTCAGTAGTTCCTTAATCTTAGATAACTTATAGTAAATAACTACAAACGTAGTTTTCAAACCAATGAAATACTGTTACCCAAATGGAGCTTTTATTCATGTAGCCAATTTAGTACTTTTATATATTTCTTAAAACCTTCTTCTGTTTGCAATTTTTTTTTAGAACGTTAAAAAGTATGATGGTGCTGTTAACATGATGTCAGATTTACTCCAATTTCTACTGCCTTTGTAAATCAAAAACTCCAATATGAAAATGATTTGCTCAAATGTTAGAAAACATCATTCTAACGATATAAAATAATTTTAAATATTATAAAGTGAAAAAAAAATATTGACTAAAAGATGCTTTTCTATATGTCTGCCACAACCAGAAAATACAAAATTGTAAAATATATAGCTTTACGTTTATAAAAAATCTACTTTTAGACGTCTCCATCTTTTTTAGTTTTTCAAAATTTACGAAGTTATATTTATCAAAAATGATGTGAAAGTGCTCAAATGAAAAATAGAACTCTCGTATAAAAAATTAGCAGTTTCCCTGTCTGTTGAGAATTCTTTAAAAATATGTATTAAGGTAGCAGCGATAAATAAATTCGTATTTAAATCCTACTGTTTGAGTAACATTGACATTTTGCTATGTGGTAGATATGCAACACGGGAATAGAAAGAGTTATTGAATGTTTACGTTTTCAAGAAGCTTGATTCGGTTTCAATAGTTGAAAAAAAACTTTTAAAAATAATATACAATATAGTAAGAATTTCGAAATTAACACAAATACGAAATATTGAATTTTATGGATTTTTTTTTTTATATTAGCTAAAAGAACATTGGTGTTTAACTTACTTCAGGGACTAAAGAAAAATATTTTCATCATCAGGGATTAAAGAAAAAATATTTTCATCATATGTTTGTAATGAAACATTTTTTGAAACAATATATTTTTCTAACGAAGGCGTTAGAGTAACATTAGAACATTTATACAATAAATTACTTTTCATAATTTAATATTTATTTTTAAACAATAAACAACAACAAAAGACAACTAGTAACAATAATAGTTAACCCTTTCAAGGGGCAAATTATTTATGTTATTCAAAAGTTGAAATAATTGACAAACACCAGAGTATACGAACACATTTATTTAAAAATACACTAGAACACCGGAAATCCGAACTAATTGGAACCGGTGCCCGTTCGGATTAAAAAAAATTCGGATTACCCGAAATTTTGATAAAAATAGAAAAGATAAAGGTATTTCCTAAATTAAAATGCAATTTATAAGTACTCAGTAGTACAGTAGGCATCCTCTAAACCGGCATCCTAAGGTCCGGCAAGCTGGATAACCTGGCACGACTTTCAGAAAAAAAGTATTGCTTGTTTAAGCACTGTTTATGATTATAATAATCTAATGGAACTTCAGAATAAGGAATTACGTAACAACTCATTGCAATCCGTACAAAATTGCGAATCTATAAATAGCTCAGTCACTACGTCAACGAGGAAAGGAGAAAACACATTTCTGTAGATAATTTTCGAAATCAATCTGTTGAAAAGAAAAAAAAAATTATCATATAAATTAAATGCCTTTTGTATTTAAAAGAAATAATTTTATAGTGACTGGCAAACAAGCTTTTATTCGAGAATTTTTAAGGTGGCTTCTACGAGTAGGCCTACAGTGCATGTTTTTATTTTATATTCGTGTACATATGTTGTACTTTTACATTATTGAATATTTTATTTTATTTTCAAGCTGTTTAAAGAATAAAAAAAGATGCTTTACTCTATTTGTTTTTGTTTAATTCTAGTCTCTATATTTTTTTCTCAACATTCATCCTCTGATCCGGAAAGGTTCGTAATAAAAAGTGTAAGGAGTTTTAATTAATTCTTCAACTACTTCTCAGCAGTGAAATTACGCTTGAAATCATTGAATATTAAAGACGTGAATTATCACATTGCTAACTAAGCGTAAACCAACAGAGTGAAAAATGTCCAAGTCGGGAATCGTGAATTAAATTTCTCACCGACTTATGTGAGTGAGAGATGCCAAGCTGGGCATCGTCCTCCTGGCTTAATGGTAGAGCACTGGAGCGCTATTCCAGCGGACCTTGTTCGATTGCCGGCTTGGACATTTTACACTCTGTTGGTTTGCGCTTAGTTAGCAAAGTGATAATTCACGTCTTTAATACGTGTAAAGAATTGTTTTAGTACAGAAATTTAATATTTTCAGTTAATCTCTTAAAAATGTTTTTCGAAAATAAATTCGGTTCGGATTAAACGGAATTTCGAATTAGCGGGGTTCAACTGTTTATAAAAGCAAGTAAGTTCGTGTAAACTTCATGTAAACTCATGTAACTTCATGTAACTTTCTTAAGCTTCACAAACATTATAAAAGCAAAACTTTTTTTACAAAATTCTGATGTCATTATGGCATTTGGGATTAAAATTAAGTGTGATGTATAATATCGCAGTACCCTACAAAGGGGTTAATTTAAAAAGGTAGTCAGGAAATGTGTCTGAAATAAATAGGAAAACCAATAATAATGGGGAAAAATGTATATGTTTTAAAGGAAAAAAAAGGAATAGAGCTGAATTGGCAAGGCTTTTATTTTGAAAATGTTCTTCAATAATTTCTCACTATTTGAAAAAAAATGACAAGCTTTCAGAACTGGCTGATAGATGGATATCAAGAATATGATATAACGTTTCTTTTAAACGGCTCTTAGTATTTGAAGCTCAAGTTTTCACATAGAGAAATTTTTTTGATAGATGATAAGAAAATTGCCTGTTATTATGCTGTTTAAATGTCAGTGTACTGATATCGGAATATTGATAATCAAATCAATAAAAATCAAATCGAATCAAAAAATTTTATTTAACAAAAAAAAAAAAAAAAAAAAAAAAAAAAATTACATTCCCACATAGAAACTAGAAACATTTCATTAAATAATTTTCTGCTTCAAATAATAATTTTATGGCTTGAAAAAAACTGCAATTCGTACTTGCATATATGTTTTATTTTCGCAATCAATAATAATGTAATAGATTGTAATTATTTTAAAAGTACATTACATAATTTGCATACGAAAATAATTGACATTAACTTTATATATGTAAATATTTTTATTATTCGATTTAAGGGTATTACATTTATCTTTTATTTATCAATATAATGTTTCCTTAAGATGGAAACAATAATAATATATAAAGGAAATATGACAAATTGTACTTAATTTTCTATTAAAAATTTACTGTGATATATATTTAAATGAGAAAATATTTTTTTAAGTCCACATATAACCAGATAATTTGTAAAGAAGATATAAAACAAGTTGGAAATTGCTCGTCAAACGTGGCAAATGTGGTGCGTTCGTACTATAACTAGTTTTATAAATCTTTTTTGCACCCCATACTGTACTGAATGTATATTTTTTGCACTTCATAAGTACATAGTCTGTAACATCATTAAAATGCACTTGCAATAATTTTTTCCCATTCCACGTAATGTAACGGAACATTTTGACTGTCCCTGTCATTAAACTATACATCCGATTTTCATAAAATTTGAAATGGCTCGACAAAATTATATATTTAAAATTTCAGACCATTCGGAAGGCTGTAACATCACTAAAATGCACTTGCAATAATTGTTTCCCATTGGCCGTAATGTAACGAAAGATTTTGACTGTCACTGTAATTAAACTATACATCCGATTATCATAAAATTTGAAATGGCTCGACAACATTTTGTAGCAATTATACATTTAAAATTTCATACCATTCGGAAGGCTGTAACATCATTAAAATGCACTTCAAAAATTTTCCCCATTGGCTGTACTGTAAAGAAAAACTTTTGACTGTCCCTGTAATTAAACTATACATCCGATTTTCATAAAATTTAATAGCTCGACAAAGTTTTGCAACAATCATATACAGTAGATTTCCATTACAACGAATTCCATTACAACGAAAAATCCCGTTACTACGAAATTTGACAAATCCCCATTCCAAATTGTATTAACACCAACGTGTTAAAAATTCCGATTTAACGAAGTGCATTTTTTGGAAATTCCGTTACAACGAAAAATCTCCATCGAGCTCTTTTTTTTTCAATTGCTTAACAGAAATGAAATATGCTTCGAACATAATGCAGAAGATTAAAAAAAAAATGTTGTTTTGGGGACAGGTGCTATTTCAGTTTTTTTCACCTCTGCCATTTATTCTTTTGTCTACTTCCCCCCCCCCCCCCAAATTCCTTTTCCTTCATTAGCCCGTACGAGTCAAAATCATCACGGGACAAACAGCAGATGGACTTCACTGTGAAAGGAGTGTTTGTGCTTTTTTCTGGGATATCTGTGTCGCCTGTGCCTGTTGCAGTGTGTTTCTTGCTTCGTTCGTTGGTAAAATGGCTTGTGTGAAACGAAAATAATTTCCGTTGGAAGAAGAGAAAGCCATAATTTCTGAAATTGATAAAGGATTATCGAAAACTGATGTGGCCAAAAAATATGGATTAACACCACTGACTTTATCTGCATTTCTAAAAGACAAAGAAAGGACTGGGGCAATTCCAAAATGCAAGATTTGGTTCCCATAGAAAATGAATGCGACAGTTCCAATTTCAAGATGTCGATAAAGCCGTGTTCAGATGGTTCGAAGACGTTCGTTCACGCAGTGTATCTATAAGTGGTCCTCTGATAAGGCAGAAAGCTCAACAATTCGGTTTAATGCTTGGTATCTAAAATTTCCAAGCCAGTGTCGGATGGCTCAATCGCTTTCGTACTAGCTGTGGAATTGTAATGAAATCAATTTGAGGCGAAGCAAGTGGTGTATCTGCAAAGACTCTAAATGAATGGAGATCTGGAGAAGTCGCTGCCCTTGTAAAGACATACAGCTCCAATGATGTTTTCAATTCTGACGAAGCTGGAATATTTTATGAAATTGAACCGAGAAAAACATTAACATTTAAAGACGACAAATGCATTGGAGGAAATACTTCAAAGCAACGAATTACAGCACTCTTTCGTTGTAACAAATCTGGGACCGAGAAAAATATTAATTTTTGGTCACTCTGGCAAGCCCAATTGCTTTAAGAACTGTCATTCATTGCCTTGCGACTATAAATTCAATAAGAAGACAAGGATGACACAATATATATTTAATGATTGGCTAGTGCAATTTGTTAAAGAAATGAAAGCTAAAAAACGGAAAATTCTTCTCGTGATTGATACTTGCATGCCTCATAATAATCCCCTAAATTTGACTGCATCCAAGTTGAGTACTTTCAGCCAAATTGCACTTCTATTCTACAGCCTATATACCAAGGCATCAACCGTGCTATAAAATCTCGCCACAGAATTCTTTTGCTCAAAAAAGTTATTTGCAGCTTAGAGAATGGCAAAAGGTGGAAAATAAATCTCAAAGAATCCATTGAAATGATCTCAGGTTCGTGGCAAGAAATTAGCCAGAAAACAACTTCTAACTGTTGGAAACATGCCGGGTTACCTGAGACCGAAGAAAATGAATCAGAAATTTTAAATTTGGATGAGTCCTTTGAGTTAAACACATTTTGGAAGGCTGCCAAAAATTTAACACCAGTCCCTGATCAGGTGGATTTGGAGGATTTTTTATCTGTGGATGACAACTGCGGATGGACCTGCTCTGAAGTGTCTGATGAAGATATCATTTTGTCCACTAAAACTACATTTGACCGAAAAAATGGCGAAAGCAGTAATGGCGATATTGATGTTACTGCTTTGGAAGCTCTCTCATGCATGGAGAAAATCTGTGCTTTTTTTCTCATCAAAAGAATGTTCCAGAGGAGGTATTTTCTCACATTCATTCGTTGCACACGTTTTTGTTATTATCAACTACAAATTCCTTTGTACAAACTGAAATCACAGATTTTCTGCAATAATGTGCTACTAAATAAAGGCTCGTCCGTAATTTTGTATTTTAAATATTGAATTTTATTTTACTAACTTTTTATATGTTAATTTAAATAGTCTTCCATTAAAATCTTCTGTAATGAAAGGTAAATTTATATTACATAATTAGTTTACGTGTATATCCAATTCATTAGATAAATAGGAGCAATTCCGTTATAACGAAAAAATTGTTACAACGAAATAATTTAGCGGTCCCGTGGAGTTCGTTGTAACGGAAATCTACTGTATTTAAAATTTCAGACCATTCGGTTGGGTAGTTTTTGCTCTGTTATATGCGGACAGACAGACAGATGGACGGACGGACAGACGGACTGAACAACGACTGTAGGTGCTACATACTTATATAATTACGAACGCACCTAAAAACGATATATTCTGTTCTTGGAAAAAAAATATTCTGACGAATATCAGATAAAATCTCTCTTTACAGTAATAAAATTAAAATATTATTTGCCGAAGTTTCAAAACTTGATTCGGCTACGCAAAACCTGAATAAAGTAACTTTCACGCGATTTTTGTTTGCTGATATTAAAAAATATCGCATGAAAGAAATTTTTCAATAAATCACAAGCAAATTATGTCTGGTGTTTTGTGCAGTTTTTTTACATTTGACGTATTGATTGCAAATTTGAGTTAATATTTCATAAACATTAAATAATTTCACACTGTAAAAAAAATAATGCCATTTTTCCGGTAGGAATCGAAAAAATAGTTGCCCTTATCGTACCGGAATAATTTCCAACCCAGCTCGGAATAAAATCCGTAAAATACCGTTTTACTGACTATTTCCTTATTTTTACGGATTTTATTCCGAGCTGGGTCGGAAATTATTCCGGTACGATAAGGGCAACTATTTTTCCGATTCCTACCGGAAAACTGCCAGTATTTTTTTTTTTTTTTTTTTTTCTTTTACAGTGCATTGTGTTGAAAATTGTAGCTTTTGCAAAGTCTAAAAAGCAGTGAAATCTACAGCAATTTATAAGAAGTTAGTTTATGTAATTTTTAAGATTATGGAAATATTCTAACATAGGACATGGATTGAGAAGCTTTACACAACCGCTAATTATAGTAATAATTAAAGAAGTAATGAAGAATGCCATTTTAATTATGATGATTTGGTGCTAAATAACTGTTATCGGGTTCATATTCATTTTTTTTTTGTAGAGAATGCATGCTGAACAAGAGTTATATGACAAAAGATCTTACCCGTGGAGTATAAATATTTTTACCCGTGGTCAACACAGTACGGTTCAGCAACAGCGCGCTCCAAACTACACTGTAAAAAAAATACGACCAGTTTTCCTGTAGGAATCGGAAAAATAGTTGCCCTTATCTTTCCGGAAATATTTTCGACCCAGCTCGGAATAAAATCCGTAAAACCATTTTATTGACTATTTCCTTTTTTTTTACGGATTTTATTCCGAGCTGGGTCGGAAAATTTTCCGGTACGATAAGGGCAACTATTTTTCCGATTCCTACATGAAAACTGGTCCTATTTCTTTTACAGTGTAGGATTATTTGGGAGCACTTCCGTAACTTCATCTTCATAGAACTTTGTTGACTGTAGAATGATAATATAATATAACACACGATTCCTAATTTATTCCTGAAATTATATATTTCCTGAAATATAATACACGATTTGTCCTGTGACATTTATTTTTAACAAAAATTACATTTTGACAATGAAAAAAATGTAAATGAATAAAGAATGTTTCCAAAAAAAGCTGACATTTGAAAAAATGGTCGATGTGAATCCGCACTAGTGTGGAGTTCACGGGATAATTTACAATTTTAATATTATTCATTTCTGAAAAAATATGAGATGATTAGATAAAGGCAAAACCGTGCAAAATTTCAAACATTTTTATTGACTTATGCTGTATGAAATCGAATTCGAAGGAATTAAATATTTATACGAGATCGGAATTTTGACTACTAACGTTTGATAAGCCTTTTTTTATTATTATTTATTGTCAAATCTTTTCTTAAATTGATAAAACTTTGAGACATTTCAAATCCGATTAGAAATCAATAAGATACATTTCAGTTTTTAGAAAATCTAATTTAGACATGTTCAAATAATGGATAGTGCTCATACCAGGATATGGAATAAATCACAGCTCTTGGAACTAATTAAATAATGAGGAAAATTAATTAATGAATTTATTATCGATAAAAAACTCTAAAATAAAGTGTGGTGTAATATTTCATGTTTACTTTCTATCTATCTCTCTCTCTCTCTCTTTTTTTTGTACAAAATATTTTTTCCGGCTTGCCAACCGTGCGAGCCGCCGCTTACCTAGAATGATGTCGGAAACATTTAGATTTAAAATTCTTATAATTATAGCTTTTGAAGAATAATTTAGTACTTTGTTTATCAGAGGTAATTTATGTATATCGTTGAACTTTAAACATAATGTTAAAAAATATATAATAAATCTACCTTTAATTTAGTTATTATACTATATTTGACACATTAAGTAAGGATTTTTTAAGTCAATATGCAATTTGAAAAAAAAGTTGGAATGTTTTTTAAATGAAAAAAAAATGAAAATTCAAATATAAAGTAAATTTTCTTTGGGAATTCTTATGAATTTTGAGATTCCATAATTTTACAAATAAAACAACACATACTTTTTGTTTTCGTAAAACTATTAAGTATAATTTTATATAATTATATAATTTTATTTTATGCTAAAAAGTTTCGTTAGGCAAGTGACCTGTATATAACATATTATTTTTAGTTTATTTTGAAAAAAAAAGTTTTTCTTTTTAAATTAACATCTGCGGGCAAACGATCAACCAAATAATAGTAAGAAATTAAATATTTGTAATTATCCATTAAAATTATATATTTTTAAAATATCTACATGAAGATTATTTCCAACATAATAAAATTCGATCGAAAAAAATACATGCTATAATTATGTAATAATCTTGTAATTTGTTTAGAAAAAATAAAACAAAAATATTATTTTGTTTAAAAAAAAATATTTTGAAAAAAAAAAGAATGAATAAGCATGATAAATATTTTTTTTCTAAATGCATAAAAAAATATATTTCGGTAATGTTACAAAAACAGTTGTTATGCTGATATAAAAACTAGATAAAGTTTCTTTCAAATAATTTGTATCATCTGATATTTAAAGATTTCGCTAGAAAACATTTTTAAAAATATGACAAATAAATAGCGGGTTATTACCTAGTTTGATATTTCTATGTATTCAATGAAATACTTAATGAAATATATAGTTTTTACATCATGTTAAAAGTTTTAGCTCTTACAAAGACTGCAAAATAGAAATAGATAAAAAAAAAAAAAATTCTTGGGATATGTGCTGTATTATTTTCAAAATAAAATTTTCTTTTTAAAGATGATTGTAAAATATTTTTGTGGTATGAATCTGTTTTATATATTAGGATGGCAGTTTACAAAATACTACTACTATTTTTTCACGCATTTTTGGACATAATGAGTGAATTAAATTATAATTTTTAAAAACTGAATAAAATTATAATTTTAAAATAAAATTGTTTTACCGTTTAATCAAGTTTTTTTGGCAATTGACAATTAAAAAATCCGATTTCATGTTTGTTTTTTACCATTTTCATTAATAAAAAAAAATAATGGAAATTGCAATTTTATACATCAAATTTTGATACAGTTCCATCATGTTTTTCTGACATTTTCCATCAAAAAATGAGATTTCACATTTTCTTAACAAAAAATTACGATTTTCATTTATTATAATAATGACTATTTTAAAAGTTCATTACAGAGTTTTAGCAATGGTAAAACTTTAGAAATAATTCTTCTTTGTTTCTTTAAAGCTTGTATCTTACAACATTTTATATCATCCTTAAAACGGCCTCAAAGAAAATAATATGAAATACGGATAAACGCTTTAACATTTTGTAAGGGTTAAACACATATTTTTTTAATCTCCTTAAACGTACTATATCAATCAGTTTTTGAAATAATTGAAGTCAAAAATGAAACTTTTAATATGTAATACTAAGGAGGAAATCTATTATATATTTCTTAAAGAATTTTTAAAATAATATTTATATACATATCATACGCATACATATTTAAATATCTACCTAAAAAGTCAAAACGATAAAAAAGTTTTATTTCAAAGATAAAAGATAAAAGAATTTTTTCATTGGCAAACTTTCAACATTTGACTCGCAACATTGGATGCGGATATGAAAAACAGAATTTAAAAATTTCCTGAAACGATTTTTTGTAGTAGAAAACTTTGTACCTAGGGACATTTTCTTATTTTAAATAGTATTTGGATCTATGTTTTATTATTCATCTGAGTAAGTGGCAACATCAGTGTTTTAGTATTATAGTCAGTCATTTTTAACTTCCGAAAAATGGCATTGTGAGAAACGAATGATTGTAAAGCGTTTTGAAGCCATAAATATAAAATTTTTCAACTCAATTGATTTATTATATTACAATTGTAAGAAAAATATATTTCTCCTAACAACAGTACCTAGTTTTAATTGTTATATGCAGTTCTAAATGCGACATTGAGTATATTGCCTATCGATGTGGAATTGATAATAGAAACCACGTGTGAAGTCATCCAATGTTGTACCTAGGAACAAATCATTGACCTATACCTAGGTAAATGGTCCTTGATAAAATTTAAATTATTAGGCAAAATAATTGCTAATAAAAAAATATTTTTCCTTTTATATATTAATCGTTTTTACTAAGAATTTTGCTACATTTTGGAATTTAAATAGTTCTTATATTGTGTGTTACATATAAGTTATTTTGTCAGTTACGTTTTCACATCGTTAAAAAATCTGGTTGAAGTATGTTTTAAACTAAAGGTGATTTTACTCATGTGTTATGAAATGATTATTGCTTGTTTTCTAAAAATAGTAAGGTAGTTTTCTTCTTTATTGTAGGGAGAGAATTCAAACTTTCAAGGAATTGTCAAACTTACAACAACTACCAGGACTGTGTATATGGATATGCTGGGACTTACGGACATTTGCATGGTTTAAAGAAATAATTCTATTAGCTATAGTTTCCGCTTATAAGAATGTACAATGTTTCTAATAAGAAGTACATACAATAACATGTGTGGTCATTACTTTGTGATTAGTATTTCTATTTTTAAGCGCTAAAAATATTGACCATGCGTATAAAGAATTTTTCCACTTGATAAAAAATAAGAAAAAGATTTCATCATTTCATAAAAAACAAGAAAAGGATTCCTTAAGCTGATTGACAAGCACACTGCCTTGTTTCTGAGACATTTTTCTCTAGTATTTATTGATTTAGATACATACTAACTTTTAAATTATTTTTTTCTGTATGTGAAAAATTGTGGCTTTAAAAACATCTAAAAATATAGGAGTATACATTTATTTTCTAAAAAAAAAAAAAAAAAAAAAAAAAAATCTGATTTATTTTTACAGCTTAAAATTTTGCATATATAACTTTGAACATGCAAAATTATGCAATATGTTTTCAACATGAATTTGTGCATAATGTTTAAAAAATGGGAAATCGTGGAGATTTTGAAAGGTTTAAAATTTTTACTAATCCACTTAATTCCTTATACACTAATTTTTCTATCGCGTGTATTGAGAAAAGATGTACTCCTACTCCATTCAGTACCCAGATGATTTGTAAACAAGAAAAATTATCCCACTTATAACTGTAAAGGATGTTTTTATGTGTATATCAAGCGTAACTTTTACAAATGAAAAACAACAACGGGATTTTATCATGTCGTAATATTATGTAGTTAATATAACATCATGCAATCAAAGTTAAATACATTAGTGTATATATATATATATATATATTTTTTATTTCAAAATTAATGAAAAATTATCGCATGAATGGCGCTACAGCAGCACATATCAAATGCAATAAAACATACTTCATCATTTCAAAATGCCAAAACACCATTACTCCAAAAGGAAGGTGTATATCTGCCAAAAAATGTTTTAACTATAAAATACTTAAAAAAACAAGAAAGACAGGTAAAAAACAAAAACCGTCTGTCTTCTTCAGTGGGAGGACAGACAAAAAACTAACTCCACCCCCACTTTTAAAATTTACAGGTTTCTGAACACACGCCCACCCCCATTTAATACTGAAAAACTATTGTCATTTTATTATCCAAATTTCATAAAAAACTAAAATAACCCAAATTAAAACAATAAAGCATAATATTAACGATACAAAAATTATCATACAAAAACAAAAAAGCTTTAATAAAAAGTCTTTTAGAAAAATACTTAAAAAATTGCCATTAAAATATAAACAAAGAAATTAACTTGACATGCATGAATGCAGAAGAAACATGCGCCCCACCACCACCAAACCTGCAAAATAAAATTTCTCAAAACATGAAAAACAGTAATACCTGTATAATGTTCCTCACCCGTCAACAATAAACAAACAATTTTTCTTCCAAAGCCATTGTCAAATACTAGAGTTCCAAGTCTGCAACTTTCCTTCGTTTCAATTCATCAATACGCACCCGTTCTTTTAGCAAGACTTTAGGATGCATACGTCATATAGAAAGTTCTGGAAAGGATGCCATCACATGTTCATGCCGCCAGTCCACACCGTTGCGAAAAATTTTAAAAGTGGGGGTGGAGTTAGTTTTTTGTCTGTCCTCCCACTGAAGAAGAACAGACTGTTTTTGTTTTTTACCTGTCTTTCTTGTTTTTTTAAGTATTTTATAGTTAAAAAAATTTTGCAGATATACACCTTCCTTTTGGAGTTATGGTGTTTTGGCATTTTGAAATGGTGAAGTATATATATATATATATATATATATATATAGTACTAGTTAAAAGTTGACTGTTTCTGACGGATTACAGAAAACGTTAAAACGTTTTGTGAACAAAGACACTTAATTAATCACAATTTCTTTTCACTATGCAGCTTATTTACATATTTGAAAAGTGCTTTTATATGTATGTATATATATATATATATATATATATAATATATTATTATTTTGGCTACTGGATATAAATCTATGTGCAACTTAAATATTTGGATGACATTTTGGAAACAGCGAAAGGTGATGTTTTATTATAAAATAGGTAAAATTTTAATTTAGATAGGAAATAATTAATATCCACAGTTTATATGTGTATAATAATGAATATAACTGTTATATCAAAATCAAATGTAAATACATATAAGACTTAGATCGAAAGGACTAACTACATCAACGTACGGAATGATTGTAATAAATAAAGAAAAGTACATATCAGAAATGTATCCCTTCGCCCATACACAAAGTTCAATGTTTAATAACTTTAAGTATTAAATTTTTCTCTTTTACTTTACAATCTTGAAAAACGACATTTAAGAAAATTACATTGGAAGGTAAAAGTGTATATATTCATAATAATGTAATGTGATGATATAACTTGTAAAAATGTATATAATGGTATAAATTTCCATTAAGAACAAAATATATACAGTATAACCTCTTTTATCCGAAACTCTTTTAACCGAAACTCTCGATTAACCGAAATCCATTTTTTAATCTTTTTTTTTTTTTTACTATCATATTCCTTGTTTGCAAAATCCATTTTGAAAGCTTTATTTTTTAACTGCCATATTCCTTGTGTGCAAGTGGTCCTTTCCGAACTACGAGTACATATTAATATTTTCGATCCCCTTTCTTAGAATTCCTTTGAGCTCCCGCCAGCTGCGTAATGGAACTAAGAAAACGAACAAATTAGCAATTCTTAAGTTTTTGAATCTTTTGACAAAGATTTGGCATGGCTGGAGTAGCTGAAAGACTGTGATAGTGGTGAAATAATAATATTAAAAAACTCTGTGATAGAGCTCCAAAGCAAAGGCAATCGAAACTGCGATAAGCAAAACATTTTTTCATACCCTTGTGATATATGTAAAAGGTACTTAATTTCAAAATTAAAATTTAGATAATTTATTCTTATTTCTATTTTGCTATTGCTTTATTTTTGTTAAGCACTTGTTACCATAATACGAAATATTGCACACATTTCTCCTTAATCTTAAAATTGAAGCATTATCGATTATCCGAAAATTTCGATTTTCCGAAAGAGGGTCAGTCCCAATTACTTCGGGTAATCCAGCTTCTACTGTATATATATATACCGAAATATAGAATAAAGGTGATAAATGCTTCATTTCAGTACAGCAAAACTAGTAAAATTTATTTTGTCGTTTTAAAAATAGGATTCGTTGCGGATATTAAAAACCTCAGATAAAATTTTATTCTAAATATTTTTAGTTTTGATATATAATGATCTTCCAAAAAAAGAAACTTTGAATAGCAAACAAGTAAATTGCATATCATTACGCAGTTTCTGTCTTTCAGGTGGTGATTTTAGTTCATAGATCTTAGATAATCCATTACATCGCGTAACAGAATATGGATATTATAATGTATAAAAGTTCTGAAATCATATTGTTTTTCAAAAAGATTGTAGATTTAATTTCAGTATTTCGATGGCTATAAACATTTTGCACAATTTCTTGTACACAAGGAATTTATTTAAGATGTTGTAAAACTAAATATCAGTTATCTTTTAGATTAGATGCGCATTTGCGATTTATGATTGAATTTAACTATTTTAATTTTCCGTGCAATATAATATTATTTACTTTGCAATTTTGCTTTAACACATCCTACTGTAATACATAGGATCTGTTTACAAAAGCTACCGAATAATTCTTAAATAAGCGTTTGTTTATTAATCATTAGTATAAAAAATCTCACGAGGGTTGTAGGCAGTTAATTAAATAAGTATAAATACATTATCACATATTTCGATAATATTAAAATATGAGGTATAATGTAAAAATCCGTTGTTACAGATGTATACAAAATCAGTCACATGTAAATGAATATTAGAAAAGATCTCTCTTGAGAAAAAGCAAATATTTATAGAAAAGATTATCAATCGATAAAATTAATTTTACGAATGCCGATAATAGGATAATATGAACAAAATTATATAACAAATCAATTGTTTCAAATCAAACCAAATTCGATTACATTTCAATGTGCATTAGAAAAAATTCTCCTTGGAGATAAAGCAAATACCCAGAGAGAAAATATTCAAACGGTAAAACGAATTTTTCATCTCTGTATTTCCATTGAATATTAATGAGTCGATATTATATTCAAATTATTTCGCAGTAAATGAACACTATTGGTGACGCTATTGGCGACAACATTTTAGGTCTCTATATTGGAATATTATTATGATAATGATGGAACAAATTGATTCTAGTAGCGTAATCAAATTCGTAGCAATTAATAAAGGAAAAACGAGAAATGGTAATAAAAGATTTTGCAATATTTGCTACAGTACAACATATATAAAGCGTGTGCAATAATATTAAACGACAATATTGCTTATTGTTTTAAAGCGCCTGAAAACTATCATGCCATTTCTCTCGACCATGAGAAACAAGTGAGAAAAATCATGCTTCAAGCATACATTAAGAAATACTTTCCAACACATTCAGAATGTTTTAACCAAACCCATTTAATAAGATGAAAGATGAAATTTAAGTAAACAATTTGAAAAAAGCATATCACAATTTCACCAATTATCATCTATAATCTGAAATGTATTCAATTGTTTTCGTGAATCCGTGCTTATGATCTATGCATTTGTATATATACTACATAGTATTATAGATCATAGTGTAACGGAATTCTTTTAAGTGTCACTATTAATTAACTTAAAATATTTGTGTATATATAATAGTTGTAAATAAACTACATCGTATGTTTCAATTTAATTCCACTATAACAGGAAATTACAGTCTATACTAAGAAGATAATCGAAATAAATGCAACAGAAAACGCAATTAAGTCATTAAAATGTTTTTATGTCAAAAACTAAGTATGAAATAAAGGAGAAATAATTTTATTACTCACTACATAGTGCTATTTGTATTAATCTTACAATTAATTAACTGACACGAATAATATATTGTACGTGCGATTATACAGTTAAAAAAATAATAAAATAAAACATTTCTTTATAACTGTTTACGTTTAATCCCTTTTGGACGTATAAATTAATTATATATTAGTACAATATTAGTAGATTTTGGAAACATTTTGCTAGTATATTGACGAGTTGGGTTGGATTGGGTTGATCTTTGACGGTCAGTTACTTACTCGAGGGATATAGGCCCAGGGGGAGGACCCTTCGTGGGGGGTCTTTCTAAGGGAACCTAATCCGTATTTACGCATGGAAATCCATGGTCGAAGAAAACCATGAAAACTCCGAACGATTAGGCCGACGGGCACGATTGGGTTCAAACGCAGCACATCCCGCCTACCAGCTTCGAGAGCAGGACCTATCGGCCACTGGTGGGGCCAGTATATTGACGAATCTTTTTACATCTGTCAAAGAAAACTGAAAACAGTGAAATAAATGGATAAAATAGAGGGTAAATTCAAAAACATTTTAACTTCAGTAATGTTTTTCTTAAAATATTTTCTTTTACAAAGCAAATAATTATGCTGTTGAAAATCATTTGTGGTGGTTTATAATGGATTTATGTATATGCATGTATGTAGAATATTTTAATATCCTAAAAATTCGGTGAAATATTAATTAGCACTATCAGACTATGCGAGCGAACAGTTTTTCTAAATTCAATAAACGTTTACAAACTGCAAACATGCATCGGTGTTCGTTGCCTTTTAATTGCTGGTTTACAAAACTCATCGAACTAAAATATTTATTTGTAAATTATTGAAAATCGCTTAATCAATTGACCACTAAATATACCAATAGAGCACAATAGACTAAAAGTAATAACTTTTTTTAGAAAATTAAAAACAATATCAATTAAAGCATTTCTTATTAATTTAAGTGATTTAAAATAAAGCAATCCGTTTTAAAAGATCAAAATAATGTTAGTAAATAAGAAATATTATAAAGTCACTAATTATTACTATTTATTTTAGTCAAGGATTCAGAAAACAATCGTTCTCATCCGACAAGACGTATATGTTTATAAACATTAAAGACAATAGATCTTAAAGAGGTGCATGTGTGTTCGAAGCTTGTGAATGTACACGTAATATTAGCATTGTATTCACGTTCTAGATCAAAAGGTCAATGAATTACAACACATTTCTTTTACGTTATTGTTGAACTCTTTCAAGAGCTCAAAAAATTACAAATGGTACACAGGTACAACGTGTCTCTTGCAATCACACAATGTATTTTCTTACTTCTGTACAGTTATTGAAAATATTACTGAAATATACAACAGAATATTATTTAAATAAAACAGAATTTGAATTATTTGAATTTGAACATTATTTGAATAAAACAGAAATATTATTTAAAATTTGTTGAATTCTAAAACAATTGCTTGGATACATGAAATGTAGGAGAAATACTTTTGATGTTCAGAGAATTTGGGGAAAAAAATCTTCAGCTAGATACATTTGTAATGAAAATTGCTTCAAAAAGCATTATCTGCTATTTGTCAAATAATCTTTTAAGTGTGCATGATATCGATATTTACATGATATTAAATATGGAAGCCAATGTAGCGGTGGCATATTATGAAGGAGGTGTACAAGAGATTGAGAATATTTTCCATATTTATGTTAATAACTGAGTTAAAAACATTCCAATTACAGAATTCAATCATAATTTTCAAAACATTTTCCGCCTTAAAATGACAGTAATTATAAGTGTCTAGTTAGGGATTTATATATTCTATTAAAAAACGTACGCATACTTAACTGGACTCAAATTTATTTTAATGAATAGAAAATGAGTTAATTATACAGTTATCCCACAGTTAGAAAACGTAAACAGCAAATCTTTATACACAAAACGTTCAGATTAGTTTAAGAAAACGAAAAGGGCGAGAAATATTTTGTAGCGTTATTCTTTATTTAATTAGTAGAATTTCCAGAACAAATGCACATTCCTGAGCATCTTTCTTTCAATTGGTTGAATAGGGCCAGCACGGATAAGAATATGAATTATTTTAGGATAAGAGCAAAAACGTGTGTCAGAAGCAATCACGATTAAAATGATGATTGCTAAATATTGCGAATAAGCAAACTGTGCGAAATGTTCTGAAAATGAAATACAATATTGCTTCAAATGTCGCTACAAAACTGTAAAAAAGAAAAAAAAGTGGCGAAATTATTTTCCACGTGAAAATATTAAAACAATGTAAGAGAACTTGGAGATAGAAAGATAATTCAAAATGAATTAAAGCTATGAATATTAATTATTGAGTTTCGGAAACAATAACAGAGATTGACAGCTATTGAAAGTCTAAATTTCTAACCATTTTTTAAGATCAAATTTTAGTGAAATCGCATATTTCTTTTTAATCTACGATAATTATAATTATTTTTCGAAATTACATTGATTATGTTTTTAAAATTGTGATTTATTTCAAACAAAAATATTTAAAAGTACCATCTGAGATTTAAAAAAAAAATTAAAACATTTGTTAAGGAATTTTCATATGCATATAACTGTTTAGCCAGTGTTTTTCGACAGGAATTCCTGTCTTATTTAATGCCCATATTACACTTAAATTTTCTTATACCTATATTTCAGGCATTATAGTAGCCATTAGTATAGACACTTTTTCCACATCTGTTTAACATTAATATATAAAGACTCATGACACATAATTTTCATTTTAAAAAATCTTTTAGCTTTCATTTTGTACATATTAAAATCGAAATTTATAATTTACATTCTCTTTACTTTTCTTAAAAACAAAAACACATCTTTATTTAAAAAGTACATATATTCCGGTATATCGTTAAAATTATGCTATTTACCAATATATACTGCATTGTCCAATACTCTTTGGCACTTCTCTGAAAAAAAAGTTTTCGTCCCTTCTAGGAATTCATCAGTTTCAAATGGTGGCTCGCAGTTCGCTTTTGACCTTTTAACTTCTCTTTCTTTCCTCTTTCCTCTTTTTCCCTTTTCCCCCTTTTTCACTTTCCTCTTCTTTCCAGCATTTTTAGCCAACGGGAGTCAACATTTGCATGTGTCATATCGTTGCATACATTTTGTCTGTCGAGGTTTAATCTCTATAGCTTCTCTCATCAGTGTGTTGTAGGGGTTATCATACGTAGCTATTTTTTCTATTTTAATTGATTGAGGTGTTCTGGGTTTTTTTTAATTTATTCGTGAGAGGGCTGTTGCTTGATTATTATATTTTAAGTCGCGGATATACTCCTTATATCTTTCGCTTATTTTTCGTTTGGTCATACATCGTACATTGGTAATTACATACATCGGGATGTGTAAAAAGAACGGGATGTGTCGGGAAAAGTGTTAAAAGAAGAAAAAACATTTTTAATGTACTAGGGGGCTCTGCCCCGTACGAGCTACGCTCGCCAACCCCCGTTCAGACACCCCAGATTCTAAAAGCATGTTAATTTCATCGGCCTTAAAAAGATTTTAAAAAACAGTGACGGTCTCCCTCTCCCTGTAAACGGTTTTTCATTCATTTTCCTTTGATTGGAGATTTTAAAGACGAAATCAGCCGCTGCTAAGAGTTACAATGGCTGTTTTCGTCTTTGATTAAAAACAAGAAAGAAAAATCATGCGTACGGCATGGATTATGAAACACTTTCCAACACACCTTGAAAGCTTTAACAAGACTTCGTTATTTAGGGAAATAAGGTAAATAAGATAACTAACTAAACATTTAAAAAACTGATTTCAGCAGTTACCATCCATAGCCAAATATTTATTCCAATTCTTCCGAACAGCCCTGTATTTGATCTGTAGGCTGATATATATATACTATATAATAGTAAATTTAGTTTAGCAAGAAAACGCATAACAGGTTGAAATTTCTCTTTCAGCAATTTATACTAATAGATGGAAACATACTTGAATACTTATGTTCAGACCTGTTGTTTATCTAGAACCTTTATTACACGCCACTATTTAGCTAAACTTTAATTCAAACTAAATCACTCTTAAAACTACTGAAATCGCATTTCCAGAATTTATCATCTATAGGCGGCCATGTATCCAATTCTTTGCGTGGCCCTGTATATCATTTTATCTATATTCTACAAACACTTCACTGCAAATAGAAGCGTCTTAAATTTAGACACATATGTGACTAAAAAAGAATTTTAGACACTTAAGTGTCTTAATCTGAAACTTAAGACACTATAGATGTCTTAATTTAAGATACATAAGCGTCTTACTATGACCATGGTGTAAACGAACTGAGAATAATGTCTAAAATATCCGCAAACGTCTTATTTTAAGACACTTCATTGCTTTAAACGTGTCTTAATTTAAGACGTTTTGATTCTTCCGACGCAATAACCACCAGGGTGCACTAGCACTCCCAGTTGCGCATGCGTTTTAGATGTCTTCGTTCGAAGTGGTATACGTTGTAATTCAAACAAAGTTTGTTTTTATGTACGCGTGTATTTTAATTCGTTTTTTGCGAAATGTGAAGTACTGTGATTTTAATTCGTATTAACTTGGAGTATTTATTTATTGAATACATACATCTGACGTGTGTGCTCGACATCAAATGTCTCTTAGAAGCTGTCGTCGATACAAGGGCGGGATAGACACAGAACAGAAGTAGACGACGGTTGAAGATTACACCCGGAAATTCTACAAAGCGTGTGCAATGGGCTTAGTGTTAACTCGTATCAATTTATATCAATAATATTGTGTTATTCATCTTCGTCCTGTCGAAGCTGGCAAAAAAAAAAAAAAGAAACTTTTGTCTGGCGGGTCCTGTTTTTAGGATGAAACATCTCATTCTTTAAATATGGCTAGTCGGATGTATTATGGGATTACCTTTTAAACTGATGAAAGTCTTTCTCCCTCACTGTGGTTGTGGTAGTTTTTAAAATTTCAAATCGAGGAATATTTCTTACCTCTTGCAGCAACTCAAGTAAGTTTCTTTATAGTAGTAAAATTAGTGTATTTTATGATTTTATTTATTGTACTAAACAAAATCCTGCATGAAATTTAATTAGTTTTGAATCTGTTCGCAAAAAACCTCACTAATTCTAGAAGTATATATTTTTAAACTTATGACGTACTTTTTTATTACGAATTATATATTCAATGTCAGTTCTTAGTTTCAATGGATAATTTTTATCTCGCAGTAAATGACGGCCACAAGGAAGTAAAGAAAAAAAAAACTTTGAAAGATGACCTAATGCTTTCTTACTTCCTGGCATAAAACCGCAGATTAAAAAAAGATAAATAAAGTAAATGAGACTGGTCTATTATATGAAGCTGCCTGTAAAAATATACATATGTATTTGATTTGCAATCAACTCTAATACTGATTTTTTTATTATTTTTAATAAAAAAGTAATTTGAAATTTATAATGGGAAAAAGTAAAAACCTCTAACTAGATTTCGTATTTAAAATTGTGGTAACTTTATTTATATGCACTTATACGAAAAATACAAAAATGACAGATGTTACTGTATATATTTAAGACGAAAGAAGTTTGGAAATCATAAGTTATTTTTTCCTCATGTTTTTAATATAGGATATGTACTTATTTGTTTTTATTGATAGTTGAATAGCTTTTGTGAGTACCCTCTGATCTACATAAAAACTTGCCCATGTGGAAATATAATTTTTTTTTAAAACATAATTTTTAAATAAGTATTTTCATTTTTTTGGGGGGGGGGGAGGGGGGGATTTTGCATGAATTTTTGTAAAGCTGATATCTTAAATCTTGCACTGATTATAATGAAAGTTTTGAACTTTTAGAGTAGGACAAGTTTAAAAACGCAAATATATTTAACAAAATACCAAAGTCATTTTTTCCCCAATGTTATTAAAGTAGAATATTTATTTACTTATTTTCATTATTCATAGTTAAATGGCTGTTGTGATTATCAAGTGATGTATATGTAAAATTGCCTATGTGGCAATATATTTTTTTATATTTTCATTTTTTTTTTTTGGGGGGGGGGATTTTTGCAATTTTCGTACATCTGATATTTTAAATCTTTTTCCACATTCAACCGAGTATAATAAATATTTTGAACTTTTAGAGTAGGACAAGATTATAAAATATATTTATATGTTTATCTATGTACCTTAAAAGCCCTTAATAGCGAACACTTCGGGACCGCGGAATTTGTCCGATAATTGGAGATGTCTACTTTTTTGAGGTAAAAATATACAAATATGTATGTCTGCTGATTAAAAAAGTATTCGTTAAATAGAGGTGTTCGCTATTCGAGAATGTCCATTAACCTCCACAACGGATACTCCCGAATACCGGACATCTCAATTTAGACAACTATAATGCAGGGTTGCGTTTTTTGCAAAAGTACTTCTTGATTAAAGGAAGGGCAAACTGGGAAGTGCCCCGTCCCCCTACGACTGTAGTGCCCCAAATTTGATGTGCAATATTTGTAAAGCTTATATTTTAAATCTGTTTCGAAATTGTACTGATTATAATCAATATTTTGAACTTTTAAAGTAAAATAAGGTTAAAAACAAAATAAATTTAAAAAAATCTAATATTTAGATAAATATTTTTTTGTTTTTTAATCTTGTTCTACTCCTGAAGTTCAAGATATTGATTATAATCAGTACAATGTCGTAAAAGTTTTAAATTATCAACGTAACGAAAATTGTATACCAAAACTGAGAGCACCAAAAAAATCAGGCTGTATTGGGGGGGGGGGGAGGGGCAGGACCACAGCCAAATATTTTTCCAGGATTCAACGTGGTCAAACATGGCTACGTATGATGCTTACAAAAAATGGATGCGATTCAAACGTTTGAAGTGTCTGAAATTCAGACGCAAAAAGTGTCTGAAAAAATTCAGACATTTTAAAATGTCTGAAAATTGAACACTCCATTTCAGACACTTAAGTGTCTGAATTTCAGACATTTTAATTTAGAGTGTTCATAGAAAACTACATGCAGTTCAGCATAACACATTTTAAATCCACCTTTCAGCAATTTACGGAAATACTCAGTAAGCTTTACGAATTTTTTTGCGAAGCCTTGTATATCAACTATAACATTTACACACCATATAGTATGCATAAATATAGTGAAACTTAAAAGCGCATATGATAATTAAAAATGCATTCCCTGCCATCGCCGCTAATATACAGTACTTCGGATGGAAAATACTTGTCTGAAATGTTTTGTATGTTCCTGTAAAGGCTATGCACTTCGTATTATGCATGAAATAACTTAAGTAAGCCTCACCGACGTATATCAATTTTATTATATATGAATTTGTATAATTAAAATATGCCGCAAACAATTTCCCCCTATATCACTTGTAATGGAATTCTTTTGTGTAGCCCTGTAAATGAATAGCAACTATTCGTTGCACCACATATGCTACAGAATATTCTGCCTATTTTAGTGCACTTCGTAAATGCATATATTTTTTATTATGTTTGAAAGGGCGTAACATCTTTAAAATTCATTTCAAATGATTTTTTCCCATTGGCTGTAATGTAACGGAATACTTTTGACTGTTCCTGTAAATGAGCTAAACATGCTACAAACTTCATTTGAATTAGGGTTCTTGCTAGGCTAAACGTCAATAACCAAATGTTTCAGTGCGACCCGAGTATATTTACGAGCGTTAGAGCGCGAACGGACAAACCGAAATCAATAACACCTTTCAACTTTGTTGGAAAGTGTTAAAAATTAGTTAAAAATTTGAAAATAAGCTAATGTAAAATGAATTAAGTACACAAAGTCTTTGTCTCTCGGTACTTTTTAACAACGCTATGAGAAAGTTCTTTTAAATGTATTGTTTTAAATCTGACGTAATTTTAACCAAAGTTTCCTTTCTCTTTTTAATATTCACATGAAAATACTTTTGTTGTTAGAAAGGAAATATTAATTGCGCTGTCTTAGAATTCACGATAATAGTTGAAAAGATTATCTCAAAATATGAAATAAATGTCTGGTGCAAATATTTTTTTAATTTAAAGTGTTTTGCCAACTTTTATTTATTTGGCCTTTTTAAATATGACGTAATTTCCTTCATTTTGTGACTTTTAACACATAATAATGAATTTAGTATTTAAAAATTTTCTTTCCCTTTTAAAATTCAAGTGTAACTGTAGTTTTTATGATGTAATTCCCAATATTTTCCCGATTTTTAACACGTAATCACTTAATTCTAATTTAAAAGTTTTTTCTGTTCATAATAGCCACGTGTAAATATTTTTTTTATTTCAAGGAAATATTATTCTTTGCGCTGTTTTTAAAATTGGCAACAGTTTAAAGTAATTGCCCTTTTCTAAAATGTGTAAAAAAATATCTCTCGAAATAATGAAAATTTGAATTTAAAATGGAAATAAATCCTCAAAAAATGAGTCAAATTAAAAAGATAATTGCAGTCTGCACATCGGGAACATCCAATGCATAAAATGATCTAAAAATGTTTAAATTCCAATGTATAGTTTTCTCCTAAAAAACTTTTTAATGGAACGATTTTGACCATCTTTAACATTAAATATCTCTTAAAATAATTATTCGATTTAAAAACAGTCTGCATCAGCGTATTTATCAAACATGTCTCTATAATACCACTGATTTTTATATTTTTGTATGAAACAGTTTTCTTAATATTAACGAAGAAAGCCCCACGGTCATAAAAAATATGGATGCCGATTTAGTAGGAGTATACTCGGATGATCTGCGCAGATTTTCATTGGTCCATTTCCAAATCAAAACTTTTTTTATATATATAGAAAGATTATCTATTTTTGAAGGGTGTATTTAAAAATTAATACGCAAAGCTTTGACAAATTCTTACTTTGTTAAAACACAAGTGTTTTATTCATTTTTTTAACTTGACAAATTGGTAAATGTATCTTTTAATTATTGCAAAAATTCTTTTCTGGATATATTTTTACTGTGTGCAAATGTGTTTTAATGTATACAGTAATACTAATATAAGTATTTAAATGAAATAAATTTCATTCAATTTGGGGGGTTTGTACAAAAGAATGTTCAGGTTTAAATTAAATTTCGTTTAAGGCGTTCTTAGAGAAAGTTCCAATTAGGGTAGATATTGTTTGAGTATCGTCGATTTTTTTTTCTCTTTTTCAATTTTTGAATTTTCGTTTATAAAGTATGGCTTACTTAAGCCGGAGTAATATAAAAGAAGATTTACAGCAAGTGGTGATTGAACTTGGAGTTCAGGATGTCGAAAATTTAAATATTGCAGAGTTGAAAAAGGCTATACTAGAAGTGGACGACTATGAAGAAGAGTTTGTTAAGGGATTTTGAGTTCTGTAATGGAGGATAGGAAAAAGAAAGAAGAAATGGAGAGGGAAGAAAAACTACGGCAAGAAGAAAAAGAAGAAACTAGACGTCAAGAAGAAAGATAAGAAAAAATACGGCAAGAAGAAACGGTTGAGCGAATATCCAGAGAAGCGAAAGAACATGAACTGGAAATAAAAAAACTGGAACAATTACAGAAATTTCCTAAACAAAGAAATGAATCAAAAGTTGAGATAGCTCCAAAAATTCAATTAGTACAGACTGCCCCGAAGATTGATGAAAAACGTGATGAGATGGGATTACTTTTGATAAATTTTCATAGTAGAGCGGAAATGTCCCAAGTACCAAAGAAAGACTGGTTAGCTTACCTATTGGCAGTTTTACCGGTGCAAATTGCAAATATGCTAGCTAGAGAACCCGCGGAAGATGCAATTAATTACGATTTTGTGCAAATTCTTATCTTAAAGCGATACAAGTTAAACAGTGAAAAATTAAACAATGTTTTTACAGACATCACAAAACACATGAAAAATCATGGTGGAATTATACACAAGATCTTTCAAGTTATTTTACTGAATGGATCACAGAATTAAATATTAACAGTTTCCAGCAATTAAAAAACGTAATAGTAACCGAACAATTAAAATTTCGAGTACCTGTAGAAATAAGAGAACATTTCTTGAAAATTGGCTCACATTTACAACGCCGTTAGAATTAACAGAAAAACTTGATGGTTACGGGAGCATTACCGGCAGTTTTAAAAGAAAATAATTTCCAAAGGAAAATTTATCTAACTCTCTAAATCAAAGTTGGAACAATTATAGTTCGGAATCAAAAAAAGATATGAGAGATGGTAAGCCGAAATTTTAACCCAAGACTGAAGCATCTCTCGGAGTGCAACGAGAAAAAAGAGAATCTCGCACAAAATATGTGTGTTTCGCATGTGGCAAGGAATGGGCATGTGAAGAAGTATTGTCCCAAATTGAATACAGTAAAACAAGATGGAGGAAAAATTTAAAAAGCGATCTTGAGTTAAAGGGTCTAAATGATATTTGCTTGAATGTGAATATTCCGGTCGAAGAAACAGATAGGAGACTCCTTAAGGCAGATCTAGGAATTGGTATCCAGATTTTCAGGGAATCATCGATAGTGGTGCGGAGATTACAGTGCTGTGGAAGTCGGTGGTGCCGGAAGAGTATTTAAAGTCATGTGGAAAAGTATTCTTGAGACCCGCAATAGGGAGTCCTGTAGAAGCAAAGCTTGTTTCCGTTCCGCCCACTCTTCGGACACATGATGAGGTTATTCCGTATGTACGAGTACATGTTGCGGTAGTGGAAGGATTACACGAAGAAGCTTTGATCACTCCCAAGGTTTTCGCTCTGTTAAAAGAACAGCAGAAGTTGTATTTAGGAGATGAGGTAGATATCACCCCGGTTGAAGAAAATAAAGAAAAACCTGTATTCAATGTGAAGGGAAGGTGTCCAGAAGGAAAACTGGAAACAAATCTAAAAAATGAAGATGAAGGCAAAGAAACTTCATATTTAGAACTGATTCCTACTCCGGTTGAGGCAACTGTTTTGCCCGAAAATGTTTGTAACGAGGACCAGAAGGAAAGTTCTTCAGTTTCACAAGCGCAACTGTTGAAAAAGGAGCAATTGGTTTATTCAACATTGGAAAAATTCTTTGAAGATGCAAAGCGGCAGAAAAATAATTATTGTGTAGAATCCGGTTTATTGTATCAAAGAGGCAAGGTTGGAGGACAAAAATATGTTCAACTTGTTGTACCTGCCTGTAGAAGACAAGAAATTTTGAGATTAGCAAGTGAAACACCAACTGGTGGACACTTAGCTGCTATGAAAACAAGAGATAGGATTGCTATGTCGTTTTGGTTGGAAGGAATGCCATTAAAAGTAAAACAACTATGCGTAAACAACTTGTCATGATTGTCAAATGCGCAGAAAAAAGTAACAAACAGAACACCTACTGAAGCGGTCGGAAGACCAGAACTCCCATTTCAAGTAGTAAATGCAGATATTTTAGGACCAATTGAGCCGAAGTCCTCTCGAGGCCATCGGTATATTCTGGCTGTTATGGATCAACATAGTCGTTGGCCTGAAGCAATCCCTATTAACTCGTTAGCAGCAAAAGCAGCTTGTGAAGCGTTTATTGAAATTTTTGTTAGAACTGGAATTCCTAGAATGAATACCATGGACAATGGAGGAAATTTTGCTTCAAAATTGACAAAAGAACTTTTGAAACGATTGGGGTGTGTCTCTAAGTTTTCTACTCCAGATTACCCACAATCAAATGGATTTGTTGAACGATGGGTGGGAACAATGAAATCAATGCTCCATCATGTCATAAACTCTCATGATAGAGGTTGGGACAAACAACAACCATTTCTGTTATGGACATACCGAGAAGCCCCAATGCCAAAAATGGTGTTGCACCATTCTTGTTGGTGTAAGGTCGTCTACCTGTAGGACCATTAGCTATATTGAAATCAAGTTGGGAATATGAAGTGGTACTTCCTCAAGGAATTGGGGAGTCTGTAGCAGATTATATGCAGAAACTCCTGGAACGTTTAAAAGATGCGTCAGAATACTCAAAGACCGTTGCTGAAACCCAACAACAGCGATACGTTAATCATCATAAATTAAGATCGAAAGATACAACATTCTCCGTCGGAGATGAAGTAGTAGTACTAATCCCTGATTCCACTAATAAACTGTGTTCAAAATAGAAGGGACCAGGAGCGTGCAAAATCAGTGCATTCCTATTCAGTCAAACTACCTGACGGAAGTATTCGACATCTACATCACAACAAATTAAGATAGTATATTCAACCGATTAGGGCTATTGGTGTTATTTACGAAGTGGGTGAAGAGTTCAGAGAAGTACAACATGCTTCGATAGAACAACACAATGTCGTTGACGAAGAACTACAGAAAAATATTAATTCAAGCAATTTATCGCCAGAACAACAAAAGGAACTAGTAGCATTTATCCAAGAATATAGAGTGTTTTTTGATTGAGAACTGAAGAGAGCCAAAGCTGGTTCACATAGCATAAATTTAAAACCTGGTATTGTAAGAAAACAACCACATCATTATAAATTACCAGAAACTTTTAAAGCAAATGTAGAAAATCAAAAACAGGAGTTACTATGGAAAGATCTCATAGAACCTTCTTCTGTGGAAATAGTGTACCCATTGGCGTGCGTAGCTAAAAAGGACGGAACAATCAGGCTATGTGTAGATTATAGAGAGTTAAACGCCGCCACCAAGATCTCCCTTTTCCTATGCAGAATTCCGGCAACCTAAAATTCAAAGCTGGTTCAGCGAAATATTTGACCTCGCTAGATTTTTTAAAGGGATATTGGGAAATCCCACACGAAGAGAGTATTCGAGAATTGACCAGTTTTGTGTCACCAAAAGGCCAATACCAATGGAAAGTAATGCCTTTCGGATTGTCTGGAGCTCCGACTACTTTTCAAAGAACAATGAATCAGACCTTGAGACAGCATAGCTGTTATGCAGAAAGTTTTCTTGATGATATTATAATTTTCTCTTCTAACTGGGAAGAGCATTTGTAACATATAAGAGAAATTTTGGAAACTTTAAAATCTCTGAATTTTTTCCGCTAAGTTGACAAAATGCTCCTTTGTAGCCTCTGAAGTCAGATATTTAGGACATATCGTGGTTTCAGGCAAACATGGACCTATTCCCAAGAAGCTAGAAGTAAGAAAGCATCTCAAAGCTCCCAAAACGAAGAAAGGACTGAGATCCATATTAGGTCTATTTAACTACTACAGAGAATATGTTCCGCATTATGCTAACCTTGCAAAGCCTTTGACAGATCTGACCAGAAATACTGTTTCAAATGATATTCCATGGTCGGGAAGATGCTGAGAAGTCGTTCAATAAGTTAAAGGAAAGCTTATGTGAAGTTACAAACTTTTATATCCCAGACATGTCCAAACCGTTCGAAATAAACCCCGATGCTTACATATTGGGTATTGGTGCCTGTTTAATTCAAATGGACGAAGACCCAAATGGTTAAAGCCCATAACCTTTGCTAGTCAAAAGCTTACTCGAACTCAATCAAAGTGGAGCACAACTGAAAGAGAAGCATATGCTGTAATTTGGGCACATGGTAGATTCGTAATGTGAACTTATGGAACCACCATAATATTGCATACGGATAATAATCCCTTAAAATATTGTACAGAGGGAACTCCTAAGAATGCTTGATTACAGAAATGATTTTTGACACTATCTCGCTATCAGGTTTCTATTGCTCATAAACCCGGTAGTTCTAATGTAGTGGCAGATGCTTTATCTCGCATTTATGAGTAGAAAAAAAAAATATTTTATATTTTGTATTATTTCATTATTATATATTGTGTAATGTGTATTTGTAATATGTATATTTTTAGTATATAGTGTATAAAAATTTATATATCTAAGTAGTTTAAGTCAATACTCTCGATGGAACGGGTAAAGAACCATGACTTTTTAAATAGGACTTTGTAATTAGGACTTTTGATAGGACTTTTTACGTAAGACTTGTGTTAGGACTTTAAGAGTAGTTTCACAGTGTGGGACACCGTCCAACATGTAGAAACTGGAGGGGAGGTGTGAAGGTTGCCTATACTCCGTGGTCGAAGGATTCTTTAGAAAACTGGGAGTGGCAACAGCCAGCGAGACAGAGAGACAAACAAATTTTGGACACGTTGTGTTCGAAAAGCTGCTGTTAAACAATATGTAATCCTAAGCTATTATTAAGATATATTATGTGTGTGTGTAACTGTGTTCGTCTAATGTCTATATTAAATGTATTTAAT
The DNA here is from genome assembly GCA_963932465.1 of Maratus speciosus. Lineage (NCBI taxonomy): Eukaryota > Metazoa > Arthropoda > Arachnida > Araneae > Salticidae > Maratus > Maratus speciosus. The sequence continues at coordinate 298,073,606 of OZ010799.1, forward strand.
CGGAGCACTGAATCTCTTCAGTTTTATTTCTCTCATCAACATAATGGAACTTCAACCGGTCATGATAATGTACAGTTTTCTAGTCAAAAACACGTTTTATTACATACCATATCTGTATCTCAAAACAGCTAACTCTGCCAAAAACATTGTCAATACAAATGTTGTAGAGCTTAAAATTGTGTGTAAAATGAATACCTACACTTAAAATTTTTGTGGAATATTAAGGTCGCAATTCTACTTTCAAATTTTAGACCCGTGGTTAGGTGGTTGAACTAAGAATTAATGAGGAGAAAAGTGGAAATTATTTTAATCCCTTCAGTTTAGGTCTACAATGAACGTACTATATTTTCTTTCTCGTATTTGAGTGAATGTTAGAAAATATGTACATATTTATTTTCGAAAAACACGTTTTTTTTAATTACCTTAACAATATCTCAAAACAGCTAACTCTATAAAAAAAATTGTCAATGCAAATGTTGTAGAGCTTAAAATTCTGAATAAAATTAGTATCATCATTAATATTTTGTTTAGTTACGGTCGCAATTCTATTTATTTATTTATTTATTTTAAATCAAGAGCTTTAAGCCGGAGAAACCAAGTAAACTTAACAATATTTCAAAATTGCGGCCTTAATATTGAACAAAAATATTTAGTATAGGTACTCATTTTATTCAGAATTTTAAGTTTAACAACATTTGTACTGACAATGTTTTTTTATACAGATAGCTGTTTTGAGATATTGTTAGGGTAATAAAAAAAATGTTTTTCGAAAATAAATAAGTGCATATTTTTTAACATTCATCCAAGCACGAGGAAGAAAACATAGTTCGTTCATTTTAGACCTAAACTGAAGGGATTAAAACAATTTCCAGTTTTCTCCTAATTTAAGTATTGCGCGGCAGCGCAATACTTATTTATTTCCAGTGTCACTTCTCAATGTTAATTTAACACGGAAAAGCCTGTGGAGATCATAATTTTTTCATTTTTTCTTCCCACCTTTTTGTCCCTGATGCCACTCATTTTTAATTCTTTACTAATTCTAATGATATTATAAATTTAAAGTGTAAAAACGCTTGCCTGACGTCAGGGTCAAAACGAATGGTAAAATGCCTTTGCATATGGGTGAATTATAACGTACAGAGAAACATGGGGCATTTTTGTTTTTTTTTGCATTATTCAAATATTTTTCTTAATAATTCCAATTTTCGCCTTTTTTACTTGAAATCAATGGACATTTTTCATAGAAAATGTAACATTTTTACTTCATTGTTGCAAAAATTTCAAAAGCTGTAATAATAATGTATTTCTTTTTAGTTGAAAGATTTTCACGTGAAACATTAATTTTCTAGTTTTCTAGTTAGCTAGTTTTTTTTTTTCAAAAATTAAAAAGGTGAATATGGCGTCATAGTGGAAATAAAAAGGATATCTGGATATTTTCAGAATAAGTTGTTGCTATGGTCAAGTTTATATTTTAGTAAAAATTTTCTAATGGATAGCTATTTTTACGCAGGTAGCTCACTTAGTGGGGAATTACATAACTTAAATTTTAAAATGTATTTTTTTCCGAGATGAGAACTATTTATACCCCAAGTTAAACTTAGGTAATAATTTTCTGATGTGTTTACATCACCCCTTGGGAGAGAATATGGTTTAAATATTTAAGAAAAACTTTTATTTTTTTATTTTTTACTGTATCACAGCAATAATATTGTTAAATATTAGCAGTAAAGATTCAACACTATTTACATTTACATTCATAGCGTTCCTGAGTGTGAAATAGGGTTTCTAAATTTAAGTTAAATTAATTTTTTATGTTTGATTATAGATTTTTTACGTTCAGATTGGAAGTTTTTGTTCAAACTATCGCAACCTGCATTACTACAGCGGTGAAATATTTTGAATTACACATTGGTAAACTGCATCCCACATTGTGATGCAATACCGCATACATCAAAGCCTGATGATGATACTCTCTATTAATTTTGAAATGCGTTCGTCTGAGTACTGTAGTTATTAAAAAACTTGACATATTAAACAAAAACATAATTTGAAGAACAAATTAAAAAATCAAAATTTATTTCCTACATTGTTTAAGCCCGAGAAGGGACAGATATTAAGTTATTCATTCAATTAGTTCTACATTTAATGTTAAATGTTTGTAGCAAATTAGTTAAGCCAATTGAAGTTTAAAAAATAAAAATAAAATTCATACAATATGATACATAAAACACCCTAAAAAAATAGATTCTGTTCAAATGAAATCGAAATAAATCTTCGACTTTTTTTTAAGTTTTGTATTTTGCATGCATCTTATCATTTTATGCACAATTGTCATAAACGTAATACAAATATTTTCAATTAAAAATGGAAGAAGTCTAAGATTTATTTCGATTTCATTTGAACGGAATCTATTTTTTAGGGTGTTTTAAGTATCATATTGTATGAATTTTATTTTTATTTTTTAATCTTCAATTGGCTTAACTAATTTGCTACAAAAATTAAACATTAAATGTAGAACTAATTGAATGAAATAACTTAATATCTGTCCCTTCTCGGGCTTAAACAATGTAGGAAATAAATTTTGTTTTTTTAATTTGTTCTTCAAGTTATGTTTTTGTTTAATTAATACTGTTTTCAATCCCCTGACCACGGTTCTAAAATTTTAATGTAGAACTGTGACCGTAATGTTCAACAAAAATATTTAGTGTAGGTACTCATTTTACTCAGCATTTTAAGCTCTATAACTTTTGTATTGACAATGTTTTGGATAGAGTTAGCTATTTTGAGATATTGTTAAGTTAACTTCGTCTCTCCCGGCTTGAAGTTCTTGATTAGCGATTAAGGCAAAATTTTGAAATAGAATTGCGACCTTAATGTTGAACAAAAATATTAATGATGGTACTCATTGTATTCAGAATTTTAAGCTCTACAACATTTGTATTGACAATGTTTTGTATAGAGATAACTGTTCTGAGATGTTGTTAAGATAATTTTTGAAAAAGCATGTTTTTCGAAAATAAATATCTGCATATTTTCTAATATTCATCCAAGTACGAGGAAGAAAACATAGTACACTGTAAAAAAAAAAAATCTGTAAAGTTACTAAAGTTTTTCTAGGAAACTGGGATTCCAAGAACTTTTCATGTAACGGCAACAACAAAAATTCCTGTAACAGCGTCTGTTACAGGAATTTTTGTTGTTGCCGTTACATAAAAAGTTCTTGGAATCCCAGTTTCCCAGAAAAACTTTAGTAACTTTACAGATTTTTTTTTACAGTGTACGTTCATTTTGAACCTAAACGGAAGGGATTAAAACAATTTCCAGTTTTCTCCTAATTAATTCTGAGTTCAACTCCCTATTCAACAAAAATATTAAGTGTACGTACTCATATTACTCAGAATTTTAAGCTCTACAACATTTGTACCGACAATGTTTTTGACAGAGTTAGCTGTTTTGAGATACTGTTATGGTATGTAACAAAACGCATTTTTTGACTATAAACCTATGCATATTTCCTAACGCTCACCTAGAACGAGGGGTACAATATAGCATATCTATTCCAGACCTAAACTGAAGTTATTAAAACAATTTCCAGCTTTCCCCTAATTAATTTCGAATTCAATCTCCTAACCACTGGGCTAAAAATAAAGATCTTGTGCAAGTTTCATGTTTGTGTCTGCAGCATTATTCAATATCAATGAGTTCTTATATAGTTTTTCCTTTAATGTTTCTCTCCAATGTACGTAAAAATTCACGATTCTCGACGATATTTGCTGCGCTTCAGAAAATATAATAGTTTTTTTTTTAAAGCATTTGCAATAAAGGAAAGACTTTATGTGAAAGTTCTGTGTTATAAACAAATAAGTTTCTTTCCATTTGGCATTTTAATTAATAAAGATAAATAAATAATCCAAAATAGTGTTTAAAAACAAATAATTTATTTTTTTTTTGTTTTATGATAAATATATTACTATTTTAAGGGATTTTTTTTTCAGTTTACAAAGTGATGCGAAATTTAACACATTAAGCGTCAAAAGTAAGAGTTTTCATCTGAGAAATGGTATAAAGTAACCTCCCACTTAACCGGCCTATGTGGTACTGAGGATTAGCTGGTTAAGAGAAAAACCGGTTACAGTGGAGAAGAAAAAAAATTTAAATAAGTGTCTGCGTAATTGATTTAATTAAACCCGTAAGATTTTTTTAGTTTTTTAATTTGTGTTGTGATTTGTGTAGTACATATTTTCTATATTTTGTGAAATGAATATCATTTATAATTAACTGAATAGAAAGAAAAATTATCACTGATAACAAATGATGAAAAATGTTTAGCCCAAATTAAATTGTGGAAAATCGTGTCACACACTTTTATAAGAAGTTGAAATTGTTCTACATTATGTATATTTCAGTTAATGAACCATAAATAAATCAGTGACCTTTTTCTGTTGAAGGCAAGATATCCGACATTTTGCAGCATAATCTCTTTATCTTCATAAGTTTAAACGAGGAAGTTGTTGGCCGCTGCTCAAGATAGTGTAGCGCCAACTCTAATGCTTTTACCCATTCCGTATGACAAATTTTAGCAGTGTCAACTTCAAGCTGATCATCATCAGGATCGTCTTCGTATTGAACAATATCAGTTACAGTCCTAATTATATCCTCGTCAAATAACGTTTAATGCTTGAGATCTTTATCAGACTCAAACAACTGTTATATATGCTCTACGGAGATCTGTTCGCATCCCTCAAGCTTTTTAACTTTTAACCATTAAAAACACAAAATCTCAAACCTTCCGGGGAATACATCATTATTCCTTGGATGGGGAATGTTACCCCCTCCCCCCCCTGGGCCACACCCTGAATTCAACATCGGTGAAGGTCAACACGTATCCATTTAGAACCGACGTTCTCATTTCTGAATTTTGCCTCCTTCTCTTCGGGATTGCTCCCAACTCGAATTCAAATCGAAAGCGCAAGCTGAGTTCCCGAGACCGTCATACCTGAATTTTGCCTGATGTTGGGAAAAAAAAAGTCGGCCGGTTAAAGCCGAGTTCCAATTAAGAGGAGGCCGGTTAAGAGGGGGGCTACTGTAATATTTATGTTATACTATATATGCAATGATTGGTGACTTATATACAGATATTAATAAATGTAAATGAATAAATATAAGTAGATGGAGAGATAGGTAGTTAATTATGTATAAAGAGAGTTGGAAATATAGGAAAACTGATGTATAAAATATTACAGATACGGCTCGATAAATATTGCATGTGTGTCGTCTCTTGCGACTGAAACTTGCTTTATCAGTCCTCATAGTGTGGTATTGTTATTTTTTCGAATTTGAATACTCAATATTTACCCATGAGTTGCTCCAGGATAGCTGTGTGAAATAGAGAAACATGACAAACCTCTGCTTAATATTGTATCATGATTATATTTAATTGCTCTTTGGGAGAAGGTGTATAGTTTAACAGGAGAATGACCATAGCGGTCATTTTGATCGCTACCAAAAATACTATTTCGATCCGAACCAGAAATTTCTTTATAAATTAAGTTAAATATGTTCTACAGAGAATTAAGTTAAATTAATTAATTAAATAGTTCTAAATAAAAATTCTGGTGTAAAATATTTCTAAAGAATAGTAAAAGTTTGGTCGTTCTAGTGTTAATGAACATCACAAACAATTATTTTAGGTTGACAGTGGTATCAAGGTTCGAACAACAGAAATAATTCGATTTACGTCTAACCCAAACACCTATCGTAAAACAGTTTTGATCTCATTAAAAATAAAATTATGTAGGATGTATACATTTACTATTTAAACCCACCAATTAAAAAGAAGCACAAAAATGCTATAATACGTGTTAATTTTATTCCAGCAATCAATGAAATGCTCCAATAAGAAAACTGCTAATGTTTGGAAATAACTTTACTACTTTCGAGAAAAAAATTCCATCAAAATATTAAAATTTACAAAGAAAACATTTATTTAAATATAAATTGCATCATGATTTTCTGTTATTTATTTCTCTTTCGTCTCTCGATAAAGTTTAACCGTTTTGCGAAAAGATGCCGAAATTATAGATTGTTTAGAAACTGCTATTATACTGGAGAGACTTCTGAAAGGAAGCCTAGTTTCGAAGTTACTTCAGTGTATTGAATTTTGGTTCAAAGGGGATAATTACTTTCTGTTTTCAAATATTTTCTAAAATAAGTCATCGCGGTGAAAACTAATTTTTGTAAGTATGCAACAATTTGCTTGGTAATATTTAGAAAACCTTATACATATAACATTTGAAAATAACTGCTAAAGATACCTAATAAAAACTAACAGATAAAATAAAAACTTGTTCACTAAATCTGTTATAGATTTCTTGTATAATATATATGAGATAAGATTTGTTCAATAACAACAGTGCAATCTTTTAAATAAAAGGTGTAAAGTAGATTTAAAGTGATTTCAAAGTTTCAGTAAAGCAAACTCATCAAAAATAATTTCGAGGCATAATTCACACTTTAAAGTCTACACGCACGCGGAAACTTACACACATATATACAGGGTGCAATATGTTATCAATTGCCGACCTTTAATTTCTCAACCGTTGGCCGTAGACATATAGTTCCAATTACAAAAACGTTTCAAATGAGGTAAATATTCATGTTGTGGAATCATTTACAGTAAAAAAACAATTTTATAAAAATTACGAAATCTAATTTTTTATACGGTCCCCCAGTCCCTATAGTTATATTTAGTAAAAGTTTACTTATATAATAACAGGTATAACACAAAAAGTTTGACATCTGTACTACAAAAATTGACACAGTTATTAAATTTAAAAGTTTGAGATTTTTTCGCATGATTTTGTCTTTCAATGGGGGATCAGTTAAAAGATGAATTAAAGTAATTCAAGATCAAAATCAGGGTGCAATGTTCTTTTTACGACGAAACCACCTTTAACCGATATCGGCAAATTGGGATATCACCAAAGAGGGTTATTTCATTTTAAAATTTTAGATGACTTTTAGGGGTCGTATACAAAGCGAAGAATGAAATATTGAAATTAAACAGAAAAATAAATATCAGTTTATTGTAATATTAGAAAACGGTCTACTATAAAAAATGAATAGGTCAAACGCCGGAATCTGCTAGCGATACTGCTCAAAGTGTTGTTTAACACTTTTATGGGTCGAACAACATTCAAACGTCAAAGAGGGTAGAATCGACAACCGGAAAATAACACATAATCACTAAGAACTAGATAAATGGCAGTGGAATGCAAATGACCAGACGAGTTATAGAGAGCATGAAAATTGGGATTATGCAAATTACAATATTACCGCAGCGCCACCCGTTCGGGATAAAACACGAGCCATTTGCAGAGGACATGCTAGGCAGCGCTGAGATCGTGATGGCAAGATACGCATATATGCAATATGCTGAAATTATACTTATTTATGTTGAATGTCAAAGGAATGCCAAAGAGGCCGCGATTGTTTATTCAGAACGTTTTCCCAAGGATATAATCTAATACATGAAACTATAACTAATGCACTGCACCACCTTTGAGGGACCAGCTCTGTTACGCCACGACCCAGAAAAAAATAGACGGGCAAGGTGCAATCTTCGAGTGACACCGGAGGAGGGGCTAGGATTCGCCCTTTTAATTCCACAACTTAGCATGGCGGAAATAAGCGAGGCATGTGGCCATCATGTCTGGCATTTGTTGTATACACATGATGCGCATCCGTACCATCCGACACTGGTGCAAACATTGATGCTGGGTGACCACGAACGACGATTTGATTATTGCAATTTCATGCTCAACATCTTAGAGGAAAATCCGTCGTTCCTTTGTGACACTCTGAGGGCAGATGAGTCAATGTTTATACGGAATGGCATTGTGCATGTGCACAATGTACATTACTGGTCAGTACTGTACATTACTGGTCAGTACTGTACATTACTGGTACATTACTTACACAGCACGACATGTGTGGTGCGGTATATAGGGAACTCATATTGTTCGACCCATCTTCTACGATGGGACCTTAACGAGCGATCGTTATCTGCATCTTCTACAAAACACGGTACGTAAATGGTATGAAGAGCTGCCTCTCTGACATACATGATGGGTGTTGTTTCAATATGACGGGGCCCTCTCTTCATAAAACATCAAACGTCCGGGCGTATCTGGCCACAGAATTCGGTCAACAGATTCTTGGATATGGTGGTCCGGTAGAGTGGCCACCACGTTCGCTGAACTTGACTCCCATGGACTTCTACCTCTGGGGTTATATGAAGGCAAAGTTCTATGTGACTGAAGCCACTTCTCTGGCTTATCTGAAGCAACGCATCATCCTTGATTGTCGCACAGTTTGCAAACTTGCTGTGCTTTAACGCGTCCAGGACTCAGTACTGTCAGGCATCCAATTGTGCATTGCCACCAATGGAGAACACGTTGAGCAGTATCTCTAGTAGCTTCCGGCGTTTGAGGCATTCATTTTTTATGGTAGACTGTTTTCTGATATTATAATAAATTATTAAATTTCAATATTTCATTCTTCGCTTTGTATACGACCCCAAAAGTCAGCTAAAAATTTTAAATAAAATAATCCTCATCGGTGACATCCCAATTTGGCGATACCGGGTAAAGGTAGCCATAAAAAGGACATTGCACCCTTATTTTGATCTCGAATTACTTTAATTCATCTTTTAACTCATCCCTCATTGAAAGACAAAATCATGCGAAAAATTCTCAAACTTTGAAAGTTAATAACTGTCAATTTTTGTAGTACAGATGTCAAACTTTATGAGGATAGTATGTATACTCGTAGAAAAACTAAGATTTTTATAAAAACAGTCCCAAATTTCGCCAAGTTTTTTGCTTATAATTTGCAGAGTTCTTAATATAAAAAAAAAGTTTTTTACAGAAAATATGACGAACAGCATTGTACACAATACTCTGCAATCAGAATTAAAAAATAATAAAAAATGGATGAAAAATGTGTAGGTTTAGTAAAAAAGATGTTTCAATGCGCATGCGCGAATGCAATCAAAATATAATATGCATAATGTGTTAGCTAAATGTATAGAGCAACTTTTGTGAAAGTGTGAAAAACATAGTTTGAAAAGTCTGATAATAATCGTTTATAGAATAAGTTCAAAATACGTTATTCCTAAAAGGAAGCAAAAAGATGAGGGGTTGTATCCAAATACAGTAGTACGTGTAATATCGTGTATGCTGTATTGGCGCTAATCAATGGATATATGATATACAACCCCTCATCTTTTCCTACATTTTGGGAACAACGAATTTTTAGCTTATTCTATAAACGATTATTATCAGACTTTTCAAACTATGTTTTTGAGACTTTTACAAATGTTGCTCTATACATTTAGCTAACACATTATGCATATTATATTTTGATTGCATTCGCGCATGCACATTAAAACATTTTTTTTTTAGTAAACCTACTCATTTTTCATCCATTTTTTATTATTTTTTAATTCTGATTGCAGAGTATTGTGTACAATGCTGTTCGTCATATTTTCTGTAAAAAACTTTTTTTATATTAAGAACGCTGCAAATTATAAGCAAAAAACTTGACGAAATTTGGGACTGTTTTTATAAAAATCTTAATTTCTCTACGAGTATACATGCTATCCTCATAAAAATGAACACAATCTATTATAATAAGCCATTTATTAATAATCTCGAGTTTGAACGCCTTTGCTACATTAGTTTTTACAGGGTTATCCAAAAGATATTCGTTCTTTTTCAATTTGTTGAGGGTCTCCTATGGAGTTTCATCAAAAAATCTTCGCGGAAATATATGACCTATACTATACTGTTTACACACCTGCAGTTTCAGGTTAATTCCTTATGCATTTTTCTAGATATATAACAAAACGTCTAAAATCGCAAGTGACCGGTCACCTTTAGCTATATAGTGTATATATAGAGAGAGGGTGATTCAAAACTTATCGCTCATATTTCGTGGGGGTGTAGAGAATACTTCAGGAAACCGATTTTAGATAGGAAAGCATGTCCGCAAATGTACACATACGTATGTAGAGGGCTCTGTCTGCATCCAACCTTCCATTGCGCCCCAATCTTTATTTTGACTTTTCTAAAGTTAGTATTATTTCTTCTCCTATTTCCACTTCTCATTTGGCCTTCCACGAAGCCTTTTACATGTTTAAAACTCCAAAAATCTTGTTAATGACCTTTATTCAACGTGAAATGGACCTTGTTGCATGAATAGTGACCGCCGCAAGCATTGTTTGTGATAAGCCAAAAGCCACATTCGTTATTACTTAACTGTACCGTTTCCTTGCGTTCACTTTACTTGTCCATTTTGTTTATGTAGATGACGTTTGCGGACATGCTTCCCCATGTGAAATCGGTATCCTGACATATTCCCTAACTCCCCACGAAATTTGAACGATAAGTTTTGAATCACCCTGTATATATGTATATATATATATATGTATATATATATGTATACTATATAGATATAAAGTGAAGTAATGTATATATAAAGTATAATAAAGTTTTATATGTCTAAATATATTTCATTATGGGGCTTTAGAGATTTTTTATAGAAAACAACAATCACTACTTTCAAAATCAACAAATTGCTATATTATCTCTAAAATTAAACAATGGTAATAACTTTATACATAAGAATATTATTAAATATTCATTGTTTGACTGCTGTATACGAAGCTCTTTACTGCGTGCTTTTATTTTCGCGGAATTATATTCTTTTATCCGAAAAATATCGATTAGTAAGACAAAGGAAAAGTGTTCTGTTATTTAAAATGAAATACTATAAAAATGCATTCAACAGTTTCAAATAAATGTGTTGTTTTCTAATGAATAATACTGATATATTTTTTTTATATACGGGACAGAGATACTTTTCAAGAATAACAGAATTAATTGTTAGTATATTTTAACAAACCATTCATTACGCGATATTAGTACAGAAATGGTTTATTGTAAGGGAATGCCTTTAGAATTAACACAAATTATAATACGCTAAAAAGCCTCATTATTCGAAAAGAAATACTATTAACATATGCAATAATATATATATATATATATATATATTAGATATGTAATAAGTGATTATCTTAAAAAGACATCAACTTTGAATTTTATTTTTTATCATTAAAAATGTAAATTTTTGCATAAAAGAAAAAATAACGCTCACGCTTCAAATACTTCAACATAGTTGAATGAAAGAAAGTTATTTTATAGGCAAGATTTTCCTGAAAATTTACAAACATAATAAGGATTGCATCACAATCAGCATCAAAGAATGACTAATTTGACTTTATGTACTACATTTATTAATAATAAAATTGTGGACAATTAAAAATATCTTGAATTATTAGTTGTTTAAAACGGTGAACATATGCACGGGTAAACGGTTTTGTGTCCACATGATTATATAATTTCCGTGTACTAGAAGTAAATGTGTCTATATTATACTCTAAAATAAAATATAAGTGAGACGCGATGTATTAAAGCGTTTAAATCAATCCTTATAATATAGTTTTATGAAGAGGAAAGGTTTTTACAAATAACTACAGCTTAAAATATTCTTTCAAAAGATAACACATTAAAGAAATTAAATTACATGATTTGCAGATTAATTCTATCATTTTATTCAGCAAGAAGAACTTCTGAAACAAAGTGTTTATATCAAATGTTTTTGTATCATTTCCTAAATTAAAATATAAGAATGAAGGCGTGCATTAGACTGTCTGAATGATATATATTACTATTTTTAAAAACTGCATTACCATTCATGGCAGTCAAGGAATCATGGCCGTGAACAAATACTGACAGCAAATGGAAATTAGGATGTTGTATTCATATGATTAGAATTTCAATGTGACCTCGCAAGGTTGGGCTAAGAAACGTCCTCTGAACTGCTGATTTTGGGCTCTTTACACTGCTAATTATGAGTAAGAAGATTTAGTGTGACGATGAAAATTGTACATGGTTGCCTGTCATTGGTTAGCGCTTTATGAGACATCACTAAACCTCGACGACGACAGCGAACACGATATGAGCTAGCCACTGAGTTTGAACTGGGATTAAAGATGGCCTACATGAAGGAGATTTCTTATCGTGCGATAGCAGATCTTATGAAGCTCAATGCCTCTACTGTGATACAGCTGTGGAAGAAGTGGAAACAAAACAATTTGAAGTGCAGTGTAAGACAAAATGTTATGTTTGCACGAGATGATAGACAGATCATCGGTATGTCAATGACAGACTGTACTGCTAAATCTGGGCAGTTAAAAGGTAGTTGTAGTACTGCTACAGATGTGTGAATATCTACTTCAACAACTATTTAGAAGGATGGGCCGAAAAAAAGCTTTTTTCGATTTTCGATGATGGGCAGTGCGGAATATTTGCCAATGACGACACTAAATTCACACAAACAAATTCGTATTTTTTGGACAATTCCTTCATTTGCCGCAAATGGCTTGACATTTTGCTCAAATCCTGATTTTTGAACTTTTTTACGAAAAATTTTAAAAGTGTTAAATTAAATTTATTTTAGTCATTTTACTTCAATTGTCATGTTTAGTGTACGAAATGTTTAATTACGCTCTGATTATGCATTATTTAATAGCTATATTTATTTTGAATTAGGCTTTTTTATAGCCTTTTCGCGTACAATTGTTTGGTTCGTTCGTCGGTTCGTCGGCTGGCCAAAATGCTGATTTTCGATGCAATATTATTTTTTGCTTTATAGCTTTAGTCATGTACATGCCCCGATAGTGGTGGTTTGTTGAATATATTTCATTCAATTCTAATGATTCCTTCATGGTGTTGCGTTTTCTACAAAAATGAGTTGATAATAAAAACTCATGAATTAAATCAATATTTGTAATTTAAGAAAAAAGGTAACACATTTTTTTTCTTTTTTCTTTTTCATGTATAGTATCGTATAATTCTAGAATTCTTTGCATATTTTAAAAATAAATTGTCGTAATAAGGACATCTTTTCTTATTTTAATTTCGAAATTTATCGAAAAAAAATAGAAATAAGATAGAGCAGTACGAGCCTCTTTCGTCGCTTGTGCCGCTTTGATACTTGTATGTCGGAAAACGGTTGGAGTACTCATTTGCAATCCCGTTACTTGTAGTATCTGAATGTAAGTTTCAGAAACATTTTTCATATGTGGCAAAAGCAATATCGGTATAAATTCGAACAATAGAGTGACGTTCGGATGCGACTTTTGGACAAATTGTCCAAATTTTTTATCCAAAATTTTCAGTCAGGTGGCGTCCAAATTTTCAATCTAGCAAACTCACTGTAAAATAGTAGAATCTTTAAAATGACTCAATACATTCGCACAAATACATAAAACAGTAACGAAAACATGTATTTGTGAGTTTCTGAATGAACGCTACAGAACTGTTAGTTAGATAATTTTTGCAGTCAGCGTTTTAGTGTATACTATACTGTTACGTTTCTTAATTATAGAAGTGCAAGGAAATTCTATAATCAATTGAACTATGATTATCAAATATTAGCTTTTTTAAAGAGTTCTACAAAACTGATTTTGATCGGAATTGCGTTGTTAGTTAGATATATTTTCAAGGATGATTTTAGTATTTTGTATATTGTTCTATATTACTTAGTCATAGAGTAATGGTGGAAAGTTCTATAATCAATTAAATTTATTAGAAAAGATTGGACTTTTTAAAAAGCTCTAGATGGCGGATATTGATGAAACTTGCATTGTTGATTTTATAATGTTTAGGGATGATTTTAGTCTATTATATATCATTCTATTTTGTTTAGGCATAGAAATATGAAGGAAACCTCTATAATCAGGTGAACCCAAATACTATATCTACGGAAAATTTAAATAATAGAGTTCTTTTGGACATAGGTTTGTTTAGAATACAGCTCGCCACATGGCGGAGAAAATTGGAACTAACAGGGTTTTCAGCGCATGCACGGCGGATTAAATAATACAAATTTAAGGTTCATATAAGATTATTATCACGGGCCCGGGGAACGCCGGGCAGCTTATCTAGTTAAATATTAAGACTATCGGAATCTTCAAAAATGTATTTATCGAATAGTAATTCGCACAAATTAAAACGAAAGAGTTTTGCGTTTACATTTAACTGTATTTGAGCTGCATCAACTGATGTAATGTATAAAGAAATTTGATAGCCGCACTACTTTTATACTATGTCACGTCACATTAAGATTCTCTGAAATAAAATCGTTTAAATTGTATCATATTGTTTTAATATATGACGTAATATTGTAATAATTTATTTATTTTAAACTTTTTTCTCTTTTTAGATTCTCCGATACATATATTATTTTATTTAAAAGTCTTTAGAAATAGTATTTCAGCTTTTTAAATGTGACCTAATGTTCACCATTAAAGGTTTTTCACGCATAATAATTTAAGTATTTGAGGAGCTTGAGATATGATAATATTTAATATTTGGGAATTTCACATATGACGTAATTATCACCTTCAAATGCGCTTTGAGAGTAATAATTTTATTATTTTAAAATTTTCGTCGTTCTATACTATTTACGTGAAAGTATTTTGATGTAATTTTCCCTATTTTCTGCATTTAACATCTGATCATTTAATTCTTATTTTAAAATTATCTTTCCGCTGTTATTAATTTCTTTTTTAAATTTCAATTTGACGGTAAAAGAAATCTATTTTTATTTTGTCAAATTTTCCCGAAAAAAAAAATAAATAAATAAACGCAATATTGTTTCACTATCGATTGAAATCAAAGATAATTCCAATTTCAATTCGAAAATGACGAAAAATAAGAAATTATAAGAATTTAATATTCCCTGTGATTTTTCTTCTTTTTTGTACAAATTTGGAGTAATTTAGTTGCCATCATTATAAAAATGTCATTAAAATTAGGAAAAAATCAATATCAAATTTTAGAATTCTAATATAGTAAAGTGGGGAGAGACGCCACGGTGGGACAGATGCTGGAAATTGTGTAGGCGACACTAGAGTTCCCTAGACCAATTTTAGTAGTTCGTAGTGTTCCTCTGTGCTGTGTAATGTGTTGTATGCGTTTCCAACGCTTGTCAATATTTACATATTTATGCCAGTTTTTATTGCTCGAACTTGCATGGTATGTTGCTAAAATTATTCTAATGAAGTTCTATTACATATTTTCAGAAACATGAACAGAGATTTCATCCCAAAATCGATTGCAACTATAGACTAGAGCCTCGTAGAATACAGACATGTGCTTGCCTTTCTCTCGCGTAGTTCACATGACACAAAATGGCGGCGCGGCATCTTACCCGCCACTATGGGACACATGCCGCACCAAGAATGGGGGACAGATGCCGCAAAATATATTTTTGTTTTGCGGTTCAATAAATTCATCACTGCGATTTAGAACTTATATTTAAATGAATGTATATTAGCGCATTCTGCTACTTATCAAAATATTTTCAGCAACAATGTTGGTTCACCATGTGTGAATAAGGTAAACGTAGGCCGTTTACAATTCTCACCACCTAAACTATTAAAATATCTCCTACCTCAATGGTCAAAAGACTTATTCAGCCGAGTAAGAGAAAGTAAAAGGATGCAAATATTACAAGCACAGAGTCTATAAAAAAAGAAGAAGGAAATGAAAAACAAAAGAAACTAGAAAATGTCAAAGAACGACAACTTGGCGGAAGTAAAATGTGCAAAAAAAGGAAGGGAAAGATCTACTTGAAAATGTCTTACTTGAGGAAAAAACTAAAATATGAGTCTTCTTCCGACAATGGGTAAATTGTTCCACTTATGGATTCTAATGGCAGAACTGGTTTGGAATTTGATGACTCTCCATATATTGAGTGCCCGGAGTCTTATCAAGGAGCAAAGTCTAAAACGGACAGGATTCAGTGCATCAAATTCAATCGGTAGCTGCAGGAAAAATACTTACATTACTTTTGCAACGGGTAGTGTGGTGTGATTGTGGGCGAATGAAAATACAAAATCAAAGAGTGAGAAGAAAGGCCAAAAATAAATAAACTAGGGCCTAAATAGATTAGAACTAATACTTACATTAAGAGCAAACTGCAATGTTCGCCTGGATGTAAACCAGTGATTTATATCTTTTTTGGAATGTCTATTGTTTCCAATAATTATGCTATCCATTCATGTAAATTGAAATGATTTTCTTTTCATTTTTACTTTTTGTCTTAAGTTTTGTTTATAGAGATTACACTTTTGCATTTTCGTTAAACTTTTCAGAATTTAGTGATATATATAATTTTTGTAAGTTTACTGTTATTTATTTTTGTTTTAAGTAGTTTGAAAAAATAAAATGCGATTTGCTTGAAAAAAATAAACAGCCTAGCATTTTTGTCCATGCGGCATCTGTCCCATACTCCATGCGGCATCTTATCCAGCACATAAAAAATATATGTTATAAAAGTACCTGTGGGAAAATAATTATGCCTACTTTATTAAGAGGGTTTTAACTTGTTTAACATAGAAATTAATTTCTAAAGGGTTTGATCAATGATTTCTGGCACTTAGTTTGTTGTTTTTTGCTTTATTGTACATTTTACAAAAAGAAAAGAAAACCTGCGGCATCTGTACCCACTTTACTATAACAGTTTTAACACCTGGGGATCAAAAGGAATAATTGGCGTTCATTTCATCGCCAAAGCTTCCATGTTTTATGAGAAATTGCTGTGAAACATATCCGTGATAGCCCTTAATCAGTCGTTTAGTAAAATCGTTTCATAAATTCATTACATTAGGATTTTACATATATAGGATAGATAAAATCATATTTGTTGAATGTAAATCCCATACGTGTTATCCCGGAAAATTGCTATACTTTTAATTCTCTGTATTGTATGAAATGTTAAAATTATCTAGATAATTTTCAAAATAATTTCTATAATACAATTGATAATAATAGATTAAAAATTTAATAAAATATACCCTTCTTAATAATACCAATTAAATTCATTCATAATTACTTTTATTCTTGTAATGTTGCAGTCAATAAACATATTAACACTTGCTACTTACATTACTAAAATCGAAAAATCTGCTTAAACATGTAATTGCTTTACGAAATTTATTTTATAATGCTTTTTTCAATATTGGCTCTTTAATTCAAAATGTTTTGATACAAAAAACTTTATTATATACTTGATTAAAAAATAGATTAAAAAATGCTATTGTTGTTTATTTCAAAAGATAAATGCAAACCACTATTACTTCAAATAAATCTAAAATAACCGGGTATTATTAAAACAGAACAAATCATAAAGTTAAGAGGGTTTTATGGAGGTAATTAGCTACATTCTTTTATCCAAACCCCATTAACTTTCCGATTAATTATAGCTGTAAAAGTTTTTAAAAAATCACGTTATCGAAGACCATTTTATTTAAGAGAAAAAAAAAATTAAACTATTTTGTGATAACACTTATTTGTACAATATATTCCGCAATCGTATTTCCTAAACAAAGGATATAATTAAAAAATAATAACGGTAAAGATAAATAACATCAAAATTTAAACATTAAATGTTGTATTTATAACATTAAATATAAAAAGGGAAAATAATAAATCACTCAGCTCTTTTAATAAGATAGTTTTCACACATGTGTAAAAATCTCATAACTAAAACAGTCCACTGAAGAACATAAATGGTTACCAAAGTAAATTTCAGTGAGCATTAACAGGAAATATTGCATTGGGGTTCTTTATTATCACTGTAGAAAAGTAAAAAGAGATACGGTTCTGTAAATTTTCCATATTTTGTACCTGCTATTTAATTCCAGTTTAACCTTTAGTGCAACTATCTTGTATATCTGCAACATACTCGAAAGTCAATGTTATTTATACAGTGATTTTTAAACCACGATTTTAATTACTGCTGCTATTTTGTAATACTGTAGTTAATATAAATTGTTCACATAATTCTAAACAGATGGCGATACCGAGTCAATTTCATGCTGAATTTTTATTTACCGTTTATGCAGTTTCGCATCGTTACTCTGAAAATAAGCTTCGTAAATTTTAAATCGTAATAAAGACTGAATTTTTACAGAGGTAAGTTCGCATACTTTACAATTTGTATTAGAAAATTTATACTATGAAACGTGTAATTTTCTGTTTATTACAGTTAATGAAATGTATCTTTTAGTCAATAGTCGTTTTTATTTGTACGATCTATTTTTTTTAAAATTATTTTTTACATGTTTAATATGATTTTTTTTTTAAATCTGAGTAAATATTTTATAAATCGGAGTTGTTGTGTCACAAAGGATTAATATTAAATAATTTTTAACTTCCACATGACACGCATATCGTTACTTTTATTTTTGGAATGTTTTAATCCATGAATTTAGAAACAGTTGATTTACTGAGTTGATTTAATTATTGACTGAAAAGCTATATTTACTTATTTCCATACTGAAACACATAAAATTATATTTAAGACATACAAGGTTTAAAAAAATCTTTAATTAATTGCTTTTCCTGATTACACAGAATTCAATGTAAAAATTTTTTTGAATTTATGACCTTTAATATATTTTTTTGTATTTTAAATGAACATTTTTTTTCTACTTGCTTTTAATTAGATAAAAATTTTGCAAACTACTACTGACATTTTTTAGAAATAATCCATTGACCCTGCCAATAATTCCATGATGGCTGAACATCTCTTTTCGATTAAAACGTTTATGAAAACGATAGGCTTACATAATTCACACTACACCATCTTTTATTCAGACAATTATTAAGTTTTTTACTTCTCCATTATTAACGTCTGAATTATTGCTACATATAAAAGTGAAAAAATGCCTTATCGAAGATAAAGTAAAATGAAGTAAAAAAAAAAAAAAAAAATGGATGTTTGTGTGAAAGGTTGTTGCGATAACGCTAATTAATGAAACACTATCTGAAGTCATATTTTGTAAATATAAAGTAGGTTTAAAAAATAATCACTACGAAAAACTTACAAGTAAAAATAAACGTTAATTACTGTTCTGTAATATTAAGATAGGAAATAAAAATGTAAGATTATGCCGCATTTGAAATGGGACATTTTAGGTAGATGTTTATGTAATCATATAGTTTCTAAGTTTGTTAAATTTAAGAGTTTATGAGATTCAAAAATATAAACTGCTGAATGCATTTCTTAGTACATATTACAAAATATATGGCCTGCGATTTAGTTCTCTACTGCAATAAAATTTTATTACATTACAATTACAAAGAAAATATTTGCAATTTGCACGAAAATGTGGTTTTTAAAAAGTTAATCAAACACGCCTCGAAGGCAATTTTATAAAAAAATAGGAGTGCGATAAGATTATATTAAAATGTATAATATATCATGTTTTAATAGGTAAATACTTGTTATAGAGTTGTAGTAATACTTACATTATTCACATAAAAAATACTTTCATTTCTAGCAGGAATTTCGGAATTATTTAGCTGAAATGAAAACAAAAATTAGTTTTATTCCTTAATGCACCATTAAACATAAATCAATTTATACAATACATCATTTTTAAGTGTTACAGAAGTTCACTTTGTTTACCGCTTGGATGATACTTTGGCAGCTGTTTTCAAGATGAAAATGGGATCATCAGACGCATTCGTTAAGAATACATGCTGAAAGTATTTTACTTAACAAATACAAAGTTGTACTTTAATAACTACACGAGTACACGCTAATGGTTTATAATTAATCATATTACTACAGGTGTGTAGTGACGACACTAGATGAAGTTTTAGCAGCGTAGATTTGGTGCTCCTCTCCAATTTTCTGTTAGACATTGAAAAAGTAATATTTTGGCACCTCATTCACTACATATTATATAACTAATATGTTGTGGCAATTGACCAAAATGACTGGCGTCTGATGTGGAGTCTATGTTCCTTCTTTTATTCATTAAAAATATGTTTTCTTCTTTTCTCAGAAATAGTCTCTAGTATGAAAAAAACGCAGAAAATCACAACCTCCAAATTCAGTAGTTTGATTAACCGCTGTTAGAAATTTGAAAATTTTTGTCATCACAATAAAATTTAAGAAACCCTCCATACGTAGTCTACCTGATCTACAGTGTGCCCACTCCCAACGGTGTCCAACGGCTAATTTCTAAATCTTTTGACATAGACATATAGTCTCAACCACAAAAATGTTCTAAATGAGGTCAAAATTTATTTTAAAAGTCGTTTTGATCAATAAAATCTTTTCTTAATAGTTACGAAATTAAATTTTTATAGGCATATAGTCTCAACCACAAAAATGTTCTAAATGAGGTCAAAATTTATTTTAAAAGTCGTCTTGATCAATAAAATATTTTCTTAATAGTTACGAAATTAAATTTTTATACCCCCTCCCTGTCCTATAAGGATATTTAGTAAAAATTTCCTATTACACTAAAAAGTAAGACAAAAAATGTCCCATTCATCTAACTGATGGATCTAATTTGATGGAGTTATGAAACTTTAAATTGCGTGACTTATGCCCATTTTCGGCATCCGAACACAAATGTGTGACGTCATACTTCGAGGGATTGTAGATAAATTGCTTAAAGTAATTAAATGATTTATTTCGCGAGTACATTTCTGCATTGCAGACAAAGGGAAAAACTTCGACCAAGTTTGAAGATAACTTTAATTTTTATTAATTAAGTTTTAGATTATATAGTCTAATAGCATTTGGAAATATGTATTATTTTGTAAAGAATTGCGCCTGTTGTTTTTCGTGATTTCATTTAACAAAAATTCTGTTATTTTTAACTTATATTTTGTACAAGTTAAATATTTTTCTTTAGTACACTGTTAAAAATTTGCAGCATTCGGGCAGGTCATTTGACCGTTTTTTTCGAAAACGGTTACACAATCGTGAATTTAACACTATTCTGACCATATTATTGGCCATTTTATGGTCAGAATATAGTTAAATTATGGTTATGAAACCGTTTTTTAAACACGGTCAAATGACCTGCCTGAATGCTGCAAAATTTTTAACAGTGCATCGTACTGTCTAAATGCAATTTCATTTGAATTTTTTAAAAACTTTATACAATACCCGACTTTTAAAATCCCTCAGCGGAGCAATTGCTTCGCTTGTTACTCCGCAGTTTATCACTGCAAGCGAGTAGCAATTGTTTTAAAGAAAGTATAAAGGTTTTAATGACAACTTATTTTTTCCTTTATTTAAAAACTATGGCAGATAGTACATATCTATAAGAACTACGTCGATTTATTTTGGAAAACAAAAGTTAAGTGATAATAATAATAATAATAATAATAATAATAATAATAATAATAATAATATAATAATAAAAATAATATAATAATAATAATAATAATAATATAATAATAAAAATAATATAATAATAATAATAATAATAATAATAATAATAATAATAATAATAAAACACATCATTTCCCCTAACTTTTCCTACTATTTAACATGTTTGATATGCTCAAGAACAGGTGGCCATTATTAAAATAGAGTTGCGCAGAGTTCAATTGGAATAATTCTACGGAGACAAACACAGCAAACTCGGACGTAAATTCTATTTAATATATAAGAAAAAAAATAGTATATTAAATTTTTTCTCAAATTGTAACAGAAACCAGACATAACAATTTTATTTCTCTACATTACATCTCTACATATAGTCCAGGCAATAGAGACCGTATAGGGGCTCTACTTAGCAAAATTCATGGTAGTTCTGGAAAAAGGCTTACTATATGTTTTTTGTGTCGCTGAATCCGAATTTTTAACTCCCCCCCAAACATTTCCCCCGGCAACCTCCCCCCACCAACACACACACACAAATTTTGGTAAAATGCCCCCAGAAAAAGGTTTTTATAAAAAAAAATATATATATTTTTTTTTATTGTTTTAGGAAAAAAGTATCTAGAAATTCAGAAAGTAGACAAAATTTGCAACAAATTAGATATATGACATATCTCATATGACAACATGAGATATTAGACATTTGACTTAGGATGAAGGGGAAGGGGGGATCTGCCTTTGAACATTCGCGAGGTGCTGCGTGAACTAAGTTGCGCAATTCCACTTAACCTCTCACACGTTTACATTCGCCCTCCCATCTCCCCTCCGAACTTTCTCTATAAGGTATACTTTAAGTTTTTTGGGTCGCTGAATCCGAATTTTTAACTTACGACCAAAATGTCCCCCCCCCGAACCCCCCCCCCCCCCAATAGTTGTTTTTAACTTAAATTTCTTATTATTTTAGGGGAACAGCATTACGAAACTCAGAAACTAGACAAAATTTGCAACAAATAGTATGTATGACATTTTGTCGTATGATGATCTGGGGGGAGGAGGGCTGCCTCTGAGCATGCACTGCGGCGCTACGTGCACTCAGTTATGAAGTCCAGGCAATAGGGGATTTTACCTGGAAAAAATAATACTAGTTCTGGATTTCGACTCACTTTATGTTTTTTGGGTCACTGAATCCGAATTTGTATCTTCCCACCAAAATTTCACCCGGCAACCCCCCCCCCCCAATAAATTGATTTTTTGAAAAAATTTGGTTTATGAGAAAAGCGCTGGGAATGTTCCGAGGCAGCCCCCTCTCTCCCCGTTTATCCTACGTCATAATGTCATATATCCTATTTGTTTCAAATTTTGTCTAGTTTCTGAATTTCGTAATGCTTTCCCCCTAAAACAATAAGAAATTTAAGTTAATAAAAACTATTTTGGGAGGTTTTCGGGGGGAGAAAATTTGGGGATAAGTTAAAAATTCGGATTCAGCGACCCAAAAAACTTAAAATAAACCTTATAAGGAAAGTTCGGGGGGAAGATGGAAGGGCGAATGTAAACGTGTGAGTGGTTAAGTGGAATCGCGCAACTTAGTCCACGCAGCACCGCGCGCATGTTTCGAGGCAGATCCCCCTTTCCCATTCATCCTAAGTCATAATGTTATAATTCTAATTTGTTGCAAATTTTGTCTACTGTCTGAATTTCTAGATATTTCCCCCTTAAAACAATAAAAAATAAATTTTTTAATAAAACAGTTTTTAGGGGGCTTTTTACCAAAATTTGGGAGGGGTTGCCGGGGGAAATTTTGGTGGGAAGTTAGAAATTCGGATTTAGCGACCCAAAAAACATAAAGTAAGCCGATTTCCAGAACTACCATTAATTTTGCTAGGTAAAATTCCCTGTTGCCTGGACTAATATATAATTTTTGAAAACACAATCACAAGTACATCTATGTCCTACCCAGAGACTCGAACCCGGACCCTCAGCATGACAGCAATCCGCTTACTGACCACGCCACCGGACGACTTATGTGCTGGTATGTTGGGGTTTTAAATTAATAAAATAATAACAAAAAATTATTATGTATTACAATGTATGAGGTATACTAAATATTTTCTATAAAATATATCAAGTAGATTTAATAAATTTTGTTAATTAGAATATGTATACACTGCTCAATAAAATTAGGGGATCAAGCAGAAAATTGAAGAGAACAGTGCATGACAGCCATGTATGGGCATAAAATGGATAGTACACGTATATCAAGTCGCAATACAGAAAAAAAGAAGCAAAAATAATTGTAAAGGAGCTTTTATTCTTTGAAAAGATGAAAAGAACATGAAAAGATGGTTTAGGGCAACAATTTGATTTCATGTAAATGATAAAGAAAAAAATTATTGTTTTGAAAAGATGCAAGATTTTTTATATTGCGTGTGGTCTCCTCGAACAGCTAAGACTGCTGCACACCTGTTTTCCATAGATGCGATGAGGTTATCGATAAGACTTTCGTGAATAATGTTCCACTGTTCAAGAGTTGCAATCTCTTAGTCCCGGACAGTAAAAATAGGCCTCGGTCTCACAGCAGTGCGTCGTCTGAGTATGTCCCAAACATGCTCGATCGGATTTAGGTCCGGAGAGGATGCTGGTTATTCCATACGCTGTATTGTTTTAGCTTCAAGCATGTTTTCCGTATGACGAACTGTATAAAGTCTGCCATTATCATGCATGGAAAAAAAGAAATCACTAATTACTGCAACATAATATACGACTTGAGGTCTCCGTATCTCGTCTGTATTACTTCGGACCGTCAAAGGGCCATTGCGAATGATATGCAGGGCCGCGCGTCCACCTATGCTGATTCCAGCCAATAGCCTTGTCTGAAATGTGATTTTTCACGAACGAATGTGGGATTATTTTGAGTGCCTCTTTCTCTCCATGCCAAAACACATCAGATGTCACTTCCAGACCGAATCGGGACTCGTATGTAAGCAGAATTTGACTCGAACAATTTTGCCTCCAAACTCGATGTTATTTTATCAATCAAAGTTATTAGAAAAGGTATATACATATATAATTTTTTTTTAATTTATTTTTAAAGATAATCCAATTTTTACGAAAGAATTATTCTTGCATGCATGCGCGCATGATTTTTCCCATTTCAATGGCTGAAACAAGCCAAGATTTTCTTATTGAGTACAGATATAAAGTGTTTTCAAAATGACCTACAATGAAAAAAATTAAACTTGTGGATCTAGAGAAAAAAAAAATTAGAGTAATTCGAAATGTCGAGATTTTCTTATACAAAAGTAGCCGTGAATTCTAAACTTCTTACTTGAGAAACATAATAATAGGTCATTTTGTGCTTCTGTACGTTTAATACATCCATCAAAAATTTCGTGAAATTCTAGGCAACCGTTTTTCAGAAATCGTGCGCGCAATGATCAAAATCGCTGTTTTGAGAAAATTGGCTTTAAAGATTGAAAAACCCGTTGATCATATAGCAAAAGCTCAAAGTGTTTTAGATATAACTTCTCTTCTAATGCGAATTTTTGTATGGGGTTTGATTTTAAATGTTCCCAAATAATCATATATAATTATAAGCTATTTAAAGAAAAAATCAACTTTTGGACGCTTCAATGGTTACCTGACCCTTTAAAACATAAATAAACATGGCAGAAATTGTGAATTTACAAAAAATTGAATTTCCTGACATATGTACTAACGTATCTAAGACATTTGTTTCTAACTCGTTTTAAATAGATTAATGCACGTACGTCGTAAATTTACCTTTAAATTTCCACTCTTTGCATCCGTCACATGAAACTTTACTGTGTTAGGAATAACTTTCTGTGAGCGGTATTGCAACATAATGGTTTAAATCCATTAGTATCCTTTTTAGAATAAATGCTTGTAAACACGTAGTTTAAGAACTTTAAATAATACGTCAAGTTAATGCTTCTTATTTCACATTTTAACTGAGTTTTCAGTTTTCTGTGATATGACGACTCCCTATACACTCACGTTAAAGGCTATGGATTTCACTCTAATTGCAAATATTTTTTTTTCAAAATGTAAGTTAAGTTGGTACGATTTATAAAGCAAATAAATGCTTTGAAATGTACAGGGTGGTTATAATTAAACTTACCCTATAAACAGCATCCTACAGTGTAAACGGGTGAACGGAATGCAATGAAATTTCATGTATAGACTATACACGAGATGCATTCACTGAATTAAAAAAAAAACAACAACATCCAAAATATCCACCAGAGGGCGCTTTTTCCGGAAAAACATTAAATTTAACACAATATATGGCCAAAACAATCTGTTTCCTATTTTATTACTCATAATTCTTGTTCTGGATTGTTAATATTGTTTTTGTATTCCGTTTTAGTCGTTTAATAAGTTAAATTTAATATTTTTTTACGGTAAAGGCGCCCCCTGGTGGACATTTTGGAACTATTTGTTTTTCGAAATTCCGCGACCGCATCTCGTGTATAGTCTATATACCAAATTTCATTGCATTCCGTTCACCTGTTTGCGCTATAGGATGCTGTTTATAGGGGAAGTTTAATTATAACCACCCTGTATTGTAATAGAGTGAGAAAAACAATGTATAAATTAATTTAGTATCTTATCATGGAAATGATTTACGTACTTAATAACATATGACTTAATAACACAGAAGAGTGTTTAAAATATGAAATAAAGAATGGGTGCATTAATGAAATATAACCTGCGTCACTGAAAGACTTTATATAATTCCAACATTTTTAAGGCAAATAATAACTCTTAAAATTTAATTATTTATTAAAATCCAGCTTCTATGGTTAACTATATTCCGAAATTCTACAAATTAAAAATAACTTGAGATTTTTGTCCAAATTCCAAGTATTTAGTATTATCCTTTGGAAATTAACGCGTAGCATAACACTTCTATTCCTTACTTTTATACATTTCCTTTTTTTCTTTACACTCTCAGTAGTTTGGGCATACCTAGTTTTTCTTTTATATAAAAAAAAGATTAATTCGTTTTTCGAAATATTCATAATTAATATGCTTTTCACGCTCATTGTTCCTTTTTAAAGAATTTTTCTTTTATAAATTCCGTATAAACGATCACTTATGTTCATCAAATATTTCATGCTATATAAGCAATCGGAAACTTCTGACGCTAACACTTTAATTATTCAGTACGAAGCGTTCTAAAAGTGCAAGAAACTTGCATTAATATAAGAGGCCAATTTTGTTTAATTGAAACGCAGAAATTGTAAGAGCTCCTATATTTAAAATATTTAAGTTCAACAGATGTCTATTCACTAGTTTTTGCAATTTACTGTTGAAGTTCACTTGGAAAATCTAAGTAAATTAAAATTTTCGGTGGCTGTGTAAAATTTCGTTATCAACTGTTAGAATGTGAGATCTGTGGTCACGCTCATCATTTGTTATTAGCAATAAATGTTGATTTTTATGGCGAAGAGATTTTGTGTTTGATGTGTTTCATTTGATAATTAAATAGTCATTTCTCACAAATATTATTTCTGTAACACAAAATGTTAGCATGCAAAATTTAGTACATTTTTCTTATTTCTATTTGAATTTATATATTTATATTAGAAATCGAAATCACGTGCTTTTCATTCACCAAATGCTGTTCGCATATTTCTTTTAATAGACAGCTCTTTAGAGGTTTCAGAATATCTACGTTATTTTATCGCAATTCGGTATATATAAGAAACATTGCACATAAAGTAAGCGCCTTATTCGCAGAATCATAGATTTCCTAACATTAATATAAGAAACACATTTTAAAAAATGCAATTAATTTCAAATTCGTTTTAATGACTTATTGAGACTTTAAAAAGCAATTACTATTTATAACTATATGCAAGGTACTTGACATTTCATCCCGGACAAGTTAACATATAATACGTCTGAGTTGACAAATAAACCATTTTAGTTGAAACATAATACCAAGTAAGTTTACAATTAATCTTGGTGAAAGCAGAAACAGTCACAGTACTGTATCAGTTCACGGTACTATTACAACTTAGTTTAAAATTTTCATAGAAAATTAAATGATGAACGAGAAAACAATTAATGAATAATGAATGGCCACTCTAAGGTTTGATAATTTTTTATGAAACCCTGCTGATCAGTAAATTTCTAGAAACAAATACCACTAGTAACATTAATAACTTTAGTCTCAATTGCTATTTTGATCTTTTTGTCGCCATTTTTCCCGGAATGACAACATTACAAAAACTATAGCCTAGCCTCTAATCAACATAGCTTAACGTTTTCAAATGCACAGAAAGACTGTTTCACTCTGATCAAACAATGTAAGATAAAATAATTATAACCCTACATATTATTAATAATCAAGACATTGTACTATTTGCCTAAAATCAAAACTGCTAAAAAGTAAATCGAGGTCAGAACTAGAAAAATGTAGCATTCCGCTTCAAAATCGCAGACAATACTACCAGCATGAGTTACGACTATTTTGTCTAGTTCCTGCGTAGCGGGGACATTAACTACGGGAAAAACAAAATGGCCACTTTGTACTCACTGGCCACTTTCCCGCACTTCCCCCACATATAAATAAAACATGTATTTTTAATAAAAGCATTGCGTTTATTTATAACTTACAAGAAATTTTTCCTTAGTGGGCATATTGCGAATATTTTGAAAAATATATGAATTAAACTACTTATGTATGTAATAAAGGATCAGTCAAATTTAGCGGTGGAATTACAGTAGAAAGTCTGTAAAAAAATAAAATACTTTCGAATATTTGGCATGAAAAGACGAAAGCGTCACGCGATTTGGCGAGCAGCACTTTTTTTCGCCATAAGCAAACGATTTTAATGCATCTGAAAATTGTTTAATGGATTTTTAGGATTCGTGTAAATGATATTTAATGAATTTAAATTTAAACGATGATAGAGTTTAATGTATATATACATATATTGTAATATATATATATATATATATATATATATGTTACTTGTTGCTGCAGTTACTTAAATTATCACTGAAGAAAATGTTTTCATACATTTAAGCGTATTCAAAAATAAACGCCAGCTGAAGAATATTGCAGTTAATTTCAATATCTGAAGTCGTTTCCATAGCGACAAAATTAAACAGACAATGCTCAATTGGACTTAATTTTCAGCTTGAGACAATTTTAATTAATTTAAATTTTGAATTTCTTTTAAAATCGTAATTTTTGATAGTTAAATTTCAGTATAAATACATATAAATATTGATATGACAAAATTATAGTTAAAACAAGCTAAAAGAGACAAAACTAAAGTTATTTAAATTAAATTTATTTAAACAAGTTCAACCTGAAACATTTTTTTCTTAAAGTGTATTTGACGTAAAAAAGTATTTTTTGAAATTGTATTCCATCGCCAACCGATGAAAAATAGCCAAATAACGAAATTTTCATTATTTTTTACGGACGTTCTATCGAGGTTCCGCCGAAGTTTTTGATTAAACATATATATACTTATGAGATGTACATTCTGTATTTTTTTCCGATTTTTCGGAGTGTGCCCTTATGGAGACCTTCCTTGTTAGACTTTTTTTATGTACCCTATTTAAAAAATTATTCTTGCGTACTTAGTCCTATTTAAAGTATCATTATTTTTTTTATTATTTAATTTCTGTAATTTTTTTGAAATCTCTCCCCCGATAATTTGAAATAAATCTTTTCTCAACGTCTAATCATTTAATGGGATTCCTTATTTTCAATTTTAAATCTGCATTTGATATAAAATTATCTTGAAAAATGATTTAAATGATAAAATATGTCAAAAGAAGCGGAATTTCCATTGCATCGTTTTTATACAT
Source organism: Maratus speciosus (assembly GCA_963932465.1). Taxonomy (NCBI): domain Eukaryota; kingdom Metazoa; phylum Arthropoda; class Arachnida; order Araneae; family Salticidae; genus Maratus; species Maratus speciosus. Next base: position 298,102,784 of record OZ010799.1, read on the forward strand.
TTATCCATAAAACGAAATTTGTTTCAGGTTGATTTCAACTTAATGATGTCATTTAAAAAATATCTTGACTAATGAGAAATCAATTACTTAATGTAGCAAGAAGTCATTCGAAGATATCTTTTAGGAAGTAATGACAGGGAAAAGTTGTGAAACTAATACAGCTGATATTAAAAAGGTCTAGTTGTGTTATTGAATGAAACGCATAAATTTATTCTCTTACTAAAATAAATAAAAAATCAACATGAGTGAGTTATAGTCACTCGCGTGAACTATTTGCATATCCACAATTAATTTTGACACTGCGTGCCCCATACATTTTGCATTAGTTAATAAAAGAACTTGAAAGATATTTAGTTTCACTTTTGATACATGAGATTTTATTTTTATATACAGTTGAACTTCTTTTATCCGGAACTCTTTTAACCGAAACTCTCACTTAAACGAAATTCATTTTTAAAGTTTTTTTTTTATCTTTTATTTATTTATTATTTTTTTTTATATAACTATCACATTTTATGTGTGCAGATCCATTTTGAAAGCTTTTTCTTTTCTTTTTTAAACTATCATATTCCTTGCGTGAAAGTGATAATCTCCGAACTACGAATACATATAAAATATTTTTGATCCCCTTTCTTACATTTATTTTGAATTTTTCTTGAGCTCTCGTAAGCAGCGGAGTGCAACGAAGAAAACGAACAAATGAGCAATTTTGAAGCTTTTGAATGTTTTGAAAAAGGTTTGGCATGGCTAGAGCAGCAGAAAGACTGTGATACAATAATATTAACTAATAATAACGATAATATTACAAACTCTGAACTAATAATATTACAAATCTCTGGGCTAGAGCTTCAAAGCAAACTCCATCGAAACTGCGACAAACAAAAAAAAAATTTTAAACTCTTGTGATACATGTAAAATATACTTAATTTCAAAATTAAAATTCAAGTAATTTATTCTTGTTTGTATTTTGCAATTACTTTATTTTCATTAAGAACTTATTACCATAATAAAAAAATATTGCAAGTACTTCAGTTAATCTTAAAATTGAAGCATTCTCTATTAACCGAAAATTTCGATTTTCCGAAAGAGGGCGGGTCCCAATTACTTCGAATAATCGAAGCGCTACTGTATTACTGTTATCTTATCAAATCAGAAATACTTGTAAGATTTTTTTAAATGCTTAAATAAATGTCTAAAACGGTTTTGAATATGTTTCATGATTCAGCTTACCGTAATTTCCAGCGTATAATCCGCGTGTCAAACAATCATTTTTCGACCCAGATTTTTTTTTTTAAATAAAACGTAAAATTTTAAATCGCAGTAAATATTTGAATTCAATAACTAAATAAAATTTATGGGTCCAAACAGAATTGTTTGATCCACGGATTATACGCCGGAAATTACGGCATATTTTGGAAATGTTAATGTATACTGAAACAGACAAACATCTATAAACGTAGGTATATTACTAACACCTCTATAGTTCAAGGTTTAAATAAAAGTATAATATCATCAAATATTTTGAGGATTTAATTTATGTGTTAATCTATTGTAACATTTTAAATATTAGTGGATGTAACTGAAGTATTATTTGTTATTCTCAAGTTGTGGGGCATTCTCACAATCTTTTGACTTTTGGGGGAAAAAATCTGGCGAAATTAAACTTGCTAAAATAACATTTTAATCTGATAGACGAATGCCTTAATGATTCAAAATAAAGAAAAAATGGTCAGCAGCGAAAATGTTTTTATTTAACTGAGGTTTAGGTTAAACTTGCGAGTTTAATTTTCCTTACCATTTTATCCCTAGAACTTTTTTTTTCTTCAAAATTTTTACTTATAATGAATTTGCATAGTACCCATTCAAATAAGAAATAATACAAATGTAGTACTTTTAATACAGAATTTTTGTATAACATTGTCTTAAAGGGGTGTTAAAGAAGGGACGGTAAAGTAAAAAAAGTGACGAAATGGTAAAACAAGAGACGGTAAGGATGGAACGGTAAGGAAATTTACCACCTATTTTTAGGAAAATCATGTTAAGACTAAGTGATAGCCACAATGTTCATTGATTTTTCGAAACAGTTGTTAACATTGGATTAAATTATTATTATTATTTTTAATTGACCTCGAAAAGTTCAGGAATAAACCTTGGGGACAGTAAGACTACCAATAAAGCCATGGTGATTGAAATTGATATTGAAATGCTGATTTATATTCTGCAGTAAATTTCCTGTCAAAGAATTTTAGATATTCTTTCTCTAGCATTCTTTTGCATGAGCAAAAACTTGAAAAAAATTCTGTTGCTGCATCTGAAGTGATTTTCTGTATAATTTTAGAAGATGGATGGTAAAAAATCTAAAACCCAGGGACAGAGTTAAAAAAATAATATTAACCCTAAAAATGTGCGCCGGTTAATTTTTAGCTACATATTTATATAAAACAATAGTTCCAGTTTCAGAAAAAAATTACACCGAATTATTTTTATTGAAACAATTTTATCCAGACAGCTCCAAACTTCAAAATCAGCATCAGGGACACGGGACTGTAGATGAGTTTTCCATGTGTTTGGACCCCCCAACATCGTCAAAAACTCATTTATCTGGTTAATATTGTTGTGCAATCATGCAATGGGATGTTTCCAAGCATATGAAAAAAAAAAAAAAAAAAAACAGAAAAAAAGTGTGTTAAATAAAAAAAAAAAAAAATTATTCAGGGACATGAAAGTTAAAAGATTGTGAGAATGCCCCTTGTACACTTAAACCTGCTTTTTATTTGAGGCTTTGTGTAGCATTGTGTGTAGCTACTCTGTTCTAAAGGTACTCTGTGGTCGAGTGAGTTTTGAGGTATTGCGTGCGTTGGAGGTGTCATAAACCTTTAAATTTGTGCGCGAATGAGTTACCAATTTTGTTATTTCTTTAAGTTTCACAAAGCATGCCTGCATCTCCAGGAGTCTGATTTTTTGCAATGACATGTTGATTACGTATCTATGGTTGTGTAGTTGCTATACACAGTTTGGTAGAAATTGGATTCCATGTATTTGTAACACATCCTGTCTTAACGGCAATTTACTTTCAGATTGTGAAAGTCGAGTTCAAGCAGAGTTTCGTATTATCTATTCCGGATAAAACTTACTACTGCGAGTTTCGTCAGCGTGGTAAGGAGTGAAGTTTCATATTATGAATAAATATTTATTGGAATCCACCAGGCTACATCTTCCAGTGATATTGCAGCACTTTTTTTTATTACCATTAAAATTTTGCAGAAAATGTTGATATTCAATCACAGATTCCTGAAATTAAATAAGTCAAAATTTACTATTAAATTTTAGTGGTAAGGAAAAAAGGGTAAAGTTGGCAGCTATGGTTAAACTCACTTCTCTCAGTCCCATGCAGAACGAGCTCCGAGGTCATTTTCATTTGTGTTAAGTGGTTTGAATTAAATAAGTCTTTTATAATAGGACTTTCCATCTCAGTCTCTGATGATCTGTTCTCCTTTAGTTAAATCTACGCGCTCTAAGCCATATTCGCTTATTGCTGCGCTTTAAATAAATTGTTTTGTTTTTGTGAAGATCTTTGTCACAGTTCTGTTTCATGTCAACAGCCTAGAAGGGTATACCACAATTGTACCATTAAAATATGGAATTAACCTTATACTAAGTAAGCAATAGTGAAAATTGTCATTTTATCTGCGCATTTCTGACATATTTGAAAATGAAGAAAAAAACGGACAGCATTCATTAGAAATTCCACAAGAGAAATTCAACATAGTAATAAAATATTAAAAGGGAAAATAAATGGTCAGAATAAAACAGATTTTTAAAGAGATATATTTAATTAATTCGATCGTCATAGTATTTAAGTAGTTCAATAGATGTAAAATTTAATTAATTCAACTTTTTTTTTTGGTCTTATAATAGTTTTTATATCATGCGATATCACCTCTTTTTATCATATTCACATAAACAATTTAACATGCATGCTTTTAAAATTGATTGTCCATCAGTTTTTTATTAAGTATGATTATACATTTACTGTTTCATTAACTTTTTAAAAAGTTTTATTGCTTATATCATTCTATATATATAAAAAAAGTTTGGAAATGGACCAATGAAAATCTGCGTAGATATTCCCGGCAGATCGGCATCCAATTTGAATACTTAAGCATGGCCTTTCTTCGTTAATATTAAAAAAACTGTTACATACAAAAATATGAAAATCAGTAGTATTATAAAGAAATGTTTTATAAACAGGCTGATGAAGGCAGTTTTCAAATCGAAGAATTATTTTAAGAGATATTTAATGCCAAAGTTGCACAAAATCGTTGTATTAAAAAAGTTTTATAGGAGCAAAAACTGTACATAGGAATTTAATCATTTTTAGATAATTTTATGCGTCAGAATTTCCCGGTGTGCAGACTGCATTTAGTTTTTTAATTTGACTCATTTTTTGAGGTTTTATTTCTATTTTAAATTCAAATTTTCAGCATTTCGAGAGATATTTTTTACATATTTTAGAAAATTGTATTAATTTAAACTGTTGCCAACTGTATAAAGAGCGCAAACAATAATGGTTGCTTCAAATTAAAAATTTATTTTACACGTGACTATTATAAACAGAAAATATAAAAAGCAGGAACTCAGTGAAAATTACGTCATAAAAACTATATTTACACTTGAATTTTTAAAGAGAAAGAATATTGTAAAATAATAAATTCATTAACATGCGTTAGAAGTCTTAAATAGGAGAATTTACGCAACATTTACTTCACATTTCACTTATTACGTAAAATGAACAAAACATAATATTGCAAAAGAGTTTAAATTTAAAAATTGCACGAGACATTTATTTGATATTTTAAGATGATTAAAATATTTCATTTCTAACAAAAGTATTTTTACGTGAATATTAAAAAGAGAAAGAAAAGTTTGGTGAAAATTACGTCAGATTATAATTGTCAGATTCAAATTATAATTCAATCGTCCGAAATCTTTTTAAAGCCGATCAAATTAGCGTGCTGTTAGAGTCTGCGTTGTCTGAACGGGGGTTGACGAGCGTAGCTCGTAGGGGACAGATCCCCCTAGTGTCATAAATTTTAACCTTTACATAAAACACTACCTGATAATGACATTATAGTTGCATTGGATTTATCAAAAGAGGGAAATAATGAAATAAAAATATAGAGCTACAAATAAATCTTTGAAGGTCCATTATAAAACATATTATCATGTTCGTGTCAAAGTCTATTCCAAATATTCTTCTAAATTTTCAAACAAAATATTTCTTTCTTAATTAAAACAATTGATTAGTCGCCCTAATACATTACATGAAGCAGCAACATCCACTAGCGCAAATAAATGCGAATTATTACAATCCAATGTAGTAAATGTTTCTTTTTCATTTTTAACAAAGCAACCAAACAAGCAATTTAACAAAGAGTTAGAGAAAGGTTAGCAAGCTGGTTATAAGTTAGGGATGTCGTAAACTGTAAAAAAAGAGACAGATGTTTCTTATTTCAGTCAAATATAACATAACAACTAACAAAATTATACAACAGAAACTTAGCGGTTTCTAATGGTTAAGAAAAGCGTTTTTATCTATAGAAACCTCAGAAACCTATTGGTTTCTGAGATTTGTCTTCTACTATTTTCGATATTTAAAGGGACATTTATAAAAACAACGTTTATTTTGTAACTATTGATTTTTCGACGTTCTTAGTACTTTTTACCCGACTGAAAAGAAGGGTTATGTGTTTCACGCAAATCTGTGTATGTGGATTTCTCTATACCCTCGAAACATCCCAAAGGCTGCATTGATTTTAATGAATGAGGTCTCTATCGATTCGTCTTAACGGCCCGATGGTTATAGGCTAGGTTTTGTTTTTAGAAATTCTAAATGGCGGCTATAAAATGCAAAAGGGCGGTAGAGACGAAAAAAATTACGCACCCTATTGAGTGGCATATCATTGGATAGGTCTTTCAAAATGAAGACGATGTTTCATTGGCTATTTTACAGTCAGAAGCTCCGTTAAAATATTATACTACCTGGATTTGTGTAGGTAGGATCTCTAGCTTTACTGCAACTCTAACCATCGTAGACATTTATAGACCTCATCAAAACAGTGTTTATAGACAGGAATTAACAATTAAACACAACTTAAAAGTCATCAATGCAAGAAAATGAAAAAAAATAGGTAAGTAATATAAGCAAGTAATATAAAAAATATTTTAAGTCAATTCCTACTTAGGTCAAAAGAAAATTTTGCCTTTCTTTCATTCTGCTTTCTTCTTGAGTAGGGCTTAAAATGCTTTGATCAAGAAGGGGGCTCTCTCAGTCTTAAAATACCTTTTTCAAGAAGAGGGCTCTCTCGATTATTGAAAATTAATTAATTAAATTAAATTAATTAATTAAGATTTGAAAAAAAAACTGGATTAACATCAAGTGTCATCCACTACAAGTTAAAAAAAATATTTGAGCTTGATTGGACGAATAATAAGTATTTTATTAACGATTGAAAATTTGAACAAGATATATATACCGAGAGTGTGAGATAATAGTAGGAATTGAAAAAAAACATTTTCACATTGATGAGAAATAATTAATTAGTTAGCGTTTTACGCAGTCGGGTTTTTTGATTTTTTAAATTTAATTGTAATTTACTAATCGATTTTTTTCAATCCGGGATAGTTTTTCGGATAGTAACGAGAATTTCTTTTCCCGTACAACAAAGATATTTTAAAAACAAAGGTGACAAAGTACATTTATATTTGCATTAAAATTAAAATTGTTTGATTGATCTTGCTTCTATATGTTTAATTACGCAGCTGATATTGTTTGAATGATAATAAAAATCAACCAAAACATGCATAAACCGGTTTGTGAAAACTGATCAATATAAAATAAAACTTACTTGGAAATCTGCGGTCGAATAATAAACTTTTTTTCAAGTACTACTTCTTTGTTTCTCGAACAGAATTGTGATATGATGTTTCTAGTAATAAAGAATGATTTTTGGAATCTTGGATATCTCGAAGGAGATATGATATTTTCTTATTACTTTTTTCTATCTTCAACAGAAGAAAGTATTGTAATCGAAATTATTTCTTGATGTCCGGTTTTAGACGGATTTACACGTTCTACGGATCAGTGATCCCCAAAAACACGTTTATAAAAAAATTCTGTCTGTCCGTGTGCATTTCGCAGTTGTACCATCAAAAGTGTATGACATTTTTTTATGTTTTTGGCTATGAAAACCAGGTCCTCTCATAATTTGGCAAAAATGCGACTGAAAATGCGCTGTAATAGCAATTTTTGTGCCATTTTGAATATTGTACTATCGAAATGTGTATGAAGTTATGCATAGATCTGAACCAAATTCTTTGTTTATGTTTTTGGCCATGGCAAGAAGGTCCTCACTGAATTTTAAATATTCCGCTGTAAAGGAGCCCGATAATAGCAAACTTGTGTAATTTCCTTGATTCGTCATTGTTCTGTTATCACACATTGCGGTTCGTACAGCGAAGAGAATTTCGCATCCTGATAAGCCGGCAATTCGCGAACAGCTGATGTACAACAGAATAACGGAAAGCAATTGGTTTTAATGAACATCATGATGCACATTAACTCGTTTCTACTACCATTAATTGAATGAAGCAGAAATTTAAGATGAAAGTCAAAGTTGGTATAGTATTGAACTGATAAAAATGAAATATTGAGATTTGTAACAACATTTTGAAATATTAAGATATATGAGATAGAAGAAAGTTTTGGTATTGACGCATTCAACTGGTTTATAATGTATTTGTATTTTTACTTTCTTCTATCTTCAATAGCAGAAAGTATTGTTATCGAAATTTTTTCCACTTCCGGTTTTCTACGGAATTACAAATTTTATGGGTCAGATATCCCAAAAACATGCTTATTCAGAATGTCTGTCTATATGTCTGATCGTGTGTCGCCATTGTATCAACGAAAAGTGCATAAAGTGATGCATAGCATTGAGTCAAAATTTTTTGTGTAGATTTTTGGCTGTGGCAAGTAAGTCCTCCTTGAATGTGAAAAATATCTGCCACAAAAGGACGCGGTAATAGCGATTTTTGTGCAATTTCCATTATTGTGCCATCGAAAAGTGTATGAAATTGTGTATATAATTGATCCGAATTTTTTGTTTATGTTTTTGGCTATGGCCACTAAGTCATACTCAAATTTAGAAATATTCCGCTTTAAGGGGTCTCTGTAATAACGATGTTTGTGCCATCGAAAAGTGTATGAATCTATGCATAGAATTGAACCAAAATTTTTGTGCCTGTTATTACCTATTGCAAGCAGATCCACCCTGGATTAGAAATAAACGTGACTGAAGGGGGGGGGGGGGCTTGTTATGGCGAGTTTTGTGCTCTTTTTTTTTAAATTGTACCATCGAAAAGTGTATGAAGTTATGCATGGAATTGAACCAAATTCTTTGTGTATATTTTTGTTTATGGTTAGCAGGTCTTCCCCGAATTTGAAAATATTTCGTTAGAAAGGACCGCTGTGTTAGCGATTTTTGTATGATTTTTTTTATATTTTTCTTAGTTTTATTGTCTATCAGCGGCTCGTATTGGGTCAGAAACTTGCGTTCTGCTACGCCGGCTATTGTCAAACATCTGATGTACCACAGAATAATAAAAAACTCTTACTTTTTTGAAATATTATGATCAAGATTAACTCGGTGTTACTCCGATTAATTGAATGAAGTAGAAATTTATGATTAAAATCAAAGTTGGTATGTATTGAACTAATACTAGTGAAATAATAGCATCTGTAAATCTTTTTTTAAATATTAAGATGTATAAGGTAGAAGAAAGTTTTGCGATTGAAACATCCAACTACATTTTTTACAGAGTACTTTAAATAAATGTTGCCAATTTGGCCTGCTGATTTATTCGGATATTCAGCAAATTCCGAAAGAACAATTCTTACTATTTGTGATAACGCAATATCTGTGATTAAATAAAACAAAAATTATATTGGAAATTCTTCGTATAAATTCGGATAATTTCTAAATGAAAAAGAAGGCCAAACTGGGAACTCGTCTTCAAATATCTTTACAAATAACAGAAGCTTTGCAAATTATGAGCTTTTTTAAATATTCCATGCTAATTACTATGTTTTTAATTGTTCTATTTTTCCAGTGTAGCTTTTATACAAAGCACACTAATTTACCGTCTCATATGCTGTTTTAAATATGTAGGTATATATAATTATACAGTTATTATACTAGTGTGTGCAAAATAAACATGAATATGATTCATTTGATTTATTTAAATATTTCAATGTGTATGGAATCTTAGCTCTTTAATGCATTACAAAATAAATAAAACGCTCGTCACGAAGTGTCTTGGAAATACTTTTAAACATCTTTGGCATGGAAAACAGGAAAAAAAATATCAAACGTAATTTCGATTACACATTCGATATATCAGGAAAATCAAAAATAAAACATATAGTAAAAACTCCAATTATCATTTCATCCTTAAGTGTCCATTTCTACTTTACATAGTCAATAATGTAGGATAATGCTCGTTAACAATATAGAGGTCGCTGACGCATTTATGAGACATTTTTTAAAGTATTGTTAAGTAATTCTAAATACTTCCCAGAAAGTTTGAATAGTCATCTTTGATTATTACAGTGTTAGATATATCGTGAATAAAATAACATAAAATTAGTGTTAAAAAATTTCTGGTGAAAACTGGAAATTTCAGAATAAAAAAAATCGCTAGATTAGGCAACACCGTTTGTTGCTGTGTAGTATTAACAGCTGCAGAATCTAATACATGGTTTTGCTTTTTACCAAACCAAGAAAATAATTAATTAAATAAGAATTCGTACTTCAGAGTAGTTCTTATAGTGTATTAATGTCTTCTGATACCACAACATCGGCCTTTAGGGTGGTATTAACTTTTAATTAAATATTTTCAGCTGCCTAATTTAATTTATTCATACAAGAATAACGAAATAATGCAATAGTGTTAATGCTGTTATTTTTTCGTGCTTGTCTGTAAAACCTATTTGTTGAACATGAATTTTTTTTACTTAAAATTTGAGCGAATCTGAAAAAAAAAAAAAAAAAATATGTTCCGATTTCAGAAAACGATTTAAGAACTTGAAAAGTTTGCGAAATGTTTACAGAAATAACTGGTGACAAAATAAATTCCTCTTCTACAGATTGATAACGGTTTCCGGAATAGTGGATAACTCTGAGGAGGTTATAGTATATACAAGTCGACATATCAGGTATATATATATATATATATATATATATATATATATATATATACAGGACATATATATATATATACAGGTCATACATACTTATTTCGTGGCTATATTTTATTTTCTTATGTTACGAACCATTTGTCATTTCTGTGCGGTCCAAGAAAACAACCATTTAAACAGAAGCTATTAATTAAGGAGCTGGTTACATGTCAATATCTTTGTATTTCAAATACCTTCACTAATGAAAAATTCACTGCTTCATTTTTTATAAGGATTTTTTTTTTTTTTTTTTTTTTTTTTTTTTTTTTTTTTTTTACAATATAATTAGAAAAAATCCAAGTAATTTAAATCTACTTATCCAAGAACAAAAATATCGAATTATCCAATGGTAATATATTCCAATAGTTAAATCCCCATACATTATTCGTAATATCTAAGTAAAATTTAAGGTAGAATTATTGTAAAAATATTCATGTAAATAAAAATTACTGGATAGTGAGAAATTCTAATTAAAGTGTTTAAATTTCTAAATTGTGTTATCTAAGTCGATTACGGACTTCTTTTCCTCTTTTTCTTTTTTTATTTGTACAACACATCACTTCAAATTTAACATTAAAATGTTGATAACATAACATAAACTCCGAGGAGTGATATTTTCGCACCTCGGCCGGGAAAACATTCAAGTTGTTTCATTTGCAAAATTTCAAGCATCACTGCGCGTTTTAGCGCGTTCTAATTTTAGTTCCACACCTACCTACTCACGTAGTATAGTTCCGGCTATTTTTAGCTTTACACCTACTCAATCATGGTGAGGTTAACAACAATAATCATTATATATATATATATACATTAGGGTGGAACTAAAAAACGAAGTTTCGAATTTTATATTCTAATAGTGATTATTTTTTTCCTTTTTAACTCCATAAAAAGAAAATATTTTTCTTTTAACTTTAAAATGATATTTTCCGGTTCCTCAAAGCGCCCGATTTTCCATAAAAAACGAAAAAAAGGCAATAATTGCATGAAAAGTTTTTTAAGCTTATTGTTAAATTTATATTTTGCAAAATTAAATTAATTAAGTGTTAATGTCCTGTAAGAAAGAGAATAATTTAGTTTGAGTGCTTTAGAAAAGTTAGCCCCACTTTATTTGACTTTTGTAGAAGCCAGCGTCGTGGGCGTCAGCTTTCATTGTCTCTGATTTATTTGGCTGCGACACATAACAAGTTAGTCCGATTTAACGGGTGTTTCTTTAATTATTTTTCGACAAACAATCGGTGTCAAAAATGACAAAGTCTGTTAACGTACCTGAATCTAGATAATTGTTGAAGTGTCCTGTATTTCGTGAACCAAAACAATTAACATTAGACTGTCATCTTTGATGAACATAAGAAAAAGTTATGAAACATTATTTTTGGGTTCAATTTAACTTAAAATCTGACAGCTGGAATCTGGTACACACTATTTCTAAAATATCTAAAGCTGTTGATGATACAATTAAAAGTGTATTGCTGAGACCTTCAATTCCAACGATCTCTGATACACAAATCATAAAAAATGATTAGAGACTAGTGTGAGAAATGTCAAAATTTGAAGTAAAATATTAAGATTAGAAAGAATAATCCCACATCCAATATAAAATTGCAAAATGTTAGGTAATCCTGTAAAAAACATTTATTTGTGTAAAAGCACTAAATATTATCGTGTATCAGAAAAAGAACGTCACTTTCTCAAAGACCAAAGAGAGATGGTGTGATGACAATAGGATCAATAGATATAAAAACTACAAAAAATGTGTAGCAAGACTGGAAATGGAAATATCAAGGAAAAAAGTTATTTAAAAAAAAAAAATGATGTTTTGATTGAATGATCGTCAAGTGTAAAAAACAGTTCGGAAGGAAATAGTTCAATCGGTTGTTTTTCTAAACCTGAATTTGATAATCAACACGGTGAAAGAACCGGAGTATTAGACAGAACTGCAAATATTATTGCAAATGGCACCTTAGATGATATGGGTACTTCTGATGATAATAAAGAAAAGATAACTGAAAGAAAGACTTGAAGACGACAAAGAGAAAAGAAAAGGAAGAATTTGAAAGAACAGGAAAGACGAAATGAGTTAATTTTAGAAGGTTAGTATTTTTATGGCAGAAAGGATAACGCTATGATAACTGAAGCAGAGGGAAAAAAGTATAAAGAATCATTAAAGACGAACATCTGGTCTCAGTTCAAAAGCCAGGATAAAAATATATTGGTCATATTTCATTGACATCTTCTTCTTATATTAATATAGCCACAGCAATTTTGGTGTATTTTCAAAATAATAACACAGACATTTCAAGTTTGAGAGTTATTAGGTGAAACAGAAACGCCTTTAATCTGGAGTTGTTAAAAAATCGGAAGCAATACCCTAAAAACTTTATAATGGATAATTTGATTATTACATGCAAATGAACTTTTTTCTTAGATACTTATTTCAACATCTTGCTGAAAAACTACGGGTACAAAAGGATTTTCTGGACCAGCAGGAAAGCGACTTGAAAAAATGCGAACATATTGAAATTATAGACTATAAAAACTTTGATCCTATCTTGACGGTCTTCCCACAATGTAATGACAAAGTTTGCCTAAAAAGATAGTAGGTTGAATATCCAATTTAATTAATTCATAACAAAGGGAGGTAAATAGGGTGGAAGTCGATATTTAACCACCTCCTCGTGGTGACTTCTGGATAGTATTTGCTAAATAAAAGTAGATATGAGCTAACAGCTATGTTGTTTACTTTCAGTTACTTTATACTGAAATTTCAAAACTTTGACCTCCTTGAGGAACCGGAAAACAACTTAATTTAAAAAAACCTTTTCACCAAAAGTTTAGACATCCAAACAGGAAAAAAGTTTTCACTATTACACATTAAAATAAAAAAAAGTTTTTTTTTTTTTTTTTTTTTTTTTTTTTTTTTTTTTTACCCTATACTTAAGTTCCACTCTAATATACATATATAGATTTAGATACATATGCATAGATAGATATAGATACATCATGCAGAAATATCCTGTTTAAAATTCTTAAACTATGCGTGTAAAGCTTAAATTATATGAACTAAAAATTATTAAATTATTTTCTAACACATCATAAGTTTAATAAATTCATTTTCTGGTTGTTAATACATTATGCGGAGCATAGAAAACATAAATTACGAAAAAGGTTCTTTTGATGGTATAACTGTTATTTCAATTTCATAAATTTAATGATTTACATTATGTGATAGATGAAATCGCTTTTTCATTAGGCATTTCATTAGGAATTTATGAGAAGAGTACAGGAAAATGTACAAAATGCATTTAAATGAAAATATCTATTTTTAAATAAAATCTTGATTGCCTTTTAAAACAAAAATTTTCTTTTTTACATCAAATACTTTACATCAAAACAGTATTTAGGAAGTTGAGATATAGAGTATGTCTTTTAAATAATCTTTCAAAATATACCGCAGATCAGGGTTCTCGCTGCCATTCGTCATTTCTCCAAATCACGACAAAATTTTTCATTTGGCGAGTAAACGGATGATTAGACTCGCCAAATCGCAAATGTTCTTTTTTTTTTTTTTTTGCTCATCTCTTTTTTTCTGTGAGTGTCAGTACAAGCTACACTCTCATCTACCTTACTGAACGGTTGATGTCCCACTAAATAAGTCTTTGACACATTTTGTTGTTTATATTTTGAATTTTTCAGAATTAATTGTATGTGATATTTTTAAATCCAGAGATAACTGTGATTGGAAGTTTTATTTCATTACATTTTATTGAGTTAAATCAGATTTAAATTTTTTTCTTCTTTATTGCACAAGACATTTAGAGTAGAATTATTTTTTACAGTTTCTGTAGTGGATGATTAAATTTAGTTTAGTCATTTACAAAAACGTAGGTTATTTTAGAACATATTAAAAAAAAGTGAGTACATTGAGGGATTAAAGATAGAATTTTCAATGTTTTGCAACGATTTTGCTTTTTATTTATTTTTTTTTTCATTTGGCGAATGTTTTTATTTCTGATTAGCCAAATTTCTAACTTTAGTAAAAAGTCAGGGAGAACCCTGCGCATAATCTTTCATTTACAGTTAAAACCAAATTATTTATCCATCTATCAGAATTTTCATACAACTTTACAGAGATTAACAGCATTCATTCTGCCTAATAGTGCTAATTTGAACCATCTAGGTGTAATGAAATGTTTTTCTGTTTTAACAAAGCAAAAATACAGGCAATATAACAAGGAGTTTAAAAAAACTTAACTCGTTGATTACAAGTTAACGATATCGCACTTAAAGTTTCTTCGCTGCTGAGACATTTATTAGTTTAGCATTTTTGATGTCGATGATTTGCTTCTCTATAATTTTAAGAAGATATTACATCTGCAATAACTTTTTTCCTTTTTTGTTGTTTTTGTCAAATTGTATTGGCGTCACACCAGTAAAATAAAATTTTCCTTAATTTTCTATTCATTCCGGAAGATTTTCTCGTATCAAGCATATGCATATATACAATATACTGGGTGTCCTAAAAAGGTCTGACTGATTTTAAAATTCAATAACTTGCAAACGGTGACAGATATTTAAAAAAAATCTTGCAGGAGGGTCATGCATGACGTCAAAAGTTTTTTTACAGTGATTTTCGATTTCGAATTACAAAAAATAGATGCCGCTGTAAGCAGTAGGCGCTAAATACAGGCTCGGTTTTTTGTCTTTCTGTTCTTCCATGCGGAAAAAGGAGATGAAAATGTATTGAGTGGGTCTCGAAGTGCCAAAAATCGAGCCTGAATTTAGCGTCTGTTGATCGCAGCGCCATCTATTTTTTTAATTCGAACTAAAATCGTAAATCACTGTAAAAAACTTTTGACCTTATGCATAACCCTCCTGCAAGAATTTTTTAAATATCTGTCACCGTTTGCAAGTTATTGAATTTTAAAATCAGTCAGTCCTTTTTAGGACACCCGGTATTTTGAAGGAATGTTTTTTTCATAACTATGCCAAATAATTAAAATGCAGCAAATATATTTTAGTTTATACAAATCCTTCACGTAATATTTCAAAAAATAATATTTTTAAAAGTTTTATTTCCTGGTAGTGATTTTATATCGTAATTATTGTTTTTTTTTTTTTTTTTTTCAAAAAAATGCCGTAAGGTTCAATGATTTCAAGTTATGTAATTCATCATTTTATTTTTAATAACCGTCATTAAAGTGAAAAATGTTATATTTCCCAGCATTTCAAAATGTCAAGTTTAAAGTAGAACTTTGCATTTGAGGAATGTTTCTAAAAGTGCCTTTCTCATTAAAATATAAGACAGGGAGAATGTGAATTCCTTATTAATTAAGAAATGAACCTGAGTTTGATTCTGACACCAAATAATATATTATATTTATTTTGTTACCGTGTTTCACATGAAATCTTCAATTTTTAGGAGCTTTGTCCTGTTATAATGAAGGATTTCAGTTTGAGAAATATAGCAAAAACATATTAAATACAAAAGTAGGTTAACTATTGTAAAGAATTTAAAAGAAAATTGCTCTTTATGTGATAAAAATATACAGGTATCGGAGGTATCGGAAAGTCAACAAATGTAATTGACAAAAACTGACATTTAATTTATTTTCAAAATGAATTAACGGAATTATTTTTAATGGAAGATAATGGAAATAAATGGAAATGAAAATTATTAGCCATTTTAAACAGAACATAACATTTAAATTGTTATCCAGATAAAGTATCTATTAAACAAAACAAAAGTTATAATCGCACATTAGTTTTGTTGGGCTTTTAAAAAAAGGTAAGTTATAAAAAATAAGAAAATAATATAAAATGCAATGTGATACAAATTAAACAATCAGCAGAATCAATTAACTCTGTCTAGCATTTAATATGTTTCGAATAATTTACGAAAAATATTTCTTTCGATCCGGAAAAATACAGAGATGACGTTAGGCAAATGCAACCCAATACATATTAAAAAATATATTTTTCTTGCCGTTAATTTAATATATTTTTTGAGAAAATGTATCCCTAAAAAGGTACGTTTAAAGAAGAAACATCCTTAAAAATCAATAATATATTTTCAGCAATTCACAGTCTTTAACGCCGTTGTTGACCAACACTTCAATCAGTTATCGACAAAGAAATTATATTGCGTTAAGCTCAATGGAAACTTGTGTATTACACAATTTTAGAAGCGGTTTTGATGAAACTATAGAGAAATCAGAGGCTTACTCAAGTGCTAAAAAGTGTTTTTTTCAAATATTATTAAACCCCTCGTTGCGCAAGCCAAGATATACTCGTGCATTTTCCCGTCTAATTAATACTATTTGCTTATTCCCACCAGTTATTTTTTAGCGAAAACTTTGTCTGATTTAATCAGGATATTTTCCCCGATTACGATAGTCAAAAACTTCTGCTTTAAAGAACCGGTGATAAAAGATTTAAAATTCTGTAAAAGACGCTTTTCGCGAAGAATTACTTACGCAGCGAGAGGGTTAACAAGCAATTGTTTAAAAATAAAACAATCGCAATTACTTTTGAATAATTATTTTTGTCATTAAAAAATAAGCCTAAATTAATAGCTATTTTTTTAAAGTAATAAGAATTTTATTAATTTTACAACTCATAATTTCGAAATACTATTTATCAATAAGTTAAAACACGAAATTTTTAGTCCTGATTTGATTATCCAGTGTCACTGTATTTAATAAATATGTGTTTCTTCCAGCTGCTTATAACGATTGTCTGATTACCATAAATGCCTTTTTTTCCTACGGAAAAGTAACTTTTAAATATCAATTTATTGGGGAAATGTACCTGCTGCTCTTACCACTTAATTACAAGTTAATGGCGAAAAATGATAATGAAGCCATTATGATAAAAATACTTACGATGTGTTAATTATTCAGATGGTTTTCCGCAGCATATATATTTCCTTTTTCTACTTTTGGACATGTATAATATTTTGCACATTTTTTTTTTAATAAATGATCTTTAATTTTTATCAATCGAATGGTGTATTGTTGCATGTTAATTGTACAATCTGTGTACTGGGGGTGTATTTAGAAGTCGAATTAAGGTTACTGTTCAATAATTACTCTCCTTCCGCTAATTAATGACAGATATGTAAAGATTTTTAGCCACCGGGACGGTATGCTATTTCTTTCTCCCAGCTTATTTTGTCTCCAAAAAATAACGTTAGCTTACAGAAGGCAGCAATAAAGAAAGCAGATGTATCATTGTGCGATTAAATGCACTATAGCATGTTTTTTAATTTCTAAGCATCGCACATTTTAAATTTTTATACCGTCGTATTGGGAAAAAAAGAGTACTTTTAAATACAATTTGTTTGAATACTGTATCTCCATTTATTTTTGAAATATTAAATTTTTGTTTTTAGCACCATTTGTTTAATTTTGGCAACTCAAGTACTCCATTTATATAGAAAGTAAAAGTAAAATAGTTGAAAAATAGCAAGAATATCTTTTTGTTGCCATTTTCTCGTAACAACCGAAAGAAAATGTAATTAAAATACGTGCTACTTTAGAAAAATATAACTATATCAGTAAAACATGGAACTATTATAAATTATATGTCATTTTAAGTATCTGTAGACGTTTTCAGTGTGACCTCAGTCATGACGTTTTAGTTGGAAACTGACTCCAAACAAACGGTTGCTATGCGTCATTTCTTTTTATGTACAAAATTGAGCAAAATGTTACCAGTACATATCAAGTATTAAAACACTTAGATGTGAGATATAGATATAAGATATAGCTGCAACAAACAAATAAAATAGAAAATACAACATAGCAACAGTTTGTATGGAGTCAGTTTCCAACCATGACTGACGTTACAACTGGAATCGTCTATATTAATGTTATAAACAAATGAATGCCTATGAATCATTAGATAGACATTTTTTGTCGAGTTTCTTGAATGACGGCATCTTTTTGCTCCATTTGTGTATTATTTTGCGATAGTGACATCCTTATGCATGCTTTACTGTAGATGTTTAAGAGTGGATTATAAATGTGGAATTCTTAAGCGGATGCGAATGACGTCAATTTAGATAAAGTAAAAGTGTGTGCTTTAAGTCTTAAAATTGAAATAGGTTTTGTACTATTTATGTATACATATTTTTTTTTTCATCGGGGCCGACACTAAATTCTGAAAAAGCAGAATTCATGTTTTCTAGATTTTTATGTTTAGAGATGCAGGGTGTATTGCAAAAAAGTTGAACATAATCAATACGTATATCCGTCCAATTTCATTTTCTTTTTCCTGTAATACCCAAAATTATATTTACAAGCACGTATATCATTCATGCGTTACTTAGCGGCTTTTATATATTTTTTTATATACCTATGTTTTGCGTGTTTTAATTTTTAATCGTTAATTTAATTAGGAGGAAAAGTGGTACTTGTACTTATAATACCAAATGATAACTATTCTGATATTAGAGTTTAGCGATATGTTTAGAAATTATACATTACATTTTATAGAAGAAAAAAAACGATTGATTTCAGTATATCATAAATGCGTAACGATTTATATCTGAACATTTTTAAAAAACATTCAGGTTTAATATAAGAAAAACACCTTAATATCGAACCTGTTTTTAGTACAAGGATTTGAACTCGTTAATAAATTTCTTAATCTACAATAAAAAGTTTCAATTATAAATCTCATTTTCAATATAGATATATATATACCGCTTAGAATGACCATCTCGCGATAGCGAATATTTAATAGCAATACGCGATTTAGAAAAATTCTTTATGATAGCGTCTAGTATTAATATGAATGCCATTTTTATCAACAACTGTTGGATTCATTTGACATTAATTTTCCTGTGAATTTGTAATTTTTTTCATAGACCATTTGACGAAATTCTCGATTATTTGCTTATATCTTTGAGGAAATTTATGATGTTTAAATCGCAAGAAATTTAGGAAATTCATGATTTTTTCTGCCACTGAGAAGCGAAATTCGTGACTATGAAAAAAGGGTAAAATAGATTTATTGAAAGAATTTAGTAATGTATGTCTATTTACAAATTTGTATGATTTTTTGACAATGGTATTATTTCATAATTATCAGAGATACTGAACATCGCGTTTAGAAATTTTCAACTAAGTACGTAATTTCCCAAGTTTGTTCGTCTCGCTTATGATGTAAATGATTAAACATTTTTATGGAAACATAAAACATGTTACCTCTGATGCTACAGTAACGAAGTTGTCGATCGCAATCTTTACATCTTAATCTTCATTCATTATATCATAAACGACACTTTTTGGAGTTGAATCAAGAGTACAATACATAAAATTTAACTCCTGTCAAAATCTGATCTATTATTCTAAATGAAATAATCTATTATTCTAAACAGGCATTAAAAGCATATGTACCAAAATAATATATTAACACAAAGGTAACATGACTCAAACATCTTTTCATATCTATATTACATTTTACGGTTTGGAAACATTTATGTACATTATGAGAATTTTAAAACACTATAAAAAATACTAAATACACATTAAATGATAAATACATCTTTTCTTAATTATTTTCGCAGTTTATCAGCATAAAATGTTTACAAAGTTATTATCTTAACGTTGACCTCCAATTTAATTTCATCCGCTTAGTAACAGCTTACAAAAGGCAAACACTAAAGAAAATAGCACTATTTTTGTAAAGTTTTAGCGGCACTCAATGAATTGTCGATAAATCATATAATTTTAATGAAAGTAAACAGGACATATACTTCTTTTCTTATCTATATTGCGGCAAATTACAATCTGCAAACAATTATCTGCATAATGAGTATTTGGAAACACCAGAAAAACTAAAGTCACATCAAATGATAAATACGTCCTATATTAATTATTTTCTCAGTAATACCTGTTCAAGATATCAGCATAACAATTTCACGCTGTTTTTAACTTACAGTTGACTTTCAATTTAATTTTATCTGCATTTTAGCAGCTTCAAAAAAAAAAAAAAAAAAAAACACTAAACTAAATAGCATTATTTGTATAAAGTTTTACCGGCACTCGATGGATTGTCTTTAAACCAATTTCTTTAATGCAGCCTCATATTATTAGCCATTAAAATAATAAGATATAATTGGTTTCATTTTTCCTTTAACATAGAAAATGTGTCAATAATGCTTTTTTTTATCGACGTAAAGTAATAATGGTAGGAGATAAATCTTTAATCATTTTTGTAGCTCTGCTTTCAAGTTAATCTAAGTAGTCTTTTAGCTTTGTTACGTTCGAAAACCTAATTATTATGATCTTACAAATTAAAAAAAGGACAAATACAAGGAAAATAAAGTAGGTAATTTTAGAAATCTTAGACATATTTATTTTATGAACTATAGAGGCAAATTCCATTAAAGATACATTATAGAGATCAAATAATATGAACTTTCAAATTCATATTCGGAATATGAGCTTTAAATGATAGTGCTTTAAACAGAAATCGATTTCTAGAAATTTCAGATCAAATGACATTCTGAAATTACATCAGATCATTTCTTCATATAGATTTTGAGCTGTCGTTAAAAAGCTAATTGCAGTAAATGTGTTTCGAAACAATTAAAAATGAATTTATCATTACGATTCCCAAATTTTAAACCTTCGTAATTTTCAAACAGCGAAAGATTTTGCGAACGAAAAGTTTAGAAAAAAATCCAAATATCGTGACAAACTAAGAGTTAGTATTGAAAAAATTAAAGTTTGTTATAAGTTATACATTCAGATTACTGTAGGATAAAAATTGAAGTTTATCATTTGTTAGTGGAATTTATCACTAATTGACTATCAGCCGCATTGTCATACGATGATAGGCAAGAAACTTAGTTGAAAGGCATGCTTTTTTTTCTGCGAATGTGCTAATGTTTCTTGGCAGACTAAATTATGCCTCCATAAATATAAAATTTTTGTAACCACCCAGGATTCCAAAAATCACCCACTCAGCATAGCTACCAGATTAGTCTTCAATTTTAATTCGAAATTTCAAATTGATACCGGAAATTTCGAAAAAAAGATTTTTTACTTCGATAAATAGTCCCCATTAAATGACGCATAAAATACTATTCTTTATTCATGGCATGAACTAGAAATTTCTAATTAAAAATGGAGTCCGAACTGGAAACCCTGATCTTCGGATACCTCAGAAACTAACAGTTTTCTGATACTTAAAGAAACATTTCTGAAGCAATAGTTTCTTTTGATGTCCATATTTTTCGAAACTCTTCGTAGCCGTTGCTACCGTGTATTAATCAATGTTTTCAACCTGATATAAGAAGATATAAACCTTCACCTTTTCATAAAGCTTCTTGCAAGGCCAGTTTAAAACCATTTGGAAAAATGGTTATTGTTCTCGTCAGGATAGGAAATCAAATGCATATCTGAACGTTTTCATTGGTTTAATCCGCAATTTATTCGTTATCTGATTGGTATATACAGTAATCTGTATTTCCCTTTCGTTCCAACAACGATGGACAACAGAATGTTGCCACTATGACAAAAAAGTAATAAAAACTACAAAAAAATTAATAAATCAGAAACAAATTGAGCTTTCAAACAAATTGCATTTAAAAGTACATTTTTTTCTCAATCCGACAGTATAAAAAGTAATATTGTCGGATGTTTAGATGTTTAAGAATGAAATTTTATTTAAAATGGGTCGTGAGATTTTTTAGAAATCTGATGATAGAATAGCCTTTTCCCGAACAGCCAATGAAATGCCTGGCTATTACGTAAGTTTCATAGGAAATCTGACGATTTTTCTTGCTTGCAATTTTTACGTGTAATAACACTATTAATCTTTAATTCATGGCGTACGTAATGTATGACCAGCTCCGTAGAAGTTTAAAATTTACAGTACCGAAAATTGTAAAACTGAAATTTCTTCTAATTTGTTCATGATGGGTCCAGGAATGTTATCGTTTAATCCATGGCGTACGTAATGTAGGATCAACTCCGTGCGATTTTTTATGTCTTAAATTTTAGTCTTTGAAAAAATCATTTTCCAAATGGTCGTTGTAATTTGTTTGCTTTTTTTTTTTTTTTTTTTTTTTTTTTTTTTTTTTTACAGTGCAAGCATGGTATGTGCTAAAGTTATTAACAAGGAAGGTCTCCTTACTGGGCAGAGTCAGAATATTTTGAAAAAAAAAACCAATTAAACTACTTATGTATGTCATAAAGGTTCAGTCAAATTTAGCGGCAGAATTACGGTAGAAAGTCTGAAAAAAATAAAATAATTTCGAGCATTTGGCGTGAAAAGACGAAAGCGTCACGCGATTTGGCGAGCAGTACTTTTCCTCGCCAACAGCAAACGATTTTATTGCACCAGAAAATTGTTTGTTAATTGATTTTTAGAATGCGTGTAAAAAAATATTTAATGAATTTAAGCATAAACAATGAGAGAGTTTAATAAATACATTTTTTCGTTATGTTGCTTGTTATTTAATTTTATTACTTTAAAAACAATTTCATACATAAAAATACTTTTATATATTTAAGCGTATTCCAAAATAAAGGCAAGATTCATTTACCAGTTATTCATTTCAATATCAAGGAATTCATCGTTTCCTTAGCAACAAAACTGAATCTACAGTGCTCCATTGGACATAATTTTGAGATATGGAAACAATTTTAATTTATTTAATTTTGTTTTAATTCATAAAATTTGGCAGTTAACATTCGTTATAAACATATATATATATATATATATATATATACATGACAAAACTATAGTTAAATCAAACTAAAACTGACAAAAATAAAGATATTTACATTAAATTTATTTAAACAAGTTCAGTATAAAACATTTTTTTCTTAAAGAGTTTTCGACATAAAAAATCATTTTTCGAAATTTCATTTCATTGCCAAACGATGATAAATCGCCAAATAAACGAAATTTTCATTATTTTTTTACGAACGCTCTATGGAGGTTCCGCCAAATAATTTTTATAAACATATATATCCACATGAGAAGAACACTCTGTAATTTTTTTCAGATTTTTCTGAATATGCCCGTGTGGATACATTCATTGTAAGCAGAACAACATTGTTGTTCATCTAAGTATAGCCGAACTAACAATTTAACAAAACGAGTTACACCACAATTTCGAAAAGCATTCCTTTATTTTCGGAAAAAGAGATTTTAAAAATTTAAAACAATGTTTCGTAGATTAAACTTATTTTGCTTGAAATTACGCTTAAACTATATTGTTTATTTGCATCACGAGCACTTATTGGGTATAATTTGAGGAATATCCCATATATTACAGGAATGAGATGTAATTGGTTGAGATGTTTTCAAGTATCGGCCAAATTTTACCATATTGCTTTGGGAAGGTTACCTTCAGGGAGAACTTTTGAAGGGAAATGGTCCTATTTTTGATTGTTTTTCAAGGAAAACACTAAAAACTTTATACAGTCAACAAGATCAGGTCGCGCTACTTCCAAAACATTAAGCTAGATATAACTCCTGAAACCCAAGCAAAATGTAATGCATATATTTGTTTTAATATAAGTTTTTTCAACAAATAGGCATCAAAAATGATGTTTTTAAAGAAATTAATAAATTTCGATTTTTTAATTTTGTTTTACAGTACATATATCTAAATGGATGTTCAGGCCATAACTCGCTTTAAAATAATTAAAAAAATGCTAAAAGTGTGGGAAAGAATAGAATTTATTATAAAGAACATAAGTCAAGTATTAAATTTGCTATTAAAATTGTAAAAAAAAAGTAGTTTAACAAATTAAAATAACATAAAAACGAAACTTACCAGCAGAACGTAGAATTCCAACTTGACTCATTTATTACACCATTTTGTAAACAAAATAGTTATCGCTGCAAAATTCCAAAAGCTGAATGTTGATTTTTCATTCATACATTACCATGCCAAACTGGTTTTAGATCGCTACAATGAAATTTAACGCAATAGAAGGAGAAAGCAAAACATCCATTTAAATGAATGCCACCTCTCAGGAGGTTATAGCTCTTCATGTTGTAAATAATGTATTAAACATTGTGCTGGGCGGGTCCTCCGCATATATATATATATATATATAAGAAAAAAGCATAACTTTTTACGTTAAAGTTTACACAAATTTAGCTAATATGAAAGTTATTTTATGCAAAGTTTCTTCTATTTATTAATTATATACGAAATGAAATAAAAGGCAAATTCAGTTATGCATACTTTCCGCCCGGACTTAATGAAAATATACATCAGATGTTTGCATTAAAACTCAAATCCATAAAGGCAAAATTGCATTATGCAAATATAAAAATGTCCGGATACTGCATTAAATCCGACATTATTTATTTTCCGCTTATTTAACTTAATTATACATAACTTTAAAAAAGAATTCGAAAGTTGTTCTTATAAATTACAATTTATTTTACTTTTTTATTCAAATAATGCCACTCGCGCATAATAACATATTTATTTTTAGAAAATTAGCAATTATTTAAATTCCGAATTACTTTTGTAAACATCATTAAGACGCATTTTTTTAGATATGCTGAATTTATTAATAAAACAAAATCATAATCTTAGTTAGCTTTTAAATGTAAAAATGCAGCCGATCAATTATTGTTTAACTATTGCATAAAATTATAATACTTTCATAATAAAAATATACAAACTAGAATACAACTATATATTTTTTTATAATTAGTTGTAGAAAATACCTTAAATATCATGCTTAATAATTTTAGAAGCACGAATATAAGGCAATTCCATAGAAAATTATCATTCTTTATTTTTTTTTGGGGGGGGGGATAAAATTTATAAAATGTTTAATTTAAGGGTATGATTGGAAAACTTGATATTTTTATATACTATAATGAAATTCTAATAAAAAGGTATTGTAAATTACTGTGTATAAAGTAAGTTAAGTACCAGTATTGTCTTTGTAAAGTCATAATGTTACATCAGTTATATAATAAAAATTACGTCAGTTACAGGTGTGAATGCCATTTGTTTCTTTTTATTATTCAGAAATTAATTAAACAAGTTACTGTTATAATTTGGCATTACGTAGTGTTGTTGAGAACATTAAATCACTTTTTAACGGGATAGTTTTGATAATTTTTACACTTCAATGAAGGCAGAAAAAATGTTTGTATATTTTATGTTACCTCAGTTACAGAATTTTGAATTGCAATTTTTGGGATTAAAAGAGAGATTGAAATAATCTGCAGGTATCATGGTATTAAGTCCTTAGTAAGAAATATTTTGAATTGTAAAAATTTGTTCAAGCTTTATTAGTAAATATTCTACATAGCTTTGAAAATAAAATTAGATGATTATCATTAATATAACTGATTATTTTCCAATTATTTGAATTTGATAGGGTTATATTTTAAACAACTATTCTTAAAATTAACAAACGAAAAATCAACAGGATTTTTTTTCAACCAATGCTTGTCTATTATAACACAATTTTTATTTTTATTTTTTTCTTATTTATTTATTTATTTATTTATTTATTTTTTAATGCTTTCTAGGACAAAATTGCGATCTTTCCCTAATAGAACCTATATTTATGTTCACATACATGACACGGGCATATTCCACAAATCAGAAGTCTTCTTGCTTTGATTATGGGCTAAAGGGCATTTTGAAGTTCTGTTTAATTCATTTTTTTTTTACAATATTTATGTTTTCTTGCAAATATATAAATAGTACTAACAGTTTTATCTAACAAAAACTGTTTGCGTCAATCTTGGTGTTTTTTGAAAATGTACTCAGTTCAGCACTGATGCAATGCTATAGAAATAGTACAATATTGCACCGACTTTTAACAATATCATAAACATTTTACTTCTTGCATTAAACAGCATGTTGCAGTATGTATTTTAGTGATTTCCTCTTTAATTTATATGTACTTAATAATATCTGTTTATAAAAATTAATAATATATTATATTTGAATTAATAATAATTATATTTGAAACACCTTTTCTTGATTAAAACTAAAATATTTTAAATGATTCGAAGAAAATAGTTTTCCGGGATATAAATATTTCACCGAAAAATTCGCCACTATTGATAAAAATCGTCAGCAACGTTATTTGATTATTTTATAAAATATAAGCGTTTCAACATTCACGTGTTATTATAAAAATTGTCAAATATAGAATTAAAGATTCATTAAACATTTACCTACAGTAGTCTTGTATTATTTCTTTACCCTCATAATTACCCTATTAACTAAGATCAGTCGTAATAAAAATAGCATAAATATAGCAAATAAAGCCTTTTGCAAGAATATAAAAAGCAGAAAACAACGTTTAAAAATGCACAAATAATACATAAAAAGCAGGAAACAGCTGTTTAGAATCTACTACTGAGATTCTTCTTCAGTGCAAGTTAGAGCAAGGCACAGCGTGCTAGGAAAAAGCGTGCCCAAACTCAGTTCATGCAATGCATAATATGTAATCTACTATTTTCCCAATAGATGCCGATACTTTCCTGCGAAATATTCGGCAGTTTCGCGCCATTTGTCGGATTTTTGTCATTTTCCAGTTCTTCTACAGTAACGAACTGAATTACAGAGGAAACGAATTCCATTTTGGCCACGTTTTTCTCAAATATATTCCACAGGCAAGGGGTTAACTTTTTGCCACTGCCGCTTTATTATTTTACGTCACATTCCTGGCAAATATTTACATTAAACGGTTAAAACAAATTGCATTCATTAATATTAAATAACATCTACAAATAACACTTTAGGATATTATACTTCTTGCCACGCCATCTGGATTCTGTGGCTTAAAAAATAAAAAAATCCCGCCTGAAAAAAAAGAGTTATAAGTCATCGATATTTATACGTATTTAAATTGCATACACTTATCTAAATGTTTATTGTTCATTTCTTTTTAATAGTAATTTAAAATCTGAAATGGCTACTACTAATAATAACAATGATGATTTTTTTAATGTATCCTTACCCCCTCCCCGAAAAAAAAAAAAAAAAAAAAAAAAAAAAAAAAAAAGATTATAGAATTTTACAACTAGTTTCCTGAAATGCAAGTGTAATTTGTTATTAAATCCATTATAGCAGTGATGCTGTAATAGCATTGTGCAATATAGAAAAGTAAAATAAGAGTTTTTATTTATCCATCCGTCTATGTATTTATTTTTAAATTCTTGCTTTATGGTCACAGTTCGAAAGTAAAAACGCCTTTTGTGTTTAAATTTCTACATGAGAAATAATAAATAACTTGGGAAGAAACTGGGGACATCAACCTAACTGAATCTCATTTTTTTTGTGTCTCTAAAGAAGTCAAAGCGAGAATAATTTCAAATAATTAAAATTTCAAAAGCAGAAAAAAAATCAGAAAAGCGTACAAACTATTTTTTGAAGAGAATTTAATTTTGTTTTTTTATTTACCTCCATTATAGCAGTTATGCAATAAAAATCAAATACTCTTTAAAGAATATACAAGGTTCAAAGTATTTCACATAAGTAGATACGTAAACAAAATATTTGCATTTATCAAAATCATTTTTATTAGCATATGTTTACGTTGTCGCTAATTTCCACATTATGGTAATATGAGATAGCTGTAAGACGGAAAATACATTTTGTATAAAATTTAATAACTTAAGAAATGTTAAAAAATTTAGCAGTATATAAAAAAGAAACATAAAAAATATTTTTCTTCTTCAGGTAAACAGTCTCTTTATAATTACAAAAAGCATTTTTTATGAATAAAGAAAAAGAATATTTTGAAGCATCAAGTACATTTGAAAAATTATTTAAATAACAGTAACATAAATTCCATGTGGTTTTATGTTCCTTTAAAACCATATACTAAAGGACGTTCGTGTAACAGAAGAAAACAATATCTTATCCAAAATTATGTTTCGAGATTCCATGTAAAGAATGAGTTTGGTAAGTAAAAAAAAAAATTGTTTTAATAGATATTATGGATTATAATTCTGACATATTGTGATTAAACATACCGAATAAATATTTGTTATTTGTTCCTTATAATGGTAATCTGTGATAGTTGTAAAACGAAAACTACTTTTGCTATAAAAATTAACAACTTCAGAAAAGATGAATAATTTGGCTATATAAAACAACATAAAGAATGATTTTTTTGTCCATGTAGACAGTGTCTTGATAATTAGTAAAAGCATTTCGATGAATAAAAAATGGAGATTAAATTTTGAAGCATAAAGTTTAGACCCTTAAAAATTTGTTTAGCATAATATTATCACAAAATATTGGGCTTTTTTTCATGTCACTGTTAATGTGTATAACAAAGCAAATTCGATCTTATACAAAATTCTTAGATCTTATACAAAAGTATGTATTGAAGAAATATTCTATTTTTTACATCCTGCATGTAAACAAACAGATTGTACGTAGAATAATTTTTTAGTAACTGTTCGAGTGGTGTAATACATCACTTATGTAATATATCACTTGTGATATATTACGATTAAACGTGCAGAATAGAGATTTGCTATTTGTTATAAAGAGAAAAATGGCAAATATAAAAAAGGACAAGACACAAAACGTTATTTTACTAAAACTCTAATTCATGTTAATATCGCATTGTGGGAAAAAAATAAAAGGGGAGGGGGGGGGGGAGAGAAAAACTCTATGTACTGTTCTTCTTAGGTAAAGATATATATTTTTGTAAACATAAATTATAGAAAAGGTTGTGTGAATGAATGAAATAAAGTTTGTATAATGATACATATGCAATTGATAATGACATACTATTATATATCTGAGATTAATCCTTAGTTTTAAAACGTTTTTGAATTGAAATATTTCTCACCAAAATAGATTTTGAATTACCCAGTCTATATATACTTTGTTTTGTGCATACGTATGCGCTATTGACTACATATGTAGAATAGATAATAAACTCTCTTTAATGCATACTCAGTAGCATGTTAAGTGCTTTATAATGAAATAAATTCTATTTTATTCTTGTTACATGTATATACATTATACTAAAAAAATATCACAACTCTAAAACGAATATATCCAAAATGAAATATTTGACTTTTACTCAGAAGCACTATACATATGGAAAAAAATGACTATTTTATTAAATCAATACAGTGCAAAATACTTAAAACGTAAATAAACATGACATAAATTGAGAATTTTCTAAAACAATAATACCTGTCATATTCACTAACATATTTGCAGGATATTTGTCTCTTACTCGTTGTTAATAGTTTAATTTAGTTACATTGTATACTTACCCTTAAACGCCAGGTAGCATTAACTCATATGTTAAAATTAGATGTGGTTCACTCACTTCATCCATTACTTTAAACTTTTGAATGTTAGAAACGCCTTTCGAGAGCGTAATGTTAACACAATGGTATAAAACCATTAGTATCCATTTTAGAATGTATACCAAGCACTTTACATACATTAAGCTAATGCTTTAAAGTTCGCATTTTAAATGGCTTTTCTCTTTTTGTGATATGCTGTCTTCTTATACTATAACATTAATGGGTATAAATTTGCACTCTAAGTACTGAGGTCTTTTATTTTACGTACAAAGAATCACACTGGATGCGTTTTAAGAAAGATGATCTTTAAAAAGTGCTAAAATAGAATGAAATACATTACGTTTAAAACAATTTACTGAATATTTTCTCACAGCAATGATTTATTTACAAAACTCTTCTAAGGGAAATGACTTAATGATATAAATATTTGTAAAAAAGAAAAAGTTTGAAATATATATATAATTGAAACATAGTGTTTAGACTTGAATGTACCTAACACATTTATGCCTGACAATTTGTTTTCTCAAATTTGCTGGTGAAATCATTTTAAAATGTTGCAATAAAGTAACTGGAAAATACTAAAAAATATTGCTCTATTTTTTTATTAAAATGCAAAAGTCATAAATATGGGAATGCATTTAATATTTATTATTATATAACATTCATAATTACATTTTTTTTTTTTTATATTTGTATCAAATAGATTTTAAAATTCCATATTATTTAATATAATTAGAATTTTTATGTTCTACAAAATATATATATTTTTATTCATTTACAAAATCTAATAACATTATAAGGATTATTATTAATAAACTAAGAATAATCGTATTTGAGCCTCAAAACTATTTATTTCATAATTCTCCTGAAAAGATTGTATTAATTTGGATCTAATAATAAAACAAAGATAAATAAAATTACTGTTTTCATTTCTCCATCTTCAACAATGAAAAATCGATGAACACCTATAAAACTCTTCATTTAAGAAAAAAAATATCCATCTTTGTGCTGTCATCTCTTGGTGACAGGTCGAGAAATATATATATAGATAGTTATTTCATGCTGTTTCCATGTTGCCGAAACAAAAAAGTATACAAACATATCAAAATTCGGTGCTAAATATTGGACGCTAGACATAAGTAAATGTTTACAGACACAAATGGTTTTTAGTAACTTAAAAACACGTGTTGCATCCTGTATAGAAAAGACGTTTTCAGCAGTAAATAACAATTTTTGGCACAGGTGTCTCAGATACACCGGAGTTGGCGCGAGGTGTTTAAGAAGATTTCGTATGAAATACTACCTATTACATTCTCCCTTATCATGGAATTTCTGAGGAATGTTTTGCAGATCTACACCGATCATACCTCCTTAGAACACAAAATCACATTCAGTAAAAAACTCTCAATCTGTCTCTCTCTCTCTGTATATATATATATATATATATATATATATATATATATATATATATATATATATATTACCATTAATTAAACATAACCTGCCACCGTCAATTATTATGAATTAAAGCTGTAAGTATTAAAAAAAATATTATAAGAATTATTATGGAAGAAAAAAGAAAAAAGTGGACACCGACAAAAATTGAAAAGCTTATACATTGAATTACGTTATCGAGGGCACAGAATTCAATGATATAAGCAAAATGGTCGTTTTCTGTGGGAAAAATAAGCTAAAGCTAAAATTAATTTTCCCCTGTGCCCGAACAACCACTAAAATCAAGTGAATTGATTAAAAATGAAAGCAGAATAGAAACAAATAATATGAAATGGAAGAATCAATAAAACGTATTTAAATATTTATAGGATATAAAATAGAAATAATAAACACCATACCGATTAATATTTCAGTACTTTACAATAATCCATGTGCACATGTCTTCCAGTATATCAAAAAGATTAAGGTGAATAAAACAGTTAAGAAATCACAGTAAATGATACCAAAGGATGCAGTTAATACATTTTGAAATAAAATTTGAAATACCTTGTAAAACAAATTTAATCTAATATAAAATAAATAGATATTAATTACATTATTTAAAATGCACTATTAAATTAATAGATAACAGTTTAACATTATCGTCAAAATTTAGCTAAAAATACACCCTGGTGTATAAATTATAACTGAAATGGAGCTAGAAAAATTAAAAAATAGAGCAATCTGAAAGATACAATTGTAGTGCTGCCATCTATTAATAATTATATTAAACATCTATCGCAAGATAAAAATTTGCAAGCTTTTGAATGTAAATAACTGTTTAAACAGCAAAACCAAACAAATCCTTATACATAGAGAATTATAAGACAACCACTAAAATCAAGTGAATTGATTAAAAATGAAAGCAGAATAGAAACAAATAATATGAAATGGAAGAATCAATAAAACGTATTTAAATATTTATAGGATATAAAATAGAAATAATAAACACCATACCGATTAATATTTCAGTACTTTACAATAATCCATGTGCACATGTCTTCCAGTATATCAAAAAGATTAAGGTGAATAAAACAGTTAAGAAATCACAGTAAATGATACCAAAGGATGCAGTTAATACATTTTGAAATAAAATTTGAAATACCTTGTAAAACAAATTTAATCTAATATAAAATAAATAGATATTAATTACATTATTTAAAATGCACTATTAAATTAATAGATAACAGTTTAACATTATCGTCAAAATTTAGCTAAAAATACACCCTGGTGTATAAATTATAACTGAAATGGAGCTAGAAAAATTAAAAAATAGAGCAATCTGAAAGATACAATTGTAGTGCTGCCATCTATTAATAATTATATTAAACATCTATCGCAAGATAAAAATTTGCAAGCTTTTGAATGTAAATAACTGTTTAAACAGCAAAACCAAACAAATCCTTATACATAGAGAATTATAAGACAACCACTAAAATCAAGTGAATTGATTAAAAATGAAAGCAGAATAGAAACAAATAATATGAAATGGAAGAATCAATAAAACGTATTTAAATATTTATAGGATATAAAATAGAAATAATAAACACCATACCGATTAATATTTCAGTATTTTACAAAAATCCATGTGCACATGTCTACCAGTATATCAAAAAGATTAAGGTGAATAAAACAGTTAAGAAATCACAGTAAATGATACCAAAGGATGCAGTAAATACATTTTGAAATAAAATTTGAAATACCTTGTAAAACAAATTTAATCTAATATAAAATAAATAGATATTAATTACATTATTTAAAATGCACTATTAAATTAATAGATAACAGTTTAACAATATCGTCAAAATTTAGCTAAAAATACACCCTGGTGTATAAATTATAACTGAAATGGAGCTAGAAAAATTAAAAATTAGAGCAATCTGAAAGATACAATTTTAGTGCTGCCATCTATTAATAATTATATTAAACATCTATCGCAAGATAAAAATTTGCAAGCTTTTGAATGTAAATAACTGTTTAAACAGCAAAACCAAACAAATCCTTATATATAGAGAATTATAAACCTAATATAAATCACACAAAGTATTTAAAACTATTGTTAATAAAATTTAAAAGCATGCAATATGTTCTATTAGCTAAATTATTTAAACTAAACTAAGAGTTTAAATAATGTTAGAACATTGATAATATATAGCATATATCTATATGCTATAAAACAAAATAAATTCAGTAATAATTAATATAAATAATTATTAAAAATAATCCAAAAATTATTTTTTAATGAATTATATATAAGATATTGATAAAATGAACAGGAAATAACAAACATGTGGAAGTATATAGAAAGTTAAATAATACTTAAAATCCCATTACTTAAAACGCACAAATATAGAATGTGGATTATTTTCAGACATCCATAAAAATCCATAAAGTATGAATATGGGACATTCAAAAACATTAAACTAAGAGTGGCATACTATTAGTAATTAATATGATATTGTCCTTAGTAAATTAAAATTTAATAACAAATAATTGTAAATTAGATTAATGAATAATTAAGCTAATTATAATATTAATGAAAATCTCCAACTTACATATAAAATATCAAATCAACATCCACATAAAATACATAACAAAAAAAATAGTAATAATACAAGAGCCCCGTTTTTTTTTTTTATTAATAAATAATTAACCATTGCGTATTATCCAGACAACACCACCCTCCTCCGTACTCTAACATCTACCCACCCAACCAACCTATAATATTTTTTTTATATTATTTTACAATTTTTAATTTTTTATAGATATTTTTTTTATTTTATAATTTTTTTGTAATTTTGTTTACGCATGTGTTAATTTGTGTTTATAGATCATGTAAGAAAAGTACTAATTGTATATTAATGAATATATGAATTTTTTTGGAAAACCATGATTTAATGCATCATAAATTAGTTTTTTAATATTATTGTTAATTAGAGGAGAAGAACATAAACATTTTATTCTATATAAATGATTAACTATTATATTACGAAATACAGAATGATGTAGACAAGATTTAAAATTTGTAAATGTATTAACTGTGAATTTAAATTCTTTACGTTTGTCATACAAATCTGTGATTGTTTTATTGTCTTTTATTGTAATTTTAAGATCTAAGAAGTTAATTGTATTGTTAGATAAAAGGTTTTCCGTTAATTCCAAATTAGTGGGATAATCAACTGGAAATCGAGTAATTGCAGATTGATCAGTTTCAATTAAAATGATGTCATCAATATAGATATAAATGTAGATTATTATTAGTAAAATTGCGTTCATAATGAGATAAGTATAAGTCTGAGAGTAAACTGGAAGTACAACCGCCTTGTGGTATACCGACATGCTGTAAATATAAAGTATTATCTTGCAATATATAATTATTATAGATAATGAAGTTAGTTAAAGATTTAAAATATGCAATATCTATATAAGATGGTAATTCCAGTTTTTTATAATACTTTTTAAATAATGCATTTATAATTTTATGTAAATCTAATAGGTCTATATTATTAAAAAGATCTTTGAAGTCATATGTCGTTATATTACAAACAGAATGAAGATTTTTTAAAATCTTAACAAATTGATAGCTATTTTTTATACAATGTGTATTATCATTGTTTGTAGTAAGTTCATATATTTGATTAAGAATTTTTAAGAGAAGTGTATTGGCTTTATTATTATATGTATTACAACCAATAGTAACAGTCCTAAATTTAATAGGAGTTTTATGAAATTTGGGAATAGGAACTAAATATGGATAATTAAAATTAGTAGATAAAATATTTAAAAGTTTATAATAACTTCGAATTTTACGATTATTTACAATAACATTTTCATTAGTTTTTTGAAAAGACTTATTAGAAGAAATAGAATTTGTAAGAAGTTGGTGATAATATGATTTACATATAATAGCATAATTGTTAGGAGATTTGTCTACATATGTAATAACGAAGTTTTTTTGTAATTTAGTAATTTGTTGGAAATAATGCTGTGTATTAATAGAAACCAAATCAGCAATATTATTTTTTAAAGCCATAGTTAATTTTTCAATTACTAATATCTTCCATTGATTAAAATATTCAATAGGCTTATTATAAGAGATAGAAATTTTATAAATAAAAATATCAATATCATATGTAAACTGTTTGATAATAGATTTAACATTAAATTTAGATGGAAGTCTATATTTAGTACCATAACCCATTAGTTGTTTCAATTTAAAATCATGAACAATATCAAGATTTCCAGTGATTATATGTCCATGATCATTGTTTATGTATTTTTTTAGAGTGGGGTCTTTGCAGTTACACGGAAAAGTACTTGCAGCAGATGTATTTTTTGAAAATGTATTATAGTTAAAAAATTTTCTCCCAATTGTATTCGGATATTTAAAGGTTTTTGATATATGAAGATTATTGATAGGAAAAAAACAATTTTTATCATTAATTATAGAATTGATATTAATTTTATTAAAAATGTGATTTGAAAAAGTAATTATCATTTGAGTATTCATGTTCTGAATTTTGTGTTTTTTTTATATTAATATTTAAAAGATTAACCCTACTCATAATAAGGTCAGAGTAAATATCAGAGAAATGTTTAGAGAAAGATTTACTTAGAAAGACATTTA
Source organism: Maratus speciosus (assembly GCA_963932465.1). NCBI lineage: Eukaryota > Metazoa > Arthropoda > Arachnida > Araneae > Salticidae > Maratus > Maratus speciosus. The sequence continues at coordinate 298,138,498 of OZ010799.1, forward strand.
AATGTTGTACCAGCTGTTTCTTTTTAATAGCAAAGATGTTTTTACGAATTAACAACCAGTTATAATTCACTAAGTAATTTCGTTGAAGATCATTAATTTGTTTTGTGATAGATTTTTTGGAAACTACAACTGATGATGAACCCTTTCCGCGTTTATTACGTGTTGTTTTAGCATTTAAATTATGATTAAGAGTAAGATAAATTGGAGAATAATCAATATTGTTATTTATAGATGTGAAGACTTTGACAGGTCTGTTAAATACTTCACTGTTAAGTCCATAAGGATATATTGTGTTATAATATTTCATATATGATGATTCCATATAAAGACGTTCTGATTTATTTTTTAGAATTTGAAGGATTTCAATTGTCGTATTTTTAAATAGATGTTTATGAAAATGTTGAATTTCAGCTGTAGATTGTATATTTTTTGCTTTGTTATTATTTGAGTCTGATCGATGATGATTGATTCGTTTATGAATTGGACCTGATGTTTCACCAATATATTTCATATTACATAAGTTGCACTTTATACTATAAATAACATTAAATGCTTTACAAAAACTTGAATAATTAGGATCTGAGACAATTTGTGTCTGAGCAGCGTATGGACATGTCTTGCACCGAGAATCATAGCACTTACGAAAAAATAAAGGACGAGGGGGAGAGTATAAATGGTCGCTGGATGACGATCCATGAACAACCCAATTATTCCTGTACCGGGCACTACACTGCATAGATGCTAAGTGTATCTTGCCGGTATCGAGATGTTTACTAAGAACTGCCATATAAAAATTATGTATGGAAAGTGCAATAATTGCCATAAAAATAAGAAATTTTAATAATAAAAATTAATAATTTAATTAAATTAGCCTTGATTAAATAATAAAACTTGAGTATGAAAAAATATATATATACAATATTTACAATCATAGAAGCAGAACGCAGAAACAATCTTCAAATTATCCAAAACCAAATTATGATAACCCAAATAACGTAGATGAATAATATCAAGAAACCACTAGACTATTTTATAACAAATAAGTCTAAAAAGATCCGCATAACATGCAAATCCTAGAACAACTATAACCATGCAAAGACAACCAAAAAACTTTTACCCAACTAACTACTCAGATCAAAGTAATATGAATTTAAACTAAAGCAAATTAACATTAAATCTTTGAATAGAAATAATTATTGCTACCATATTAATGTATATATAAAATGATTATCTCTACAGAATTATGTAAAGCTATAGCACAAATAGAAAATATATAGGACAATATCATACACTAACTACAAGAAAATTCAGATAAAATCATAACTAGAAAATTAAAAAACATTAAATAAATCGTTGCAATGATAGGAATGAAAAAATTAATGGAATCCTAAAATAGGTATCAGATAACTACATGGTAGAAATCTTATTGATAATACACATAGATTGTGCGCTAATTGCAGCAATGATCTAAGCGTATAATATTTAAAAGATTGCTAAATAATTTAGCGACCTGGGAATATATAAAAATATATATAAGATACCTTAAGGAAAAAATACATCAAAATGAATTGTTGACATTCAAAATGAAAAGATATTTAAAATATCGTAAAAATATCGTAAAAAGCATACATTCATAATTACTTGCGCAAATGCATCATAGTAATTTGAATGCTAATATATTACCATTAATTAAACATAACCTGCCACCGTCAATTATTATGAATTAAAGCTGTAAGTATTAAAAAAAATATTATAAGAATTATTATGGAAGAAAAAAGAAAAAAGTGGACACCGACAAAAATTGAAAAGCTTATACATTGAATTACGTTATCGAGGGCACAGAATTCAATGATATAAGCAAAATGGTCGTTTTCTGTGGGAAAAATAAGCTAAAGCTAAAATTAATTTTCCCCTGTGCCCGACCAACCACTAAAATCAAGTGAATTGATTAAAAATGAAAGCAGAATAGAAACAAATAATATGAAATGGAAGAATCAATAAAACGTATTTAAATATTTATAGGATATAAAATAGAAATAATAAACACCATACCGATTAATATTTCAGTATTTTACAATAATCCATGTGCACATGTCTTCCAGTATATCAAAAAGATTAAGGTGAATAAAACAGTTAAGAAATCACAGTAAATGATACCAAAGGATGCAGTTAATACATTTTGAAATAAAATTTGAAATACCTTGTAAAACAAATTTAATCAAATATAAAATAAATAGATATTAATTACATTATTTAAAATGCACTATTAAATTAATAGATAACAGTTTAACATTATCGTCAAAATTTAGCTAAAAATACACCCTGGTGTATAAATTATAACTGAAATGGAGCTAGAAAAATTAAAAAATAGAGCAATCTGAAAGATACAATTTTAGTGCTGCCATCTATTAATAATTATATTAAACATCTATCGCAAGATAAAAATTTGCAAGCTTTTGAATGTAAATAACTGTTTAAACAGCAAAACCAAACAAATCCTTATACATAGAGAATTATAGAACAACCATTAAAATCAAGTGAATTGATTAAAAACGAAAGCAGAATAGAAACAAATAATATGAAATGGAAGAATCAATAAAACGTATTTAAATATTTATAGGATATAAAATAGAAATAATAAACACCATACCGATTAATATTTCAGTATTTTACAAAAATCCATGTGCACATGTCTACCAGTATATCAAAAAGATTAAGGTGAATAAAACAGTTAAGAAATCACAGTAAATGATACCAAAGGATGCAGTTAATACATTTTGAAATAAAATTTGAAATACCTTGTAAAACAAATTTAATCTAATATAAAATAAATAGATATTAATTACATTATTTAAAATGCACTATTAAATTAATAGATAACAGTTTAACAATATCGTCAAAATTTAGCTAAAAATACACCCTGGTGTATAAATTATAGCTGAAATGGAGCTAGAAAAATTAAAAATTAGAGCAATCTGAAAGATACAATTTTAGTGCTGCCATCTATTAATAATTATATTAAACATCTATCGCAAGATAAAAATTTGCAAGCTTTTGAATGTAAATAACTGTTTAAACAGCAAAACCAAACAAATCCTTATATATAGAGAATTATAAACCTAATATAAATCACACAAAGTATTTAAAACTATTGTTAATAAAATTTAAAAGCATACAATATGTTCTATTATCTAAATTATTTAAACTAAACTAAGAGTTTAAATAATGTTAGAACATTGATAATATATAGCATATATCTATATGCTATAAAACAAAATAAATTCAGTAATAATTAATATAAATAATTATTAAAAATTATCCAAAAATTATTTTTTAATGAATTATATATAAGATATTTATAAAATGAACAGGAAATAACAAACATGTGGAAGTATATAGAAGGTTAAATAATACTTAAAATCCCATTACTTAAAACGCACAAATATAGAATGTGGATTATTTTCAGACATCCATAAAAATCCATAAAGTATGAATATGGGACATTCAAAAACATTAAACTAAGAGTGGCATACTATTAGTAATTAATATGATATTGTCCTTAGTAAATTAAAATTTAATAACAAATAATTGTAAATTAGATTAATGAATAATTAAGCTAATTATAATATTAATGAAAATCTCCAACTTACATATAAAATATCAAATCAACATCCACATAAAATACATAACAAAAAAAAAATAGTAATAATACAAGAGCCCCGCTTTTTTTTTTTAATTAATAAATAATTAACCATTGCGTATTATCCAGACAACACCACCCTCCTCCGTACTCTAACATCTACCCACCCAACCAACCTATAATATTTTTTTTATATTATTTTACAATTTTTAATTTTTTATAGAATTTTTTTTTATTTTATAATTTTTTTGTAATTTTGTTTACGCATGTGTTAATTTGTGTTTATAGATCATGTAAGAAAAGTACTAATTGTATATTAATGAATATATGAATTTTTTTGGAAAACCATGATTTAATGCATCATAAATTAGTTTTTTAATATTATTGTTAATTAGAGGAGAAGAACATAAACATTTTATTCTATATAAATGATTAAGTATTATATTACGAAATACAGAATGATGTAGACAAGATTTATATATATATATATATATATATGGTATATATATATATATATATATATAACTTTTTTCTGGGCACGGTAACTTCCATAATTCTACAAAAATCTCTTCCAAACTGATACATAAAATCAAGGGGCATAAAATCTCGCTTAAGTTCGTTAATGGGCAAAATTACCAAGGAGATGAAAATAGGGAGGAGTTTTGTGAAAACCGAAAAAAACCTATATGTTCTTAATTTTTGTACATATCAAATCAGTTAAAATTTTTTATTACTTCTAAAAATTTGGCCAAAAATTTATGTATCACAGATTTTTGATAAAATTAAAAATGGGCTCAAGGGGCGCAAAAAACAGTGTTTTAGGAGAAAAAAACTCAGAACTTAATCAATTCTCCAGATATGAAATCCAATTAAATTCATTATAAATCTTCTTAATATTATAAACAACTTTTATAATCACAAGTTTTTGATAGGACCAATTCGTACAGCAAAAAAAAAAAAAAAAAAAAAAAAAAAAAAAAAAGAAAAATTAAATAAAAACGAAAACAAAAAGGGAGAGTTGAAGAAGAAAAAATCCATAACTTCGTCAATTCCCAAGACATGAAATCTGCATTGCTTTATTATATATCTTCTTAATACTATCTACAACGTTTATATTGACAAGTTTTTGAAAGGAACAATTCTTATAACAAAAACAAATTAAAAATACATAGCGGTTGAAGAAAAAAAATCTTCGTATTGAGGGTGTATTCAAATCCAAACTGCTTATTTTCTGTCGCGTTTTTAAATTAAATTTTGCTTTCAAAAGCATCCAATTGGTAGATTGTCTTATTCAGAAACTATATAATGTACCCCAATGATCCATATTTTGATAGAGGTAGAATATATTTCAAAAAATTATGTCAAAGTGGGCATTTTGAACTGAATTTCCCGAAGCGATTGTGTTAGAAACAAAATATATTGTCCTACTGAGAAAATAATTGTTTATAAATCAAGTTCTAATTAACTGAACGAAAAATAAAAACACAGGTCACTTATAAATCTCTTCAAAAATCACGTCAGCATGTTTCATACTGTTTCTATTAAAAATGAATTGGAAAATATGCCAGAAAATTTCGAATTGTTGAGCATGGAAAAGTATTTTTTTGAATACCGCCTTAACACGATTCTGATAAAACCAGCTCTTATTTAAAAACGAAATAGAAACTCGTCAAATGCGGTCAGATAAAATTGCTAAAGTGGGTTTATCTTTAATCATGATTTAGTTTTTGTTGGTGAAATTCGTATACTTAACCTCGAAATCTACCTCCGTCTGTAGGTCGGGTCGGCAGGGATTTATTTATTTATTTATAAGCATAGATTAAACTTTGTGCGAATTGTAATAAAAAAGATTAAATCTTAAAGAACAATTTTACGCACAAATAACGTACAGAATGATAAAAAATACTCATACGATCGTTTCGAGGATTCCTCGATCCCCTTCCTTAGTGAGAAAAAAAAAAAGAATTAAAATGGGTTCGAAGAATCCCTCGGTTATGATCCCGAGTACTAGCTTATGGACTGATTGAAAAACCGCTATTTATTTATTTATTTATTTTGAACCATTTCGGTGAGAAAGCCACGTTCTAGGTAATCTGTTCGGCCTAGCTTGTGAAATTAGGATGTTAGTTTTATTTGTTATGAAACTGTTATATAAAAAACACAATTGTAAAATGTACTCAATTTTGATTATAAACACTAAAATTATTTTATTCTAAACCCATAATGTTTAATTTCATGTAAAATATACGCAATCTGTTGCCAGAAAATGCAAAATCTCGTATAAAAACGTCAGGTTTACACACAGATTAAATATCTCATACAGATATGACTCTTCCATAAGCTCAATGGTAGCCGAACGCAACTTCAGAGCCTCTAGTGACAATAGATGCAAACATTCCGGGCAGGTCGCAACAGGTGGTTGTTACTCGTCTTATTTGTATAGTATCTATCTTTTTTTTTTTTTTTTTTTTTTTTTTTGGTGCTTTTCTAGCGAACTATTTCGGCATTTGTTTACGTTTGTCGCTGTTAAAAACATAAAACGTGTTTTATTTTATCAAGCAGATACTAAGAATTTTAGAAATAATCATTGAAAATATATACTTACACATTTCTTCTTAAAGATTTAGCCCTTTGTTATAATAATTTAAACACAGATATTTAAGTAGCTTCATACTTGTCAAATTTGAATACCATAAGTTATACACAGTGTCGTAAAAATCTTTTTTACATTCCTCAGTGATGTATATGTGATTATTTACAAAAATAATAAATATAGCACATTTTAAAATACTACTTACTGGCACATTCTAAACAATTCGGTTTTAACGAACGATTGATACTTTTAAATATTTCAATTAATTTAATGTCTGCAGTAAAACGTTGCATACAGTTAATGTTTTTACCTATAAAGTGGTTTTATATAAGTTTCATATAACAATAATTTGATTGCAATAATTAATTGCAAGAAAAACAGCTCTGAAAAGAGCACTTGCAAATATAAAATAATTATTTTTTCAAGAAATATAACTCTGAAATGAGCTTTTGCAAAAAATAAAAACATTCAAATAGCTGTTGGTATCGTATATATATAAAAAAAAAATACAACAGGTAAACGTGACAGTGATAGCACAAGTCTGAGAGTGACGGTTTATGTTTACAAGCTCCGCGCATTTGTTCCTGCTTGTTCTCAGTAGTCTAAAATCGCGCCGATACGGGTTTTTGCTCATCTGTCATATCTGTGTAAAATATTTAATCTGTGGGTTTACCAGGCATAAAAATGCCCTTTGGGGTACAAATAAGCACCTAGGTGGATCTGAGACATATGTGCTGAACTTTTAATATTATCCTTGTATAATGCAATCTCCAGTAGTAGTACGAATCTAATAATCATTAAATTGTTAAAAAAGGACGAATTTAATTAGAATAACACGACACCGACTATTTGCAGTAACGTAAGCAGCGTGTGGCATACTTCATACGACAACGCATTTTACATCCTGAGTACCAACTCTTGATGCAAAAGAAAAACACCGTTTAGTGTCTACTAATGGTATTAAGCTAGTAGATATTTATAAAAAAATAAAACACAGGGTCTTATTAAGAAAGCAAATGAATTAGCTTACACAAATGCATAAATTGTCTTTAAAATTTAATAGTTTATAAAAATTCAGTAGCAATATGGTAGCAATTAACTTTACTTCGAACTACTTTTTTTAAAAATTTCAAATGAACAATTTAAGTATGAGAATAATAAATAACAAATACGTTTCTTGCAGTTGAACACTGTTAAGTTCATCTAATGATACTTCAAAAAATTCTGTAGTTTAAGTATGAAAAAAATCACGCTTTAAGCAGAGATTACGAAACAATTTCCGTGACATTCACAACACTGTACAAAAATTCAACGTTTAATAAAGTGAAAGATGAGGCCTATCTAAAAATATGGAAACATATAATACATTTCAAAACCCAATTTTAGCATTTGCTATCGATAATCGAAAATTTATACAAATTCATATGGGTTCTCTGTATATAAACTGTAGAATTTATACATACTAAGTAATATGAAAAAAAAAAGTTAAAATGAAAAAAGCATACAACAACTGAAAACGAAGCAATTACTACAGACAGACAGCGCTATAATTGAATTATTCTGTGTGCACCTGCAAATGAACCATAACTTTCATGCACAACCTATTCTGTATTAAGCATCTTGTAGTGCACCTCAGTGATGTATGTCAATTTCAATATGTTTGAAACGGTGTGACATCATTAATATACACAGCAAACGATTTTACCCCATAGACCACAATATAACCACTTTTTTGAGTGACCTTGTAAAAGAACTATAAATGCTACATTCATAATTTTCATTACCTAACATGGCACGGTAATCTTTTATAACATATAGACAAACATTGTTGGTCTTTTCAACATAGGTTCAATTTTTCCTCAGCCATCATTATCCAAAAATATTCTCCTCTTCTTGATCTTAATTTTAGGAAGCCTACCACATCCTTAAAAATTCTCACTATTTAGTCAATGACTTATCTAGTACGCCTGAATTTCCAAATATTTGGAAAGCATTAATTTAATTTTCCTCTTTTTGGTTTCTTTTTCTCTTGTTCTCCGATAGATGTCGCTACTGCTACTTGTCTACTAAGTAATTTCATTTTCTTCTCTCTCATTGGTTATTTTTGGCGCATTCGCTATCCGTATCGAGTATATAAGCCATAAGTCTCTGTCATTTTGTCCAGTCTTGCTTTTCCTAGCACGCTGTGCCTTGCTCTATCTTGCACTGAAGAAGAATATCGTTAGTACATTTGAAACAGCTGTTTGCTGTTTTTTATGTATTATTTCTGCCTTTTTAAACGTTGGCTTTTTGCTTATTAATATTCTTGCACAAAGGCTTTATTTGCTGTTTTTAGATAATAACAATATTCCAGAGGATACTTATACTTAATCTCAAAATAGTTTGCTTATACATAATATCACAAATAAAATAAAAAATAAAATTTACTAGATTCGAACTCTGGACCTTCCATTTTATCACCACCGACATTACCTAAGTGCCAGAAATGTTCGATGATAACGTGACAACATTTATCACTTATACTTTGTGACAGTCACTTAGTGATTTTTCAAAAGGCTTTGAAGAAGGTTTAAAAATCGATGGCTCAGATACCTAATGGTTGCCGAAAATATATTCAGTCTTTGCTACGGTTTCCCAGAGCATATTCGCCAAACTTGGAACTCAATCGGAAGTTACGTGTTGATTCACACGCATACACACAAAATATAGTTACAATACTTTCTTTACATTATGTGTTCGGAAAGTATAAATATTATTATTCGCGCTCTGATTTTTCTGCAATGAAGCACACTTCTTAAAAATAATCAGTATTTTTATTTTATTATATAATATTAAAATAGAAATTACCAAAATAAATTATTCTTGCAATTGTAATGCTTTCCCATTTTGTCTCTAGTGACGTTACCTTGTGCCACAAATATTTGATTCAACGCTGCAATATCTATTATTTATACTATGTCACATTGTCTTAGTGATTTTTCATCGTAATTAGTGATTATGGATCGCAAAATACTATGAAAATGGGTTGAAAATTGATGGATTAGATACCCAATAGTTGTCGAAAATATATTCGTTCTCTGCTACGGTGTAATGTTATACCTTAACTCCTTGTGTAATGAATTATGAATTCCTAAAATTTTATCTTCTAAAGAATTTTTCTTCAATTTTTTAAACTACATTAGAAGATTTACATAATCATTCAATAAATTTTAGAAGGATTAATTAAATTTGAATTTATGGGGATTTTGTGTAATATTCATAAACCCACACAAATCTTTTATCTTAAACATTTTATTTGTATTTTGTAGAATTAGGAAACGTGCAAATATAATGTTCTTAAATTGAAATACAGAAATATTTCCGAATTGAAAAATCCCCACCCCCATCCCAATGCCAAGAAAGCTGAAAACATGCAAAGGCAAAATAAATCATCCTTTTAAAAATATTTTTGTTTTGTGTAACCAATAATGCATTTGGAACATGATACAGTAATGTATTTATTACTCATTCTAAACTGTATTACAATTAATCGATGTATTAAATGAATTTTATAACAAGTTATTTTAATGGTACTTATAAGTACCGTCAATAGATAAAGGGTTAAACATTTCTGGAACTTCTCAAGATAAATTTAACCCACCCTATCACACCGCATGTTAACTTACAAGAGAGAACATTCTTCTAAGCACTTTCATAAGCTTTCTGAGTTCTTTTTACTTATTGTATAATGTAATCCAAAACATAGTAGTCGAATCATCCCTGTATAAGTATTTTTACACGGTGACATTTTAGAAATGAAGAAACAATTCTTAAGCTACAAGGAAAATAAATTTTCAATTCTGAAGTTTTCTAATATATTTATCAATGGCGAAGTTACGGTTTTTTCTAAAATAATGGAACTCGCCGTCTAAAGTAATGTTATGCTGTCTGTTTTATTTTCTAAAGAAAACATCCAAATGTCATTCAAGTGCATATAATTTGTAGAAAATTTTATTTTTATAAACAACTGTTCTATAAAGTTTGTTTTGCGTTACATAACTAAATGAAAATATTAAAATTTAATTCTTAGACATAGTTATAACGAGAACGGATAGAATCAAATTTATCTTTACAACATTTTGCCAACTTCAATTGTTTTTATAAACTAACTAAGTTTGATTAAGTAAGCTTTCAACTGTGTAGCTACTCTGTAAAAAGTATGACAATCTTCAAAAATATAATATAACCAGGTTGAATGTTCACAATCGGCATTTCCAAATTACCTGCGATTCCAAAAATCGTTCTTTATCTTTCGAGGTCTTAGAAAACAAGATATTATCAAGATTAAAGAGTAATGTATAAAAACAAAGTTTATCTTACTGCCTGTGATTTTTGGAAACGTTTACGAGTAGCTTTTAGAGTGTTTTTATCAGATTCCTCAAACCATAATATCGATGTTTAAGATACTATCAATTCTCAATTAAGGGACCCGGGAAAGCAAAATTCAACTAAAAAATTGATTTTTACTTTTTTATATCATTAAACAGTTTAAACTTTTATCTTTTGAACTATGTGTCACACATGTTTATATATTAAAAAAAAAAGTGTTGAAATCAATGATTCTTTCTAAGGGTACTTCACAGTTTAATGGCCATTTAAATCTTCAATAGACTTTTTCTCAAAATTTGGATTTTTCATGTTTATGCTCCTTTTTTTAATATCTAGTAAACTTAAGAACTCAGATTTTTATTTAATATATATATTATGATATATTGTATACTTTAATACAGGGATTTAATGATTTGTTGAGAATTATTTATTTTAGGCAGTGATATCTCACCAAAAATGCTAATTTAACAATGATTTTCATTAACTAATTAATAATTAATTTTGAGTTTCACTTAGAAAGAAATTAATTTTTTAAAATACGTAAATCATGTTATTCTAACTACTCTAAAAAATCTAGACCTCTATCTTTCATCATATCTGAGAAAAAGGTACATCAAGTTGGTGGATTTAACATGGCGGAGATAGGGCTTTCCCGGTCCCCTTAAACATAGTTACAACATTACACAACATTAGCAGAGTACATGAATTTAAACATGCAAAAGAAACAACATAATGTTCATTTGAATGCGAACGTTAATGCTATGAATTTAGCATTGTTTTCCCTATAAAGCTTGTTTGTTGAAGCTGAAAATATTTGCATGAGGATTTATAGCGTCCGAAAATTCGATATTCCGAGTTGAGTAAACTGTTTAATATACTAACCAAACTGGTTGGAAAAGTTTCCGAAAATCAGTTGCAGAAAAATATATTTTTTTTCATTACAAATGTTTCTTTAAATATCGAAAATACTTTATGTTTATACATGGAATTTATTCCAGAGAGAAACATTCGCCTTGGATACAATATTTCAAATGAAAATCAAATTTCAAAGTAATTGCTTAAAAGGCGCAAAGGCCAACATAGTGAAAAAGATTCCAAGCCGGGACTCGAACCCGGGCCATCAGTATAGCGCACTGACGTTCTACCGACTAAACCACTTGGAACGATACCTAGCTCGGAAAATTTCTCACTATTATATGTTGGCAAGGCTACAAACGCAGCACAAGATGGAACATTTATCGTGAGTCACCTACCTGGGACAAACACGGGTTCGAGTCCCGGCTTGGAATCTTTTTCACTATGTTGGCCTTTGCGCCTTTTAAGCAATTACTTTGAAATTTGATTTTCATTTGAAATATTTTATCCAAGGCGAATGTTTCTCTCTGGAATAAATTCCATGTATAAATGTGGTTTCTATCGATGCTGGATTTAATTGGGTTTCGTGTTTGTCCCAGGTAGGTGACTCACGATAAATGTTCCATCTTGTGCAGCGTTTGTAGCCTTGCCAACATATAATAGTGAGAAATTTTCCGAGCTAGGTATCGTTCCAAGTGATTTAGTCGGTAGAACGTCAGTGCGCTATACTGATGGCCCGGGTTCGAGTCCCGGCTTGGAATCTTTTTCACTATGTTGGCCTTTGCGCCTTTTAAGCAATTACTTTGAAATTTGATTTTCATTTGAAATATTGTATCCAAGGCGAATGTTTCTCTCTGGAATAAATTCCATGTATAAATGTGGTTTCTATCGATGCTGGATTTAATTGGGTTTCGTGTTTGTCCCAGGTAGGTGACTCACGATAAATGTTCCATCTTGTGCTGCGTTTGTAGCCTTGCCAACATATAATAGTGAGAAATTTTCCGAGCTAGGTATCGTTCCAAGTGGTTTAGTCGGTAGAACGTCAGTGCGCTATACTGATGGCCCGGGTTCGAGTCCCGGCTTGGAATCTTTTTCACTATGTTGGCCTTTGCGCCTTTTAAGCAATTACTTTGAAATTTGATTTTCATTTGAAATATTTTATCCAAGGCGAATGTTTCTCTCTGGAATAAATTCCATGTATAAATGTGGTTTCTATCGATGCTGGATTTAATTGGGTTTCGTGTTTGTCCCAGGTAGGTGACTCACGATAAATGTTCCATCTTGTGCTGCGTTTGTAGCCTTGCCAACATATAATAGTGAGAAATTTTCCGAGCTAGGTATCGTTCCAAGTGGTTTAGTCGGTAGAACGTCAGTGCGCTATACTGATGGCCCGGGTTCGAGTCCCGGCTTGGAATCTTTTTCACTATGTTGGCCTTTGCGCCTTTTAAGCAATTACTTTGAAATTTGATTTTCATTTGAAATACTTTATGTTGTTTCTAACGATACAGGACGCTTTTCGAAAACGTTAGTAACTCGGAAGATGGTATTTTACAGTTTTATTTTTTTTTTATATTGTCAAACATATCGTTCAAAAAACTGTACGGTAAAACTGTACAGTAAAATCCTTCGAAAAAAGGGAATTTTCACTTTCTTACAAAATACTGAAATCTCATCTTCTTTAAGCTTTTATTTCGAAATTTGATTTTTATAACTTAAAATTTTCTCAAGTATCGCGAGGAAAAGTTCAATATAACCTATCACACTATTTAAACATCTAAGACTTTTATCCTAAAGTTCTAAGGCAGAACAAATTAGGAAACTTCGTTGATATGCGTTGTGAATTTATTTCATTTATTAAACACTATATTGCAGATTAAAGTAATTTAATTTTCTCAGCTCCATCATTTGCGCACAGTTCATAGATAAAAGGAATATGTTAAAGCTAAAATCAAAATAATGTTTAAATTTCTAATTTAGTTAAAATATTTGTTGATGGAAAAATGATGATATAATTATTTTTTATTTTTTGCTTAATGCGAAAAATTTCGAAAGCTTTTATATTTAAAACGCTCATAAAATATTCTTTGATATAAGAATATGTATGGAAATATTTTCATTGTTTTTTTTATGCTTTATTTTTTGACTTTCTTTAAATTTAGTAAAAAGACAAACAGTATAATTTTTTAAACACATTAAAAAATCTATTTTACATGTGAGTAGTTTAAGATTTTCTAAACTTTGCTTCGCAATTTACTCACTATATGATTAATTTTTTGTACGTAGCATGGCTGTAGTTCTATAGTGTAATATTTAACGTAACAAAAAGCAAAAGTACAAGCTTTATTTTCTTAATTCTTTAATTTTCTTTCTTACTAAAAAATTCATAAAAGAACAATAGATGATTTATTAATTTTTAAAGAAATGAAACCTTTCGCATATAAATGCTTTGAGATTTTCTGAACATTGTTTTACCTTTTCATCACTATATGCGTCAATTGTTGTATGGAGTGTGATGCTAGTACTATAGTTTCATCTTATAAGAAACAACTATATAAGTGGCGTCATTCATTAAAATTCCCAAGAAATAGTCTACCACTGTTGCAGATTAGAAGCTTTTATTTAATATTTAAATTATAGAATTTCCAACAACGACGTTAAAACATTAATAAAATATTCATTGATATAAAAATAATTATGTAACTATATTCAACTGTGTTTTAGTGCTTTAGTTTTATTTTATTTACAGTTATGCCGAGATTAAAATATAAAATATATCTATTACATCAATGTTTTGAAAGAATGTAATTATTATTACAGAATAATATTACCAGTGCAATAACATATTATTTATTTCAGTACAGTGTAATCTTCTAGTAGAATAAATATTTTCACTCTACCAATAAAATTTGACTTTAATGTTATTCGTAAAATTAAAATTTATACTTCAAAATTTTCTTACATTTCCTGAGTTAAACGTAACCCATGCTGCCATATAGCACTTAAACTTCAAAGGTAGAACATTTTCTACATTCCCTTTCACATGTTTTCTGAATTTATTCTACTTATTATAAAATATAATCCGGAACGAAGTTTTTTAGAATGTATTTATTATTGCTGAATACTATTGTCATCAGTTTATCATCTTTATTTAAGAAATGTAAAGCATTCATGTGAAGGCGTCTACCTTCACATATTATTGATAATAGTTCCCATTTCCCCTTTAAAATTATGCCTTTTTAAATTCTTAAATTTAATTATCTGTCTGCATTTCGATTCAATTTAATTTCTAACGCTCTGTTCCTTTCATAAAATTAAGCAGTCATTTCTCACTCTCTTTAATCTTTTATCCGCAGCGCACAGCATTTAAAAGAAAAGAAATAATATCCTTTTCCGCTTAGCAAGCGCTTTCTAACTTCATCCTTGTGCCTTACTTATGATGATATGCAGAAATTAGTCAGGCATATTGCTTCTACATTTTTTGACCGTTAGTATTATATATTAATCATTTCATTATTGGTACTATGTCTTTAATTTGTTTTATTTTATTAACGTTCGCTTTCTGACGCTTCAACATCATGAGAGTTTTGGCAATCCCTATAGAATGTTCTGTTGCGGTTTATGCACCATAATTCTACGTATATGATTTGGCGGTTATTAATTCATATTACTCTTTATATGCCTCTCATTCTGTTACATTTAAAGAACTTTGACCGCATGTCTTCACTCACTTTATTCTCACCATATAGCATATGTAATTGGCGAAAAATGTACATGTTGTTCTGCCAACACTCGATCATTTGGAGAAAATGTTATTTTGACCACTCCTCTCTTGACTGTTGGTAACAGAACAATGTAACAACGAGTCTCTCTCTCCAGCGCTCGGCGGCATTCCGCTGTCGAGAGCTCGTTTGCGAGTAAAGCTAATTTCCTGGTGTTTCCTTCTTGGCCAATAAAATATTAAATCAGAATTACGGCTGATCTTTTATATGCTCTGTGCAAACCCCTTTCCTTATAAAAAAAAACTGTTCGTCACCGTCCCCATCGCCAACATCCATCCGGATAACTCAATATAACTGTACAGAAATCTGGGATTCAACTGTACAATCCTAGTACAAGGAGTATTTTCAATTTATTAATGAAACTCACCTTCAACGTTATTCTTTAAATATAAAATGTATAATTAAAATTTTTCCAATCTTTCATGAGGTAAACTTAACCCACGCTATCAAATAGCACTGAACTTTCGTAGGTATAACATTTTCTACACTCCCTTGGCCAAACTTCCTAAATTTATTATACTTATTATAAAATATAATCCAGAATAAAGTAATTAAAATTCTCTCAGCACCAATATTAAACAAACTGCGACATTCTACAGTGCAAGGAAAAATTTAAGACGAACAAAGGAAACAAAGGCTGAAGAGGGCAAAACAAAGGCTGATAAAGTTTTAATTTTTATTAAAATATTAGTTAATAGAAAAATGGTTAGATAATTTTTAATTTTGTTCTCTATGCAAATTTTTTTAAAAGTTTCAAACTTTCAGAAAATATTCATTAATATAAAAAATTGTGTAACTTTATTTAACTGCATTTTAGTGGCATAGTTTTATTTTACATTTAAATATGCCAATACAAAAACACAATATTTTTTAATCAAGCATGTTAAATAATATACTAATTATTATATAATAATATTACCACGGGAAAAGTATGCCTATTTCAGTAAAGTATAGCCTAGTAGTAAATTGAATATTTTCAATTTATTAATCGACTGGTGCAATAAATGGCACGTCAAATCTAATGAAAGTAAAATCACTGCTGTTTTATTTTCTCGTTCTTTTACCTATCCAAATAGACTTACTACTAACAATATAACTATTCCCTGGTGCGACGAAGCAAAATACTTGTAGGTTATCATTGAGAAACATCTTACCTTCTATAAATATCTCCTTAATATCCATGGTAAAGCTACTGTTGTTGGTAAATCCCCTTTCCCTCTTTTACAAGGCCCTAGCATGTCATATCATAATAAATTACTTATATAAAATTTCTGAATCCTTTCTATTGTTACTTACGGCTGCCCGGTGTGGGGCTTCCTCTGTAAAACTGGAATGGATAAACTATCCAAATTTCATGAAAAACAACTTAGACGTATTCGTAATGGCTTTAGATATCTACGCAATACTACCATTAGAAATTGTCTAAAACCCTTTTCTTTTAAAATCACATTAAATTTTAACTAAAAAATTCCATAGCCAAATTTATAAAGAACCTAATGATATCATGCTGATCTCCCAGACTATGATGGTGTTAGTCCTTCTAAACGCAAAAGACCCCGCTATATATATATACATATACATATATATACAAAAGAAAAGACAAAAAAAAAATATTAGCCGAAGAGCGTGACTACTCTTCTAATACAGTAGTATACTGTTCATATTATACCCTATATGTTCATCATAATACAGTTCATATTAATTCCATTTTCCAAACTTAACACGAATCTCACAAGATAATGTTATCTACAGGCTTTATAATTTGCGTAGTTTTCTATTTGAATAGAAAGAATTTATTATAAAAATATGAATAAATTGTATACAATTTAAAGTTTATAAGTATCTGTCGATCTAGACGATTTTACAATATTTAATTTAACATGTTGGCCAAGTAAACGTTAAAATATTTTTGGGGATAATCATCCAAATTCTTTTTCTTTAGCTTAAATGAAATACAATAACCATAATTCATGATTTTATATTTAATTTAGGCAGCTAAATAAATGTATTATGTGCGAATCACGCGTGCGTCAAGTGGCCTGGGGAGAATTTTTATATGTCGAGTCGAAAGGGGCACACGACCATTAAGAGCTGAGGCAAGTTTAGATTAAAATATTCATGACTCGTGCAATCATTTAAATTCATTTATCTATATTTACATACTTATATTTCACATTGACCAAAATCGTATAAAAAAAGAAACCCCTGTAATCACCCACAGCCTTTAAATGGTGAACGATCAATAAGTAATGTATTGTATCGATTTATTGTCTGTATATAAATCAATATATCTGCATACATATCTACAAACCAAATATAACTCAATAAATATAGAGTGTTTGCAATCTGGGACCACTGTATAGATGTTGTTGAAACTCTATCGCGGTAACTATGTAAATCTATTTATCCGGTCCAACATTCCCACTAGCAATAAGAATTTTTTTATAATTCTAATCTGGGGTAAAACTTTAGACACATTTTAATGCGAAGCGAATATAATTCACATAACACATTGAGAAATGTAATGTGAATGTTATTCAGTCATACGCGATCAATGTGTTAGGCGAAAAGAAAATGAAGTGTGTTATTTGTATATAACTATACAAAAATTATAAATATGTTAGGTTGTTACTTTTTCGTTAATTTATTAAATATCTTTGTTAATTTATAATTTTTTTAAATATTTTTTTATTAGGTAAAAAATTTAAAAAAATATTTTTTCTCAAATCGTAATTCATTTTTAAAACATTTTTATTAACTTGTAATTTCCTTGAAACTAGTTACTAGTTATCAATTTGTCCTCTTACATGTATAACAGTCGCGAATATTATCAATGCTCACACACAGTAGCATTAAGTCTCATTTAAAACTTTTTTTTTCGTAGTGGGGGGTGGGGGGGGAATCTGTGTGGAAATTCAGGTTACAACTAACCCAGATTTAAGAAAATCGTGATGCGTTAGTATAGTCTCTTAGAATAATAGGTATTTTTATATTATAAGTAATAAATTCTCTTCATCGTAGCTGAAGAAACTTAAAAATTATAACTCAAAACTTTTTTAATTTCATGGAATATATTTTCACTCCACCCTCCATATATCTCTATCGTACTTATATATCTCTATACCCCCTTTGATATAATTTCTCAATTAATTTTATTCATTAGAAAATGTAATTCTGAACACAGTATTTGAATTTTCTGAGCAACCCCATTTGTACATTGAAAGTTCTGAGATTGAAAGTAACTAATTTTAAGTTGCAACCAAATACAAATATTTTTTCGAATTTTGCAAAAATATTTCATAAAGGAAAAGTGGATATGTATTTACTTTCCATTGTTTGCTTTATGATCTCATTTTCTCACGCGTTTAAATTTAAAAGTTTTCATAAAATATCCTTTAATATAAAAATATTTTTGAAATTACTGTTTATTATTTGTTCAGTATTTTAATATTTTTCTTCGCTTAAAAATTCGAAAATGATAACGACGGATTTAATTAGCCTTGAATAACTGAAACTATTGAGATATAATGAGTTTCTAGCAATTATTATCACATTTGATATTTTTTTATGATGTCAACAAAAATAATTGCTTTTATATTTCAAATGCCTATTTAAAATAGTATTATTATTATCATTTTACAATGTGAATTAAATGATGCAGATGTGGAAAGCTCATTGTAACAATCCATTTTAGGAATTACTTTTTAAGCAGCATGCACATATGTTTGATTTTACAAGAGTCTCGATCACGTTAGCTTATAGTAAATAAGGATATTATGGAAAACAAGGAACATTATTTATACATATAAAAATATTAAAATTTCATGAGGAATTGCTTTCAATATTTATTTTTACATATTCAGCGCATATTTACATCCTGAAACACACGTGTAACGTTTGAAAATATTTCTTTTTAAGTGGAAATAAATTATTAAATATATATATTTTTTATAATCCTGTCTGAAAATGTTATGTTTTTAATCTCAAATTATACAGTGAGATTCATGCGAAAACTAAATTTTGAATGCATGTATTTGCAGAAAAAATAGTGTCCATAGAAATACAACTTAGTCAATAATATGTAATTAAAATTATAAATTATGTATTAAATATAATGTATATATATAAATATATATAATCCGATTAATCTATTAGCGAATAATAATAATAATAATAATAATAACAATAATAATAATAACAATTATTTTTTTCAGACTGTAGAATATGTATTACGCATAAAATGAAAGCAATATTTAATTTAGTGTGCGGAGGAAATTCTGTATGTCTAATTTTTTTAATTAAAAAAATGTTTAATTCATATATTCAGAATACTTCACTTATAAAATATAAAATTACAGAAATGTTTGTGCCAAAATGAAATCTAATGCTTTCTATTTTATAATATACAAAAGACTTTACTTAACTTAGATCTAATTTTAAAAATAATTAATAATAATTTTTGAATTTAATAAAATAAATTTCTCTAGTAAAAATACCTTTACTAAAAAACCTATTTTGAAATCGCATTTTTGAAAGAAAACTTTATTAAATTTTTAAATTTATAATTGTTGAAAAATATACTTAAAAATGTATTTCCCATATGTTTTGTAAGATAGAGAATCTAAAAAAATATTTTGAAGCAATTACATCATGACTTAAAGAAACCAAAGCACATATTTTTATAACATACAAAATATTTTAATATATCTCGCTAAGCTCCAAAAAGGGAATGATTTTCTTAATAAAAATATTTTTTGTTTTAAATAAATTATTTATAAATTTCATGACAATTTTAATTTTCAGTGAGCTTATAAAAAAATAGAAGGTACTATTACAGAAAGTATAACGACAACTATCTCACAAAATATAAATTACATAAAAGGAATTATTTGTAATAAAATAATTTGTCAAGCAAAGGAAGTTAAAATATATGTTAAATGTTCATTAATACAACATTAAATGATTGCTTCGAAGTTTCCGAAACAAAGGACATAAAAATATAATATAGTTATCGTTTATTAATACAACATTAAAACATTGCTGTAAAGTTAAGAAACAAAAGCCTTCTAAATTGCAAACGTCAAAGCGTCTTTTTAACTATTTTTTTTGTACTTCAAGAACAAATTATTTGTACGTCAAGATAAGAATTTATAGGATAATTGTCACATAGCCGATAAGAAGTGCCTATCTATCTTTTGACAGTCGTTTACAGTCTTTAAATCTTCAGTAGAATTCTCAAACACAAGATATTAACTTAATACATAAAGAGGAAATAATATAATGCTTTCATTATGCAGATTTACTTTGTAAGGACGCAACGATAATTTCCAACTAAATTTTAACTATTTCTCCTGTAACAGGAATTCTATTTCAGTTATAAAGCCGTTTTTATCCTTAGCAATCAATGCCTATAATTTAATTAGACTTTTAAATAGTTTAATACACTTAATACAAAATATTTTTCAATGCTTTTGTAAAGACGCAACGATAATTTTCAACAAAAGTTTAACGTAATTTCTCATTTAACAGAAAGTTCAATTTCTGTTACAAAGCCGTTTGTTATCCTTAGCAATCGTGCCTATAATTTAATTAGACTTTTAAAATAGAATTCACGTAATACGACGTATTTTTCATTTGCTATAAAATAAACGAATAAATAAATGAAGCAATTGAATTTATCTATGATATTTAATAATCTTTACAATTTATAGTCTATTTATATTGCAATTTCTCTCGTAAAGATAGAATTGTTTATAATGAAAAAAAAAACATCATGAATTCATATTGCTGTCCCTGTTTATAATTTTCTAGGAACTTCATATTTTATGCCTTCGTTATTATGAAATTCCCAAACGTTAGCGTGGCACTTGACAATGTATGTTAAAATTCCAATTAGGCCAGTTGATTAAATTGCAATTCAAAATTAATATTAAAAATTATTATCCTTTAGACGTTATATTATCTCGGTGTTCCAATATTTGACTTGATAACTTACAATTAAAATCTCCTTACTTTTAACGTTTTTAGAGAAGATAGTCAAACATTCACTGTCTGGCTCCCAGTTTTGTGATTGCTATCCCCGTTCTGGCCGTCTGTAGCATACCTATGTGTATTTTTATAAAATAAAAACAATTATGTTTTAATGTGCGCATTTTATTTCTTCTAGCTTTCAATATTCTTAAAAATCCTCTGCCAAACCTGGATTCAATTAATGTGAAAAATCAAATTACAATTTACGCATTGATTCCGCTATGAAATAATAGATAATGTTAAATGTTCATCACAAATAAACTCCAAGCTTTCTTATAGGCTTCTCAAAGAAATTTGGATATTTTCCAAATGTACATGGGGAATGGATGAATTGAATTTTTAAATATGAAGAACGTTTTTAAATTTTTTTGCAAATATATCATATTTCATATTACAAACTGTAAAGTTTTGTTACAGTATCCTACATCATTTGAAAATGTTTCACAATATTGAAAAAGAAGTCTTTTTCCATTACGTTCTGCCTAGTATGGTGTTTATATTCTGAAACGCTTAGTGTATTTGTTAAAAAGAAAAAAAAAAAAAACAAAGCTCAGTAGGATTTAAAAATAAATAAAATACTATGCTTGATACTCTTGCAATACTAAATTTATGGTCATAGGCACAAATCTTTATAGGTAACAACCTCTTTTCTAGCTTGTTGATAATTTAACACGTTCACGCCGGAGCCGTTATTCATGTTTTTTCTCTGTGAGACGGCGCTTGAATTCATATTTCGATTCACCCGGCGGCGCGGTACTGTTGCTTTATCAGATACTGTATGTAATGCCCCGCCCCTCTCATATTTATTGAATTGAACTCGAATATAACAAGCCAGAGTTGATTGTGAATATCTGAAAGTTTGTAAGGAGTAAGCAAATTACTTAGAGACATGATTTTATTGACTACATGTGTACGAATTTAATATAAAATGTCTGCTAATCTAAAGAAATATGGACAACATGATGTAAATGCATTTCTGTAAGGTAGAAGCCACGCCCTTAGTCAATAATATTTTTAGGGTTAAAACGACAATTCCCGTTTCCCGTCGTGAATGTATTAAGTTTATAATACTGAATAGTTTTTATTACTCAATTTTCGAATATTCAAGTGTGACCCACCTGTAGTGCACGCCGTCTATAGCATAGTCGAGTATGACCCACCTGTAGTACATGCCTTCTACGGAACAATAGAGTGTTACCCACTGGCAATGCACGCCGCCCGATGCGACAGTCAAGCGTGACCCACCGATGATGCACGCCGCCTGATGGGGCAGTCAAGCGTGACCCACCGCTGATGCACGCCGCCATGAAAGTGTTAATGCCTCTCCGCAGAAAATTATTTTCTTTTAAAATTTTAAGTTTTAGATATTTTCCCTTTTTTAAATTACTTTTAAAATGTGTTAGCTTTATGTAGATAAGAAATAAAACACGGAAAATTTTAAAGTTTCATTTTTCCCCAAAAGCTGAACTACGTCTATTTCTAATTTTTTACAGATATTTGATTTATAATTTAGGTCTAGTTTTTTTTATTATTATTATTTTCTTACTTTTTTATTTATCCATCGATAAAAAGCAAAATGTACTTTTCGGAATTGTGGGTAACTCGAACTGGTTTATATTTTTTTATTTATTTATTTATTTATTTATTTATTATTATTATTTTTTTTTTTTGACAACGCTCTTGTTATATCAAGACACATTTTTTAATTTTCTTATAGTATATATTATTAAATCTTTAATTGTAAAGGATTGCTATAACCAATTTTTTATTATTTTGTAATTTTGAAAGTAAAACCTATTTATTAATAATGATACAAAAATAATGTAAAAAACCTATTTTATATTTATATAAGCTATATACGTTTCATTCAGAGCATAAAATAATCTTTAAAAAAACCTTCTTCTAATAATATTTCTTACTACATATACAAAATTACATTTTTTTTTATTTGCGTGAAACGCACTCTAATATCTCCAATTTTTAATTAAAAAAAAATTGTTTACTTCCAAAAAAGTTACAAGATGAAACAAACATTTTGTTATCTCACCAATGATGTAGAATTTTTAAGAACGACTTTGTTAGTTATTGTGTTATATAACTTTCACTGTACAAAAATTTTGTTCTCAACAATAGTGAAATTATAAAAAAAAAAAAAACGTGAAGTATAGAAAATCGTAATTGATTGAGGGAGTAAATAGTCTAATGAGGAAAACTTTTTTCCTTTATATAAAAGAAAAATCAATCGTTGGAGTATTTTCTTTTCGTTTCTTTTCTGTCGGAGAATTTATTTTTATAGACAAATTTAACTATATATATTTATTTACCAATGTATTTGCTTATCTTCTGAACAGCTTGTTCAGAATTCCTAGTTAAATTTAGATTTTCACACTGATGATGTTTTGCGATCTTGATTTCTATCAATGCTTTATATTCACTATAATTAATTTGTTTAATGTCTGAAATATAAATAATTATTTTAGAAAGTTAATGTAAGTTTATGATTACGTTTGATTAAAATATACTTTCCATCAGGTTGGATATTATAATAACCGTATTTTAAATTCAATTTTATGGTGAAGTTCATGTACACTCAGTTCTTAAATCTTTAATAATATTTTGACTTTAAGACAGAAAATTTACTTACAATAAGAAACGAAAATATTTTACCAACTTAAAAAAAAAAAAAAATAAATAAAAAAAAATAATGTAAAGAAATATATATATTTTAACCCCTCAATAAACAGGTAGAATTTTTATTTCTTAATATTTTGACATAAATTTGTCACTGTTTACTGTGCATTTTTTACACGAATACATCGCATCCTATTGGGCATTAATTCAGAAGGTGAACACAAAAGTTCTTGTTATTATTTCTGTTATAAAATTAATCATTTTAAAAAGGTAATCTAAGTTTATGTTCAGTAATGCTTTAAAAATGCTTCCAATAGAGTTATATAACATCATCTATATATTTAAAATGCTAAGCGTTTTCTTTCGACAGTCCGTGAGAAAAGACTACTGCATCAAATTACAACAATCTTTTTTTAAATGAAATATATTTGGACACAGATTTGTTGTCGTACATTCGTTTGTTCAAATATTTTATTAATTAGCCGTAATTTTAAATAAAAATTCTACAGTTGCGCATGCGCAATATATAAGTACAAGTTTGCCTTTGGAGTGACGCGATGCACATGCGCAAAGATGCTCGCTCAGTTGAACTATCACATCACAGGTAGAAATTGTTTGTCTGCTATTCGATATTACTGTAAACTAGCTTTTCTTTCTTTCTCAATGTCAATATTATTTGGCTCTTTCAGCATTATTAACAATTCTAAAATTTACTGTGTCGATATTAAGAGTTAGATACGGTTTATTTAGAGTGTGTAATATTGTTTTGGTCACATTACATACACAAGATAAACACATTGATTTGAGGCTAAATTTTATATCCGTCTTATGAATTTCCAATAGTTACACACGAAGATTGGGAAACTAGCATATTAAGTTGTAGCTGCTTCTTTGAAAATGTAAGGTCCCCAATGTAAATGCCAAATTCGAGACAATCATGCGTCAACTGGTTTTTGAACCTCTTCAATTTAGAAGGAGCGACAACGAGTTCCCGCTAGCGTAGTGGGTTAATGCAACAGACTAAAGCTCAGAATTTTTGTAGCTGTGCAGGTGCGAATCCAAGCCTGGTAAAATGCAATATTTTTTTTGTCAATAATGCATTTCTGCAATGACATATTTTATTAGGAAGATAAGTTTTAGGATTTTAATTTTATTATTTGAATGCTGTATAGTTAAATAAAATACTCAAATATTCAATCACTCAGTAATATTTTCAAAAAATAATGATTTTATACTTAAAATATTTAAGCTAAAATGTTTTGCATGTAATTATCAAATCAACAAGTTTAGCTGATATACAATTAGAAAGATAAGTTTGCTATTCTTTTCCGTAAAAAATAAAACGGAAAGAAAGAAAAAAATTCGTATAAGAGCTGTAAAAGAAATTACCTTTATATCCAGGTTTAATATTTAAAAATGTATAAAAATGTAAAATAAAATTCAAGTAATAAAAAATATTTAATATAAATCGCCAGCTGCATCAAATTTCAAATTTAGGTTTTTAGAGAATGAGACAGATAAAAATAAAATTTATGGCAGCTTTTAATCATCGTGTTTATATATATATATATATATATATATATATATATATATATATATATTGTTAATTTTTCAAAAAAAAAAAAAGGCGCAATAGTATGTAAAAATAAATTCTCTACACGACATTTTTAGGTAAATTTCTGATAAAAAGCAAGCATAATTGGTTGTAAATTATAAACTTAAAATTTGTTCGCTTCATTGAATAGGTTAGACAGACAGCACTATCTATCGCCTTAAAGAAATATGAATCACTTATGCATTATGGAAAATCATCACTTAATTCATCATTCAGTAATTAATTTAAAGCACTAATTAAAAATTCAAGAATTTTTCTGGTGAAATATTCAAGTCATTTACCATCAAATCTTGACGGGCACTATCTGGTTATTATTAAATTCAGTTACACTTTAACGAGTTTATGTACGACAGTAAATAAATTTACAGTAATATGATGACGTTAAAGCAGAAAATTTACTTACGGTTACTTTACAGTTGTTAAATAGAGACAAAAGTTTGATTAAAATTAAGACATATTAATAATCTTAAGAACAAATACCTTCTTTACGATCAAAGAGTATCTTGAATCGATATTATCCTTCAAAATGTTAATCCATTAACTGTATGAAAGTGACAGCGGTGGATACTTTTTATCGATATATTAAGAAAACAATGACATATTTTTTGAGTTTTTGATAAAAAAATCTATTATTTATGACATAAATAAATGGTTGTATGGTATAACACCAATAATATTAAATGTCGTTATGCTTTAACATTCCTTTAGTACAATTCATAAACCTTTAGTAATATTTTGACATGAAATTAGAAAATTTATTTACGGTTGTTAGATAAAGACAAGAACTTGATTAAAATAAATCATATCATTAATCATACTAAGAACAAAATACCTTCTTGACAATAAAACAGTTTCTCAAATCAATATGCTCTTTCAAAATTAAATTCACAGTTTTTAAGAAAACAAAACCGCGGGTTTTTATCGACATAGAAAGAAAGTAATTGCACATTCACTTGCATTTTTTATGGTCTGTGAGACATCTTGACATGCATATTCGTTAATATTTTAAAGAAGGATATTTCGGAGCTGGAAGTAACTGGTTCGATCTGACACCCCCAAACACAGAAGGTAAATGCTTTAACCACTTGGCCACTGAGCCTTGTTGAAAAGTGGATTCTAAGGAGTAATAAGGCATTTAGATAAGTGATGGTTTGTCGTTGTAGGTAAATGGTAAACAGGAAATTTTTAATTTTTAAGAGTTTTTAAACTTTTTTCTTTCTTTCTTTCTTTTTTTTTTTTTTTTTTTTTTTTTTTTTGGTAATTGTCTTATACGCGTGTATTTAAAAGTAAATTTAATATTTAAATAAATGAAATAAATATTTTACTGAAATTGTTAAAGCAAACTAATTGGTTTTTCTTATAAATTTAAGAATCATTACAATTTTAATTGAATAAATGAGCTTGTGCGTTTTTCATTTGGGTTCTGATTTCAAGGCAGAATGGTTCCCCCTTTGCCGTTCTGTGAAAAAATCAGAACCCAACTGAGAAACGCACAAGATCTGTGTGAAAGAGAGGAAAAAGGTTGCTGTAATAATTGAAATTCGCGAATTTGGCTTGAACAAACATACAAGAGCCTTGATTTGGCATAAAATGCAATGCTAAAGCATATAAAAACTGCTTTAAATTAGAGGAAATTTTATAGATTTCATTAAGATAAGATGACAAATAGTGGTAAAGTGTTACAATTTTGAAATTACGTATTAAACTGATTTGAATATGATTGGATAGGAGCAGGGCTACAAAGAGGAAATTACCTAACATTTAGAAGCCTGGGAAATGTCCCTGATAATTCTTTTGCTGGAAGTAGAGATTTCAAAACTATATTTATGATTTTAAAATGTAACGAAATGTTATACAAGAAAGAAAAGCTTACAGGGGGAGTTTGAAAAAAGGAAGAAATTAAAATAATTTTGGAATGCGAATATTAAAATTAAATGAATAATAGATTAATAAAAATATATTCTAAATCAAATTAAATAAAAATATGACAGTGGTTGTAAGTAACCACAACAGTCTTTGAAGCTGTATCTCAGCTTAAAAATGTTACAATCCTTAACACTTACTTATGCGAATGCAATTCATTCGACGAACCAACAGGTTATTTAAACCACTGCTCACAATGTTCAAACGAGAAAACCACCGCCTTCCCCCTCGTCACCTTTTAGGCTTAGATGAATTGCGATGATTGCGTCTATAAGCACGTGACCTCTGGTAAACTATATCTGCGCATGAGTAATAATAAAAGCAAGCTATGGTATTCATTTATATAGCTTTGCTAAAGATCAAATGCTGATATACTGGTAAATCACAGATTAGCATGCAAAACGTGAACATATAATGTAAAAATTATACCTCAAAAATAAGGTTTTGTAGCTATTTGTTCAATGTTTTAGTTAATTTTATGCACGTACGTAAGTCACTTTTCAACATTTCACATTCAATTGATTGCACTTTTCTTAATTGAGTCTGGAATGACAAAATTTTTAGAATGAGTACTGTTAACAGACTGGTATTTTCTTGGAAAAGAATACGACGAGTCACCTACTCGATAGCTTGTAAGTACCTGCCTAGCTTTATAATAGTCACAATTCTTAAGTTTGTTAGCTCCACATCGATTCCATCTCTTGAAAATTTTTCGTCATCATCTAATTTGTCTCTCATATCTCTTAATGCTCGTAGACATGAGAATACTCGTGCATAAAATACACGTCTTTGAACAGAAGATTCCATGTTTCAAATATAAAATTTAATTTAATTCGCATCCACAAATACCCTCTATTTATCTAAAATGCGATTAAACACTCAGAGTTTAACATTACGCAGGCGCTCAGCAGTTTTTATGCAAGCGGATCAAGCATACTATCAATACAGGTTCGATTGCGCATGAATAAGCAGAACTAGACTCCAGAAACACTCGAAACACGCACAATCAGAAACTCTCAAGTGCGAGATCATTTTCACAGGAATCAGGACTATTGTTTTATTCAATTAATAAAATTTTCTCAATAGGAATTATAATGTAATTACATGTGTTGCATTAATTTATATAAAAAAATTAACTTGGTAAAACATATTTTAACAAATAATAAGTTTGCAATTAATAATTTTTAGTTAGAATAAGAATTCCCTTTATGTTGTTTGATGCTATAAAGTAGGCCATATTTGTTATGATTATGTTGCAATATTAATTTGTTACTTATCAGCATATTTTAATTTTAAAATAAAATAAATTTATAATTTATGTATCTATTTTTTCTTTTTGTAGATAATTTTTTAGATGGGGAATTTCTGAATCTTTCTAATAAATTTAAGAATGCTTAAATATTGAATAAAATAAATGAATTTTAGAGGTTTTTCTGTTAATACAATTTTCTTTTTAGGAATTATAATGTAATTAAATGTGTTAATTTAAGAAATATACATCTGTAAAAATGAAAAACTAATTTTAATAAATAAATAAAGTTGGTAATTAATCACTTTTAATTAGAATAAGACTTCATTTTATGTCATTTGATTATTTAATGTAGAATATATTTGTAATGATTATGTACCGATATTGATTTTTTTACTTATCATCATATTTTAATCTTAAAATAAAATACAAAAAATAATTTATCTTTGCTTTTTCGTTTGGTAAATAATTTTTTAGAAGAGGGAAATTTCGGAATATTTCTATTAAATTTTAGTGCTAAAAAGATGGATAGATTTTTTTGATATTTTTATCGATTTTAAAATAATTTTAAAAAGATTTTAATAATTTGATTTTTAAATAAAATAAGAAACTTGTCTATTGCTTTTGAAATGAATATATAAAATAAGTTTAATTAACTTATGAAGTGTTTAATTTTCTTTCTAAGATTAAGTTTATAATGAATAGTAATTTTAAGGATCGATTTAAAAATTTCTTTTGTTGATTTAAATAATTCTAAGTCCTTTTTAAAATGAATTCAAAAACAATCTTCTTAAATAAATATATATAAGCTAGTTTTGATAGTTTTTCTGTTACGTTTCCGGCAGTTTCTGTTCAGTTTTTGAGTTCACGCATATATAATACATAAGAATAAAAAAATAACAGTTTTGTTTCATATTGCTATAAGGATTCCTTGAAGGAATGTAACCGAAACGACCGCCTGAGGTCCCATTGTGTGCCGAAAGGTAGGTGTTTGCTAGGTATATTATTTGGGTACTCAATTCCACTTCCCTCATTCTAAAACTCCATTCTGATTAACATACACTTATTTTTCTTTTATTAGAAGACTATAAATGCATTTCATAATACTTGCTTTAAACACGTTTAGAAACTTTTAATACCTGTGAATATCTTAATCAGTTCCATTTTCATACATGCTGACTGATACATTTCTTACTACAAGATCTTAAAATCCCTTAATGATGGACAAGTGGTTTGCCCAAAGCTGTTGAGAAGTTACCTGCCATGTATATTTTATACCTCATAGTACACTGTTCATAGCATACAGTTTTTAGGTCTTTATTTGCATAAAGAAAGAGATAGAGTTTTAGCTCTTTATTTGCATAAAGAAATCTGAATCATTTTACACTTTCTCTGTAATTCATTAAATTGCTTTTAGCTTTATGCTCTATATTTTATAAGCATGTTTGAAAATGAAGTTGAAATAATATATTGAAGCAGATACGCCGTGTTTCGTTTTAAAATTTGCGACCGTGATCCTTATAGATATTTACAGCACCGCATAAAACATGGACCAAAAGTCTTTGACTAATTTAAAAATTCAATAAAATAAAATAAAGCAGTTTGTTCAGGAGGATTTAGTTTGGGATGGAGTGCTTATCATGATGTTATGTTTTGTGAAAAAATAGACAATTAGTCTCAAAATTGCATCTACTAGACGCTACACCTGAAAATGTACCACAAGATGCATCAAAATCTTAAGTATATATTTGATCACAGATGACGCCTCGAAACTGTTCATGGGCATGTGCAAGAAAAAATTAAACTACGAAGCCACTATATAAAATAATGCAAATGTATTGCTAAATTCAAAATATTAAATAAATATTAAATTATAAGCAACATAAATATACATATATTTCGATATTACTTAAAAAAATGAATTATAAGAATAAGAAGTTTTAATGTAAATCGATTTCGTCAAACTTCTAATATGATAATACAAAATTATACCTCATTCAGTCACGAAGTTTTTGAGTAATGCTTAAAGAATAAACGCATTGCAATATCTTCAATATCTACTACAAAGTATAACATAGACAGTAGCATTATTTTTTAACTTACATAATAAACATTAAACCAAAACCTTTTTTAATACGTATGTAACATTCATAAATATTTCTGTAATTGCGTCGTCTATTTGCAACACCGGCCAACTCCTCAGAATTGAAAAATGTGTTTTTTCAGTTTTTTAAGTTCTAGGTAAATGTTTCTACCATCTGGGAACAATAAAACCCGTCAAATATACTGTCCTAATGACTATAAAACTAAAGTGTTTTGGTTACAATCTTATTTTGGCAAAGTGTAGCAAAAAAATCAGCTTTCCCCCAAAATTTTATTTTTTGCAGATGGTCGATTTTGCAACTAGACGACACAACTGATCAGATGTCGATCATCTAATATTTCAAAGATAATTCAAAAAAGAGTGAAAAAGAAAAAAAAATCCATAAAAGTGTTACATAGATTTATCCATAGATTATTTTTTATTTTTTTAGAACTCTTATTTGGCTAAACATATTCAGCTTTATTTTTTTACTTAATAATATTAGGATAAACATCGGAAAGTTGGGGGAATATTTGAGTTAGAATTTTTTTTAGTGTAATTGATAAAGAGGTGTGATTTTTCCTTTTAAGTGTTTTTGGAATATAAGGATTAGTACCCTCATAGCATGCATGGTCACGGTGACGTCGTTGTGACGTCACTGTAAGTCACTGTGGTCACGTCACATCTGTGACAAAAGTGCCACCACTCAGTGATGCCACATTGTGACTGAGATGTGAACTTCTTAGAAAACTTTAAAAAATTACGAAAATTCTTTCAAACATGTTATTTACTGTAAAATTATATTTTTCTGGCAATTAAAAAAAAATGTGACGTCACTGTTATGTCACTGCTATGTAACGTTCGTCACGTCACATACGTGACAAAAAAACTACCATATTGTAAGTCACAGTGTGACAAAAATATGAACTTCAAAAATCTTTGAAAATGAAGAGAAATATTTTAAACAGTCACGAGTTGCAGCAGCATAAGGAATCAAAATATATTAGTGGATAGCAAATGGTAAATTCTGTCACTAAAGGGGAGGGGGGGGGGCATAATAAATAAAGTACACGATACAAGCATTAATAAACTAAATTTTCGGGCTATATTTTATCAATTTGATATCTAAGACAGTGAATGAATACTTTTTCACGATTTCAATTTTATCTAGCATTTGGATAATATACGTAGAATTAGGAATATTAAATTTATACACTTTACATATTTAGTTTGCTGGGAGGAAATTTATTTATTTCTTTCTTTGTTTACCGACCAGGATTATTCTAAACACTTCTGTGGTTTCAAACTAAAGATTTTCTATTACAGTTAAATGAGCACGTAGAAAGAGTCTTCAGAGTTTAGTCATCTATGCATTTCTTGCTTTAGAATATTTTTATAATTTGTATTCAAGTCGTAAATTCTACTTCTTTCAGACTTTTTAAATAAAATTAGCATTTTCCGACAATAAAAGAAATCTGCAAAACAAACTTTACTTAAAAAAAAAGAAAAAAAAAAGAGGGGGGGAAGGCGTTATTACCATTAAATTTATTTTTACACCTTTTAAAAATTTAAACAATGTTTTATCTAATAAACTATAATTATGAATATTATTATTATAATTATTTAGAAAAAAGGAACTTTACAATACATTTTAACTTGAATTATTTGGTACGGATAAAAAGAAAAGATTAAATACATTGGACATTTCTTCAAATACAAAATTTTAATTAACGATATTTTCAGAAAATTACTGCGCATTCAAGTTCCATACGTCTTTCATACAAAAACAAATAATCTGTAACAGACCATCTGCTTGAAAATCGTCTGCCCACAAAAAAAAAAATAAATAAATAAATAAAAATGAGAAGACGCGGGAAATTATTCACTGTTTTCAAAACATAGCCACGTCTACAACACTTTAACATAAGGAAATGACCATTTTAGGAAACACGGATATTAATGGAACGTAATGGAATGTAAGTCTTATTTAATTTAAATATTTTATTCCAGATTTGTATAGTATGAGTTAAATAGTTTTATGTTATATTTGTAAGAGACTGATCTTTACTGTCAGAAGCGATATTTTCCAATTCGATAACTGTAAAGAAAATATCTTAATTTGCGATCACTTGAAAAAACAAACTGCGCAGAGACTGATTCTGCCTACATTCACACTGCAATTAATATAAACATTAATTTAATCTTACTTGAGATTGATAATATATGGAACGACAACGATTTGGAATTATTTTATCGGCTTCTTACTATTTTTTGATTACTAACACTTACAGTTATTATTTTGGGGTTAAATATGATGTTCGATTATCATGAGATTACGAAATTGTTTCAGATTAGAAATTAACATTATACTGGGAAAATGTAATTTTACATATTACAGTAGTGAAAAATTTGAAAGAATTTTCTTTTAGTGCTAATAATATTTTAAATTATCTTTTAAAATCCTAAATCTTCAAACCAATGTTTTCAGATTTAAAATTTACCAAAACTATAAAATAATAGGAATTCCTTATACCATATGGAAATATTTTTGAGATATTGTTAAATCTAATAATGCATTTAATTTATCTATTGTACTTTGCTGTTGTTTAATAGTACAATTCTAAATACTAATTATTATTTTTAGTGTTTTTCAAATTGGTATATTTATTTGTTTAAATTGTATGTAAGCATTTTTTCTGTTTGTGATTTTAATCAAACATTTAGTTATAGACATTCTGAATCGGTTTTTAAATTTCCTTCTATTGTAAATTCATTTTCTACGTTTATGATACGCGTAACTATTGGCACTAAAAAGTAAAATATGATATTTAAGCATTGAAATAAAGTGTTTTTCATGCCTGATGGGAAGTTATAGATTAAACTGCTTTAGTATATATTTTTTTAAAGTTCATATAATACAGGATACATAATATAGGACACAAGTTGAAAAGTGCTTATGACTTCGGTTTGTCTCTCCGTCTGTCCGTCTAGCAGTCTGTCCGCACTCTAACTCTCGAAAATATACTCGGATTGCCCTGAAATTTTTGGATGTTATTGACGTTTAACATAGCATGGTACCTATTTGTAATGAAGTTTGTAGCATGCTTTGTTCATTTACATGGACAGCCAAAAGTTTTCCGTTACATTACGGCCTATGGGAAAAATCGTTTCAAATGATTTTTAATGATTTTACACACGCTTTCAAACAGAATAAAATTTATACGCATTTATGAAGTGCACTAAAATAAGCATTCTGTTGACTATGCGATGCAAAGAATAGTTATTGTTCATTTACAGGGCTAAAAAAGGAATTCAATTACATAATGATATAGGGGTGGAGGGACTGACTTTGCGGCATACTTTAATTATGTTAATCTATTTCATATATAATGAAATTGATATATGTCGCTGAGGTTTACATACTATAAATTATTTCATGTATAATACGTATATAGCATTTACAAGGAGACACAAAATATTTCAGATACTATATTGTATCCGAAGTACTGTTCATTAGCGGTGTTTGCTGGAAATGTATTTTTAATTATGATATGCGCTTTTATGATTCACTATATTTATGCATAGTATATGGTGTATATAAATGATATAATTCCTATACAGGGCTACAGAAAAGTATTTGTAAGGATTACTGGGTATGGGCGCAAATTGCTTAAAGGAGGTTTTTAAATGAGTTATGCTTTTTTTCGCTGAACTGCATTTAATTTACCAAAAAATGTTTGTAGAATATAGATAAAAGGATGTACAGGGTCACGTAAAGAATTGGATACATGGCCGTCTATGTATTAAAATTTCTGGAAATGTGATTTCAGCAGTTTTAAGAGTGTCTTAGTTTGAATTAAAATTTAACTAAATAGTGGCGTGTAATAAAGATTCTAGGTAAACTACAGGGTTGTACAAAAGTATTCAAGTATGTTTCCATACATTAGTATAAATTGCTGAAAAAGAATTTCAACCTGTTAGGCGTTTTGTTGCTAAACTAAGTTTTCCCATTATATAGTATATATATACTTTAAAAAATGGGTACTCAAAATTGAGTAAAAAAGTACTCAATTTTAAATGCGTCAAATACTCAAAATAGCTCCGATCCAAATGTACTCAAAGTTGAGAAACACATGTACTTATTTTTTATTCCATGGTTGTGATCAAATATGAATCGTTATGTACTGCCCCCCCCCCAAATAAAAACCCCCTAAAATTTAAAGTAAAAATGTACTGACATTTATTACCCGTTCAAAGTTCTTAACAAGAAATGTTTAATTGTTTATTTATTTAAAAAAAAATAGCAAAATTCTTAACAAGATACTCAAATCGAATATTTTTATGACAAGAGCATTATTTACAAGCACTTTTAAATTATTTTTAAAATGCTGTGCGTAATTTAATATTTACATTAATAAACATCATTTATGCCGCCATAAATGAAATGAACCATTACAGGGTACAAAACTATTCGTTTGTTTGGGTTTGAAAACATGTGATGTTTCAAAATATAGAAAGCATAGGTTCATTTTTGATCCAAAAATATTCAATTCGATATGAGTACGTCGGTTTACTCATTTTTGAGTACTTCATTTTTTTCAGTGTATCAACCTACAGATCAAATACAAGGCTGTTCAAAAGAATTGGAAAACATATTTGGCTGTGGACGGTAACTGCTGAAATCAGTTTTTCATATGTTTTATGCGTTTTCTAAAATGTTTACTTAGTTATCTTATTCACGCCATTTCCCTAAATTACGATGTCTTGTTAAAGCATTCAGAAAGTGTTGGAAAGTATTTTATAATCTATGCTTAACGCATGATTTTTTTTACTCGTTTTTTTTTTCTATTTCCCAGATCAGTCTTTTCCTATAAAACATACCAAATCTATTTAGCTCATATTCACAAAATACAATATACACGGGAATAAAAATTTTAAATAAATATCGCTTATCATGCCGCTCTATAAATAATAGTTGTATTAATATCCGTTAGTCTCAATGTTCGTATTTAATAAAGCAATGACAAATCACAACAAATTAAAAACCTTACACATTCTAAATATCAAGCTTGAACTCAATATCAAGCATAGAACTCAATAAAAAAAATGTCAGTTGATAAGCATTGTTTTTTAAATGGAAAAATTTTAAATGTTTTAGAAGAATAGGACTCCAAAATAGCGATATTTATCTATAAAGTACGGTAAAAAGATATTTTTTTATATTTACAGCAAAAGTTTATTTCAAAATTCATCGCTGTATTAATACTTAGAAATTTTTCCAGAGAGAATCATTCGCCATATATACAATATTTCAAATGAAAATCAAATATAAAATTAATTGCTTAAAAAGCGCAAAGGCCAACATAGTGAAAAGATTCCATGCCGGAAACTTAGCCCGTGCCATCAGTATAGCACACTGACATTCTACCGACTAAACCACATGGAACGACGCCCAACCTGTAAAATTTCTCACTATTACATGTTGGCCAGGCTACAAAAGCAGCACAAGATGGGATATTTATCGTGAGCCACCGACATGGGGTAAACACGAAACTTAAATAAATCCAGCGTCGATTGAACTATATTAATAATTGGAAATTTTTCCAGGGAGAAATATTCGCCTTGCATACAACATTTCAAATTAAAATTGCCTTTTAAGCAATTAATTTGAAATTTGATTTTCATTTAAAATATTGTATACAAGGCGAATGGAAAAATTTCCAAGTATTAATATAATTTCAATCGATGCTGGATTTAATTAAGTTTCGTGTTTGCATCATGTTGGTGGCTCACGCTAAATATTCCAGCTTGTGCTGTGTTTGTAGCCTTGCCAACATGTAATAGTGAGAAATTTTCCAGCCTGGGTATCGTTCCATGTGATTTAGTCGGTAGAATGTCAGTGCGCTGTACTGATGGCCCGGGTTCGAGTCCCAGCATGGAATCTTTTTCACTATTTGCGTCTTTCAAGCAATTAATTTGAAATTTGATTTTCATTTGAAATCACAGTGTTTATGACAAGTTCGTTACAAATGACACATATTTCACAAATTGGTCACAGCGTGACTTCAAAGCATTGTCGCTTTCGTCACAGGTTCGTCACAAAGTTAATGCCAAAATAGTCACAAATGACACACGTTTTACAAGTTTGTCACACCGTGACTACACAGAGTGGTCACAAAGTGAAAACGACCTCTAAAACGGCCATAACGACCTCGCATTCTAGTCACTATGACGTCACATCGACGGTCACAAAATCACAGTGTGACTTCACAATGACGTCGCCGTGACGTCACCATGCCTTACGGGTAAAAGCGAGTGAGTATTATTTTTAATATAATTAAAAACGCAAGAAAGAGCAAACAGTTTTTTTTTTCATTAATTGTATCTTATGTAAAGCACTTCTAAATATTTTTTTAGTTATACCGAGCTTCAGTGATTTCGAAAAAGAAAAATAATATATTTTTTTAAATTATTGTAACATGTCTCAACCAGAGAAAATAGACAAAAACTTGAGAATCTTCCTCAATTGCACTAATTGGAGTACGAAAATCATATAATTGAATTTAATCTGACAATAATAAATTTTTACACCATTTTTTCACCATGGTTCGGTATAAATGACAAATAACGAAAATGTTATATTATTATATTATTTAGGTGTTATATTACCTTCTTAAGCGAGAGATTTCCTAATCATTTTCAATCCGTAGAAAATGCCGCTTTATTTATAGAAATTCACCAAAATTATGGAAACAAATATTGTAGTACTGATTGACGTGTTATGGATGTGGATTGTTAAAGATTCAGCAAAAATCACGATTAATTACATTTTTAAGAAAGTTAATATTGTATGATTTGAAAGATGCTATATGAGTGCACGTTTGCAATAAAAATCATGTATTTATTGTGTTAACGTGTCAAATGAGCATTAATGCAATATTTTTAAGGATAAAGGACTGTGCGAATTGTTTTTAAAGAATACGATAGACAAGAATGATAAAAGAAGTAATAAATGGTTTTAAAAGTTTCAGCTTTCTTTATTGAACCTCTTCTAAAAGAGTAGTTCTTAATTATGCTAAATTTAATCCATCTGGAAAAAGTAAGAGCAATCTTTAAAAAATATTACAATATAAAATCACATTCTAGAATAACTGATGATAAACTTTGCATACACCACACAAGAGTTATAGATTATATAACGCTGGAGAGTTATGGCGTAATATGGAATAATGGTTGCAAATACTTAATAGTTGTAAATGCATGATTAATGACACATATTTTTATATTATTCAAGTACATTTTTATTATACATTCTTCAAGTGATATTTCTCAGGTATATTATTCTTCTTTGGTATATATTCCTCAAGTATAAAACTGGTATCAAGTAAATACTATGGGAAAATATTGTAATATAGAATAACATTGTAGAATAACTAATTTTATAATATTTGATATATTCTATAATTGATAATAATTTATTTTATATTATTCTAGTATATATTTCGTATATATATTCTTCAAATAAATATTTTTCATATATATTCTTTTTCTTTGATAAAAATTTCACAAATAAAGATTTGGTATGAAGTATATACTCTATTACAAATTGTGATATTAAATTATATTTTAGACTAATTGATGATAAACATTACATTTATCGCACAAGAGTTATTTATAATATATTAACATCCAAGAATTATATTAGAGTTGTAAAATGGATTAATGGTAGTAAACGCATATAAAAATTTTAGACAGTCTATTATTTGAGGGGTTCAGAGCCACAGTAGACCAAGTCCATTTTTGACAAAAATGTGAGATACTCCATTTAGAACGTGCATAAAATCTGTTTTATCCACTCCTATAGTTTACCAAGCCTGTCTAAACATACTTAATTATACAGGGTGATTCATAAATATCGAAACAATAGGCTATCTCCTTAAATATTGCCCCTAGGCATATACTTCGAATTGCAAAGTTTCATAAAAAAAGGTGCAAAATTTGATGAGATAAGTTTCAACTCCATGGGGGTTTCTATATGAGAAAATACAAAAAATAAATTTTTATACGGCCCCCGTAGAGTAAATTTCCCAATTAGGAAATTTATCCTTATCCATTCCTAAATTAAACACAAAAAAATTCATCTCGATATCTTCAAAATTCGCAGACATATCAAAATACAAAATTCGTGACTTACACCATTTATCCATGCCTCTGAGCGACGAATTTTGACTCAATCTGAATGCAAGATAGGGATCATCCACAAATTGTACGTTAATAAAAGTCGATATAAGAAAGTGCCTCTCCTTTGGACATAAAATAGGCAGCGTATAGAATTTACGTTAAACCTGGTTTCAAAGTATGTTGGTGGTCTGCACTAGAGGTCTGCACGGGTCGAAATATCTAGGTCCGGTCCCAAACCGACCCATAGAAAAAAAATTTGGGCCCTGCATGGAAAAAAGTTCAAATCGTAGCCTGGTACGGTTGACTCAATTTCTACATAGTTTTTTACATCGATATGGTTAAAAGTTGTTTCGTATGGAGGAGTTCTGACCAAAAATACTTATTATGTTTTTTTCTTTTTTCATATTTATAATTTTTATTTTTAAAGAAGCGCTAAAAGCTGTTATTTTTTGTTTTATTAATGAATCTCTATTTATATGTAAATGATTCACTTCTCCTTTAATATCGTTAATCCATATTCCCAGCGTTGGAGGCAATGAAAAATGCTATAAAGTAAAATCTTTTAAGATAGAATCACATAGGAAATAAAAAAAAGCGTTATAGACAAGTTCCCTTTTTAGGAGTTGTAAATGTAGTCTATTTTTTCTCAGGTATTATTATATTCATTTTTCATGGATCAACAGATTTTTCCGTTTAAGAAAGGATTCCGTCATAGACAGATTTTTTTCACTCGTTTTAGTGAATTTTATTTTTTTTGCCTTAAAATCTACTATGCTTTAAAGTTTTATTGTAAAATAATGGCCATTTAAAAATATATGCATTTGTTGTAAAAGTTTTTGGGCTGAGCCAAATTTTAGTTATTTTTGCACGGATTAGGTCAGTCAGAGTTAATGATTTTAATGCGGGTTGTCTCTAGACCGGGGCTGAAAATTTCGCCCAGGGGAGACCTAGGAATAAGGAAGCCAGTTTCGGTTCGGAATAACCAGTGGCTGAGAGGTTCTGCTCTCAAAGCTGGTAGACGGGAGGTGCAGGGTTCGAACCCAATCGCGTCGTTCGGCCCAATCGTTCGGAGTTTTCAGTTGTTTTCTTCGAACCTTCGATATCCTTGTGTAAATACGGGTTAGGTTCCTTAGAAAGACCTCTACGGAAGGCACCCCCCCCCGCCCCGGCCCTTCGGGCCCATATCCCTCGTGTAGATAATTGGCCGTCATAAATCACACCAACACCCGGTTCGATGTGAAAAAACACGTTAGGCCCGGCCAGGCCGAGTCTTCAGAAAAAAGTCGCCAATCCTGGGTCTGGCCCGGACCTGAATACAGACTGTTTTAACGGCCTCGCCGGTACGATAAAAAGCCTGAATTTGTGAGGGCTAAAATTATGAAAAACTCTTAATCGGCATATTAGAAAAAGCATTGTTTCA
The DNA here is from genome assembly GCA_963932465.1 of Maratus speciosus. Lineage (NCBI taxonomy): Eukaryota > Metazoa > Arthropoda > Arachnida > Araneae > Salticidae > Maratus > Maratus speciosus. Next base: position 298,178,865 of record OZ010799.1, read on the forward strand.
AATTACGCATTTAACATTTATTTATGGACGTTTAAATAGTACAAAAAGGAGGTGGAAACGGTAAAAGTTAAACTGAATCGGAAGTTTAAGCTACAGAAAGAAGTTACTTTTTCACGTGCAATTTTTAAAAAGCATTTACACATTTTATTAGGGGCCAATCAATGTTTAAAACTTTAAATGTGTTTTTCTGCATGACGTTTCTTTTCTTTTCTTTTTTTTTTCTTTTTACAATTTATCGTCTTTAAATTATTATAAGTCAAGAATCATAAGTAAAAAAGGTGCAAACTTGAAACGCGTCTTTATTTATTATTTTACATTAATTTTGTTTCGGCAAATTTGAAAAAAAAATTACTTTTGAAAATATGATTTTTTAAAAAATAAGTTACCTAATTTTTTAAATAAATATTTTAAATATTTTAAAAATTAATATTTAAAAAAATCCTGAAACAAAACTAAAATTTTACTTTCCTTTTTAATTAAATGAAAAAAAAAATCCGGTTTATAATGTTTCAAGTTATAAAGATTTTAAATTAAATCTGCTTAAGAAAGTACTAATCATTTAAATTTTTTAAAAACTTTATGAGAAATATTAGGATGTGATTTTGTTTGCAAATTATATGGTTAACCATCACAAAAAAAGAAAAAAAATCAAAATTCTAACTCAACAAATATATTCTTTACATGTTTCCTAGAACTCTTAAAGTAACATTGTTTCTTTGATTAGACGCATTTCAATTTGTGTCTAATCCCTTAAAACCTGATGAATTATTTAAACGGCCATAACTCTGCGAGTTTTTCAGATATGAAGATACAATTTTTTGTGTTTAATTCAGGAATGGATAAGGAAAGTTTTCCTGATTGGAATTGTTACACTACGGGGGCCGTATAAAAATTTAATTTTCGTATTTTTTCAAATAGACACCCCATGGAGTTGCAACATATGTCACTAAATTTTGCACCTTTTTTAAGAAACTTTGCAATTGGAAGTATGGGTCTAGGGGCAATATTTAAGGAAATAGCCTATTGTTTCGACATTTATGAATCACCCTGTATAGCGCATCTGTTCACAGACTTGGTTCACTATGGGAGTAAATAAAACAGATTTTATCCACCTTATAAATGGACTATATATATTTTTTTTCAAAATGGACTTGGTCTACTATGGTTGTGAGCCCCTCATTTATGACTTTCGAATAAAAGATTACAAAACCTTCATAACTAGTTATTATAATTGGTTATTATTATATATATATTACATAACTGGTAACAATTTAAATAACTTTTGCCCATATTTCAAATTGCTTTTTAGTTTAATATACTTTTAAAGAGAAATTAAAAATATAAATGGTAATTTCGTACGAGTGTCAAAAATATTATATGCATTACAAACATTGACTCTGGGTTAAAAATAATTCTAAAATTATTATTTATGCATTTAATATGGAACAAATGAAAAAAAATAGCACCTATAGTTATTGAAAATTAAAAACAAATCATTGCTAACAATTTTTTAATCAGTGTTCACGTTGTACGTATTTTTTTTAAATAAGGAAAATTAAATATACAAATAGAATTTAAAGACAAATACTTCAAACTTTAAATACTGAATCAGAGATAATCATCAGAAATAGTATAAATATTTCTTATTTTTATCTTAATACTTTGTTTCTATTTTTTTCTGACAAAGACCTTTTTTACATTTCAAATAGTGAGGTTTAAAATTAAGAACTCTGTCCAATGCATAGAAACAAATTAAAGTAATAATCGCTAGGATAAATTAAATTCTAATTTATTGTAAGCAAATGCAATAAAAAAATAATTCCACTCATAGTAAAAAAAAATAACTTTATTAAATTTCATTCATTTCGTACACTTTGCATACTGAAGCGGTTACAAAACGTTTGGATCATAAACAATGTTTATCATGATTCTTTTTAAAATTCCAAATCCTTTTGTTAAATATTTGAAATTTTTATAATTAATAGGGAAAAATAATGAATTAATTTTGTACATTAATATACTTTTACTGTAGACAATTTTGATTACATATAAAAATAATATATACTGAATTTGTTCACGGAATATGCTTCTTAATATAGCTATTTATCAAATTAATTACGGAAAAGTATTTATTTAAGGAAACAGAATAATTACAATTTAATTAAAATCTCATAAAGCGAAGATATAATAAATAAAATTATGCTTAGGAAAGCAAAAAAAGGGCAATTAACAATTAAAAAACTAATGAATATTTATTAGTAACAATAAAAAGAAAAATATCCTTATTTCTGCAATTTTTAAGCAATAAATTATAATAGTAAATGTGTAATGTAAGTATAACTACCATATGTTATAGTTTCAAAACACGCTTATGGTGCCATATATTTTTCATCTGTTCTGAGTTTGATTTTTTTTTTTTTTAAGTTTTTTTTTCTTTTTAAAGAGGCCTATTTTATGATCTTTATAAAGGTTTTAAATTTGTGTAAATTACACAATATCTTTTTGTACTATCAAAGTTTATTCATTCTTTTTTCCTTCACGTACGAAAACGATGACTTTTAAAACTTCGTGAATATTGTAGGATATTAATTATGTATAGCGTATTAAAAAGATTACTTTTAAGCATACATTTTACAGTATTATTTAACCTCGCTGTACTTCAACGTAACGCAAAGGTAATTACGTACGTATGTAATTATGTATAGAAATATTCAAATATCTCCAGATTAAAAAATCTTGTGATAATATTGAAATTTCATTAAAAAATATTTGTCATTTATTCAATATTTTGTCGGTAGCTCTGCTTATTCGGTAACAGATCAATTACGATATCGCATTATCAGTATCGGTTACATTTTGATGAAATAAATCACAATGATTTTTTTAATAAATTTTTCTTTATTAATTTCGTTAATGAAACATTACATCAGATATTATACAATTTATATAATACACCTAAAAACTAATGCGATTTTAATATAATTTAACAGGAAAAGTTTCCTTGGTCACTGTTTAAATCTCTAATGACAATTTATATACGCTCAAAAAAGTTTTTAAAATGTTGTTTTTGTCACACTTCGAAAACAAATTCTTCATTTTATGATAATCCTTAAATAATCAGTAGTATATTGTCTTATAAATATAGCAGTAGTAATATACATTATATATCTGCTGTTTTTACACCTCATTATAGCTGATTTTACGATACAACACTGGCAGATGGGCTGTCAGTATTATACTGAAAAAACAACAATTTGCAATTCTATGATACTTCTACTGAGAACGTTTTCGTATTTCTATTTTTTTTCGGGGGTGGGGCTAATAAGTTTGACCATTTTTTTTTTATTATTATTTATTTATTTATTTATTTATTTACTGGGTAGAATTTGAAAAAAAAAAAAAAAAAAAAAAACATAAAGTTAGTAAAGTTATTGGGTAATTTTTATTTTGAGAAGTAATTTGAAAAAAAATTATATTCTCGCTTAGGTTTTTCTGAATGTTGAGAACAATATGAACACTTAGGTATGATCTACAGAAAAGTATCTAAAATAAGGATAAAGAAAAAAAAAACAGAAAAAATATTTTGCAGAATATTTAGCTTTATATAAATAGTACCTTTTACACTGTACATCTTTTTGAGTTTAGGTGTATATTCCGTATTCTTGGTAATAAGAGTTTATTTAATTATATTACATTAAATATACTGTTAGAAAAATGTTAAAAATTTGTAATTTAAAACTTCATTTGATCTTACTGCCACATTTTTATATAAAAATGCTCTTTTGATCTTTTCTTTATAATAAAGTATATATATGTACAGTGGGGTGGTCCTTAAAAAATTAATTTTTAAAATTTCTATGGGGCACCCTCCTATTTTGTTCTATGTATAAAATAAAGACTTTCACAAAAATTTCAAACTTTTAAAACATTTTTTAAGGGTCGCTACCAAGGTTTGAATATTTAAAAAAAAATTAAAAATTTATATATTTTGCAATCTGATAATAAATTATTAATACAAATCCATAGTCATTGCCAAATTGAGTCATGGTATGATATTAGGCTGTAAAGAATGTCATTTGTTTCAAGTTTCAACATATTTACACAGTCTATTTTCAAGACACAGACAGGAGTATTTCATGTCGACACTCCATTTCACCTCAGCTTGGTAGCATTGCGAAAGGTAGAGAATCTGACATTCCGCCTTTAAAAATAGTTCTCCGTTATTTTTTAATCTTAAATAGCTAAAATGCGTAGGAATTTATAAGATAATATTTATAAATTATAGGATTTGATTTTTTTTATATTCGTAAAATGTCGTACTAAATGGCCATATTCGTATCAAAAGCAGAGCACAAAACTTAAAAAAAGAGTTTTCGGCAAGCGTTCCTTTGACTGTTCACTGGGATTGCAAAATTTTAGAAGACCTGAAATTGTAGACAGATTACCCATTATTGTTTCAGGTAAAGGTACTGACCATTTAACTAGATGCTACAAAACTTCAATCAGGAACAGATGAGGCAACAGCTTCTGCTGTTAACGAAACATTGGAGTTGTGGGGATTACAAGCAAGTAAAATGTATGACTTTTGATATAATCTTTGTTAATACCCGATTATCAGGGGACGCTTGTGCTCTTCTGGATCAGAATATGAACAAAGAAATGATTTGGCTTGCCATCATCACATCCTTGAAATTATGCTTGAGGAAGTTGTTGTTAAGTCTCTCTGAGTTTCAAGCGGAACAGACATACTGTAATTGAAACAATTTTAAATTTCTTGGATGTCTATCGATTACGGCATATTTCAGACTCCCATAACTGACAATTTAATCAATGAAAAAAATAACACATAATGCGTGAGAAATTACAGAATTTGCTCAAAATCATTTTAATGATTTTAAAACCAAGGGACGATTACAAGGAACTGATAGAGCTTGCCATCATTTTATTAGGAAGAGTACCCGAAAGAGGCGTTTACTTTAGAGCTCCAGGTGGATATTATCAGGTTCCATGGATGGTGAAGGCCATATACTGACTCAAGATTTATTTATTTAGAAATCAGTTTAAATTCTCTAAGCAGGAAGAATCTGCAGTTCATCAAGTTTGCTCGTTCGTGGTGAAAATCTACATTCAAAGCTGGTATCAGGCCCAATGATTTATTGCTCCTGAAGAACTTGAAAAAAGACGAAAACGTAAAATGAAATCATTTCTTTCTGCGGTTTGAAGAAGTTCCTAGGACATTTCTGTACTTCACAGAAGAACTAGTTACTTTTGCATTTTTCGATGATAATGTCTTTTTTGAAAGTAAAAGAAAAATGGTGCATGCTTTTAAAAATGAAGAAAATTATGAACCCTTGACACGTATAAGTGCTGATCCTGATGTCATTCTCCAAAATGACTTGCAAGATTTGCTAACAAGCAGCACTCTGAGATTTTTTTTTAAATTATAGATTTGCCTTCACACTTTTTTTGAAATAGACTAATTAGAATGAAAATGACTCTTACAAGACATGCAAAGCACTAGCGACTTCGGTCAAAGTTGTTAATGATGTAGCCGAAAGTGGGATAGCACTCATGGAGGAATATAATAAACTTCATACAAAAGATTAAGAACAAAAACAGTATTTCAAGGATGTGATGATGGCAATCCAAATCATTTCTTTGTTCATATTCTGTTCCAGAAGAGGACAAGCTTCTCTTGATAATACGGTATTAACAAAGGTTATACCAAAGCTCATACATTTTACTTGCTCGGTACTCCCCACGACTCCAATATTTCGATATCAGCAGAAGCTATTGCCTCATTTGTTCTTGATTGAAGTTTTTGCACAAGTAAGTGGTCAATACCTTTTCCTGAAAAGATAATGAGATACATTATCTTTTCAAACAGGGGCGATAATGAGATACATTATCTTTTCTCATTATCTGAAAAGATAATGGGAATGCCTACATTTTCAGATCCTGAAATTCCTTCTAAAATTTTGAAAACCCAGTGAACAGTCAAAAGAACGCTTGCCGAAATCTCTTTTTTTTAAGGTTTGGGCTCTGTTTGCTCGGTTTCTGATACGATTATGTCCATTTAGTACGACATTTTATGGATATCAAATAATCAAATTCTATAATTTATAAACATTATTTTATAAATTTTTACACATTCTAGCTATTAAGATTAAAAAATAACGGAGAACTATTTTTCAAGGCGGGTTGTTAGATTCTCTACCTTTCACAATGCTGCCAAGTTGAAATGAAATAGTGTGTTGACATGAAATACCCCTGTTTGAGTTTGACAATAGACTGTGTAAATATGTAGAAACTTGAAAGAAATGACAGTCTTTAAAGCCTAATATCATACCATGATTCAATTTGGTAATGACTATGGATTTGCATTAATAATATATTATTAAATTACAAAATATGTCAATTTTTTATTTTTTTTTAAATATTCAAACCTTAGTAGCGAAACCTTAAAAAATGTTTTAAAATTTTGAAATTTTTGTGGAAGTCTTTTTTTTATACGTAGAACAAAATAGGAAGGTGCCCCATAGAAAATTTAAAAGTTAATTTTTAAAGGACCACCCTAATGTACAGATATATACATATATTATAAATAGATCTAGTCTTTGGACGAAAGATGAGTTAACGATGTGTTGTTTTTTGAAAAATTATAAAAATATTTATAAAAGAGAAAATATATTAAAAAAAACACTCCTTTATGAGCACTCAAAATTCAGATTGAAAATCATGCCTATTTTTTCAATTCCTACTATAAGTTCACAGTCTCACTATATTTATTTATATTCTTATTCAAATTTTCAGTCGTTAATAAAATTCTTATTATTCATCCTATCAAGTTAAAATAATTTTTTTAAACTTGTACTGGATGACAATTGATGTTAATACAGTTTTTTAAATATTAATTTATTAATTAAATTTTAATTAATTAATTTTAGTTTTGTATGGGAAACAAAATGGCGGCCATTGGTTATTGAACAGTATTTAATGCATTTTCATATCTATAAGGCGGGTTACCATAGGGGGACTCTGTACTGTCGCCAAATACTGCCAAGTTTATCGTCAACTTGGCGATATATCGCCCAATTTGTCGACCAAAATGAGTCGCCAAAAGTGACGCCAACTTGGCGATATCTCGAATATTTCGCCAAATTCCCATACACTTCCATTGTAAACCTACTTGCTCATAGAAAATCAAAAAATTGACATATTTTAATGCAACAAAAACTAATATTAGCTTAAAGGATTATATTAAATTTTTCTTTGATGACCTAAGTAGGAATTGACTTAAAAAAAATAAATAAAATAAGTTACTTTTTTACTGCAATTCATGTATTGAATTTCTCTTGACAACACCTTAATTTTTCGTGTGCACCTAACTCGATTTAAAAAAGTCGCTGCATTTTATTATATTTGGTAGAGAACGCAATTAAGTGAACTTATCAAACAATATATCACTGTTGCTATGTTTCTTTTATAAGATAGGGCAACAAAAACGAAAAAAATGAAAATTTTTTTAAGTTATCTAAGTTAATTTCTCAACGTATAATAGTACATTAATGATTTATTAACGTTTTAATTGATTACAACATTTTTTTAAAAATATTACAGAGCAATTTAAATTTATTATGGCTTTTTTGGCGTTTAAAATGCTTCATTGTTGCAGTTTCTAGACATTTTTAGTATTTTGCGGTTAGCGTTTATAGTCCCATCATTAACTCCATTGCTGTTTCCACTAGCATGCTACAAGTTACTTATTTTGTTTTGGCGATTTATCACCTGAGTCTATATAAGGGAAATATGTCCTAAAATTTTTGTATTAATTTATAATTAATGTATACAATTTTAAAAGGTATTGTGATTGAAAAAATCACTTGTGACGCAATTTTTACAATTGTGGTATATTACGTAGTGGGATAAGAAACTATTACAAAATACCACCTTTACATGCAATAACCAGGCCGAGTGCAAAGAAAGGGGGTAATCATTAATTAAACTTTTGAGAATAATTAATTGAATAATGTTTATAATAAATAACGTAATATGACTCAAAGAAATATTTTTTTTGTTTCCAGGAACAGTTTTTGCTAATACGTTAGACAGCTAAAAACCTACAGCAAATCCCCCTGCCATTCAAACTTATTAAAATATAACGTTTACTTGTTCATATTTTAAAGTGTCTGATTGTTCCGAATATACCTAAATAACCGTTTTGCAACCGTTCTCAATAAAAACGTTTGAATGGCAGTGCAGTTTGTTGCAAATGTTTAACAGTGTACTATCACCACAATCACGTTTGCGCACACAGACAGATTCGTCGCAGAGGGACTCTTGGAGATGCACCCCCCCCCCCAAAAAAAAAAGAATACACACACACACACACACCTATATATATATATATGTATAGCACATTATGTATAAAATGCATACGGTAGACCCAGAATATCGCACCGTACTTAAACTAAGTATAAACAACAAACATCAAAGATCAATTTTTATTTAAAAAATTGTATAAATAATGTAATAGTGTAGACCGGGGCACATTTACGCATGGGGCACATTAACGCAGTGCACTTTTTCCGAAACGAGTTATAACTGGCGCGCCACCAGTCATAACAGATTGATGCTGTTCCCTAGTGGATATTCTCGCACGTTTTTGAGCGTCAGTCGAGCTTCGGTCTAGCATGAGGAAAGGTGTTGTGTTTGGAGATAGGAGGTGAAAAAATATCATTGTAAAGTTATTTTGGATATTGAAATTCCAATTAAAAATCTAGAAATCATTTTTTTTTGTAGGATCGATCGTATAGTGTTATAACATTTTGTTGCGGCCACAAAAGACCACTTTGACATAACAGTCATTAATTAAAAGAAATCTTAATTTACTTATCATACATTTGGTAAATTGAAAACAAAAAAAAATAAATAAAAGGTAAAAGCATTACCTGCATTGGAAAGAACAGAAAATGATGGAGACATTTGCAGAAAGGAAATACCCAGATGACAAATCTTCCTTGAAAAATTTTTATTTATGAAGCAATTTTTCTAGCAGAACATAGCGCATTATCATAGAGTACACCTCTTATTCTTTTAGATGTACTTTTTATGATGGACACATACAATCTACGTTCTTACTAAATAAAATAAAATATTTTTTTTTCCTTTGGGGAGTGTGGAGGCACAGGCATTTAGATGATTTTTTTAGCATCATAATTCTACGACTCGAAATAAAAATAATAATTTGAATAAAAATAATAATAATGCCATCAACAGAAATTTATCCACATCTTACTGAAGAATAAGAAGTAACTGATCAAAGAATCTGGCCACAAAAAAAAAAAAAAAAGACGAAACTAAGCAGCCGATTACACAATCATAAAGAAATATTCTTGCACTTTTAATATTTCTTACTGTAGATACGAAAATCCATTTATTATTTTTTTTTGTAGAAGGGAAAGTGGCATTGTTGTAATTTAAATAAAATATTAGTGTGGTACACTGAATGATATGTTGTAACATGGAAAAAATAATGTAACATGAATATATGGTACCATGTGGTTATATAAAAGGTACTTAATAAATATTGTGGGAATTGTAGACTGAAATCTAAAGGTAATTATTATTTTGTTTTCCTGGTATATATTGGTCTCGTAAACTAATTTTTTTACTTCAACTGAGGTTCCATGTGACCATAAACTAATATAAGCGAAGAGTCTTTTTTTTTTTAATTAAACGACAGTTTATTAACTGTATGCATAAATATACATTTCAAATTAAAATATCGTTGACCACTCACAAATATTCTTCTTCAGAGAAACTTTACCTTGTGCATGATCAAGAGAAAAACTTAATTTTTCCTCATAATATGTTATTTGGAATACCATTTGAATGTTAAATTCCTTTTTTTAAGATACATCAAATAATAAAATTCATTTTCCTAAGCAAACTTAATAAATTAAAGTAAAAGAAATGGAAAAAAGGGCTTATCTGTTTGATATGTGGACGACGATTCGCCTCGTTGAATAGCTGGTGACTCTTCAAGTCACATATTCCGACGCTGAGCGAATAAAAA